>JALPQD010000250.1:82883-2482883 GCA_023101885.1 Typhlomys cinereus | reverse complement strand
TTGGTAGGAACGGGACCTATGGATGAGGGTGCTTTTCCTTGCTAGAATGAAAAAAAAAAAAGGAGAGAGAGAGAGAAAATTAGGCAAATATATTCACTATTAAATATGAAGTTTCTTAAATAGTAATTTGGTCATGGCGCTCAATTTTAAGTTTAATCTGCTTTTAATGTTTTTCATAATTAAGCTCAGGTGCTGGATTTAACTAACAAGAGGTATTGTTTTATATATTTAAATGTTTTCCTAAATGTTAATCTGCCTTTGACAAAGCTTTCAGAGTGATTTTAAGACAGTTGTCAAGTAAATTGTATAGTTTCCAGTAAATTGTATGTAGTTCATGTGTTTGTATGTTTATATGTTCTGTGTTTACACATTGTGTGTCTTATATTTCAACATAAAGAAATTTGGCTACTTCAATTTCTTTTCATTTCTCTTGCATCCTAATACAAAAATTTTGCATGACATTTTTAAATACATGTATGCATATTTAAAAATAAGAACAAATAATTTTAATGACATCTAAGGCCTTACCTACCTTTGTTTTATATTGATCACAATTTTTTTCTGATAGATTGTAGGTTTTCTTTCATGAAAAGTTATTTCGCTTGATTTTGATCTTTAACAGGACTACAAATGAAAATGTCATTGTGTTCTTAAAAGTTTTTCCATGTAATAAAGCCGTTATATTGTTTGATTGAACTTGCTCATTCCTCTGACTTCTTTCATAGAATTTTATCCCATCAAATCTAGGACCAAAAAAATATAATTGTCTTCTAAAAAATTCATTGGAATTCCTCCCTTCTCCTGGTATGTATAAGCTTTCTTTCTTGGGTACAAATCTGCTTTCTAATTCCATGATCCCATGTGTACTCTTACAAAGGTTTGAACAGAAATTTCAAGCCTCCACATTAGCAGACGCCAAAAGAATCAATGTAATCTGGACTCAGAGTAGTCTGTTTTCAGGAGATTCTAAGTGCATTTGGGTCAACTCAGGTTCATGTTTCCTTTTTCTTTGCAGGATTTTAGCCTAAGTTCCTTAAGGAGTTTCTCTAAGGATCTAGATAAGTTTATTTTTAAAACAAAGAAACAAAAAAAAGGGAACAGAGTAGTGGCTCCACTAGCAAATCAATGCTGGCTTTTCATTTAGATCTGAGGAGTGTTCCTACCCTAAAGAAGAGATAATGCTTAGAGACCTATAGAACTTTCCATGTGAGGAAATAATGTCCCCTACATGTGTCATCTTAAAAAGTCTTGTGTCACTTTGCTTTTCAGAACCCAAAAAGAAGGATTAATTTATACTGTTCTGTACAAAGAATCAGACAGTTCATATTTTTTGGACAGGTTTTAAATTGTGATCTTGGAGATTTACAATAGCCAGAGGAGAAAGGTTCTAATATGTAAGTTACTTTCTTACAGCTCTTGGTTTTTACACCAGACAAAAGTAGTTCCTATTTCAGGCAAGATAACAGGTAAATCATTTAGGTTTAATTTATTTGTTTTGTCAATTTTAGATGGACCTTACAGTAGTAAATCCATCCACCAAAGACTTCAAGACCATCCTAGCACTTCGTAGAAGAGGATCATCGACTGCTCTCACTTCCATCGCCCCAATTCAGTAGGACGTAGTCAGAGTGATCATCCCTCTTTATCCCCAGAGCAGTCTGAGTCCTCAAATAGTTTTATGGGGGAATGAGGCAGGATTAGAGCAGCCATGCTCAGATGGGTCTTTCAAGGTCTTTGAATGTCCTTGGAATTCCTGAAGGTCATCCCTTCATGCTAGAATCACCCTGAGAGAACACTACTGCTGAGGAATTGATTCCCAGAGATAAGACAGCCAATTTCCCTATTAAGAGATTATGGAAATGAGCTCTCCATATCAAGCAAACAGCTTGATCTCTTGCCCCATCTGGGTCCAAAATCAACTGGGTTGGGCCCCAAGATGAGCCAGCCCTTTACTTAGGAAAATTCAGTTTACCCTGGGTGCACCTAAATAGAGATCTTTGCTTAATTGACTCCTTAACCAGGTATGATGCCATCATGACCTTACAGCATCTGAGGAGACCACAACTGCTCAGAGGCTTGATCTGGCTTCATGTGACCCTTGATATTTCTCTATTTTCTTAACACTTTATCGGGTCTCTTTCCAAGGCTTGAGAACAACTTTCTCAGTACTTCCTTAATTATTTATTGACTTTGAATCAACAGATAGAACATACTCACATGATGCATGTGGCTCCCTTGCCGATAGATCCTGAGTTTGTAACCAGGATCTGGAACAATATTAAAAGGCTATTTGATCCCTCTTGGATTGTAATTTATGCTATCATAGGAGGAATTGTTCTTTTATTAATTATTATTGCTTAAGTGCTTCCTTCAGCACATCTTTCAGCAGTGTTCCATCAACAAGAACACCCTACTGGCCTCTATGGCCCTTGAGCATCCAAGCCATGGCCCCCCCCTTAGAGATGTGGTTTGAGCTTGGACACCAGAAACTTATGAGGCCTTGGTCTAATCTACTATCCACATATTCTGACATGCCTTCCAGAGGTGAGGTCTTTCAAGGTCTGGTAGTCAATGATGGATAAGATTCTGAGATAGGAAAACCTAAGGGAGGCACAGTCTTTCGTGCTGGATGCCTTCTGAGGCAAGGTCAACAAGGTCAGAGCAAAGAACACTGGCTCCTGCTGGCTGTCAACATATATAAAAAAGATGGATATGTAGGAGGAATGGACCAGGCAGGCCTATATTGTCTGTATGAGCCAAATGCATGAATGCGACTTTCCCAAACTAGAACCTGCTGCTGTGCCTGGTGCTGACGTCAAAATGCCTGGCTGAGAGGACCATCCCAAACAGGACAATGCAGAAAAAGCTCACACTAGGACTTATGGAATGTTATATGAGGTATATAAGCAGCCGAATATTTAAAACAAACAAGCCTGCAAGCCTGAGAGCCTGCTTTGACACTCAACTGACTTCCAGTCTGGATTGTTGATTTTGTGCCTGCTTACCCCTGCCCCCAAGGGTCTCCTTGGATCCACAAGACTGCTAAAAGCTTGATCACAGTGAGCTCTCTATGTCCATTATGTGCTGTCTATGACCACTGTGAGGTATGTTCCCTACTGTGTCACTTCTATAACCACTGTGAGCTATGAATACTGTGAGCCGTTATTGTCCATTATAAGCCCTTTATGATCACGTGACCACTCTATGACCATTTTGAGCTCTCTATGACCTAGAATCTATGGGAGCGGTCTATGATGAATATGAGCTATGACAATTTTTAGCTCTCTGTGATTATTCAGAGTTTTGTATGACCACTGTGAGCTATCTATGTCCACTACGAGTTTTGACCACTGTGTGCATTCTATTATCACTAAGTGCTCTCTGATGACTATAAGCTATAATCATTGTGAACTCCCTATTAATACAGTGAGCTATAACCAGTATGAGCTTTCTATGAAATCTGTGAGCTCTCTATGATCACTGGGAGCTCTCTTTGACAATTGTGATATTTCTATGACCACTTTGAGCTCTCTATGACCACAATGAACTCTCTGCCATAATTGTCAGCACTCTACAAACACTTTCTGCTGTGTTTGAGGACTCTGAGTTCTTTATGACCATGATGAAATATGACCACTGTCAGCTCTCTATGATGATTCTGAGCTCTCTATGACTATTATGATCTATATCCACTGTGAACTCTCTATGACCACTATGAGCTCTCTAAGACCACTGTGTGCTATCTATAGGCATTTTGAGTTGTCTACGGCCACTATGAGCTATGATCTCTGTGGCCTTTCTAAGACCACTGTGAGCTATGACTATAAATAGTCTATGACAACTATGAGCTCTCTATGACCACTGTGAGCTTTGACCTCTTTAAGTATTGTCCACTGTGTGCCCTCTATGAACACCGTGAGCTCTCTATAACTAGAATGAACTCTGTATGATCACTATGAGCTCTGTATTGCAACTGTGAGCTCTCTATGACCAATGGGAGCTCTGTGTGACAATTGTGAGTTCTCTACATCCACTGTGAGCTCATTATGTCTATTATGCCTCTCTATGACAACTATGACATCTCTATGACAACTGTGAGCTCCCTATGTCCACTATGAGCTCTGAGCTCTATAACTCTCTATGACCAATGAGTCCTCTCTATGATGACTGTATGAACTCTATGATCACTGTAAGTGATTACCATTATGTGCTCTCTGTTTCCACTGTGAACTCTTTATGAAGTCTGAGAGCCCTCTATGATATCTGTGAGCTCTCTGTTACCTATGAGCCTTCTAAGAGCACTATGAGCTATAACCACTTTGAACTCTCTATGACCACTATGAGCTATGATTACTGTGAACTCTCTATGTTTATTACAAGCTCTCTGTGATCACTATGAGCTATGACTACTATGATCCCTCTATGAAAACTGTGAGCTATGAGCACTTTGAGCAGTCTATGAGCACTGTGAGCTCTCCATGAATACTGTCAGCTCATTTTCTCCACCATTAGCTCTTTATGACCACTGTGATCTCTCTCTGACCACTATGAGCTATAACAGCCTTTATTCCTCTATGGTCATTGTGAGTTTTGTATGGCCACTGTGAGCTATGACCACTGTGAGCTCTCATTACCTTAGTGAGGTATGACTAGTATGAGCTTTCTTTGATTTGTGATTCTCTATGACAACTGTGAGCTCTTCAAGATCACTGTCAGCTTTCTACGATGACTATCGCCTATCTATGAACAACATCTGCTCTCTATGACAACACTGAATTCTCTAAGACCTGTATGAGGTAGGACAACTTGGGCTCTCTATGACCACTGTGAGTTTTCTATGATTACTTTGAGCTCTCTATGATGACTGTGAGCTCTCTGTGGCAACTGTGAGCGCTCTCTTGCCATTGTAAACTCTCTATGAGCACTATGACCTTATGAGCACAGTGAAATTTCTATGACCATTTTCATCTTTCTATGACCACTGTTAAGTCTCTATGAAGACTCTGAGTTTTCTATGACCACTATAACCTATGACCACTGTGTGTTCTTTATGACCACTTTGAGCTCTCTCTGACCAGTGTGAGCTTCCTATGATAACTGTGAGCTCTCTATGACCAAAGTGAAAGAATCTATGACCACTGTGAGCTCTCTATGATAACAGAGGGCTCTCTATCATCATTGTCTCTACGAACTCTGTCAGCTGTTTTTGAGGATCCTGAGCTCTCTATGACCATGATGAGATGTGATGACTGTCAACTCTTTAGGATGATTTGGAGCTCTCTATGACTGCTATGATATATGAATACTGTGAGCAATCTATCACCATTATTAACTCTGAGGACTGTGAACTCTTTGTGAAGATTATGATTTCTCTATGAGCACAGTGAGTTATGTCCACTCTGATAACAATGAGCTATGACCATTTTGAGATCTCTGTGATCACTATGAGCTATGACCACTATAAGTTTTCTGTGAACACTGTAAGCTATGACCACTATGAGCTCTCTATGACCACTATGAGCTATGACCACTGTGAGTTCTCTGTGAATACTGTGTGGCATGATCACTATGAGCTCTCTATGATGAATGTAAGCCCTCTATTATCACTGTGAGATCTATATACCCACTTTGAGCTCTCTGTGACCACTATGAGCTATGACCTCTGTGAGTTCTTAATGAACACTATGAACTATGACGACTGTGAGCTTTCTATGACCATTTTGATCTATGACAACTGTGAGCTCTCTACTGACACAAGATCTCTCTATCACCACTATGAGCTCTCTTTGACCTTTATAAGTCATGACCACTGTGAGGTCTCTAGCCATTATTAGCTCCCTATGATCACTGTGAGCACTCTATTATTACTCTGAACAGAACCATGATGAGTTCCCTAGAACCACTGTGAGCTATGACCACTATGAGCTCTTTATGATCACTTTGAGATGTCTATGACTCCTGTGATCTCTTTATGGTCACAAGATATTTCTATCACCACTATCAGCTCTGACCAGTATTAGCTCTCTTTCACCACTGTAAGCTATGACCACTATGACCTCTCTATTACAAGTGTGAGCTCTCTATGACCACTATGAACTCTCAATGAAAACTGTGAGTTCTTTACTATCCCTATGAGCTCACCATGACCACTGTGAGCTCTCTATGTCCACTGTGAGTTCTCTGTGATAACTGAAAACTTTCTATGACAACAGTGATCTCTCTAAGACCATTGTGACCTCTCTAAGTCCACTGTGAGATCTCTATTACTATTGTGAACTCTCTATTACCAGTATGGTCTATGACCACTGTGAGTTCCCCAGGACAACTGTCACTTCTCCACAACCTCTTTGAGTTATGACCATTTTGAATTTTCTATTCCACTTTCAGCTCTTTATGACCACTGTAAGCTATGACTTCTGTGAGTTCTTTATGGCCACTGTGAGCTCTCTTTGACCACTGTGATCTCTCTGTCCACCATGACCTATGACCACTGTGAACTCTCTTAAACCACTATGAGCTATGACCACTGTGAGCTTTCTATAACTGCTATGCGATCTTGTGACCACTATGAGCTATGACCACTATGACTACTCCTTCAACATAGTGAGCTTTGAAAACTATGGGCTTTGAATGACCCCTTTGAACTATGACCACTATGAGCTCATTATGACAATTGTGATTTGTGACAACTGTTAGCATCCTACGACCAATGGGAACTATAACCACTATGAACTATATATGACCACTGTGATCTCTGTATGGCCATTATGAGTTCTCTATGACCACTATGAGCTATGAACACTGTGAGCATTCTATGTCCACTGTAAGCTATGAACACTAGAAGCTTTCTGTGACCACTGTGAGCTCTTTTTGTCCCATGTAACCTCTCTATCCCCACTATGAGTTCTTTATGACCACTGTGACCTCTCTTGAAGCACTAGGAGTCATGATCATTTTCAACTTTCTATTACCACTATAAGCTATTACCTCTTTCATCTCTCTATGACCACTATGAGCTCTCTGTGGCCAGTATAAGCCATAACCACTGTAAGATCTCTACCAGCACAGTGGGGTCTCCAAGACCACTGTGAGCTCTTTATGGCTCACTATGACAACTCTTTAACCCCTGTTAATTCTCTACAACCACTATGAGCTCTGACCACTGTGAGCTTTCTTTGACCACTGTGATCTATGAACATTGTAAGCTCTCTATATCCACGACAGATTTTATGACCATTATAGACTATGACCACTATGAGTTCTCAGTAACCACTGTGAGCTATGATCAGTATGACTTCTCTACTTTGAATATGAGCTCTCTGTGATCACTGTGAACTCTATGAGCATTGTAAGCTTATCATGAGAACTATGATCACTATGAATTTTGACCACTTTGATTCTCTATTTCTAATTTGAGCTCTCCATCACCACTGTGAGCTCACTATGAGCTCTCTATGACACACTATAAGCTCTCTAAGACCACTATGAGTTCTCATTACTACTGTCATCTCTCTATGACACTCATGAGCTGTCAACATTATGATCTCTCTATGACCACTGTGAGCTCTCTATGAACACTCTCAACTTTCTGTGACCACTATGAGCTCTCTATGACTACTATGAACTATGATCATTGCGAGCTCTGTATTATCACAATGTGCTATGATGACCTTGAGATTTCCATGACCTCTGTGAGGACTCTATGAGCTCTCTGTGAACTATGACCACTGTATGATCTATTATCAATGAGATTACTTTGAGCTCACTATGACAACTATTGCCTCTCTATGTCCACTGTCAGGTTTCTAGAACCACTGTCAGCTTTAGATGACCACTCTATGCTATCTGTGACCACTATGAGTTATGACCATTGTTCTCTTTCTGACCACTATGAGCTGTCTATGACCATTGAGAGCAATGACCATTGCAAGTTCTCTATAACCACTGTGAGGTATCTATGACCACTATGACCTGTGACAATTGTCGATTACCTATGATCGCTATGAGATATGACCACGTGATCACTCTGACCATTGTGAGCTCCTCATGAGCACATTGATCTATGAAAACATTGATTTCTCTGTGACTACTATGAGCTTTTTATAACCACTCTGAGATCTCTATGACCACTATAAACTTTCTTTTTTTTAAAACATTTTTTATTATTATTTCTGCTCATACAAACTTAGTAGGTACACTGGTTCCCTCCCTCCCTCCTCCTCCCCCCGACCTCCTTGCTTCCCCTCCCCTCACCCTTCCCTCAGTGCCTTTCTATGACCACTATGAGCTATTTCCTCTATCAACTCTCTATGTCCTCTGTGAGTTTTCTGTGACCACTGTGAGCAATGACCATTATGAGCTTTCTAAAATGACTGTGAGCTCTATATAATGACTATGAGCTCTCTATGATGACTGTGAGCTCACTGACTACTGTGAGCTCTCTATGACAACTATGAACACATAATGATCACTGTGAACTGTGACCACTGTGAGCTATGAGTACTATGACACCTGTAAGACCATTGTAACCTCTTTATGAACACTGTGAGCAATGTATGAAAACTATGAGTTTCTTATGACAACTGTGAGCTCTCTATGAACAGTGGGATCTCTCTATGATCATTATGAGCTCTCTATAACCATTTGGTATTCTCTATGACCATTGCAGGCCCTCTGTGACCATTGTGAGTTTGACCACTGTTAGCAATCTAAAATACTGTGAGCTCTCTCTAACCACTGTGAGGTTTGTGACCACTTTCTGCTATGACCACTTTAAGCTCTTCATGATCACTATAAGCTATGACACGTTTTGCTGTCTTTTATTACTATGAGCTCTCTATGGCCACTATGAACTATGATCACTGTGACCTCTCTATGTCCACTATGAGTTCACTAAGACTTCAGTAAACAGTGACCACTATGAGCTTTCTATGACAACTGTAAGTTCTCTATGAGCACTATGAGCATACTATAAACACTAAGCTGTGACCACTGTTGCCTATGAGCACTATGAATGCTCTATTACAATTTTCATTGCACTATTGCCACTTGGATTTCTGTGTGAAAACTGTGACTTCTCTATCACAACTGTGAACTCTCTATAATCAGTGGGAGTTGTCTATGATCATAATGATCTCTCTATAACCACAATGAGCTCTCTAGAACCATTGTGAGTTATGACCACTGTGAGCTCTCTATGACAACCATGAGCTTTCCATGACCACTATGAGCCAAGAATATTTTGAACTCTCTATGACCACTATTATCTATGACCACAATGGGCTCACTATCAACACTATGAGCTATGACCATAGTGACCTCTCTATGACAATTATGAGTTTGCTATGATCATTGTGAGCTATGACCACTGTGAGCTCTCTATAACCAATATGAGCTGTGACCACTGTGAGATCTCTTTGACGATTATAAGCTCTCTATGACTACTATTAGCTATGACTACAGTGAGTTCTCTATAAGCACAATGAGATCTTAAAGTCCACTGTCACCTCAATGACAACTATCAGCTCTCTATGACCACCATCATCTCTCTATGAGCACTATGATCTATTACCACTGTGAACTCTATATTAACAGTGAGAGCTATAAGCTTTCAATGTCCTCTTTGAGCTCTCTCTGCCCACTGTGATTCTTTTTTTTTTCTTAATACATTTTTTATTATTATTTCAGCTCATACAAACTTAATAGGTACCGACAACTGTGTCCTATCTATGAATACACAGAGCTCTCTATGACTATTGCCAGGTGTATATGACCATTGTGAGCTTGTCACAGTGAGATAATGAACACTGTGAGCTCTCTATGACCATTGTGAGCCTTCTATTTCCACGCTGAGCCATTATGATGTCTCTATGACCACTATAAGTTATAACCACTATTAACTCCCTATGACCACTGGGAGCTATCTATGATGACTGTGACCTATGACCACTGTGAGATTTGACCACTATGAGGTTTATGTGGCCACTGTAAGCTCTCTATTACAACTGTGATCTCTCTATGGGCACTATGATCTCTGAATGAGCACTGTAAACTTTCACCATTAGTAGCTCTTTATGATCACTATAAGTTATGACCACTCTGAGCTCTCTTTGACCACTGTGGGCTTTCTATGTGCGTTATGACTTATGACAACTGGGAGCTATGGCGACTACAAACTCTCTATAACCACCATGAGTTCTCTATGACAGCTGTGAGCTCTCTATGAATAGTATGACATAGTATGACTGTGGCTCTCTATTACCACTGTGAGCTTTCTATGACCGTTATGAGCTATGAATATTGTGAGCTCTCTATGACCATTATGATCTTTGACCCACTGTAAGTTCTCTACAATCAGAGTTAATTGTTATCCCTATGAGCTTTTTTTGACCTCTGTGAGGTCCCTATGCCCACTCTGAGGTCTTGATGACAGCTGTGATTTACCACAGTGAGTTTTCTTTAAATTTTTTTATTGTTTATTATTTATTCAATTGTGCATGTATGTGTGTGCGTATGTGTGTGTGTGTGTGTGTGTGTGTGTGTGTGTGTGTGTATGTGTGTGTGTAGAACCACGGACAAATTCAGGAACCACCATGGACCGCCTCTACCTCCTCCTTGTTTACTCTTCTGGGATTCACAGGCTCCACCCTACCAGGACCAGAAATGCGGGCTGCTCCCACTTCCACCTCGCATCTATACGTGGGGTCTAGGATCTGAACTCAGGACCTTCTGCCTGCAAGGCAGAGGCTTAACCCCTGAGCCACCTCTCCAGCCCCAAGCCACAGTGAGTTTTCTATGATGACTGTCAGCTCTGCATGACGACTGTCAGCTCTCTATGACCACTGTGAACTGTATAAGACCACTATGATCTCACTATGTCCACTGTGAGCTCTCTGTGACTACTATGATCTCTCTATGACCAGTATGTGCTATGACGACTGTGAGCTCTCATTGTCCATTTTGTGCTCTCCATGACCACTGTGTGTTATTCCTCTGACTTCTGTATGTTCATTATGACCTATGAACACAGTGAGCTTTCTGTGACCACTGTAAGCTTTATGTTACCACAGGAGCTATGACCACTATGAGCTCTCTATGACCACTATGATCTGTGACTACAGTGAGCTCTCTGTCAACTCTACAAACTATGACCAGTTTGAACTCTCCATAACAATTATCAGTTCTTCATGACCACTGTGAGGTATGAGCACTGTGAGTTCTCTATGATCACTACGAGCTATGACCACTGTGAGTTCTCATTGTTCATTATGTGCTGTCTATGACTACTGTTTGTTTTGAACCCTATAACCTATCTATGTTCACTATGACCTATGACCACTGTGAGCTCTCTATGACCACTATGAGCTATAACCACTGTGAGCTCTGTATGACAACTATGATCTGTGACCACTGTGAGATCACTATCAAAACTGAGCTATGACCATGTTGAGCTCTCTGTAATGATTATGAGTTCTCTACAACTACTGTGAGCCCTGACCACTGTGAGCTCTCTATGACTATTATGGTCTATGACCACTGTGAGGTCTCTATCAACACTATGAGTTATAACCACTGTGAGCTCAAGATAAAGATTAAGCGTTCTATATAACCATTGTGAGCAATGACCCCTTTGGGTTCTCTATGATAACAATGAATTATGACCACTTTGAGTTCTTTGTGATAATAATGATCTATAACCACTCTGAGCTCTCTATGACCACTGTGAGCTATAATAACTATGAACTCCCTATGACCACTGTGAGCTCTTTATAACAACCGTGAGTTATGACTAGTGTGCATTATGAGCACTATAAGCTCTCTGTGGCCACTGCAAGCTCACTATTACCATTATGATCTCTCTATGACCACTATGACCTCTGAATGACCACTGTGAGCTATGACTATTGTAAGCTCTGTAAGTTATCACCACACTGTGATTTCTTGGACCGGACCACTGTGAGCTCAGTATGTGCATTAAGACCTATGACAAGTGGGAACTGTTCATGACCACTAAGAAATTTCTATGAGATCTCTATGACTGCTATGGGCACTCTATGACCATTTTGAGCTTTCTATGACAGCTGTGAGCTCCTACAAAGAAACACTATGAGTATGAGCACTGTAAACCCTCTATTTCATTTGTGAGCTCTCTATCACCATTATGGGCTAGGCAAATTGGGAGCTGTATGTAATCAATATGAGCTATGACCACTGTGAGTTCTGTATTGCCACTCTCAATGATGACTTTGAGCTATGATCTCTATGAGCTCTCTAAGACCTCTGTGAGCTATGACTACTATGAACTTTCTATGACAACTGTGAGCTGTCTGTAAGCACTGTGAGCTCTCTATGACCACTGTCACTGCTCTATGACCACTGTGAGTTCTGTATGGGACTATGACAACTGTCAACTCACTATGACAACTGTCAACTATGTCCCATGTGAGCCCTCTACAACCATTGTGAGCCCTCTGTGACCACTATGAGCTCTCTATGAGCACTTTGAGGTTTCTGTGATCACTGTGAGCTCTTTATGACCACTATGAGCTATGACCATGGTGAATTTATTATAATCACTTTGAGCTCTCTGTGAACACTGGGAGTTTTCTATGACCCCAGTAGCTTTGTATGAGTTATACAAACTATGAAGACTTTCAGCTCTGTATAAAGACTATGATCTATGGTCACTGTGAACTCTTCATGACCTTTGGGAGCTATGACCACTGTGAGCTCTTATTGTCCATTATGAGCTCTCTATAACATCTGTCAGTCCTAAGTGAGTGCTCTAGGACCACTGGGAGTTCTCTATGACAACTATGCTCTATAATCATTGTGAGCTTTTTATCAACATTATGAGCTATGACTACATTGGACTGTTAATAATGATTATGAGTTCTCTATGACTACTGTGAGCTATGACCACTGTGAGCACTGTATGACCACTATAAGCTATGACCAATTTGAGCTCTCTGTGGCCATTGTAATCACTCTATGACCACTGTGATCTCTCTATGACTATGACCATATTTGACCACTGTGAGCTATGAGCATTGCAAGCTCTCTATGACCACTGTAAGTTATGCTCGCTCTGAGCTCTGCTTCATCATTGTGAGCACTATGATCTATGTCAACTGGGAGCTCCCTATGAGCACTATGAATTCTCTATGACAACTGTTAGCTCTCTATGACCAGTATAAGCATTCTATGACCACTTTAAACTCTATATGAAAAACTATGAGCACTCTATGACCACTGTGAGCTACCTATCACCAATGTGAGTTCTCTCTGAGTACTGTCAGCTCTCTATGACCACTGTGAGGTTTCTATTAAAACTGTGAGCTATCTTTAACAACTATTAGATCTATGTGACCACTCTCAGCTCTCTATAACCACTGTAACCTCTCTATGAATACTGTGACCTTTCTATAACCACTATAACCTTTTTGTGACCACTGTGAGCTATGACCATTGTGATCTCTCTATGAGTACTATAAGGTGAGACCACTTTATGACCACTGTGAGGTTTCTATTAAAACTGTGAGCTATCTTTAACAACTATTAGATCTATGTGACCACTCTCAGCTCTCTATAACCACTGTAACCTCTCTATGAATACTGTGACCTTTCTATAACCACTATAATCTTTTTGTGACCACTGTGAGCTATGACCATTGTGATCTCTCTATGAGTACTATAAGGTGAGACCACTTTACGCTTTTTTAAACACTATGAGATCTTGATGTGCACTATGATGAATGACAACTGAGAGTCCTATGTGACCACTATGAGCTCTCAATGCTACTGTGAGCTCTTTATGACCACTATGAGCTAAGACAACTGTGAGCGCCTTGTTATCACTGTGACCTCTCTATGTCCACTATGAACTGTGACCATTGTGAGCTCTCTATGACTAGTAAGATATATGATCATTGTGATTCCTCTATGACCATTATGAGAGTTATGAACACTCTGAGCTCACTATGACCACTATGAGCTATGATGACTGTGAGCTATATATAACTACTATTAGCTATGACTTTCATAGCTATGAACTCTCTATGACCACTGTGAGCTCACTTGGAACTCTGAGAATCTTTATGACCATTGTGCGCTCTCTATAATAACTGTGAGCACTCTATGACCGCTGTAAACAATGACCATTGTGAAATCTCTATGACCATCATGAGCTATGAACAATGTGAACTCCCTTGGAACATTGCAAGCTCTCAATGAGCACTATAATCAATGTGAATGCACTATGACCATTGATGATCTCTATGACCACTATGAGCTTACTTTGAACATTGTGACTACTCTATTGCCACTGTGAGGTCTCTATGACAACTGTGAACTCTCTAGGACTTCTCTAAACTATGATCAATATGATATCTCTATGGCCACTGTCAGCTCTCTGTGAACACTAAGAGCTCTCCATGACCACTATGAGCTCACTTTCACCACTGTGAACTCTCTATGTCCACTGTGAGCAATCTCTGAACATTGTCAGCTCTTTATGAACACTTTCAGCTCTTTATGACCATTGCGAACACTCTATGACCACTATCAGCTATGAGCATTGTGAATTCTCTATGATCATCGTGAGCTCGCTGTGTCTACTGGGAGCTCTCTATGACTGCTGAAGCTCTCTCTGAGTAATACGACCTATGGGCACTGTGAGCTCTTGGTGATCACTATGAACTATGACCACTTTGAGCTCTTCATGACCATTATGAGCTATGACCTCTCTGAGCTCTCATTGTTCATTAAGTGCTCTTTATGACCACTGTGAGCTTAGACCTCTGTGAGTGATCTGTGAGACTATGAACTATGAGCGCTGTGAACTCTCTATGATTATTGGAAACACTCTTTGAGCACTATGAACTGTCTATGACCACTATGAGCTATGAATACTGTGAGTTGTTAATGATTCCAATGAGTTTTGACCATTGTGACCTCTCTATCACCATTATGAGCTCTTTATGACCACTATGAACTGTGACCAGTATGAGCTCACCTCTGTGAGCTATGACCACTATGAACTGTGAGCTACCTATCACCACTGTGAGTTCTCTATGACTACTGTCAGATCTCTGTGACCACTGTGACTGCTTTATTAAAACTGAGATCTATCTGAGACATCTGCCAGGTCTATATGAGAAATGTAAGTTCTCTATGACCACTGTCAACTCTCTATAACAAAAACTTTTTATGACCACTCTTAAACAGTTTGAACTATGAGCATTGTCAACTTTCTGTGACCACTGTGATCTCTACATGACCACTATGAGCTATGATTACCCTGAACTCTCAATGTGCATTATGAGTTGTCTATGACCAATGTGAGCTATGACCGTTGTAATCTCTCTATGACCACTATGACCTATTGCCACTGTGAGTTCTCTCTGACCATTATGAGCTCTTTATGACCACTATGATTTATGAGCACGGTGAGCTATCTAACAACACTATGAGCTATGGTGATTGTAAGCCCTCTGATGATTATGTGTTCTCTCTGACCACTGTGAACTCTCTGTGACCAGTATGAGTTCCCTGTCACCACTATGAGCTATGATTATCATGAGCTCTCTATGACTACAATGAGGTCTCAATGACCACTCTCAACTCTATGATCTCTGTGAGCTCTCTATGACCACTGTGAATTACCTATCACAATTGTGAGTTCTCTATGTCTACTGGCAGCCCTCTATGACCACTGTGACCTCTCTATTAAAACTGAGAGATATCTGTGAAAACTGTCATCTCTATATGAGCACATCAGCTCTCTTTGACCACTGTCACCTCTTTATAACTATTGTATTCTCTCTATGAACACTGTGAGCGCTCTATGATCACTGTGAATGCTCTATTACCAGTTTGAAATATGAGAATTGTGAACTCTCTATCACCATTGTCAGCATTCTGTGACCACTATAAGTTTTCTATGACCACTGTGAGCTCTCCACGATGACTATGAGCATGTCCACTCTGAATTCTCAATGTCCAGTATGAGTTGTCTATGACCAATGTGAGCTATGACCACTGTGAGCTGTCTATGACTATTGTGAACTCTCTGTGACCACTATGAACTATTGCTGTGATGACCATTATGAGCTCTTTATAACCTCTATGTTCTATGACTACTGTGGGATCTCTATGACCACTATGATCAATGACTATTGTAAACTCTCTATCAACGCTATAAGCTATGGAGATTGTGAGCTCTATGATTATTATGAGCTGTGACCATTGTGAGCTTTCTGTGACCAGTATGAGCTCCCTATGACCACTTAGAGCTATGACCACCATGAGCTCTCTATGACCACAATGAAGTCTCAATGATAACTGTCAACTCTATGACCACTGTGAGCTCTCTATTACCACTGTGAGCTCTCTGACTAAAATGGTCTATGATCATAGTTAGCTCAGCATTACGATAGAATGCTGGAAGATTTGTATAATATCTGTGAGCTCTCTACACCCACTGTGAGTTCTCAATGACAATTGTGAGCTTTCTATGACCATTATAAACTATGACCACTGTGAGCTCTTTGTGACAATTATTAGCTGTAACAACTCTGAGCTCTCTGTGACCTCTCTCAGCTCTTGATGATTTCTGTGAGCTATGGTCACCCTGGCCTCTCAATGTCCATTATGAGCTCTCTAGGACCAATGTGATACTGTGATATCTGTGGTGATGCTTTTATATCACAGTAAGGCTAAGATGTCAGTGGTGAGGCTGTGAAGTTACAGTGAGGCTATGATGTCACTGTGTAAATTGTGAGCTCACTGAGCCCTTAATATCTGTGGGAAGGCCGAAGTCACAGGTGAGACTTGGTTTCAACGGTGAAGGTTTAATGTCACAGTGAGGCTGTTATGTCACACTGAGGCTGTGATGTCCCAGTGAGGCTATGATGTCAGAGGTGAGTCTGTGGTGTCACCATGAGACTGTGATGTCACCATAAGGCTGAGCTGTCAGTGGTAAAGGAATGATGTCAAAATGAAGCTGAGATGTCAGTGGTGAAGGAACTTACTGATGAGGATGTTCCCTCACAGTGAGGTTATGATGTCAGAGGTGTGCCTGTAATGTCACAGTGAAAGTTTGATGTCAATGTGGAGGATGTAATGTCACAGTGAGGCTGTGCCATCACAGTGAGGCTATGATGTCTAAAGTGTGGCTGTGATATCACACTAAGACTGTGAGGCTATGATGTCAGAGGTGAGCCTATGATGTCACTATGAGAGTGTGATGTCACAGTGAGTATGTGATGTTAGAAATGAGGCTGTGAAGTCATTAGTGAGCTGTTGTGTCAGTGACAATGTAGAAGTCTCAGTGGGTTTGTGACATCACAGAGAGTCTGTGATTTCACAGTGAGCCTCTGATGACAGTGAGGCTCTGATGTCAGTGGTGATTCTGTAAGGTCACAATGAGGCTGCGATGTCACTGGTGATGCTGTGATGTCACAGTGAGTCAATGATGTCACTGTGGAGGATTTGATGGCACAGTGTGGCTGTGATGTCACAGTAAAGGTGTGCCTTCATAGTGAGGCTGTGATGTCAGAGTTTGTGGCTGTTATGTCACAGTGAAGCTGTGATGACACAGTGAGGTTCTGGTGTCAGTGCTGATTCTGAGATGACAGGCTGTGACAGAGTGGTGATGCAATGAGGTCACAGGCAGTCTATGATGTCAATGTGGAGGCTGTGATGTCATTGTGTCTGTAATGTCATAGTCTGGCTGTGCCATCACAGTGAGGCCATTATGTTAGAGGTGAGGCTGTGATGTCAACATGAGGCTGTGATGTCAGTGGTGAAGTTATGATGTTACAATGAGGCTGAGATGGAAGTGCCGATGCTGTGATTTCACAATGAAGTTAGGATGTTAGTGGCTAGTCTGATATGTCACAGTGAGACTATGATGTGATGTAAGAGGTAAAGCTCCAATGTGTCAGTGAGATTGTGTTGTCACTAGTGATATGATGTCACAGTGAGGCTGTGATATCAATATGGAGGTTGTGATGTTCCAGTTTGTATGTGATGTCAGAGTGAGGCTCTGCACTACAAATGAAGTCGTGATGTCAGATATGTGGCTGTGATGTCACAGTGAGGAAATGATGTCTCAGTGAAGCTATGATGTCACAGTGAGGGTGTAATGACACTGTGAAGCTGTGAAGTCAGAAGTGAGTCTGTGATGTCACCATGAGTCTGTGATGTCCGTGGTGAAGTTATGATGTCACAATGAGGCTGAGATGTCAGTAGTGAGAATGACGTCACAGTGAAATTATGATCTTACAGGTGAGGCTATGATTTCAGTGGTGAGCTTATAATGTGACAGTGAAGCTATGATGTCTGTGGTGAAGCTTTAATTTGTCAGTGAGACTAGAATGTCAGGGGTGAAATTGTGAAGTCACAGTAAGGCTGTGATATACGGAGTTTGTAATGTTACTGAGAGAGCTATGAGGTCTCATTGAGGCTGTTATGTCACTATGAGATTGTGATGTTACAGTGATGCTGTGATGTCAGAGGTGAGGCTATTGTGTCATGGCAAGGCCATGTGTCACAATGAGTTTGTGACATTACAGAGAGGATCTTATGTCACAGTGAGGATGTGATATCAGAGGAGAGGCTGAAGCACAACAATGGGCCTGTGATTTCAATGCTGAGGCTTTCAATGGTGGTATTACACTGAGACTGTGGTGTCAGAAATGAGACTGCAATGTCATAATGAGACTGTTATTTCCCTGGTGATGTTGTGATGTCACAGTGAGGTCATGATATCACTGTGGAGGCTGTGATGTCATAGAGTAGCTGAGAAGTCACCGTGAGGCTGTGGCCTTACAGTGAGTCTTTGATGTCATAGTTATGGTTGTAATGGCACAGTGAAGCTGTGATGTCACAGTGGGTTAAGACTTCACTAGAGAGGCTGTGCCATCACATTGAGGCTGTAATGCCACAGTGAGGCTGTGATGACAGTTTGCCTGTGCCCTCATAATGATGCTGTGATGTCAGCGATGAGGCTGTGATGACAATGAGGCTATGATGAAACAATGGAGCTATGATGTCAGAAGTGTGGCTGTGATGTCACCATGAGCCTGTGATGTCAGTGGTGAAGGTGTGATATCACAATAAAGCTAAAATATCAGGGGTAAAGTTATATTGTCACTATGAGGTGAGATATCAGTGATAAGAATGATGTCATAGTGAGCTTATGTTCCCACTGGTGAGGCCATGATGTCAGTAATGATCCCATTATGTCACAGTGAGACTGTGATGTCACAATGAGACTGTGATGACACAGTGAGACTGTGATGACACAGTGAGACTGTGATGACACAGTGAGGCTGTGATGACACAGTGAGGCTCTGATGTCAGTGGTGATTCTAAGAGATGGTAATAATCTGTGATGTCAATGATGATGTGTGATTTCATAGTGAGGTCAGGTTGTGATTGGTGAGGCTGTATCTACACAGTGAGGCTGGGTTATGATGTCAGAGGTGAAGCTGTGATATGAGAGTGAGGCTGTGTTGCCACTGGTGATGCTGTGATGTCACAGTAAGGCTGTGATATCAATGTGGAGTCTGTGATGTCACATTGTGGCTGTGATGTCACAGTGAGGCTGTGCCATCACAGGCTATGATGTCAGAAGTGTGGCTGTGTTGTCACAGAAATCCTGTGATGACACAGTCAGGATCTGGTGTCAGTGGTGATTCTACGATATTACAGTGAAGTTGTGACATTATTGGTGATGCTGTGATTTCACAGCGAGATTAGGATGTCAGTGGTGAAGCTGTGGCATCACATTGAGGCTGTGATGATTTTAGAGGTGAGGCTTCAATGATATAGTGAGGCTGGAAATTCACAATGAGGTTGTGCTATCTTAGTGAAGCTTTGTTATGACACTGAGACTTGGATATCAGTTGTGAGGTTGTGAAATCACAGCGAGGTTGTAATATTAGTGCGGCTGTGCTGTCACTGTGGAAGCTGTGAGGTCGCATTGAGGTTGTAATATCAGTGGCAAGGCTAATGTCTCAGATGAGGCTTGGTTTCAGTGGCTATGCTCTGATGCCACAGTGAAGTTGTTGTGTCACATGATGTCAGAGGTGAGCCTGTGATGTCACGTTGAGACTATAATATCATAGTGAGGCTGTAATGTCAGAGGTGAGACTGTGATGTCTTCTGTGATGCTGTTGTGTCAATAGAAAGGCTGATTTCACAGGGAGTTTGTGTTATCACAGAGAGGCTGTGTTTTCATAGTGAGGCTATTACAGCACAGTGAAGGAAGGACATCAGAGATGAAGCTGAAATGTAATGGTGAGGCTATGATGTCAGTGGTGAGTTGGTGAGGTCACAATGAGGCTGTCAAATCAGATCTGAAGTTCTGATGTTACAGTGAGGTTGTGATTTCACTAGTGATACAGATGTCACAGTGAGACGACGATGTTAGTGTGGAGGCTGTGATATCAGAGGTATGGCTGTGATGTCGTATTGATGCTGTGATGATACAGTGAAGCTCTGATGTCAATGATGATTCTTTGAGATGACAGTGATGCTGTGATGTCATTGGTGATGCTGTGATTTCACAGTGAGGTTAGGATGTCAGTGGTTATGCTGTAGCATCAGATGAGGCTGTGATGTGGTGTTAGAGGTGAGGCTGTGATGTTACAGTGAGGCTGTGTTGTCATTCGTGATGCCAGGATGTCACAGTGAGGCTGTGATGTCAATGTGGAGGCTGTTTTATAAGATTGTGGCTGTGATATTACTGTGAGGCTACATTGTCTCAGGTGTGGTTGTGATGTCATAGTGAGATTGTGATGTCTCACTGAGGCTGTGATAACACGGTGAGTCTCAGATGATACAGTGAAGTTATGATGTGAGAGATGAGACTGTAATGTCATCATAAGGGTGTGATGTCAGTGGTGAAGGTATGATGTCACAATGAGTCTCAGATGTCATGGTAAGAATGATGTCATAGTGATGCTATCAATTCACAGGTGAGGTTATGATGTCAGTGGTGCACCTATCATGTGACAATGATACTGTGATGGTGGTGAAGCTTTGATGTCACAGTAAGGTTAAGATGTCAGTGGTGAAGCTGTGATGTCAGTGAAGTTGTGATGTTTTGTAAGAAGTGAGGTTGAGATGTGGCAGTGAGGCTGTGTTGTTACTGGTGAGGTCATGATATCACAGTGAGTCAATGATGTTTCTGTGAAGGCTGTGATGGCACAGTGTGACTTTGATATCACATTGAGAGTGTGCCATACAGTGATACTGTGCTGCCAATGTAAGACTTTGATGACACAGTGTGGCTGTGATGTCACAGTGAGGCTATGAGTCAGAGGTGTGGCTGTGATGTCACAGTGAGGCTGTGATATCACAGTCAGGCTGTGATGACACAGTTAGGCTGTGATGACACAGTGAGTGTATGATGTTATAGGTGAGGCTATGATGTCACCATGAGGCTGTGATGTCTGTGGTGAAGGTACAATACCACAATGAGGCCAAGATGTCAGTAGCGAAGGTATGCTATCACAATGAGACTAAGTTGTCAGTGGTGAGATTGATGTCATAGTGAGGTTATGATCTCACTGGTGAGACTATGGTGCCCGTGGTGAACCTCATGTGTCAGTGATGCTGTGATGTCTGTGCAGAAGCTTTGATGTCAGTGGTGAGGCTGTGAAGTCACAGTGAGGCGGTCATGTCAGAAGTGAAGTAGTGATGCCATAGTGAGGCTCTAATGTCAGTGGTAAGCCAATGCAATGACAGTGAGGATGTGACATCAGTAGTGAGGATTTGATTTTACTGCCTCATGGCAGAATCACCACTGACATCACATGACAGCCTCATTTTGATGGCACAGTTTAACCACTCACATCCTAACCTCACTGTGAAATAACAGCATAAATACTGATATCATAGCCTCACTGTCATCCGGTAGAATCACCATGGATATCAGAGACTCATGGTGTCATCCTAGCTTCACTGTGACTTCACAGCTATGCTGTGTCATCACAGCCTCAGGAGTGACATCATATCCTCACTGTGACAACTCAGCATCACCAGTGACTTCACAGCCTCACTGTGACATCACAGCCACATCTCTGACATCACTATCTCACTGTGACATCATAGGCTCACTACTGACCTCACATAATCACTGTTAGGTTTCAGCATCACATGTGATGTCACACCCACACTGTGACATTACAGAATCAATGTGAAATCACAGCCTCTCAATGTGAAATCACAGCCTCTCTGGGATTTCACAAACTCACTGTGACTTCAGGCTTTCAACTAACATCACAGCCTCACTGTGACAATAAAGTCTCATGGTGATATTACAGGCTCACCTCTGATACCATATCTTCACTGTGACATCACTGCCTCAGTGTGATGCAACAGCTTCACTGACATCAGAACTTCACCATTGAAACCATGCCTCACAGGTGACATCAGCCTTATGGCTGATATTGCACCTCAATATGACATCACAACTTCAGCAGTGACATCACAGTCTCACTGTGACATCAAAGTTTCACCACAGACATCACAGCCTCACTCTCCCACAATAGGCTCAGCACTGACATCATAGCCTGACCACTGAAATCATAACCTCACTCTGACATCATTCTCACCATTGACAACTCAGCCTTATTGTGACACCATATCTTCACCACTGACATCTCAGCCATATTGTGACTTCATATCTTCACCACTGACAGCACAGCCTCATGGTAACATCGCAACCTCACCTCTGACTTCACAGCCTCACAATGTCATCACAGCCTTGTTATTTCATCACAGCATCACTGTTACATCACAGCCACACTGTGACATCACAGTCTTCACATTGATATAGCCTCACTGTCATCACAGCCTCTCCTTTGTTATCATTGGCTCACTATTGTTTCAGTCTCATCTCTGATGTCACACGCTAACCATGACATAACACCATCATTGTGACATCACAGACGCTCAGACATCACAAACTCACCGTGACTTCAGCCTTGCCAGTGATATTACAGTGTCACTGTGAACTCACAGCTTCCACAATAACAGACTCACCGTGACATCACAACCTGTCACTTCACAGCCTCACTACTGTCATCCTAGCCTCACTGTGACATCAAAACCTCACCACAGACCTCAGATTGTCACTCTCACACAATATACTCACTACTGACATCATAGCCTCACCAGTGAGATTATAATTGCACTACAACATCATTCTCACCACTAATATCACAGCATTATTGTGACAATATCTTCACCACTAACATTTCAGGCATATTGTGACTTCATACCTTCACCACTGACATCACACCCTCATGTTGATATCACAACCTTACCTCTGACTTCATAGCTTTATGGTGTCATCACAGCCTCACTATGTCATCACAACCTCACTGCGTCATCACAGCCTCATCACTGATATGACAGGCTCACTATTATGTTTCAGCCTCACCTTTGATGTCACACCAATACAGTGACATAACACCATCACTGTAACATCACAGATGTTCTGATGTCACAAACTGATTGTGACTTCAGCCTTGCCACTGACACAACAGCCTCACTGGTGACATCATAGCCTCATCTTTGAAATCACAGCCCCACTGTGACATCACAATCTCATGTTGGCATCACAAGTTCACATTAATATCATCACAGCCTTGTGACACAACAGCCTCATAGTGACATCACAACCTCACCACTGACATCCTAGGCTCCCTGTGACATCAAAACTTCACCACAGACATCCCAACATCACTGTCACATAATAAGCTCACTACGACAACATAGCCTCAACAGTGTGATCATAAACTACTATGACCTCATTCTCTCAACTCACATCTCAGCCTCATTGTGACAGTGAACCTTCATCACAGACATATTAGCCTCATTGTGACTTCATACCGTCACCACTGTTATCACAGCCTCATGGTGACATCACATCCTTACCTCTGACATCATAGCCTTGGAGAGCATGAGGAAAGTTTCAGTGTGGAAGAAATGAATGTGGAAAGGCTAGTAAATGAGAAAGCCTATGTATAATATTAAAAAATGTGAAAACAACTGAATGTGAAAACAACTGAATGTGAAAACAACTGAATGTGAAAACAACTGTATGTAATTGTGTGTGATGGATAAGGGGACTGCTGTGTCAGCTTATACTACGTGGGTCTCTGCATCAGCCTAGCTGTGGTGTGATACGGACTGTGGAAGACTTAAGAAATGAAATGTGTAATATCAAAATGAGGAAAAACAATTGTACTGTAACTGTAAACAGACCTGTACCCTGATGATGTAATGTGAAATAAAATAATATTTAAGGGACAGGCCAAGAACTGGGACCTCAGTTTGGTAGGGACAGACCATCCCGAGACTCTGTCCATTTGGCAGCCGAACTCCCCAGTGTAGCTGCAACCAAATTACGCCCTGCTATCCTGAGGATGTGACGTTGATCGCCTGGCACCCCTTAGCTCTGGAAATGTGCAGAAACGGCCCTTCATCCAGTCCTGGTCCCAGCTTGAGACCTGCACCCTGGAATATGTCAACCAGTAAGCCCCCATGTGGTGTGGTTATTTCTGGGTGGAATAGAATTCCAGGGAGGTAGAAGTCAGTGGCACAGGCCCCCCAGGTGTGCTCATGACATAGCCTTACTGTCATCACAGCCTCACAGTGTCACAGCCTCACTGGGACACCATAATCTCATTATCGCATTGCAGCCTTACCTCTGACATCACGTCACAGCCTCACTGTGTTGGCAGAGCCTCAGCACTGACAACCTAAACACAATGTGAAATCACAGTATCACTAAGGACTTCACAGCCTCACTATCATCTCGTTGCCTCACTGTGTTAGTATAGCTTCAATGTGACATCACAGACAGACACACTGTGACATTTTAGCCACACTCTGACATCATGCTGTCATTGTGAGGGCACAGTCTCACTGTAACATCATAGGTATACTGTAACATTATAGCCTCCACAGTGGCATCACAGTCTCACTGTGACATCGTGGCATCACCAATGACATTACAACCTCACTGTGAAATAACAGCCTTACCTCTGACATCATATCACAGCCTCACCATGATGGCACAACCTCACCACTGACATTCTAACCTCATTGGAAAATCACAGCATCACCACTGACCTCACAGCCACACTGTCATCTCATAGAATCCCCACTGATATCAGAGCCTCACTGTGTCATCACTTCCTCACAGTGTCATAAAAGCCTCACTGTAATGTTACAGTCACACCTCTGCAATCACAGCCTCACTTTGAAATCAGTCTCATGGTGACAGGCTCAACTTTGACAACATAGCTTCACTGTGACATCACATCCTCACTGTCACTTCACAACCTCACTACTGTCATCCTAGCCTCACTGTGACATCAAATTTTCACCACAGACATCATAGCATCATTCTCACTTAAGAGGCTCACTACAGGCACCATATTCTCACCAGTGAGATCATAACCTCACTGTGACATCATTCTCTCCACTGACATCTCAGCCTCATTGTGACATCATCCCTTCACCACTAACATCACACCTTCATGGTGACATCACAGATTCAACTCTGCAATCGTAGCTTCACAGTGACTTGAAAACTCACTGTGACATCACAGACTCACTATGACATCATAGCATCACAAGTGAAAACACAGCTGCGTTGTCACATCACAGCTTCACCTTTAACATCACATCACAGGATCACTGTGACTGCACAGCTTCTCCCTGACATCCTATACACACTGAAATCAGCATCACCACTAATGTCATAGTATCACAGTCATCTCAAAGAATCATTGCTCACTGTGTTATAACAGCCTCACTGTGTCATAACAGCCTCACTGTGACATCACAGCCATATTTCTGACATCACAGCTTAAATGTGATGGCACAGCCTCAATCAGACATCACATCCACAGTGTGACATCACAATCTCCACACTGATATTACAGCCTCACTGTAACATTACAGCATCATCAGTGACAACACAACTTCAAGATCACATCCAAGCTACACTTCTGATATCACATCATAGCCTCACTGTGAAGGCACAGCCACATTGTGACATCACACCCACACTTCTGATATCGTAATCTCATTGTGTCATCAGTGCCTCACTGTGTTATTACAGCCTTACTGTAACATCACAGCCTCACGATGCCATCACAGCCTCAGTGTGACAGCAAAGCCTCACTATGATACCACAGTCTCAATGTGACTTCACAGCCTCACTATCGATATCCTAGCTTCACTGTCAAATCAAATCTTCACCATAAATATCACAGTCATATAATAGGCTGACCACTGAAATCATAACCTCACCAGTGAGGTCATAAATTCACTATGTCCACATTCTCGCCACTAACTTCTCAGCCTCATTGTAACATCATACCTTCACCACTGACATCACAGCCTCATGGTTGACATCACAGCTTCAACTCTCAAATTACTGTCTCATTGTAACATAAAAGCCTCATTGTGACATCACAGTCTCTGACATCACAAACTCCCTGACTTCAGCCCTGCCACTGACACAACAGCCTCACCTCTGATATCACAGACTCACTGTGATGGCACAGCCTCACTGTGACATCACAACTGAATGTCTGACATCAGAGCCTCACTGTTACTTCACAGTCACATTGTGATATAACAAGCTCAATTATGACCTCATCCTCACTCTAAATTCACAGCTTCAGTGTGACATAACAGCCTTACTGTGACAACAGTGCTTCACCACTGAACCCAAGCCTCACCTGTGACATCAGCCTTGCCACTGATATTACAGCCTCACAGTGACATCACAGAATCACCACTGACATCACAGCCTCACTATGACATGGCAACCTCAACTCTCACATCACAGTCTCATGGTGACATCACAGGCTCACATCTGACATCATGGCCTCACTGCGACATCCTAACTTCTCTGTGAAATCACTGTGACATCACAGCCTCAACTCTGACATCACAGCCTCAATGTGACACCACAGCCACACCACTTAGAGACTCACTGTGATGGCACAGGCTCATTGTGCCATCATAGCAACACTGTGATACTTCATGCTTCCACATTGACATCACAGCCTCACTTTGACATCATAACATCAATGTGACATTGCAGCCTCAACTGTCACATCACAGCATCACTGTGACTTCACAGCCTTATCTGGGACATCATAGGCTCTCTGTTAGGTTTCATCTTCAACTCTGATGTCACACCTTCACTATAACATAACAGCATCACTGTAACATAACAATTTCTGTGTGACATCACAAACTCATGCAACTGACACGACAGTCTCACTGGTCACAGCACAACACCACCTCTGACATAACAGCCTCTTTGTGACATCATAGTCTCATGGTGATATCATTGGCTCACCTCTGACATCATAGACTCTGTATCATCACAGCCTCACTGTGACATCACAGCCTTACAAGTGACATCCTAGCCTCACTGTCACATCAAAGCTTAATCACAGACATCACAGCATGACTATCACATCACAGCTTCACAGGGCACAACCCCACTGACATCACAGCCATGCTCTGCCATCACAGACTCCACAGTGACATCATAGATTCACTGTAACATCACAGCATCACCAGTGACAACACAGTTGCACTCTGACATTGCAGCCTCACAGCAGACATCATAGGCTCACTGTTTGTGTCAGCCTAACCTCTGATGTCACATAATGTCACACCCTCACTATGACATAACAGCCTCACTGTGATATCACAGCCTCTCTGTGTCATCATAAACTAACTGTGATTTCAGCATTGTCACTGACACAATATCCTCACCTCTGACATAACAGCTTAACAGGTGACATTACAGCCTCATTGTGACATCACAGTCTCATGTTGACATCACAGGCTCATCTCTGCCTTAGTAAGTCATCATAGCCTCAGTGTGACACACGAACCTCACCATGACATCAGAGCTTCACCATTGAAACCAAGTCTCACCTGTGACATCAGCCTTGCCACTGATATTACAGTCTCACTGTAACCTCACAGCCCCACAATGACATCACAGCCAACACAGACATCATATCCTCACTGTCACAGTGAAAGTGTGGCATCAGAGGCGAGGCTGAAAACTAACAGTAAGCCTCTGCTGACAGAGTTGGAGCTTTGGTCACAGTGAGGCTGTGATGTCAAAGTTGAGGCTGCAATGTCACAGAGAGGCTATGATGTCAGAGGTAAACCTGTGATGTCAGCATAAAACTGTGATCTCACAGTGTGGTTGTGATGTCACAGTGTGGCTGTGATATCACTGTGAGGCTGTGATGACACAGTGAAGCTATTTCAGAAGTAAAGCTGTGATGTCACCATGAGGTCTCATGTCATTGGTGAAACTCTGTCACAATGAGGCTGAGATGTCAGTGGTGAAGGTATGATATCATAATGAGGCTGAGATGTCGAGGTGGCAAGGTGAAGCTGGGATGTCATTGGTGAGGCTATGTCAGTGTCAAGGCTGAAGTCACAGTGAGTTTGTGATGTCATAGTGAGAGTGTTATGTCACAGTCAAGGTGTGACACAGTGTACCAGTGAGTCTATGATGTCAGTAGTAAGGCTGTGATGTCACAGGGAGGTTATGGTGTCAGAGTTCAGGCTGTGATGTGAGAGTGAGGCTCTGTTCTCACTAGTAATGCTGTGATGTCACAGTGAAGCTGTTATGACAATGTGGAGGATGTGATGTTACACTATGTCTGTGATGTCACATGTTACAATGATGTCAGAGGTGTGGTTGTGATGCCACAGTGTGGCTGTGATGTTACAATAAGGCTGTGATGTCACAGTGAGACAATATCATTATGCGGCTGTGATGATGCAGTGATGCTGTGATTACACAGTGAGATTATGATGTCAGAGGTGAAGTTGTACAGTCACAGTGATTCTGTGATGTGATATCAAAGGAAAGGCTGCCATGTGACAGTGTGACTGTGTTGTCACTTGTGATGCTGTGATATCACAATGAGTTTGTAAAGTCAATGTGGAGGCTATGATGTCACAATGAGGCTGTGATTTCAGAGTGAGTCTCTGGTGTCAGAAGTGAGCCTGTGTGGTCACCATGAGACTGTGACATAACAGAGAAGCTGTGATGTCAGAAGTGAGGCTGTTTTGTCAGTGGCAAGACTGAAGTCACAGTGAGTTTGTGATACCACAAAAAGACTGTGATATCACCTGTGATCCTGTGATGTCATAATGAGGTTATGATGTCACTGTGGAGGCTGTGATGGCACAGTGAGTCTGTGATGTCAGTGGTGATTCTATAAAATGACAGTGAGGATGTGACATCAGTGGTGATGTTGTGATATCACAGTGAAATTATGATGTCAGTGGTGAGGCTGTGCCATCACAATCAGGCTTTGATGGGAAATCAGACGTCAAGCTATGATGTGACAGTGAGGCTGTGTTGTTACTGGAGAAGCTGTGATGTGACAGTTAGATTGTGATGTCAATGTTGATGTTGTGATAGCATATTGTGGCTGTGATGTCACAGAAAGTCTCTGGCGTCATAGTGAGGCTGTGATGGCACAGTGAGGCTGTAATTACAGAGTGAGGCTATGATGTCATAGTGAGACTGTGATGATATAGTGAGGCTGTGATGAGTGAAGCTATGATGTCTGATGTGACAGTGTAATGTCAACATGAGGCTGTGATGTCATTGGTGAAGTAATGATGTCATAATGAAGCTGAGATGTCGGTGGTGATAGTATGATGTCATAATTATGCTAAGATGTTAGTGGTGAGAATGATGTCATAGGGAGGTTATGATCTCACTGCTGAGATGATGGCAATTGTGAGCATATTATGAGACAGTGAAGCATTGATGTCTGTGGTGAAGTTTTGATGTGCCAGTGAGGCTAGGATATCATTTATGAGACTGTACCATCAATGTGAGGCTGTGAAGTGAGAGATGATGCTGTGATGTCACAATGTAAGCTGTGATGTGAGAAGTGAAGCAGTGATGTCACCATTGAGGCTGTTCTGTCAGTGGCAAGCCTGAAATCACAGTGAGTTTGTGACTACAGAGAGAGTTTTTGATGTCACAAGGAAGCTGTTATGTCACAGTGAGGGTGTGACACCAGAGATAAGGCTGAAATATAAGTGAACCTGATGTCAGTGGTCAGGCTTTGGCATGACAGTGAGGCTGCGATGAAAGAATTGAGGTTGAATTTACACAGTAAGGTGAGGATGTTGCCATGAAAACTGTGAGTTCACAGTTAGGCTATATCTGTGGCAAGGCTGAGAATTGACAGTGAGGCCATAATGTCAGAGTTGAGGTTACAATGTCACCATGAGGGTGTGATGTCACTGGTGATGCTATGATGTCACAGTGACACTAATGTCACTGTGGAGGCAGTGATGTCACAGTGTGGCTGTGATGTCACAGTTAGGCTTTCATGTTACAGTAAGGTGTGATGATACAGGGAGCATGTGATGACAAAGTGAAGCTATAATGTCAGAGGTGAGGCTGTGCTGTAACCAAGAGTCTGTGAAGTCATGGTGAAGGTATGATGTCACAACTAGGCTGAGATGTCTGTGATGAAGGTATGAAATCACAATGGGGCTGAGATATAAGTGGCTAGAATGATGTCATAGTGAGGTTACAAACTCACTGGTGAGATTATGATGTTTATGGTGAGCCTATTAAGTGACAGACACACTGTGATGCCTGTTGTAATGCTTTGATGTCTCAGTAAGTTTAGGATGTCAGTGGTGAACCTCTGAAGTTACAGTGAGGCTGTGGTGTCTCTGTGGAAGCTGTGAGTTCACTGAGGCTGTAATATCAATGGTAAGGCCGATGTCACTGGTGAGGCTAGATTTCAATGGTGAAGCTCTGATGTCATAGTGAGGTCTTGTGTCACACTGAGTCTCTGATGTCACATTGAGGCTGTGATGTGAATGGTGAGCTTTTGATATCACCATAACACTGTGATGTCAATATGAGGTTGAGATGTCAGTGGTGAAGGGATGATGTCACAATAAGGCTGAGATATCAGGGGTTAAAAATGATTTCATAGTGAGGTTATTATAAAACTGGTGAGGTTATGATATCAATGGTAAGCCTATTATGTGACAGTGCTGGTATGCTGTATTTGGTGAAGCATTTTTGTCACAGTGAGAATGTTGTGTCACACTTAGCTGTGATTTCACAGTGAGGCTGTGATGTCAGAGGTTAGCCAGTGATGTCACCATAAGACTTTGATGTCACATTAAGGATGTCATGTCAGAATTGTGGCTGTCAGAGTGAGGCTATGATGTCACTGTGGAGGCTGTGATCATACAGTATGGCTGTGATGTCACAATGAGGCTGTGCACATACAGTGAGGCTTAGATGTTAGAGGTATGGCTGTGATGTTACACGGAGGCTATGTTGTCACTGGTAATGCTGTGAAATCTCAATGAGGCTCTGATGTAGGAGCAGATTCTAAGAGATGACAGTGAGGCTGTGACTTCAGTGAAGATGCTATGATTTTACATTGAAGTTAGGATGTTAGTGGTGAGGCTGTGCCTTTCCAGTGAAGCTATGATGTGAGGTCAGTGGTGAGGCTCTGATGTCACTGTGAGGTTGTGATATCAGTGATGAAGTTATGTTGTCACAAACTTGCTGAGCTGTCAGTGCTAGAATGGTATAGTGAGGCTATGATTTCACTTGTGAGCCTATCAGTGGTGAGCCTATTTTTTACAATTTTTTTATTATTATTTATTCAATTCTGCATGTATGTATGTGTGCACATATGTGTATGTATGTGTGTGTATGTAGAAACACGGACAAATTCAGGAACCACCATGGAACGCCTCCATCTCCTTCTTGTTTACTCTGCCCCGGGATTCACAGATTCTGCTCTACCAGGATCAGAAACGCAGGCCACCCCCACTTCCGCCGGCATCTATACCTGGGTTCTAGGATCTGAACTCAGGACCTTCTGCCTGAAAGGCAGAGGCTCAACTCCTGAGCCACCTCTCCATTCCCAGTGGTGAGCCTATTATATGACAATTATGCTTTGATGTCTGTGATGCTTTGATGTCAGAATGAGGCTAGGATGTCAGTGGTTGGAATGTGAAATTATATTGAGGCTTTGATGTCACTGTGGAAGCTTTTAGGTAACAGAAAGCCTGTAATATCAGTGTCAAGGATGATGAGCCTGTGATATCACACCAAGACCATGATGTCAGACAGGAGGGTGTGATGTTATGGGTGAAGGTTTTGTGTCAGCGGCAAGACTGAAGTCAGAGTGAGTTTGTGATGTCACAGTGAGGCTGTTATGTCATAGTAAGGGTGGAAAATCATAGGTGAGGCCAAAACATAATAGTGAGGCTTTGATGTCAGTGGTGAGGTTGTGATGTCACAGTGAGTCTGTGATGTCAGAGTTGAAGGTATGGTGTCACAGCGATTATGTAATGTCACTGGTGATGCAGTGATGTCACAGTGAGACTATGATGTCACTATGAAGACTATGATGTGACAGTGTGGCTGTTCCTTCACAGTGAGGCTGTGATGTCAGAGGTGAGGTTGTGATGTCACCAGTGAAACTCTTGGGTCAGTGGCCAGGCTGAAGACAGTGAGTTTATAATGGCACAGGGAGGCTGTGATTTAACAATGAGGCTGTTTTTTCACAGTGAGTGTTTGATATCAGAAATGAGGCTGAAACAAAACATTGTGCCAATGATGTCAGTGGTCAGGCTGTGATGCCACAGAAAGGCTATGACATCACTGTGGAGTGTGTGATGTCACTGTGGAAGCTGTAAGATCACAGTGAGGTTGTAATATCAGTGCCAAGGCAGATGTCACAGGTGAGGCTTGGTTTCAGTGGTGATTCTCTGAAGTCACAGTGAGGATGTTGTGTCACATTGAGGCTGTAATGTCAGAGTTGAGGCTGCAATGCCACATTGAGGCTGTTTTGTCACTGGTGATGCTATGATTTCACAGGGATATTATGATGTCACTGTGAAGTCTGTGATGTCACTGTGGAAGCTGTCAGGTCACAGTGAATTTGTAATATCAGTCCCAAGGCAGATATCACAGGTGAGGCTTGGTTTCATTGGTGAAGCTCTGAAGCCACAGTGAGGCTGTTGTGTCACACTGAGGCTGTGATGTCACAGTGAGGCTGTGTATAACAGTGAGGCTGTGACTCACAGTGTAGCTATGATGACATAGTGAGGCAATGATATCAGAGGTGAGCCTATGATGTCACCACGATTTGTCAGTGAGGCTGTTTTGTCCCTGGTGATGACATAATGTCACAGTGAGGCTTTGATGTCACAGTGAGTCTGTGCCATCACAGTGAGTCAGTCTGTTATGTAATTAGTGTGGCTGTCATCTCACAGTGCGGCTGTGGCGTCAGAGATGATGCTAAAATTTCACAGTGAGGCTCTGATGTCACCATGGAGGCTGTAATTGCACAGTGTGACTGTGATGTCACAGTGAGTGGGTGCATCACAGTGAGGTTTTGATGTCACAGTGAGGCTCTGAATTTACAGTGAGGCTCTGATGTCAGTGGTGATTGTGTGAGATGGTGAGGCTGTGACGTCAGTGGTGTTGTTGTCATTTCACAGTGAGATTTGGATATCAGTAGTGATGTTGTGATTTCACAGTGAAGCTATGATGTCATTGTGGAGGCCATGATGTCACAGTGTGTTGTGATGTCATGGTGAGGCTGTGACCTTATATGGAGGCCATGATGTCAGACAAGTGGCTGGGTGTCATAGTGAGGCTGTGATTACATAGTAAGATTCTGATGTCAGTGATGATTCTATGAGATGACAGAGAGAATGGGACATAGTGGTGATGCTGTTCACAGTGAGGCTGTGATGTGTTGACAGAGATGAGGACGTGCTGAGACAGTGAGGATGTGTTGATACCTGTCGTGTGATTCTGTGACTTTAGTGAGGATCCTGTGAGTTCACAGTGAGGTTGGATATCAGTGGGGAGGCTGTGCTTTCACAGTGAATCTGTGATGTGATGTAAGAAGTGAGGTTGCGATGCAACAATAAAGCTGCATTGTCACTAGTGACGCTGTGATGTCACAATAAGGCTGGAATATCAATGTGGAGGCTGTGATGTCCCAGTGGGGCTGTGATGACACAATGAGGCTCTGATATCTGTGTTGATTCTGAGATAATAGAGTGTAATGTCTGTGGTGATGCTGCGCCATCACAGTGAGGCTGTGATGTGGTGTCAGAGGTGAGGCTGTGATGGGACAGTGAGACTGTGTTGTCTCTGATTATGCTGTGATGTGACAGTGAGGCCGTGATGTCACAGTGAGGCTGTGACGACAGAGGTGAGGCTCTGAGGTCACTATGAACCTGAGATGTCTGCAGTGAAGGTGTGATATAACAAAGAGTCTGAAATGTCAGTGGGGTGAATGATGTCATAGTGAGGTTATGACATCTTTAGTGAAGCAATGATGCCAGTGGTGAGCCGATTATTTTCCAGTGATGCTCCGATGTCTGTAGTGAAATTTTGATGTAATAGTAAGGCTAGGATGTCAGTGGTGATGCTGTGAAATCATAGTGTGCCTGTGATATCACAGTGAAGCTGTGATGACAAAGTGAGGCTTTGATGTCATCATGAGGCTGTGATATTAGGTGTAAAGGTGTCATGTTACAATGAGTCTGAGATGTCATAGTGAGGTTATGATCTCACTGGTGAGGTTATGATGTTAGTGGTGAGCCTATTATGTGACATTGAAGCTGTGATGTCTGTAGTGAAGCTTTGATGTGATAGTGATGTTAGGATGCCATTGGTGAGTCTGTGAAGTCACGGTGAGACTGTGATGTCACAGTGATGCCATGATCTCTCTGTGAGGTCACAGTGAGTCTGTAGTGTCAGTGGCAAGACAGATGTCACAAGTGAGTTTGGTTTCATGGTGAAGCTCTGATTTCACAGTGAGGCTATGATGTCACTGTGGAGACTGTGATGTCACAGTGAGGCTATGATGACACATTAAGGCTATAATGACACAATGACACTGTGAGAGGTGTGGCAGTGATGTCACAGTGAGGCTGTAATGACAAAATAGGCTTTGATGACAAAGGTGAGGCTCTGATGTCACAATGAGGCTGAGATGTCAATGGGGAGAATGATGTCATAGTAAGGTTATGATCTTTCTGGTGAGGCTATAATGCCAGTGGTGAGCCTATTATGTGAGAGTGATGCTGTGATGTCTGTGGTGAATCTTAGATGTAACAGTGAGGCTAGGATGTCAGTGGGGAGGCTGAGAAGTCATGGTGTGGCTGTGATGCCACAGAGAAGCAATAATGCCACAGTGAGGCTGTGATGATATAGTAAGTCTGTGATGACACCATAATACTATGATGACCTAAGCAAGGCTTTGATGTCACCATGAGGCTGTGATGTCAGAGGTGAATGTGTGATGTCACAATGAGTCTGAGGTATCATAGTGAGTTTATGGTCTCACTGATGAGGCGATGATGTGATTGGTGAGCCTATTATGTCCCAGCGAGGCTATGATGTCACTGTAGAGGCTGTGATGTCACTGTAAAGCTGTAACATCACATTGAGTGAGATTGTGCCATCACAGTAAGGCTGTGATGTGATGTCAGAGGTGAGGCTGTGATGTGACAATGATGCTCTGTTGTCACTGGTAATGCTGTGGTGTCACAGTGAGTCCATGATGTAGAGGCTATGATGTCACAGTGTGGCTGTGATGTCACAATGAGGCTGAGATGACAGTGTGAGCCTCTGACATTGGTGATTTTATGAGATGAGAGAGGCTGTGAGGTCAGTGGTGATGGTGTCACTTCACAGTAAGGTTAGGATGTTAGAGATGAGGCGTGAATTCACCATGAGTCTATGATATCAGTGAAGGAAGGATATCACAATGCATGAGTTGTCAGTGGTAAAGATATGATGTCATAATGAGGTGATATCAATGGCAAGGTTGATGTCACGGTGAGGTTATGATTTCACTGGTGAGTCAATGATGTCAGTGGTGAGATTACTATGTGATTGTGACTATGTGATGTCGGTGGTGAAACTTTGATGTAATAGTGAGGCTAGGATGTCAATGGTGAGGCTGTGATGTCACAGTAAGGCTGTGATGTCATTGTGGGAGATGTGAGGTCACAGTGAGGCCATAATATCATTGGCAAGGCTGATGTCACAGGTGAGATTGGTTTCAATGGCGAAGCTCTGAGGTCATAAGGAAGCTGTTTTGTCACACTAAGGTGGCAATGTCACAGTAAGAATGTGATGTCAGAGGTGAGCCTGTGATGTCACCATGATACTGTAATATCACAGTTAGACTGTGTTGTCAGGGGTGAGGCTGTGGCATCACAGTGAGGTTGTGATGTGATGTCAAAAGTAAGGCTACGACTTGACAGAGGCTGTCTTTTCACTGGTAATGCTGTGTTGCCACAGTGAGGCTGTAATGTCTCCTGTTAGGTTATGACATCAGAGGTGAGGCTGTTGTGCCAGTGGCAATGCTGAAGTCACAGTTAGTTGTGATGTCACCGAGAAGCTGTGATGTCACAGTGAGGTTGTTATGTCACAGTGAAGGTGTGAAATCACAGGTTAGACTGAAATGAAATAGTGAACCTATGAAGTCTGCTGTGAGGTTGCAATGTTACAGTGAAGCTGTGATGACACTAGTGATGCAGGGTTGTCACAGTGAGGCTGTGATGTTACTGTGGAGGCTGTTATGGTACAGTGTGATTATGATGTCACAGTGAGACTGTGCCCTCACAGTGAGTCTGTCATGTCAGAGATGAGGCTATGATGTCACTAGTGAGGCTGTTGTGTCAGTGACAAGACTGAAGTCAGAGGAATTTTGTGATGTCACTTTGTCAAAAACTCACTGTGTTATGACTGCCTAACTGTGACATCTCTGTATCACCACTGACAACCCAACCTCACTGTCACATTGCAGCTTTACCACTGACATCACAACCCAGCCTCACTGTGTAGATACATCCTCACCAATCACATCCTAACCCCCCTGTGAATTCACAACATCATCATTGACATCACAGACACACTGTCATCTCTTAGAATCACCACTGACATCAGAGCTTCCCTGTGTCATCACAGCCTGACTGTGGCATCACATCCTCACTGTGACATCATAGCCACCCTTCTGTCATTAGAGCATCACTGTGAGGACTCGGCCTCATTGTGACATCACAGCCACACTGTGCCATCATAATCTCCATAGTGATAACATAACTTCACTGGGACATCACATCATCACCAGTGTCATCACAGCCTCACTTTGACATCACAGCCTTAACTCTGACATCACTACCTCACTGTGACATCACAGGTTCACTCTTGATATCATATGATCACTGTTACATTTCAGGTTCACTCTGATGTCACATCCTATTGTGATATAACAGATTCACTGTGACATTACAGCCTCATTGCAACTTCACAACCTCACCACTGACATCCTAGCCTCACTATCATATCAAAGATTCACCATTGATATCACAGCCTTACTGTCACAAAATAGGTTTCATCACTAACATCACAGCCTCATGGTGATATCATAGCCTCACTGTGACAACACAGCATCACTGTCACATCACAACCTCACTGTGACATCACAGTGAAACGTTTGATATCACTGCCTCACTGTGAGGGCATAGCAGTGTACACATTGACATCATTGCCTAACTGTAACATCACTCAGACATAATAGACTCACTGTGACATCACAGCCACACCACTGACATCATAGCTCACTGTTATGTTTAAGCCTCACCTCTGATGTCACACCCTTAATGTGATATAACAGCCTCACTGTGACATCATAGTCTCTCTCTGATGTCACAAAAATCACTATGACTTCAGCTTGTTACTAACACAACAGCCTCAGTGGTCACATCAGAGCATGTCTTCTAAATTCAAAGCCTCATTTTGATACCACAGCCTCAGTGTGACATAATAGCCTAACTGTGATTTAAGAGCTTCCCCCATTGAATCCAAGCCTTACTGGTGACACCAGTCTGCCACTGATATTACAGCCTCACTGTGACTTCACAGTTTTCACAGTGACATCACTGCCTCACTATGACTTCACAGCTTCATTGTGATATCACATTCTCATTGTGACACAACAGCTTGACTCTGACATCAGAGCTTCATGCTTGAAACCATGCCTCACCTGTAACATCAGCCTTACCACTGATATTACATCCTCATTGTGACCTCAAAGCTTTCATAGTAATGTCATAGGTCACTGTGATATTACATACTCACTGTGACTTCACAGCCTCACCACTAACCACCTAGCATCATTGTGACATCAAACCTTCACTATAGACATCACAGGTGCACCACTGACATCACAGCCTCACCAGTGAGGTCATAACTTCACTATGACTTCATTCTCACCACTGACACTTCAACCTCATTGTGACATCATACCTTCACTACTGCATCATAGCCTCATGTTATCACATCCTCACCTCTGATATCACAGCCTCACTGCATCATCACAGTCTCACTGTGACATCAAAGCATCATCAGTGACATTACAGCCTCACTGTGACATCACAACATCAACTCTGACAGCCAAGTCTCACTGTGATATCACAGCCTCACAGTGACATCATACAATCACACCTGTGTTTCAGCCTCACCTCTAATGTCATATCTAACTGTGACATAACAGCTACATTGTATCATCACAGCATCTCTGTGATGTCACAAACTCACTGTGACTTCAGCCTTGCCAATGACACAACAGCCTTATCATTGACATCACAGCCTCTCATCTGATATGACAGCCTCAATACTGATATCATAGCTTCACCACTGACATCTCAGCCTCATTGTGAGATCACACCTTCACCAATGACATCATGGTGTCATCACACACTCACTGTGACATCATAGTCTTACTGTGACATTACAGCCTTACAGTGACATCACAGCCACACTGAGACATCACAGCCTCCACATTGACGTCACAACCTTACTGTGATGTCACAGCTACATCTCTGACATTATAGTCTCACTGTAACATCATAGCCACACTGTGCCAAGACAACCTCCAGATAATCATCACAGCATCACCAGTGACATCACAGGCTCACTGTAATATTACAGCCTCAACTCTGACATTGCAGCCTCCACATTGACAGCATAGCCACACTTCTGACATCAAAGCCTCACTGTGAGTTCATAGCTTTATTTCGAAATAACATACTGTGTCATAAAACCACCACAGTGACATCATAGCCTTGCTGTAATATCACATTATCACCAGTGACATCACATGATCACTATAACATTACACCCTCACCACTGACATCACAGATTCACTGTTATATTTCAACCTCACCTCTGATGTCACACACTTACTGTGTGATAACAGGCTCGCTGTGAAATAACAGCCTCTCTGTGATGTCACAAACTCACTTTGACTTTAGCCTTGCCACTGAAACAACAGGCTCATCTGTCACATCATGGCCTCACCTCTGACATCACAGTTTCATGTTGACATTGCAGGCTCACATCTGACATCATAGACTTACTCTGACAAGATAGCCTGAGCATGACATAAAGCCTCATTTGACTTTATACTTTAACCACTAATCTCCTAGCCTCACCGTGCAGGCACAACCCCAGTGTGCCATCACAGCCACACTGTGCCATCACAGCCACACCTCTGAAATCAAAGCATCACTGTGCAGGCACAGCCTCACTGTGACATCATAACCATTCTATGACATCATAGCACACACTGTGACTTCCTAGCTTTACTGTGACATCACAGCCTCACTGTGACTTCACAGACTCAACACTGACATCCTAGCTTCACTGTCACATCACAGATTCACTACAGACATAACAGCATCACTGTCACATAAGAAGCTCATGCTGACATCATAGACTCACTAGTGAGATCATAATATCATGATGATACCATTCTTGCCACTTATATCTCAGGCTCATTGTGACATCATACCTTTACCACTGACATTTCAGTTTCATTGTGACATCATATCTTCACTGACATCTCAGCCTCATTGTGACATCATAACTTCTCCACTGACATCACAGCCTCAGTGTGACCACAGAGCCACACTGTGACATCACAGCCACACCTCTGCCATCCCACCCTCAGTGTGTTGGTACAGTCTCACTGTGACATCAAAGCATCACTGTGACATCACAGCATCATCAGTAATAACACAGCATCACTGTGAAAATCACAGGAACACCATGGCAACACAGCCTCACTGTCACATATCAGCCTCACCTCTGTCATCACATCACAGCCTTACTGTGGCAGCACAGACTCACCACTGACATCCTAAACTCACTGCAAAATCACAGCATCACCACTGATTCACAACTTCATTGTGATCTCACAGAATAACCACTGACATGAGAGCCTCACTGCATCATCACAGCATCACTGTGAATCACGGACACACTGTGATATTAAAACATCCACAGTGACAGCAGAGCCTACTGTGTCATCACAGCCTCTTTGAATCACCGCCTCACTGTGACATCACAGCTATAACACAGACATCAGAACTTTAGTGAGACATCACGGCCTCAATTCTGATGTCACACCTTCTCTGAGACATAACAGCCTCACTGTGACATCACAGCCTCACTGTGGTATCACAGATTCACTGTGACTTCAGTCTTGTCACTGACACAACAGGCTCACCTGTCACATCACAGCCTCAACTCTGACATCACAGTTTCATGGTGACATTGCAGCCTCACTGTACATCACATTCACACCTATAACATAATAGTCTTACTGTACATCACAGTCACAACTGTGACATCACAGCCTCACCACTGACATACAAACTAGCCTCACTGTCTCATGAAAGCAACACAGACATCACAGCATTACTGTCACATAATAGGTTCACCACTGACATCATAGCCTCAACAGGGAGATTATCACCTCACTATGACATCAGTCTCACCATTGACATTGCAGCCTCATTTTGACATCATATTTTCACCACTGACAACTCAGCCTTATTGTGACATATTAGCTTCATCACTGATATAAAAGCCTCATTGTCACATTGCAGCCTTACCCCTGAGATAAAAATCACAGCCTCACTGGGATGGTACAGCCTCATAATTGACATCCTTAAGTCACTACGAAATCACAGCATCATCACTGACATCAAAGCCTCACTGTCATCTCATAGAATCATGATTGATATCAGCACCTCACTGAGTCATCACAGCCTCACTGTGACATTACAGCCTGACCAGTTACATCACTGCCACGCTTCTGACATCACAGTCTTCCTATGACATCACATGGTGACATAACATGCTCACCTCTGATATCATAGACTCATTATGACATCACAGCCTCCCTGTGACACAACCTCACTGTGACTTCAGAACTTCACTGTTAAAATAAAGCCTGCTCCTGCCCACTTGCCCACCTGAGACAGGACTCACTCTCCGGCAGTCCTCCATCCAGGTGACTTACCCAGCCCCCATGTCGCCCCTTGTCTCAACTCTTCCCACCAGCCAGACTGGGCAACACCCAGGTTGCCTCCGGTTTGACCCAACCCCTTTGTTTCTCCCGCCCACCTACTCAACTGAGACAGGACTTGCTCTCAGTCGGTCCTCCATCCCAGGTGAGTTATCCAGCCCCCAGGTCGCTCTCTGTCCCAGCTCCTCCCACCAGAGAGCCCGGGCAACACCCAAGCTGCCTCCAGGTTCCTGGCCGATGTCAGGGGTCACAGCTCTTTTGTTCTGCCTGCCTGACCAGGTCGGGACTTGCTTGGGGGGTCCTCCATCCCAAGTGGGTTACCCAGCCCCCAGGTCGCCCCTTGACCCAGCTCCTCCAACCAGAAATCCCAAGCAACATCCAGGCTACCTCCAGTTTGCTCCATCCCCTTTTTTCCTCCTGCCCACCTGCCTACTCGACTGGGACAGGACTTGCTCTTGGTCCTCCATCCCTGGAGTTTGGGTGGGCCTCTAAGCCAAGTTCCAGGTCCCAAGTGAAGAATTCTGCCATCACCATCAGCCCCTCTGCCGCTCCGACCCACCAGAGACCCTCGCTGGTGGTCCACAAAGGACACACTGCTACTCAGAACTCAACAGAATCCAAAGAAAATCCTAGCAAAGCACTAAACGACAAAGGCCATACATCCGAAGTCCTCTAAAATCATCTTATCACATGGGAGAGATTCTTCACATCCAGCCAAAAGATAAGTAACCCCCCTTTTTTTTAACCATACTGCTCCTCTTTAGTATTAATAACTGTAGATTACCTTTTCCATACAGCCACTCCAAAAATATATACAACTCTAGGGATTAAACCATACACCCTCACATATCACCAAGATATTAAATCATAAAAATGGATTACCATACTAAATATTCACCCACTGGTCTACTTAGCCTCACTTAGCTGATGTAATAACAGCCTAATAACCTCATGCAGGAAATAATACTAACAACAGACAAACGAACCCAAGTACAAGGCAAACACTAGTAATAACTACCTGAGAGTAGTAATACAAGCTAAATCGGTTCACTCAAAAACATGCAGAAACTGAAAGGTCTTAAGAGACAAAACGACATTGCCCGAGTCAAAGTGCAGATCCATGAAAAACAAAACCCAGGAAGACAAATCTCTGACTGAAAGAAATAACTCTATAGTGATGGATTTCAACCAGAATAAATTTACAGATAATAGCCAAGAAAGCCTGACCCAAGATAACAACTTTCAAAGCATGATAATTACCATGATTAATACCATGAAAGAGGAAATCCGGGAGGAGTTAAACAACCGCATCAACCACTTTGAACAGGAACACAACAGATACTTGGAGGAGTTGAGAAAAACAGTTCAAGAAACAAAAATAGACATAGAGCAGTTAAAACAGTCTCAAGCAGAGTTTCAAATCGAAATAAATGACAAGTTGTCTTCAACCCAAAACTCAACAGAGTCTTAGCAGAAATAATGAAGCAGAAATTTAGATCTTGAAGACAAAAAGTGGGAGAATTAACCAACTGAATGGAAGAGGTTCTTAAAGCCAAAGAAATACTTGAGAGGAATATTCAAGAGATATGGTACACCCTGAAGAAGCCTAACATGCGCATTCATGGAATACCAGAGCAAGAATCCCAAAATACTATATCTGATGAAATTTTTCAAATTATCATAGTCAAAATACTCCACATTCAAGACAAAGAAAAGGTGCTGAGAGCTTCAAAGGAAAAAAAAAACAAGTCACTTTTAAAGGTAAACCTATTAAAATAACAAATGACTTCTCAATGAAAACAGTGAGTGAACTGATTTAGTTGGTATTACTACTCTCAGATAGTTATTACTAGTGCTTGCCTTGGAGAGACATACTTCAAGTATTAAATAAGCAAAAATGTCAACCCAGAATAATATACCTGGCAAAATTATCCATCATGATTGAGGGAGAAAGAAAAGTTTTCCAGCACAAAGACAACTTGAAGGCCTACATGTCTAACAAACCAGGACTTCAAAAAATTCTGGAAATGATACTCAAGCTTGAAGAAAAAAACATGTTTATCCAGGAGGAGAGAAGGTAAGTATAATACCACCAAAACCTAAATGTCAAACAATGCACTTACCAAAGCAAATAAACATAAAAAATGTTCAGAGTTAAAAATAATTTCTCCATTATAACATTAAATGTCAATGGTATTAACTCACCGATCAAGAGACACAGATTACAAACTTGGATTAAAAACCACAACCCATCAAGCTGCTGCCTTCAAGAAACTCTTCTCACCACAAAAGATAGGCACATCCTAAAAATTAAAGATTTGTCAAAAATTCTGCAAGCTAATAGAACGAGAAAACAAGCAGGGTTCAGACAAAGTAGACTTCAAACCTAAAAAAATCGTAAGAAATACAGATGGATACTACATTTTAGTCAGAGGTACAATTCACGAGGAAGACTTCACAATACTGAACATATATGCACCCAATACGGGCCCTTCCACATTCATTAAGCAAACCTTACAGCAGCTAAAGTAAGAAATCAGCCCCCAAACGATAATTCATGGAGATTTCAACACTGCCCTCTCAACATGGGATAGATCAACAGGCCAAAGCTTAACAGAGACACTTTGAAACTCAACCAAACCCTTAAAGAAGTGGACCTGACAGATCTCTATCAAACTTTTCATCCATGCAACCAAAGAATACACATTTTTCTCAGCAGCACACGGAATTTTCTCCAAAATAGATCACATATTGCATCACAAAACGAGTCTACACATGTACAGGAAAGTTGAAATTCTAGCCTGTACCCTTTCAGACCACCATGGTCTAAAGCTTGACATGCACAACACAATAAACAACAGAAAATACACTAACTCCTGCAAACTTAACACTATGATGCAGAATGAGAATTGGATTCAGGAAGAAATTAAAAAAGAAATTCAAGATTTCCTGAACGTAAATGATAATGAAAATACAAATTTTCAAAATCTTTGGGACACAATGAAAATTTTGCTAAGAGATAAGTTCATAGATCTTAATGCCTACATCAAAAAAATGGGAACATCAGAATTAAATAAATTAACAATGTAGCTTAAAGCCTTAGAGACACTAGAACAATCTGATCCCACAGCAGTAGAAGAGAGATTAGCAAAATAAGGGGAAAAACATCCGAAATTGAGATTAGGAAAACAATACAGAGAATCAACCAGTCAAAAGCTGGTTCCTTGAAAAAAATAAGATTGATACATCCTTATCTATATTAACCAAAAGCAAGAGACAAATACAAATTAACAAAATTAGAAATGAAAATGGAGTTATCACTATGGATACCCAAGAAATTCAGAGCATTATAAGTCATATTTCAAAAACTTATACTCTATGAAATTGGACAACACAAAAGAAATGAATGAATTCCTAAGTAAACACAACTTACAGAAATTGAATCAGGAAGTTGTGAATTATTTAAACAGTCCTATAACATATGAGGAAATCGATGAATGTTCCCACCAAGAATGTCCTGGACCAGATGGGGTTCAGCACAGAATTCTCCCAGACATTTCAGGAGCTAATAACACCAATACTCCTTAAACTGTTCCATCAAATAGAAAAGGAAGAAACATTACCAAAGTCTTTCTATGAAGCTAATATTGTCTTAATCCCAAAACCTAATAAAGATACACTTAAAAAAAGAAAACTATAGGCCAATCTCTTTGAGGAAAACAGACACAAAGTTTCTCAACAAAGTCTTAGCAAATTGGATTCAAAAACATGTCAAAAATATCATCCACGGGATCAAGTAGGCTTTATCTCAGGCACAGAAGTTTGGTTCAACATACACAAATCAATAAACATAATACACCACATAAATCAGTCTAAAATCCAAGACCACATAGACTCTCAATAGATGCAGAAAAAGCTTTTGACAAGATCCAACAGCCTTTTATGATCAAAATCCTAGAGACAGTTGGAATGGAAGGAACCTTTTTCAATATAATAAAAGTTGTCTACAACAAGCCCACAGCAAGGATTATATGCAATAAGGAAAAACTTGAAGCATTCCCACTTTGATCAGGAACTAGACAAGGCTGTGCACTTTCATCACTTCTCTTCAATATTGTACTTGAAATCTTAGCTGACGCTGTAAGAAAAGAAAGGGAAATAAAAGGGATTCAAATTGGCAAGAAAGAAGTCAAGTTATCTCTATTTGGAGATGACATGATCATATACCTGAGTGATCCTAAAAACTCCACCAGGAAGATCCTGGAACTAATACAGAAGTCAGCAGAGTGGCAGGATACAAAATAAATGTACAAAAATCAGTGCAGAATGAAAGAAGTGCCAAAGACCTGAAAGAATCCCATTTCTTATAGCCCATAAAAAATGAAATACCTTGGTATCAACCTAACCAAGGAAGCAAGAGACGATACAATTAAAATGAGAAAACCCTGAAGAAAGAAATTGCAGACAGCAGAAGGTGGAAAGACCTCCCATGTTCCTTGATTTTCAGAATCAACATCATAAAAATGACCATCCTACTAAAGGCAATATACAGATTCAATGCTATACCAATCAAAATCCCAAAGCATTTCTTTAAGGAAGTTGATCAAACAATCTCAAAATGAATATGGAGGCACAAAAGACCTAGTATTGCAAAGACAATTCTGAGTAACAAAAACACGGCTGGAGGTATCACCATACCAAACCTTAGTCTATATTACAAATCCATAGTTATAAAAACAGCCTGGTACTGGCTCCAAAATAGACACACAGATCAATGGATAAGGGTTGATGATTCAGATATAAGCCCACACAACTACAGCCATTTGATCTTTGACAAAGGGCCCAAAAAATCCAATGTGAAAAGAAAAGTATCTTCAACAATTGGTGTTGGCAAAACTGGATGTCCACATGCAGAAGATTAAAATTCTACCCGTATTTGTCACCAGGTACAAGACTTAATTCCAAATGGATCAAGAACCTCAATATTAGGTAAGAGACTATAAAAAACCTCAGTTAAAAGGGTCAGGAATTCCCTCGAGATGATTGGATTAGGCCAACAGTTCCTGGTCAGAAATCCAATTGCACAGTCCATACAATCAACAATCAACAGATGGGACCTTCTGAAACAAAAGAGCTTCTGTTTAGATAAAAAGATTGTATCTCAAGCAAAAAAGCAACCCACAGGATGGGACAGAATCTTCACTAACCACATGTCTGAGAGAGCTCTATTATCCAGAGTGCACAAAGAACTTAGAAAACTAAACACTAAGAAAACACATGGCCCAATTAAAAAATGGACCTTGGAACTTAAAAGAAACTTTATCAGAGAAGAAATAGAAATGTCTAACAAATATCTTTAAAAATGTTCTGCATCCTTAGCCATCAGGGAAATGCAAATCAAAACCTCCCTTAGATATCATCTCACCCTGGTCAGGTTGGCAAAAATCCACAATATAAATAACACCAAATGCTGGAAAGGATGTGAAGAGAAGGGAACTCACTTACATTGCTGGTTGGAATGCAGGCTTATACAACCACTCTGGTGAGCTGTCTGGAGATTCTTAAGGAAGTTAAAGCTTGAAATGCCATATGACACTGCTATTCCACTTTTGAGAACAATACCCCATACAGCAAAAATTCACCTCAATAGCACAAGCACGACCATGTTCATAGCAGCACTGCTTACAATAGCAAAGTCTTGTAAACAACCCAAATGCCCAATAGTTGATGAGTTGATAAGGAAAATGTGATACTTTTATACAATGGAATACTACTCAGCCATCACAAATGATGAATTAATGAAATTTTCTGGGAAATGGATGGAATTAGAAACAACTATGATGAGTGAAGTATCCCAGACACAGAAAATTATGCTCTGTATGTACTCCCTAACAGGTGAATCCTAGTACCAAACCTACTTAGAGACACTCTCAAAGAATCAGGGAGGGCAGGGGAAGGAGGGCCCTAACAGAAACAATGAGAGAGGGGATCATGCTACAGCAGAGAAAATAGGCCACCATCACGGTCTGTAAGTAAGCAATGAGACACATGGTTGGACTTGCAATGTAGGTGAGTTCCCTTCTCTTCACATCCTTTCCAGCATGTGGTGTTATCATAATGGGAGGGCATAGAGTCTGGCAGATAAAAGATAACCATCCTGAAAATGGTCTCTTATTTCATCTACCTTTGAATCTACTCTTATAATAAGATTATATTTTAATAGCCTTTTATCTTTGGCTAGGAGATGACATCCAATACCCATCAGGATGGAGCCAAAGGAGGTGCAGGAGCAGCAATACTGAAAAAAAAAATCAACAAACCATAATTCGGAAAATCAGAGACTCTACATCAACCACCTGGAACCAAGCCAGCCTAATCTCTCCCCATCCTAAAGCTCAGGGAAATTTGTGAAAAAGTGGGCGGTAAGATTGCAAGAGCCTAAAGATGGTGAGAAGCAATGATATGCAAGATACTCCATACAAGTTAGGGTCAAAATAATCATAATAAGAATTTGCATGACCTGTGCAATGACCAACATGTCCTTGAACTCCCAAAGTCTAGCATGGATCACAGGCACTACGATCCTTAGAAGAAAGGGATTAATAGCCACAATAGTGTTCCTACACTAAAGGGGAACTCAAAAAAGAGCTCTAGGCAATGCAACTGAATCCTTACACCTCAACAGAGAGGAGGACCTAGAGGGAAGTTTGACATGCACACTAAAGGATGCTCCAGGAATGTGGGGGGGGGCATTGGAAGAAGGGGGAGGAAAGGAAAGGGAAAATGTGGGGAAGGAGCAAGGGAACCAAGGGAGGGGTGGAGGGAGGGAGGGAATGGGGTACTTATCAACTTTGTATGAGTGCAAGCAATAAAAAATAAAGTTAAAAAAATTTGAATACATGAAACTCATAAACATAAAACAAAACTTTTGATTTAAGATAAACAGCCTTAAATCTCATTTTGAAATCAAAATGTTAAATAAATTGTAGTACTTTAATATCTTTAGAGCCAAATGTATAGATTAATTATAACACGAGTTAGTAAAAGTTCTTTAAATTTTGTAGAGATCAAGACATTAAATATGGAATAGAAAGTAGCACATGGTCACAAGAGAATACTTATATTTCTCTTTACATAAACAATTTTTAAAAAATAAAACCTCTGCAGTTACCAATACTGAGTAGAGCCTTCCCCAAATCCATGAGCTATATCGCTGTTGTATGGAGCCTTTATTAGTCCATTAATGATTTTAACCTTCTAACTTCTGTCACGAGAAACTCCCTAATATCTGTAGATTATCTTCAAAAATTTGTTTTTTAAGAATTTTTGAACTACCTCAAAAAGTATTAACTAACTTATGAGAAGTGGGCAACTAGAAAAACTCATGGAATAGATGAGAAAGAGGCATGGAGCTAAAAATGGACTCGTAGCACAAGAGGGACATGAGGAACTAGGGTACAAAATATGGCTGCCAGGGCCAGGTATATTTGTACACCTAGGAAAGCCCAGGGAAACTGTTTTTTTTTTTTTTTTTTTTTTTTTTTTTTTTTTTTTTCTGGTTGGTTAACTCCCATTGGGCCCAACCCAATTTCCCTTAGTACAGGTGGGACTAGAGACCAAGTTGTTTGTTGAATATGGAGAGCTCATCTCCATAAACCCTTCATAGGGAAGTTGGCTACCTTATCTCTGGGAAGATTTGAGTCAATTTCTCAGCAGTAGTCATCCTTCGGGGTGATTCCAGCAGTGGGGGATGACCTACAGAGATGTCAAAGACTTTCAAAGACCTTAGAGACTGTCCCAGAAAGGGACTGTTCTAGACCTACCTACTGTACCCCTTAAACTTCTGAAGACCTAGACTGCTCAAGGGATGACGGGAGCCAACCGTTCTGGCTACTTCCTGCTGAGCTGGGGTGAAGGAAATGAAAAAAGTCAAGGATCCTCATCTATGAAGTGCTGGATGGTCTAGAGGTCTTTGATGGATGGCTTTACTACTTTAAGGTCCATCTAAAAGAGACAAAACAGATAAATTCCTTATCCACTCGTCAATAGTTGGGCATTTGGTTTGATTCCATACAATTCATACAACCTATCAAGCATTATGAGTGGAAAAATAAATAAATATTTTTAAAGTCATTTATGAATTTAAAAAACATAGTGGCTTTGTTTCTTTGTGCTTTTTTGTTTTTTATTAAATTTATTTATTGCACTAATACAAACTTGACATGTACTCCATTCCCCTCCCTCACTCCACCACTCCCTGGATCCCCTTGCTCCCTTTCCCCTTTTCTACTTCCTTTCCTCTCCTCCCTCCCTTTCTCCTAGTGCTCCCTTTCCCCCATTCCTGGAGCATCCTTTAGTTTACATGTCAAAACTCCCTCTGGCTCCTCCTCTGTGAAAGGTGTAAGGACTCAGTAGCATTGCCTAGAGCTCTTTCTTTTTTTGTGTTCCCCTTTAGTGTAGGAACACTATTGTGTCTATTAATCCCTTGCCTCTAAGGATCTTAGAGCCTGTGATCTATGCTAGACTTTGGGAGTTGAAGGACATGTTGGTCATTGCACAGGTCATGCAAAGTCCTATTATGATTATTTCAGCCCCAACTTGTATGGAGTATCTTGCATATCATTGCTCCTCCCCATCTTTAGGTTCTTACAATCTTACTGCTCCCTCTTCCACAAATTTCCCTGAGCTTTGGAATGGAGAGAGATTAGGCTGGCCTTGTTCCTGGCGATTAATGTAGGGTCTCTGGTATTCTGAATTAGGGTTTGTTATTCTTTTTTTATTCTTCTTCTTCTTCCAGTTTTGCTGTTCCTACACAGCCCTTGCCTCCATACTGATGGGTATTGGATGTCACCTCCAAGCCAGAGATGAAAGGTTGTTAAAATATAGTCTTATTATAAGAGTAGATTCACAGGTAGATGGAATAAGAGTAGGAGACTATGGTGAGGGGGTTCAGTCTTTCATTTGAAGGATGGTTACCTTCTATCTGCTAGACTCTATGCCCTTCTTTTCTGTTGAGATCAAACCATACCAGTAACAAGTGACCAGGCAGGAAAGTGTGTGAGCTTAACCAGATGTCTCATTACTTACTTGCAGTACTTGATGGTGGCCTATATTCTCTTCTACAATATGATCCTCTCTTTCCTTGTTTCGGAAGATTCCCCTTTTCTCCTGTTTATAATCTTATCAATTATGGTAAGTATTACAGAGATTTATCTTTGAGTATATCACTAAGTGGGTTTGGTACTAGGATTCACCTAATAGGGAGCATATGGCACTTAATTTTCTGTGTCTGGGATACTTCACTCAAAATAATTGATTCCAATTCCATCCATTACCCAGAAAATTTCATTAATTTATCATATTTGATGGCTGAGTAGTATTCCATTGTATAAAAGTATCACATTTTCCTTATCCACTTGTCAATTGTTGGGAATTTGGGTTGATTCCATGACTTTGCTATTGTAAACAGTGCTCTATGAACATGGTCGTGCTTGTGCTATCGAGGTGAATTTTTGCTGTATGGGGGATTATTCCCAAAAATGGAATAGCATGGTCATATCGCATTCAACTTTTTTTAGAATCACTGGATGGCTCACCAGAGTGGTTCTATAAGCCTGCATTCCCACCAGTAATGTAGGAGAGTTAGCCACATCCTGTCCAGCATTTGGTGTTGTTTGTATTGTGGATTTTTGCCATCCTGACCAGGGTGAAATGATATCCCAGGGAGATTTTGATTTGCATTTCCCTGAATACTAATGATGTGAAGCATTTTTAAAGATATTTGTTAGACATTTCAATTTTGTCTCTGGTAAAATTGCTTTTAAGTTCCAAGGCTCAGTTTTCAATTTGACCATTTGTTTCCTTGGTGTTTAGTTTTCTAAGTTCTTTGTGCACTGTTGATAATAAAGCTCTATCAGATATGTGGTTAATGAAGATTTTCTCCCATTCTGTGGGTTGCCTTTGTGCTTGAGTTACAATCTCTTTATTGAACAGAAGCTCTTTAATTTCACAAGATCCCATCTGTTGAGTGTGGGTTGTAGTGCCGTTGTTCCTTTCATTCCAACTCTTTTTAGGGTTTTGATCATAAAGGGCTGTTGGATATCATCAAAAGCTTTTTCTGCTTTTTCATGTGGTCTTGGATTTTGGACTGGATATACGGTGAATTACATTTGTTAATTTGTGTATGTTGAACCAATCTTGTGTGCCTGGGATAAAGCCTACTTGATCACCTTGAATGATCTTTTAGATATGTTTTTGAATTTGATTTGCTAAGACTTTGTTGAGAATCTTTGCTTCTGTGTTCATCAAAAAAAATTGGCCTATAGTTTTCTTTTATAAGTGTGTATTTATTAGGTTTTGGGATTAAGACAATATTATCTTCATAGAAAGACTTTGGTAATGTTTCTTCTTTTTCTATTTGATGGAACAGTTTAAGGAGTATTGGTATTATTAGCTCCTGAAATGTCTAGTAGAACTCTGTGCTGAATCCATCTGGTCCAGGACATTTCTTGGTGGTAAGGTTCATCGATTTCTTTATATGTAATAGGACTATTTAAATAATTCACAACTTCCTGATTCAATTTTGGTAAGTTGTGCTTACTTCGGAATTCATCCATTTCTTTTGTGTTGTTAAATTTCACAGAGTATACGTTTTTGAAATATGATGTTAAAATTCTCTGAATTTCTTGAGTATTGGTAGTGATAACTCTATTTTCATTTCTAATTTGTTAACTTGGGTTTTATCTCTCTTGCTTTTGGTTAATATAGATAAGGATGTGTCAATCTTTTTTTTTTCAATGAACCAGCTTTTTGACTGGTTGATTCTTTGTATCGTTTTCCTTATCTGAATTTCGAATATTTCTCCCCCAATTTTGCTAATCTCTTCTCTTCTACTATGTTGCTGTACACCCCGCTAGGTTATCCAGGGGGAGGAGGGGGAAACAGCAGGACCCCAGGAGTAGAGGCAAATGGGTGAACTGGTGACAGGGTCACTACCAGAGCCCAGAAATCAGATGAGAAGGAGCAGTAGATTAGATGCCACGGATTCAGAGTCATTAAGGGCATTTGGGCTTATATAGGGTCAGGATCCAAGCAGCTGTTGCCATCCCTCCTCCGGAGGACAGCCACCAGTCATTGAATTGTTTATTAGGTGTCTATTTCAGGGGCAGGTTAGATGGTTGCTTCCCATTGGTTGTTCATCCCTCTGCTGCATGATCCTCTGTTGGGACTTGTTTGGGGCATGACTGTATGTCCAGACTTGTCCTGAATTCAGGAGCCGGGCTAGCGCCTCCCTGAATCGGTAGTGTCTCTAAAGCCTTAAGCTACAATGTTATTTATTTGTGATGTTTCTATTTTTTTGATGTAGGCATGAAGAGCTATGAACTTACCTCTTGGGGTAGCTTTGTCCTAAGAGGTAAAATTATCCCAAAGATTTTGATAAGATGCATTTTCATCATCGTTTGCTTCCAGGAAATCTTGAATTTCCTTTGTAATTTCTTCTTGAATCCAATTCTCATTCAGCATCATAATGTTTAGTTTCCAGGAGTTAGTGTATTTTCTGTTGTTTGTTGTGTTGTGGATGTCAAGCTTTAGACAACTGTGATCTGATAGGATACAGGTTAGAATTTCAACTTTCCTGTATATATGGAGTTTCGTTTTGTTGCCCAATATGTGATCTATTTTGTAGAAAGTTCCATGTGCAGGGGGTGTTTAGCTGAGATGCAGTGTGTCCTTGCTGGACTGCAAGCATCCCAGGGAGGTAGGTGGGTGTGCAGAAACAGACTCAATATGACCACACAGCCTCATAACTGATGTCCTACCCTCACTGAGAAATCAAGAATAACCACTGATGTCACAAACTCACTGTCATCTCTCAGAATCACCACTGATATGAAAACCTCATATTGTGACATGACAGCCTCACTGTGACATCCAAGCCACATCTCTGACATCACAACCTCATTTTCAGGTTATAGCCTTACTATGGCATCACACCCATGCTGTGACATCACTCCCATACTGTGACATCACAGCCTCCACATTCACATGACAGCCTCCCTCTAACAACATCACATCACCAGTGTCAACACACCCATTGTTACATCTAAGCCACACCTCTGATTTCACAATACAGACACAATGTGACAGTCCACCCTCACCACTGAAATCCTCACTTCACTGTGAAATAAAAGTATATCACTACTGATGTCACTGTCATTTCATAGGATCACCTCTGACATCAGAGCATCACTGTGTCATCACAGTTTCAATGTGCTATTACAGCCACACTTCTGACATCACATCCTCACTGTGATGGCACATTCTCACTGTGACATCACAGCCATACTCTGCCAACACAACCTCCACAATATCATCACAGCATCACCAGTGACATCACTGTCTCACTATTACATAATAAGCTCACCATTGATATCATAACTTCACCACCGATATTATAGCTTTATTATGACATCACACTTTCACCACTGACATCACAGCCTCAATGTGACATCACAGCCTGCCAGTGACATCACACACCACTTCTCTGACATCACAGAACCAGTGTGATGGCACTTTGACATCATAACCACACTGTGACATCACAGCTTCTTCTTTAACATCACAGCCTTAGTGTAACATCACAACACTATCAGTGGCAACACTGACTCACTGTGACCTCACCTGAATCCTCACTTCTGACATCACAATCATAGCCTCACTGTGACCACACACACTAACTACTGAAATCCTCATCTACCGTACAATCACAGCATAACCACTGACATCACAGCTTCACTGTTACCTCATAGACCCATCATTTACATCAGAGACTCACTGTGTCAGCATAGCCTCATTGTAATATCACAGCCACACCTCTGACATCACAGCCTTGCTTTGAGGATAGAGCCTTTACAGAGTGCTACAGAGGTCATAGGCAGCTCAATGTGGTCATAGAGAGCTCACAGTTGTCATTGAGGACCCACAGTGGGCTTAGAGAACTCACAGAGATCTTAGAAATCTCATAGTGGTATAGCTCCCTCTTGTAATTCTGAACTAACTGTGGACCTAGACCACAGTAGTCCTTGAGAGTTCATAGTGGTCACAGAGAGCTCACAGTGGTCACAGAATTGACAGTCATCATTGAGGCCTCATTGTGGTCATAGAAAGCTCAAGTAGTTATAGCTCATAGTAGTCATGAGAACTTATACTGGTCACAGAGAGCTCACAGAAGTCATAGCTCATCATGATCATAGAAAGCTCACAGTTATCATACAGAACTCATAAAGGTCATATAGTGTCCACAATATTTATAGCTCATAATGTTGATAGACTGGTCAACGTGGTCATAGATCATAGGGGTTATAGTGATCCCACACTAGTCATAGCTCATAGTGGTTATAAAGGGCTCATAATGGCCATAGAGAACTCACAATTACAATAGGTAATAGTGGTCATAGAGAGCTCACAGTTGTCATAGAGAGCTCAGAGTGATCGTATCTCACATTGGTCATACACAACTCTTAATGGACATTGAGAATTCAGGATGCTCATAGCTCATAGTAATCATGGAGATCTCACAGTGGTCACAGAGAGCTCATAATGATCACAGAGTGCTCAAATTGGTGACAGAGTTGTAGTCATAGAGAGCTCATAGTGGTCATACCATGCTCACAATTGTCATAAAGAGTTCATAGTGCTCAGCTCATAGTGGTCAGAGAACTTTCACAATGTTCATAGAGAATTGAGTGTTCATAAAGAGCTGACAGTGGTCATATTGTGCTCACAATAGTCATAGAGAACTCACAGGGTTCAAAAGGAGCTCACACTGGTCATAGACAGCTCACAGTGTTCATATAGACCTGACATAGGTCATAAAGAGCTCACAGTGGTCATAGACATGTCATAGTGGTTAAAGAGAGCTCATAGTCATCACAGAGAGCTAATAGTTATAAGAGAACAATCACAGTAGTCATAGAGTGCTCATAGTGGTCTTAGATCATAGTGCTCATTGAGACATCTCAGTGTTCAACATGAGATCACAGTAGTCATAGAGACATTGTTTATAGCGAGCTCAAAATCGTCATAGGTCACAGTGGTCAAAATAATCTCATAGTGGTCATACTATGCTCAAAATGGATATAGAGAGTTCATAGTGCTCATAGCTCATAGTGATCACAGAGCACTCATAGTGATCAGAAAGCACTCAGAGTGCTCATAGAGAGTTGACAGTGGTCACAGAGAGTTGACAGTGGTCACAGAGAGTCCACTATGATCATAGCTCAATTGTCATAGAGAACTTACAGTGGTCATCGAATGCTTACAGTTGGCATAGAAAGTTCACTGTTGAAGTCTGCTTGCATGGTTGCTGAAAAATAACCATCAAATGGCTTAAGGGAACAAGGGTTTTTTCTCTTACGATTCCTGATTACATTTCTCAGTCCAGCTTGATGGGAGAGCATGCACCAACACCAGGGCCAAGGGAACTAGCCACACCATCAACACATAACAGAGATGGACAATCCTTACATAGGAGACCAGCATTGAACAAATACCAACTCTCTCAACAAGCTCTCTGTGATTTAGTCCAGGGCCTAATCCCTTCCCCTATGGGCTGGGCCTTCCCTAGCAGCTAGACTATCTCCTTCAGGTTTTCTCTGAGCTTAACTGAACCACTGATTCTCTACAAATGTGTCAAGAGCTCAAACCCTCAACAGTCAAGTTGACACCTGAATCCAACTATAACACTCCACCCCTTGTCAACTTGACACAAAAACAATAGCACTTTTAAACTGTAATCTTCAATTATTCCCATAGGTAATAAAAGTTATCTTAAAATATAAATACATTTAATTTTATTAATTAAAAATCTCTAAAAGTTCTCATAGACAAATTTTTAAATGTTCTGTCATTGAAAGTTCAATTATTAAAATATTGGAACTGAAAGTCCTAAAAAAGTCTCAAATCTTTTAACTATAAAAGCCTATCAAAATGGTTAAATGTTTCAAGAGAAAACATCAAAATAGAAGTATCGTAACATAATAAGTAAACATTGCAGTAAAATCAAATACAGCAAATCAGTTACTGCATCTTGTATTTCAATATCCATCTTCTGTTGCTCATCATGTAGTCATGGTGACTCAAAGTTTCTAGTCATTCCCAGTCCCTGTTCATTGCTCAAAGTTGCAGAAGTGGAGATCCTCTGAACTAGGATGAATCTCCACTTGCAGCCGTCCTCAGCATACATCCCACAGTTCTGGCATCCCAAACACCATTCTGGGTTTATTTCTGCAGCCATAAGCTTCACCTTTCCTTTCAGGACTGTATGCCTGTGACTTGGTGCCAAATTTCTGCTGCTCTCCATTAACCCCATAATTGTACACAAAAATCAGTGCCACCTGTGAGACACTGCCAGACTATGAAAAGAGCTTGGTCCACTTGAGCTACAGATGTACCAACTTTACCATGCTGACTCTGGAAAAGCTTATTTCTAGGTAGCCAAAATTTCCAAAGGGCAAGAAATGGCTTTAATTTCGGTTTTCAGCCACTGAAGGAATCTGAATTTTCAAATCATGAACTTGCCATATGGTGGTATTCACATCTTCCTCTGTCCTAGTGCAAGTCACTAGGTTTTCCTTCACTAATGTTCATTTTTCCAACAGCAGAAGCTATTTTGCTGCAGCCAGCACAGCTCTCCTCTATCAAGCAAACCAGTCCATCATCTTTAAATTCACCTGACCAAAGTATTTTCTCCCTTCATCACAAATTGGGGCAAAACAATTCGCAACTATTTTAGCATGACTATTTTCCAATTGGCTCACCAAACTCTACAGAATAGTATTGGTAACCCACAAAATCAAAATCTTCATACATTTCAAACTTTCTCCAGAAAAACTGTTCAAAAGCCACAGAGTTCATAAAGTAAGATATATCAATAACATCCTAATTCCCAGGTACAAAAATCTGTTTCAGTCTACCTGCATGGTTGCTAATAAATGATCATCAAACAGCTTAACGGAACAAGGGTTTATTTTCTCTTATGATTCTTGGTTACAGCTCTCAATCCAGCTTCCAAGACCAGTCCAAGTGAACAGAAGGATGCCAACTCTCTCAAACATCTGTCTGTAATTTATTCCAAAGCCTAATACACCCACCATGGGATGGACCTTCCTCAGAAGCTAGACAATCTCTTGCAGGTTTGCTCTGGGCTTAACTCAACCACTAATTCTTTGCAAATGTGCCAAGAGATCAAACCCTCAACAGTTAAGTTGAAACCTGTGTCCAACTATGACACTCATAATGGTCATAGAGATCTCAAGATGGTCAAATTGAGCCCATAGTGGTCAGAGTGCTTGTAGTTTTATAGAGAGCTCATAGTGGTCACAGAGACTCCACAGTGGTCATAGCTCATAGTGGTCATAGAGAGCTCACAGTGGTCATAAATCACAATGGTCACAGAGAACTCATAATCATTATAGAGAGCTCAAAGTTGTCATAGCTCATAGTATTGACAGAGAGCTCACAGTAGTCATAGACCATAGTTATCATAAAGAGCTCACAGTGATCATAGGTCATAGAGTTCATATACAGCTCATAGTGTACATAGAGAGCTCACAGTGGTCATACCTCATAGTGAACATAGAAAGGTCACAGGGTTCAAAATTAATTGTGATCATAGAGAGCTCATAATGGGCAATGACAACTCATAGTTGTCATAGCTCATAATGGTCACAGGGATTTCATAGTTCTCATATAGTGCTCAAAATGGTAATAGATAACATGCAACGCTCATAGTTCATATTGGTTATGGAGTACTCACAAGTGGCCATAGAGATCTCATAGTTGTCATAGAGAGCTCACAATGGTCATAGGTCATTGTGGTCTTAGAGAGATCATAGTGGTCATAGAGTGGTCACAGTGGTCATAGAGAGCTCAGTGCTCATAGCTCATAGTGATCATAGTTCACAATGGTCATGCAGATCTCAGAGTGGTCATAGAGAGCTCATGGTGATTATAGCTCATAGTGGTCATAGAAGACTCACAGTGGTCATAGATATCTCAGAATTGTCATAGAGAGCTCACAGTGGTCATAGATCATAGTGAATATAGAGAACTCACAGTTGTCAAAGAGAGTTCATAGTGGTCATACCATACAATGGTCACAGAGAGCTCACAATAGTTATAACTCACAGCAGTCATAGTGAGCTCATAATGGTCATAGAGAGATCACAGTGGTCATAGAATTCTCGCAGTGGTCATACCTCATAGTGGTTATAGAGAGCTCTTACTCATCATAGAAAGCCACAGAGTGCTCATAGTGTTCAAAGCTCACAATGGTCATAGCTCACAGTAGTCATAGAGAATTCACAGTGTACATGGAGAGCTGACAGTGGTCCTTGTGTGCTGACCCCAAAGTGGTCATTGAGAGCTCATAATATTCATAGAAAACTCACAGTGATCATAGCTCAAAGTGGCCATGAAAGCTCACAGTTGTTATAGAGAGCTCACAATGTTCATAGCTCACATTGATCATTGAAAGCTCACATTATTCATAGCTCATGATAGTCATAGAAAGCTCACAGTGGTAATAAAGAGCTCACAGTGGTCATACCACATATTGGTAATGGAGAGCTCACCTCTGCCATAGAGAGTTCACAGTGATAGAATGCTCATAGTGGTCATATAGAGCTCATAGTGGCCATGGTTCATAATAAACATAGAGAGGTTACAGGGTTCATAAATCACAATGGTTATAGACAGCACATAATGCATAATGACAGCTCACAGCTATCATAGCTCAGAGTGGTCATAAAGAGTTCATAGATGTCAGAGAGTGCTCACAATGGTCAGAGAAAGTTCAGAATGCTCAAAGTTAATGATGCTCATAGAGCACTCACAGTCATCATACAGAGCTTAAAATGTTCTAGAGAGATTACAGATTACAATCATCATAAAGACTTGACAGTGGCCATAGCCCATCATGGTCATTGAGAGCTCATATTGCTCATAAAGAACTCATAGTAGTCATAGTTCATAGTGTTCATAGAGAGCTCATAGTGGTGATAGCTCATAGTGGACATAGAGCACATAGTAGTCAAGGAGAGGCCACAGAGGTTACAGCTCATAATGATCATAGAGCACTCACAATGGTCATAGCAAAAAGAGGTCACAGAGAACTCACAATGGTTATAGAGGCCTCAGAGTCATCATAGAGTGCTCATATTAGTCATAGCTCACAGTGTTCATAGCTCTTAGTCTTCATAGAGCTCTCACAGTGGTCATATCTAACAATAGTCATAGAGAACTCATAAGTGTTATAAAGAGCTCACAATTATCATTGCTCATCATGTTGATAGAGAGCTCACAGTGGTCATAGATCATATTAGTCATAAAGAATTTACAGTGGACATAACTCATAGTGGTCATACAGAGCTCATATTGGCCATAACCCACAGAGGTCATAGAGAACTCACAGTCCTAATAGGACATATTGCTCATAGAGAGCTACATTGGTCATAGAGAGCTCACAGTGATCCTAGCTCATATTTTTCATAGAGAACTCACAGTGGTCATAGCTCAACGTGGTCATAGAGAGCCTATAGTGTTTATGCGAAGCTCATAATGATCATACAGCAGTCACACTTGTAGAGAGTTCACAGTTGTATAGAGAGTTCATAGTTTTCATACAGAGCTCACAGTATACATAGGTTGAAATGATCATGGAGAGCTTACAGTGGTCACAGCTCACAGTGGTCACAATTCACAGTGGTCATAGTGTGCTCACAGTGGCATAGGAAGCTCATAGCAGTTATATCTCATCGTAGTCATAGAGAGCTCACAATGGCCATAGAGAGCTAGTTGGTCATAGAAAGCTCACAGTGGACCTCATAGTGGTCATAGATAGCTCACAATGGTCATAGCTCACAGTGGTCATAAGAAGCTCATAGTGTTCATACAGAGCTCATAATGATCATGGAGAATTCCCACTAGTAATAGAATGCTCTCATTTGTAATAGAGAGCCCATACCTTTCATACAGAGCTCCCAATGATCATAGAGAGCTATCAGTGGACATGGAGAGCTTATAATTGTTATAGATCACAGTGGTCACAGGTCACAGTGGTCATAATATGCTCACAGTCATCATAGGGAGCTTAGAGTGGTTATAGCTCATAGTCATAATGTTTATAGACTGCTTGCAATTGTCAGAGAGAGTTCACAGTGCACATACCTCATAGTGGTCACAGAGCGCTGACAGTGGTCTTAACTCATAGCGTTCATAAATAGCTAACAGTGGTCATAGCTAACAGCTTTCATAGAGACCTCAAAGTGGTTATTGGTCATAGTGTTCATAGGAAGCTCACAGATGTTATGTAGAGCTCACAGTTGTCATAGACAGATCATTGTAGTCATAGACAGATCATAGTGTTCATAGAGATCTGAGTTTAAACATAGAGCTCACAGTGGTCATACCTCATAATGGTCATAGCGAGTTCACAGTGATCCTAGATCACAGTGGTCACAAAGAACTCATAATCAACATAGAGTGATCACAATATTCATAGCTCAGAGAGGTGACATAAAGTTCATAGTGGCCATAGTTCAAAGTGAACATAGAGAATTCACAGTCGTCATAGAGAGGTAATAGTATTCACACTTCATAATTGTCAAAAAGAGCTCCCAGTGGTCATAAAGAGCTCAAAGTGGTCATAGGTCTTATTGCTCACAGAGAACTACATAAGTTATAGAGAGCTTAGAGTGATCACATATTCACAGCTCACAGTGGTTATAGAGAGCTCACAGTGGTCATAGAGATCTCACAGTAGTCATAGAGAGCTCACTGTGGTCTTAGAGAGCTCATAGTTGTCATAGAGAGCTCATAGTGGACATAGGTAATTCAAAGTTGTTATAGCTCACAGAGGTCTTAGAGAGATCATAATGGTCATACATCATAGTGATCATAGCTCACAGTGGACATAGAGCACTCACAGTTGTCATAGAGCATAGTGCTCATTGAACACTCACAGTGGTGAAACAGATCACAGTGGTTATAGAAATGCTTATAGCTCATAGTGGTCATACAAAGCTCATAGTAATCAAAGAGAGGTCACAGAGGTTATAGCTCACACTAGTCATAGAGAGCTCACTGTGGTCATAGCTCATATTGAACATTGAAAGCTCACAGAGGTCATAGTTCATAGTGGTCATAGAGAGTTCACAGTGGTCAAAACACAAAGTAGTCAGAGAGCTCACAGAGACAATAAAGAGTTCACAGTTGTGGAATGTTCACAGTGGTCATAGAGACCTTATGCAGTTACAGAGAGCTCTTTTATTTATAAAGAGTTCATAATGAACATAGAAGTTCCCACTGGTAATAGAGGACTCTCAGTTGTAATACAGAGCTCATAGATTTGATACAGAGCTCACACTGGTAATGGAGAGCCTATAGTGGTCATGGCCACAGTTGTCACATCTCACAGTGGTCATATTGTGCTCACAATCATCATAGGGAGCTCACAGTGGTTATAGATTGCTCACAATGATCACAGAGAGATCCCAGTGCTCATAGTTCTTAGTGATAAAGGGTTGCTCTCAGTGGTTTTAGATCACAGTAGTCATAAAGAGCTTATAGTGGAAAATGAGACATCAGAATAGTCAGAGCTCATAATTATCATGTAGAGCTCAAAGTGGTCATATCATAGTGATCATAGAGAGCTCACAATTTTCTTTTTTTTTATTTCAGCTCATACAAACTTATTAGGTACACCAGTTCCCTCCCTCCCTCCTCCTCCCCCCGTACCCCCTGCTCCCCCTCCCCACCTCTCTCCCTCCCCATCCCCCAGTGCCTCCCACCCCAATTCCCAGAGAGTCCTTTCTTGTGCATGACTGATTTTCCTCTGGGCCCTCCTCTCCGATGACGTACAAGGACCCAGTGGCCTTTCCCGAACCCTTTCCCGTGTTCCCCTTAGGTATAGGAACACTGCTGTGGCTGCCAATCCTTTGCCTCCAAGGATCTTGGTGCCTTTAGCAGATGCTAGACTTTGTGAGGTCAACAGTGTGTTTGACAATGCGCAGGGCATGCAAAGTCCAATTATGATTGCTTCAGCCCTAACTAGTATAGAGTATCTTACATATCATTGCTCCTCCCATCCTTATGCTCTTACACTCTTACCGCCCCCTCTTCCGCAAATTTCCCTGAGCTTCAAGATGGGGAGAGACTAAGCTGGCCTAGTTCTAGGTGGTTGATATAGAGTCTCTGAAGTTCTGGATTGTGGTTTGTTGATTTTCTTTTGCAGTTTTGCTGCTCCTGCAATGCCCTTCACTCCATCCTGGTGGGCATTGTACGTTACCCCCTGGCCAGAGACAAAAAGCTGTTAGAGTCTTGTGATAAAAGCACATTCAAAGGTAGATGTAATAAAAGTGGGAAACCACAGTGAGGGAGGGGTGTATCACCCATTTGCAAAATTGTTACTTTTTATCTGCCAGACTATATGCCCTCCTCTTCTGGTGCGATCACTCCCCCTCAGTAGTAAATGATCAGGAACAAAAGTCTGTGAACTTAATCAGATGTCTCATTACTTATTTGGGTCCTTGGTGGAGGCCTATTTTCCCTGCTGTAACATGGTCCCTTCTCTCCTTGTTTCTGGTGTGGCCCTCCTACCCAATCCCTCCTGTTCATAATCCTTGGAATTACTGTTTCTAGGTGGGCTGGGTGGGTTTGGTACTAGGAGCCACCTATTAGGGAGTACATACGGCTCTTAATTTTCTGGGTCTGGGATACTTCACTTAACATAATTGTTTCTAATGACATCCATTTCCCGGCAAATTCCAGTAATTCATCATTTTTGATGGCTGAGTAGTACTCCATTGTATAGATGTACCACAGTTTCCTATCCACTCGTCAACTGTTGGACATTTGGGCTGATTCCATGACTTTGCTATTGTAAACAGTGCTGCTATGAACATGGTCGTGCTTGTGCTATCGAGGTGAACCTCTGCTGTATGGGGGGTTATTCCCAAAAGTGGAATAGCAGGGTCATATGGCATTTCAATCTTTAATTTCTTTAACAATCTCCAGACGGCTCGCCAGAGTGGCTGTATGAGCCTGCATTCCCACCAGCAATGTAGGAGAGTTCCCCTCTCTCCACATCCTCTCCAGCATTTGTCGTTGTTAGTATTGTGGATTTTTGCCATCCTGACCGGGGTGAGATAATATCTCAGGGAAGTTTTGATTTGCATTTCCCTGATGGCTAAAGAAGTGGAGCATTTTTTAAGATATTTGTTGGACATTTTAATTTCATCCCTGGTAAAGTTTCTTTTAAGTTCCAGGGCCCATTTTTTAATTAGGCCATTGGTTTCCTTGGTGTTTAGTTTTCTAAGTTCTTTGTGCACTCTGGACAATAGAGCTCTATCAGATATGTGGTTAGTGAAGATTTTCTCCCATTCTGTGGGTTGCCTTTGAGCTCGTGTTACAATCTCTCTATCTGAACAGAAGCTCTTTAATTTCACAAGATCCCAACTGTTGAGAGTTGGTAGCTGTGACTGTGCCATTGGATGTCTGTTTAGGAACTGTTGGCCTAGCCCAATCAGCTCGAGGGAGTTCCCTATCCTTTCAACTATGGTTTTTAAAGTCTCTGGCCTGATATCAAGGTCCTTGATCCATTTGGAATTAAGTCTTGTACATTGTGACAAGTACGAGTCCAGCTTTAATCTTCTGCATGTGGAGATCCAGTCTGGCCAGCACCATTTGTTGAAGATGCTGTTCTTTTTCCATTGGATTCTTTGGGCCCCTTTGTCAAAGACCAAATGGCTGTAACTTTGTGGGCTTATATCTGGGTCTTCAATCCTTATCCATTGATCTGTGTATCTGTTTGGGAGCCAATACCAGGCTGTCTTTACAACTATGGATTTGTAGTATAGACTAAGGTTTGGTATGGTTATACCTCCAGCTGTGTTTTTGTTACTCAGGATTGTTTTAGCTATCCTGGGTATTTTGTGCCTCCATATGAACTTTGAGATCGTTTGGTCAACTTCTTTGAAGAATTGCTTTGGGATTTTGATTGGTATAGCATTGAATCTGTATATTGCCTTTGGTAGGATGGTCATTTTCACGATGTTGATTCTGCCAATCCAGGAACAAGGGAGGTCTTTCCACCTTCTGGTGTCTTCTGCTATTTCTTTCTTTAGGGTTTTAAAGTTTTCATTGTAAAGGTCTTTTACCTCCTTAGTTAGGTTTATACCAAGGTATTTCATTTTTTTAGGGGCTATAATAAATGGTATTGTTTCTCTCAAGGCTTTTTCACTTCTTTCATTCTGGGCATATAGGAAGGCCTCTGATTTTTGCACATTTATTTTGTATCCTGTCACCCTGCTGAACTTCTCAATTAGTTCCAGGAGCTTCCTGGTGGAGTTTTTGGGATCACTCAGGTATAAGATCATGTCATCTGCAAATAGGGATAGTTTGACTTCTTCCTTGCCGATTTGAATCCCTCTTATGTCCTTTTTTTGTCTTATGGCTTCAGCTAACACTTCAAGTACAATATTGAATAGAAGTGGTGAGAGTGGACAGCCTTGTCTAGTTCCTGATCGAAGTGGGAATGCTTCCAGTTGTTCCCCATTGAGTATAATCCTTGCTGTGGCTTGTTGTATATAGCTTTTATTATATTGATAAAGGTTCCTTCCATTCCTACTGTCTCTAGCGTTTTGATCATAAAAGGCTGTTGGATCTTGTCAAAAGCTTTTTCTGCATCTATCGAGAGTATCATGTGGTCTTGGACTTTGGACTGGTTTACATGATGAATTACATTTATTGATTTGCGTATGTTGAACCAACCTTGTGTGCCGGGGATGAAGCCTACTTGGTCCCCATGAATGATCTTTTTAATATGTTTTTGAATCCGATTTGCTAAGACTTTGTTGAGAATCTTTGCGTCTGTGTTCAGTAGGGAGATCGGCCTATAATTTTCTTTTTTAAGCGAATCTTTATTAGGTTTTGGGATTAAAACGATATTAGCTTCATAGAAGGAATTTGGTAGTGTTCCTTCCTTTGCTATTTGATGGAACAGTTTAAAGAGTATTGGTGTTATTAACTCCTTAAATGTCTGATAGAACTCTGTGCTGAATCCATCTGGTCCAGGACATTTTTTGGTGGGAAGATTCGAGATTACTTCTTCAATTTCCTTATATGTTATAGGACTATTTAAATAATTCACAACTTCCTGATTCAATTTAGGTAAGTTGTGTTTACTTAGAAATTCATCCATCTCTTTTGTGTTGTCAAACTTCACAGAGTATAAGTTTTTGAAATATGATGTTATAATTCTCTGGATTTCTTGGGTATCAGTAGTGATAACTCCATGTTCATTTCTAATTTTGTTAATTTGGGTTTTCTCTCTCTTGCTTTTGGTTAGTTTAGCTAGGGGTGTATCAATCTTATTGATTTTTTCAAAGAACCAGCTTTTTGACTGGTTGATTTTTTCTATCGTTTTCTTAATCTCGATTTCAGATATTTCTCCCCTTATTTTGCTAATCTCCTCTCTTCTACTACTTTTGGGATCAGATTGCTCTTGTTTCTCTAAAGCTTTAAGCTGCATTGTTAAGTTGTTTATTTCTGATGTTTCCATTTTTTTGACGTAGGCATTAAGAGCTCTTAGAATAGCTTTCATTGTGTCCCAGAGATTTTGGTAACTTGTATTTTCGTTATCATTCACTTTCAGGAAATCTTGAATTTCCTTTTTAATTTCTTCCTGAATCCAGTTCTCATTCAGCATCATAGTGTTAAGTTTCCAGGAGTTAGTGTATTTTCTATCGTTTGTTGTGTTTTGTATGTCCAGCTTTAGGCTGTGATGGTCTGATAGGGCACAGGTTAGAATTTCAACTTTCTTGTATATGTGTAGATTCATTTTGTGGCCCAATATGTGATCTATTTTGGAGAAAGTTCCGTGTGCTGCTGAGAAAAATGTGTATTCTTTGGTGCGTGGGTGAAAAGTTCGATAAAGATCTGTAAGGTCCATTTCTTTCAGGGTTTGATTAAGTTCCAAAGTGTCTCTGTTAAGCTTTTGACCTGTTGATCTATCCCATGTTGAGAGGGCAGTGTTGAAGTCCCCAAGAATTATCGTTTGGGGATTGATTTCTTGCTTTAGACGCTGTAGGGTTTTCTTAATGAATGTGGAGGGGCCCGTATTGGGTGCATATGTGTTCAGTATTGTGAAGTCTTCCTGGTGAATTGTACTTGTGACTAAAATGTAGTATCCATCGGTGTCTCTTATAATTTTCTTTGGTTTGAAATCCACTTTGTGTGATAGCATAATGGCTACCCCTGCCTGTTTTCTGCTTCCATTTGCTTGTAGAATTGTTGACCAGCCTTTTATTTTTAGAGCATGCCTATCTTTTGTGGTGAGATGGGTTTCCTGCAGGCAGCAGATTGATGGATTGTGATTTTTAATCCATGTTTGTAATCTGTGTCTTTTGATCGGTGAATTAATTCCATTAACATTTAGTGTTATAATGGAGAAACTATTGTTAATTCCAGACATGTATTATGTTTAGTAGCTTTTATAAGTATATTGCTTCGTTTTTAATGATGTTATACTTGCCTTCTGTTCTCCTGGATATGCCTGTTTTTTTCTTCACGCTTGAGTATCATTTCTAGCAATTTTGAAGGCCTGGTTTGGTTGACATGTATCCCTTAAAGTTGTCTTTGTGCTGGAAAATTTTTCTTTCTCCCTCGATCATGACTGGTAGTTTTGCAGGGTAAATCAGCCTGGGTTGACATTTTTGCTCATTCAATACTTGAAGTATGTCTCTCCAAGCTCGTCTTGCTTTTACTGTTTTGACTGAGAAGTCATTTGTTATTTTAATAGGTTTACCTTTAAAAGTGACTTGTTTTTTCTCCCTTGAAGCTCTCAGCACCAGTTCTTTATCTCGAATGTGGAGTGTTTTAACTATTATTTGCCGCGGCATGCTTCTATTTTGGTCGTATCTGTTTGGGGTGCGGAATGCCTCTTGTATATGAATGGGCCTCTCTTTTTTTAGATGAGGAAAGTTTTCCTTGATGATCGTTTGAAAAATTTCCTGAGGGGTGGTATTTTGAGATTCTTGCTCTGGTATTCCATGAATACGCATGTTAGGCTTTTTCAGGGTGTCCCATATCTCTTGGATATTTCTCTGAAGTATCTTTTTGGCTTTAACAACCTCTTCCATTGAGCGGGTTAGTACTCCCACTTTATCTTCAAGGTCTGAAATTCTGTTTTCTGCTTCGTTAGTTCTGTTGATAAGACTCTCTGTGGCGTTCTGGGTTGAAGATAACTTGTCTTTTAGCTCAGTTTTAAACTCTGCTTGAGTTTGTTTTAACTGCTCTATGCCACTTTTTGTTTCTTGCACTGTTTTTCTCAACTCCTCCAGATGTCTTTTGTGTTCCTCTTCAAAGCGATTGATTCGATTATGTAATTCCTCCCTGATTTCCTCTTTCATAGTGTTGAACATGGTAATGATCATATTTTGAAAGTCTTTATCCTGGGTGGGGCTTTCTTGGCCTTTTTCCGTGGGTTTGTTCTTGTTGGAGTCTAACATTATGGGATTAATTTCTTCAGTGGGAAATTTGTTTACTTGATTGCTGCTTCTCATGGATTTGCACTTTGACTTTGGCATTGTCATTTTAACTCTTAAGATCTCTCAATTTCACTAAACTGAATTATTTGGCCTGGGGTCCTGGTGGGCGGGGCGGGCGGAGACTTACCTAGGTCATGGGGTGAGGCCCGGCTGGACCGCGCACACGACCCACCTGGGGAACGGGGTGGGGTGCAAAACCCGAGGGCAGCTGGGGCGGGGCCGGGCGCAGGGGGAGGTCCTCCTCGTCCCTCGGCCCTGCGCGCGGCTCTGGCTGGATTGTGGGAGTCGGAGCCGGGTCCCGGAGGGCCGACCTGGGGTCCTGGTGGGCGGTGCGCGGGGGGAGGGGTACTCACCAGCTAGGGCGCGGAGGTGAGGCCCGTCTGGACCCCGCTCGCGCGCGTCCCGACCGGCGGAGCGGGTTGGGGTGCAAAAGGGGGGATGGGGGCGACGGCGTGGAGCTATTTAACCCGAGGGCAGCTGGGGCAGGGCCTGGGCGCAGGGGGAGGTCTTCCTCGTCCCTCGGCCCTGCGCGCGGCTCTGGCTGGATGGTGGGAGTCGGAGCCGGGTCCCTGTGGGCCGACCTGGGGTCCTGGTGGGCGGTGCGCGGGGAGAGGGGTACTCACCAGCTAGGGCGTGGGGTTGAGGCCCGGCTGGACCCCGCTCGCGCGCGTCCCGACCGGTGGAGCGGGTTGGGGTGCAAAAGGGACAATTTTCATAAGTCATATTGCTCATAGAGAGCCACAGGGGTCATAGAGAGGTTACAGTGGTCTTTGGTCATAGTAAGCTCACCGTGGCCATAGAGAGCTCCAAGTGGTCATAATTCATATTGTTGATGAAAAGCTCACAGTAGTCACAGGTTCTAATGGTCAGAGAGAGCTAACATAAATAATAGTGGTCACAGAAAGCTTATAATAATCATCAAGAACTCACAGTGGGCATACGTCATAGTGACTATAGAGACCCCACAAGGTTCATAACTCACAAGGGTCATAGAAAGCACATTATAGACAATGAGAGATCTCGGTGGACATAGCAAATGATGATAATAGAGAGTTCACAGTGGTCATAAAGAGCTCACAGTGGTTAAAGCTCATGATGGTCATAGAGAGCTCATAGTGGTCACAGAGTGCTCACAATGGTTAGAGAGAGCTCACAATTGTCACAAAGGGTTCACAGTGTTTATAGCTCACAGTAGACTTAGAAAGCTCATTCATACTGGTAATAGTTCATAATGGTCATTTAGAGCTTATAGTGAAAATAGAGAGCTCACAAAGGTCAAAACTTATAGTAATCATAAAGAGCTCAAATTATACATACCTCCTAGTGAAAGTTCACAGTGGAAATAGAGATCTCCCATTGGTGATAGCTCATAATGGTCATAGAAAGCTTACAGTGGACATAGAGAGCCATAGTGGTCACACAAGACTCTCAGTTGTCATAGATCATAGTGCACATAGTGACATCACAGTGGTCATAGAGAGCTGACAGTGGACATAGAGAGATCACTGTGATCACAATGGTCACAGTTGTCATCGAGAGCTCACAGTGGGCCTAGAAAACTTGCAGAGGTCACAAAATCTCACAGTGGCCATAGAGCACTCTGGTAATACATCACAGTGATCACAGATCATAAGAGAGCTCATAGTGTTCATAGAGAACTGACAGTGGTTATAGAGCTGACTGGTTATTGAGAGGTTATTGTGGTCACAGATAGTTAACACTGGTCATAACTCAAAGTGGTCATAGAGAGCTCATAATGGTCACAGAGACCTTATAATGGTCACAGAGAGCTCACAGTTTTCATAGGTCATAGAGAGCTCACAGTGATCATAGCTCACAGTGGTTATAGAGAACTAATAATTGACATAGAGAGTTCACAATAGTCATAGCTCATAGTGGTCACAGAAAGCTCATAGTGGTCTTAGGTCAATGTGGTCATAGAGAGCCACCAGTGATCATAGACAGCTCATAGTGTTCACAGCTCATAATTGTCACATAAGAGCTCACAGTGATCAAGCTCATAATGGTCATAGAGAGCTCACAGTCATCATAGGTCTTATTGCTCACAGAGAAACACAGAGGTCATAGATAACTTACAGTGTTCATAGAGAGGTCACTGTTCCCAGCTCTCAGTGGTCATAGAGAGGTCACAGTTGTCATAGGTTATAGTACTCATAGAGAGCTCACAGTGGTCATACAGAGCTCACTGACATCTTAGAGAGCTCAAAATGGTCATAGAGAGATTATAGTGGTCATATAAAGCTCACAGTTGTCATACAGAGTTCATAGTTGTCATACTCACAGTAGTCTTAGGGAGATCATAATGGTCATAGATCATAGTGGTCATGGAGAACTTACAGTGGTCACAGAGCACTCATAGTGGTCATAACCATAGTGCTCATTGCACACTAACAGTGTTCAAAGACAAATCACAGTGTTCATAGCTGATGGTGCTCATAGAGAGTTCTCAATAGTTATAGTTCATAGTGGCCATAGAGAGCTCAGAGTAGTCACAGAGAGTTCACAGAAAACAAGGAGAGATGTGATCATGCTACAGCAAGGAAAATAGGCCACCATCAGGAACTGCAAATAAGTAATGAGACATCTGGTTGGGCTCGCAGACTTTCCTTACTGGTCTCTTGAGTCTGATAGGGTATGATTTCACCAGAAAGGGAGGACATAGAGTCTGACACATAGAAGGTAACAATCCAGCAAATGGGTGACTGAGCCCCCCTCAGGGGTCTCCTACTCTTATTCCTTTGAATCTACTCTTATAATAAGGTTATTTTAACAGCTTTTTATCTCGGACCAGGGGGTGATATCTGATACCCATCAGGATGGAGCCAAGGGCGGCGCAGGAGCAGCAAAACTGAAAAAAAAAATCAACAAATCTTAATTCAGAAAATCAGAGATTTTATATCAACCACCTGTAACAAGGCCAGCCTAATCTCTCCCCATCCTAAAGTTCAGGGAAATTTGTGGAAAAGGAGGCAATAAGACTGTAAGAGCCTAAAGATTGGGAGGAGCAATGATATGCAAGATACTCCATACAATTAGGGCCAAAATAATCATAATAGGACTTTGCATAACCTGCGCAATTACCAACATATCATTGAACTCCCAAAGTCTAGCATGTATAGCAGGCACTATGATTCTTAGAGGCAAGGGATTAACAGTCACAATAGTGTTCTTATACTAAAGGGGAACACAAAAAAAGAGCTCTAGGCAATGCCACTGAGTCCTTACACCTTATCAGAGAGGAGGACCCAGAAGGAAGTTTGACATGCACACTAAAGGATGCTCCAGAAATCAGGGGGGAGACAGCACTGGGAGAAAGGAGGGAGGTGGGAAAGGAAAGGGAAAAGGGGGAAGAAAGCAAGGGGATTCAGGGAGGGGTGAAGGGAGGGATGGGAATGCAGTACTTATCAACTTTGTATGAGTGTAAGAAATAAATTTTAAAAAAATCATAGCTCATAGTGATCATAGACAGCTCACTGTTGTAATAGCACAAAGTGGTTAGAGAGAGCTCACAGTGGTCACAGAGAGCTCACAATGCTCATATTGGTCATATTGTTCATAGAAAGCTACAGGTATCATAGAGATCTCCCATTGCTCACTGAGATCTCAAAGTGTTCATAGGTAGCTCACAATAGTTATACATCACAGTGGTCAAAGAGAGCTTGCAGTGGTCATAGAGAGCTCACTGTGGTCATAACTCATAGTTGTCTTAGAGAGGTTACAGTTGTCATAGCTTATACTGTTCATAGACCCTCACAGTGGTAACAGCTCATAGTTGTCATACAGAGCTCAATATCATCATAGACAACTCACAGTATAGTCATAGAGAACTCATCATTGTTATAGAGACCTCACAGTAGTCATAAATCATAGTGCTCATAGAGAGCTCACAGTCATCATAGACTGCTCACAGTTGTCATAGAGAGCTCAAAGTGGTCACAGAGGACTCACAGTGGCCAAAGCAAACTTACAGTCGTCATAGTTCACAGTGGTTCTACAGAGTTAATAGTGGTTAACAAGACCCTATTATGATCATAGAGAGCTCCCACTGGTTATAGAGATCTCAAAGTTGTAGTAGAGAGCTTACAGTTTTCACACAGAGTTCACAATATTGAGGACAAAATTTTAATAGAGAGCATATAGTGGTCTTGGCTCACAGTGTCAATGTTCACACTGTTCATAGTATGCTCACAATGGTCATAGAGAGCTCATAGTTGTTATACCTCACAGTAGTCATAGAGAGCTTATAGTGGTCTTAGAGAGCCAATATTTGTCATAGAGAGATCACAGTGGTCATAAAGTTCTTACAGTGCACACAGCTTCTAGTGGTCATAGAGAGTTCACAATGATCATAGCTCACAGAGGTCTTAGAGAGTTCATACGCTCTAAGTGATACTTAAATACATAGTCTCTAAGTGATATTGGTGACAGTTCATAATGGTCACAGAGAGCTCATAATGGCAATAGTGAGCTCACAGTGAGCATAACTTATATTGGTCATTAGAGCACTCACATTGGTAGTAGAATGCTCATAGTGGTTCTTGAGATCTAAGAGTGGTCATAAAGACTTCATAGTGGCCATAAGAGGTCCCAATTGACATAGATCATAGTGCTTATAGTGGTCAAACAGAGCTCAGAGTGGGCATAATTTACAGTGATTATAGAAAGCTCACAATGATCATAGCTCATAGTGGTCATACATTGTCATAGTAGTCATAGACAGATCACAGTGACCATAGAGTGATTACAGTGGTCATAGATATCTCATAGTTGTCATAGCTCATAGTGGTAATAGAGAGCTCACAGTGGTCATAGCACAAAGTGGTCACAGAGAGCTCACAATGGTTATAGAGAGCTCCCAATCATCATAGAGTGCTCATAGTGGTCATGAAGGGCTCACAGTGATCAGAGAGCTCAAATTGGTCATAGTTCATAGTGGTCATAGAGCACTCACAGTGGTCATAACTCACAGTGGTTATAGAGATCCCATAATCTTTATTAAGAACTCAATGTGGTCATATCTCATAGTTAATAAACAGCTCACAGTGGTTATAGATCATAGTTGTCATAGAGAACTCACAATGGTCATAGAGCACTCACATTAGTTAGGGCTCACAGTGGTTATAAAGAGCCCATAATGGACAATGAGAGTTCACAGTGGTCATAGAGAGCTCACACTAATAACAGAATTCTCAAAGTGGTCCTAGAGGGCTAACAGTGGTCACAGAGTGGTTATAGGGAATTCCCAGTTGACACAGATCCTTGTGCTCACAGTGTTCTAATAGAGCTCAGAGTAGGAATAACTTATAGTGATCATAGAGACCTCATAATGGTCAAAGCTCACAATGGTCATATCAAGTCATAGTAGTCATAGAGAGATCAAAGTGGTCATAAAATGATTACAGTGGCCACAGAGAGATAATAGTTGTCATAGCTCACAGTGTTCATAGAGATCTCACAGTGTTAAATAGCACAAAGTTGTCACAGAGAGCTCACAGTGTTCATAGAGAGCTTACAGTTGTCATAGAGAGCTGGTAGTTGTCATAGAGACTTGACAGTTATAATAGAAAACTCACAGTAGTCACAGAGTACTTATAATCATTATAGAGAGCTCACAGTGATCCTAGCTCATAGTGATCATACAGAGCTCTAGTGGTCACAGAAATCTCACAGTGGTCATGGAGAGCTGACAGTGGTCATAGAAAGCTGATAGTTATTATAGAGAGCTCATTATGGTCATACAGTGTGACAGTTGTCATTGAGAGCTCACAGTGGGCTTAGAGAGCTCACAGAGGTCATGGAAAGCTCATAGAAGTCACAGTTCATTCTGGTTATAGAGAGCTCACAGTGGCCATAGTCTATATTGGTCATAGAGAGCTCACAGAGGTCATGGAAAACTCATAGAAGTCACAGTTCATTCTGGTTATAGAGAGCTCACAGTGGCCATAGTGTATATTGGTCATAGAGAGCTCAGAGTGTTCATAGTTCATAGTGCACATAGAAAGATCACAATGGTCATAGAAAGTTCATAGTGGTCATAAAGAGCTCAGAGTCATCATAGAAAGCTGACAGTGGTCATATAGAGCTGTCAATGGTCATAGGAAGCTCACAGTTGTTACTGAGAACTCACAGTGGGCAAAGAGAGACTACAGAGGTCACAGAAAGTTCATAGTGGTCACAGTTCACTCTGGTTATAGAGAGCTCACAGTGGATAAAACCACAGTGTTCATAGAGAGATCACAGTGCTCACAGAGAGCTCATAGTGTTTATAGCTCACAGTCTTCATAGAAGGTGCATAGTGATCATACCTCACAGTAGTCCTAGAGAGCTCACAGTTACTATGAGATCTCACAGTGATCACAGCTCATAGTGGTCATAGAGTCAAAGTAGTTACAGCTCATAGTTCTCATAGAGAGCTCACAGAGGTAATAGCTCATAGTACTCATAGAAGGCTCATAGTGGTAATAGAGAGCTCACAGTCACTGAAGAAAGCTCTCAGAGTTCATAGAGAACTCACAGTGGTAACAGAGCTCATAGTGGTCACTGCTTACAGTGATCACAGAGAGGCCTCATTGGTCATAGAGGTTTCATAGTGGTTATAGCTCACAAATATAGAGAGCTCACAGATGTTATAGAGATCTCATACTGATCATAGGTCACAGTGGTCATAGAGATGTCATAGTGGACATAATGAGTTCACAGTGGACATAGAGAATTCATAGTGGTGATAGAGAGCTCACAATGGTCACAGAGAGCTCACAATGGTCATAGACAGTTCAGAGTTGCAATACAGAGCTCGTAGTGGTCATACAGAATTCACTGTAGTCATAGGGAGCTCGCAGTGTCATAGAGAGCTCACAGTGGATATATCTCACAGAAGTAACAGCTGTGAGTGATAGAAAGTTCACAGTGGACAAAGAGTGCTTATAGTCATAGCTCACAGTTGTCATAGGGGTCATAGGGATCATAGCTCATACTGGTTATAGAGAGCTCAAAATGCCATAAACAGCACATAGTGGTCATAGAGAGCTTATATTGGTCATAGAGACCTCATAGTGGTCATAGAGAGTTCACAGCTCATAGTGGTCATAGAGATCTTACAATGTTCATAGCTCACCGTGGTCATACAAAACACATAATCGTCACAGAGAGCTAAAAGTGGTCATGGCTTATAATGATGATAGAGAGGGCCAAGTGGGCCTAGATCATACTAGTCAAAGAAAGATCACAGTTGTCATAGAGAGCTCAAGATAATTATAGATAGGTCACAGTGGTCTTAGCTCATAGTGGCCATAGAGAGCTTGATCTTAGCTCATAGTGGCCATAGAGAGCTCATAGTTGTTATAGAAACCTCACATTGGTCATTGCTATAGTGCTCATAAAGGGCTCACTGTGGTAATAGCTCTTAGTGGAGATAGAGGGTTCTCAGTGATCATAGCTCACAGTAGTGATAGAGAGCTCATTGTGATAATAGGGTGCTTATAGTTGTCATAGAGAGCACTTAGTGTTCATAGAGAGAACACAGTAATCAAAGCCCATAGTGGACATAGAGAACTTACATTTGTCATAGCTCACAGTGGTCAAACAAAACTCAGAATCATCACAGAGAGATAAAAGTGGTCATACTTCATATTCACCATACAGAACTCCCAATGGTCATAGGTCATAGTACTCAAAAAGAACTCAAAGTGGTCTTGGAGTGGTCAACTTGTCATAGAGGGCTTATTATACACAATAAGGACTCACAGTGATCATAGCTCATAGTGGTCTTAGAGGTCACACAGTTGTCATAGCTCCTAGTGTCCATAGAGATCTCAAAGTGATCATAGAGAGTTCACAGTTGTCATAGAGCATTCATAGTGCTCACAGCTCACAGAAATCATTGAGAGATCATAGTGGTCACAGAGAGCTCACAGTAGTTATAGATAGCTCATAATGGAAATAGAGAGCTCACTGTGATCATAGCTCATAGTTTTCACAGGCCATACTACTAATAGAGAGCTCAGAGTAGTCATAGAGAGCTCAATGTAGCATACAAAGGTCACAGTGGCCACAAAGAGCTCAAAGTTGTCATAGAAAGCTCATAGTGTTCATAGCTCATAGAGGTCATTCACAGTTCATAGAAGTCATACAGAACTCATAGAAGTCATTCAGATCACACAGAGGTCATAGCTCATAGTGGTCACAGAGAGGTCAAATTGGTCCTAGCTCACTGTGGTAATAGACAATTTATAATCGTCATAGATGACTCGAAATAAGTCATAGCTCATAGTTACATTAGAGAGATGACAGTGGTCATAAATCATAGTGATCACAGAGAACTCAAATGGCCATAGCTCATATGCTCATAGAGAGCTTATAATCATCCTAGAGTGCTCATAGTAGGCACATATCATGGTGGTCATAGATAGCTCATAGTGGACATAGAGTGCTCATAATGGACAATAAGAGCTCACAGTGGTCATAGCTGATAGTTGTTCTGGAGATCACACAGTGTTCAAAGCTCACAGTGGTCAAATGCAGCTCACTAGAGAGTCATAATAGACAGCTCAGAATTTTCATGGAGAGATCATAGTTCTCAAAACTCATAGAGGTCATTGAAAGCTCTTAGTGTTCCTAGCTCACAGTCGTCATAGAGAGCCCACAGTAGTTATAGAGAGGTCAAAGTGGTCATTTAGAGTTACAATGTTAACAGAGAGCTCACCGTTGTTGTTTTTTATTTGTTCAATTGTGCACATGTATGTGTGTGTGTGTGTGTGTGTGTGTGTGTGTGTGTGTGTATAGAACCACAGGCAAATTCGGGAATCACCATGGACCACCTCCACCTCCTCCTTGTTTACTTTGTCCTGGAATTCACAGCTCCGCCCTACGAGGACCAGAAATGCAGGCAATCCCCGCTTCCGCCTGGCATCTGTACATGGGATCTAGGATCCAAACTCGGGAGCTTCTGCCTGCAAAGCAGAGGCTTAACCCCTGAGCCACCTCTCCAGTCCCCAAAAGCTCACAATTGTAATAGAGAGCTTGTACTAGTAATAGTTCATGTAGGTCTTAGAGAAGTCATAGTCAACATTCCTCATAGTGGTCAAACACAGCTCTAGAGAACATGGATACCTCACAGCGGTTAAACTCAGAGTGATCATAGAGAGCTAACAATAGTCATAGCTCATAGTGGTCATAGAGAGCTCACAATTGTTGTACAGATCTCATAGTTTTCATAGTCCTCACAGGTAATTGAGAGCTTATAGCTGTCATTGCTCATAGTAATCATAGAGAGCTCAAAGTGGTCATAATTCACGGTAGTCATAGAAAGCACATAATGGACAAGGATAACTGACAGTGGTCATAGGTCATAGTTGACCCAGAGAACTCACAATGGTCACAAAGAACTCACAGTGGTCATAGCTCAAAGTGTTCACAGAGAGGACACAGTGATCATAGCTCATATTGGTCATAATGAGCTCACAGTTGTCACAGGTTACAGTGCTCGTAGAAACCTCACAGTTTCTCACATTATATAGAGCTCAAAGTGGCCATAGAAAGTTGATACTAGTCATAACTAACAGTCATAGAGAAGTCACAGTTGTCATAAGGAATTCATAGTGTTCATAGCTCACAGAGGTCTTAGATAACTCATAGTGGTCATAGATCATAGTGGACATAAAGAGATCACAGTGGTCATAGCTCACAGTGGTCAAAGAAAGTTCACAGTGCTCATAGTTCATACATAGAGAGCTCACAATAATAACAGATCATAGTTGCCAAACAGAGCTAATATTGGTCATAGATACGTCATAGTGGTCATAAGGGTTTACAGTGGTCATAGGGAGTTCACAATGGTCACAGAGAGTTTCCAATGTCTTAGAAAACTTACAATGCACATGGCTCACAGAAGTCATTGATAGCTCATAGTGGTCATAGCTCACAGAGGTCTTATAGAGCTCAAAAAGGTCATGGAGAGCTCACTATCATCATAGTTCACATTGGACATTGAGAGCTCACAGTGAGAGCTCATAGTGGTTACAGAGAGTTCAGAAAGGTCATAGATTATAGTAGTTATTGAGAGCTCATAGTGGTCATACTGAGATCATAATTAACAATAAGAGCTCACAGTGCTCATAGTGGTCACAAAGATGACACTGTCCTCATAGAGTATAGTGTAGAAAGCTCAAAGTGGTCATAGCTCACAGTAGTCATTGAGAACTCATAATCATGATAGAGAGCTCAAATGGTCATATCCCATAGTTGTGATAGAGAGTTAACAGTGGTTACAGATCATAGTCATCGTAGAGCACTCACAGTGATCATAGCTCACAGTTGTCATAAAGAGTTTATAGTGGCCAAAGAGAGCTTATAGTGGTCATAACTCATAGTGGTCATAACTCATAGTGGTTATAACTCATAGTGGTCATAGACAGCTCACAGTGGACATAGAGAGCTCACAATGGTCATAGCTCACAGTGGTCAGAGTGAATCATACAGCATTCAAAATGGTCATAGCCCACAGTGCTATTAGAGAGCTAACACAGGACATTGATCATAAGGGTCATATAATGCTCATAGTAGTCATAGCTCATAGTGTTCATAGAGAGCTTAAACTGGCCCTAGCAAGCTCACAGTGGTCATAGCTCATAGTGGTCATAGAGAGCTCACAGGAGTCTTAGAGATGTTACATTGGTCTTAGAGAACTCACAGTGGCACAGAGAACTCATAGTCATCAAAACTCACAGATTCATTGATAGCTCATAGCTCACAATTATCATAGAGACCTGCCAGTGATCATATCTCAGAGTTGTCATATAGAGTTCTTAATGGTCATAAAGAGCTTATGCTTGTCATTGAGAGCTCACAGTGGTAATAAAAGCTCATATTTGTCCTAGAGATCTCATAGTCATCACAGATCATACTGGTCTTAGAGAGCTTACAGTGGTCATAGAGTGCTCACAGTGGTCTTAGTTCATTATGGTCACAGAGAGCTCATAGTGGAAAAGAAACCTACAGTGGTCATATTTCACAATAAGTAACAGCAGTTATAGATAGCTAACTGTCAACATAGCTCATAGTAGTCACAGAGAGCTTACAGTGGTCATATGTCCAGTGGACATAGAGAGCTCAGAGTATTCATAGCTCATAGTGGTTGCAGACAGGGTGGTCATAGATTATAGTGGTCCTAGAGAGTTCATAGTGGTTATAGAGAGCTCATAATGGAGAATAAGAACCCAAAGTAGTGATAGCTCATAATGTTCATAGCTCATAGTGTTGACAGAAGGCTAACTGGTTATAGATCATAGTCATCACAGAGCACTCACAGTGGTCACAGCTCATAGTTTTTATAGACAGCTTATAGTGCACAGAGAGTTCATAGTGGTGATACCTCATAATATTCTAAGGAAGCTCACAGTGTTTATAGCCTATAGTGGTGATAAAGAGCTCACAGTGGTCACAGAGTTCACAGTGGTCATAGAGAGCTAATAATGGACATAGAGAGCTCACAGTGGTCAAAGCTCACAGTGGTCATAGAGAACTCACAGTGGTCTTAGGTCATTGTGCTTATGGAGAGGTGACAGTGGTCACAGACATTTCTCAATGTTCATAAAGAGGTCAAAGTGGTCGTAGATACCCCACAATGTTCATAGCTCACAGTGGTCAGAGAGAACTCATAGTCATCAGAGAGAGCTCAAAATAGTAATAGCCCATAGTGGTGATGAAGAGCTATTGGTGGTCATAGTTCATAGTGGTCATATGGTGCTAACAAAGGTCATAGCTCATAGTGGTCATAGTGAGTTCAGTTGTAACAGCTCACATGAGTCATAGAGAGCTCATAATGGAGATAGACTGCTCAAAATGGTCATAGTCCATAGTGATCATAAAGAGTTCACAGTGGTTATAGCGCATAGTAGTCATAGAGGTCACACAGTTATCAAAGCTCATAGTGGTCATAGAAAGCTCACAGCATACATAGACAGCTAACAGTGGTCATAGCTCATACTGGTCACAGACAGCTTACAATGATCATGGCTCACAGGGACCATAGATAGCTCAAAATGGACACAGAAGCTCCCTGTGGTCATAGCTCATAGTGGTCAGAAAGAGCTCACAGTGATCATAATTTACAGTGCTCATAGAGAGCTCACAATGTTCATAGAGACTTCACAGTGTTCATAGTTCATAATAATCACAGAGAGATTATAATGGCCATAGAGAGATCACCGTGGTCATAGAGAGCTCAAAGTAGTCATAGAGAAGTCACAGTGGTCATAGAGACCTCACAGTTGTCACAAGGAGTTCATAGTGTTCATAGCTCACAGAGGTCTTAGATAACTCATAGTGGTCATAGATCATAGTGGACATAAAGAGGTCACAGTGGTCATAGCTCATAGTGGTCATTGAGAGCTCAGAGTGGTCATAGTTCACAGTGGTCAAAGAAAGTTCACAGTGCTCATAGTTCATACATACAGAGTTCACAATAATAACATATCATAGTTGCCAAACAGCTCATACTGCTCATAGATACTTCATAGTGGTCATAGAAAGCTCACAGTGGTCATAAAGATCTCATAGTTGTCAGAGATAGTTTACAGAAGTCAAAGGTCACAGTGGCCATAGAAAGCTTATAAAGGACAATGAAAGCTCACAGTGCTCATAGCTCATGGAGGTTATGATGAACACACAGTGGTCAGCTCAAGCCATCTTTCATAGCTCATAATGGTCACAGACAGCTCACAGTGGTAACAGACAGCTCATATTGGTCATAGCTCACAGTGGCCATAGAGAGTTCACAGTGGACATAGCTCATAATAGTAATAGAGAGCTTAAGATGTCATAGAAAGCTCACAGTGTTCCTTAGAGATCACAGTGGTCATGCAGAGCTCACTTTTTTCATAGAAATATCACAGTGGCCATAGCGAGCTTACAGTGGTCATATAAAGCTCCCAGTTATTATAGAGTTCTCACAGAGGTCCTATAAATCTCATAGTGTCCAAAGAAAGCTCAGTGTTCATTGATAGCTCATAGTGGTCATAGAAAGCACACAGTGGTAATAGCTCATAGTTGTCATATGATCCCACAGTGGTCATATGTCACAGTGAGCATACAGAGGCAATAATATTCATAGTAAGCTCACAGTGGTCAGAGCTTACAGTGGTCAGAAAGAGCTCACAGTAATCGTAATTTACAGTGGTCATAGAAAGCTCACAATGTTCATAGAGACTTCACAGTGTTCATAGTTCATAATAATCATAGAGAGATTATAATGGCCATAGAGATTATAATGGCCATAGAGAGCTCACCGTGGTCATAGAGAGCTCAAAGTAGTCATAGAGAAGTCACAGTGGTCATAGAGACCTCACAGTTGTCATAAGAAGTTCATAGTGTTCATAACTCACAGAGGTCTTAGATAACTCATAGTGGTCATAGATCATAGTGGACATAAACAGGTCACAGTGGTCATACCTTATAGTGGTCATTGAGAGATCAGAGTGGTCATAGCTCATAGTGGTCAAAGAGAGTTCACAGTGCTTATAGTTCATACATAGAGAGCTGACAATAATAATGGTCTTGAAGAGCTCACAGTGGTCACAGTGAGCTCATAGTCATCCTAGAGCGCTCACAGTGGTCATAGTTCATTGTTGCAGTTCACCTGCATGATTGCTGATACATGATCATCAAACAGCGTAAGGAAACACAGGTTTATTCTCCTTTACAATTTCTGGTTACAGTTCTTATTCCAGCTTGATGAGAGATCATGCAACAACAACAGGGCCAAGGGAACTGGCCATACCATCTCTATGAAATAGTTGAGAGAGGCACAGTCCTTACTTGCCAGACCAGCATGTCATAGTGTTCATAGAGAGCTCACAATGGTTATAGAGTTCCTACAGTGGTAATAGACAGATCACAGTGGTCATAGAGAGCTCAAAATGGAAAATGAGAGGTAATAGTGGTCATAGCTCACAGTAATTATAGAGAGCTCAGAGTATTCGTAGGGAAGTCAAAGTGATCATATAGACGTACTAGTGATCATAGCTCATAGTGGTCATATAGACCTCACAGTTGTCATAGTTGATTGTGGTCATAGAGAGCTCACAGTGGTCAGAGCTCATAGTGGTCATATGTCATATAACTAATAGCAACAATGGCTATAGACAGCTCACAGTCGACATAAAGACCTCAAGAGGTCAAAGAAATTTCACAATGATCATAGCTCATAGTGATCATAGAGAGCTCCCAGTGGATATATCTCCTAGTTGAAATAGAGAGCTCATAATGGAATATGAGGGGTAACAGTAGTCATAGCTCATAGTGGTCACAGAGAGGTCACAGTGATTTTTGAGGACTCATGGTGGTCATAGAGAACTCAAAGTGGTCATAGAGAAGTCACAATGAAATTAGATAGATCACTGTTTTCATAGAGAGCTCATAGTTGTCATAGCTCACAGAGGTCAAAGAGAGCTCATAGAAGTCATAGCTCATAGTGGTCATAGATAGCTCATAGTGGCCATAGAGAGCTCACAATGGTCATAGGACATTGTGGACAAAGAGAGCTCAGAATGGTCATAGAGCCCACAGTGATCATAGCTCATCATGGACATATAAAGCTAATAGTAGTCATAGAGCACTCACAGTAGTCATAGAAAACTTACATTTGTCATAGGAGTTCATAGTTGTAATAGAGATGACATAGTGGCTATAGCTCACTGTGGTCACAGAGAGCTCATAGTGGTCATTGCTCATAGTAGTGATAAAACACTCTTGTGGCTATAGAGAGGTCATAGTGGTAATAGCTCATAGAAAGCTCACAGAGGTCATACTTCATATTTGACTTTAAGGGCTCAATATGGTTACCTAAAGCTCACAGTAGTCATAGAATTCTCATAGTAATCATAGATCACAGTTGTCATAGAGAGATCACAGTAAAAATAGCTCATAATAGTTATAGAGAGCTTACAGATGTCATAGATAGCTCACAATGTTCTTATAGAGATCACAGTGGTCATTCAGAGCTCACCTTTTTCATAGAAATATCACAGTGGTCATAGAGAGATTATAGTGGTCATGAATAGCTCACAGTCATCATAGAGTTCTCACTGTGTTCCTATAAAGCTCATACTGTTCAAAGAGAGTTCATAGTGTTCATAGATAGCTCATTAGTGGTCATAGAAAGCTCACAGTGGTTATAACTCATACTTCTATTAGAGAGGTCACAGTGATCATGGAAAGCTCACAGTGGTCATAAGAAGCTCACGTCATGGTTAATACTGGTCATAGGGAGCTCATAGAGGTCCTCGAGAGATCACAGTGGTCAAAGCTCATTGTTCCAGTTTGCCTGCATGGCTGCTGATAAATAACCATATAACAGCTTAAAGGAATAAAGGTTTATTTTCTCTTATGATTCCTGATTACAGGTCTTATTTCAGCTTGATGAGAGATCATGCAACAACATCAGAGCTGAGGGAACTGACCACACCATCTCTATGTAATAGCTGAGAGAGGGACAGTCCTTACTTGCCAGACCAGCATGTCTGGCCAAGTATACAGAAGCATGCTAATTCTCTCCATCAGCCCTCTGTGATTTATTCCAGGGTATAATCCTACCCATCATAGGCTGGGCCTTTGCCATCAGCTAAACAATCTCCTTCAGGTTTGCTCCGGGCTTAACTCAAACACTAATTCTCTACAAATGCACAGAGCTTAAACCTTCAACTGTCAAATTGACACCTGTGCCTAACTATGACAGTCGACCCCTTGTCAACTTGACACAAAGACATAGCACTTTTAATCCTTGTCCCCACAGATGTTAAAAGTTATTTTAAAAATATAAATACATTTCATGGAAAATTTAAAAAGTTCTCTCATTAAAACTTCATTACAACATTTCAAAAATTCAAAGATTTTTAACCTTAATAGGATATCAAATTAAAATAAATTCAATACTTTAAAACAGATAAAACATTAAAACTTGTATCTTGACATAAGAAAACATTTAAATTGAGATCAAAGTCCAGCAAATTACCACTTCCTGTACTTCAATGTTCATCTTCTGTTGCTCATCACATATCAAGGTGGCTCAAGGCATTCCCAGGCTATGAGCCCTCTATGACTATTATGAGCTCTGTATGACAACTAAGAAGAATGACCACTGGGAGCTCTCTATGAATACAATGAGCTATAACCACTGCTAGCTCTCTAAGACCATTTTGAGCTCTCTATGACCACTAAAATCTATGATGACTCTGACCTCCTCTATCACCATTATGAGTTATGACCACTATGAATTCTCTCTATGAGAGAGTTCAGTATAAACTGTCACCACTTTGATCTCTGTATGGCCACTATGAGCTATGACTACTGTGAGTTCTCTATGACCACTCTGAGTTCTTTATGACCATTCTTAGCTCTCCATGTCCACTAAGAGCTCTCTACAACCATTATGAGTTCTGTTTCACAACTATGAGCTATGACCACCCTGATCACTTTATGACCACTTTGAGTTCAATGTGAACACTATGAGCTCTCTATGACCCCTGTTCCTCTCTCTGACAAATATGATCTACAACCACTGTGACATCTTTATGACCATTTTTTAAAGGACTTTTAAATTTTTAAAATTTTTTTTATTTATTCAATTGTGCGTGTGTGCATATGTATGTGTGTGTGTGCGTGTGTCTGTGTGTGTGTAGAATCATGGACGAATTCGAGAACCACCATAGACGCCTCCACTTCCTCCACCCTGGGATTCACAGGATCCACCCTACCAGGACCAGAAACGCAGGCCGCCCCCGCTTCCGCCTGGCATCTATACATGGGATCTGGGATCCAAACTCGGGACCTTCTGCCTGCAAGGCAGAGGCTTAACCCCTGAGCCACCTCTCTAGCCCATCTCTATGACCATTTTGAGCTCAATGAGTCCATGTGAGCTGTCTGTGACCCTTGTACCTCTCTATGAGCAATAAGACCCATGACCATTGTGAGCTCTATAGGACCACTATGACTTGTGACAATGACAGCTCACAGCAATTATAGATCAGAGTGGTCATAAAAAATAATTGTTGTCATAGAGTACATAAATGAGCATAGAGAGAACATAGTGGTCATGCCTCATAGTGGTGATAGAGAACTCACAGTGGTCATTGCTCAAAGTTGTAGGCAAGAACCCATGATCATTATAGAGAGCTCAAAGTGGACATTGGTCCTAGTGTTGATAGAGAACACAGAGTAGTGACAGACCACAGTTGTCATAGAGAGCGCACAGTGGTCATACTTCACAGTGATTATATATAGTTCAGAGTGGTCACAGGTTACAGTGGTCCTAGAGAGCATATAATGAACAGGGAGAGTTCACAGTTGTCATACGTTATAGTGCTCATAAGTAGATCACAGTGATTATAGATAATAGTGGTCATAGAGATGTTACAGTGATCATAGGTCACGGTGGTCATAAAGAAATCATAATCATCACAGAGAGTTCAAAATGGTTGTAAGTCATAGTGGTAATAGATAGCTCAGAGTGGTCATAGATAATAATGGTGTTAGAGCACTCACAGTCATCATAGATCATAGTAGTCATAGAGAGCTTATAGTGGCCATAGAGTGGTCTTAGCTCAGAATGGTCATAGAGAGCCCACAGTGGTCCTAAATAGTTCACAGTGGTCAGAGAGAACTCACAGTGGTCATAGCGCATAGTGGTCATAGAGAGCTCAGATTGACCATAGATAATATTGGTCATTGAGAGCTCGAAGTGATCACAGAGCGCTCACAGAGTACATAGCAAAAAGTGGTCACAGCTCAAAGTGGTCATAGAGAGTTCATAATGGACAATAACTTCTCAAAGTGGTAATAGCTCATAATTGTCATAAAGCGTTCATATTGGTCATAGCTCATAGTGGTCATTAAGAGCTCACAATCTTCATAACTCATAGTGATCATAGATAGCTCACAATGGTTATAGAGAGCAACAGTGGTCATAAAGCGCTTATGGTGGTAATGGAGAGCTCACAGTTGTCATAGATCATAGTGGTCATATAGTTCTCACAGTGATCTCAGGTCACAATGGTCACAGAGAACTCATTATGGACAAGAAAAGCTCACAGTGGTCATAACTCATTGAAGTCATAGATAGCTCATAGTGGTTGTAGATCACTCACAGTGGGCATACCTCATAGTGGTCATAGAGATCTCACAGTTGTCATAAAGAGGGCATAGTGCTCATCATTCTGAGAGGTTATTGAGAACTCACAGTGGTCATAGCTCATAGTGGTCACACAGAGCTCATAATAGACATAGAGAGCTCACAGAGGTTATATCTCATAGTGGACATAAAGATCTCAGAGTTGTCATAGTTCATAGTGCTCATAAGAGCTCATAATGAACATAGCTTGAAATGGTGATAGTTCATAGTGGTCATAGAGAGCTCCAAGTAATCATAGTCATAGTGATCTTAGAGAGCTCCAAGTGATCATAGTCATAGTGGTCTTAGAGAGCTCACGGTGATCATAAGTCACAGTGTCATAGAGTGCCCATAATGGACATAGAGAGCTCACAATGGTCATGGATTTTAGTGGTCATAAAGAGTTCACAGTGATCATAGCTCACAGGAGTCATAGAGAGCTGAAAATGGTCATGGGTCATAGTGCTCATAAGGAGCCCACAATGTTCATAGAGAGCTCACAGTGGTCAAAGAGAACTCAAGTAGTCAACAGAGGTCACAGTGGTCATATGTCATGGTAGTCAAAGAGAGCTGATAGTGGTGCTAGATCATAGTGGATATACAGAGCTCATGGGGATCTTAGACAGTTCACAGTGATCTTAGATCATAGTGGTCAAAGAGAACTCATAATGAACATAGAGACCTCTCAGTGATTATAGCTCACACCGGACATAAAGAGATCACAGTGGTCACATCTTATAGTGGTCACTGAAAGTTCACAGTGGTTATAGCTCAAAGTTGTCATATAGAGTTCCTAATGATCATAGATTGATCATAGTGGTCACAGAGAGCTCACAGTAGACATAGAGGGCTTATGGTAGTCATGGAAATTTCACAATGGTCTTAGATCATACTGGTCCTAGAGATTTCACAGTGGTCTCAGCTCTCAGTGGTCATATATAGCTCATAATGGACACAAAGGGCTCACAGTGGTCATAGCTCATAGTGGTCACAGATAGCTTACTGTGGCCTTAAAATGCATAGAGTTATCATAAAGAGATTACAGCCCATAGTGATCATAGACAGCTCTCAGCATTCATAGCTCACAGTTGTGGTAGAGAACTCAAAATCTTTATAGAGATCACACAGTGGTCACAGATAAGAGTTTTCCTAGAGAGGTCACAGTATTCATATCCTGCATAGTCATAAAGAGCCATAGTGTTCATAGACAGCTGAAAATGATCATAGCTCATACTAATCATAGATCGCTCACAGTGGTTACAGGTCACAATGGTCCTAGAGAGAACATAATGATCAATGAGAGCTCACAGTGTCACAGTGGTCATAGAGAGCTCAGAGTAATAATAGCTCATAGTGGTCAGAGAAAGCTCACAGTGCTCATATATCATGGTATTGATAAAGAGCTCATAATATTCATAGGGAGTGGAAAGCAGTCATAATCATAGTTGTCATAGATTGCTCGTAGTCGTCACAGGTCACAGTGGATATAGAGAGCACATAATGACAATGAGAGCTCACAGTGGTCATAGCTCATAATGCTCATAGAAAGTTCACAGTAGTATAACTCATAGTGGTCATAGAGAGCTCACACTAGTCATAATTTGGTGTTATACAGAGGTCAAAATAGTCATAGTGAGCATATAGTGATCATAGAGAACTCGCAGTAGTCATAAATTGCTCATCTTGATCATATAGAGCTCATAGTTTTCACAGACAGCTCACAGTGGTCAAAGTAAGCTCATAGTGGTCATAGGTTATAATGATCATAGACAGCTCATAGTGGTCATAGAGAACTCAGAATAGTCACAGAGACCTCATAATGGTCATACAGAGTGCATAGTGCTCATAGCTCACAGATGTCATTGAGAACTCACAATATTCATAGATCACAGTGGCCATAAATAGGTCATAACTGACATAAAGAGCTCACAAAGGTCATACCTCATAGTGGACATAAGAGACTTAGAGTGGTCATAGCTCGTAGTGGTCATAGAGAGAACACAGTGGTCATAGCTCATAATGCTCATAGATTACTTACACTGGTCATAGTGTCATAGAGACATACAGAGCTCATAATGGTCATTGAGAGTTCATAGTTATTGTACAGAGCTCTCAGTGGTCATAAAGAACTTATAGTAGTCACAAAGAGCCCACAGTTATCATAGATCATAGCGCTAATAGAGACCGCATAATAGTCAAAGCGAGCTCACAGAGGTCATAGCTCATAGTGGTTATAGAGAGCTCAGAGTGGTTATAGAGAGCTCAGAGTGGTCATAGGTCAGAGTGCAGATAGAAAATTCATTGTGATCATAGAGTACTCACAGTGGTCACAGAGAGCTCAAAGTGGGCATTATAATGGTAATAGAATGATAACAGTCATCTTAGAGAGCTCATAGTCATCATAGCTCATAGAGGTCTTAGAGAGCTCATAGTGGTCATTTCTCATAGTGATTATACAGAGTTTATAGTGACCATAGAGTGCTCACACTGGTCATAGCTTCTTCTGGACACACAGAGCACGCAGTGGTCAAAGAGAGCTCATAGTGGTCATAGAGAGATCACAGTGGTTATAGAGTAGTCACAGTGGTCAAAGCTCATAGTGGTCATAGGCAGTTGACCATGGTTATTGAGAGCTTATAACATCTATAGAGAACTAAAAGTAGTCATGGAGATTTTGCAATGTTCATGAAGAGCTCATACTGGTCATAGACATTTCAACGTGGTCATGGAGCGGTCACAGTGATCATACAGAGCTCATAGTTGCCATAGTGAGCTCATAGTGGTAATAACTTACAGAGGTCATAGAGAGCTCAAAGTGGTCATTAAGAGCTCACAGTGGCCATAGAGAGCTCACAGTGTTTATAGTCCATAGCTGTCCTAGAGAAATCACAGTGATTATAGCTTATAGTGGACATAGACAGATAATAGTAGTCATAGAGAGCTCACAGTGGCCATGGATCACAGTGGTCATAGAGAGCTCATAATAGGCAATGAGTGCTCATAGTGGTCATAGTTGGTAGTGGTCATAGAGAGGTTTCATTGGTCATAGGTTGCATTGCTCATTAGAGAGGTATCAGAATCATACAAAGCTCACAGTGGTCAAAGCTCATAATGGTCATGAAGAATTCTTTTTGATCATAGCTAATAGTGGTGATAGAGAGCTTACAGTGGTCATTACTCACAATGGTCATAGAGAACTCCAATTGGCCATAGGTCACATTGTTCACCGAGAGATAAGTCGTCATAGAGAGCTGAAAGTGGGCATAGAGTGGCCATATAGCACATAGCTCATAGTGGTCATAAAGAGATGACTGTGGTCGTAGCTCACAGTGGTTGCAGAGAGCTCACAATGGGCATAAAGTGCTCACAGTGGTCATGGAGAAGTCAAAATGGTTACAGAGAGCTCACAATTATAGAGAGCTCAAAGTGGTCACAGTTTACAGGGGCCATGTAGAGCTGACAACCATCATAGAAAGCTCATAGTAGTCATGGCTTATAGTAGACACAGAGAGGTCACAGTACTCATAGCTCATAGTGGTTATAGAGAGCTTCAAATGGTCATAGCTCATAATGTTCATAGAGATTTTGCCATGGTCATTTCTCACAGTAGTCTAAGAGAACTAATAGTCATCATTAGTGGTCAAAGAGAGATTACAATTTTCATAGCTCATGCTGATCATGTAGAGCTCACAGTGGTCATAGCTCAAAGTGGTCATAAAAAGCTCACAGTGGTCATAGCTCAAGTGGTCATAAAGAGTTCACAATGGTCATAGCTCACAGAGCCCTAGAGAACTAATAATCATCATAGAGCGCTCACAGTTTTCATGGTTCATTGTGTTTCTGGGTTGCAAACAGTGGTCCCAGATCCCAGTGGTCACAGTGAGCACATTATAGACAATGAGAGCTCACAATGGTCCTAGCACATAGTAATAATGGAGATCATAATTTTCCTAGCTCCGAAGGGTCATAGAGAGCTCACAGTGTTCACAGAGAGCTCACACTGGTCATAGAGAGTTCAGAGTTGCAATAGAGGGCTCAGTGGAGAGCTAATAGTGGTCATAGATTACAGTGGTCATAGAGAGGTCATAGTGGTCATGAAAAGCTGGTAGTGGTCATAGAGAGTTTACTGTGTTCTAGCTCACAGAGATCAGAGAGAGCCCAAAGTGGTTATAGAGAGCTCACAGTAGTCATAGCTCACAGTGGTCAAAGAGATCTCATAATGGACATAGAGAGCTCCCAGTAGTCCTAGCTCAAAATGGTAATAAAGAGTTCACAATGGTCATAGTTCACAGTGAAATCACAGTGGTCATAGAGAGTTCGTATTTGTCACAGAGATCTCAGAGTGGTAATAGAGAGATCACAGTATTCAGAGAGAGCTCACAGTGGTAATAGTTCACAGGGGTTCTAAAGAGTTCACAGGAGTCATAGAGCTCTCAGTGGTCAAAGCTCATTTTTTTCATTGGTAACTCACAGTGGTCATAGCTAACAGTAGTCATAAAGAGCACATAATAAACAACGAGAGTTCACAGTGGTTACAGTTCATAGTGCTCATAGATAGTTCCCAGTGGTCATAGGTATAGTGGTGATAGAGATCTCACAATTGTCATAGTTGTTATAACTCACAGAGGTCATTGATAGCTCATATTGGTCAAACCTCATCGTGGTATAAAGAGGTCAAAGTAGCCATAGAGAGCTCACAGTGGTGAAAGCTCACAGTGGTCATAGGGAGCTCACAGGTTTCATACCTCATATTGTCATAGAGAGCTCACCTTGTTCTTAGCTTATAGTTCACAGTGCTCACATATCATAGTTTTCATACACAGCTCATATTGGTCATAGAGGCATCATAGCGGTCATAGAGAGCTCACAAGGGTCATAGCTCATAGTTGTCATAGAAAGCAAATAGAAGTCATGGCTCACAATCGTCAGAGAGAGCTCACAGTGCTCATAACTCACAGTGATCATAGAGAATTCATAACATCACAGAAAGCTCACTGTTGTCATAACTCATAGTGATAATAGAGAGTTTACAGTGGTCATAGATCACAGTGGTCATAGAGATATTATAGTGGTCATCAAGAACTCACCATGGTCATAGATCATAGTGGTCATAGACAGTTCACAATGGTCATAGAGAGCTCACAGTTGTAACAGAGAGTGCATAGTGCTCATAGATCACATAACTCATTGAGAGCTCACAAAGGTCATAGAGAGTTCAAAGTGGTCATAGCTAATAGTGGTCATAGCTAATAGTGGTCATAGAAATCATATAGTGATCAAAACTCATAGTGGTCATAGAGAGCTCACAGCTGTAATAGATTGCATAGTGCTCATAGCTCACATAAGTCATTGATAGCTCATAGTAGTCATAGATCACTTACAGTGGTCATAGCTCATACTGGTACTACAGAGGTCATAGTGGTCACAGAGAGTTAAAAGTGGTCATAGAGAGCTCACAGTGATCATAGCTCACAATGGTCACAGAGATCATAATGGACATGGAGAGCTCACAGTGACCTTAGTTCCTAGAGGTTATGAAGAGCTCACAGTAGCCACATAGCTCATAGTGGTCATAGAGAGCTCACAGTGATCATAGCACAGAGTGGTCATTGAGCTTATACTGGTCATAGAGAGTTTGCAGTGGTCATGTAACTTAGTCTTTGTAGAGAGCTCACAGTGGTCATCGAGAGTTAATAATGGACAATGAGAGCACACAGTGGTCATAGCCCCTAGTGCTCATAGATATCACACAGTAATCTTAGCTCATAGTGGTGAAAGAGAGCTCACAATGTTCTTAGAGAACTCATGAGTGTCATAGTTTATAGTGGCAATAAATTGTTCACAGTGTTCATGGATCATAGTTGTGATAAGAGCACAAAGAATACATAGGTCAGATTGCTCCTAGTGAGCTACAATGGTTACAGAGAGCTCACAGTGGTCATAGAGAGCTCAAAGTTAACATAGAGAGGTCACAATACTCATAGCTCATACTGCATAAACCACTCACAATGATCCTACAGGATTCACAGTGGCCATAACTCATTGTGGTCATAAGTAGCTTACAGTGCTTATAGCTGTCTGTCTTCATGGTGAGCACATACTGGAAAATGAGGTCACAGTAGTCGAAGCTAATAATGGTCCCAGATCACAGTGGTCATTGAGAGCTCAAAATGGACAATGAGCACTTCCAGTGATCATAGCTCAGACAGATCGGACAGTGTTCAAAGCTCAAAGTAGTGATAGAGAGCTCATAGTGGCCTTAAATTATAGTAGTCATAAAGAGCTCTCAATGGTCATAGGTATTATTGGCCAAAGAAAGCTACAGTGGTCATACAGTGTGCCCAGTATTCATAGAGAAATCATAGAGAGGTCATAGAGAGGTCACAGTGCTCACACCTCACAGTGATCACAAAGAGCTCACAGTGGTCATAGGGAGTTTAGAGTGGTCGTAACTCACAGTAATCATAGAGAACTCACAATAGTCTTACCTCACAGTGGTCATAGAAAGTTCACAGAGGTCATAGATCAAATTGGTAATAGAGAGCACACAGTCATAGCTCATATTTTTCATAAGGAACTCACAGTTGTCTTTGCACACAGTGGTAGTAGAGAGCTTCCAGTGGTCATAGAGAGCCTACAATATTCACAGAGATCTTGCAGTGGTCATAGTGCGCTCATATTATTGATACAGAAAATACAGTGGTCAGAGATTATAGTTATCATAGAGAACTCACAGTGGCCATAGCTCCCAATTGTCATAAAGAGCTAACAGTGGTCATAGCTTATAGTGGCTATGGAGAGCTTATAGTGGCCAAAGCTCATTGTGGTGATGGAGAGCTCATAGTGGCCACAGAGAGCTCACAGTGGTCATAAAGAACTCACAATGGACATAGCTCATAGTGGTCATAAAGAACTCACAGTGGTCATAAATCATAGTGCTGATAGAGAGCTCACAATGATTTTAAAGGGCTCGCACTGGTCATAGAAAGCTCAAAGTGGTCATAGAAAAGTCACAGTGGTCATGGAGATCTCACAATGATCATAACTCATAGTGGTCATAAAGAGCTTAAAGTGTTCAAATATCTTATGCTCATAGAGAAGTCATAGATAGTTCACAGTTATCATTGGGAGGTCACAGTGGTCATAGCTCATAGTGGTCATAGAGATCACAGTGGCCATAAAGAAATCATAGTGCTCATAACTCATAGAGGTCAAAGTTTGCTCACAGTGGTCATAGCTCATAGTGGTAATAAAGAGCTCACACTGATCAATGCTTATAGTTGTCAAACAGAACTCATAATGACCATAGTGATCTCATAGTGGTCATAGAGGGCTCACAGTGAACATAAAGAGCTCATAGTGGTGATAGAAAGTTCAAAGTGGTCATAGATCATAGTGCGCATAGAGAGCTCACAGTGGTCAATGAGAGCTCACAATGCTCATGATTCATAGTGATTACATAGAGCTCACAGTGTTAATGCTCATAGTGGTCATAGAGAGCTCACAGTGGTCATATCTCATAGTGGTCATTGAGAGTTTACATTTCTCATAGATCATAATGCTCACAGAAAGGTATAGTGGTCAGAGAGCTCAGAGTAATCATAGATAGGTCACAGTTGTCTTACTTCATAATGGTCATAGAGAGCTCCCACTGGTCATAGAGAGTTCATAGTAGTTATTGCTTATAGTGGTCATCGAGAGCAAACAGTGGCAACAGAGAATCCATAGTGTACAGAGAGACCTCACAGTATGGTCATAGCTCATCATGTTCATAAAGAGATCACAATGGTCATAGCTTATACTGATAGTAAAAAGTTCAAAGTGGTCATAGATCACTGTGCTGACAAAGAGCTCACAGTGGTCATAGAGAGCTCAACGTGGTCATAATCACAGTGATCATAGGGAGCTCATATATTATAGTGCTTATAGAAAGCCCACAGTGGTCAAAGAATGCTCACAGTGATTATACCTCATAGAAGAAATAGAGAGCTCAAAGTAATCATAGTTCCTAGTGCTCATAGAGAGATCACAGTGGTCATACCTCATAGACAGCTCATAGTGGTCATAGTTCACAGAGGTCACAGAGAAGTCTCTCTATGGTCTTAGCTCATAGTGGTCATAGAGAAGTTATAGTGGTCATGGAGATCTCACAGTGATCATAGCTCATAGTGGTCATAAAGAGCTGAGAGTGGCCATAGGTATTATTGGCTCATAGAGAGTTACAGTGTTCATAGAGAGCTCACAGTTTTCATAGCACAGAATGATCATGCAGACGTCACTGTACTCATAGGTTATAGTGCTCATAAAGACACAACAGTGGTCATAGAGATCTCACAGTGGTCTTAGAGAGCTCACAGTGCTCACAGCTCACAGAGACATGGACAGCACACAGTTGTCATAGCTCATCGTGGTTACAGAGAGCAAATAAAGGCCATAGAGAGGTCAGAGTGGTCATAGTTTGTAGTGAACATAGAGAGTTCATAATAGTCATAATTCATAGTGGTCATTGAGAGATCACAGTGGTCACAGATCACAGTGGTTGTAATGAATTCATAATCGTAATAGAGAGTTCAAAGTAGTCATAGCTCATAGTATTCATGTTGAACTAACAATGGTCAATAGATCACTGTACTCATTGAGAACTCTTATTTTTTCACCATCTACCTTTATTATTTGTTGAAGTATATTTTCATTAAAACCATGAAATTCTACAGTTTTATTGTCTGTTTTTGTTTGTTGATTTTTTTATATTATACATTTTTATTATTATTTCAGCTCATACAAACTTAATAGGTACACCAATTCCCTCCCTCCCTCCTCCTCCCCCCGAACCCCCTACTCCCCCTCCCCTCACCCCTCCTTCCCCATCCTCCTGTGCCTCCCGCCCCAATTCCCAGAGAGTCCTTTCTTGTGCATGCCTGATTTTCTCTGGGCCCTCCTCTCTGATGACGTACAAGGACCCAATGGCCTTTCCCTGAACCCTTTTCCGTGTTCCCCTTAGGTATAGGAACACTGCTGTAGCTGCCAATCCCTTGCCTCCAAGGATCTTGGTGCCTTTAGCAGATGCTAGACTTTGTCAATAGTGTGTTGGACAATGCGCAGGGCATGTAAAGTCCAATTATGATTGCTTCAGCCCTAACTTGTATGGAGTATCTTACATATCATTGCTCCCCCCATCTTTTTGGTCTTACACTCTTACCGCCTCCTCTTCCGCAAATTTCCCTGAGCTTCAGGATGGGGAGTGATTAAGCTGGCCTAGTTCTAGGTGGTTGATATAGAGTCTCATTGAGAGCTCTTATTGGACATAAAGAGCTCACAGTGGTCATAGAGGGTGCAAAATGGTCATAGAGAGGTCACATTGGTCACAGACACCTTGCAGTTGTCACATAGGGCTCATAGTTGTCATAGCTCACAGACATCATTGAGAGAATGTCATGGAAAATAAGAGTTCTCAGTTTTTATAGTTCATAATGGTCATAGGCAGCTCAGAGTGGTCATACTTCATAGTGGTCATAGAGAGCTCACAGTGGTCATTGTTTATGCTGGTCATAGAGATCTCAAAATGGTCATAGCTAAGAATGGTCATAAAAAGCTCACAGTGGTCATAACACACAATGGTCATAGAGAGCTGAAATAAGTCATATTGTTCATAAAGAGGTACAGGGATCATAGAGAACTCACAGTGCTCACATTGAGCTCCAATTGGTCATAGAGAAGTCACAGTGGTCATAATTAATAGTGGTAATAGATAACTCATAATTGTCATAGTGGTCATAAAGAGCTCAGAGTAGCCATAAAGAGCTCAGAGTGGTCATAGCTCATAGTGGACATATACAGATAAGAGTGTTATTAGAGTGTTCACAGTGGCCATAGCTCATTGTGCCATGGGTAGCTCACAGTGGTCAGAGATCACAGTGATTCTAGATAGCTCACAGTGGTCGTAGCTTACAGTGCTCATAGAAAGCTCACAGTGGTCATAGATCATAGTGCTTATACAGAGCTCACAGTGGTCAAAGAGAATTCACAGTGGTTATACTACATAGTGATCATAGAAATCTCAGTGTTCATAGTTTGTGGTTCTCATAGAGAGCTCACAGTTGTCATAGAGAAATCATAATCATCAAAATGGTCATAGCTCATAGTCGTGAGAGACCACTATGATCATAGATCATAGTGCTCATAGAGTGCTCACAGTGGTCAAAGAGAGTTCACAGTGGTTATAGTAAATAGTGAATCTAGAGAACTCACAATGGTCCTAGCTCATAGAGATCATGTAGAGTTCACAGTGGTCATAACTCAAAGTTCTGATAGAGAGCTCACTAGTCATAGATCACAGTGCTCATAGAGAAGTTATACTGGTCATGGAGAGCCGGCAGTGGTCATAGATTTTCATCATCATAGAGAGTTCACAGTGGTCATAGCTCAAAGTGGACATTGAGAGCTCATAACGCACAATGAAAACTCACAGTGGTCATAGCTCATAATGGTCATAGACATGACACAGTGGTCTTAGATTATAGGTCACAGAGAATTCATAATGGTCACAGATCACAGTGATGAAAGAGAGCTAATAGTGGTCATAGATCAGAAAAAGTTCACAGAAGTGATAAGTCATATTTCTCATAGAGAGCTATAGGGGTCAAAGCGAACTCTAAGTGGTCACAAAGAATCACAATGCCCATAGCTCATGGTGATCATAAGGAGGTAACAGTAGTCATGGTGTCCAATCACAGTGGCCATAGTTCAAAGTGGTCAATGAAAGTTGATTATGGACATGGAGAGCTCACAGTTGTCAAACCTCATTGTGGTCTCAGAGAGTTCACAGTGGTCATAGAGAGCTCACAGTGGTCAAAGAGAGCTCACAGTGGTCAAAGAGAGCTCACAGTGGTCAAAGAGAGCTCACATTTTTTATAGAAAGCTCATAGTGGTAATAGCTCGTTGTGGTTATACAGAGCTCATAGTAGCCATAGAGAGGTCACAGTGGTCATAGCTCACAGTATTCATAGAGATCTCATAGTAGTCATACTTCATAGTGGTCAAAAAGAGCTAATAGGGGGAGCTGGAGAGGTGGCTCAGGGGTTAATCCTCTGCCTTGTAGGCGGAAGGCCCTGAGTTCGGATTCTAGACCCCACGTATAGATGCCAGCAGAAGCGGGGGTCGGCCTGTGTTTCCGGTCTGGTAGGGCAGAGCCTGTGAATCCTGGGGCAGAATAAACAAGGAGGATGTGGAGGCGCTTCATGGTGGTTCCCAAATTCATCAGTGGTTCTACACACACACACACACACACACACACACACACACACACACATACACACATGGGCACATACACATACATGTACAAATGAATAAATAATAAATAATAAATTTTTTTAAAAAAAGAGCTAACAGGGGTCATAGCCCATAGTGGTCATAAGGAGATCAGAGTATTCATAGCGCATAGTTGTTAAACAGAACTCATAATGGTCATAAAGAGCTCTTAGTGATCATGGAGAGCCCAGAGTAGTCATAAAGTGCTCCTAGTGGTCATAGAGTGCTCACAGTTGTCATATCTCATAGTGGTCATAGAGCTCTCACATTGGTCATGCTCACATTGATCATAGAGAACTCATAATCAACATAGAGTGTTGCCGAAGCCCCACCAGACCAGCCTAGGAAAGGAGGGGAAATGGTAAGAGCCTCAGAGCTTGAGGTGAGGGGACGAACAGTTGCGGGGTCACCACCCAGACTCTGAGAGTCAGGTGTGAAGCAGCAGGCAGAGGACGAGTTTGCTGCAGACTCATTTATTTCAGGACTTACTTGAGCTTATATAGGATCAGGCATCCAATCAGGTGTGGCCATTTCTCTGCTCGGATGGGGGGGGCAGCCACCAATCATTTAGCTGTTTAGTATGTGTCCATTGCACAGGCAGATTAGATGGCCGCTTTCTATTGGTTATTCATCCCTTCTTCCCATTGATTGTTCATCCCTTCTTCCCATGGGTTGTTCATCCCTCCTGCCCATTGGTTGTTCATCCCTCCTTCCCATTGATTGGTCATCCCTCCACCTGTATAGTTCCTGTATTGGGACATGTCCAGGGCATGTCCATACTTTTCTGGGCTTGTCTATAACCAGACCTCCTGGGAGCTGGGGCTAGGCCCTCTCTGAATCAATGGTGCCACAATAGCGAGATAACAATAGTCAAAGCTAATAGTGGTCATGGATATCTCACAGTCATCATAGGTCATATTTGTTATAGAGAGCTTATAGGTGGTTATAGAAAGCTCTGAATGGTAATAGATTTAGGGGTCATAGAGAGGTCACAGTTATCACAGATCACAGGGGTCATTGAGAGCTTATAATTGACAATGAGAGTACACAGTGGTCACATTTCAGAAGTGTCATAGAGATCAAACAGTGATCATGGCAACTAGTGTTCATAGAGAGCTCACAGTTGTCATAGAGAACTCACAATAGTCTTAGCTCATAGTGGTGAAAAATAGCACACAGTGGTAATAGATCATACTGGTCATAAAGAACTCACAGTGTTCATAGATCCTATTGTTCATAGCTAGCTACTTTAGTCATAGAGAGCTCATAGTGGTCAAAGAGAGGTTAAAGTGGTCATAGCTCATAGTGGTCATAGAGCATTCACATTGGTCATAGTTTAGATTGCTCATAGAGCTGTAGTGGTCATAGCTCTCAGTGGCCATAGACAGCTGAAAGAGATCATGGAGATATGACAGTGCTCATATCTCATAGTGGTCCTAAAGAGCTGACAGTGGTCATAAAGAGCTTACAATGGTCATAGATCAAAGCAGTCAGAGAAGGTCACTGAGGGCTCACAATTGTCATTAGCTCACAATGGTCATAGAGAGTTCAAAATAAACATAGAGATCTCACAATAGTCATAGCTCAAAATGTTTATACAGAGCTTATTGTGGTCAAAGCTCATACTGGACATAGAGAGCTGACAATGGTCATGGAGACCTCATAGTGTTCATACCTCAAAGTTTTGATAGAGAGCACACATTGTTCATTGGCCGTGTTGATTATAGAGAAGTATAGATGACTTGGAGAGCTCACAGTGGTCACGTTAAGCTCAAAATGGTCATGGAGAGTTCACTGCAGTCATAGCTCATAGTCGTCATAAAGAATTCACAGTGGTCATAGGTCACAGTGATCATAGAGAGGTCACAGTGTTCATAGATCATAGTGCTCATGGTGAGCTCATATTAGCCATAAGAGCTCACATTGGTCATAGCTTAAAGTGGTCATAGAGAGCTCATAGTAATCACAGAGAGTTCACAGTGGCCATACCTCACAGTAGTCATCAGGAGCTCATGGTGATCATAGCTCAAAGTGGCCATAGCGTGCTCACAGTGATCATAACTCATAGTGGTCACAGAGAGCTCACAATGATCATACCTCACAGTGATCATAGGGAGCTCACAGTAGTCAAAGCTCTAGCTGGACAGAGTTCACAGCAACCTCATAGTTCTAGCAACCTCATAGTGGTCATAGCTGATAGTGGTGATTGAAAGCTCACATTGTTCACAGGTATTTACCTCATAGATTGCTACAGGTGTCATAGAGAACTCACGTGGCCACAATGTGCTCAAAGTGGTCATGGAGTGGTATCTGTAGTAATAGCTCACAGTGGTCATAGAGAGCTCACAGTGGTCATAACAATTCATGCTCAAAACGACCTAACAGTGGTCATAGCAAGCTCACAATGGTCATAAAGAGCTCATAGTAGTCATAGCTTATAGTGGTCATTATTAGTTCACAATAGTCGAAGCTCATAGTGGACATAGAGAGCTGACAGTAGTCATAGAGACCTCACAGTGGTCATACTTCCTTGCTGTGATAGATAGCTCACATAGGTCTTAGCTTGTATTGCTTACAGAGAGCTACATGTGTCATAGAGAGCTTACAGTGGTCATATTGAGCTCAACATAGGCATAGAGAAGTCACTGTGGTAATAGCTTATTGTGGTCACAAGGAGCTCACAGTGGTCATAGCTCATATTGGGCATAGAGAGATCACAGTGGTCATAAGTCATAATGGTCATAGAGAGCTCACATTGGTTATGGGTTTCATTGCTTATAGAGAGGTACAGGGGTCATAATGAACTTACAATGGTCACATTCAGCTCAAAATAGTAATAGAGACATCACAATGGTCATAGCTCAAAGTAGCCATAGAGATCTCACAATGATTATATGAAGCTCATAGTGGTAATAAAGAGCTCACAGTATACATAGAGAATTCAGAATGTTCATAGATAATATTGGTCCTAGAGTGCTCAAAGTAGTCATAGCTCATAGTCATAGCTCACAATGGACATAAAGGGCTCTCAGTGGTGGTAGAGAGGTCACAGTGGTCATAGTTCATAGTGGTCATAGAAAGTTCATAGTTTTCACAGAGAGCTCAGAGTGGTCATAGCTCATTGTAGTGGTAGAGAGGTCACAGCGGTCATAGATCATAGTAGTCATAGAGAACTCATAGGGGCCATAGAGTGTTCATAGTGGTTGTATGGAACTCATAGTGGTAATAAAGAGCTCATAGTGGTAATAGAGAGTTCTGAGTGGTCATAGACCATAGTGCTCACAGATAGTTCACAGTAGTCAAAGAGAGATCAAAGCAGTCATAGGTCATACTGGTCATAGAGAGCTCATAGTGGTCAAAAAAAAAAAGCTCATAGTGGTCATAGAGAACTCACAGTCCTCATAGAGAGCTCACAGAATTCATAACTCACAGTGGCCATAGAGAGTTCATAGTGGCCATAAGAACTCACAGAGGTCATAGATAATAGTGGTCATAGGGAGCTCACAGTATTCATAGAGATCAGAGTGGTCATAGCTCATAATAGTTATTGAGAGCTCACAGTAGTCATAGAGAGCTCACACTGGTAATAGAGAACTCACACTGGTTGTAGCTCACTGTGCTCAGAAAAAAACTCATAATCATCATAGAGAGCTCAACGTGATCATAGCTCACATTCGTGATAAAGAGCTCACAGTAGTCATAGTTCATAGTGTTCAGTGTGCTCATAGTAGTCAGAGAGCTCACAGTGGTCATAACTCATAGTAGTCATAGATAGCTCACAGTTGTCATAGTTTACAGTGGTATAGAGAATTCACAATGGGTAAAGTGCTCATAGTAATCATAGCTCATAGTGGTCATGGAGAGCTCACAGTCATCACAGAGATCTCACTGTGTTTAGAGCACACACTGTTTTTTGGGAGGTCACAGTAGTCTTAGCTCACAGCATTGATACAGAGCTCATTGTGGTTAGAGAGCACATAGTATACATAGAGAGCTCAAAATGGCCAAAGAGAACTCACAGTGATTATAGCTCATAGTGGTTACAGACAACCCACAGTGGTAATAGAGAGTTCACAGAGATCATAAAGAGCTCATAGTCATCATAGAGAAGTCACAGTGGTCATAGAGCGTTCATAGTATTCATGGCTCATAGCAGTTATAGAGAGTCCCTAGTGCCCATGGAGAGCTCACAGTGGTCATAGCTCACAGTGGTCATACAGAGTTCATAGTGTTCCTAGAGTGTTCATAGGTTTGTAAAAACTCAAAATGTTCATACCTCATGGTGGTCATAGAGTGCTCATAGTGCCCATAGTTAGCTCACAGTGATTACATCTCAGAGTTTTCATAGCAAGATCACAGTTTTCATGGCTTTTAGTTGTCATACAGAACTCATAATGGTCATAGATGGCTTATAGTTGTCATAGAAAGCTCACAGTAGTTGTAAAGAGCTCATAGTGGTCATGAGCGCTAAAGTGATCATAGCTCACATTGGTGATAAAGAGCTCACAGTGGTCATAGTTCATGGTGTTCAGTGAGCTCACAGGAAACATAGCTCATAGTGGTCATAGACAGGTCACAATTGTCATAGCTCACAGTGGTATTAGAGTGCTGATAATGGATAAAGAGCTTATAGTGGTCATAAGCTCATAGTGGTCATGGAAAGCTCACAGTCATCACAGAGAGTTCACTGTGCTCAGAGCATATACTTTTTTGGGGGAGATCACAGTAGTCTTAGCTCACAGCATTCATAGAGTGCTCATTGAGGTTAATGAGCTCATAGTGGCCATATAGAGCTCAAAATGGCCATAGTTCATACTGGGCAAAAAGACTCACAGTTGTTATAGTTCACAGTGGTATTAAAGAGCTCATGATTGACAATGAGAGTTCACAGTTATCATAGCGGTCATGGAGAGTTCACAGTTGCCATAAATAGCTCATTGTGGTCCTAGAGAGTTTAGAATGGTCATCAGTCACAGTGATCATGGAGAACTCACAGTGATCATAACTCATAGTGGTCATATTGAGCTCATAGTGGTGATAGAGAACTCTTTGTGGTCCTAGCTCATTATCATCATAGGTAACTCACAGTGGTTATAGCTCACAGTGGTCCTAGAGAGCACATAATGGACAATGAGAGCTCCCAATGATCATAGCTCATAGTGGTCATAGAGAGCTTACAGTGCTCAAAGCTCATAGTCATCATAGAGAGCTCATAGTGCTCATAGAGAGCTCACAGTTGTCATAGAGAACTCACTATTGTCATAGCAAGCTCATTTTTGTCATAGCTCACAAAGGTCATTGAAATCTCATTTTTGTCAAAACTCATTGTTGTCATAGAGAGATCAAAGTGACCATAGAGAGCTCATAGTGGTAAAAGCTCATAGTGGTCATAGGGAGCTCATGATTTTCATACCTCATATTGGCACAGACAGCTCACATTGGTCACAGTTTATAGTTGTCATAAAGAGCTCATATTGATCATAGAGACCCCATAATGGTCATAGAAAGCTCACAGTGATCATATCTCATAGTGGTCACAGAAAGCATACAGGAGTCATAGCTCATAGTTGTCAGTTGGAGCTCACAGATAACTCATAAAATCATAGGGAGCTCAGGAACACTACTGTGACTGTCGCCACTGGATCCTTGTACGCCATCGGAGAAGAGGGCACAGAGTAGAGTCAGGCATACACATTAAAGATTCTCCGGGGATTGGGGGGAGGCACTGGGGGATGGGGAGGGAGGGGTGAGAGGAGGGGGAGCAGGGGGCTGGGGGTAGGAGGAGGGAGGGAAGATATAGTACCTATTAAGTTTGTATAAGTGGAAATAGTAATAAAAATGTTAATAAATAAATAAATAAACTTTAGATGTTAATTTAGGCACCCATCTGATTTGACTGTAACTTGTTTTCTGATAAAATGAATGTCTCAAGAAATCTTAAACAATTTTTTAAAAAAAATCATAGGGAGCTCACAATGGTCATAGATCATAGTGTTAACAGACAGTTAACAGTGGTCATAGATCCAGTGATCCTAGAGAGCTCACAGTGTTCATATATCACAGTGGTCCTAGAGAGCTCACAGTGGTCTTTGCACATAGTGGTCATAAAATGCGCACAGTGGTTATAAATCATTGTGGTCATAGGTAGCTTACAGTGGTCACAGTTTTGAGTCTTCATAGAGAACGCATAATGGACAATGAGAGTTCAAAGTGCTCAAAGCTCATTGTGATCTTAGGTAGCTCACAGTGTTCATAGCTTACAGTGATCATAGAGAGCACATAATGGACAATGAGAGCTCATGGTGGTCACAGTTCATAGTAGTCATAGAGTGCTCATAGTTATCATAGCTTATAATAGTCATAGAGAGCTCACAGTGATCATAGAAAGATTGCAGTGGTCAAAGCTCAACGTAGTCATAGAGAACTCATAAACCTTCTAAAGGTCTCACAGTGTTAGTAGAAATCTCACAGTGGACACAGATCATCGTGTGTAACACTGTAACAATGTCTCAGGGGCCCATGGAGACCCTTGGGGGCAGGGATAAGCTGGAGCAGAGTAAACATCACAGACTCTGGGAGTCAGGTGAGTGGCAAAGCAGGCTTTCTGGCTCTCAGGGTCATTTGCAGGCTAGTTTATTGTAAATATCAGGCTGCCTATAAATCCCATCCAAAATCCCAAGAGTCCCAGCATGAGCATTTGCTGAGTTTTCCTGTCCGGATTAGTTCTCTTAGCAGGTGGTTTAATGTCACCACCAACTGTCTTTGCTCTGGAAAAGGCGTAGTCTCACAAGTTTTGTCATAGTCTCATAATATTTGTATGGTTAGCGGGAAGAAGGAGTCCAAGGAGTCTCTGTATGGGTGATGGGAGCCTCTGTGGTGCAATCATTGTCTGTTCCTCCTACAATAGTGGTCATAAAGAGCTCACAGTGGTCCTAACTCATAATAGACATATAGAGTTCATAGTGGTCACATAGAGCTCACAGTGATCATATCTCATGGTGATCATAGAGAGCTTATGATGGTCATACTTCACAATGGTCATAAAGAGCACATAATGGACAACTGGAGTTCACAGTGGTCATAGATAATAGTGGTTATAGATAGCTCCCAGTGGTCCTAGAGTGCTCAAAGTGGTCCTAGCTGATAGTGTTGATAGAGAGCACACAGTCATCACAGATGACAGTGGTCAAAGAGAGGTCACAGTGGTCCTAGCTTATAGTGGTCATATAGAGCTCATAGTGGTCACAGAGAGCTCACAGTGTTCATAGCTCATAGTGGTCACAGATAGATCAGTGGTCATAGCTTACAGTGGTCAAAGGGAGCTCACAGTGGTCATAGCTTATAGTGGTTATAGACAGCTCACAGTGGACATAGAGAAGTAATGGTGGTCATAGCTCATAGTGGTCATAGAGAGTTCATATTGGTCATAGGTTATATTGTTCACAGGGAAGTATAGGTGTCATACAGAGCTTATAATGGTCATATAGATCTCTTAGGGGTCTTTGAGAGCACACAATGATCATATATCATGGTGATCACAGAAAGCTCACTACTCACTGAGAACGCACAGTGGTAATAGCTCGTAATATTCATAGGGAACTCACAGTGGTCAAATTTCATTGTAGTCATAGAGAGATCATAATGGAAATAGAGAACTCACAGTGGTCACAGCTGACAGTTTTAATAGAGAACTCATAATAGAAAATGAGAGGTTGGAGTTGTCATAGCTCACAGTGGTCAAAAAGAGTTCATAATTGTCATAGTTCATAGTAATCATAAAGAGATCACTATGATCATAGAGAGCTCACCGTTGTCATAAAGAGCTCGCTGTAGTCATTGATCACAGTGGTTGTAGAGAAGTCATAAACCTATGGAGATCTCACAGTGCTCATACCTCATAATGTTACTAGACAGCTCACAATGGTCATGGATCATACTGGTAATAGAGAGCTAACAGTGGTCATACAGAGCTCACAGTGGTCATCAAGAGCTCACAGTGGTCATAGTTCATAGTGGTTACAGAGAGATCCCAGTGATTATAAAGGCCATGTAATGGACAAGGAGAGCTCACAGTGGTTCTAGCTCATGGTTTTGATACAGAGCACATAGTATTAACAAATCACAGAGGTCATAGAGAGGTCACAGTGGTTTTAGCACATAGTGGTCATTTAGACCTCTTAGTGGTCATAGAGAGCTCACAATAGTCATAGCTCATAGTTGTAATAGATAGCTCAGAATTTTGATAGCTCAAAGTGGTCATACAGAGCACATAATGGACAATGAGAGCTTACAGTGCTTATCTAGGTAAGTTTCACCAGCACCCAGGTCGCCACTTATCCCAGTTCCTCCCACCAGCTAGTCTGAGCAACACCCATGCTGCCTCGGGTTTGCTTGGGCCACATACCAGGTCCCAACCCTTCTGTCCCTCCTGCCCACCAGCCCAGGACAGGACTCCCTGGTGGTTCTCCTTGCCAGGTAAATTCCACCAGCCCCCAGGTCCACCCCTTGGTCCCAGCTCCTCCTACTACTAAACCTGAGCAACACCCTGGCTGCCCCAAGCTTGGGTGTGCCACTAGGCCATGTCCAGGGTCCCAGGTGAAGAGCTATGCCATCTCCATCAGCCTTCTGCCCCTTCAGCCGGCCAGGGAACCTCGATCATGGTCCAAGGGGGAGACACTGCTACTCAGAATTCAACAGAGTCCAAAGGAAACTCATGCAAATCTCTAGGGGACAAAGGCCATACATCTGAAGTCCTATAAAATCATCCTATCACATGGGAGAGATTCTTCACATCCAGCCCAAAGATAAGTAAACCCCATTATTACCATCCTCCTTATTTCAATTATTAATAACTGTAGATTACCTTTTCCATATAGCCACTCCCAAAACATATACAACTTCAGGGATTATACCACTCACACTCACATATCACCAAGGTACTAAATTGTAAAGTGCACTACCATACTAATATTCACACCCTGTCTTCTAAACCTGAATTAACTGATGTAATAACAGTTTAAAAGCCTTATCTAGGAAATAATAATAGCAACAGACAAATGTACCCAACTCAAGGAAAACACTAGTAATAATCTGCCCAAAAGTAGTAATACCAACTAAATCAGTTCAGTCACAAACACAAAGAAACTGAAATGTCTATGGAGACAAAAGGACAATGCCCTGGTCAAAGTGCAGATACATGAAAAACAAAACCCAAGAAGACAAATCTCCCACCGAAAGAATTAACCCCATAATTATGGATTCCATCCAGAACAAATTGACAGAAAATAGCCAAGAAAGCCTGACCCAATATAATGATTTTCAAAGCATGATCATTACCATGATCAATATTATGAAAGAGGAAATCTGGGAGGAGTTAAACAACTGCATCAACCATTTTGGACAGGAGCACAACAGACATGTACAGGAGTTGAGAAAAACAGTTCAAGAAACACAAATAGGCATAGAGCAGTTAAAATAGTCTCAGGCAGAGTTTAAAATTGAACGACATTTGCGGAAGCAGGGGGCAGTAAGATTGTAAGAGCAAAAGGATGGGGGGAGCAATGATTTGCAAGATTCTCCACATTAGTTAGGGCCGAAGCAATCATAATAGGACTTTGCATGCCTAGCGCAATGTCCAACACACTATTGACCTCACAAAGTCTAGCATCTGCTAAAGGCACCAAGATCCTTGGAGGCAAGGGATTGGCAGCCACAGTAGTGTTCCTATGCTTAAGGGGAACACGAGAAAGTGTTCAGGGAAATGCCACTGGGTCCTTGTAGTCATCGGAGAGGAGGACCCAGAGGACAGTCAGGCATACACAATAAAGGACTCTCTGGGAATTGGGGGGGAGTTACTGGAGATGGGGAGGGAGAGGAGGAGAAGCAGAGGGTTCGGGGGGAGGAGGAGGGAGGGAGGGAACTGGTCTATCTATTAAGTTTGTATGAGTGGAAATAATAAAAATATATATAAAAAAAAGTTATCTTCAACCCAGAACTCAGCAGAGAGTCTTATCAGCAGAACTAATGAAGCAGAAAATAGAATTTTAGATTTTGAAGACAAAGTGGGAATATTAACCAGCTCAATGGAAAAGGTTGTTAAAGCCAAAAAGATACTTGAGAGGAATTTCAAGAGTTATGAAGAACCCGAACATAGAATACCAGAAGCCAAACATGGAATACCAGAACAAGAATCCCAAAATACCACACATGTGGAAATTGTTCAAATTATCATAAATGAAAATTTCCCTCATCTAAAGAATGAGAGGCCCATGCAAATACAAGCAGCATTCTGCACCAAAATAGAAACATGCCATGGCAAATAAAAACACTCCACATTCAAGACATTCGAAGGAAAAAAAACAAGTCACTTTTAATGGTAAACCTATTATAATAACAAATGACTTCTAAATGGAAACAGTAAAAGCAAGAAGACCTTGGAGAGACATACTTCAAGTATTACATGAGCAAAAATGTCAACCCGGGCTGATATACCTGGCAAAACTATCTGTCATGATAGATGGAGAAAGAAAAATTTTCCAGCACGAAGACAACTTGAAGGCTTACAGGTCTACAAAACCAGGCCTTCAAAAAATGCTATAAATGATACTCAAACTTGAAGAAAAAAACAAGTTTATGGATAGGACAGAAGAGAAATATAATACCACCAAAACCTAAAAGCCAAATAATACACTTACCAAAGCCACTAAACATAAAAAATGTTAGGAATTACATATAATTTCTCCATTAAAACATTAAATGTCAATGGAATTAATTCATCAATCAAGAGACACAGATTAAAAACTTGGAATAAAAACCACAACCCATCAATCTGCTGCCTTCGGGAAAGTCATCTCACTACAAAAGATATGCACATCCTAAAAATAAAAGTCTGGTCCAAAATTCTGCAACCATGAAACAGGCAGTGGTAACCATTATGGTGTGGGACAAAGTGGACGTCAAACCAAAAACACATCATAACAGATACAGATGGATATTATATTTTAGTCAGAGGAACAATTTACCAGGAAAACTTCATAATACTGAACACATATGCAACTAAAATGGGCTTCTCCACATTCAATAAGTAAACCCTATAGCATCTAAAGTAAGAAATCAGCTCCCAAACAATAAATCTTGGGGATTTCAACACTACCCTCTCAACATAGGATAGATCAACAAAAAGCTTAACAGAGACATTTTGGAACTTAATCAAACCATTAAAGAAATGGACCTTAAAGATCTCTATTGAACTTTTCATCCATGAGGCAAATAATAACAAATTTATCTCAGAAGCACACGGAATTGTCTCCAAAATAGATCACATATTGGGCCACAAAACGAATCTCCACATTTATGGGAAAGTTGAAATTCTAGCCTGTACCCTATCAGACTACCACGGCCTAAAGCTGGACATCCACAACACAACAAAAAACAGAAAATACACTAACTCCTGGAAACTAGACAGTATGATGCTGAATGAGAATTGGATTCAGGAAGAAATTAAAAAGGAAATTCAAGATTTCCTGAAAGTGAACAATAATGAAAATACAACTTATCAAAATCTGTGGGACACAATGAAAGCTAAAAGGTAAGTTCATAGCTCTTAATGCCTACATAAAAAATGGAAACATCACAAATAAACAACAATACAGCTTAAAGCTGTATTAGAGAAACTAGAGCAATATGATCCCAAAAGTAGTAGAAGAGAGGAGATTAGCAAAATAAAGGGAGAAATATCAGAAATGGAGATTAGGAAAATGATAGAGAAAATCAACCAGTCAAAAAGCTGATTCTTTGAAAAAATCAATAAGATTGATACACCCCTAGCTAATTCACTAAAAGCAAGAGAGAGAAAACCCAAATTAACAAAATTAGAATTAAAATAGAGTTATCACTACTGATACCCAAGAAATCCAAAGAATTATAACGTCATATTCCAAAAACTTATACTCTGTGAAGTTTGATAACACAAAAGAGATGGATGAATTCCCAAGTAAACACAACTTACCTAAATTGAATCAGGAAGTTGTGAATTATTGAAATACTCCTATAACATTGAGGAAATTGAGGAAGTAATCTCAAATCTTCCCACCAAAAAATGTCCTCGACCAGATGGATTCAGCACAGAATTCTACCAGACATTTAAGGAGTTAATAACACCAATAACTGTTCCATCAATAGCAAAGGAAGGAACGCAACCAAATTCCCTCTATGAAGCTAATATCATCTTAATCCCAAAATCTAATAAAGATTCACTTAAAAAAGAAAACTATATAGGTCAATCTCTCTGATGAACACACATGCAAAGGTTCTCAACAAAGTCTTAGCAAATCGGATTCAAAAACATATCAAAAAGATCATTCATGGGGACCAAGTAGGCTTCATCCCCGGCACAGAAGGTTGGTTCAACATACACAAATCAATAAATGTAATTCATCATTTATACTAGTCCAAAGTCCAAGACCAAAGGATACTCAAGATAGATGCAGAAAAAGCTTTTGACAAGATCTAACAGCATTTTATGATCAAAACACTAGAGATAGTAGGAATGGAAAGAACCTTTATCAATATAATAAGAGCATATACAAAAAACCAACAGCAAGGATTATACTAATTGGGAAAAACTGGAAGCATTCCCACTTTGATCAAGAACTAGACAAGACTGTCGACTCTCACCACTTCTATTCAACATTGTACTTGAAGTCTTAGCTGAAGCCACAAGACAAGAAAGGGGCATAAAAGGGATTCAAATCAGCAAGGAAGAAGTCAAGATATACCTATTTGCAGATGACATGAACTTATACCTGAGTGATTCCCAAAAACTCCACCAGGAAGCTCCTGGAACTAAATGAGAAGTTCAGCAGGGTGGCAGGATACAAAATAAATGTACAAAAATCAGTGGCCTTCCTATATGCCCAGAATGAAAGAAGTGAAAAAGCCCTGAGAGAAACAATCCCATTTACTATAGCCCCTAAAAAAAAGGAAATACCTTGGCATAAACCTAACCAAGGAAGTAAGAGACTTTTACAATGAAAACTTAAAACCTTAAAGAAAGAAATTGCAGAAGACATCAGAAGATGGAAAGATTTCCCATGTTCCTGGATTGGAAGAATCAATATCATAAAAATGACCAACCTACCAAAGGCAATATATAAATTCAATGATATACCAATTAAAATCTCAAAGCAATTCTTTAAAGAAGTTGACCAAACAATCTCAAAATTCATATGGAGGCACAAAAGACCTAGGATAGCAAAGACAATCCTGAATAACAAAAACACTGCTGGAGGTAATACCATACCAAATTTAGTCTGTACTACAATCCATAGTTATAAAAACAGCCTGGTACTGGCCAAAAGAGACACACAGATCAATGGATAAGGGTTGAAAACCCAGATATAACCCCACACAACAACAGCCATTTGATCTTAGACAAAGGGGCCAAAAATCCAATGGAAAAAGAACAGTATCTTCAACAAATGGTGCTGGCAAAACTGGATATCAACATGCAGAAGATTAAAACTGGACCAATACCTGTCACCATGTACAAGAATTAACTCCAAATGGATCAAGGACTTTGATATAAGGCCAGAGACTATGAAAACCACCGTTGAAAGGGTAGGAAACTCCCTTGAGCTGATTGGGCTAGGCTAACAGTTCCTAAACAGATATCCAACAGCACAGTCAGTAAAACCAACACTCAACAGATGGCATCTTGTGAAATTAAAGAGCTCTGTTCAGATAAAGAGATTGTATCTTTAGCACACAGGCAACCCACAGAATGGGAGAAAATCTTCACTAACCACATATCTGATAGAGCTTTATTATCCAGAGTGTACAAAGAACTTAGAAAACCAAACACCAAGGAAACAAGGGGCCAATTAAAAAATGGGCCTTTGAAATTAAAAGAAACTTTACCAAGGACGAAATTAAAATGTCTAATAAATATCTTAAAAATGCTCCACAGCCTTAGCCATCAGGGAAATTCAAATCATACCTTCCCTGAGATATCACCTCACCCCAGTCAGGATGGCAAAAATTCACAATACAAACAACACCAAATGCTGCAGAGGATGTGGAGAGAGGGAAACTCTGCTACATTGGTAGTGGGAATGCATGCAGGCTCATACAACCACTCTGGTGAGCCATCTGGCGATTCTTAAAGAAGTTAAAGATTGAAGTGCCATATGACCCTGCTATCCCACTTTTGGGAATAACCCCCCCATTCAGCAAAAATTCACCTTGATAGCACAAGCATGACCATGTTCATAGCAGCACTGTTTACAATAGCAAAGTAATGAAATCAACCCAAATGTCTAACAGTTGATGATTGGATAAGGAAAAGTGGTACATCTATACAATGGAATACTACTCAGCCATCAAAAATAATTAATTACTGGAATTTGCTTGGAAATGGATGTTATTAGAAACAATTATATAAATATCCCAGACCCAGAAAATTAAGCACCGTATGTACTCCCTAATAGGTGGCTCCTAGTACCAAACCCATCCAGTTCACCTAGAGACACGCAAAGATAAATCTCTGTAATACCTACAGTAATTGCAAGAATTATGAACGGGAAGGATGGGGTAGGAAGGCCACACCAGAAACAAGGAGAGAGGGGAACATGTTACGGCAGAGAAAATAGGCCTCCATCATGTTCTACAAGTAAGTAAGTAGACATCTGGTTAAGTTCACAGACTTTCGTTCCTGATCATTTACAACTGAGTGGGTATGATCTCACCAGAATGGGAGGGCATATAGTCTGGCAGATAAAAAGTAACCATTTTGCAAATGGGTGATTGATCCCTCCCTCACTGTAGTTTCCTACTTTTATTACATCTACCTTTGAATATACTCTTATAACAAGACTCTAGTTTAACAGTTTTTTATCTCTGGCCAGGGGGTGACATACAATACCTATCAGGATGGAGTGAAGGGCATTGCAGGAGCAGCAAAACTGCAAAAGAAAATCAACAAACCATAATCCAGAATTTCAGAGACTCTACATCAACCACTTAGAACTAAGCCAGCCTATTCTCTCCCCAACCTGAAGCTAAGGGAAATTTGCAGAAGAGGGGCAGTAAGATTGTAAGAGCACAAGGATGGGAGGAGCAATGATATGCAAGATACTCTACACACGTTAGGGCCGAAGCAATCATAATTGGACCTTGCATGCCCTGCTCAATGTCCAACACACTATTGACCCCACAAAATCTAGCATTTGCTAAAGACATTTAGAGGCAAGGGATTGACAGCCACAGTAGTGTTTCTATGCTTAAGGGGAACACAGGAAAGGTTCAGGGAAATGCCACTGGGTCCTTGTATGTCATCGGAGAGGAGGCCCCAGAGGAAAGTCTGGCATGCACATTAAAGGATTTTCCGGGAATTGAGGGGGGGGATGCACTGGGGGATGTAGAGAGAGGGGTGAGGGGAGGGGAAGCAGGGGTGGTCGGGGAAAGGAGGAGGGAGGCAGGGAACCGGTGAACCTATTAAGTTTGTATGAGTGGAAATAATAGTAAAAATGTTAATATATATATATATATATATATAATTAAACTATTTTCTACAAGTAAAAAAATTAGAAATGAAAATGGAGGGCCTGGAGAGTGGCTCAGAGTTTAAGTCTTTGCCTTTCAGGCAGAAGATCCTCAGTTTGGATTCTAGACCCCATGTACAGATGCCTGGTGGCAGCTGGGGTAGCCTGCGCTTCTGGTCCTGGTGGGCGGAGTCTGTGAATCCCGGGGCAAAGTAAACAAGGAGCAAGTGGATTCGGTCCATGGTGGTTCCCAAATTCACCCATAGTTCTACACACACACACATACACACAATTGAATAAATAGTAATAATAATAATAATAATAATAATAATAATAATAATAGAAAAAAGAAATGAAAATGGAGTTATCACTACTGATACCCAAGAAATTCAGAGTATTATAATGTCATATTTCAGAAACTTAGATTCTTCAAAATTTGACAACACAAAAGAAATGGATGAATTCTAAGCACAACTTACCTAAATTGAATCAGGAAGTCATAAATTATTTAAGTAGTCCTATAACATATGAGGAAATAGAAGAAGTAATTTCGAATCTTCCCACCAAAAAATGTCCTTGACCAGATACATTCAGCACAGAGTTCTACCAGACATTTAAGGAGCTGATAACACCAATACTCCTTAAATTGTTCCATCAAATAGCTAAGGAAGGAACACTATCAGATTTTTTTCTATGAATCTAATACCTTATTAATCCCAAAACCTAATAAAGATACACTTAAAAAAGAAAACTATAGGCAAATCTCTTCGATGAACACAGATGCAAATATTCTCAATAAAGTCATAGCAAATCAGGTTCAAAAACATATATAAAAGATCATTCATGGGGGTCAAGTAGGCTTTATTCCAGGTACACAAGGTTGGTTCACCATATGCAAATCAATAAATATACTTCACCATATAAACCAATAAAAAATTCAAGACCATATGATACTCTAGATAGATGCAGGAAAAGCTTTCTACAAGATCAAACAACCTTTTATGATCAAAACCCTAGAGACAGTTGGAATGGAAAGGACCTTTATCAATATAATAAAAGCTGTATACAATAATCCAACAGCAAGGATTATACTCTATGGGAAAAACTTGAAGTATTCCTCACTTCAATCAGGAACTAGACAAGGCTGTCCACTTTCACCATTTCTATTCAATATTGTACTTGAAATCTTAGTTGAAGTTATAAGACAAGAAAGGGAGATAAAAGGATTCAAATCAGCAAGGAAGAAGACTAGTTATCTCTCTTTCCCAATGAGATGATCTTATACCTGAGTGATCATAAAAACTCCATCAGGAACCTCCTGAAGCTAATACAGTTCAGCAGGGTGGCAAGATGCAAAATATACAAAAATCAGAGGTCTTACTATATGCCCAGAATGAAAGAAGTGAAAAAGCCCTGAGAGAAACAATCCCATTTATTATTGCCCCTAAAAACATGAAATACCTTGGCATAAATCAAAGCAAGGAAGTAAGAGACATTACAATGAAAACTGTAAAACCTAAAGAAATAAGTTGCAGAAGACATCAGAAGGTGGAAAGACCTCCCTTATTCCTGGATTGGCAGAATAAATATCATAAAAATGACCATCCTACTAAAAGCAATATACAGATCAGTGGATAAGAGTTGAAGACCCAGATATAAGCCCACACAATTACAGCCGTTTGATCATTGACAAAGCAGCCCAAAATGTTCAATGGAAAAAAAACAGCTTCTTCAACAAATGGTGGTGACAAAACTGGATGTCCGCATGCAGAAGATTAAAACCCGTATTTGTCACTAGTAAAAGATTTAATTCCAAATGGATCACGGACCTCAATATAAGGCAAGAGACTATAAAAACTTTAGTTGAAAGGGTAGGGAACGCCCTCGAGCTTATTGGACTAGGCCAATAGTTCCTAATTGGAAATTCAATAGCACAGTCAATTGTAAGATTGTAATAGCCTAAAATGGGCAGAAGCAACGTTATGCAAGATGCTCAATACAAGTTAGCGCTGAAGTAATCATAATAGGAGTTTGCATGACCTGCGCAATGAACAACATATCACTGAACCCCCAAAGTCTAGCATGGCTCACAGACACTATGATACTTAGAGGAAAGGGATTAACAGCCACAATAGTTTTCCTATTCTAAAAGGGAACACAAAAAAGAACTCTAGGCAATGCCACTGAGTCCTCACATGTCATTAGAAAGGAGGACCCAGAGGGAATTTTGACATGCACACTAAAGGATGCTCCAGGTATGGGGGGAGAGCACTAGGAGAAAGGGAGGAAGGGGGGAAAGGAAAGGGAAAATGGGGGAAGGAACAAGGGAATCCAGGCAAGGGTGGAGGGACGGAGGGCAATGGGGTACTTATCAAATTTGTATGAGTGGAAAAAATAAATAAATAAAAAAGAGAGCTTACGGGGGGGGGGTGGAAAAGTGGTTCAGGGGTTAAGCCCCTGCCTTGCAGGCAGAAGGTCCTGAGTTTGGATCCTAGACCCCACGTATAGACGCTGGGCGGAAGCAGGGGTGGCCTGCATTTCTGGTCCTGGTAGGGTGGAGCCTGTGAATCCTGGGATAGAGTAAACAAGGAGGAGGTGGAGGAGTCCATGGTGGTTCCCAAATTCGTCCATGTTTCTACACACACACCCACATACATACGCACACGCATACATGCACAATTGAATAAATAATAAAAAAAAAGAGCTTACAGTGCTTATATCTCATAGTGGTTATACAGTGCTCACAGCTCATAGTGTTCATAGAGAGCTTATAGGGATCATAGAGAGCTGAAAGTGGTCATGGAGAGCTCATAATGTTCATAGAGAGCTCAAAGCGATCATAGTTCACAGTAGTCATGGAGAACTCACAGTGGTCATAGCTCATAATTGTTATACAGAACTTATAATAGATAGCTCATAGTGGTCATATATAACCCATGTTTATAAAGAACCCATGGTGGTCGTAAAGAGCTCACAATGGTATATCTCATAGCCATAGACAGCTCACAGTGATCATAGATCATAGTACTGATACAGAGATAGCAATGGGCATAGATTGCTCAAAGTGGTAATAGAAAGGTCAAAGTTGTGATATAGAAGTCACCATTGTCAAACAGAGCTCACAGTCTCATTGAAGTTCATAGTGTTCATAGTTCACAGAATGCATTCAGAGCTCACAGTGGTCACAGCTCATAGTGTTCATATAGAGCTTATAGTGGTCACATTGAGAGCTCATAGAAAGGCCATAGAGAAGTCACATTGGTCATAGAGACCTCACACTTTACCTAGATGGCTCATGGCTATCATTGATCACAGAGATCATTAAGAGAAGATAGTGGAACATGAGAGCTCACAATGTTCAAGGTTCATAGAGGTCATAGAGAACTCAAAGCTGTCACAGAGAGTTCACATTGGTCATAGCTCACAGAGGTCATAAAGAGTTCACTGTGGTCATAGCTTACATTGTTCATAGAGAGCTCAGAGTGGTCATAGAGTGCTGAAAGTGATCATAGAGAGGTCACAGTGGTTATAAAGAACTCATCTTGGTCATCGCTCACAGTAGTCATAGAGAACTCACAGTGGTCATTGCTTGTAGTATTGATAAAGAACACAGAATGACATACAGTGCCCAGCAGAATGGAGTGAAGGGAATTGCAGGAGCAGCAAAACTGCAAAAGAAAATCAACCAACCACAATCCAGAACTTCAGAGACTCTATATCAATCACCTAGAACTAGGCTAGCCTAATCTCTCCCCATCCTGGAGCTCAGGGACATTTGCGGAAGAGGGGGCGGTAAGATTGTAAGAGCAAAAGGATGGGAGGATCAACGATTTGCAAGATTCTCAACAATAGTTGGGGCCAAAGCAATCATAATGGGACTTTGCATGCCCTGCGCAATGTCCAGCGTACTGTTGCCCTCATAAAGTCTAGCATCTGTTAAGGGCACCGAGACCCCTGGAGGCAAGGGATTGACAGCCATAGTAGTGATCTTATGCTTAAGGGGAACAAGAGAAAGGGCTTATGGAAATGCCACTGGGTCCTTATATGTCATCGGAGAGGAGGACCCAGTGGAGAGTTAGGCGTACACAATAAAGGACTCTCTGGGAATTGGGGGGGAGGTACTGGGGGATGGGGAGGGGGAGGAGGGGGTTCGGGGGGAGGAAAGGGGAGGGAGGGAACTGGTAAAAAATTTTAAAATGTATAATTAAATTTTTAATTAAAAAATAAATAAAAAAGAAGCATTTTCCACTTGCTTGAAAAAAAAAAAAAAGAAAAAAGAACACAGAATGGCCACAGATCAGAGTGGTCATATATTGCTCACAGTGGTCATAGAAAGCTCAAAGTGATCATATTTCATAGTGTTCATGGAGAGCTCACAGTGGTCATAGATTGTAGAGCTCATAGAGGGGTCACAGTTTTGAACTCATAGGGAGCACAAAGTTTTCACAGAGAATGCAAAGTAGTCATTGACAGTCACATTGGTCTTAGATAACTCACATTTTTCATAGAGAGCTTCATAGCTCTCATAGTTCTCAGAGGTCATTGAGGGAACATAGTTTACAAAGAGACCTCACAGTGGTCATAGCTCATAGTGGTCATAGAGAACTCATAGTGGTACAGAGCTCACCATGTTCATACTTCACAGTGTTCATAAGGAACTCAAAGTGGTCAAAGCTCCTAGTGGTCATAAAGTCCTCACAGTGGTCATAGCTCATAGTGGTGATAGAGGGTCACAGGTCTTATTGCTCATAGAGAGCTACAGATGTCATAGAGTGCAGACGGTTGTCATAATAAGCTCAAGGTTGTCATGGAAAGGCACATGTGGTCTTAGGTCATATTGCTCATAGAGAGGTATAGGAGTGATAGAGTGCTCACAGTGGTCATGTTGAGATTAAAGTAGTCATGGAGAGATCACAATGGTCATAGAGAGCTTACAATGTCCACAATGAGCTCAAAGTGGTGATGGAGAAGTCACTGTGTTCATAGCTCACAGTGGTCACAGAGAGTACCTAATAGACAATGAGAGCTCACAGTGTTCATAGTCATAATCATCCTAGGAAGCTTCCAGTGTTTATAACTCACAGTGCTCATAGAGAACACACAGTGTTCACAAATTATAGTGGTCCTAGAGAACTCACAGTGGTCATATCTCATAGTGGTCATATGGAGCTCACAGTAATCACAGATCATAGTGGTTATATAGAGCTCACAGTGATCAAAGAGAGCTCACAGTGTCATAACTCATAGTGGTCATAGCTCACAGTGATAATTTTCACAGATGTCATTGAGAACTCATAGATTGCTCACAGTGTTTAGAGCTCACAGTGTTAATAGAGAGTTCATAATGGACAATGAGAGGTAACAGTGGTCATAGCTCATTGTGTTATTAGAGAGATCACACTTCCATAGCTTACAGTGGACATAGAGAACTCACAGTGGTCATAGATACATAGTGATCCTAGATAGCTCACAGTGGTCAGATCTCACAGTTGTTTCACACTGCTCCTAGCTCATAATGGTCATAGAGAGATCACAGTGTTTATGGAGAACTCACAGTGGTTATAGAGCTATGACTTCTCTGAGCTATCTATGATGATTTTGAGTACTCTATGACCATTGTGATCTCTCTATGACCACTATGAGATATGACCACTGTGATCTCTCAATCACTACTATGAGCTCTCTCTGAAGAATATGAGCTATGACCACTATGAGCTCTCTATGACCTTTGTGAGTTATGACAACTATGACAACTCTATGACAACTATGAGCTCTCCATGACCTATGTGAGTTATGACAACTATGAACTCTGTATGAAAACTATGAGCTCTCTATGACCACTGTGAGCTCTCTATGACACCTATGTGCTATGACCATTGTGACCACTCTATGATCACTATGATCTATGAACACTTGAGCTCTCTATGACAACTATGATCTTTGACAGATCTGAGCTTTCCATGACCACTATGAGATCTCTATGACTACTTTGAGCACTCTATTACCTCTATGAACTCTATCTACTCTCTATTACCATTATGAGCTCTGCATGATAATTATAACCTATTACCACTGTGAGCCCTTTATGACCCCTATGAGCTATGACCACTGTGAGCTCTACCTGATCTCTTTAAGCTATGAAAAGTATGAGCTCTCTATGACCACTTTGATATTCTATGACTAATTTGAACTCACAAAGACCACTGTGAGCTCTCTATGAGCATTGTGAGAACTCTATGACAATTATCAGCTCTGTATAACAACTATGAGTTATGAACACAGTGACCTCTTTATAACCACTATAAGCTATTACAGCTTTAAGCTCTCTATGACCACTGTGAGCCCTCTATGTCCACTATCAGCAATTACCACTGTTAGCTCTTATTGTCTATTATGTATTCTCAACAACGACTGTGAGATATTGCCACTGGGAGCTCTCTATGAGCCTATGATCTATGACAACTATGATCTCTCTATGACCTCTGGAAGCTATGACCACTATCAACTCTCTCTGGTAAATGTGAGCTCTCTAGGACTACTGTGAACTGTCTAGGACCACTATGATCTATGAGCACTGTGATTGCTCTATAACCAGAGTGAGCAATTAACATTGTCAATTCTCTATAATCACTGTGAGCACTATAACCACTATGAGATATGATAATTTTGAGTTCTTTATGACTACTGTGAGCTATGACCACTGTGAGCTCTCTATGACCATTATGAGGTACGACCACCATGAACACTCTATGACCACTAGGAGCTCTCTATGACCACTGTGTGTTATGATCACTGTGAGCTCTCTATGACTACTATATGCTTTGACCACTGAAAGTGCTCTATTACATCATGAGCTCTCTATGACCACTTTGAGCTCTCTATCACTACTATATGACTCGAGTTAGCTCTTAATGACCACTGTGAGCTATGACCACCATGAGCTCTCTATAATCACTGTGTGTTATGACCACTGTGAGCTCTGTATGACCATTATGAGCTATGACAACTATGAGCACTCTATGACAAATATGAGTTCTCTATGACTAATATTATCTATGAACACTGAGCTCTCTATCACAAATATGAACTATGACCACATTGAGTTCTCTTTGATGATATGAGTTCTTTACGATGACTGTGAGCCATGACCACTGTGACCTTTCTGTGACTACTATGTACTATGACCACTGTGACCCCCTTTTTGACCACTATGAGCTCATTATGACAAGTGAGAGATTTCTATGAACACTGTGACCTCGCTATGACCAATTTGAGGGTTTACAAATACCACTGTGAGCCACTTATGACCACTGTGAGGATTCTACGACCATTATGGACTCTGTATGACAGCTATGAGCTATGACCACAGTGAGCTCTCTCTGACCACTATCAGCTCTCTAAGATCATTATGAACTATGATCACTGTGAGCTCTTAATATCCATTATGAGCTATAACCACTCTGAGCTCTCCATGACCATTATGAGCTCTCTATGACCACCGAGATATGACCATTTTGAGCTATTTATTGTTACCGCATTCATGCCAGGCCAGCCGGGGAAAGAAAGGGAAATGGCAGGGCCTCAGGGCTCAAGGCAAGAGACAAGCAAGTGCGGGTCACTACTCAGACCCTAGGAGTCAGGCGAGAAGTGGCAGGCAGAGGACGAGTTTACTGCAGACTCATTTATTTCAGGAAGTGCTTGAGCTTATATTGGGTCAGGAATCCAATCAGGTGTTGCCACATTTCTGCTTAGGGTGAGGGGGAACAACCACAAATCATTTAGCTGTTTACCAGGTATCCATTACAGACACAGGTTAGAAGGCTGCTTCCTATTGGTTGTTCATCCCTCCTTCCCATTGGTTATTCATCCCTCTGCCTGTAAGGTTCCTCTACTGGGACATATGTGGGTCATGTCCTGGCTTGCCCAGGCTTATCTGTAACCAGACCTCCTGGGATCTGGGGGTAAGGTGTCCCTGAATCGTTGGTGCCACAATCTATGACCACTATGAGCTGTGACTACTGTGAGCTGTGTTTGACCACTGTGACCTCTCTATGAACACTATGACCAATATAATGTCTTCATTGCCTCTGTAAGCTATGAAAACTATGAGATCTCTATAGCAAGTGTGAGCGCTCTATGACCAGTGTGAACTCTCTCAGGCCAGTGTGAGCTATAAACACTGTGAGCTCTGTATGACCACTGTGAGCTAATCCCACTGTGACCCCTCTATGATCACTCTGAGCCCTCTTCAACAACTATGATCTATGGCTAGTCTATGTTCTCTATGACCACCAGGAGCTACAACTATTGTGAGCTCCCTATAATGATTTTTTAATTCTCTGTGACTACTATGAGCTCTCTAAGATCACTATGAGGTATGACCAATGTGAGCTCGGTATGACCATGATGAGATATGACCACTGTGAGCTCACATTCACCACTGTGAGCTTTGACAACTATTAGCTCTCTATGTTTAGTATGAGCTCTCTATGACCACCATAAGGTATGGTCATTATGAGCTCTCTATGACCTCTGTGAGCTATGTCAACTTTGAGCTTTCTATCACAACTCTGAGCTCTCTATGACAGCTGTGACCCCTCTATGACCACTCTCCACCCTCTATGAGCACTATGAGCTCTATATGACCACTGGGAGCTACGACTAAGTTCTCTACGACCATTATAAGATGTGACTACTTTGAGTTCTCTATGACCACTGTGAGCTCTTTATGACCACTGTAGCTCCCTATGAGCAACTTGACCTATGATCACTATGATCTCTTCATAACCATTATGAGCTATGACCACAGTGAGCTCTTTATGACCATTATGACCTATGACCACTGTGAGCTCTCTTTAACTTCAGCAAGCCCTATGATCTATGAATAATGTGAGCTCTCCATGACCACTATGAGATATCTATGATCAATGTAAGTTCTCTATGACCACGGTGAGCTCTCTATGACCATTATGAGCTTTTTGTGACAATTAGGAGGTATGACCACAGTGAGTTCTCTATGACCTCTCTGAGCTCTCTATGACCACGGTGAGCTCTCTATGACCACTCTGAGCTTTCTATGACCACTCTGAGCTATGATCACTAGGAGCTTTCTAAGATCACAATGGGCTATGACTACTGTGAGCTATCTATAAGCACTAAGGACCATGACTGCTGTGAGGTCTCTATGGCCACTATGAGCTCAACATGACCATTATGATCTCTCTATGACCAATGTGTTCAAGGACACTATGGGCTGTCTGTGACAACTCCCAACTTTCTATGACCCCATGACCTGTCTATGACCACTTGGAGGTCTCTATAACCACCATAAGCTCCCTATGACCCTTATGTGCTCTCTATGGCCATTGTTAGCTCTGTATTATCACTATGAACTATGACCACTATCAGCACTCTAAGATTACTGTAAAGTAGGGCCACTGTGAGCTTTCTGTGGCCACTATGAGGGCTCTAAAACCACTGTGACCACTCTGTGACCACTCTGAGCACTGTATGATTACTGTGTATGAGCATTATAACCAATGACCACTGTGAGTTCTCTATATCTATTAAAGAGCTATGAACACTGTGAGCTATGATCACTGTGACTTCTCTATCACCACTTTGAACTTTCTGTGACCACCGTGAGGTCTTTATGACCACTGTGAGAACCACTGTGAGTTCTCTATGAAAATTGTGAGATCTCTATGAGCACTATGACCTATGACCACTGTGAGCTCACTATGACCACTATGAGCTTTGGCCACTGTGACCTCTTTATGACCACTATGACCTATGATAACTATGAGAACTCTATGTCTTTTATGAGCTCTCTATGGCCATTGTGGCCTATGAGTACTATGAGCTCTCTATGACCACTGTGAACTTTCTATGATGATGGTGAGTTCTTTATGACCATGGTAACCTATGACCACTGAGTACTATATGACCACTTTGAGGATTCTGTGCGCACTATGAAATATGACCATTGTGAGGTCTTTATGAGCATTATGAGCTCTCTTGACCACTATGAATTATGACCACTCTGAGATCTCTATGATCTCTGTGAACTATAATAACTATGAGCTCTCAATGACAACTGTGAACTCTCTGTGACCACTTTGAACTCTATATGGCCATTGTGAGCTCTGTATGACTACCGAGCTCTCTATAAATACTATGAACTAAGACCACTGTGAGCTCTCTATGACCACTATGAGCTATGACCACTTTGATCTCTTTATGAACCTTATGGTCTATGACCAGTGTGAACTCTCTATGAACACTGTGAACTCTCTATGACCACTATGAGTTATGGCCACTGTGAGCTATTAATGACCATTATGAGCTCTTTCTTACCACTATGAGCTATGAGCTATGATCACAATGAGTTCTCTATTACCACTATGAGCTAGGACCACTGTGAGCTCTCTATGACCATTATGAGCTCTCTATCACTACTGTGAGATATGAGCATTGTGAGCTCTCTTTGATCACTCCGACCTATGAACATTGTGAACTCTCTATCATCACTGTAATCACTATGTCAATGATGCACTCTCTATCACCACTATGAGCTCTGATCACTATGTGCTCTCTATCACTACTGTGGTATGTGGCTATGAGCCCTCTATGACGATTGTGAGCTCTCTATGATCAGAATGATCTCTCTATAACCACTAAAATCTTGTTATGATCATTGTGAGGTCTCACTGAACATCATGAGTGCTCTATTAGCACAATAACCTATGACCAGTGTGAGCTCTCTATGACCACTATAAGCTACGAGGACTATGAGTTCTCTACATCATTTATGAGCTCTCTAGGAGAACTATGATCTATGACCACTGTGACTTCTCTATGACCACTGTGAACTATGAACCCTGTGAGCTGTATATGACAACTATGAACTATGACCACTATGATCCCTTTATGAGCACTATGAAATCTCAATGACAGCTATGAGCTATGAACACTGTGATCTCTTTATGACCACTATGAGCTATGACCACTGTGGCTTCTCTATGTCCATTAAGAGCTCTCTATGGCCACTGTGAATTCTGACCACTGTGAGCTTTTTATGACCATTATGACCTATGAACACTGAGCTTTCTATGTCCACTGAGAGCTCTAAATTACCACTATGAGCTATGACCACTGTGAACTCTTTATGACCGCTATGACTTATTGCCACTGTGAGCTCTCTATGTCCATTATGAGTCTCTGAGACCTCTGTGTTATAAACGTTGTGAGCTCTCTATGATCACTATTAACTCTAATAATTTTGAGCTCCCTATGACCATGATGCAACTCTTAGTTGTCTATAACCAATATTAGGTATGGCACTCTCAAGATTCTATGACCACTGTGAGTTCTCTATGACAAATATGAGCTATGACCACTGTGAGATCACTATGAACATTAATAGTTCTCTAATACCACTGTGAGGTATGACCACTGTGAATTATGAACACTCTGAGATCTCTATGACAACTATGATGAATAACCACTGTGAGCTCTCTAAACCACTATGAACTCTGTATGACAAGTATGAGCCATGTCCGCTCTGAGCTCTCTGTAATCACCATTAGCACTCTATGACAACTGTGAGCAATGACCACAATGACCTCTGTGACCCCAATGAGCTCTCTATGACCACTGTGAGCTCTCTATGGTCATTATGAACTCTCTATGACCACTATGAGCTATAACCAGTGTGAGCTCTCTATTTCCACTGTGAGCCCTCTGTGACCAATATGAGCTAACTCTGGCAATTTTAAGCTCTCTATGACAACTTTGAGCTACGACCACTGTGAGCTCTCTATGACCACTGTGACCTATGACCACTATGAGCTTTCTATAACCACTATGGACTATGGCCACTATGAGCTCTTTTTGACCACTGTGAAATCTTTGATGACTGTGACCTCTCTATTATCACTGTGATCATCCTATGACCACTAAGAGCTATGACAAGTTTGAGCTCACTATGAACATTATCAGGTCTCTATGTTCACTATGAGCTATAATCACTATGAGATCTCTATGAACACTATAAACTATATCCACTATGGGCTCTCTATCAACATTATGAGCTCTCTATGAACACTATGAGTTATGACCATTTTGAGCTATGATCACTGTGAGCTCTCTATGGGCACCATGACCTGTGATGACGCTTCACTCTCTACAACCACTAAGAACTATAACCACTGTGAGCTTTTCATGACTCCTATGAGACTGTGAGCTATGTGCATTTTGAACTGTCTATAACTACTGTGATCTCTGACCACTATGAGCACTTTATGACTATTGTGAGCTCTACATGACCCCTGTGATTTGTGAACCATTCTGAGCTATCTATGGTGACTATGAGCTATAACCACTGCAATCTCTCTATGACAACTATGAACAATGACCATTAAGAGCTCTCAATGACATCTGTGAGCTATTAGAACTATGCACAATCTATTACATCCATGAGTTCTCGATGACCACTATGAGTTTTCTATGACCACTGTGGTCTCTCTGTGACCACCATGATCTATGACAACTTTGTGCTCTCTATGATCACAATGAGCTGTTACCACTGTGGGCAATCTACGGCCAATGTGAGCTATGATTTATAACCACTGTGAGCTCTCATTATCTGTGTGCTCTTTATGACCACTGAGATCTATGACCGCTGTGAGCTCTATATGACAACTGTGAGTTCTCTGTGACCACTGTGACTTCTTTTTGACCACTTTGAGCTCTCTATGACCACTATCAGCCATGACAAGTGTGAGCTCTCTAAACCAGTATGAGTTTTACATGACCACTGTGAGCTGTCTATGAGCCCTATGACCTATGACCAATGTGAACTCTCTATTATCACTGTGAGCAATGACACCTATGAGCTCTCAATGACCTCTGTGAATTATGAGCATTATGTGAGCACTCTATTGTCACTGTGATCTCTCTATGAGCACTATGAACTAAAACCAGTGTCAGTTCACTATGTCCACTCTGAGCTGTCTATGACCACTATGAGCTATAACCATTTTGAACTGTCAATGATCTCTGTGAGCTATGACCACTATCAGTTCTATATCATAACTGTGATCTCTCCATGACCACTGTGACCTGTTTATGACCACCATAGTGCCCTCATGTGAGCACTATGATCTATGACAACTGTGAGCTCTCATGACTACTATGAGCTATGACCATTGTGAGCACTTTATGACTTGTATGAGCTATGACCATTGTAAGCTCACTATGTCCATTATGAGTTCTCTACTTCCACTTATAATTATATAAGCACCCAAGGACTTCTGTGAACTATGAACACTATGAGTTGTCTATGGCAATTGTGAGCTTTCTATGACTACTAAGTTCTGCTACCACTGTGTGATCTCTGTGACCACTATGATCTATGAGCACCGAGACATTTTATTGTCCATTATGAGCTCTCTATTTCCATTGTGAGCATGACCACTGTGAGTTCTGTATGACCACTATGACTACCATTAGCTCTCTATCAGCCCTACAGGCTATGACCACTTTGAGCTCTCTATGATGATTATCTGAGCTCTCTGACCACTGTGAGCTATGAACACTGTGAGTCTCTATGACCATTTTGAGCTCTTTATGACCACTGTGAAATATCTATGACCATGTTTTCTCTCTGTGAGCATGATGATCTTTGACTACCGTATGCTCTCCATGACCACTGTGAGCTTTCTGTGTCCATTATGAGTGCTCTATGACCACTGTTAGCTCTATATCACCATTGTGAGCTATGACAATTTGAGGTCTTTATGATGATTTTAAGTTGTCTATGACCACTCTGAGCTATCTATGACGACTATGAGATATGTACACTGTGAGATTTCTTTTCCCATTGTGAACTCTCTATGACCAACATGAAATACTACCACTATGAGCTCTCTACGGCCACTATGATCTATGATGACTATGAGATCTCTATGAGAAATATGAACTCTTTATTACAACTGCGAGCTCTCAATGACAAGTATAAGCACTTTATGACCATTAGGATCTCTGCATGGCAATTCTGAGGTATGATCACTGGTGGCCTTCTGTGACAACTGTGAGCTATGACCACTATGAACTCTCAATGATGTCTGTGAACTTTGATGACTATGAGATCTCTAAGACCAATTTCACCTCTCTATAACCACTGTGAGTTCTCTATGAGCAATATCAGCTATGAACACTGAGCTCTCTAGGGACACTATAAGCTCTCTATGACTACTATGAGGTGTGACTACTGTGAATATTATATGACCACTATCATTGATAACCTCCTTTAGTTTCTACCACCAGTGTGGGGTATGACCATTTTGAGCACTGTCTGATGATTATGAGTTCTCTCTAATCTCTGTCAGCTATACCATTCTGAGCTATCCATGTCCACTCTGAGCTGTCTATGATTACTATGATTTATGACCATTACCAGCTCTCCACAGCCACTCTAAGCTCTCTGTGATGACTGTAAGTTATGACCACTATGAGCTCTAAATGTCTCCTGTAAGCTATGAGAACTGTGCTATCTATGACAACTGATGATAACTGTGAGGTTTCTATGACCATTGTGAGCTCTGCTTGACTACTGTGAACACTGTGTGACCTCTATGACAACTGTGAGCTATAACCACTGTGAACTCTAATGTCCATTGTGAGTGCTCTATGACCACTGTTAACTGTCTGTGACCAACATGATTTATGAACACTGTGAGCTCTCTATGACAACTATAAACTATGAACATTGTGAACTCTCTATGTCCACTGTGAGCTGTCTATGAGCCCTGTGAGCTATGGGCACTGTGAGATCTCTATGACCACAGTGAGCTATGAACACTATGATCTTTCAATGACTTCTGTGAGCTATGAGAACTCTATACACTGTATGACATCTGTGAGCCCTCTATGACCACTGTGAGCTCTGTATGACTACTATGAGATATTACCACTATGAGCTATGACGATTTAAAGCTCTTATTGTCTATTATGAGCTCTTGATCACTGTGAGCTGTCTTTGCCCACCATGATCTATGACTACTGTGAGTTTTCTATGACCATAATAAGCTCTCTATGGCCACTACGAGCTCTGTATGATCACTATTATTTCTGATCATTATCATCCTCTCTTCCCATTATGAGCTATAATCATTTTGTGCTCTCTATGATGATTATGAGTTCCCTATGACCACTGAGAGGTATGACCATTGTGAGCTCACTATGACCTATATGAGCTATGACTATTGTGAGCTCTGTGAGCTCTTAGACCACTGTGATTTCTCTATGGACACTATGGTCTATGACCACTGTGAGCTCTCTGTGACCACTATGAGCTCTTTTTGAACACTGTGATCTCGCTATTACCACTAAAAGCTCTCTAATACGACTATGAGCTCGGTTTGACAACTATGAGGTATGACCACTGTGAGTTCTCTGTGACCACTATGACCTATGACCACTAGGAGCTCTTAATGACCTCTGTGAGCAGTGACCACTAAAAGATCTCTATGAGAAGTGCGAGCTCTCTATGACCACTGTGAGGTCTCTACCACCACTTTAGCTCTCTATGACTACTGTGAACATTCTATGACAACTGTGAGCTCTCTATGATCACTGTGTTATGACCACTGTGAGCTCTTTATGACCACTGAGAGCAATGTCCACTCTGAGCTCTCAATAAACTCTATGAGTTCAATATGACAACTGTGAGCTCTCTATGACCCCTGTGACCTCTCAATGACCACTATGAGCTATGATCACTGTGAGCACTTATTTATTGTCCATTATGAGCTGTCTGCACCACTGTGAGCTATGATCTCTGTGAACTCTCCATGACCACTATAAGCTGTTTCTGACCACTATGAGGTGTGACCATTAAGACTATTAAAAGCTCCATAGGGCCTCTGTGTACTATGAACACTATGAGCTCTCAATTAAAACAGCGGGTCCTCTATGACCACTGTGAGCTCTCTATCAAAACTATGACCTATGACCACTGTGACAATTATGAGTTCTCTGTGTCCACTATGAGCTATGACACTGTGAGTTCTCATTGCCCTTTATTTGTTATCTATGACCTCTGTGACTTATGACCACTGGGAGCTCTCTATGACCACTGTGAGCTATGACCACTATGAGGTGTTTATGACCACTGTGTGCTATGATCACTGTGAGCTCTCTGTGACCACTGTGCGCTCTCTGAGCTCTCTGAGCTGAGTCTAAGAGTTCAATTTGACAACACTGAGCCCTATAAGGCTCATGTAAGTTCTCAATAACCAGTATGAGCTATGACAATGTGTGAAATCCATGACCACTATGAGCTATAACCACAGTGAATTCGTATTGTCCATTATAAACTTTCTATGACCACTGTAAGTTGTGACTTCTCTGAGTTCTGCCTGACTACTATGAACTATTGTTGGGCCCACCCAGGATTTGTCCCAGGTCATGGCCGAGCACATGGGACTAAAGATGGCGCTGAGGGCAAGGGTCTTGGGCGTAACCTGATCTCTTCACAGAGAGCCCTAATTGGCTTTCAGGTATCTACCTGCCCCCTATGCTGAGTGACATTGAACTTGACCATTAGCACCTGTAGGATGTCTTGACCTTGTGACAAATGGATGCCTGTTTCACGTCTTGGTGGCCTTTGTCTATAAAAGTTCCTTTTTTTCCCCCAATAAATAGAGATCTGCTTCTGACAATCTCCCTGTCCCGTGGCGAGTCTCTGTGGGCAGAGGTGGAGGTGGGGACGGCTAGAACCTGCTTTCATCACAGTCAGCAGCTGTGACCTCTGTGAGCTCTCTATGAACTCTATGAGCTCTCTAGGGCAACTTTGAGCTCTCTATGAACACGGTGAGCTCTATATTAGCACTATGACCTATGACCACTGACAGCTGTCTGTGACCACTGTAAGCTATGACCACTGTGACCTGTTCATGACCACTGTGTGCTATGATCACTGTGAGCTCTCTGTGATCACAGTACGATATCTATGACCATTATCTCTATGAGCCCTGTGTGCCATCACCACAATGAGCTCCTGTGACCACTATGAACTATGACCACTGTGAGCTGGCACTGACCACTATGAGATAAGAACTATGTGCACTCTATGAGAACTATGAACTCTGTATGACCATTGTGAGATTGACCATTATGTGAACTCTATGATCACTATAAGCTATGACCACTGTGAGTTGTTATCAAGACCACTGTAAGCTGAGATCACTGTGATGTCTCTGTGACTACTGTGATATATGAACACTGTTAATGATGTATCGCCACTATGGGCTGTGACCATAATGAGCTGTCTATGATTATTATGAGTTCTCTATGACCACTGTGAACTATGACCACTATAACCTGTCTATGACCACTATGAGCTAAGACTACTGTGAGCTATCTATGACCACTATGAGCTATGACCAGTATGACCTGTCCATGACTATTATGAACTTTTTATGACCACTGTGAGCTTTTTATGATCATTATATGCTCTCTATGACCATTATATGTTCTCTATGACCATTATGACCTCTGTATGACAACTATAAGCTCTGACTACTGTGAGCACTCTATGATGACTAGGAACTATGAACACTGCGTGCTCTCCATGAACACTATGAGCTCTGACCACTGTGAGCTCTCTATAGGACTATGAACTTTCTATGAGCACTATGAGATATGACCACTATGAGCTCTCTAACATCCCTATGAGCTACAAGCACTATAAGTTCTGTGGCAACTGTAATCTCTCTATGACCACTGGGACATCTCTATGATAACTTTGAGCTTTCTATGCCTATTATGAGCTATGTCACTGTGACTCTTTGTGATCACTTGGAGCTTTCTATGACAACTGTCATCTCCCTTTGATCAGTATGATCTATGCCCACTTGGAGTGTTCTATCTCCACTATGAGCAATGATCACTTTTAATTCTCTGTGGTGATTATGAGTTTTGTATGGCCTCTGTGAGCTATGACCACTGTGAGCTCTCTATGACCACTGTGAGCTGTCTATGACCACTATGATCTATGACCATGGTGAATTCTTGATGACCACTATAAAATCTCTATGACCACTGTGAGCTCATTATCAAGAATATTAGCTCCCTATGACCACTGTGAGCTCCCTAGTAGCAATTTGAGCTATGGCCACTGTGAGTCCTCTGTGAGCACTCTGAGCTCTCTATGACAACTAGGAGATGCGACCACTATGAGCGTTCTATGACCACTATGAGGGCTTTATGAACGGTATAAGCATGAAAACTAGCTCTCTATGACCACTGTAATCTCTCCATCACCAATGTGCGATCTCTATGGCTATTATGAGCTTCCTATGACCACTAAGAGCTATGACTTCTGTGGGTATTTGATGACCACTGTGAGCTATGATCACTGTGAGCTCTCTATGGACACAAGGATTTCTATTGCCACTATGAGTTATGACCACAGTGACCTCACCTTGACCAATGTGAGCTATGATCACTGTGCCCTGTTTATTACTACTTTGATCTCTCTATGACCACTCTGAGCTCTCTAGGAACACTATGAGCTCTTTATGACCACAATGAGGTATGACCACTTTGAGATCTCTATGACCACTATGAGCTATGACAATGTGAGTTTTCTATGCCTGCTATGAACTCTTTATGACCACTATGAGCTATGACCACTATGATTTCTTTATGAACACTGTTAGCTATGATCACTGTGAGCTCTCTGTGATCACTAATTGCTATGACCACAGTGAACTCTCTGTGACTTCTGTGTGGTATAACCACTGTGAGCTCTTTATGACCACTTTGAGCACTCTATGACAACTGTGAGCTCTCTATGACAGCTGTGAGCTCTCTCTGACCACTATGAGATATGACCACTGTGAGATCTCTATAACACTATGAGCTATGTTGACTGTCAGCTTTCTATGACCACATTGATGTATGAAAACTGTGAACTCTCTACTGATACAAGATCTCTCTAAAACCACTATGAGCTATTAGTACTATACACTTTCTTTGACCAGTATAACCATGCCCACTATGAGGTCACTATGGCTATTATTAGCTCCCTATGTCAATTATGAGTTATGACCACTGTGAGAACTCTATTACTTTTGTGAGCTATGAGCACGATGAACTCTCTAGGGCCACTGTAAGCTATGACCTGTGACAGTTACTCTTTACTATTGCTGTCAGAAAGCACTCAAAGTCAAGCAACTAAAGGGAGAAAGGGAGGTTTACTGAGCTTATGGTTCCAGAGGGAAGGCACAGTCTCTCAAATAAAAGGTGGCATGGTTGGCTGGCCAAAGATGGAAGAGGCTAAGTCACCGCAGACATCTTGGAAGCTGAGAGTTACAGACTGCTTTCAGCAACGCAGACTTCTCCTGGAGGTAGGGTTGGGCTAATTCACCTCAAGGCCCACCCCTTGTGACTGCCTTCCTCCAGCAAGTCTCCACCTCTCAAAGTACCAAGACCTTGTCAAACACATGAGATTGTGGGGGACACATTTTAAATCATGACACTCCTCCCCCAGCCCCCACAGGCTCATTGCCATCTCATTATGCAACCATACCCAGTTCAACTTTAAAAGTCTTCATAGATTCCATCAGTTGTCCTAACACAGTCCAAAGTCTCCTGTAAAATCCAAATACAAGTTACAATACAATGGCACAGAATAAGCATCCCCATTCCAAAAGGAAGGAATGGGGGCAAATCCAGGAAAGATCGGTGCATAACAAGCCCGAAAGCTAGCAAGAGAAACTCCAAATCTTGTAGTTCCAAGTTCAACAGATCAGCCTTTCCTTGAAATCATCTCAATTCCAAAGGGGTTTGGTTCCACCTCTCCAATGCAGCTGCTCATAGAACATGTTGGTCTCTTGAGTTGTCTCTTCTCAGAGTATACAGATCTCCTTGGCAGGTATCCCACGTTGTCTCTGGCATCTCTCATATTTTTATTCTCAATGGCAAACCAGTCTTTAACGCCACAGCACAAACTGCCTTTCTCAGACCTCTAAACTGCAGACTTTCTGCCACCAGCTGCCTGGCTTCCATCATTTTTTGAAATCTTGGAGGAACCCACCATCTCTTCGCTCTTGAATCCTTGATGCCTCTAATACCAAAACCATGTGTATGACTTTGCAAAGATTGGCCCCTATGAATCACAACTGATTGTGCTTCTCTATGCTGACCATGGACAAAAGCTTTTCCATACCTGGACAGTTGTTTTATAGATATGAATCCTTACTTTGGAACTCCACCCTTTAGCTCATTTCTTCTAAAACGATTTGCATTCTCATGGGTGGGAGCCTTCTCTGAGGATCTTGTTCTCAAACTAGGGCCTCACATATTATCCAAATTGAGAGTAGGCTTTGATTTACAAATGAGCTAATCTCTTTAACAGCCATTTTGTTCTCTGCTTCTTCCAGGTTCAACTCTTTAAGTTTGGCTTTGTATTTTTCATCTTCAGATCTTACAGTTTTTGCTTCTTCCTGCCTGATTCTTTGCTCTATTTTTTTATTAAAAATTTAATTATAAACTTTAAAATTTTTTTACCAGTTCCCTCCCTCCCCCCTCCTCCCCCCGAACCCCCTCCTCCCCCTCCCCATCCCCCAGTACCTCCCCCCCAATTCCCAGAGAGTCCTTTATTGTGTACGCCTAACTCTCCACTGGGTCCTCCTCTCCGATGACATATAAGTACCCAGTGGCATTTCCATAAGCCCTTTCTCTTGTTCCCCTTAAGCATAAGATCACTACTATGGCTGTCAATCCCTTGCCTCCAGGGGTCTCGGTGCCCTTAACAGATGCTAGACTTTATGAGGGCAACAGTGCGCTGGACATTGCGCAGGGCATGCAAAGTCCCATTATGATTGCTTTGGCCCCAACTATTGTTGAGAATCTTGCAAATCGTTGATCCTCCCATCCTTTTGCTCTTACAATCTTACCGCCCCCTCTTCCGCAAATGTCCCTGAGCACCAGGATGGGGAGAGATTAGACTGTCCTAGTTCTATGTGATTGATATAGAGTCTCTGAAGTTCTGGATTGTGATTTGTTGATTTTCTTTTGCAGTTTTGCTGCTCCTGCAATGCCCTTCACTCCATTCTGCTGGGCACTGTATGTCACCCCCTGGCCAGGGACAAAAAGCTGTTAAACTGGAGTCTTGTTATAATAGCACATTCAAGGGTAGATGTAATAAGAGTAGGAAACCTCAGTGAGGGAGGGGTCCATCCCCCATTTGCAAAATGATTACTTTTTACCTGCTAGACTATATGCCCTCCCCTTCTGGTGAGATCAGGAAAGAACGTCTGTGAACTTAACCAGGTTTCTCATTACTTACTTGCAGACCTTGATGGAGGCCTATTTTCTCTGCTGTAACATGGTCCCCTCTCTCCTTGTTTCTGGTGTGGCCCTCCTAACCCATCTCTCTTGTTCATAATCCTTGCAATTACTGTGTTACATAGGTTTACTTTTGAGTGTCTCAATGTGGGCTGGGTGAGTTTGGTACTAGGAGCCACCTATTAGGGAGTACATATGGCGCTTAATTTTCTGGGTTTGGGATACTTCACTTAATATAACTCTTTCTTTTTTTTTTTTTTAGAGAGATTTTTTTTATTATTATTATTTATTCAACTGTATGCATATGCGTGTGTATGTGCGCGCGCGTGTGTCTGTGTGTCTGTGTGTGTGTCTGTGTATGTGTAGAACCACGGACGAATTCGCGAACCACCATGGATGTCTCCACCTCCTTCTGCCCCGGGATTCACAGGCTCCGCCCTACCAGGACCAGAAGCGCAGGCCACCCCCCACTTCTGCCTGGCGTCTATACATGGGATCTGGGATCCGAACTCAGGACCTTCCGCCTGCAAGGCGGAGGCTTAACCTCTGAGCCACCTCTCCAGCCCAATATAATTCTTTCTAATGACATCCATTTCCCAGCAAATTCCAGTAATTCATCATTTTTGATGGCTGAGTAGTACTCCATTGTATAGATGTACCAAAGTTTCCTTATCCACTCGTCAACTGTTGGACATTTAGGTTGATTCCATGACTTTGCTATTGTAAACAGTGCTGCTATGAACATGGTCGAGCTTGTGCTATCGAGGCGAACCTCTGCTGCATGGGGGGTTATTCCCAAAAGTGGGATAGCAGGGTCATATGGCATTTCAATCTTTAATTTCTTTAAGAATCTCCAGACGGCTCACCAGAATGGCTGTAAGAGCCTGCATTCCCACCAACATGTAGTTAATATTATGGATTTTTGCCATCCTGACCAGGATGAGATGATATCTCAGGGAAGTTTTGATTTGCATTTCCCTGATGGTGAAGGAAGTGGAGCATTTTATAAGATATTTGTTAGACATTTTAATTTCATCCCTGGTAAAGTTTCTTTGAAGTTCCAGGGCCCATTTTTTAATTGGGCCATTGTTTTCCTTGGAGTTTAGTTTTCTAAGTTCGTTGTGCACTCTGGACAGTAGAGCTCTGTCAGATATGTGGTTAGTGAAGATTTTCTCCCATTCTGTGGGTTGCCTTTGAGCTCGTGTGACAATCATTTTATCTGAACAGAAGCTCTTTAATTTCACAAGATCCCAACTGTTGAGAGGTGGTAGCAGTGACTGTGCCATTGGATGTCTGTTTAGGAAGTGTTGGCTTAGCCCAATCAGCTCCAGGTAGTTATCTATCCTTTCAACTATGGTTTTTAAAGTCTCTGGCCTGATATCAAGGTCCTTGATTCATTTGGAGTTAAGTCTTGTACATGGTGACAAGTACCGGTCCAGCTTTAATCTTCTGCATGTGGAGATCCAGTTTTGCCAGCACCATTTGTTGAAGATGCTGTTCTTTTTCCACTGGATTCTTTGGGCCCCTTTGTCAAAGACCAAATGGCTGTAACTTTGTGGGCTTATATCTGGGTCTTCAATCCTTATCCATTGATCTGTGTGTCTATTTTGGAGCCAGTACCAGGCTGTCTTTATAATTATGGATTTGTAGTATAGACTTAGGTTTGGTATGGTAATACCTCCAGCTGGGTTTTTGTTACTCAGGATTGTTTTTGCTATCCTGGGTCTTTTGTGCCTCCATATGAACTTTGAGATTTTTTGGTCAACTTCTTTGAAGAATTGCTTTGGGATTTTGATTGGTGTAGCATTGAATCTGTATATTGCCTTTGGTAGGATGGTCATTTTTACGATGTTGATTCTGCCAATCCAGGAACAAGGGAGGTCTTTCCACCTTCTGGTGTCTTCTGCAATTTCTTTCTTTAGGGTTTTAAAGTTTTATTGTAAAGGTCTTTTACCTCTTTAGTTAGGTTTATACCAAGGTATTTCATTTTTTTAGGGGTTATAGTAAATGGTATGGTTTCTCTCAGGGCTTTTTCACTTCTTTCATTCTGGGCATATAGGAAGGCCTCTGATTTTTTCACATTTATTTTGTATCCTGCCACCCTGCTGAACTTCTCAATTAGTTCCAGGAGCTTCCTGGTGGAGTTTTTGGGATCCCTCAGGTATAAGATCATGTCATCTGCAAAAAAGGATAGCTTGACTTCTTCCTTGTTGATTTGAATTCCTCTTATGTCCCTTTCTTGTCTTAGGCTTTCGCTAAGACTTCAAGTATAATATTGAATAGAAGTGGTGAGAGTGGACAGCCTTTTCTAGTTTCTGATCGAAGTGGGAATGCTTCCAATTGTTCCCCATTGACCATAATCCTTGCTGTGGGCTTGTTGTATATAGCTTTTATTATATTGATTAAGGTTCCTTCCGTTCCCACTGTCTCTAGCGTTTTGATCATAAAAGGCTGTTGGATCTTGTCAAAAGCTTTTTCTGCATCTATCGAGAGTATCATGTGGTCTTGGACTTTGGACTGGTTTACATGATGAATTACATTTATTGATTTGTGTATGTTGAACCAACCTTGTGTGCCGGGGATGAAGCCTACTTGGTCCCCATGAATGATCTTTTAAATATGTTTTTGAATCCAATTTGCTTAGACTTTGTTTAGAATCTTTGCGTCTGTGTTCATCAGGGAGATCGGCCTATAGTTTTCTTTCTTAAGTGAATCTTTATTAGGTTTTGGGATTAAAACGATATTAGCTTCATAGAAGGAATTTGGTAGTGTTCCTTCCTTTGCTATTTGATGGAACAGTTTAAGGAGTATTGGTGTTATTAACTCCTTCAATGTCTGGTAGAACTCTGCTGAATCCATTTGGTCCAGGACATTTTTTGGTGGGAAGATTCGAGATTACTTCCTCAATTTCCTTATATGTTATAGGACTATTTAAATAATTCACAACTTCCTGATTCAATTTCGGTAAGTTGTGTTTACTTAGAAATTCATCCATCTCTTTTGTGTTGTCAAACTTCACAGAGTATAAGTTTTTGAAATATGATGTTATAATTCTCTGGATTTCTTGGGTATCAGTAGTGATAACTCCATGTTCATTTCTAATTTTGTTAATTTGGGTTTTCTCTCTCTTGCTTTTGGTTAGTTTAGCTAGGGGTGTATCAATCTTGTTGATTTTTTCAAAGAACCAGCTTTTTGATTGGTTGATTTTTTCTATCGTTTTCTCAATCTTGATTTCAGATATTTCTCCCCTTATTTTGCTAATCTCTTCTCTTCTACTGCTTTTGGGATCAGATTGCTCTAGTTTCTCTAAAGCTTTAAGCTGCATTGTTAAGTTGTTTATTTGTGATGTTTCCATTTTTTTGACGTAGGCATTAAGAGCTATGAACTTACCTCTTAGAACAGCTTTCATTGTGTCCCAGAGATTTTGGTAGGTTGTATTTTCGTTATCATTCACTTTCAGGAAATCTTGAATTTCCTTTTTAATTTCTTCCTGAATCCAGTTCTCATTCAGCATCATAGTGTTAAGTTTCCAGGAGTTAGTGTATTTTCTTTTGTTTGATGTGTTGTGGATGTCTAGCTTTAGGCCATGGTGGTCTGATAGGGCACAGGTTAGAATTTCAACTTTCTTGTATATGTGTAGATTCATATTGTGGCCCAATATGTATTCTATTTTGGAGAAAGTTCCGTGTGCTGCTGAGAAAAATGTGTATTCTTTGGTGTGTGGGTGAAAAGTTCGATAGAGATCTGTAAGGTCCATTTCTTTCAGGGTTTGATTAAGTTCCAAAGTGTCTCTGTTAAGCTTTTGACCTGTTGATCTATCCCATGTTGAGAGGGCGGTGTTGAAGTCCCCAAGAATTATCGTTTGGGGGTTGATTTCTCGCTGTAGACGCTGTAGGGTTTTCTTAATGAATGTGTAGGGGCCCGTATTGGGTACATATATGTTCAGTATTGTGAAGTCTTCCTGGTGAATTGTACCTGTCACTAAAATGTATTATCCATCCGTGTCTCTTATAATTTTCTTTGGTTTGAAATCCACTTTGTCTGATAGCATAATGACTACCCCTGCCTGTTTTCTGCTTCCATTTGCTTGTAGAATTGTTGACCAGCCTTTTATTTTTAGAGCGTGCCTATCTTTTGTGGTGAGATGGGTTTTCTGCAGGCAGCAGATTGATGGATTGTGATTTTTAATCCAAGTTTGTAATCTGTGTCTCTTGATCGGTGAGTTAATTCCATTAACATTTAGTGTTATAATGAAGAAACTATTGTTAATTCCAGACATGTATTATGTTTAGTAGCTTTTATAAGTATATTGCTTCGCTTTTAATGGTGTTATATTTGCCTTCTGTTCTCCTGGATATGCCTGTTTTTTTTTTTCTTCACGCTTGAGTATCATTTCTAGCATTTTTTTGAAGGCCTGGTTTGGTGGACATGTATCCCTTCAAGTTGTCTTTGTGCTGGAAAAGTTTTCTTTCTCCCTCGATCATGACTGATAGTTTTGCAGGGTAAATCAGCCTGGGTTGACATTTTTGCTCATTCAATACTTGAAGTATGTCTCTCCAAGCTCGTCTTGCTTTTACTGTTTCGACTGAGAAGTCATTTGTTATTTTAATAGGTTTACCTTTAAAAGTGACTTGTTTTTTCTCCCTTGAAGCTCTCAGCACCAGTTCTTTATCTCGAATGTGGAGTGTTTTAACTATTATTTGCCGCGGCATGCTTCTATTTTGGTCGTATCTGTTTGGGGTGCGGAATGCCTCTTGTATATGGATGGGCCTCTCTTTTTTTAGATGAGGAAAGTTTTCCTTGATGATCGTTTGAAAAATTTCCTGAGGGGTGGTATTTTGAGATTCTTGCTCTGGTATTCCATGAATACGCATGTTCGGCTTCTTCAGGGTGTCCCATATCTCTTGGATATTTCTCTCAAGTATCTTTTTGGGTTTAACAACCTCTTCCATTGAGCTGGTTAGTACTCCCACTTTATCTTCAAGGCCTGAAATTCTGTTTTCTGCGTCATTAGTTCTGTTGATAAGACTCTCTGTGGTGTTCTGGGTTGAAGATAACTTGTCTTTTAGCTCAGTTTTAAACTCTGCTTGAGTTTGTTTTAACTGCTCTATGCCACTTTTTGTTTCTTGCACTGTTTTTCTCAACTCCTCCAGATGTCTGTTGTGTTCCTCTTCAAAGCGATTGATTCGATTATGTAATTCCTCCCGGATTTCCTCTTTCATAGTATTGAACATGGTAATGATCATATTTTGAAAGTCTTTATCCTGGGTGGGGCTTTCTTGGCCTTTTTCTGGGGGTTTGTTCTTGTTGGAGTCTAACATTATGGGATTAATTTCTTCAGTGGGAAATTTGTTTATTTGAGTGTTGCTTCTCATGGATTTGCACTTTGACTTTGGCATTGTCATTTTAACTCTTAAGATCTCTCAATTTCACTAAACTGAATTATTTGGCCTGGGGTCCTGGTGGGCGGGGCCTGAACGGGTACTTACCTATGGCGCGGGGTGAGGCCCGGCTGGACCGCGCGCGTGTCCCGCCCAGCGGAGCGGGATGGGGTGAAAAGGGAGCATGGGTGCGTTGGCGTGGAGCTATTTAACCCGAGGGCAGCTGGGGCAGGGCCCAGGCGCAGGGGGAGGTCCTCCTCGTCCCTAGGCCCCCCCCACCCCCGCAGCTCCGGCTGGATGGTGGGAGTCGGAGCCAGGTCCCTGTGGACTGACCTGGGATCCTAGAGCGGGGTGAGGCCCGGCTGGACCGCGCGTGTGTCCCGACCCGCGGAGCGGGGTGGGGTGAAAAGGGAGCTTTGCTCTTTTTCATAACTGAAGAAAACTAAAAAATAGCCATATCATATTGTCAAGACTACATTGCTTTGAAATTTCCTCCCCCAACACCTCAGCTTAACATCAGGCAAGCTTTCAGGATGAGGGCAAAACTTCACTAAACTCTCGGCTAACACATGGTTCCATGTGTCACTCATCCAGTTGCAAATACAGTCTCTGTTCTCCTCTGGACCATCACAAGTGGGGTTTCCATGGCCTGAGTTTCTCACAGCATTGCTCTCCTCTGAGCTCTCATAAGAAAGGCCCATTTGGCCCCCTCGCTGAGATGAAAAGACTCCCAGCACAAAGTCCCAAAGTTCTCCATATTTCTCCTAATACTTCCAAAGACATACTAGCCACATCACAGCATTGCCCATACTGCTGGGTACCAACTTCTCTCAGCTTCACGAATAACTTCACCTTGTGGTACTAGCTGTTCTTAATCTCACAGCAATACCCCACTACCCAGTATTGCTGTTAGAGAATAGTCAAACAGGGAAAAAGGGAGATTTATTTAGCTTATGGTTCCAGAGGGGAGGCAGTTTCTCATGGTAGAGATGGCATGGCTGGTTGGCCGATGCTGGAGGAGGCTAAGTCACCACAGACATCCTGGAAGCTGAGAGGTGCAGACTGCTTGCAACAAAGGCCAACTTCTCCTAGAGGTAGGGTGGAACTAATCCACCGCTAGGCCCACCCCTTGTGACCGTCATCCTCCAGCAAGTCTCCACCTCTTAAGGTACCAAGACCTTGCCAAACACATGAGACTCCGGGGGACACATTTCAAACCATGACACACCACTATGAGCTCACTATGACCACTTCAAGATGTCTATGACTACTTTGAACTCTCTATGGCCACAAGAGATTCTATCACCACTGTCAGCTCTGACCATAAGCTCTCTGTAAACTCTGTAAACTAAGCTCTCTGACAACTATACATGCTCCATGACCACTTTGAGATCTATGTGAACATTGTGAGCTCTTTATAACCCCTGTAAGCTCTCAGAGACCATGGTGAGCTCTCAATGAAGCTTTCTCTGACCATTATGTGTTATGACCACTGTGAACTCTATATGGCCACAAGAGATTTCTTTCACCAGTATCAGCTATGAACTCTATTTGCTCTCTGGACCACTGTAAGCTATGACCACTATGACCTCTCTATTATCATTGTGAGGTCTCTGTGAAAACTGAGCTCTCCATTATCACTGTGAGCTCTCTATGTCCACTGTGAATTCTCTATGACAACTGAAAACTCTCATTATAACAGTGAGCTCTCTATGTCCACTGTGAATTCTCTATGACAACTGAAAACTCTCTATTATAACAGTGAGCTCTCTAGGACCATTGTGAGTTCTCTATTACTACTGGGAAATCTCTATTACTATTATGGTTTATGACCACTGTGAGTTCCCCATGATTACAATGACTTCTCTATGACCACTTGAATTATAACCATTGTGAGCTTTCTATGCCCCTTTGAGGTCTCTGTGAGCACTGTGAGCTACAACTATTGTAAGCACTGTATGACTATTGTGAGATATGTCCACTGTGAGCTCCCTTTGATTACTGTGAGCTCTCTATGACCACTGTGAGCTCTGTTTGACCCTTGTGATACCTTTATGTTCATTATGATCTATAACTACTATGAACTCTCTAAAACCACTATAAGCTATGAACACTAGAGTTCCCCATGAACAAGGTGAGATTTGACAATCATGGGCTCTGAATGACCATTATGAACTATGACCACTGTGAGCTCATTATGACCATTGTGAACTATGACAACTGTGAGCATCCTATGACCAATGTGATTTGTACCTACTATGGGCTATCTATGACAACTATTACCTATGAGCACTGTGAGCTCTCTATGGCCATTATGAGTTCTCTATAACCACTATGAACTATGATTATGGTGAGGACTCTATGACCACTATGAGCACTCTATGACCACTGTGAGCTACGACTATCAGGAACTCTCTATGACCACTGTGAGCTCTTTTTGACCCATTTGAGCTCTCTATGACCACTGTGAATTCTCTATTACCACTGTTAGCTCTCTTAAACCACTATGACCCATGACCACTGTGAACTTTCTATTACCATTATGAGTTATGACCTCTTTCAGCTTTCTATGACCACTATGAGCTCTCTGTGACAAGTATAAGCTATGACCACTATATGCGCTCTATGACCACAGTGAGGTCTCCATAGCCACTGTGAGCTCTAAATGGCCATTATGTACTTTCAAATGAATAATATGAGCTCTTTATGACCAATATGAACTAAGAACACTATGAGCTATCTATGACTACTGTGATTTATGAGCACTATTAGCTTTCTAGGAACAGTGTGTGTTCTCTATGACCACAATGAGCTCTCTATGACAACCATGAGCTTTCACCACTATGACCTCTTTATCACCATTTTGAAATTTCTGATGTGTATTACCTTCCTATGACCATTTTGAGCTCTCTATGACAACTATGAGCTTTGACCACTGTGAACTCTCTATAACCAGTATGAGCTATGGCCATTGTGAGCTATGGCCACTATGAGCTCTCTATGAAACTGTGAGCTCTCTATGGCCAATATGAGCTATAACCACTATGAGCTATCTTTGAGTACTATGAGCTATGACCACTGTGATTTCTCTATATCCACAAGAGATTTCTATGACCACTATGAGCTCTGACCACTATGACTTCTATTATGAATATGGGCTCTCTATGACCACTGTCAGCTCTCTGTGACCACTGTGAGCTGTGGCCACTATGAGTTCTTTATGAAAAATATGAGTTCTATGACCATAGTGAGATGTCTATGACCACTGTGAGTTCTCTATGACCACTATGAGCTATGACCACTATCAGTTCTCTATGACATTGTGAGCTCTCTATGACCACTGAGAGTTCTTATTTAATTTTTTTTATTTATTCAATTGGGCATGTGTGACTGTGTGCGCCATGTGTATGTGTGTGTGTGCGCGCATGTGTGTGTGTGTAGAACCATGGGCAAATTCGGAAACCACCATGGACTGCCTTACCTCCTCCTTGTTTGCTCTGCCCCAGGATTCACATGCTCTGCCCTACCAGGACCAGAAACGCAGGCTGCCCCCACTTCTGCCCAGTGTCTATATGTGGGGTCTAGGATCCGAACTCAGGACCTTCCGCCTGCAAGGCAGAGGGTTAATCCTTGAGCAACCTCTCCAGCCCCCCACTGAGAGTTCTTGATGACCAATATAAACTATGACCATTGTGAGCTTTCTTTGACCACTATGAGCTATGATGACTGTGAGCTCTCTATTTTCTCAACAGATTTCTATGAACTCTGTCATAGTTAAGCACTAGTGTCAACTTGGCTGTTGAGGATTTCAACTCTGGGCACATTTGTAGAGAATTAATGGTAGATTTAAGCCCAGAGAGAACCTACAGGAGATCATCTAGCTGATGGGGAAGGCCCAGCCATGATGGGTGGGACTAAACTCTGGAGTAAAATACCAAGGGCTGATTGAGATAATCAGCATTCTTCTGTACACTTGGCCAGACATATTGGTCTGGCAAATAAGAATCATCTGTCTCTCAGGCATTATGTGGAGACAGTGTTGCCAAATCCCTATGCTCTAGTGTTGATGCATGCTCTCCTGTCAAATTGGATTGAGAGCTATAACCATAAAGTTGTAAGGAGATAAATCCCTTGTTCTCTTATCAACAGTCATTTATCAGCAACCACACAGGTTGACTGCAACAGAATTTGGTATCCTGGAAGTGGAGTGTTGATGATAAATCTGACCATGTGGACTTTTGAAAGATTTTGCTGGACAAAGTTGGAAATGTTTGAAGATTTTTACTTTATGAATTACAAATTCCGTTCTTCAATTTAATGGACCAATTGGATACAGTAAGTGTTGAGAGAGTTATCGATTGTTTGGGCCCAATTTATGATGAGGGAAAAAAGAATATTGGTAAAGTTAAATTTAAACAGGATAGACTGGATTACTTGACAGAGGAGAGCTATGTTGGTGGCCATGAAGCTCTGTATCTGGAAAGGGCAGGCAGAAGAATTTCTGCTGCTGTTGGAGAAATGAATATCAGTGAAGGAAAACATAGTGACTTGCACTGGGATGGTGGGAAACAAAAAACACAATATGGCGTGTTCATGGATTGAAAACCCATATTCCTTCAGGGGCCAAAAGCCCAAATTAAAGCTGTTTTTTGCCCTGTTTTTTGGAAGTTTGGTTGCCTAAAAGAGGCTTTTCCAGTGTCAGCACACAAAAGTTGGTACAACTGATGGTTGGGTGGACCAAGCTACATTTCAAATTCACTTACGAACCTGGCAGTGTCCCACAGATGGTACTGGTTTCAGTGTATGATTATGACCGCATAATCATGAAGAGCAGTAAAAGTAGGTATAGAGTTCCTGCAAGAGAAGGTGAAACTTATAACTGCAGGGGAGAACCCAGAGTGCTGGAGATGTCAGAACCATGGGATGTATGCTGAGGACAGCTGTGAGTGGAGATTCAGGAACACTGCCTCTACAAGTCTGAGCCACAAACAAGAACTGGGAAGGCCTAGAATTTTTGATTACATGATGAGCAACAGAAGATGGACAGGATGCAGTAATTTTATGGACTTTGATCTTAAATTAAATGTTTTTTATTACATCAAGATACGTCTGTTTTAATGTCTTATGTGTTTTAAAATACTTACCTTACTTTGATTGAATACATTCTTTTTTTGTGTCTATTTATTTATTTCTTCCACTCATACAAAGTTGATAAGTACCCTATTCCCTTCTGTCCCCCCACCCTTTTCTGGATCTCCTTACTCCTTCCCTTTTTTCCCTTTCCTTTTGCCCCTAACTCCCTTTCTCACAGTGCCTCCCCATTCCTGGAGAATCCTTTAGTGTGCATGTCAAAATTCCCTATAGATCCTCTTCTCTGATGAGGTGAAAGGACTCAGTGGCATACCTAGAGGTCTTTTTTGTGTTCCCCTTTAGTATAGGAACACTATTGTGGCTATTAATCCCTTGCCTCTAAGAAGCCTAGTGCCTGTGATCCATGGTAGACTTTGGGGGTTTAATGATATGTTGGTCATTGCACAGCTCATGCAAAGTCCTATTATGAATACTTTGGCTCTAACTTGTATGGAGTATCTTGCATATCATTGCTCCTCCTCATCTTTAGGCTCTTACAATCTCACCACCCTTTCTTCCACAAAGTTCTCTGAGCTTTAGGATGGGGAGAGATTAGGATGGCCAGGTTCCAGGTAGTTGATATAGAGTCTCTGATTTTCCAAATTATGGCTTGTTGTTTTTTTTTTCAGCCTTGCTACTCCTGCACTACCCTTGAATCCATCCTGATGGGTATTGGATATCACACCCTGGCCAGAGATATAATGCTGTTAAAATAGAGTCTTATTATAAGAGTAGATTCAAAAGTAGATAGAATAAGAGTAGGAGACTGCTGTGATAAGAGGTTCAGTCTCCCATTTGCAGGATGGTTACCTTCTAACTGCCACACTCTATGCCCTCCTTTCTGGTAACATCATACCTATCAGTGCAAGTGACTAGTAAGGAGAGTCTGCGAGCCCACCAGATGTCTCATTACTTACTTGCAGTCCTTGATGGTGGCCTATTTTCTCTGCTGTATCATGATTCCCTCTATCCTTGTTTCTGGCAGGGCCCTCTTTCCCCTTCCCTCTCTACTTATAATTTTGCAATTACTGTAGGTATTACAGAGATTTACCTTTCAGTGTGTCACTAAGTGGGTTTGGTACTAGATCCACGTATTAGGAAGTACATATGGCACTTAATTTTCTGTGTCTGGGATACTTTACTCAATGTAATTGTTTTGAATTCCATCAATTTCCCAGCAAATTGCATTAATTTATAGTTTTTGATGGCTGAGTAATATTCCATTGTATAAATGTACCACATTTTCCTTATCCATTTGTCAACTGTTGGACATTTGGGCTGATTCCATGACTTTGCTATTGTAAACAGTGCTGCTATGAACATGGCCGTGCTTGTGCTATCAAGGTGAATTTTTTCTGAATGGGGGTTATTCCGGAAAGTTGTATAGCAGGGTCATATGGCATTTCAATCTTTAACTTCTTTAAGAATCGCAAGATGGGGGCTAGAGAGATAGCTCAGGGGTAAAGCCTCTGCCTTGCAGGTGGAAGGTCCTGAGTTTGGATCCTAGACCCCACATATAGACGCCGGTCGGGAGAGGGAGCGGCCTGCGCTTCTGGGCCTGGTAGGGCGGAGCCTATGAATCACCGGACAGAGTAAACAAGGAGGAGATGGAGGCATCCATGGTGGTTCCCGAATTCATCTGTGGTTCTACACACACGCACACATATATATACACACACGTACACATCTACGCACATGCATACACACACAATGGAATAAATAATAAAGAAAAAATTAAAAAAAAAAAGAATTGTGAGATGGCTCGCCAGAGTGGTTGTATGAGCCTGCATTCCCAATAGCAATGTAGGAGAGTTCCTGTTTCTCCACATCCTCTCCAGCATTTGGTGTTGTTTGTATTATGAATTTTTGCCATCCTGACAGGGGTGAGATAATATCTCAGGGAAGTATTGATTTGCATTTCCCTGATGGCTAAAGAAGTGGATCATTTTTTAAGATATTTGTTAGACATTTCAATTTCTTTCCTGGTAAAATTTCTTTCAAGTTCCAAGGCCCAATTTTTAATTGGGCCATTTGTTTCCTTGGTGTTTAGTTTTCTAAGTTCTTTGTGCACTCTGGATAATTGAGCACTATCAGATATGTGGTTTGTGAAGATTTTTCTCCCATTCTCTGGATTTCCTTTGTGCTCGAGTTACAATCTCTTTATCTGAACAGAAGCTCTTTAATTTCATAAGATCTCATTTATTGAGTGTCGGTTATATGGATTTCCAATAGGAACTGTTGGCATAGTCCAATCAGCTCAAGGAAATTCCCTAAACTTTCAACTAAGGTTTTTTATTGTCTCTGGCCTTATATTGAGGTCCTTAATTAATTTGGAATTAAGTCTTGTACATGGTGACAAGTACAGTTCCAGTTTTAATTTTCTGCATGGTGACAAACAGTTTTGCCAGCACCATTTGTTAAAGATGCTGTTCTTTTTCCATTGGATTTTTTGGGCCCCTTTGTCAAAAGATCAAATGGTTGAAATTTTGTGGGCTTATATCTGGGTCTTCAACCCTTATTCATTGATCTGTTGTCTACTTTGGAGTCAGTATCAGGCTGTTTTTGTAACTATGGATTTGTAGTATAGACTAAGGTTTGGCATGGTGATACTTCCAGCAGTGTCTTTGTTACTCAGGATTGTCTGTGATATCCTGGGTCTTTTGTGCCTCTGTATGAATTTTGAGATTGTTTGCTCAACTTCTTTAAAGAATTGCTTTGGGATTTTAAATGGTATAGCATTGAATCTGTATATTGCCTTTGGTAGGATGGTCATTTTTATGATGTTGATTCTGCCAATCCAAGAATATGGTAGGTATTCCCACCTTGGGGTGTCTTCTGAAATTTCATTCTTTAGGGTTTTAAAGTTTTCATTGTAAAGTTCTCTTACTTCCTTGGTGTGGTTTATATCAAGGTATTTAATTTTTTTAGGGGCTACAATGAATGAGATTGTTTCTCTAAGGGCTTCTTATGGACTCAGCTAAGACTTCAAGTACAATATTGAATAGAAGTGGTGAGAATGGAAGCCTTGTCTAGTTCCTGATCAAAGTGGGGAATACTTTGTTTTTCCCCACTGAGTATAATCCTTGCTGTTGGCTTGTTGTATACAGCTTTTATTATATTGGTAAAGGTTCCTTCCATTCCAACCTACTCTAAGGTTTTGATCATAAAGGTCTGTTGGATCTTGTCAAAAGCTTTTTCTGCATCTATCAAGAAATATCATGTGGTCTTGAATTTTGGATTTTTTTATATGCTCAATTGTTTATAGATTTGCATATGTTGAACCACCCTTGTTTGCCTGGGATAAAGCCTACTTGATCCCCATGGATGATCTTTTTGATATGTTTTTGAATCTGATTTGCTAAGAGTTTGTTGAGAATCTTGCATCTGTGTTCATCAAAGAGGTTGGCCTATAGTTTTCTTTTTTAAGTGTTTTTTTTATTAGATTTTGGGAGTAAGATGATATTAGCATTACAGAAAGAATCTGGTAGTGTTCCTTCTTTTGCCATTTAGTGGAACAGTTTAAGGAATATTGGTATTATTAATTCCTTAAATGTCTGGTAGAACTCTGTGCTGAATCCATCTGATCCAAGACATTTTTTGTTGCAAGATTTGAGATTACTTCATCAATTTCCTCATATCATATAGGAGTATTTACATAATTCAGTACTTCCTGATTCAATTTGTGTAAGTTGTGCTTATGTAGGATTTCATCCATTTATTTTGTGTTGTCAAATTTCACAGAGTATAAGTTTTTGACACATGATGTTATAATACTCTGAATTTCTTGGGTATCAGTAGTGATAACTTCATTTTAATTTATAATTTTGTTAATTTTTTTCTCTCTCTTGCTTTTGGTTAATTTAGCTAGGGGTGTATCAATCTTATTGATTTTTTCAAAGAACAAGCTTTTTGACTGGTTGATTCTCTGTATCATTTCCTAATATCAATTTTGGATATTTCTCCCTTTATTCTGCTAATCTCCTCTCTTCTACTACTTTGGGGATCAGATTGGTCTAGTGTCTCTGACACTTTAAGCTGCATTGTTAAGTTATTTATTTGTAATGTTTCCATTTTTTATGTAGATATCAATAGTTATGAACTTACCTCTTAGGAAAGTTTTCTTTATGTACCAATGATTTCATTATTATTGACTTTCAGGAAATCTTGAATTTTCCTTTTTAATTTCTTCCTGCACCAATTCTCCTTCAGCATCATAGTTTTAAGTTTCCAGGTGTTAATATATTTTCTATTGCTTGTTGTGTTGTGGATGTCAAGTTTTAGACCATTGCCACATCCTTATCTGACCAATCTGGTAGAATAGGTCTCATTTTGGAAAAGAAGTATTCAAAGAACCATCTTTTGGGAAAAGACCATGGCTTTATTTAAGAGAAATAAGGAGCCCCTTCCCCACTGGCCCGTGATGGGCGGAGTCCAGCCAGGACTCAGGGCGACCTAAGTGAGCTCCCCCTGCCCACTACAAAACCCCAGGCAGCCCACTGGACCTAGCTGTTCACACCAGCCAGCCAGGCTGGGGAGGACCTCCTGGGCCATGCTCCATCTCCCCAAGTTAAATAGTGCTGTACTAACACAACATCCTTCCATTCCCCACTGATCCCGGATGCACACAGTCCAGCTTGGATTCATGGAAACCTACCTAAGCTCACGCTGCCCACCCCAAAACCACAGGCAATGCACTGGACCCAGGTCCTCACACCAGCCATCCGGAGCTGGTGCTGCGCTGTGCCAGGAAGGACCCCCTGGGCCACGCCCCAGATCCCCAGGTCAACAGCGCACCACCACCACCAACTTCTCCCTTTTCACATCTTCCTGGGATAAGCTCAGTCCATCTGGAACTCACAGCAATCTAGGTAAGCTCCCCTGCTCCAAACCCAGGCAGCCCACTGGTCCCAGATCCTCCCACCAGACAGCTGGAGCAGGAGCTGCTCCAAGCCAAATAATTCAGTTTAGTGAAAAAGACACAGAAATTTAAAGAAGGTCTTAAGAGTTAAAACGACAATGCACATGTCAAAGTGCAAATCCATGGGAAATAAAACCCAAGAAAACAAATCTCCAACTAAAGTAAGTAATCCCATAATGATAGACTCCAACTAGAACAAACCTACGGAAAATGGCCAAGAAAGCCTGACCCAGGATAAGGGACTTTCAAAACATGATCATTATCATGTTCAATACTATGAAAAAGGAAGTCCAGGAGGAATTAAACAACTTCATCAATCACTTTGAAGAGGAACACAACAGAGACTTGAAGGAGTTGAGTAAAACAGTTTAAGAAACAAAAACAGGCATAGAGCAGTTAATACAGACTCAAGTACAGTATAAAACTGAACTAAAAGACAAGTTATCTTCATCCCAGAACTCAACAGAGAGTCTTATCAGCAGAATTAATGAAGCAGAAAATAAAATTTCAGACCATAAAGACAAAGTGGGAATATTAACCAGCTCAATGGAAGAGGTTGTTGAAGTCAAAAAGATACTCGAGAGAAATATTCAAGTGTTATGGGACACCCTGAAGAAGCCGAACATGCATATTCATGGAATACCAGAACAAGAATCCCAAATTTCCACACCTGAGGAAATTTTTCAAACTATCATCAAGGAAAACTTTCCTCATTTAAAAAAGAAAAGCCCATCCATATACAAGAGACATTCTGCATCCCAAACAGATATGATCAAAATAGAAGTTCGCCACGGCAAATAATAGTTAAAACACTCCAAATTCCAGATAAAGAAATGATGCTGAGAGTTGAAGGGAAAAAAAAGACAAGTCAATATTAAAGGTAAACCTATTTAAATAACAAATGACTTCTCAATGGAAACAGTAAGAGCAAGAAGAGCTTGGAGAGACATCAAGTATTGAATGAACAAAAATGTCAATCCAGGGCTGGAGAGGTGGCTCAGGGGTTAAGCCTCCACCTTGCAGGTGGAAGGTCCTAAGTTCGGATCCCAGATCCCACGTATAGACACCAGTTGGAAGCGGGGTCGCCCTGCGCTTCTGGTCCTGGTAGGGCGGAGCCTGTGAATCCCGGGGCAGAAGGAGGTGGAGGCGTCCATGTGGTTCGCGAATTCGTCCGTGGTTCTACACATACACAGACACACACACACACACACACAGACACACGCGCACGCACATACACACACATATGCACACAGTTGAATAAATAATAATAATAATTTAAAAAAATGTCAATCCAGCCTGACATACCCTGCAAAACTATCCGTCATGATTGGGGGAGAAAGAAAAATTTTCCAGCAACAAGACAACTTGAAGGGATACATGTCCATCAAACCAGACTTTCAAAAATGCTAGAAATGATACTCAAGCTTGAAGAAAAAAACAGGCATATCCAGGAGAACAGAAGGGAAGTATAATACCACCAAAACCTAAAAGTGAAACAATACACTTACAAAGATACTAAAAATAATAAATGTCCAAAAATAGTTTCTCAATTATAACATTAAATGTTAATGGAATTAACTTAGTGATCAAGAGACACAGATTACAAACTTGTATTTAAAATCACAATCCATCAATCTGCTGCCTGCAGGAAACCCATCTTACCACAAAAGATAGGCATGTCCTAAAAATAAAAGGCTGTTCAAAAATTCTGCAAGCTAATGGAATCAGAAAACAGCTAGGGGTAGCCATTATGTATTGGACAAAGTGGTTTTCAAACCAAAAAAAAAATCATAAGAGACATTGATGGATACTATTTAGTCACAGGTTCAATTCACCAGGAAGAAATCCCAATACTGAACATATATCCACCCAATTCGGGCCCCTTGACATTCATTAAGCAAACCCTACAATGTCTAAAGCAAGAAATCAATCCCAAAATGATAATTCTTGGGGATTTCAACACTGCCCCCCCCAACATGGGATAGATCAACAGGTAAAAAACTTAACAGAAACATTTTGAAGCTTAATCAAACCCTTACTGAAATAGACCTTACAGATCTCTATCGAACTTTTCATCCACACACCAAAGAACACATTTTTCTCAGCAGCACATGGAACTTTCTGCAAAATAGATCACATATTAGTCCACAAAATGAATTTCCACATATACAGGAAAGTTGAAATTCTAGACTGTACCTTATCAGACTACTACAGCCTACAGCTTGACATCCTCAACAGAACAAGCAACAGAAAATACACTAACTCATGAAAAATTAACACTATGATGCTGAAAGAGAATTGGATTCAGGAAGAAATTACAAAGGAAATTCAAGATTTCCTGAAAGTGAATGATAAGAATACAACTTACCAAAATCTCTGGGACACAATGAAAGCTTTCCTAAGAGGTAAGTTCATAGCTCTTAATGTCTACATCAAAAAAAAATGGAAACATCAGAAATAAACAACTTAACAATGCAGCTAAAACCTTTAGATACACTAGAGCAATCTGATCCCAAAAGCAGTAGAAGGGAGGAGATTAGCAAAATAAGGAGAGAAATAAGGAAGGAACACTACCAATTTCCTTCTATGAAGCTAATATCATCTTAACCCCCAAATCTAATAAAGATACACTTAAAAAAGAAACTATAGGCCAATTTCTCTGATGAACACAGATGCAAAGATGCTCAACAAAGTCTTAGTAAATCAGATTCAAAAACATATCAAAAACTTGGGGATCAAGTAGGCTTTATCCCAGGCACACAAGGTTGGTTCAACATACGCAAATCAATACATGTAAGTCATCATATAAACCAGTCCAAAGTTCAAGACCACATGATACTCTCAATAGATGCAGAAAAAGCTTTTGACAAGATCCAACAGCCTTTTATGATCAAAACCCTAGAGACAGTTGAAATGGAAGGAATCTTTATCAATATAATAAAAGCTGTATACAACAAGCTGACAGCAAGGATTGCACCCAATGAGGAAAAACTTGAAGCATTCCCACTTCGATCAGGAACTAGACAAGGCTGTCCACTCTCACCGCTTCTATTCAATATTGTACTTGAAGTCTTAGCTGATGACATAAGACAAGAAAGGGACATAAAAGGTATTGAAATCAGCAAGGAAGAAGTTAAGTTATTTCTATTTGCAGATGGCATGATCTTATACCTGTGTGATCCCAAAAACTCCACCAGGAAGCTCCTGGAACTAATTGAGAAGTTCAGCAGGGTGGCAGGATACAAAATAAATGTGCAAAAATCAGTGGCCTTCCTATATGCCCAGAATGAAAGAAGTGAAAAAGCCCTGAGAGAAATAATCCCATTTACTACAGCCCTTAAAAAATGAAATACCATGGTATAAACCTAACCAAGGAAGTAAGAGACCTCTATAATGAAAATTTTAAAACCCCAATGAAAGAAATTGCAGAAGATACCAGAAGGTGGAAAGATCTCCATGTTTGGATTGGCAAAATCAACATCATAAAAATGACCATCCTACCAAAGGCAATATACAGATTCAGTGCTATAACAATCAAAATCCCAAAGCAATTCCTTAACGAAGTTGACCAACATACTCAAAATTCATATGGAGGCACAAAAACCCAGCATAGCAAAAACAATCCTAAATAACAAAAACACGGCTGGAGATATCACCATATCAAACCTTAGTCTACACTACAAATCCATAGTTGTAAAAACAGCCTGGTACTGGCTCCAAAAGAGACACACAGATCAATGGATAAGGGTTGAAGACCCACATATAAGCCCACACAACTATAGCCATTGGATCTTTGAAAAAGGGGCCCAAAAAATCCAATAAAAAAACAGCATCTTCAACAAGTGGTGCTGGCAAAACTGGATCTCCACATGCAGAAGATTAAAACTGGAACCGTACCTGTCAACATATACAAGAATTAATTTCAAATGGTTCAAGAACCTCGATATAAGGCCAGAGACTATATAAAAACCATAGTTGAAAGGATAGGGAACTCCCTCGAGCTGATTGGGCTAGTCCATCAGTTCCTTAAGGGACATCCAATAGCACAGTCATTACAACCAACACTCAACAGATAGGATCTTGTGAAATTAGAGAAATTCTGTGCAGATAAAGAGATTGTAACTTGAGCACAAAGGAAACCCACAAAATGGGATAAAATCTTCACAAATGACATATCTGATAGAGCTCTAATTTCTAGAGTGCACAAATAACCTAGAAAACTAAACAACAAGGTAACAAAGGGGCCACTTAAAAAATGGGCCTTGCAACTTAAAAGAAACTTTACCAAGGACGAAATTAAAATGTCTAACAAATATCTTAAATAATGCTTCACATCATTAGCCATCAGGGAAATGTAAATCCAAACTTCCCTGAGATATCATCTCACCCCTGTCAGGATCCACAATACAAACAATACCAAATGCTGGAGAGGATGTGGAGAGAGGGGAACTGACCTACATTGCTGGTGGGAATACAGGCTCTTACAACCACTCTGGAAAGCCGTCGGGAAATTCTTAAAAAAGTTAAAGATTGAAATGCCATATGACCCTGCTATACCACTTTTGAGAATAACCCCCTCCAATATAGCAAAAATTCACCTCTATAGCACAAGCACAACCATGTTCATAAATAGCAAAGTCATGGAATCTGCCAAAATATCCAACAGTTGACGAATGGATAAGGAAAATGTGGTACATTTATACAATGGAATACTACTCAGCCATCAAAAATGATGAATTAATGCATTTCACCAGGAAACTGATGGAATTAGGAACAGTTATATTGAGTGAAGTATCCCAGACACGGAAAATTAAGTGCTGTAGGTACTCCCTAGGTGGATCCTAGTATCAAACCCACTTAGAGACACTCAAAGACAAATCTATGTAATACAGCAATTGTAAAGATTATAAACTAGAGTGATGGGAAGGAGGGACCCACCAGAAACAAGGAGAGAGGGGACCATGTTAAAGCAGAGAAATAAGCCACCATCAAGGACTGCAAGTAAGTAATGAGACATAGAGCTAACTCCACAGACTTTCCTTACTGATCATTTGCAACTGATGGGGTATGATCTCACCAGAAGGAGAGGGCATATAGGCTCCCAGATAGATAGTAACCATTTTGCAGAAGGAAGACTGACCCCTCCCTCACCATGGTCTCCTACTTTTATTCCATCTACATTTAAATATACTCTTATAACAAGACTCTAATTTAACAGGGTTTTATCTCTGACCAGGGGGTGACATCCAATCAGGATGGAGCCAAGGTAATTGCAGGAGCAGCAAAACCGAAAAAAATCAACAAACCATAATTTAGAACATCAGAGGCTCTATATCAATCACCTGTAATTGGGCCAGCCTAATCTCTTTCCATTCTGAAGCTCAGGGAATGTTGCGGAAGAGGGGGTGGTAAGATTGTAAGAGCACAAGGATGGGAGGAGTAATGATATGCAAGATATTCCACACCAGTTAGGGCCAAAGCAATCATAATAAGACTTTGCATGACCTGCACTATGTCCAACACATTATTGCCCCACAAAGTCTAGCATGGATTAAAGGCACTAGGATCCTTGGAGGATAGTTTTGACAGTCACAGTAGTGTTTCTAAGCTCAAAGGGAACACAGGAAAGGGTTCTGGAAAATGTCCCTGGGTCCCCGCTTCTCATTGTAGAGAAGGACCCAGAGCCGCATTTGGCATGCACATTAAAGGATGCTCTGGGAATTGGGGGGGAGATACTAAGGAATTGGGAGAGATTGTGGAGAGGAAGGGGAGCAGGGAGTTCGGGTGGAGGTGAATGGAGGGAGGGGACTGGTTACTTGTTAATTTTGTATGAGTGGAAATAATAATAATAATAAAAAGAAAAAAGAGAAGGAAATATATGGGAATTGTCAGGCCTTTCTGTTTGTTCCCATTTCAGGCCTAAAGCCTGTTCCCAGGGGAAGGTCACAGTTATCCCATGAGCAGGTGCTAGGATTTTCTCGGAATGTCACAATAATACCCATTGACAGATGCTAAGCATTCTTTCCTAGGTAATTTAAGTTTTGCCTCTGGCAGGAGGAATTCTTCTGGAAATTAGGAGTGCCTTTTACCTGCTCTTAGGTTTTTTGAGACTAGCTTCCTGCTCTCTGATCTAGAGAAAAAGCCTGCTTTTTAACTTTAAGTCAAATTCTAAATAGAGATTTCATGTCTAGGCACTCACAATAAGTAGACTTGTTAGCTAGAAGGTGTGCACTGATTTTAAAGAAATTAGAGAATAACTTCAAGAGTTTTAAAACATAGGTGGGTAAAATTCCCGAAATATAATACTATGCTCTCAGTTCACTAGAACCTTAAAAAGAACTGTAATACCCTTTTACCCTGGCTGAAGGCCAAGGAAGAGACCATAATGCCAAAAAGTCAAGACTATCCTCTGGAGATGGCATTTGCAATCCAAACTGGGAGAATCTATGTCAGTATCAAAGGGGGCTGTGTCTTTCTTTTCCCAAACTATTCTCTTATGAGAATTCACAGAGATGGACCATTCAAGTGCACTCACACTAATGATCACCTCCACCTCAAAACAGACACCCTTGGAAATACGGGGCCTGACAGTATGGACCCCGAGTTTGGAAAATGCATGGTTCACAGATGGGTGATCTAAAATTGATGGCAATATACTTCTGGAATTCCTCATAGGAAGACATTAGCAACCTTCCTATTAAAGGATGGATGGTTGCTATTATAGGAGGAATTATTCTTTTAATAATTATATTGCTTAAGTGTTTCCTTCAGCACATCTCTCAGTAGTTGCTCCATTAACAGGACCATGATACAGGTGCTTATGGCCCTTGAATATCCAAGCCATGGCCCCCTAGAGACGTGGTTCAAACTTGGATTGCAGAGATTGCATGAGCTGCATGCAAGTTCCCAAGCTAGAACCTGCTGCCATGCCTGATGCCAATGTCAACCCACCTGACTGAGAGGACCAACCCAGACAAGACAACAGCAAAAGCTCACACTGAGACTCATGGGATCTTGAGCACACCTAGAGTTAATTGTTGAAATCAAAAGGAGCTCAATCCTCCTTTGTGTTTTATAAAAGTTCTTGTTTCTGTCTTGGAGGCAGAATCCTTTGTTTTTGTTAGTCCTTTCTTTTTGTTCTGTGGCCCCACTGATGGATGAAATGGGACAGATGCAGATGACCCCTTTATAGTTAATCATAAAATATGTCCCTTACTGAAATCAAAAGGAGCTCAAGCCTCCTCTGTATATTTTAAGTATGCAGTCTCTACTAAAACAATGACAACTATGTGGGCTCAGCCCCATGCTATGTGGTGAAGCATTGTAGATTAGTTAGGTTTGGAAATACTGAGAGAATATTTCTTTCTTTCTTTATTTTTTTATTATTTATTCAATTGTGTGTGTGTATGTGTGTGTGTGTGCATGTGTAGAACAACAGACGAATTCGGGAACCACCATAGACCACCTCCTCCTTGTTTACTCTGCCCCAGGATTCAGAGGCTCTGCCCTACCAGGACTGGAAACGCAGGCCGCCCCCGCTTCCACTAGGCGTCTATACGTGGGGTCTAGGATCCGAACTGAGGACCTTCAGCCTGCAAGGCAGAGGCTTAACCCCTGAGCCACCTCTCCAGTCCTAGGGAAAGTATTTCTGTTAAGTGCCTTTACCCTCAAGAAATGGGTTAGGTTCTTGAAAAAATGTCCTTCCTGAAAGTGATTTCTGACTAGGAAATTATATGTCTAATTTTATTTGCAACATTCTTTACCCCTAAATTTTCTATATAAAAGCTATCACAAAAGTTTCAATAAATGGGTACAAATTCACTCAACCTGGAGAGTTGTATGTTTCTGTTCTCCACCTGGTCTAGAGGAGCCCTGATCTCGAGGCTGCGGCTCTTGCCTGCAGCAGATCATGGTGGTCTGATAGGATACAGGCTAGAATTTAACCTTTCCTGTATATGTGCAGATTCGTTTTTTGACCCAATATATAAACTATTTTGGAGAAAGTTCCGTGTACTGCTGAAAAAAGGTGTATTGATGTGTGGATGAAAAGTTTGAAAGAGATCTGTAAGGTCTATTTCAGTAAGGGTTTGATTAAGTTCCAAAATGTATTTGTTAAGCTTTTGACCTGTTGATCTATGCCATGTTGAGAGGGTGGTGTTGAAATCCCCAAGAATTATGGTTTGGGGGTTAATTTCTCCCTTTACATGCTGTAGGGTTTGCTTAATGAATGTGGAGGAGCTCATATTAGGCACATATATGTTCAGTATTATGAAGTCTTCCTGGTGAATTGTACCTGTGACTAAAATGTAGTATCCATCTGTGTCTCTTATGATTTATTTTTGCTTTGAAGTCCACTTTCTTTGACAGCATAATAGCTACCCTGCCTGTTTCCTGATTCCATTAGCTTGCAGAATTTTTGACCAGACTTATTTTTAGGAAGTGCCTAGCTTGTGTGGTGATATGAGTTTCCTGAAGGCAGCAGATTTATGGGTTGTGGTTTTTATTCCAATTTTCTAATCTGTGTCTCTCGATTGGTGAGTTAATTACATTGACATTTAATGTCATAATTGAGAAATTATTTTTAATTCTGGACATTTTTTGTGTTTAATGGCTTTGTAAGTGTATTGTTTAGCTTTTAGGTTTTGGTGATATTATACTTCCTTCTGTCCTCCTGCATATGCTTCTTATTTTCTTTGAATATCATTTCTAGCATTTTTTGAAGGCCTGGTTTGGTAGACATGTAAGTCTTCAAGTTGTCTTTGTGCTGGAAAACTTTTCTTTCTTCCTTGATCATAATGGATAGTTTTGCCAGGTATATCAGCCTGAGTTGACATTTTTTGGTCATTTAGTACTTGAAGTACATCTCTCCAAGCTCTTCTTGCTTTTACTGTTTCCATTGAGAAGTTATTTGTTATTTTAATAGGTTTACCTTTAAAAATGACTTGTTTTTTTTCCTTTGAAGCTCTCAGCACCTTTTATTTGTCTTGAATGTGGAGTGTTTTGACTGTTATTTTCCATGGTGTGTTTCTATTTTGGTCATATCTGTTTGGTGTGCAGAGTGCCTCTTTTTGAATGGTCTCTCATTCTTTAGATGAGGAAAATTTTCATTAATAATAATTTGAAAGATTCCCTCAGGTGTGGTATTGGCATTCTTGCTATGATATTCCATGAATGCACATGTTAGGCTTCTTCAGTGTGTCCCATAACTCTTGAATATTTCTCTTGACTATATTTTTGGCTTTAACAACTTCTTTCATTGAGCTGGTTAATACTCCCACTTTGTCTTCAAGGTCTGAAATTCTATTTTCTGCTTCGTTTGTTCTATTGATAAGACTCTCTGTTGAGTTTTGGGTTGAGGATAACTTGTCTTTTAGTTCAGTTTTAAACTCTGCTTGAGTCTGATTTAACTGATGTATACCTCTTTTTGTTTCTTGAACTGTTTTTCTCAACTCCAAGTGTCTGTTGTGTTCCTCTTCAAAGTGGTTTATGCGGTTACTTAACTCCTCCTGGATTTCCTCTTTTATAGTATTGGCCATAGTAATGATCATGCTTTGAAAATCGTTAACTTGGGCCTGGCTTTCTTGGCTATTTTCTGTGAATTTGTTCTGGTATGAATCTGTAGCTATGGAGTTAATTCTTTCAGTGAGAGATTTGTTTTCTTGGATTTTGTTTCTCATGGATCTACACTTTTATTTGGGCATTGTTGTTTTGTCTCTTGAGTCCTTATAGTTTCTATGCCTTTATTATTATTATTATTATTATTAATTATTATTATTATTATTTCTGCTCATACAAATTAACAGGTACACCAGTCCCCTTCTTACCCCATCACCCAGTGCCTCCCCCAAATCCCCAGAGCATCCTTTAATGAGTATGCCAAACTCTCTTGTGGGTCCTCCTCTCCGATAAGGTGCAAGGACTCAGGGACATTTCCCAGAACCCCTTCCTGTGTTCCCCTTGAGCTTAGGAACACTACTGTGACTGTCAATCCCTAGCCTCCAAGGTTCTTAGTGCTTTTAGTCCATGCTAGACTTTGGGAGGTCAATAATGTGTTGGACATAGCGCAGGTCATGCAAAGTCCTATTATGATTGCTTTGGCCCTAACTTGTGTGGAGTATCTTGCATATCATAACTCCTCCAGTCCTTGTGCTCTTACGCAATCTTGCTGCCCCCTCTTCCACCAATTTCCCTGAGTTTCAGGATGGGGATAGATTAGGCAGGCCTGAGTCCAGGTGGTTGATATAGAATCTCTGATGTTCTGAATTATGGTTTGTTGATTTTTTTCAATTTTGTTGTTCTTGCAATGCCCTTGGTTCCATCCTGATGAGTATTGGATGCCACTCCCTGGCCAGAGATAAAAACCTGTAAATTAGAGTCTTGTTATAAGAGTATATTCAAAGGTAGATGGAATAAAAGTAGGAGACCGTGGTGAGAGAGGGGTCAGTCTCCCTTCTGCAAAATGATTACTATCTATCTGCCAGCCTATATGCCCTCCCTTTCTGGTGAGATCATACCCCATCAGTTTCAAATGATCAGTAAGGAAAGTCTGTGGACTTAGCTCTATGTCTCATTACTTACTTGCAGTCCTTGATGGTGGCCTATTTTCTATGGTTTAACATGGTCCCCTCTCTCCTTGTTTCTGGTGGGGCTTTCCTTCCCCATCCCTCCTGTTTATAATCTTTACAATTACTGTAAGTATTACTGAGATTTATCTTTGAGTGTCTCTAAGTGGGTTTGGTATCAGGATCCATCTATTAGGGAGTACATATGGTGCTTAATTTTCCATGTTTGGGATAATTCACTCAATATAATTGTTTCTAATTTCATCAATTTCCCATAAAATTCCATTAATTCATCATTTTTGATGGCTGAGTAGTATTCCATTGTATAACTGTTCCACCTCATCTGTGAGCTCTCTCTGATGACTATGAGTCCTCTATGACCCTTATGAGCTGTCTGTGACCACAAGGAACTATGACCACTGTGATTCTCTATTTTTACTATGAGCTCTCCATCACCACTATGAACTCTTTTTGGCCACCATGAGCTCTCTATGACCACTATGATCTATGAACAATCTGAGCTCTCTATTACCACTTTGAGTTATGACCACTGTTAGCTCTCTATTTCTGCTGTGAGGTATGCCCCTATGAGCACTTTATGGCATTTGTGAGCTCTCTTTATCCACTGTGAGCTCTCCATCACCACTATGAGCTCACTATAACCACTATGATCTCTCTATGACCACAATGAGATATGACCACCATAAGCTGTGACCACTGTGAGCTCTCTATGACACACTATGAGCTCTCTAAGACTACTATGAGGTCTTATTTCCACTGTCATCTCTCTATGATTACTACAAACTGTGAACACTATGAGCTCTCTGACTATTGTGAGCTCTCTAGTACCAAAATGTGCTATGATGACCTTGAGATTTCTATGACTTTTATGAGCTCTCTGTGAGGTCTCTATGAACTGTCTATGGCCACTGTATGATCAATGTGATTATTGTGATCTATCTATGACAATTATGGGCTCTCTATGTCCTTTGTCAGGTTTCTATGACCACTGTCAGCTTTAGAAAGCATCTTTGATCTCTCTGACCACTATGAGCTATGTCCACTGTGATCTCTTTATGATGATTTTGATTCTCTATTACCATTGTGAGTTGTGACTACTTTAAGCTATCTGTGACCACTATGATTTATGAACTTTGTGAGCTCTCTATGACCACTTTGAGCACTTTATGATGACTATCAACTCTCTAAGGTCACTATGAGCTATCTATGACTACTCTGAGTTATGACCCCTATTAGCGCACTGTGCTATGACCCCTATGATCTTTCTATCACCTCTGTGAGCTCTGTATTACCACTATGAGCTCTGTATGACCATTGTGAGCTTTCTATGACCACTGTAGGCTCTCTATGATCATTGTGGGCTCCCTATAACCACTGGGAGTTCTTTATGACCACTATGAACTATGACCACTGTGAATTATCTATGACTGCTATGGAATATGATTCTCTTTGATCTCTGTGAACTCTTTATGAGCACTTTGATCTATAAAAACATTGAGCTCTCTATGAGCACTCTTAGTTCTCTATAACCAGTCTGAAATCTCTATGACCACTATTAGCTCTCTATGACCACTATGAGCTCTCTATTACAATTATGAGGTCTCTATGACCACTGTAACCTCCCTCTGACTATTTTCAGTTGTCTATGACCACTGTGAGCAATGACCATTATGAGCTTCCTATGACGACTGTGACCTCTCTATGAAGACTGTGAACTCTCTATGATGACTCTGAGCTCTCTGTGACTTCTGAGAGCTGTCTCTGACAAGTATGATCACACAATGACCACTGTGAACTCTGACCACTGATTACTATAAGATCTATAAGACCATTGTGACTTCTCTATGAACACGGTGAACTCTCTTTGACCATTGTGAGCAGTCTGTGATGACTATGAGCTCTCTATAACTACTGTGAGATTTGTGACCACTTTATTCAATGACCACTGTGAGCTCTTTATGACCACTATGAGCTATGACATCTGTTTTGTTCTCTGTGAGTTCTGTGATCTCTCTTGGCCACTATGAACTATGACCACTGTGAGCTGTCTATGACTACTATGAGCTATGATCACTGACAGCTCTCTATGTCCACCATGAGCTATGACCACTCTGAGTTCTCTATAGAAACTATGAGCTTTCTATGACCATTATGAGCTTTGAGCACTGTGCGCTTAGTAAGACTTCTGTGAACAGCGACCACTCTGAACTCCCTATGACAACTGTAAGTTATCTATGAGCTATGACCACTGTGAGTTCTCTCTGACCAGTGTGAGCTCTCTGTGACTACTATGAGCTATGACCACTGTGAGGTATGACCATTATGAGCTCCCTGTGGCTGCTGTATCCCCTCTATGAACATTGTGATCTCTTTCTGACCACTCTGACCTCTGTGTGACCACTGTGAGCTATTACCATTGTAACCTCTCTATGACTACTAAAAGGTAAGACCATTTTGAGCTCTCATTGAGCTCTCATGTGCACTATGATTTATGACAGTTGAGATCCTCTATGACCACTATGATCTCTCAATGACCACTGTGAGCCCTCTATGACCACTGTGATTTTTTATGAGCACTATGAGCTCTCAATGACCACGATGGGCTAAAGGCACTGTCAAGCTCTCTATGATCAGTGAAGGCTCTCTTTACACACTGTAAGCGCTGTATGACCACTGTGAGCACTCTATAATCATTATGAACTTTGTGCATTGTGAACTTTCTATGACCATTATGAGCACATGACATCTATGACATCTATGAGTTCTCTCTGACCACTATAAACTATGATAACTGTGAGCTCTCATTATTTATTATATGCTGTCTATACCTATTGTGAATTATGAACCCTGTAACCTCTCTATGTTCATTGTGAATTATGGCCATTATGAGTTCTCTATGACCACTATGAGCTGTATATGAGCACTTTAATCTATGACCACCGTGAGTTCTCTATGACCACCTTGAGCAATCTATGACCACTGTGAACTCTCTATGACAGCAGTAAGTGATGATGCTGTGATTTCTCAGTGAGGTTAGAACATCAGTGGTGAGGCTGTGTAGTCATATTGTGTCTATGATGTGATTTCAGAGGCGATGCAGTGATGCGACAGTGAGGCTATGTTGTCAATGGTGATGATATGATGTCACAGTGATGTTTTGATGTTACTTGTGATGCTGTGATGAAACTGGGTATGCTGTATTGGCATAGTGTGGATGTGGTGTTACAGTGAGATTGTGCCTTCACAGTGTAGTTGTGATGTCAGAGGAATGGCTGTGATATCACAGTGAGGCTGTGATGACACAGTGATGCTCTGATATCAGTGGTAATTCTATGAGATGACAATGAGGGTGTGATGTCAGTGGTGATACTGCAAATTCACAATGAAGTGAGATTTCTGTGGTGAGCCTGTTATGCGATGTCAAAGCTGTGGATGCAATTGACAATGTGGCTGTGTTGTCACTGGTGATGCTGTGTTGTCACAGTGAGACTTTGATGTTAGAGATATGGCTGTGATGTAACAGAGATACTGTTATGTCACAGTGAGGCTCTGATGTCAGTGGAGATTCTATGAGATGACAGTGAAGCTGTGACATCTGTGGTGATGCTTTGATTTCACATTGAGATTAGTCTGTAATGTGATTTCAGAGGTGAGGCGGTGAGGTGACAGTGAAGTTGTGTTGTCATTGGTGATGCTGTGATATCATAGTGAGGCTGTGACATCAATTTGGAGGCTGCGATGTCACAGCTGTGGCTGTGATGTCATAGTGAGATTGTGAAGTCACAATGAAGCTGCGATGATACAGTTAAGCTAGGATGTCAGAGATAAGTTTGTGATGTCACCATTAGGCTGTGATGTTAGTAGTGAAAGTATGATGTCACAATGAGGCTGAGTTGTCAGTGGTGAAGGTATGATTTACAAAAAGGGTGAGAAATTGGCGAGAATAATGTCATAGTGAGGTTATGATATCGCTGGTGAGGCTATGAGGTCAGTGAGCCTATTATGGACAGAGATGCTGTGATATCCTGGGAGAAGCATTGCTTTCACAGTGGAGTTAGTATGTCACTGGTAAGGCTGTGAAGTCACAGTGATGTCACTGGTGAGGCTGTGAAGTCACAGTGATATCACTAGTGAGGCTGTGAAGTCACAGTGATGCTGTGATTTCACTGTGGAAGTTGTGAGGTCACAGTGGCAAGGCTGATGTTACAGATGAGGTTTGGTTTAAATGTTGAATCTCAGATTTCATAGTAAGGCTATTGCATCACATTAAGACTAATATGTTACAATGAGACACTTATGTCAGAGGAGTGGCTGTGATGTCACTGGTGAAGCTATGCCTTCACAGTAAGGTTGTGATGTCAGATGTGTGGCTGTGGTACTTTACTGAGGGTACTTTACTGTGTGTGATGGCACAGTGAATATCTGATGTCAGTGATGATTCTATAAGATGACAATGAGGCTGTGATGCCAGAAGTGAGGCTGAAACATAACAGTAAGCCTGTGATGACTTTGGTGAGGCTGTGACAGCACAGTAAGTCTATGATGTCAAAGTTAAGGCTATGATATTACAGTGAGGTTGTGATGTTACTCGTGATACTGTGATATCACAGTGAGGCTAGAGTGTTACTGTGGAGGCTGTTTATTTCAATGTGGAGGCTCTGATGTCACAGTGTGGCTGTGATACACAGTTAGGTTGTGATGACAGAGTGAGGCTCTGATGTTAGTAGTGATTCTATGAGATGACAGTGAGGCTATGATGTCAGTGGTAATGCTATAATGTCACTGGGGCTGTGATATTAATGTGGAGGCTGTGATGTCACAGGTGCAATTGTGATGTCACATTGAAGCTGTGAAGTCACTGTGAGTCCATGATCACACAGTGAGTCTGTGATACACTGTGAGGCTGTGATAACACAGTAAGGCTATAATGTCAGATTTGAGGCTGTGATGTCATTATGAGGCTATAATGTCAAGGGTGAGGGTATTATGTCACAATGAGACTGAGTAATGAGAATGATGCCATAGTGAGGTCATTATTTCATTGGTGAGGCAATGATGTCAGTGGTGAGTCTATTATGTGATGTTGATGTTATGGTGTCTCTGGTGAAGCTTTAAAGTAAGAGTGACACAAGGATGTCAATGGTGAGGCTGTGAAGTCAAAGTGAGGATGTGATGTCACTGTGAGGCTGTGATGTTACGGTGAAGCTGTGATGTCACGGTGGAAGCTGTGAGGTCACTGTGAGATTGTAATATCAGTAGCGAGACTGATGTCACAGGTGAGACTTGCTTTAAGTTGTGGAGCTCTGATGTCATAATTTGGCTATTTTGTTACACTGAGGCTGTGATATCACAGTGAAGGTATCATGTCAGAGGTGAGCTTGTGATGTCACCAGTGAGACTGTTGTGTCAGTGGCAAGGTTGAAGTCACAGTGAGTTTGTAATATCACAGAGAGAATTTGATGTCACAGTGAGATTGTTATGTCATAGTGAATGTCACATCAGAGGTGAAGCTGAAACATAATAGTGAGCCTGTGATGTCAGTGGTGAGGCTGTGAAGGCACAGTGAGGTTGTGATGTCATTGTGAAAGCTGTGAGATTACAGTGAGGCAGTAACATAACTGGTAAGACTGATGTGATAAGTGAGGCTTGGTTTCAATGATGAAGCTGGGATGTCACAGTGAGGCTATGATGTCAGACATGAGCATGTGATGTCACCATGAGACTGTGATGTCACAGTGAGGCTGTGATGCAAGAGATGAGGCTGAGATGTCACTGATAAGGATGTTGTGTCAGTGGCAAGTTGAAGTCTCAATCAGTTTGTATAGTCGAAGAGAAGCTGTGATATTATAGTCAGGCTCTTATGTCACAGTGAGGGTGTGACATCAGAGGTGAGGCTGAAAGGTAACAGTGAGCCTATGATGTCAGTGGTGGGATTGTGAGAACACAGAGAGGCTGTGATATCAGTGGTGATGGTGTAATGTCACACTGAGGCTATTATGTCACTGTGGAGGCTCCGATGGCACAGTATGACTGCAATTTCACAATGAGACTGTGATGTCAGTGATTTGGCTGTAATGGCACAGTGTGGCTTTGATGACACAGTGAGGCTAAAATGATAGAGGTAAGGCTGTGAGGTCACCATGGGGCTGTGATGTCAGTGGTGAAGTTATGATTTCACAATGATGCTAAGATTCATTTGTTAAGGAAGGATGTCACAATGAGGCTGAGATGTCAGTGGCAAGGATGATGTCATAGTGAGGTTATGATCTCACTTGTGAGGCTATGATGTCTGTGGCCTACTAGGTGACAGTGATGCTGTGATGAGGTGAGGTGAGGCTGTGAAGTCACAATGAGGCACTGGTTTTACTGTGGACACTGTGATGCTGTAGTATCAGTAGCGTGGCTTTGTCACAGGTGAGGCTTGGTTTCTATTGTGAAACTCTGATGTCACAGTGAGGTTGTTGTTTCACACTGAGGCTGTGATGTCACAGAGAGGCTATGATGTCACCATGAGACTAATGTCACAGTGAAGCTATTGAGTTTTTCATAAGGAGGAAGTCACAGTGAATTTGTGACATCGCAGAGAGGTTGTGATGTCACAGTGAGGCTATTATGTCACAGTGAGGATGTGACATCAGTGGTGAGGTTGACAGTGAGCCTGTGATGTCAGTGTTGAGGCTATGACATCATAGTGAGTCTGTGATGTTAGAGATGAGGATACAATGTCACAATGAGGCTGTGATGTTACTGATGATATTGTCATGTCACAGTGAAGCTGTGATGCCAGAGATGTAGCTATGATGTCACAGTGAGCCTGTGATGTCACAGTGAGGCTGAGATGTGATGTCAGTGGTGAGGCTGTGATGTGATAGTGAGAATATGATGGCACAATGAGGCTGAGATGGCACAGTGAGGCTATTATATGATGTCAGAGGTGAAGCTGTAGTATGACAGTGAGGCTGGGATGTTAGGAGTGATGCTGTGATTTCACAGTGAGGCGATGATATCAGAGGTGAGATCTTGATGTCACCATAAGGCTATAATATCAATGGTGAAGGTATGATGTCACAATGAGGCTGAGATGTCAGTGGGGAAAATGATGTTATTGTGAGGTTATGATCTCACTGATGACTCTATCATGCCAGCAATAAGCCTATCATGTGGTAATGATGCTGTAATGTCTGTAGTGAAACTTTCATATGAGAGTGAGGCTCGGATGTCAGTGGTGAGGCTGTGAAGTCACAGTGAGATTGTAATGTCACAGTGAGGTTGTGATGTCAATGTGGAAGCTATGGGGTCACAGTGAATCTGTGATGTCAGAGTTGAGGCTGTGATGCACAGTGAGGCTTTTCCTTCACAGTGAGCCTGTGATGTTAGAGCTGTGGCTGCTATGCCATTGATGAGACTGTTGTGTCAGTGGTAAGGCTGAAGTCACGGGAAGATTGTGATGTTAGTAGTAAGGCCATGATATCACAGTAAGGCTGTGATGTTATTGGTGATGAAGTGACGTCACAGTGAGTCTCTGTGCTCACAGTGAGGCTGTGATATCAGAGGAGTGGCTGTTAAGTTACATTGAGGCTATGATGTCATAGTGAGGCTGTGATGTCACTTTGGAAGCTCTGAGGTCACATGAGGCTGTAATATCATTGGCAAAGGCTGATGTAAGTGTTGAGGCTTGGTTTCAATGGTAAAACTCTGATGTCAAAGTGAGGCTGTTTTGTCACACTGAGGATATGATATCATGGTGAGACTACGATGTCAGAAGTCAGGCAGTGATGTCATCAGGAGACTGGAAGTCCCAATGAGTCTGTGATGTTTGAGTCGAAGCTGTGATGTCACAGGTGAGGCTGAGATGGCTCAATGAGGCTATGATGTCACTGTTGAGTATTTGATGGCACAGTGTGGCTGTGATTTCAAAGTGAGGCTGTGCTCTAACAGTGAGGCTGTGATGACACAGTGAAGTTATATCAGAGGTGAGACTGTGATGTCACAACGAGGCTGAACTGTCAGTGCTAGAATGATATCCTAATGAGATAATGATCTCCCTGTTGAGTCCATAATGTCAGTATAATGAGGTTATGATCTCTCTAATGAGTCTATGATGTCAGTGGTGAGCCAATTATTTGGCAATGAAGCTGTCACCATGGGAATATGATGTCTGGTGTCAGCCCTGTGATGTCACCATGAGACTGTGATGTAATAGTGAATTCATCAAGTCAGAAATAAAGCTGTGATATCACCGGTGAGGCTGCTGTGTCGGGGCAAGGATGAATACACATTGAGTTTGTGATGTCAGAGTGAAGCCTTGATGTAAAAAAATGAGTCTGTGATGTCACAATGAGCCTGTGGTGTCATAAGTGATTCTATCATGTCACAATGAGGCTATGATGTCACTGTGGAGGCTGTGATGGCAGTTTGGCAATGATGTCCCAGTGAGCCAGTTATGAAGCTGATGTCACAGGTGAGGCTTGGTTTCAAAGGTGAAGCTCTGATGTCACAGTGAGGCTATTGTGTCACACTGAAGCTGTGATATAACAGTGAATCTATGATGTCAGAAATGAGCCTGTGTTGTCACTGTGTGACTGTGATGTCACAGTAAGGCTGTGATAACAGTGGTGAGCCTCTGATGTCACCTGTGAGGCTGTTGTGTCAATGACAAAGCTGAAATCACAATGACTTTGTGACATCCCAGAGAGGCTCTTCTGTCACACTGAAGGTGGAACAACAGAAGTGAGGCTAAAATATAACAGTAAGCCTGTGGCATTAGTGGTGCAGCTGTGACATCACAGTGAAGTTTTCATGTCAGAGTTCAGGGTGCGATGTCACAGTGAGGCTGTGTTATTACTGGTGATGCTGTGAAGTCACTGTGAGGCTGTGTTATCACTGGTGATGCTGTGAAGTCACAGTGAGGCTGTGTTATCACTGGTGATGCTGTGAAGTCACAGTGAGACTATGATGTCACAGTTAGGATGTCAGAAGTGAGCTTGTGTTTTCACCATGAGACTGTGATGTCACCATAAGTCTGTGATATCATTGGTGAAGGTATGATGTCACAATGATTCTGAGATGTCAGTGGTATGAATGATGTCACACTGAGTTTTTTATTTCACTAATGAGGCTACGAGGTCAATGTTGAGCCTATTATAAGATAGTGTCACTGTGATGTCTGTGGTGAAGTTTGATGTCACAGTGGGGCTCTTGTGTCACACTGAAATTGTGTTGTCACAGTGAGGCTATGATGTCAGAGGTAAGGCTGTTATGTCACAGTGTGGGTGTGACATCAAAGGTAAGGCTAAAACATACCATTGAGCCTGTGATCTCATTGCTAAGGCTATGATGTCACAGTGAGCCAGGGAGGATGTGCTATCACTGTGGAAGCTGTGAGATCACAGTGTGGCTATAATATCACTGGCAAGGCTAATATCAAGGGTGAAGCTTGATTTCAATGGTGAAGCTCTGATGTCACAGTGAGGCTGTTGTGTCACACTGAGGCTGTGAGGCTATGATGTCAAAAGTGAGCCTGTGATGTCACAATGAGACTGTGATTCACAGTGAGACTGTGAGGTGAGACTATGATGTCACTGGTGAGGCTGTGACATCACAGTGAGGCTTGGATGTCAAGGATAAGGCTGCCATTCCACAGTGAAGTTGTAATATCACTGGTGTTGCTGTGATGTAACAGTTAGGTTATGATGGCCTGTGATGGCACAGTGCGGTTGTGATGTCACAGAGAGGATGTGACCTCATAATGAGGCTATGATGTCAAAAGTGTGGCTGTAATCTCACAGTGAGATTGTGATGTCAGTGATGATGCTGTATATCATACTGAGTCTGTGATACCAGCAGTGAGGCTATGATATCACAGTGAGTCTGTGATGTCACAATGAGGCTGTGATGTGACATCGAATGTGAGGCCATGATGAGCAATTAGGCTGTGTTATCACTGGTGATGCTCTGAGTCACAGTGAGGCATTGATGCCAATATGGGGGCTGTGATGTCGCTGAGTGGCTATGATATCACAGTGAGGCTGTGCCCTCACAGTGAGGCTGTGATATCAGAGTTGTGGCTGTGATGTTACAGTGAGTCTATAATGTCACAATGAGGCTCTGATATCAGTGGTGATTCTATGAGATAACAGTGAGGCTGTGACATCAGTGGTGAGCCTGTGCATTGACAGTAAGGTTGTGATGTGATGTCAGAAGTGAGGCTGCGATGTGACAGTGAGGCTGTGTAGTCACTGGTAATGCTGTGCTATCATAGTGAACCTGTGATATCACAGTGAGGATGTGATGACAAATGTGGCTATGATGTCAGACGTAAGGCTGTGATGTCACCATGAGGCTGTGATATCAGTGGTGAAGTTCTGAAGTCACAATGAGGCATTGATGTCAGTGTTGTGGCTATAAAGTCACAGTTAGATTGTGGTATAACAATGAGGCTGTGATTACACAGTGAGGTAATGAGGTCAGAGGTGAGGCCATGCTGTCACCATGAGGCTGAGATGTCAGTGGTGAATTTATGATGTCACAATGAGGCGGAGATATTAGTGTCAAGAATGATGTCATAATGAGATTATGATCACATTGGTGAGATTATGATATCAGTGGTGAGTCTATAAAATGACAGTGATGCTGTGACACCTGTGGTGAAGACTCATGTCACCATATGACTGTGATGTCAAAGTGAGGCTGTGCTATCACAGTGAGGATGTGATGTCAGAGGTGTAGCTGTGCTATCACTATAAGGATGTGATGACATAGGGAGGCTATGATGAAACTGTGAGGCTTTGATATCAGTAGTGATTCCATGAGATGACAGTTAGGATTTGATGTCCCTGCTGATGCTGTGACTTCATAGTGAGGTTAGGATGCCAGTAGCGAGGCTGTGCTGTGACAGTGAGCTTGTGATGTGATGTCAGAGGGGAGTGTGCGATATGACAATGAGGGTGTGATGTCATTGGTGATGCTGTGATGTATCATCAGTGAGGCTATGATGGAACCGTGGGGCATTTGATGGCACAGTGTGGCTCTGATGTCACAGTGAAACTGTGCTGTCACACTGAGGTGTGATGTCAGAGGTGAGCCTCTGATGTACCATGAGACTTTATGTCACAGTGAGGCTGTGATGCCACAGTGAGGCTATGATAATACAGTGAGGCTTTGATGATACAATGAGGTTATGATGGCAGAGGTGAGGCTTTGATGTCATCATGAAGCTGTGGTGTCAATGGTGAAGGTATAATGTCACAATGAGCCTTTGACTTCAATGGTAAGGCTGTGTTGTCATTGGTAAATTTTGGTTTCAATGGTGAAGCTCTGATGTCATATTGTCACACTGTTGTGTGTCACACTGAGGCTGATGTCAGAAGTGAGCCTGTGATGTCATCATAAGCCTCACTGTAGCTTTGCAGCATCAGTGTATCACAAGCTTCACAGTGACATCAGAGCTTTACAGTTGAAACCAAGACTTACCTGTGACATTGGCCTCACTATTGATATTCCAGCCTCACTCTAATCTCACAGTAAGGCTGTGATGTAAGCAGTTATCTTTGATGTCACAGTGAGGATGTGATGTCTCAGTATGACTGTGATGACACAGTGAGGCGCTGATGTCAGCAGTGATTCTGCAAGATGACAGTGTGGCTGTGATATTAGTGGTGATGTTGTGATTTCACAGTGAGTGTAGGATGTCGGTGGTGAAGATGTGCTTTCACATTGAGACTGTGACATGATGTGAGGTGAGAGGTGAAGTAACAGTGAGACTGTACTGTTACTGGTAATGCTGTGATCTCACAATGAGGCTATGATGTCACTGTGGAAGCTTTGACATCATAGTGAAGCTGTGATTTCAAGTGAGGTTGTGATGTTACTGTGGAAGCTGTGAGGTCAGTGAGACTAATATCAGTGGTAAGGTTGATGTAACAGATGACTCTTGGTTTCAGTGGTGAAGCTCTGATGTCACACTGAGGCTATGATATCAGAAGTGAGCCTGTGATGTCACCACAGTGTGGCCGTGATGTCACAGGGTGGCTGTGATATCATAATGGGTCTTTGTTGAGATAGTGAGGCTCTTATGTCAGTGGGGATTCTATGAGATGACAGAGAGAATGTTACATGAGTTGTGATGTTGTGCTGTCACAGTGAGTCTATGATGAGATATCAGAAGTGAGGGTGTAATGTGACAGTGAGGTTGTGTTGTTACTGGTGATTCTGTGTGATACGGTGTGGCTGTGTTGTCACAGTGAGGCTATGATATAAGAGGTGAACCAGTGATGTCACCATTAGACTGTGATATCATAGTGTGGTTGTGATGTCATAGTGATTCTGTGTCCTCACAGGGAGGCTGTGAAATTAGATTTGAGGCTGTGATGTCAGTGATGAGGCTGTGAAGTCACAGTGAAATTATGATGTCACTGTGGAAGTTGTGAGGTCACAGTGAGGCTGTGATATCACTATGAGGCTGTGATGTCATAGGGAGGCTGTGATATCAGTTATGAAGTTATGATGTCACTATGGAGCAGAGACGTGATAAGCGAGAATGATGTCATAGTGAGGCTGTGATACTACTGCTGCAGCTATTGTGTCATGAACCTATTAACAGTGATGCTGTGATGACTGTGTTGAAGCTTTGAGGCTGTACGTGATGACTGTGTTGAAGCCACAGTGGGGCTGTTTTGTCACACTAAAGTTGGGATGTCACAGTGAGGATGTGATGTGAGAGTTGAGGCTATGATTTTGCAGTGAGGCTGTAATATCAGAGGCAGGCTCATGTTACATGTTAGGCTTGGTTTCAGTGTTGAAGCTTTGATGTCACAGTGAGACTGTTGTATCACACTGGGGCTGTGATGTCACAGTGACACTGAGATGTCAGTGGTGAAGTTATGATGTCACAAGGCTGAGATATCAGTAGCAAGAATGATATCCTAGTTAGGTTATGATCTCACTGGCCATGACATCATATTTGCCACTGATTACAGCTTCAGGTGACCTCAGAGATTCCACTGTCATATCACAGCCTCACTGTGAGATCACAATCTCATTGTGACTTCACAGCATCATCACTGATATCCTAACCTCATTGTGACTTCAAAGCTTCCACATAGACATCTCAGCATCACTATCACATAATAGGTGCACAACTGATCACACTAAGGCTTTGATGTCAGATGTTTGGCTGTGATGTCATTGTGTGGCTGTGATGTCACAGTGAGGATGTGATGTTACAGTGATGATCTGATGTTAGTGGTGATTCTATGAGATGACAGTAAGGCTGTGACATCAGTGGTGGTGCTGTTATTTCACATTGAGGCTGTTATGTCACTGATGGTGCTGTGATGTCACAGTGAGGGTATGATGTTACTGTCAAAGGTGTGATGTCAACATGAGGCTGTGATGTCACAGTGAGACTCATTTTACATGAGGCTGTGATGACACAATGAGGCTTTGATATCAGAGTCAATGCTGTGATATCACAATGAGGCTGTGATGTCACTGGTGATGCTGTGATGTCACAGTAAGGCTATGGTGTGCTGTCGAGGCTGTGATGACACAGTGTGGCTGTGATGTCAGAGTTGAGCCTGATGTAAGTGGTGATTTTATGAGATGACAGTGAAGCTGTGAAGTCAGTGGTGATGCTGTGAGTTTAGGATTTCAGTGGTGAGACTTTGTGAGGCTGTACATGATGTCAGAGGTGAGGCTGTGATGTGACAGGTAGGTTGTCTTGTCACTAGTGTTGCTGTGATGTCACAGTGAGGCTGCACCATCAGAATGAAGCTGTAATGTTGAAGGTGTGGGTGTGATGTCACAAAGAGTCTGTGTTAACACAGTGAGGCTTTTATGACACAGTGACACTCTGATATCAATATGGAGGCTGTGATTTCACACTATGCCTGTGATGTCACAGTGAGGTTGTGCCCTCACCCTGAGGCTGTGTTTTCAGAGTTGAGGTTCCAATGTCACAGTGAGGGAGTGATGTAAATGTGGAGGTTGTGCCCTCACAGTGAGGATTTGATGATAGAGGTATGGCTTTGATGTCACAGTGAGGCTGCAATATCTCAAGCTGCGATTTTAGAGTGAGGTTCTAATGTCAATGGTGATTCTATAAGATGACAATGAGGCTATGACATCAGTGGTGAGAATGTGATTTCACTGTGAAGTTAGGATGTCAGTGATGACACTGTTCCACCAAAGTGAGGGAGTGTTGTGATTCCAGATGTGAGGCTGAAATGTAACAGTGAAGTTGTGTTGTCACTGGAGATGCTGTGATGTCACAGTGAGTATGTACCCTCACATGACACTGTGATGTCAGAGGTGTGCCTGTGATATCATAATGAGGCTGTAATGTCACAGTGATGCTGTGATGGCAGAGTGAGGCTCCGATGTCAGTGGTGATTCTGTGAATGACATTGAGGCTGTGACATCAGAGGTGATTGTGTGATTTCTCAGTGAGCCTAATATATCAGTAATAAGGGTGTGCTGTCACAGTGACATTGTGATGTGAAATCAGAGGTGAAGCAGTGATGAAACAGTGAGGCTCTGTTATTACTGATGATGCTGTAATGTCACAGTGAGGCTGTGAATGTCAATATGGAGGCTGTGATGCCACAGTGAGCCTCTGATGTCAGAGGTGTGGATGTGATGTCAGTGAGGTTGTGATGTTCCAGTGAGGCTCTGCCCTCAGAGTGGGGCTATGATGTCAGAAGTGAGACAGTGATGTCACAATGAGGATGTGGCATCAATGTGGAGGTTGTGATTTCACTGGTGAGGCTGTTGTGTCATTAGGAAGGCTGGAGTCACAGGGAGTTTTGACATCACAGAGAGGCTGTAATGATGCAGCAAGGCTGTGATGACACAGCGAGGCTGTGATGTCAATATTGAAGGTATGATGTCACACTGACATTGAGATATAAGTGGTGAAGGTATGATGTCACATGTGATGGTGATGTCACAGTGAGGCTATGATGTCACATGTGAGCCTGTGACTTCACCATGAGATGATGCTGTAACTGTAAGGCTGTGATATCTCAGTGAGACTGCGATTTCTGAGTGAGGCCATAGTCAATAGTGATTATATGAGATGACAGTGAGGTTATGACATCAGTGGTGAGGCTGTGATGTAACCAGTGAGGCTGTTTTTTCAATGGCAAGGGAGAAGCCACAGTGAGTTTGTGACATCAGAGGAGGCTGTGATGTTACAGTGAGGCTGTTATGCAACAGTGAGGGTGTGACATCAGAGGCAAGGCTGAAACATAATTGTGAGTCTGTGATGTCAGTTGTGAGGCTGTGATTTCACAGTGAGGCTAGGATGTCAGTTGTGAGACTGTGAAGTCACAGTGAAATTGTGATGTCACTGTGGAAGTTGTGAGGTCACAGTGAGGCTGTAATATCAGTAGCAAGCATAATATAACAGGTGAGCCTTGATTTCAGAGTTGAGGCTGTGATGTCAAAGGTGTGCCTGTGATGATACTGTGAGGCTCTGATGTGAATGTTGATTCTATGAGATGACAGTGAATCTTTGATGTCAGTTGTGATGTTGTGATTTCACAGTGAGGGAAGGACATCAGTGCTGGGGCTGTGTTGTCATAATGAGGCTCTGATGATGTTAGAGGTGAGGCTCTGATGTGAGAGTGAGTGTTCATCAATGTGGAGGTTGTCCCATCAGGGTGATGCTGTGAGGTCACAGTAAGGGTGTGACATCAGAGGTAATCTGAAAAGTAACAGTGAGCCTGTGATGTCTGTGGTGTGATTGTGATATAAAAATGAGGCTATGATGTCAGAGGAGAGTCTGTGATGTCACCATAAGTCTGTGTTATCAGTGGTGAAGGTATGATGTCACAGCAATTCAACAATGTCAGTGGTGAGAATGATATCATAGAGAGTTTATGATCTCACTGGTGTTACTATGATGTCACTGAGTCTACTATGTGACCATGACTCTGTGATGTTTGTTATGGAGTTTTGATGTAACAGTGAGGCTAGGATGTCAGTGGTGAGACTGTGAAGTCACAGTGAGTCTGTGATAGTTGCAATGAGGCTGTGATATCAATATTGAGGTAACAGTTGAGGCTGTGATGTCACTGTGAGTCTGTGATATCACTGGTGATGCTGGATGTCACAGTAAGCCTTTGATGTCAATGTGGAGGCTGTGATGTTACATTGTGACTGTGATGTCACAGTGAGGCAATGCCCTCAAAGAGAGGCTATGATGTCAGTTATTTCTTCTAAGACATTTTATGGAGAATATGTTCTCAGATTTCCTATTCTTTTCATGGTTTGGTTCCTTCCAACCTTTCCAAAAATATTTTTGAGCTTTTGTAAGTGGAATTATTTTGCTTCATGCCTAATTCATAGGAAAGTTGCTGAGTTTTGAACAAACATTTTGTAAGCTGCCACTCCACTGCATCCATTTTTCAATGCCAGATGTTTCCTCCTGGAACTTCTAGAATCTCTTAGATAAACGATTATGATTTCTGCTAATGGGGTACCTTTTCTTCTTGTATTAGTCTTTTCTCCTACTGCTATATATGACCTCAGTTAAAGTAGTGAAGAGAAGTTGTTAGAATTGACAGGCTGTAGTAGCTTTGGATGAAAGTAGGATCCCCTAAATTTTTCAAACTTTCAAAGGTCCTGGTTGTAGAATTGTTACATAAGGACTTTTTAAGTTTTTATCTTCAAATGCCATCAGAATTTTCTTCAGGGATTTCATCATAAAGGATGTTGAATTAATTCAAATGTTTCCTCTGCATCCATTCAGGGAATAGTGTCATTGTGTCATTGAATTTGCTCCTATGATATATTATCTATACACATTTAAATATGTTCAATAAACTCTACCTTTCTCTAATATATCCACAATATATCTAACAGGGATGTTTTGAATCTACTTTTGTATCTGAATGTACTTGTGTTCATCAAGAAGGCTGTATAGGTTTCTTCTCATTACTTTTCCTTTGTTAAGCATTGAGGGAATTTGGCAGCTTTCCTCAGAATATTTATCAAATAGCTTTAGTTATATTGTGCTTAGTTCTTCTATTACTGCTTGCATGAACTCTACATAGAATTTTTCTGGCCCTGAGCTTTCATGATCAAAGTGACCTGTAGCAGCTTCTTCATTTAAATCATTCAATTCAACTTGTTTATATTTTGTTATATTTCAGCTGCAAGTTATCTATTTCCTCCCGAGTCAACAAAAGATTCGACCCATAGTATTATGTTCCCCTGAATATTCTTGGTGTCACTTGCAATAAATTCATTTTCATCACCAATTTTATGAATGTTGGAATTGTTCTTTCACTTTCACAGTTGTGTCTGAAGATTTTCCATTCAGGTTAATTTTAAAATTTTTTCTGATCATACAAACATAATAGGAACCCCTGTCCCCTCCCTCCCTCCACCCCTCCCTGGACCTCCCTGTTTCCTCCCTGCTTTGGCCCTCTCTTTCCCCCCTCCATCCCTTTCTCCCAGTGCCCCCTCCTCCCATCTCTGAAGCATCCTTTAATGATTATATCAAACTTTCCTTTGGGTCCTCCTCTCAGATGATTGTAAGGACTCAGTGGCAATTACTAGAACTCTTTCTTATGTTCCCCTTAAGTACAGGAACACTATCGTGATTATTAATTCCTTGCTTCTAAGGATCCAGTGCCTTTAGTCCATGCTAGAATTTGAGGGGTCAATGATATGTTGTTGCTCATTGCGCAGATCATGCAGAGTCCTGTTATAATTGCTGTGGCCCTAACTTGTATGGAGTATCTTGCATATCATGACTCCTCCCATTCTTATGCTCTGAAAATCTTACCACCCCCTCTTCCGCAAATTTCCCTGAGCTTCAGAATGGGGAAATATTAGGCAGGCCTGATTCCAGGTGTTGATATAGACTCTCTGATGTTCAGAATTCTGCTTTGTTGATTTTTTTCAGTTTTGCTGCTCCAGAAATGCCATTGGTTCCATCCTGATGGATATTGGATGTCACCCCCGGCCAGAGATAAAAACCTGTTAAATTAGAGTCTTGTTATAAGAGTATATTGAAAGGTAGATGGAATAGAAGTAGGAGACCGTGGTGAGAGAGAGGTCAATCACCCATTTGCAAAATGGTTACCTTCTATCTGGCAGCCTATATGCCCTCCCTTTCCCTACTCCGCTGCCTGGGATGTACTGCTGACCTAGGTAAGCTCTGCTCCTGCTCACCCCCAGAACCCCAGGCAGCCCAAGTGACCCAGCTCCTCCCACCAGCCCGCCAGAGCCTGAACCATGAAGGACTGGGGAGGAGGACTTCCTGCACCCGGGCCCCGCTCCAGCTCCTCCAGGTTAAATAGTGCACAGCCGATGCCCCGACTTCCCTTTCCCACTCTGCCACCAGGGTCACGCCTGCGGTCCAGCTGGGCCGCACCACAACCTAGGTGAGCTCCACCCCCGCCCACCCCCAGAACCCCAGGCCAAATAATTCAGTTCAGTGAAAAACGCATAGAAATTGAAAAAAGATCTTAAGACTTAGAACGACAATGCCCCAGTCAAAGTGCAAATCCATGAGAAACAACACCCAAGTAAACAAATCTCCCACTGAAAAAATTAATCCCATAATGTTAGTCTCCACCCAGAACAAACCCACGGGAAATGGCCAAGAAAGCCTGAGCCAGGATAATGACTTTCAAAATATGATCATTACCATGTTCAATATTATGAAAGAGGAACTCCGGGAGGAATTGAATAAGTGAATCAATCACTTTGAAGAGGAACACAACAGACATTTGGAGGAGGTGAGAAAAACAGTACAAGAAACAAAAACAGGCATAGAGCAGTTAAAACAGACTCAAGCAGAGCTTAAAACTGAGCTAAAAGACAAGTTATCTTCAACCCAGATCTCCACAGAGAGTCTTATCAGCAGAACTAATGAAGCAGAAAACAGAATTTCAGATAAAGTGGGAGTATTAACCAGCTCAATGGAAGAGGTTGTTAAAGCCAAAAAGATACTTGAGAGAAATATTCAAGAGATATGGGACACCCTGAAGAAGCCCAACATACATATTCATGGAATACCAGAGCAAGAATCTCAAAATACCACCCCTCAGGAAATTTTTCAAACGATCATCAAGGAAAACTTTCCTCATCTAAAAAAAAGAGAGGCCCATCCATACACATGAGGCATTCCGCACCCCAAACAGATAAGACCAAAACAGAAGCTTGCCACGGCAAATAATAGTTAAAACACTCCACATTCTAGATAAAGAACTGGTGCTGAGAGCTTCAAGGGAGAAAAAACAAGTCACTTTTAAAGGTAAACCTATTAAAATAACAAAGGACTTCTCAGTTGAAACAGTAAAAGCAAGAAGACCTTGGAGAGACATACTTCAAGTATTGAATGAGCAAAAATGTCAACTCAGGCTGATTTACCCATCATGATCGAGGGAGAAAGAAAAATCTTCCAGCACGAAGACAACTTGAAGGGATACATGTCCACCAAACCAGGCCTTCAAAAAATGCTAGAAATGATACTCAAGCGTGAAGAAAAAAACAGGCATATCCGGGAGAACAGAAGGGAAGTATAACCATTAAAAGCAAAACAATATACTTAAAAAACTACTAAACATAATAAATGTCTGGAATTCAAAATAGTTTCTCCATTACAACACTAATGTTAATGGAATTAACTGACTGATCAAGAGACACAGATTACAACTTGGATTAAAATCACAATCCATCAATCTGCTGCTTGCAGGAAACCCATCTCACCACAAAAGATAGGCACTTCCTAAAAATAAAAGGCTGGTCAACAATTTTACAAACTAATGGAAGCAGAAAACAGGCAGGGGTAGCCATTATGCTATTGGACAAAGTGGTCTTCAAACCAAAGAAAATCATAAAAGACATTGAAAGATACTACATTTTAGTCACAGTTACAATTCACCAGGAAGACTTCACAATACTGAACATATATGCACCCAACATGGCCCCTCCCACATTGATTAGGCAAACCCTACAATGTCTAAAGTAAGAAATTAATCCCAAAACGATAATTCTTGGGGATTTCTATACTGCCCTCTCAACATGGGATAGATCTACAGGTAAAAAACTTAACAGAGACACTTTGGACTTAACCAAACCCTTACTGAAATGCATCTTACAGATCTCTATCGTACTTTTCATCCACGCACTTACCTAAATTGAATCAGGAAGTTGTGAATTATTTAAATAGTCCTATAACATATGTGGAAATTGAAGAAGTAATCTTGAATCTTCCCACCAAAAAATGTCCTGGACAAGATGGATTCAGCACAGAATTCTACCAGACATTTAAGGAGCTAATAACACCAATACTTCTTAAAATGTTATGTCAAATAGCAAAGGAAGGAACACTACCAAATTCCTTCTATGAAGCTAATATCATTTTAATCCCAAAACCTAATAAAGATAAACTTAAAAAAGAAAACTATAGGCCAATCTCTCTAATGAAAACAGATACAAAGATTCTCAATAAAGTCTTAGCAAATCTGATTCAGAAACATCGAAAAGATCATTCACGGGGATCAAGTAGGCTTTATCCCAGACACACAAGGTTGGTTCAACATACTCAAATCAATAAATTTAATTCACCATATAATCCAGTCCAACGTTCAAGACCACATCATACTCTCGATAGATGCAGAAAAAGCTTTTGACAAGATCCAACAGTCCTCTATGATCAAAACCCTAGAGAACATTGGAATGGAAGGAACCTTTATCAATATAATAAAAGCTGTATACAAGAAACACACAGCAAGGATTATACTCAAAAACGTAAAGCATTCCCACTTTGATCAGGAACTAGACAAGGCTGTCCACTCTCGCCACTTCTTTTCAATATTGTACTTGAAGTCTTAGTTGAAGCCATAAGAAAAGAAAGGAACATAAAAGAGATTCGAATCGGCAAGGAAGAAGTCAAGTTATCTCTATTTGCAGATGATATGATCCTATACCTGAGTGAACCCAAAAACTCCACAAGGAAGCTCCTGGAACTAATACAGAAGTTCAGCAGGGTGGCAGGATACAAAATAAATGTGCAAAAATCAGAGGCCTTCCTATATGCCCAGAATGAAAGAAGTGAAAAAGCCCTGAGAGACTCAATCCCATTTACAATAGCCCCTAGAAAAATGAAATGCCTTGGTATAAACGTAACCAGGGAGGTAAAAGACCTTTACAATGAAAACTTTAAAACCCTAAAGAAAGAAATTGCAGAAGAAACCAGAAGGTGGAAAGACCTCCCATGTTCCTGGATTGGCAGAATCAACATCGTAAAAATGACCACCCTACCAAAGGCACTATACAAATTCAACGCTATACCAATTAAAATCCCCCAAAAAAAAATTCTTCAAAGAAGTTGACCAAACAATCTCAGAGTTCATATGGAGGCACAAAAGACCCAGGATAGCAATGACAATCCTGAGTAACAAAAACACTGCTGGAGGTATCACCATATCAAACCTTAGTCTATACTACAAATCCATAGTTGTAAAAACAGCTTGGTACTGGCTCCAAAATAGATACACAACTCAATGGATAAGGATTGAAGACCCAGATATAAGCCCACAAAATTACAGCCATTTGGTCTTTGACAAAGGGGCCCAAAAAATCCAATAGGAAAAGAACAGTATCTTCAACAAATGGTGCTGGAAAAACTGGATCTCCACATGCAGAAGATTAAAACTGGACCCGTACTTGTCACCATGTACAAGATTTAATTCCAAATGGATCAAGGACCTTGATATTAGGCCAGAGACTATAAAAATCATAGTTGAAAGGATAGGGAACTCCCTCGAGCTGATTGGGCTAGGCCAACATTTCCTAAACAGACATCCAATGGCACAGTCACTGCTACCAACTCTCAACAGTTGGGATCTGGTGAAATTAAAGAGCTTCTGTTCTGATAAAGAGATTGTAACACGAGCTCAAAGGCAACCCACAGAATGGGAGAAAATCTTCACTAACCACATATCTGATAGAGCTCTACTGTCCAGAGTGCACAAAGAACTTAGAAAACTAAACTCCAAGAAAAACAATGGCCCAATTAAAAAATGGGCCCTGGAACTTCAAAGAAACTTTACCAGGGATGAAATTAAAATGTCTAACAAATATCTTAAAAAATGCTCCACTTCCTGGGCTGGAGAGGTGGCTCAGGGGTTAAGCCTCCGCCTTGCAGGTGGAAGGTCCTGAGTTCGGATCCCAGATCCCACGTATAGACGCCAGTTGGAAGCGGGGGCGGCCTGTGCTTCTGGTCCTGGTAGGGCGGAGCCTGTGAATCCCGGGGCAGAAGGAGATGGAGGCGTCCATGATGGTTTGCGAATTCGTTCGTCCGTGGTTGTACAGACATACACACACACAGACACAGACACACACGCGCGCGCAAATACACACGCACGTGCGCATAGTTGAATAAATAATAATAATAATAAAAATTAAAAAAAAACAAAAAAAAAGGCTCCACTTCCTTAGCAATCAGGGAAATGCAAATCAAAACTTCCCTGAGATATCATCTCATCCTGGTCAGCATGGCAAAAATCCACAATACAAACAACAAATGCTGGAGAGGATGTGGAGAGAGGGGAACTCTCCTACATTGCTGGTGGGAATGCATGCTCATACAGCCTCTCTGGCGAGCCGTCTGGAGATTCTTAAAGAAATTAAAGATTGAAATGCCATATGACCTTGCTATCCCACTTTTGGGAATAACCCCCCATGCAGCAGAGGTTCACCTTGTTAGCACAAGCACGACCATGTTCATAGCTGGACTGTTTACAATAGCAAAGTCATGGAATCAACCTAAATGTCCAACAGTTGACGAGTGGATAAGGAAATTGTGGTACATCAATACAATGGAGTACTACTCAGCCATCAAAAATGATGAAGTACTGGAATTTGCCAGGAAATGGATGTCATTAGAAACAATTATATTAAGTGAAGTATCCCAAAACCAGAAAATTAAGCGCCATATGTACTCCCTAATAGGTGACTACTAGTACCAAACGCACCCAGCCCACATTGAGACACTCAAAAGTAAACCTATGTAATACAGTAATTGCAAGGATTATGAACAGGAGGGATGGGGTTGGAGGGCCACACCAGACACAAGGAGAGAGGGGACCATGTTACAGCAGAGAAAATAGGCCTCCATTAAGGAATGCAATAAGTAATGTGACCCCTGGTTAAGTACACAGATGTTCATTCCTGATCATGTACAACTGAGGGGGTATAATCTCACCAGAAGGGGAGGGCATATAGTCTGGCAGATAAAAAGTAATCATTTTGCAAATGGATGATTGACCTCTCCCTCACTGAGGTTTCCAAATTGTATTACATCTACCCTTGAATGTGCTATTATAACATGACTCCAGTTTAACAGCTTTTTGTCTCTGACCACTCCAGTTTAACAGCTTTTTGTCTCTGACTAGGGGGTGACATACAGTGCCCATCAGGATGGAGTGAAGGACATTGCAGGAGCAGCAAAACTGCAAAAGAAAATCACCAAACCACAATCCAGAACTTCAGAGACTCTATATCAACCACATAGAACTTGGCCAGTCTAATCTCTGCCCATCCTGAAACTCAGGGCCATATGACCCTACTATCCCACTTTTGAGAATAAACCCCCATGCAGCAGAGGTTCACCTCGATAGTACAAGCACGAACATAAGAGTAGATTCAAAGTAGATAGAATAAAAGTAGAAGACTGTGGTGAGGGGGGCTCAGTCACCCATTTGCACAATGGTTACTTTCTATCTGCCAGACTATATGCCCTCCCCTTCTGGTGACATCATACCCGCTCATTTGTAAATGATCAGGAACAAAAGTCTCTGAACTTAACCAGGTGTCTCATTACTTACTTGCAGTCCTTGATGGAGGCCTATTTTTCTCTGCTATAATATGTTCCCCTCTCTCTTTGTGTCCCTCCAACCCCATCCCTCCTGTTCATAACCCTTGGAATTACTTTAGGTATTACATAGATTTATCTTTGAGTGTCTCAAGGTGGGCTGGGTGGGTTTGGTACTAGAAGTCACATATTAGGGAGTACATACCATGCTTAATTTTCCATGTCTGGGATACTTCACTCAATATAATTGTTTCTAATTCCACCCATTTCCCAGAAAATTGCATTAGTTCATCATTTTTGATGGCTGAGTAGTATTCCATTGTATAAATGTGCCACATTTTCCTTATCCATTCGTCAACTGTTAGACATTTGCGCTGATTCCATGACTTTGCTATTGTAAAACAGTGCAGCTATGAACATGGTCGTGCTTGTGCTATCAAGGTGAATTTTTGCTGCATGGGGGGTTATTCCCAAAAGTGGTATAGCAGGGTCATATGGCATTTCAATCTTTAACTTTTTTAAGAATCACGAGACAGCTCGCCAGAGTGGTGTATGAGCCTGCATTCTCACTAGCAATGAAAGAGTGGTCCCCTCTCTCCACATCCTCTCCAGCATTTGGTGGTGTTTGTATTGTGATTTTTTGCCATCCTGACAGGGTTGAGATGATATCTCGGTGAAGTTTTGATTTGCATTTCCCTGATGGCCTAGGATGGGGAGCATTTTTTAACATATTTGTTAGACATTTTAATTTTGTCCCTGGTAAAGTTTCTTTTAAATTCAAAGGCCCATTTTTTAATTGGCCAAATTGTTTCCTTGGTGTTTAGTTTTCTAATTCTTTGTGCACTCTGGATAATGAAGCTCTATCAGGTATGTGGTTAGTGAAGATTTTTCTCCCACTCTGTGGGTGGCTTTTTGCTCAAGTTACAATATCTTTACCTGAACAGAAGCTCTTTAATTTCACAAGATGCTATTAGTTGAGTGTTGGATGTAGTGACTGTGCTACTGGATGCCTGTTCAGGAAATGTTGGCCTAGCCCAATCAGCTCGAGGGAGTTCCCTACCCTTTAAATTATGGATTTTAAGAGTCTCTGTCCTTATATCGAGGTCCTTGATCCATTTGGAGTTAATTCTTGTACATGGTGACAAGTATGGGTCCAGTTTTAATCTTCTGCATGTGGATATCCAGTTTTGCCAGCACCATTTGTTGAAGATGCTGTTCTTTTTCCATTGGATTCTTTGGGCCCCTTTGTCAAACATCAAATGGCTGTACTTGTGTGGGCACATTTATTTTGTATCCTGCTACCCTGCGGAACTTCTGTATTAGTTGCAGAAGCTTCCTGGTGGAGTTTTTTGGATCAATCAGGTATAGGATCATGTCATCTGCAAATAGAGGTAACTTGACTTCTTCCTTGCCGATTTGAATCCTTTTATGTTTCTTTCTTGTCTTATGGCTTCAGCTAAGACTTAAGTACAATATTGAAAAGAAGTGGTGAGAGTGGACAGCCTTGTCTAGTTCCTGATCAAAGTGGGACTGCTTTACATTTTTTCCCATTGAGTATAATCCTTGCTGTTGTCATGTTGTATATAGCTTTTATTATATTGATAAAGGTTCCTTCCATTCCAACCTTCTCTACGGTTTTGATCATAAAGGACTGTTGGATCTTGTCAAAAGCTTTTTCTGCATCTATGGAGAGTATGATGTGGTCTTGAACTTTGGACTGGTTTATGTGGTGAATTACATTTATTGATTTGCATATGTTGAACCAACCTTGTGTGCCTGGGATAATCTTTTTGATATGTTTTTGAATCTGACTTGCTAAGACTTTATTGAGAATATTTGCATCTGTGTTCTTCAGTGAGACTGCCCCAAGTTTTATTTTTTAAGTTTATCTTTAATAGGTTAGAGGATGTTAGCTTCATAGAAGGAATTTGTTAGTGTTCCTTCCTTTGCTATTTGATGGAACAATTTAAGGAGAATTGGTGTTATCAGCTCCTTAATTATCTGGTAGAAATCTGTGCTGAATCCATTTAGTCTAGGACATTTTTTGGTGGGAAGATTTGAGATTACTTCCTCAACTTCCTCATATGTTACATGACTATTCAAATAATTCACAACTTCCTGATTCTATTTAGGTAAATTGTGTTTACTTAGGAATTCTCCCATCTCTTTTGTGTTATCAAATTTCACAGAATATATGTTTTTGAAATATGACATTATAGTTCTCTGGATTTCTTGGATATCCGTAGTGATACCTACATTTTAATTTCTAATTTTGTTAATTTGGGCTTTCTCTCTCTTGCTTTTGGTTAATTTAACTAGGGGTGTATCAATCTTATTGATTTTTTTCAAAAAATCAGCTTTTTTAGTGGTTTAGTTCAGTTTTAAACTCTGCTTGAGTCTGTTTTGACTGCTCTATGCCTGTTTTTGTTTCTTGAACTGTTTTTCTCAACTCCTCAAAGTGTCTGTTTTGTTCCTCTTCAAAGCGATTGATGCAGTTATTTAATGCCTCCTGGAGTTCCGCTTTCATAGTAATTAATATGATAATGATCATGTTTTGAAAGTCCTTATCGTGGGTCAGGCTTTCTTGCCCATTTTCCCATTGGTTTGTTCTGGTTGGAGTCTATCATTATGGGATTAATTCCTTCATTGGGAAAGTTGTTTACTTGGGTGTTGTTTCTCATGGATTTGCACTTTGATTTGGGCATTGTTGTTTTAACTCTTAAGATCTTTCAATTTCTGTGCATTTTTCACTGAACTGAATTATTTGGCCTGGGTTTTAGGGATGGGTGGAAGGGGAGCTTACCTAGGTGGTGGTGAATCCCAGGTGGACTGCTCATGTCCTGCACTGTTTTGGGGAAAGGGAGGATGTGACGGTGGTGGGGAGCTATTTAACCTGAGGTGCTCGGGCTTGACCCACAGGCGTCCTCCCCAGCTCTGGATAGCTCTAGCTCCAGCTGTCTGGTGGGAGGAGCTGAGTTCCTTGGGCTTCCTGGGGTTCTGCAGGTGGGCAACAGGCAGAGCTTACCTAGGTCACGTTGAGTCCAGGCTGGATTGCCCACATCCCCGGTGGCGGGTGTTGAAAAGTCATGTTAATTTTTTATCAAACTATCATCTCCTTGATATTTTGTATTGTTATTTCCTCAATTTTTACTGAGTTTTCCCTGACTCGAGGAATAGCTGCTCATCTGCTACTTTTGTCATTCTTTGTTTCAATCTCTGAAGATATATATTTTTAGGCTGGTTCATTCACTGGGATTTTATCCAATTTCCCATATAGTTTTGGAATGCCCCAGACTTTTCCGTCATAGCTGATTTAATCATTATACAAAAGTTTTGCCAGCCCCAGATTGTACCCTCATCACTGATTTTATTATTTTACAGAGATTTTTTGCCAGGCTGACAATCCTCATTGTTTAGTGTAGCTTAGTTTTAAATTTAGTTCTTTCCTTCCTCTGGACCCATTACTGATTCAGTAGCATATTGCTTAGAATTCATGAATTTCTGCTCTTTCTGGGCTTTAAAGTTTTCCAAATGCCCAGTGGCATTGCAGTGTCATCAAGCAATGTACATGATCATTTCAATCATATATTTGTAGAAATATCCTATATGTCCTACTCTGTACTCTAAATGAAGGATTGAAAAATAATGTGAATTTCATGCTAATGAGATGGGTTTTCAGTACATAACAGTTATTTGTTTAACACTTGATTTAATTCCTTGGGTGCCTTTTCAATTTTTGGCTTGATGACTTTTCTTTGGGAGTGTGTGTGGTGGTGAAATGCCCAAGTCTTAGGTGGGTTGATATTTTTGCTGGGCGTTTTAGCCTTTGTTTAGAGAATGTGGAAGAGTGCATACAATTTATGTACATATCAAGTATTGTGAAATATTTTCAATGTCCAATTTCTTTGAGGAATATGCAGAGATTTTCTGGATGAATTGTGATAGGTTTTGTTTAGAAGTTGATTGAATAGTATTTTAGAATATCATTTCTTTCTCATTCCTTTGGATTATTGTGTCATGTGGCAACCATTCACTGTGATGTAGTTCACTTTAGCATGAGGATTTGTGTATATTGAAGGCAGCAAGTTGATGGAATGGAAATTGTACAGTGTATTATTACTTCATCAGGAAGATTAGTCCAATGACACCTTCTGTAATTTTTAGTCTTCAATGATTTCATAAGCATGTCTCTTGCTCCATATTATTGTTCTTCTCTATCTTTGATATATTCACCTCTTCACCTTTGAAAATTTTTTATTAGACCCATCACAGATGATTTATTGGTCAAGAATACCCTTACAGTTATTTTTTTTTTAAATCTCCAATATTGAATCATGTTTTTCCAGTATACAGTGATGATTTTGCATATGTAATCAGTCATATCTTGAAGTACTCTCTCCAGAGTCCTCTGGTTGTAATATTACCAGGGAAAAACTCAATTGCTACTCTCACAAAATTTTAAAAATGTGCCTACTGTGTATTTCTTTCTCTAATTCTTTCTATATGTATTTTACTTTTCCTTAATTTCTTGTTTATTACTGTCTTTTCTTTTCTTAATTGTTTTCTTCTTTATATTTTCCTAACATACTTCCATAGGATTCCCGTCTTGACTAATTTCCCTATCTCTTCACATTTTCAATTTGTAATGTAAATTCATGTAAAAATCAAGTAAAGTAATGTAAAATACTCCTCCTAAATGTTGAAAATATTCTCACCATCCTTTGCAATCAGACACTAAGTTTTTAGAAAATTAATGGGAAATGCCACTGGGTCCTTGCACCTCATTGGAGAGGAGGACCCAGAGGAGAGTTTGGCATTTACATTAAAGGACGCTCCAGGGATGGGAGGGGAGGTACTGGGGAAACAGGGAGGGAAGGGGGAGGGAAGAGGGGCACATGGCGTTGAGAGGTTGGAGGTAGGGAGGGGACCGGTGTACCTGTTACGTTTGTATGAATGGAAATAGAAAAAAAGAAAATAAAGTCTGAAAATTCAAGAAAAAAAAGAAAATTAATGTAAACCTCAAATAAAAAATATTCAAACACAATATTAAACCTGTCAACTGATACAAACCTTAACACCATCAATCCACTGCTATGTTTAATCATTAATAGGATTATGCTTACAACTCATCCAGGAAACAATATCAACTAATCCTAAACTAAAACTTTCATAGCTCTGGGTCTTTCACACACAGGAACATTGGGCCAAAACTCTATGTAAGACACTTACAAATGTGATAAATACCAAAGAAAAATATTGAACACCAGAAGTTGGATGTACGTTTCTCACAAAACACCTAGAAGATACAATGCACACAAAATAATAATTCATATTGCACGAAAGGCAGACACGCCTGTAATTTAAGAGATCAACAAGAATACAACGCAATAATTAAGAAAATTATTTTCAAAGAATGATTATCTCATATTGAGGAGCAGTAGAAAAATGTAAATTGATATAATAATATCTTTCTAAACAAATATGCACAGGGAAATAATAGATACCTACATTAGAAGAATGGTCCAGGTATGGGAAGCAAAATAATAGTGAAAAAATTTCCTGCCAAAATTCCACTTGATATTAAAACAGGCTTTTAAGATTAAAAAAAGGAACAGGAACATTCACAAGAAAAATCCGTGGGCCACTGGTTATAGAATATCCTGAAGAGAAGACAAGATTACTGAAATAACCTGGTACAATGTAAAGATGTAAAAGGTCAGACAAATATAAGAAGGTAATTTTGTGAGGCCAAAAAGACAAATGCATGCACACTTGGAAGATATTAGTAAGGTCATCACAGACAGAAAACATCTCATATTAATCAAATAATCATAAAAGAATAATCCCTTATCTAAGGTAGATAATCATGATCAATGTACCACCAGCACACACCAGCTGTACATTATACATTATAAGCTGTAAGACAGAAAAATCACCTCAAAGTTATTCAAAATTTATTGGGGCAAAGAGTACAAATCAGAAGAATTTGGTGAGAGATTCTTCTGTGATGTATGATCACAAAGGTCAATCAGTAAGTACATATGCCTCAAAAGTTGATGTGAAATTGATGATGAATGAAAATTTCCATTAAAACATAAAATGAAGGCCTGCTTCATCAACAAACAAGGCAAAATTGGATATTTGGTTTGATATGAGAGAAAGCAGTGCACTATGAACACTGTCATTTAATGTAGCACTTCAAATTCAATTACAGTGAAAGACAAGGGAAGGAGAGAAAATGGAGACAAGCAGGAAAGTAAAAATAAGGATATCCTGCATTGCAGATATGATTTTATCCCCGCAAAAACTTTCAAGGTCCATGAGTTATGTGTTGGAAAAACTAAAGGGTTGCTTTACAGTGTCAGGAGAGAAAAAACTAATTTTGAAAATTCATCATGTATGCTATGTGCCAAGAATATACAAAGTGAGAAAATATAATGCAATAAATTTGTTTGCAAGAAATCTAATTTAAGTGAATTTTTTTCATTTGAATCTAGTCAAAGATGGGAGATATGTGTGCATTGAAATAGAAAAACTCTGAAATTATGAATTGCACAAGATAACAGATATAAGAAAGACCTACAATTTTCCTGAATCATTCGAACTAACATAGCAAAAATAACTATCTTACCAACCTTGCTCTAACATTCAAATACCCACATAATTCTTTCCAGAAAGTGATTCAAAATTTATGAACATACATGTGGAATTTATACATTAAATTTATAAACATACATTGCCCCATAAAATGAAACCAACATCCCTGCAATCAAAAGTATGTTGGAGGTTTGAGGAATCCTTTTCTTACTATATAGCACAAAATCACAGTATCAAATACAACACTGGAAAGGTCCTAAACCATAGAAAATTAAGCACCATATGTACTCTCTAATAGGTGGATCCTAGTACCAAATCCACTTAGAGACACTCAAAGATAAACCTTTTTAATAGCTACAGTAATTGCAAAGATTATAAACTGGAGGAAAGGGGAAGGAGGGCTACACTGGAAACAAGGAGAGAGGGGACCATTACAGCAAAGAAAATAGGGCACCATCAAGGACTGCAAGTAAGTAATGAGACATCTGGTTAATTTCACAGACTTTCCTTCCTGATCATTTGCAACTGATGGAGTATGATCTCGCCAGAAGGGGAGGACATATAATCTGGCAGATAGAAAGTAACCATTGTGCAAATTGGTGACTGAGCCCCCCTCACCACGGTCTTCTACTTTTATTCTATCTACTTTGAATCTACTCTTATAATAAGATTTTATTTTAACAGCCTTTTATCTCTGGCCAGGTAGTAACATACAATACCCATTAGGATGGAGCCAAGGGCATTGCAGGAGCAGCAAAACTGTAAAAAAAATCAACAAACCATAATTCAGAACATCAGAGACTCTATATCAACCACCTGGTACCAGGCTAGCCTAATCTCTCCCCATTTTTCAGCTCAGGAAAATTTGCAGAAAAGGGGGCAGTAAGATTGTAAGAGCACAAGGATGGGGAGGAGTAATGATATTCAAGATACTCCACACAAGTTAGGTCTGAAGCAATCATAATAGGACTTTGCATGACCTGCACAATGACCAACACATTATTGACTCCTCAAAGTCTAGCATGGAATAAGGCACTAGGATCCTTAGAAGCTAGGAATTAACAGCCATAATAGTGTTCCTATATTTAAGGGAAACACAAGAAAGAGTTCTAGGAAATGCCACTGAGTCCTTACACCTCATCAGAGAGGAGGGCTGAGAGGAAAGTTTGACATACACACATTGAAGGATACTCCAAAGATGGGGGGGGAGGTCCAGGGAGGGTTGGTGGGAGGGAGGAAACTGGGGTACCTATTAAGTTTGTATGAGCAGAAATAAATAAATAAATAAATAAATAAATAAATAAATAAATAAATAAATAAATAAATAAATAAATAAAGTAAGTAAGTAAATAAATAAATAAATAAATAAATAAACACCAATGGAAAAAAAGAATGATCCTAAACCAAAAACTTTCATGATAATATTAAAATTGAAGACCTTAGCATGAAGATTTTTAAATGATGTCTCTTGACTTATTACTCTATTACCTCAAAAGAAATAGAAAATTTAGGGCATATTCACTAAATGATGAAGGTCACAATACTGTCTTTGTACAGAAAAATGAAACTGGACTCTCATGCTTCATCTTGCAAAATTAATAACTGCCAAGTGATCACTACCATCAAGGCAAGAGGAGAGAATGACAATATAAATCCAGAAGAAGGAATAGAGAATATACTGGTGCTCCCTAATTATGAAATTGCCACTCTAGAACAAGTATCATACCACAAAACTCTCTGGCTTAGTAGAAGAATTAGATTTAGACTTTGGGATCACCTAGTAAACAGAATTTGATACTAGAGAAGTGGGGTGTTGGTGATAAACCAGACTATGTGGGTTTTGTGTCTGTTGAGCAGTTTTGCTGAACAAAGTTGGAACTTCTTGATGATTTTGACTTTGTGGATTATAAATACTGTTCTAGAGACTTTAGTGGGCCAGTTGAATAATGTTAGTGCTGAGAGAGTTATGGACTGTTTGGGGCTTATTTGTGATGAAGGGAATGAGGACTTTGGCAAAGCTGAATTTAAAGATGAAGGACTCATTTGCCTGATAGAGGAGAGCTGTGTTTGGCAGCCTTGAGGATTTGTGTGAGGAAAGGGCAGTCATAACTGCTGCTGTTGGAGAAATGAGCATCAATGAAAGACAACCTAGTGACTTGTACTGGGATTGTTGAATATACGAATACTGCCATATGGTGAGTTCCTGGTTCGAAAACCTAGATCCTTTCAGGGGCTGAAAGCTGAAGTTAAAGCCATTTCTTGCCCTTTGGAAGTTTGGCTATCTAAAAGAGGCTTTTTCAGCATCAGCATACAAAACTTGGTTCAACTTTCACTGGAGTGGACCAAGCTACTATTCAACCTTGTTTCAAAATCTGGCAGCATCTCCCAGGTGTTACTGGTTTTGATGAATGATTTGCAGGGTTGATGAAGAGCAGAAAAAGCATGACAGCAAGTGGAAGGCATAGAGTTCCTGCAAGAAAGGGTGTAACTAATAGCTACAGAGGCAAATCCATAGTGGTGTTGTAAAGGCCACAAACATGGGACTGCTTCTGAGAATGACTGTGAGTGGAGATTCAGCCTAGTTCAGAGGAACTCTGCTTTTAGAAATTAGAGCTGCAAACAGGGACTGGAAATACCCAGAATCTTTGAACCACCTTGACTACATGATGAGCAGCAGAAGAATGACATTAAAGTACAGGATGAGGAAATTCTTGGACTTTGGTCTTAACTTGATGTCCCTTATTTTTACAATAATTTCATTGGGATATTTAAAGAAAGACTTTCAATTCCATCATTTTATTAACTGAAATTTTAGTGAGACAATATTTTAAATTTGTTTATGAAGTATATTTATATTTTTAAGATAACTTTTAGCATCTGTGGGAACAAGGAAAGGTTATAGTTTAAAAGTTCTGTTTTTGTGTCAAGTTATCAAGGAGTGGAGTGTCATGGTTAGGCTCAGCTGTAAACTATTGAGGATTTGAACGCTGTGTATATTTGTATAGAGTTAATGGTTGACTTAACCAAAGAAAAAACCTGCAAGAGATTGTATAATTGATGGGGAGTTCCAGAACATGTTGGTTGGACCAGGCTCTGGAATAAATCTTAGAGAGTTGGTTGAGAAAGTAGGCATCCTTCTATATACTTGGCTAGACATGCTGGCCAGGCAAGTAAGGTATATCCATCTCCCAGCTATTATGTAGAGATGGCCAGTTCCTGTGGCACTAGTGTTGGTACATGCTGTCCTGTCAAGCTGGACTACAGATTGTAACCATACTATCAGTAAGATAATGAACCCCTTGTTCCCTTAAGACATCTGATGGCCATTTATTAGCAACTATACACACAAACTGCAATAGTTTCCAATATGTACTCACACTCATACAAGTTCACCTACCTTTATCCATCCTGTACTAATCCTCAGAAACTCATTCAAGAGTAATAACTTGACAGAGAAATGACAGTCAGAACCAGTCTTAAACCTAAACATCCTAAGCCTTTTATCATTTCAACACAAACAGCCTTCTCAAACTCTAATCATTTGCCTATCTTAAATGGATTGCTTTCTGAAGTGATTGAAAAATACAATAAAATGTTCCCACTGAAGACACTCACACACAACATAGTCTTCTCCAATAGCACATACCAATCTCTAAAAATCCTCCAAGGCAACACCAATCCCAGGATTCCATACACACCTTATACTCTCTCTCTCTTTTTTTTTTAGATTGCTGATTTCTTTCTTTTTTTTTTTTAAAACATTTTTTATTATTTCCACTCATACAAACTTGATAGGTACACCGGTTCCCTCCCTCACTCCTCTTCCCCCCCGACCCCTCTGCTCACCCTCCCCTCACCCTTCCCTTCCCACCCCCAATGCCTCCCCTCCCCCAATCCCCGGAGAATCCTTTAATGTGAATGCCAGACTCTCCTTTGGGTCCTCCTCTCCGATGACATACAAGGACCCAGCGGCATTTCCCTGAACCCTTTCCTTTGTTCCCCTTAAGCATAGGAACACTATTTTGGCTGTCAATCCCTTGCCCTTGGTGCATTTAGCATATGCTAGACTTTGTGGGGTCAATAGTGTGTTGGACATTGCACAGGACATGCAAAGTCCAATTATGATTGCTTCAGCCCTAACTTGTGTGGAGTATTTTGCATATCATTGCTCCTCCCATCCTTGTGCTCTTACACTCTTACCACCCCCTCTTCCCCAAATTTCCCTGAGCTTCAGGATGGGGAGAGATTAGTCTGGCTTAGTTCTATGTAGATGATATAGAGTCTCTGTAGTTCTGGATTGTGGTTTGTTGATTGTTTTTTGCGGTTTTGCTGCTCCTGCAATGCCCTTCACTCCATCCTGATGGGTATTGGATGTCACCCCCTGGCCAGAGATAAAAAGCTGTTAAACTAGAGTCTTGTTATAAGAGTATATTCAAAGGTAGATGGAATAAAAGTAGGAAACCACAGTGAGGGAGGGTTCAATGGCCCATTTGCAAAATGGTTACTTCTTATTTGCCAGATTATATGCCCTCCCCTTCTGGTGAGATCACACCCCCTCAGTTGTAAATGATCAGGAATGAAAAGTCTGTGAACTTGACCGGATGTCTCATTGCTTACTTGCAGTCCTTGATGGAGGCCTATTTTCTCTGCTGTAACATGGTCCCCCTCTCTCCTTGTTTCTGGTGTGGCCCTCCTACACCATCCCTCCTGTTCATACTCTTTGCAATTACAGTATTACTTCAAACTTTTAGAAAAATTAATTTAAATCTCAAACAAATTTTTAAACCCAATTTTAAGCCTATTAGTTGATACAGTGCCATAAACTCCAACACCATTAATCCACTGCTATATTGAATCATAAGTTTATGTATAGAATTCATCAAGGAAAGAACTTCAACCAATCCTACACTCAAACTTTTACAGCTATATCCCTTACACACAGGGATGGGAACTAAATTGTCTGCATGGAACTTAAACATCAGAAACACTAAAGAAAGCTACTAAGCATTGGAAATGGGATGTAAATATCTCACAAAAAGGTACAATGCGCACCCAGAAATAATTCATATTGCAGGAAAGGCAGACACTCCTGTAATTTAAGAAATCAACAAGAAAACAACACAATAATTAAGAAAATGATTTTCAAAGTAAGTTTAATCTCATATTGAGGAGAAGTAGAAAAATGTAAAATGATATAACAATGCCTTTCTAAACAAATATGCACAGGGTTAAGGAAAGCAAAATAGAAGTGGAAACAAATCTCCTGCCAAGATTCCACTTAATCTTAAAACCAAGATTTACATAATAAAAAATGGAACAGAAAGCTTCATAAAAAATCGATTGAGCCCTGGGGATAGAAAACTTTGAGCAGAAGACAAGATTGCTGAAATAACCTGGTTCAGTGAAAAGATGAGAAAGGATGAAAAAAATGTAAGAAGCTAATACTCACAAATGTGTGATACCAAGGAGAAGACAAGTGGGTACATAATTGGAGTAAGATCATGACAGATAGAAAACACCTCATAGAATGAAATAGACATAAAAGATTTCCACATTCAATGTTAATAGTCTTCAGATTTTCTCAAATAATGAAGTGATCCCGAATTCTAACTCTAATTCTGAATGACACTGAATCTCTAATCATTGTGAGACTAGAGTGTATCTCAAATTCTGCTTATATTTGTCCCAGAGCAACTTGATTTATTCAGTATGGCTAACTACCTCAGGACCACTTAGTGCAAATTCTGCACATGAAGGTACATCATCAATCACCCCTTTCATTAAACTTCTTTACTTCTTCCCTCAATCTTTACTTCTATTTCCAAATCATGAGAGTGCCATTTCAATAGTACAAGAGCATACCTGATGTGGAAATAATCCTGCACATTCACAAAACGAAAAAAAAAATTATGTTCCTATGACTGTTTCTATGTAGGAGTGCCTCAAGAGTTATCATTAATGCGAGTAGATTTAGGAATATAGTATCATTTGGGAGGTTTCAAGAAACAAACCATCATTCAGTTTCAGGGGAATGGGGATATCCTGCTCAGATCACAGAAGCAATTAAGAAAACCTGGATGATGGAAGGTGTAGTATATAATCCCTATAAACTTTGGGTCATTGGTCAAATTTGTGACATTGCAATTTAGGTGCATAATGAGACTTTTAGGGGTGTGAAAAGAAATTTATGGGAGAATGTTCAAAAGGTTTCTTTCAAATTCAGCTGTCTGACACAAAAGGTCTTTTTCTTTTTTCCATAGATCTGCCACAATTTCAGGGGTCTTAAATATTTTTTTCAAGAACTTGAGCAGATATGATTGGATACCTGAATCTTCTCTCCTCTCCTTCTTTGGGAAGAAGAGTTTCCTTTATGAGCCTTCCTTTTGATATGTGTGCTGATTGACATAATGATTATCCATAAATAACCAGAGGTCGAAGAGTAGCGTTTCCTGTGTACACAAGGGACCACTTAGAGCTATAATAGCTAAATGCTGATCCCAACTCTGAAAAAGTGCTCTCCCTTGACTCAGGATTCAATGCGTCAAGGGTATCTGAAGATACTTCAGGAGAGAGGGTGTAACATTGCTTTATCCTAGAGAATGTAATCCTAAAAGATAAGGGAGTCTTCCCTACTCCCCCCATAAAGTCTTTTTATTTGATCCAAGTCCAAAGAGGACATGGTATTCCAAAATCTGTTTTCCCTGTTGTTCAGTTCACTGTTTGATTGAGGTCCCAAGAGTGTATTGCCTCCCAAACTCTATTTTACCTATGCTCAAAGCCCAATGATGTGACACATTTCATGATGCAGTTGATATGTGGCAAGACTGTGGCAGTTGTGTTAGTGCCCAAGAGGAGAAGCCCATGACATTGAGCTCTACCTTTGTCAAAACTGCATGCTATTGCATGGACCTTCTGTCATGAAGAAAAAATGTGGATATTCCAAAAGGCAAATATGCACCAGAAGGAAGCATTCCAAGTAAGCAGTCCATTGTTTATGCAAATACGCCAGGGGAAAATATTTCACAGAGCCAAGGACATTAATTTTGAGGTGTGCTGGAAATCAGCTGACAGTGTGATACCTGGAAGAGCACAATTTCTCAGGACCCATCTTCATTATGGAAAGGATGGCCTAGCAGTGAAGATACCATTGCCATCTTTCAGTGTGAAGGATGTGTTTCTGGAAAGGTAATTGATGTGATTGATGTCACCTGCCAGGCTGATTTCAAGATGAAACTGTGTGAATTTGTGAAACATTATTGTGGTCTGAAAAAAGGAAAGTACTGAATATCATTAATTTGGAGATCTTTCACACCAGGCTTTCTATTCTTTTGGAGACACCAAAAATTGTTTGCAAACTGTCATGGGCAGAGAATATTTCACCAGTGGAGTTCATTTTTTAAATATTCAAAATGCAGAAGTAATGTCTCATGAAAATGAATGGAAGCAATTCAGATTCTTCCATAGAATTCTGTGGTACTTCAGTCTGGTATTATGTATTCAAAGGTGACATAATACTCTTATTCATTTTCCATATAGCTAAGAATTTAACTCTCTTGTGAAAATTTAACTCTCTTGTGAACTGGAGCAAGGCCTCCATGTGAAAAGAAGTATTCTTTGGTTATCAAGTGACTAAGTGATACAAGTGCTCTATGAGGCAAGGGCAGACCATTTTTATTCCTGCAGGATAGATCCTGGAGATGCTGAACCCTGTGAACAGTGAAGCCTTTGAAGGGAGCCTCTTGCATAAATACTGAAATGCAGCTGAAAACCTACAATATTTAGATACAACTGATTACACCAGGCCTCTTCAAGTTTCCCCACTTTGAGACCATCTGTTAGTAGGTGGGAATGTACCCCTTTGCCAAATTTCATTGTCTGTGAAAGAACAGGGGCTAGCATGCCTCCTCTCTGGAGCATGGTTATAAGGCTTTACTCTCTTCCTTTGTTGTCTTGATGAGGAAAGAAGCTTTGAGAGGCCATGAAACTGAACAGGTAAAGAAAGATCTGGTCAATGAGACCAGCCTGGCAGGAAAGATATGCTACCAAAATATCATGCACAGGAGCAACATCACTGAGTTGCAAATAATGTTTCCTGCAATGTCCATCAAGATAAAAAGTCCAGTTCACCCCTTTTCTGCATAACAGACTAAGCTGATCCTACCATCATTAAATCTTTGAGTCAGTAACATCCTGAAACTCAGAGATACAGAATCAGGACTAGCAGTAGAACACAAAGTTTTCAGCCTTGCTGTCTTATGGCCAATAGAGCTATTAGCTCCTAGACTAGTCCTATCATCAGGATCCTTCTACACATTCTTCTGAGTATAAAATTTACAATTGCACAGCCGTTATTTCTTATTGCTCACTAGATTACTCCATTTGCAAACTTCATAGGAAGGAGAGTCTGGTCCCTGTCCAGAAAACTGATGGCATTATCAAAAAGTTAAAAATGTTAATGAAAACTCAAAGGGAGAAAATCACAAGGAAACCTAGGAATGTGCTACTGGTGAGAAAACCTGGGACTGAGTTACCATTGTGATTCTGATAGGTGCAAAAGACCCATGAAAATTAGGTGAGTGAATTCCTAAGTACAATACCACAAAATCTGCATCATGGGTTGCCTTTCACTGAGAGTGAATACTTTAAGGAAGATGCAATGGTGGAGTTTGAGCATGATCCTGAGGAATAAGAGGACCTGGTTTGAGATACTAGGGGCAGGCCTATTGATATATCCAAGCTATCATGCAAGAAGATATATTCATTAAGATTGCCTTCCAATTGGCTTCAATAAATAATATAAGTTCCTCAATATCTTTAATATAAGAAACTATAGAAAACATGAAGCTTTTCACCTTCAGATAGTTTTGGGAAGCTACAGATGACATTAGGAGCTGATCTGTAAGCTTCCTTCTTAAAGACAATAATTCAGAATTCTTTAAAGGAAATGAAATAGTCTCTGGGAAGACTTCTCTGTAGGTCAAGGTGACTAATAGGAAAATGCTCATGGATAACACAATGCAATCCCAATAATATACATTGAAAATGTGGATATTACTAAAGCAGCTTATTGTGTTCATGGTTGTCTCAAGAAATGTTATGACTAGGTTGGATCTCATCTTAACAATTAAAGAACATAGGTATCATCTACCCTTGAGGAAAACTGTGAAATATGATGTATGCTTGCCCCATTAGGGGGTTGCCACAACTTTACTTATAATTTTTGCTAGAATGTATATTGAAGGAGACCAAGTTAGAGATGACAAATCCTTTAACCTACACCTCCAAAGAGTAGAAGTCCTAGTTAACACAATCACCTTTATTTCTGATATATGGGCAATACATAAGGAAAACTGAATAAATTACTAAGAAGTGATTCAAGTATGTTCTCAGCACTTAGTACTGTGCACAATCACATAGGACAAGAAGGCTGGTATAGGTCAACCTCAGATATCAAAATGACATGAGGGATTCTCTTCATTTTACAACAGTAAAGCAGTATGGTGTGTTTTTCCATTCTAGTTGCTTTAAATGCTATAGTGCATTCTGAATGTAGGGCACTTATGGCAATATTAGGATATCAGCAGAGTCCATGAAAATCCTTGTAGAAAACAGGAGAGGACACCATTCCTATCTTGCCAGTCTGACAAATTCCAAAAACGTCTCTATATAACTTATCAACCTGAAATGTGGCCTAAATACTGTTGTCTGTGTCCCCCTCTATATGTACACAGTCTCCTATGGATTCTTTAAAAAGCTTACCTTCACTGCATGGAAATTCATCGTAGATAACCTGAAGGCTCACTTCTCAATTGTCAACTTTGATCTAAAATGAACCAACACAACCTATTTCTGCTCTTCCTTTTTGCTGTAATTATCCTTGCAGTAAGGAGAATGTCTTCTCTACTAAACTGTCCACTACATTTTTGGTATTATTCCAAACATTCACCAGTTTTAAACCATTTGATGGAAAATAAGTTCCCTTTGATAAGTTTAATTGTTTCTTTTATTTTGTTTCTACTATTCCTTGGAACCTAGAAAACACTGAATCTTAAAAAAGTTTGTTACCTGCCAGTCGGTTGAATCCATTTATAAGTGCCATGACTTTCCTCTTAAAACTTCCAGGGTCTCTCAGATAATCTATTCTGATGTCTACTAAAGGGGATATCTTTTTTTAAATTTATTCCTCTTTTCTCCTCTTTTCTTATTTTTCCTTTTCTTTTTTCTCCCACATTTTCTTGTTTTCCTAATAATGCAAGCTCATTTGACCCTCAACCTCTCCATTCTTCATCCCCTCCCCAGTCATCCCACCTTTCATTCTCCCCCACTATCCCCTTCCTTTCACCCCACTCCTTCCCTCCCTCTCTCTCAATGCATCCTCCTTCCTTCCTCCCATTCCTTTGAACATGCGTTCATGTGACGACCAAACCTCCCTCTCAGAACTCCATCCTATTGAGGGATAAAGGCTCTGTGGCATATCTGAAACTACTTCTTTGGGTCCCTGTTAGTATGGTAACTCTGTTATGACTGTTAATACCTTGACTCTAAGAATTCTACTGCCTGGAATCTTCTCCCTTGTGATCTATGCTAGACTTTGAGTGGTTGTTGACATATCAGTCATTGTGCAGGTCATGTTAAGTCCAAATCTGGCTGCTGAAGTCTTAAATTCTGTAGAGTATCTTGCATATCCTTGGTGCTCCCATCTTTTGCCTACTAAAATCCTGTTGTCCCTTCTTTGGCAATGTTCCAACAGCTTTAGGATGGGGAGAGATTTGGGTGATCCAGATCCAGGTGAAATAATGGAGGGTCTTTGGTGCCTGAACTATAGTTTGTTGTTTTCAATTTGCTTTTCTTGGACTGCCCTTGGCTATATACATATTAGTATCAAAGATGACCTCCTAACCAATGATAAAAGATGTGTAAATGAAGATCGTAATAAAAGAGGAGACACATGGGTAGATAGAAAAATAGGAAAAGGACACAGCAGTGAGGGGAGTGGATGATTACAGACTATCTGGCAGTCCATATAACCTCCATGATTGGTGAGATCAAACCTGTTCATTCACAAGTGGACGAGGAAGGAAAGTGAAAGTGAGCAGCATCAGGTTCTAGCTACTTAAATGCAGTATTTGCTGGTGATATGTTTTCTCTACTGAAGGGTGAGCCCATATCTCCTTTTTTTTTTGGTGGGGGCAGTACTTGGCTTACCTCCTGCTCACAGTTTTTGTTAATACGCTAAGTATTACAGAGATTTACTTTTGAATATATCATTAAGTGGGTTTGGAACTAAAATCCACCTATTAGGAAGTATATAGGGTGATTAACTTTCTGTCTGGTATACTTCACTCAATATATTTTCTAATTCAATCCATTTCCAGGCAAATTATGTCCATGCATTTCCTCCTAAGAGAAATTACTTTTATAAATTTAAATAAATTCAATCAACCATGTTTCTTTAATAAGTCCAAACTGCACCTAGCAGAGATCTTTTGAATACAGTTTCTTTTTTAATTTGGTTGAATCTGTACTCAGAAAAAGAAGGCACTACAGGTTTCTTATTATTTTTCCTTTAATGAGCAACAAGGGCAATGTTTCATTGGTATCCTTTCTCTGAACATTTATAGAATAAATTTAGGTATATTGTTACTAGGTCTTTAATTGTTTGCATGAATTCTGCATTGAATTTATATGGTTTTCAGCTTTTATGATTGAAGAGAACTATAGCAGCTTTTTCTTGCTTTTTATGTTTAAATCACTCAATTCAATCTATTCTGCTTTTGCTTATCCATTTCCTCCTGAGGGTCCAAAAGTTTTAACCTATGATATTATGCTTCCTTGAAATTCCTTTGTGTCAGTTGAAATAAATTCATTTTCACATCTAATTTTATGATTTTAGGAAGTGTTTTCTTTCTTTTTTCACTTTCAGAGTTGTGGCTAATGATTTTATATTCATGTTTTTTTTTTTATTCCATTGTGTGTGTGCGCGCATATGTGTATGTATGTGTGTGTGTAGAATCACGGGTGAATTCGAGAACCACCATGGGCCACCTCCACCTCCTCCTTGTTTACTCTGCCCTGGGATTCACAGGCTCTGCCCTACCAGGATCAGAAACGCAGGTTGCCCCCACTTCCGCTCTGCGTCTATACGTGGGGTCTAGGATCTGAACTCAGGACCTTCTGCCTGGAGGCTTAACCCTTAAGCCACCTCTCCAGCCCCAATTCATGTTAATTTTTTATCGATCAATGGGTCTTTGATTTTTGCATCTTTATTGCCTCAATTTTGAGTGACTTTTTCCTCATTTGAGAAATAGCTGCTCTTCTTCTGCGTTTGCCATTCTTTGCCTCAATGTCTAGAGAATGACTCTATTAGGCTGGGTCATTAATTATGCATATTTCCATTTTCTCACATAGGCCTAGAATGCCACAAACTTTTCCATCAGAATAGACTTCATCATTTCACAGAGGTTTTGCTATGCTGATATTCTGCATTGTTTAGATTTTAGATTTAGTTTCCTCTTGCTTGTGGATCCTTTAGTGATTCAGCTGCAAATTTCTTTGTTTTCATAAATTTTTGCTCTTTCCAGGCTTTATATTTTTCCAGATGTCCACTGTTGTTGCCGTGTCATCAAACAATCTTACTTATTATTCAATCATCCTATATTTGAAGTGGGATGCTCTGTGTCGGAAACTGTGCTCTAAATGGAGATGCTCCCTTACATGCTGAAAAGGATGTGGTTTCCTGGTAATGGGATAAGCTTTCAGTATATAAACCCACCCAGCCCACCTAGAGACAGTAGGGTTATCCACTCGCAGCTGTCCTCAGCATATGCCCCATGATTATGGAATTTGCCTCTGGGTTTGCCTCTGCAGATATAAGCTCTACCATATCTTTCAGGACTCTATGCCTGCCACTTGGTGAAAAGCTTTTTCTGCTCTTCATGAACCCCGTAATTGTACACCAAAACTGGTACCACCTGGGGGATGATGCCATATTCTGAATCAATTTTGAAATCAAATTAGATTCACTGGAGCCGCAGCTATACAAAGTTGTATGCTGATGCTGGAAAAGTGTCTTTTAGGCAGCCAGACTTGTAAAGGGCAAGAAACATCTTTTTTAAAATTTTTTATTATTTATTATTCAATTGTGCATGTGTGTGTGTGTGTGTGTGTGTGTGTGTGTGTGTGTGTGTGTGTGTGTGTATGTGTTTGTGTGTAGAACCACGGACGAATTTGGGAACCACTATGGACCACTTTCACCTCCTCCTTGTTTACTCTGCCCTGGGATTTACAGGCTCCCTCTTACCAGGACCAGAAACACAGGCCATCTCCCCTTCCACCCAGCATCTATACGTGGGGTCTAGGATCCGAATTCAGGACCTTCCACCTGCAAGGCAGAGACTTAAACCCTGAGCCACCTCTCCAGCCTCGCAAGAAACATCTTTAACTTAGGCTTTTGGCCCCTGAAAGTATCTTAGTTTTCAAAGCACAAACTCACTATATAGTGGTTTTCACATCTTCTATCATCCCAATGCAAGTCACTAGGTATTCCTTCACTGTTACTCATTTCTCTAACAGCATCAGATATTCTGCTGCCTTATCTTTGCACATTCAGAGGTTTATGACCCAAAACACAGCTCTCCACTCTCAAGCAAACTATTCCATTGTGACCAAATTCAACTTCAACAAAGTACTTGTTCCCCTCATCAGAAACTGGGCCCAAACATTTCATTACTCTCTCAGCATAGTTTTCCAAATGGCCAACCAAAATCTGAAGAAGAGTTTTTGTAATCTACAAAGCGAAAATCTTCAAGCACTTCCAACTTTGTCCAGCAAAACTCTTCAAAAGCCACAAAGTCCACATGGATTTAACATCAACACCCGCATTTCCTCAGTACCAAATTCTGTTGCAGATTGCCTGCATGATTGTTGATAAATGACCATCAAACAGCTTAAAGGAACAAGTTTTTTTCCTCTCTTATGATTCCTGGTTACAATTCTTATTCCAGCTTCACGGAACAGCATGCACCAACACCAGGGCTAAGGGAAATGGCCACACAATTTCTATGTGGCCACACCATCTCTATGTAATAGCTAAGAGAGAGAGAGAGACACTCCTCACTTGCAAGACCAAAATGTCTGGCTAAGTATACAGAAGGATGTCAACACTCTCAAACAGCTCTCCATGATTTATTCCAGGGCCTAATCCCATCCATCATAGGCTGGGCCTTCCACATCAGCTAGACAATCTCCTTGCAGGCTTGCTCTGGGCCAAACTCAACCACTAATTCTTTAAAAAGGTGCCCAGAGCTCAAACTTTCAAGATGACACCTGTGCCTAACTACAACACTCATAGTAGTCATAGAGAGCTCACAGTGCTCATACCTCACACTGGTCTTGGAGAGCCCAGAATGGTCATAGTTCAGAATAATCATAGAGAGCTCAAAGTGGTCATGGAGAGGTCACAATCAGAGTTTCAAAGTGGTCATAGAGAACTCATAGAGATCGTAGAGATCTCTCAGTGGTCATAGTGAGCTCACAGTAATCATAGTTCCCAGTGCTCATAGAGAGCTCACAGTAGTCATTGTGAGCTCACAGTAGTCATAGCTCCCAGTGCTTATAAAGAGCTCACAGTAGTCATAGAGAGCTCACAGTGGTTATTTAGAGTTCTAGCTGACAATGGTCATAGACAACTTTCAGTGGTTATGAACATCTCACAACAGTCATAGCTCGCAGTGGTCATAGCGAATAGTGGTCATAGCGAGTTCATAATGGTAATAAAGAGCTCACAGTGGTCATAACTAAGTGGTCATAGAGAGGTAATAATGCACATGGTGTGCTCAGAATGGTCATAGCTAATAATGGTCATAGAGAGCTAACAGTGGTCATAGAGAGCTCATAATGGTTATAGCTCATAATGCTCATAGGGTATGCATAATGGCATAGATAGCTCACAGTGGTATAGCGAGTTCACAGTGGTCTTGGCTTATACTTGTCATAAAGAGCTCATAAAGGTCACATAAAGCTCATAGGGTTCACAGAGAGCTCACAGTGGTCATAGAGAGCTCATAGTTTTCAAAGAGAGATCAAAGTCATCCTAGAGAGCTCTCAATAGTCCTAGAGATCTCACAATTGTCATAGAGAGCTCAAAAGGAGGTCATAGTTGTCATAAATCACTGTGGTTAGAGATAGCTCATAGTGTTCATAGCTCATAGTGATCATACCAAACTTATAATGGCCATAGAAAGAATATGGTGGTCATGGATAACTCACAGTGGTCATCAAGTGTAGGAGGAATGGATTAGGCATGCCTGTATTGTCTGTATGGCCCACATACATGAATGCAACTTCCCCAAGCTAGAATCTGCTATGGTGCCTGATGCAGGCATCAAAACTCCTGATTGAAAGGACCAACTTGGACAGGACAAAACAGCAAAATGTCCCACTGGAACTTATAGAATATTGGGTAGGGTATATAAGTATCCCAATATTTGCAATAAATGAGTCTGGAAGCCTGAGAGCCTGTTTTGCAACTTGCTCTACTCTGGGAGTTCGTGATATTGAATTCACGTCTGCTTAGCGCTGTCCTCAAAGGTCTACGTGGGTTCCTGAGGGTCCCCATGGGTCCCTAGTTTCCCACTAAGCACAAGATATTTGGGTCCCATACATTCCTTGTCTCATCTGTTCTTCTTTTGGTCTTATCTCAGTTCTTTAGAAAAAAGGGCAACCTTCCATCACATTTTTAAGGAGGCCAAAATATGTCTTAAAAATCTCTCCTAAAGACTACAGGCCTCAAAGTTAAGACTGCTGGCATAGAGGAATTTTGAAATGAGGCTGTGATTTTAACACCTTGCCTATCCCCAGAAAATATGTGGATCCCAACCTATAGATGAAGGTGCTTTTCCTTGCTAGAAAAAAAAAGACAATTAGACAAATATATTCATCTTTTAAATATAAAGTTTCTTAAATAGCAATTTGGTTTTGATATTTTTCATAATTAAGCTAAGATGCTGAACTTAACTAATATGATATCTTGTTTTAAGTGATAAGGTTTTTCCTAAATGTTAACCCGCCTTTGATAAAGCTTTCAAGAGTAATTTTAAGAGAGTTGTTGGTAACTTGTACAACTGCCAGTTGCCAGTAAATTGCATGTTGTTCATGTGTTTGTATGTTTATATGTCTGTATTTACATGTTGTGTGTCTTGTGTTTCAACATAAATAAATTTGTAGCCATTTCAATTTTCTCTCATTTCTGTTGTGCACTAATATAAAAATTTTGGCATGCCATTTTTAAATACATGTATGCATATTTTAAAATAACAAATAATTTTAATGACATCTAAGACCTTAACTACTTATGTTTCATATCTATTACAATTTTTTCAGATAGATTATGTTTTTCTTTCATGAAAGATTATCTTGCTTGATGATATGATGTTTAATAGTACTATAAAAGAAAACGTTATTGTGTTCTTAAAGGATTTCCATATATTCCCAAAATAACAAAGCCACTATGATATTGCTTAATCAAACTTGCTCATTCCTCTGACTTCTTTTATAGAATTTAATCCCAGTGGTCACTAGTGACCAAGAAAATATAATTGTCTTCTAAAAAATTCGTTGGAAGTTCTCCCTTCTCCTAGTATGTATAAGCTCTCTTTCTTAGGGATAAATCTGCTTTCTCATTCAATGCTCCTATGTGTACTCTTACTAAGGTGGAATAGAAATTTCAAGCCTTCACCTTAGGCAGATCCCAATGGAATCAATGTAATCTGGACTTAGTTTGTTTTCAGGAGATTCTAAGTGTGTTTGGGTCAACTCAGGTTCATGTTTCCTTTTTCTTTGCAAGATTTTGGCCTAAGTTACTTAAGGAGTTCCTTTGCAGATCCAAATAAATTTATTTTTCAAACAGAAAGGAAAGAAAGAAAAAGAAAAAAAGGAAATCCTAAACTTGACATCTACCTAAGGGGATAGATAGAATACTAGCAGGTATACCTAAGCTGACAACCTTTAAATTCCCTTGCAGACATTGAAAGAAAACAAAAAATATTCATTGGTTTTGGAAAATGTTGGAATCAGATAATATGTAACAGGAAGCTTGTGGTTTAGAGGACTAAGAAAGACAGTGTGTGCTGTAGAGTTAGACAGAGACATATGTCAGCGGAAAGTTTAGTAAAGTTTTGCTTGCCTGAAGTTAAGCTTAGTGTTTGGCAGAGGAAAATGGCAATGACAGACTTGAAAGACTTAAACCATGAAGCAGAGAACAAAATGCCTGCTGTTAAACAGACTAGCTCCACTGACAAATCAAAGCTGGTTCTTCATTTAGATCAAAGGAGTGGTCTTAAGATAATGGTCAGAGATATATAGAACATTCCATGTGAGGAAAAAATGTCCCCTGCATATGTTCTTTTACATTCACTTGATAACAAAAAGACCTGTGCCAGTTTGCTTTAAGAATCCAGAAAGGGCTGCAGGCAGAAGGTCCTGAGTTTGGATTCTAGACCCCACGTATAGAAGTCAGGCAGGGGGCTGGAGAGGTGGCTCAGGGGTTATGCCTCTGCCTTGCAGGTGGAAGGCCCTGAGTTCGGATCCTAGACCCCACATATAGATGCTGGCAGAAGCGGGGGCAGCCTGTGTTTCTCATCCTGGTAGGGCGGAGTCTGTGAATCCTGGGGCAGAGTAAACATGGAGGAGGTGGAGGCATCCATGGTGGTTCCTGAATGTGTCCGTGGTCCTACATACACATACATACTTACACACATGTGCACACATGCATACACGCACAATTGAATAAATAATAAAAAATTTTTAAAAAAGAAGTCAGGCAGAAGTGGGGCAGCCAGCGTTTCTGGTCCTGGTAGAGCCGAGTCTGTGAATCCTGGGAGCAAAGTAAACAAGGAGGAAGTGGAGGCGTTCCATGGTGGTTCCCAAATTTGTCCGTGGTTCTATACACTGACACACACACACACACACACACACACACAAGCACACACACGCACAATTGAATAAAAAAAAAAGAATCCAGATAGAAGACGCAAACTAATTTAGATTGTTATGCCCCAAGATTTAGACAGTTTACATATTTTTTGGACAGATCTTAGAATGGAATCTCAGAGATGTATAGCTACCAGGGGAGAAAGATCTCCAATATATAAATTACTTACTTACAGCTCTTGGCTTTTATAACAAAAGTAGTGCCTATTTCAGGTAAGATAATAGGTAGATCTTTCAGGCTTTATTTATGTTTTTGTCTCTTTTAGATGGACCTAAAAGTAGTAAAGTCATTCATCAAAGACCTCTAGTTCATCACAGCACTTCATAGATGTGGATCTTTGACTGCTCACATTTCCTTTGCCCCAACTCAACAGGAAGTAGCCAGTGTGGTCATCATTCCTCATACCTTAAGCAGTAGTCTGGGTCCTCAGAAGGTTAAGAGGTACAATAAGCAGGTATATAACAGTCCTTGCTGGAACAGTCTCTAAGGTCTTTGAAGGTCTTTGACATTCCTTAAGGTCATCCCCCAGAGGTGTAATCACCCTTAAGAAACACTTCTGCTGAAGAACTCACTAACCAGTACTCCCAGAGATAAAATAGACAACTACCCCATGAAGGGATTATGGAGATGAGCTCTCCATATTCAACAAAAAACTTGGTCTGTAGCCCCACCTGGGCCTAAGAGCAACTGGGTTTGGTCCAATGGGAGTTAACAACCAGACAAAATGTTTCCTTGGGTTTGCCTAGATTTACAAATATACCTGGCCCTGGCAGCCATTTTTCACACACTAGCTCCTCATGTCCCTCAAGTGTTATGAGTCCATTTTTAGTTCCATGCCTGTTTCTCATGGATTCCACTCGTTTTTTCTAGCTGCTTGATTCTCATAAGTTAGTCAATAATTGTTTGAGATAGTTCAAAAAAATTCTTTTTTTATTATTTATTATTTATTCAATTGTGCGTGTATACATGTCTGCGTGTGTGTGTATGTATGTGTGTGTATGTATGTGAGTGTGTGTAGAACCACGGATGAATTCAGGAACCACCATGGACCACCTCCACCTCCTTCTTGTTTACTCTGCCCCAGGTTTCACAGGGTCTGCCCTACCAGGACCAGAAACACAGGCCACCCCCGCTTCCACCTGATGTCTATCTGTGGTGTCTAGAATTCAAACTCAGTACTTTCCATCTGCAAAACAGAGGCTAAATCCCTGAGCCACCTCTCCATCCCCAGTTCAAAAATTCTTAAAAGACAAATTTTTGAAGATAACCTACAGAAAGTGGGGACTTTCTTGCGACACAAGTTAGAAGCTTAAAAACATTAATGAACTAATAAAGGCTCTATACAACAATAATATAACTCATGGATTTGGGGGAGGCTCTAGTTGGTATTGGTAATTGCAGAGATTTTATTTTTTTAAAGATTGCTTATCTAAACAGACATGCAGGTATTCTCCTATGACAATGTGCTGCTTATTTATTCCATATTTAATAATGTCCTGGTCTCTACAATATTTAAAAATATTTTACTAAATTGTGTTATAATTAATATATATGTTTGGCTCTAAAAGATTTTAAAGTACTACAATTATCAGAACTTTTAAAAAATTATTTATAATCTTTACTTCAAAATGAGATTTAAGGCTGTTTATCTTTTTTTTTAAGAAGGTAGAATGCTTGCTTCTAATTTGCCATTGTGATGTCTTTCTTTTTTCATTGTTTGTTGATAAATCTGGTTTTTGATAATCTCATACATTTTTGTAGAACTTTTGATATTTTCCTGTAATTCCACCTCTATTTAAGTGTTCTTTCCATATTCATGTCCTTTTTTATATTGGCATACATTGAGTTAGGAGTCCCTGTGTGATTTTGGGATTAGAATCTTTGAATGAAACCTAGTAAGTTCCCCCAAATGGGCACAGAACTTAGTATTTTTGCCCCAATGCTTTGAACCTGTTTGTTAGCTATTTTTTTATTATTTATTCAATTGTGCGTGTATGCGTGTGTGTGTGTGTGTGTGTGTGTGTGTGTGTGTGTGTGTGTGTGTGTAGAACCACAGGCGAATTCAGGAACCACCATGGACCACCTCCACCTCCTCCTGTTTACTCTGCCCGGGATTCACAGGCTCTGCCCTACTGGAACCAGAAATGTAGGCCACCCCTGCTTCTGCAGGGCTTCTATATGTGGGGTCTAGGATCCGAACTCAGGACCTTCCGCTTGCAAGGCAGAGGCTTAACCCCTAAAACTTATTCAGCCCCAAGGCTGTTTATCTTAAATCAAAATTTTTCATTTATATTTATATTATGTTTCATGTATTTTAATGAAACAAATTTTGTGGTTGCTTAATGCTAAAGTAGATAAGTAAATTGAGACTTACAATATCTTATATTTCAAAGTATACATTTAAATGTATACTGACTACACAATTGCCAAATCAGACTCTGCTGGGATGATTCTCCCAGGCACACACTGTGACGGCTCCAGGCCATTGGACGGCTCCAGGCCGTCCGGGCGGAGAAAGGCAAATATGTTACAGGCCCTTTACCCCTACCCAAATCCAGGGAACTCTGGGTACAGCAGGGAGTCTGTCAAGGCGACACTCCGTCACTCACTCATTCACTCACTCAAACACACATCTCCTAGCTGTAACGACCTGACCCCCTGCACCTCCGCCTCAGCCGGGGAGTTTGTCAAAGCAAAATCTCAGTTTATTGGGGGTAACAAATCAGCTTATATAGACAAAGACTCAAAGCGCGCGAAACACCAGCCAATTACCTTGATGGTCAGTATAGCACATACTCTGCATAGGTCAGACTAAACATAAATCTATGTTGGCTCCCACAAGCCAATTAGGACTCTCTGTAATGTGATCAGGGTTATGCCTAGGACACCAGCTCCCAGCGCCATCTTTGGCCCCATGTGCTAAGCTATGCCCTGCTCACTCACTCCCAGACTGTTATCTCTGGGCAGGCCCAACATATCCTCCTTTTTGTTTTAATAGAGATGGTGTTTTACAATTAACTATTCATATGTCCAATGTCCCATAAGTCCCAGCATGAGCTTTTGCTGTTGTGCTGTCCCAGTTGGTCTTCTCAGTCAGACAAGTTAGCATCAGCAGCAGGCATGGCAACAGGTAGCTTGGGGAAGTTGCATGTGGCTCACAAAGACAATACAGGCCTGCCTGGTCTGTCATTAGACCAAGGCCTCACAAGCCTCCAAGCTTGAATCACATCTCTGGGGGGGGGCTGTGGCATGGATGTTCATAGCATGGTCTTGTAGATGGAATGCTGTTGAGAGATGTGCTGAGGAAACACTTAAGCGATATAGTTATTAAAAGAACAACAATTTTTTTTAGATGTTAGGTCAGACCCAGATCGACTTTTTGAAAATTTAAAATGTTGATAGTAAATAATGCCAATCATAGCTGTTGGTGTGGGCTTACTCCCCCTTTTTGTTTTAATAATTGGACCTTTAATTTACTTGAGTATGGGGTTATTAGCAGAGGGGAATATCATTTTTGGAATTTTAAAGACCTTGAGAGCTCCATCCCAGCATGATGTTCTAAATATGCCTATTTTACCTCTAGCCTATTTGAGGTTCCAGACTGCTCAGGGGATAAAAGTTGACGATCGTTCTGGCTTCTTCCTGCTGAAAAGGGGCGCTGAGAATGAGAGAGCAGCCTGGCATCCTCAATAACAAGTTTTGGGATATGGCTCTATTACTTTAAGGTTCCTATAACAGAGACAAAACACAGATTAAACTTCTAAGATCTATATAAGGATTAAACCGTTGTAACTGGAAAGGCACATGGGATAAACCAAATAAGCTTAGTAATTTTACTGTGGGTACAGGCAAAAGTTAGTGAAGAAAACCTGTTACCTCACCTGAAATAGTCATTGTCTTTGTTTGGTGAAAAACTAAGAATTAATCTACATATTGAAGACCTTATTTCTTTGGCAGCTGTGAATCTCTATTATCACATCTTAAAACCTGTTTAAAACCATGTGGACTGTCTATTTTGTTTTATTAAACGAGGGAATGTCTAAAAGCAACATTAAGTATATAAAGAATGTCAGTAGTTACTTTGTGAGAGACTGATGAACCTGTCATTTTCTTGATCATTAACATTCTAGTAAAATCAAAGATTGACAAAAGCCTAGGAAGGAAGCTGGGATCTTGTGCTCCCCAGTCTAGAAACAAAGAGGCTTCCCATTTGCATGTTAAATCCAAGGTTTTCATGAGATGCTCAACTTGGTGTTCTGGGCCTTCTTTCGCTGGATATCAGAGGCAAACAAACTCCATTTTCCCATCAGAGGGAAACTAAAAGCTTCAGGCCATTTCACTGATCTCCACTAGGGTGCTCGACCCCTGGACCCTGGGGTTCAGGGGCAATCTTTTCTCCAGTGGAAATTCGCATGGTTGGGACATAGGCCACATGAAAGCTTCCTGTGCTTGCAACCACCTGAAAGTGCCCATAATCTAATCTGGTCATATTTAAAGCATCTTTTTATCTCTCCCCTGTCAGACGGGGTCCTGGATTGGTCTGCTTGGGCATGCCTGTTAATTTTCTACCTATCTCCTTAGGCAAATGTCAAGTTTTGATTTCTTTGTTTTGTGGCTCTTTCTTTCTTTTGCTTCCTTTTTTCAAATTAAGCCCTATTTTTATCACAGGCAAAGTACAGAGAACAACAGACAGTTTTTGTGCCCCCCCCCAGTGGATGAGGGGCAAAAGCTGTTTTAAATCAAGCTTAAATAAACACAGAGACAGTCCCCATCTGCCTGCACAGGGAACTGAAGAATTTGCACTAGCCTTCCTCAACCCCCCCTCAGTAATGCCCTTTCTAACAACTATAAGCCTCTATGATGTTTATGAGCTGTGTACAATGACTGTGAGCTCTCTATAGCCACTATAAACATTCTATAGCCATTATGAGCTGTGTATAAAAAATACGGGCTATGACCAGTCTAAGGTCTCTATGAAAACTATGAGTTAAGCATGACAATTATGATCTATGACCACTCTGAGCTCTCTATGACAACTATGACCTATATCTATCGTGAGCTCCCTATGACAACTGTTAGCTATGACCACTGTAAGCTCTCTGTGTTATCCAGGAACCATGATGGCTATGACAACTGTCTATGGCCACTATGACCTCACTATGACCACTATAAATTATATCTACTATGAGCTTTCTAAGATCTGTGTGAGGTATAAGCCCCATTAGATCTCATTGAGAATTGTAATCTCTCTGTCAGCATTGTGACCTCTTAATTACACTTGTGAGCTTTCTAAGATCAATATGAGCTAGGACCATTATGAGTTCTCTATGACCACTATGTTCTATAACCACTCAGTTCTCCATGACCACTATATGCTCTCTATGACATCGAGTAGCTGTGACCACTCTAATCTCTCTATCACCACTATGATCCGTGACTACTCTGAGTTATCAATGACCACTATAAGATTTCTATGACCACTCTGATCTATGACCACCGTTAGTTCTCTATGATCACTATAACCTATAACCATTGTGAGCTCTCTTTGACACTAAAAACTCTCTATGAACATTATGAGCTCTATCACCACTATGAGCTATGACCACTGTGAGCTCTTTATGACCACTATGAGCTATGTCTTCTATGATCTCTTTATGACTACTTTGAGCTTAATGTGACCACTGTGTGGTTGCTATTACCCCTGTAGGTCTCTATGTGCAATATTACCTATGACAAATGTGAAGTTTCTATGACTACTATGAGGTATGTCTACTAAAAGCTCTCTATAACCATTGTGTTCTCTTTATGAGAACTATGAGCTATGACCAGTATGAGCTCACATTATCCATTATGTGCTCTCTATGACCACTGTGAGCTATGACGACTTTGAGCTATGGCTACTGAAGGCTTTCCATGAACCCTGGGACCTATGACCACTATAATCAATCAATGAGCACTTTGAGCTCTCTGTGACCACTATGATCTATGACCACTGTGAGCTCTTTATGACCATTATGAGCAATGACCATTGTGAGCTATCTATGACCACTATTAGCTATAAGTACTGTGACCTGTCCATGACCACTGAGAACTATGACCTCTGTGAAACTCTTTGGATATTTTGAGCTCTTTAGAACCTCTGTGAGCTATGACATCTATGAGCTTTAATGATCTTTATGAGCTATGCACTCTATGTGCATTCTATGCCAACTTTGAGCTCTCTGTGTTCATTGTGACATCTCTATGATCATCTTGAGCTCCCTATGAGCCCTCTGAGCTCTCTATGACCACTCTGAGCTCTCTATGAGTATTATGACTTTGATCACTATGAGCTATTGTAGGAGGAATGGACTAGGCAGACCTGTATTGTCTATATGGGCCACATGTGCGAATGCAACTTCCCCAAACTAGAACCTGCTGCTGTGCCTAGTGCTGACATCAAACTGCCTGTTTGAGAGGACCAACCCAGACAGGACAACGAAGCAAGGACTATGGGATATTGCATGGGGTATATAAACAAACCAATATTTACAATAAATGAGCCTGCAAGCCTGAGAGCCTACTTTGCCACTCGCCTGACTTCCAGAGTCTGTATCATTGTCTTTGTGCCTGCTTACCACTGCCTCCAAGGGGCTCTGTGGGTCGCAGAGACTGCTCCATCTGGCGGTTCCAATGTGGAGCTCCTATGGTGGCCCTTTCCCCTTCATGACACTGAGTGTAGAGTGCTGTGCCCCCTTCGGCAGCTTTTCAGCAAGTTGGCCCCTATGCATTTAATGTCTTTTACTTTCACTAGAGGTGAGGGAAGGCTTGTTTTGTTTTCTCTGTTTGTCTGTCCACTGATAGAAAGATAAACATTTTTGTTCAAGTTTGCCTGATGTCTCCAGCAGATGGGACCGAGGAGTGGTCTCCCCACCGACCCTCCTCCTCTGGAGATACCTGGTCAGTATATGGCCATGGTGTAAGAAACATGGAAGTCCCCCACCAATCACAAGACATTTGGGTCTGATATATTCCTTGTCTTATCTGTCCCGCTTTAGTTTCATCTCTGTTCTTTAGAAAAATGTGCAACCTCCCCTCACAATGTAAGGAGCCCCAAATAAGTGCCTTCAAATCTCTCCTAGTGACTAGAGGCCTCAAGGTTAAGACTGCTGGCCTAGAGGAATTTTGAAATGAGGCTATGGTTTTAACATCTTGAATCCCCCAGAGAATATGTGGGAACCAGACATATGGATGAGGGTGCTTTTCCTTGCTAGAATAAAAAAAAAAAAAACAGAGAGAGAAAATTAGACAAATATATTCAACTATTAAATATAAAGTTTCTTAAATAGTAATTTGGTCATGGCACTAAATTTTAAAGTTTAATTTGCTTTTAATGTTTTTTCATAATTAAGCTAAGCTGCTGGACTTAACTAATATGAGATTTGTTTTAAATGTTTAAATGTTTTCCTAAAGGTTAATCTGCCTTTATGTTGCAACATAAAGAAATCTGTGGCCACTTCAATTTTTTTTTTCATTTCTGTTGCAGGCTAATACAAAAATTTTGGCATGCCATTTTTAAATACATGTATGCATACTTAAAAATAAGAACAAAAATGTTAATGACATCTAAGGACTTAACTCCTTATGTTTTATATTGATAACAATTTTTTTCTGTTAGGTTTTCTTTCATGAAAGATTATCTTGCTTGATTTGGATCCTTAATTGGACTACAAATGAAAATGTCATTGTGTTCTCAAAGGTTTTTCCATGTGTTTCCAAAATAACAAAGCCAGTATAATATTGTTTGATCAAACTTGCTCATTCTGGCTTCTTTTATAGAATTTTATCCTATCAAATCTAGTGACCAAGAAAATATAATTGTCTTCTAAAAAATTCGTTGGAAGTTCTCCCTTCTCTTGGTATGTATAAGCTCTCTTTGTTGGGGACAAATCTACTTTCACATTTCATGTTCCCATGTGTACTCCTACTAAGGTGGAATAGAAATTTCAAGCTTTCACCATAGCCAGATCCCAACAGAATCATTGTAATCTGGATACAGTCTGTTTTCAGGAGATTCTAAGTGCATTTGCATTAACTCAGGTTCATGTTTCCCTTTTCCTTGCAGTATTTTGGCTTAAGTTCCTTAAGGAGTTTCTCTGAATATCTAGATAAATTTATTTTTCAAACAAAGAAACAAAAAGGGAACAGACTATTAGCTCCATTAGCAAATCAATGCTGACTTTTCATTTAGATCTGAGGAGTGTTCCTACCCTAAAGAAAAGATAATGCTTAGAGAACTATAGAACTTTCCATGTGAGGAAATAATGTCCCCTACATGTGTCATCTTAAAAAGACTTGTGTCACTTTGCTTTTCAGAAACCAAAAAGGAGGATTAATTTACACTGTTGTGTACAAAGAATCAGACAGTTCATATATTTTGGACAGGTTTTAAAAATATGGTCTTGGAGATTTATAATAGCCAGAGGAGAAAGGTCTCTAATATGTAACTTATTTACTTACAGCTCTTGGCTTTCACACCAGACAAAGGTAGTGCCTATTTCAGGCAACATAACAGGTAGATCATTTAGTCTTAATTTATCTGTTTTCTCTTTTAGATGGACCTTAAAGTAGTAAAGCTCTCCATCAAAGACCTTTAGACCATCCCAGCATTTCATAGATGAGGATCATTGACTACTCTCACTTCCATCGCCCCAACTCAACAGGAAGTAGATAAAGCAGTCATCGTCCTTCATCCCCAGAGCAGTCTGAGTCCTCAAATAGTTTTATGGGAGAATGAGGCAGGATTAGAGCAGCCATGCTGGGATAGGTCTCTCAAGGTCTTTGAAGGTCCTTGGAATTCCTGAACATCATCCCCCACTGCTGGAATCACCCTGATGGAACAATCCTGCTGAGGAATTGACTCCCAGAGATATGATAGCCAACTTCCCCATGAAGGGATTATGGAAATGAGCTCTCCATATCAAGCAAACAGCTTGATCTCTAGCCCTATCTGGGCCCAAGATCAACTGGGTTGGGCCCCAAGGTGAGCCAACCCTTTACTTAGGAAAATCCTTTTCACCCTGGGCACACCTAAATAGAGATCTTTGCTTAATTGACTCTTTAACCAGGTATAATGACATCATGACTTTACAATAACAAGTCAATCTATTAGCTGAGGAGAGCACACCTGCTCAGAGGCTCTCTTCCCTCATGTGACCCTCGATATGCCTCTATTTACTTTTTTATTATTTATTATTTATTCATTTGTGCATGCATGCATGTGAGCACTTGTGTGTATGTACGAGTGTGTATGTGTTTGCGTGTGTGTATATATATGTGTGTGTGTGTGTAGAAACACAGACGAATTTGGGAACCACCATGCCTCCACCTGCTCCTTGTTTACTCTGCCCCAAGATTCACAAGCTCCACCCTACCAGGATCAGAAATGCAGGCCGCTCCTGCTTCTGCCTGGCGTCTATACTTGGGGTCTAGGATGTGAACTCAGGACCTTCCACCTGCTAGGCAGAGGCTTAACCTCTGAACCACCTCTCCAGCCCCTGTTATGCCTCTATTTTCTTAACACTTTATTGGGTCTCCTTTCCAAGCCTCGAGAACAACTTTCTCAGTACATCAAGGGGCCTTGTTCTCAGGCCTTCCTTAATTTCTTGTTGACTTTGAATCAACATATAGACCATATTACCATGATACATGTTGCTTCCCTGCCTATAGATACTCGGTTGTAACCAGAATCTGGAACAACTTTAAAAGGCTGTTTGATCCTTCTTGGACTGTAATTTATTTTATCACAGGAGAAATTGTTCTTTGATTAATTATATTGCTTAAGTGTTTCCTTCAGCACATCTCTCAGCAGTGCTCTATCAACAAGACTACCCTACTGGCCTTTATGGCCCTTGAGCATCCAAGCCATGGCCCACCTAGAGATGTGGTTTGAGCTTGGATTGTAGAGATTTGTGAAGCCTTGGTCTCATCTACTCTTCACATATCCTGACATACCTTCCAGAGGTGAGATCTTTTGAGGGCCAGTGGTGAATGATGGGTAAGGTCCTGTGAGACAGGGCAACCTAAGACAGGCATAGTCCATTATTCTGGATGCCCTCTTAGGTGGGGTCAACAAGGTCAGAGCAAAGAATGCTGGCTCCCGCTGGCTGTCAACATATATAAAATAGATGGATATATAGGAGGAATGGACCAGGCAGACCTGTATTGTCTGTATGGGTTGCATGCATGAATGCAACCAACCAAGACAGCACAATGCAGCAAAAACTCAATCTGGGACTTATATGATATTGGGTAGGGTATATAAGCAGCCCAATATTTGCATCAAACGAGCCTGCAAGCCTGAAAGCCTGCTTTGTCACTCACATGACTTCTTAAGTCTGTGTCATTGACATCACATCTGCCTACCCCTGCCCCCAAGGCTCCCCGTGGGTCACCAAGACTGCTACAAACTATAATCATAGTGAGCTCTCTATGTCCATTTTAAGCGGCCTATGACCACTGTGAGGTATGATCCTTATGAGCTATTTATGACCACTTTGAGCTCTCTATGACTACTGTGATCAGTGATAAGTCTGACTTCTCTATAACCTCTGTAGCAGTCCATAAGCTCTATAACCTGTGATCATTGTGAGCTATCTGTGATCACTATGAAATATAACCACTGTGAGCTCTTTATAACTATTATGAGCTATGACCACTATGAGCTCTATGACCACTGTGAATTCTCTATGCCCACTATGAGTATGAACCCTGTAATCTCTTATTGTCCATTATGTGCCCTCTATGACCAATATGAGTCATGACCACTATGAGCTGTCTTTGACCACTGTCAGGTATGACCACTATGACCTCTCCATGATCTTTGTGAGCTATAAGCACTATGAGCACTCAATGACAACTCTGATATCTCTATGACCCCTAGCAGCTGTGACTACTGCTGATCTCTACGACCACTGTGAGCTATGAAGACTGTGAGTCCTTATTGTCCTTTATAAGCCCTCTATGATCACGTGACCACCCTATGATCACTTTGAGCTTTCTATGAGCATTATGATTTTTTACCTCTGGGAGCTCTCTATGATGAATATGAGCAATGACAACTTTTAGCTCTCTGTGATGATTCAGAGATTTGTATAACCACTGTGAACTATCAATGTCCACTATGATTTGACCACTGTGTACATTGTATTATCACTACGTGCTCTCTATGATGACTGTGAGCTATGACCACTGTGACCTCCATATTACTACAGTGAGCTATGACCAGTATGAGCTTTCTACGAAATCTGTGAGCTCTCTATGATCACTGTGAGCTCACTGTGAGCTCTCTTTGACAATTGTGAGCTTTCTGTGACCATTGTGAGCAATCTATGACTACAGTGAGTTCTCTATGACCGCAGTGAGCTCTCTATCAAAATTGTCAGCCCTCTACGAACACTGTCAGCTATGTTTGAGGACTCTCAGCTCTTTATGACCATGATGAGATGTGTCCACTATCAGCTCTCTATGATGATTCTGAGCTCTCTATGACTATTATGATATGTGACCACTATGAGCTCTCTTTTTTAAAAAAAAAAACTTCATTTCTTTATTAATTAATTCTGTGTGTATGTATATCAGAGAGCTCATGTATTCCAGAATTGTAGGCCTCCGCCATTTCCTCCTGGTGTCTTTATATGGGACCTGGCACCCGAACTCAGGACCTTCTGCTTTGTGAGACCGATTATTCACCTCTGAGCCATTTCTCCCGCCCCACTGTGAGCTCTCTAAGACCACTATGAACTATGATCCCTGTGGCCTCTCTATGTCCACTGTGAGCTCTCTATGACCACTTGATCTTTGACCTCTTTGAGTAATGTCCACTGTAAGCCTTCTATGAACACTGTGAGCTCTCTGTAACTATTGTGAACTCCGTATGACTACTATGAGCTCTGTATTGCAATTGTGATCTCTCTATGACCAATAGGAGCTCTCTGTGACAATTGTGAGTTCTCTACAACCTTTGTGAGCTCATTATGTCCACAATGACTTTTGTATGACCACTATGACCTATGACCACTATGACATCTCTATGACAACTGTGAGCTTCCTTTGTCCACTATGAGCTATGACCGCTATGACTCTATGACCAATGAGTCTTCTCTATGATGACTGTGAACTCTATGATCACTGTAAGCGATTACCACTATGAACTCTGTTTCCACTGTGAACTCTCTGTGAAGTCTAAGAGCCCTCTATGACATCTATAAGCTCTCTGTTACCACTATGAGCCTTCTATGAGCATTATGAGCTATAACCACTTTGAGTTCTCTATGACCACTATGAGCTATGATTACTGTGAACTCTCTATGGTCACTATGAGCTCTCTATGATTACTATGAGCTGTGAACACTATGAGCCGTCTATGAAATCTAGGAGCTATGAGCACTGTGAGCTCTCTATGAGCACTGTGAGCTCTCCATGAAAGCTGTCAGCTCACTTTGTCCACCGTTAGCTCTTTATGACCACTGTGAGCTCTGTTTGATCACTATGAGCTATGACCACTGTAACTCGTCTATGACCACATTGAAATCTCTATGACAACTGTCATCTGTCTTTGACCAGTATGATCTATGCCCACTTGGAGCTTTCTATTGCCACTCTGAGCTATGACCACTTTTATTCCTCTGTGGTGATTATGAATTTTGATTGGCCACTTTGAGCGCTGACCACTGTGAGCTCTCTGTTACCTCAGTAAGCCAAGACTTGTATGAGTTTTCTTTGACTTGTGTGACTGACCACTGTGAGCTCTCTATGATCACTGTTAACTTTCTATGATGACTGTCACCTATCTATGACCAATGTCTGCTCTCTATGACAATACTGAGCTCTCTGTGACCTGTATGAGGTATGACAACTTGAGCTCTCTATGACCACTGTGAGTTCTCTATGATGACTTTGAGCTCTTTACAATGATTTTGAGTTCTCTATGGCAAATGTAAGCTCTCTCTTACCACTGTGAACTCTTTATGAACACTATGACCTATGAGCACAGTGAAATCTCTGTGACCATTTTCACCTCTCTATAACCACTGTTAAGTCTCTATGAAGACTCTGAGCTCTCCATGATCACTATGAGCTATGGTCACCCTGAGCTCTCTATGACCACTTTGAGCTCTCTCTGACCACTGTGAGCTCCCTATGATAACTGTGAGCCATCTATGACTACAGTGAAAAATCTATGACCACCGTGAGCTCTCTATGACCACAGAAGTCTCTCTGACATCATTGTCAGAATTCTCTATGAACTGTGTCAGCTGTGTTTGAGGATCCTGAGCTCTCTATGACTATGATGAGATGAGATGACTGTCAACTATGATCATTCTGAGCTCTGTATAACTACTATGATATGTGAACACTGTGAGCAATCTATCACCATTATTGACTATGAGTACTGTGAACTCTCTGTGAAGATTATGATTTCTCTATGATCACAGTGAGCTTTGTGCACTCTGAGCTCTGTATTAACAATATGAGCTATGACCACTAAGAGCTCTCTATGACCTCTGTGAGCTCCCTATGGCCACTATGAGTACTCTGTGACCACCATGATCTCTGTATGACGTCTGTGAGCTGTGACCAATATGAATTCTCTAAAACAACTGTGAGGTCTCTATAACCACTTTGAGCTCCCTATGATCACTGTCAGCTCTTTGTGCCTAATGTTAACTATGACCACTGTGCGCTATGACAATTATGAGCTATTTATGACCACTATAAACTCTCTAAGAGCACTTTACACTCCTTATGATAAGCGTGAGTTCTCTATGACCACTATGAGTTCTCTATGACCTCTATGAGCTATGAGCTCTGAGAGTTCTCTAGGTTCACTCTGATTTCTCCAGAACCACTGATTTCTCCATGACCTCTAAGACGTCTTCATGCACAATATGAGCTATGACCACTGTGAGCTTTCTATGACCATCATAAAGCTGTGACCACTGTATGCTCTCTTTTACTACTGTGAGTTCTCTGTGATCACTATGAGCTGTCTATGAGCACTGTGACCTATGACCACCATGAGCTCTCTTGTCCACTATAGCAATAACCACTGTCAGCTCTATATGAACACTGTGAGCTCTCTATGGTCACTATGATCTATGACCACTGTGACCTCTTTATGTCCATCTTAAGCTTCCTATGACAACTTTGAGCATTGTGTGACCACAGTAAACTATCGGTGACTATGTGAGCTCTCTATGAAGACAGTGATCTCTCTATCATCTCTGTCAGCTCTCTATGGTGGCTGTCAGCACTCCATAATCACTCTGAGCTCTTTATGACCACAATGAGCTCTGACCACTGTCAGCTCTCCATGATGACTCAGAACTCTCTATGACGACCACGAGCTAAGAATATTGTGAGGGCATGACCATTATAGGCTGTCTGTGACCAATGTGAGCCCTCTTTGACAACTGTGAGATCACCTATTATGATCATTGTGAGCTCTCTATGACTACAGTGAGCTCTCTATGACCACTCTAACCACTGTAAGATCAATATGACCACTGTACACTCTCTGTGCCCGCTATTAGCTATTATCACTAGTTTTGACAATAATGAGCTCTCTATGAGCACTGTGAGATTCTTATGAAGAAAATGGGCTCTCTATGAACACTATGAGTTCTCTATGTTCACTATGACCACTCAATAAGCAATATGAGCTATGACCTTTGTGAGCTCTATTTCACCACTGTGAGCTCTCTATGACTATTATGAACTGTGACCACTGTGATGTCTCTGTAACCACTATGGGCTTTGACCACTTTGAGCTTTCTATGACCACTCTTAGCTGTCTATGACTACTATGATCTGTGAGCACGATGAGGTCTCTATGATAACTATGAGCTTTCTATGATCACTACATGATTTCTTTTTTTTTTTAATTGTACTGAGTAAGTTTTAATTTGGGGTTTTATTTGTTTTTATATAACAGTAGACTTACACACTCTAACACAGTTTGAACATAATTTTGGTAAGTTTTTTTTTTTTTACTTCAGATGTCTCTGACACTTTGTCATAGTACCTTTGTCTTTTTTTTTAATCAGATTTGCTTATTTTTATTTAATACATTTTTTATTATTTCCGCTTATACAAACTTAATAGGTAGACCAGTTCCCTCCCTCCCTCCTCCTCCCCCCGAACCCCTTACTCCCCTTCCCTCCATCCCCATCCCCTTAATCCCCTTTCCTCCTTCCTCATCCCCCAATGCTCTCCCCCAATTCCCAGAGAGTCCTTTATTGTGTATGCCTAACTCTCTTCTTGGTCCTCCTCTCCGATGATGTACAAGGACCAGTGGCATTTCCCTGAACCCTTTCTGTGTGCCCCTTAAGTATAGGAACACTACTTTGGCTGTCAATCCCTTGCCTCCAAGGATCTTGGTGTCTTTAGTTGATGCTAGACTTTGTGAGGTCAATAGTGTGTTGGACATTGTGCAGGGCATGCAAAGTCCTATTATGATTACTTCGCCCTAACTAGTGTGGAGAATCTTGAAAATCATTGTTCCTCCCATCCTTTTCCTCTTACAATCTTACTGCCCCCTCTTCCGCAAATGTCCCTGAGCTTCAGGATGGGGAGGAATTAGGCTGGCCTAGTTCTATGTGGTTGATATAGAGTTTCTGAAGTTCGGGATTGTGGTTTGTTGATTATCTTTTGCAGTTTTGTTGCTCCTGCAATGCCCTTCACTCCATCCTGATGGGCACTGTATGTCACCCCCTGGCCAGAGACAAAAAGTTGTTAAACTGGAGCACATTCAAGGGTAGATGTAATAGAAGCAGGAAATCTCGGTGAGGGAGGGTCAGTCACCCATTTGCAAAATGGTTACTTCTTATCTGCCAGACTATATGCCCTCCACTTCTGGTGAGATCATACCCCCTCAGTTGTACATGATCAGGAACGAACGTCTGTGAACTTAACCAGGTGTCACATTACTTAGTTGCTTTCCTTGGAGGCCTATTTTCTCTGCTGTAACATGGTCCCCTCTCTCCTTGTGTCTGGTGTGGCCCTCCAACCCCATCCCTGCTGTTCATAATTTTTGAAATTACTGTATTACATAGGTTTACCTTTGAGTGTCTCAATGTGGGCTGGGTGAGTTTGGGACTAGGAGCCACCTATTAGGGAGTACATACAGTGCTTAATTTTCTGGGTCTGGGACACTGCACTTAATATAATTGTTTCTAATGACATCCATTTCCAGCAAATTCCAGTAATTCATTATTTTTGATGACTGAGTAGTACTCCATTGTATAGATGTACCACAATTTCCTTATCCACTCGTCAACTGTTGGACATTTGGGTTGATTCCATGACTTTGTTATTGTAAACAGTGTTGCTATGAACATGGTCGTGCTTGTGCTAACAAGGTGAACCTCTGCTGCCTGGGGGGTTATTCCCAAAAGTGGAAAGGCAGGGTCATATGGCATTTCAATCTTTAATTTCTTTATGAATCTCCAGAGGGTTCGGCAGAGTGGCTGTATGAACCTGCATTCCCACCACCAATGTAGGAGAGTTCCCCTCTCTCCAGCATTTGCTGTTGTTTGTATTGTGGATTTTTGCCATCCTGACCGGGGTGAGATGATATATCAGGGAAGTTTTGACTTCCATTTCCCTGATGACTAAAGAAGTGGAGCATTTTTAAGATATTTGTTAGACATTTTAATTTCATGCCTGGTAAAATTTCTTTTAAGTTCCAGGGCCCATTTTTTAATTGGGCCATTGGTTTCCTTGGTGTTTAATATTCTATGTTCTTTGTGCACTCTGGACAGTAGAGCTCTATCAGATATGTGGTTAGTGAAGATTTTCTCCCATTCTGTGGGTTGCCTTTGAGCTCGTGTTAAAATCTCTTTATCTGAACAGAAGCTCTTTAATTTCACAAGATCCCAACTGCTGAGAGTTGGTAGCAGTGACTGTGTCATTGGATGTCTGTTTAGGAATGGTTGGCCTAGCCCAATCAGCTTGAGGGAATTCCCTACCCTTTCAACTATGGTTTTTATAGTCTCTGGCCTGATATCAAGGTCCTTGATCCGTTTGGAATTAAGTCTTGTACATGGTGACAAGTACAGGTAGTTTTAATATTCTACATGTGGAGATCCAGTTTTGCCAGCACCATTTGTTAAAGATGCTGTTCTTTTTCCATTGGATTCTTTGGCCCCCTTTGTCAAAGACCAAATGGCTGTATTTTTGTGGACTTATATCTGGGTCTTCAACCCTAATCCATTGATCAGTGTGTCTAATTTGGAGCCAGTACCAGGCTGTTTTTATAACTATGGATTTGTAGTATAGACTAAGGTTCGGTATGGTAATACCTCCAGCAGTGTTTTTGTTACTCAGGATTGTCTTTGCTATGCTGGGTCTTTTGTGCCTCCATATGAATTTTGAGATTATTTGGTCAACTTCTTTGAAGAATTTCTTTGGGATTTTAATTGGTATAGCATTGAATTTGCATATTGCCATTGGTAGGATGGTCATTTTTACGATGTTGGTTCTGCCAATCCAGGAACAAGAGAGGTCTTTCCACCTTCTGGTGTCTTCTGCTATTTCTTTCTTTAGGGTTTTAAAGTTTTCATTGTAAAGGTCTTTTACCTCCTTGGTTAGGTTTATTCCAAAGTATTTCATTTTTTTAAGGGCTATAGTAAATGGGATTGTTTCTCTCAAGGCTTTTTCACTTCTTTCATTCTGGGCATATAGGAAGGCCTCTGATTTTTGCACATTTATTTTGTATCCTGCCATCCTGCTGAACTTCTCAATTAGTTCCAGGAGCTTCCTGGTGGAGTTTTGGGGATCTCTCAGGAATAAGATCATGTCATCTGCAAATAGGGATATCTTGACTTCTTTCTTGCCGATTTGAATCCCTCTTATGTCCCTTTCTTGTCTTATGGCTTCAGCTAAGACTTCAAGTACAATATTGAATAGAAGTGGTGAGAGTGGACAGTCTTGTTTAGTTCCTGAACGAAGTGGGAATGCTTCCAATTGTTCCCCATTAAGCAGAATCCTTGCTGTGGGCTTGTTGTATACAGCTTTTATTATATTGATAAAGGTTCCTTCCATTACTACTGTCTTTAGCGTTTTGATCATAAAAGGCTGTTGGATCTTGTCAAAGGCTTTTTCTGCATCTATCGAGAGTATCATGTGGTCTTGGACTTTGGACGGTTTACATGATGAATTACATTTATTGATTTGTGTATGTTGAACCAACCTTGTGTGCTGGGGATGAAACCTAATTGGTCCCTGTGAATGATCTTTTTGATATGTTTTTGAATCCGATTTGCTCAGACTTTGTTGAGAATCTTTTCTGTGTTCATCAGAGAGATCTGCCTATAGTTTTCTTTTTTAAGTGCATCTTTATTAGGTTTTGGGATTAAGACGATATTAGCTTCATGGAAAGAATTTGGTAGTGTTCCTTCCTTTGTTATTTGATGGAACAGTGTAAGAAGAATTGGTGTTATTAACTCCTTTAATGTCTGGTAGAACTCTGTGCTGAATCCATCTGGTCCAGGACATTTTTTGGTGGGAAGATTTGAGATTACTTCTATTTCCTTATATGTTATAGGACTATCTAAATAATTCACAACTTCCTGATTCAATTTAGGTAAGTTGTGTTTACTTAGAAATTCATACACATCTTTTGTGTTGTCAAACTTCACAGAGTATAAGTTTTTGAAATATGATGTTATAATTCTCTGGATTTCTTGGATATCAGTAGTGATAACTCCATGTTCATTTCTAATTTTGTTAATTTGGGTTTTCTCTCTCTTGCTTTTGGTTAATTTAGCTAGGGGTGTTATCAATCTTATTGATTTTTTCAAAGAACCAGCTTTTTGACTGGTTGATTTTTTCTATCATTATCTTAGTCTCAATTTAAGATATTTCTTCCCTTATTTTGCTAATCTCCTCTCTTCTACTATTTTTGGGATCAAATTGCTCGTTTCTCTAAAGCCTTAAGCTGTATTGTTAAGTTATTTATTTCTGATGTTTCCATTTTTTTGATGTAGGCATTAAGAGCTATGACCTTATCTCTTAGGACAGCTTTCATTGTGTCCCAGAGATTTTGGTAAGTTGTATTTTCATTATCGTTCACTTTCAGGAAATCTTGAATTTCCTTTTTAATTTCTTCCTGAATCCAGTTCTCATTCAGCAGCATATTGTTAAGTTTCCAGGAGTTAGTGTATTTTCTCTTGTTTGTTGTGTTGTGGATGTCCAGCTTTAGTCCGTGGTGGTCTAATAGGGCACAGGTTAGAATTTCAACATTTTGTATATGTGTAGATTCATTTTGTGGCCCAATATGTGATCTATTTTGGAGAAAGTTCTGTGTGCTGCTGAGAAAAATGTGTATTCTTTGGTGCGTGGGTGAAAAGTTCTATAAAGATCTGTAAGGTCCATTTCTTTCAGGATTTGTTAAGTTCCAAATTGTCTCTGTTAAGCTTTTGACCTGTTGATCTATCCCATATTGAGAGGCCAGTGTTGAAGTCTCCAAGAATTATCGTTTGGGGGTTGATTTTTCTTAATGAATGTGGAGGGGTCCGTATTGAGTGCATAAATATTCAGTATTGTGAAGTCTTCCTGGTGAATTGTACCTGTGACTAAAATGTAGTATTCATCTGTGTCTCTCATAATTTTCTTTGGTTTGAAGTCCACTTTGTCTGAAAGCATAATTGCTATCCTTGCCTGTTTCTTGGTTCCATTAGCTTGCAAGATTTTGGACCAGCCTTTCATTCTTAGGATGTGCCTATCTTTTGTGGTTAGATTAGTTTCCTGAAGGGAGCAGATTGTTGGATTGTGGTTTTTAGTCCAAGTTTGTAATCTGTGTCTCTTTATCAGTGGGTTAATACCATTGACATTTAATGTTATAATGGAGAAATTATTTTTAATTCTGAACATTTTTTATGTTTAGTAGATTTTGCAAGCATGTTGTTTGATATTTATGTTTTGGTGGTATTATACTTCCCTTCTGTTCTTCTGGATACGCTTGTTCTGTTCCTTAAGCTTGAGTATAATTTCTAGCAATTTTTGAAGTCCTGGTGTGGTAGACATGTATCCCTTCAAGTTGTCTTTGTGCTGGAAAACTTTTCTTTCTCCCTCAATCATGACAGATAGTTTTGCCGGGTATATCAGTCTGGGTTGGAATTTTTGCTCATTTAATACCTCAAGTATGTCTCTCCAAATTCTTCTTGCTTTTACTGTTTCCATTGAGTAGTCATTTGTTATTCTAATAGGTTTACCTTTAAAAGTGACTTGCTTTTTTTCTCTTGAAGCTCTCAGCACCTTTTCTTTGTCTTGAATGTGGAGTGTTTTGACTATTATTTGCCATGGTGATTTTCTATTTTGGTCATATCTGTTTGGACTGTGAAATCCCTCTTGTATTTGGATAGGCCTCTCATTCTTTAGTTGTGGGAAGTTTTCCCTTATGATGATTTGAAATATTTCCTCAGGTGTGGTATTTTGGGATTCTTGTTCTGGTATTCCATGAATGCGCATGTTAGGCTTCTTCAGGGTGTCCCGTATCTCTTGAATGTTCCTCTCCAGTATCTTTTTGGCTTTAACAATCTCTTCCATTGAGCTGGTTAATTCTACCACTTTATCTTCAAGATCTGAAATTCTATTTTCTGCCTCATTTGTTCTGCTGATAACTCTCTGTTGAGTTTTTGGTTGAAGATAACTTGTCTTTTAGTTCAATGTTAAACTCTGCCTGAGACTGTTTTAACTGCTCTATACTTATTTTTGTTTCTTGAACTGTTTTTCTCAACTTCTCCAAGTGCCTATTGTGTTCCTGTTCAAAGTGTTTGATACGGTTGTTTAACTCTTCTCGGATTTCCTCTTTCATAGTATTAATCATGCTAATGATCATACTCTGAAAGTCGTTATATTGGGTCTGGCTTTCATAGCTATTTTCTGTGGATTTGTTCTGTTTGGAATCCCTCATTATGGGATTGATTCTTTCGGTGGGAGCTTGGTCTTCTTGGGTTTTTTTTTCTCGTGGATCTGCACTTTGACTTGTACATTGTTGTTTTGTTTTTTAGGACCTTTCAGTTTCTGTATGTTTTTCACTGAATTGACATAGTTGGTATTGTTACACTTGCCAGTTATTACTAGTGCTTGCCTTGGATTGGGTATGTTTGTGTATTGTTATTGTTATATCCTAGATGAGGCTACTAGGCTGTTAGTATGTCAGTTAAGTCAGGTTATGTTACCAGAGGGTGAATATTAGTTTGGTAGTGCACTTTTATGATTTAGTATCTTGGTGAAATGTTGGGGTGAGTGGTGTACTCCCTGGAGTTGTATGTTTTCGGGTGGCTGAATGAGAAAGTTGATCTACAGCATCGAAGCTTTAAAGGATCAGTAAGGTGAAAAGAAAAAGTTTACTTATCTTTGGGCTGGATGAGAAGAATCTCGCCCACGTGATATAATGATTGTAGTGGAGTCTAGATGTATGGCCTGTGTTCCCTTTGTTCCTTAGATTTTTGCTTAAGTTTCCTTTGGAGCCTATTGAATTCTGAGTAGCAGTGTGTCTCCCGTGGGCCAGAGAGGCAGAGGGTCTGATGTTGATGGCAGAATTCACCTGCGATGGGGGGGCAGGGGGTGTGAGGGGTTGGGTCCGAGGCAGGGCCCCAGGGGCTAAGCTGGCAGCTGCACTACACGGTGCTGCTGGCCCGGAGGCTCCGGGTTTGGGGACGGGGCTAGGCTGGGCTCTCTCGTTCGCTGGCTCACCTGGGAAGGTCGGTGTGGAGGGGGGGTGGGGCCCCGGGGGCAAAGCTGGCAGCCAAGTGGCGCAGTGCTGCTGGCCGGCCGGCTTTGGTATGACACTGCATGATATCTATGATAACTAAGAGCGCTCTATGAGGACAATGAGCACTCTTTTACTATAGATAGCTGTGACCATTATGACATTTCTATGAATTCTGTAAGCCCTCTATGACCACTGTGTGCTGTGTATGACATCTGTGAGCTCTCTATGACCACAGTGAGCAATCTGTGATTACGTTCAGCTCTCTATGACCATTGTCAGCTCTCTATGAGGACTGTGAACTCTTTATGAACATGATGAGCTATGACCATTGTGAGCTCACAATGAACATTTATAGCTCTAATATGACCATTGTGAGCTATGACCACTGTGAGATCTCTATGAGCTATGAGCACTCTGAGCTTTCTATGACCATTTTGAGCTCTCTATGTCCACAATGAGCTATGACCACTGTGTGCTGTCTATGTGTCCTGAGAATTCTCTGTGAGTGATGTTAGCTCTCTATGACCACTATGAGCTTAGTCCACTATGACCTCTCATGTGTAGTATGAGTAGTGTCTATTTGAGTTGTCTGTGACCACTGTGAGCTCTCTATGCACATTGTAACCTCACTATGAAAACTCTGAGCTCTCTGTGACCCCTATGGGCTCTGACCAACTTTGTGCTGTTTATTACCACCAAGACTTCTCTATGGCCAGTGTAACACATGACTATTGAGAGCACTTTTAGCTCTGACCCCTATGAGCTCTATATGACCACTGTGAGCTCTCTTTGACCACTTTGAGTTTTACAAATGCCAGTTCTCTATAACAATTATTTGCTCTCTGTGACCACTAGGATTTAGGACCATTATGGGCTCTATATGACCACTGTGAACTATGAAAACTATGATCTCTCTATGACCACTGTGACTTCTTTATGACATGTATAAGCAATGACTACTGTAAACATTATATGACTACTGTGAGCTCTAAAAAAAACTATATGCTATGTCCACTGTGAGCACATTATCAACAACACTAGCTCTCTATGACCGACCACTGTGAGTTATGACCACTTTGTGCTTTCTATAACCAATATGCTCTATGACCACTGTGAGCTCTCTATGACCACTTTGAGCTTTCTATGACCACTATGAGTTATGAACATTGTGAGCTCCCTATGAGCTATAACCACTGAGAGTGCTCTGTGATTACTCTGAGCTCTCTATGACAACTAAAGGATGTGACACCACTATGAGCCCTCTATGAGCACCATGAGTTTTCTATAATAAGTATAAGCTATGACCACTGTGAGATTTTTATGACCATTATAAGACTCCATAATGAATGTGAGATGTCTATGGTCATTATAAGCTTCCTATGACCACTGTGAACTATGACCTCTGTGGCCACTCGATGACCACTGTGATCTATGACCATTGTGAACTCTCTATAACTAGAGTGAACTCTTGATGACCAATGTGCGCTATGATCTCTGTGTGCTTTCTATGACAACCATGACCTATAATCACTGTGAGCACTCTATGGCCACAAGAGATTTCTATTGTCACTATGAGCTATGACCACTATGATCTCTCTGACCTCTGTGAGCTATGATCTCTGTGCCCTGTTTATTGCCACTTTTGTCAACAACAATTGTGATATCTCTATAACTACTGTGAACTCTTTATGAACACTATAAGCTCTTTATGACAACAGTTATGATCATTTTGAGATCTCTATGAACACAATGAACTATGACCACTATAAGTTTTCTATGAACACTGAAAGGTATGACCACAATGTGCTCTTCATGACCACTATGACCTATGACCACTGTGAGTTCTCTGTGAATACTGTGTGTCATTATCACTATGAGCTTTCTATGATGAATGTGAGTCCTCTATTATCACTGTGAGGTCTATATACCCACTGTGATCTCTCTATGACCTCTATGAGCTATGACCAATGTGAGCTCTCAATGAACACTATGAAATATGGCGACGGTGAGTTTTCTATGACTACTTTGATCTGACAACTGTGAGCTCTCTACTGATACAAGATCTTTCTATCACCACTATGAGATATTACACTATAAGCTCTCTTTGACCTGTATAAGCCATGACCACTGTGAGGTCTCTATGCCCATTATTAGCTCCCTATGACCACTATGAGCTATGACCATTGTGAGCACTCTATTACTATTGTGATCTATGACCATGATGAGCTCTCTAGGACCACTGTGAGCTATGACCATATGAGCTCTCTATGACCACTTTGAGATGTCTATGACTACGGTGATCTCTTTATGGTCACAAGTGATTTCTATCACAACTATCAGCTATGACCACTCTGCACTCTCTGACCACTTTGAGGTATATATGAACACTGTGAGCTCGCTATGACCCCTGTGAGCTCTCTATAATGACGGTGATCTCTCGATGGCTAATATGAGCTATGACCATTGTGACCTTTCTCTGACCACTAACAGCTATGACTGCTGTGGTCTCAATATGACCACAAGATATTTCTATCACCATTAGTATCTCTGACTGCTATTAGCTCTTTGTGACCACTGTAAGCTATGACAACTATGGCCTCTCTATTACAACTGTGAACTCTCTATAACCACTGGGAACTCTCAGTGAAAACTCTGAGTTCTTTATTACTACTATGTCCTCACCATGATCACTGTGTGCTCTCTATCTCCACTGTGAGTTCTCTATAACAACTGAAAACTCTTTATGACTACTGTGAGCTCTTTATGACCATTGTGAGCTCTCCAGGACAACTCTCATTTCTCTATGACCACTGTGAGCTTGACCTTTGTGAACACTGTATGACCACTGTAAGCTCTTTATGACCACTGTGAGCTCTCTTTGACCACTGTGATCTCTCTGTGTCCACTATGACCTATGACCATTGTGAACTCTCTAAAACTACTATGACCTATGGCCACTATGAGCTTTGTATGACTGCTATGAGATCTCATGACCACTATGAGCTATGACCACTATGAGTACTCCATGAACACAGTGAACTTTGATAACCATTGGCTCTGAATGACTACTTTAACTATGACCACTGTGAGCACATTATGACCAATGGGTACTATAACCACTATGAATTATGTATGATCATTGTAAGCTCTGTATGGACATTATGAATTCTCTATGACCACTATGAGCTATGAGCTATGACCACTGTGAACACTCTGAGTCCATTGTAAGCTATGAACACTAGGAGGTTTCTATGACCACTGTGAGCTCTTTTTGACCCATGGGACCTCTCTATCACCAATTTGAGTTCTTTATGACAATTGTGATCTCTTAAAGCACTAGGAGCCATGACCATTGTCAGCTTTTTTTACCAATATAAGCTATGACCATTGTAAGCTCTCTATGATCACTATGAGCTCTCTGTGGTCAGTATAAGCCATGACCACTGTAAGCTCTCTATGAGCACAGTGGGGTCTCCATGACCACTGTGAGCTCTCTATGTCCACTATGACCTATGACCACTGTAAACTCTCTACAACCATTATGAGCTATGACCACTGTGAGCTTTCTTTGACCAATATCATCTATGAACTCTATGAGCTCTTTATATCCACAACAGATTTCTATGACCACTACAGACTATGACCACTATGAGTTCTCAGTGACCACTGTGAGCTATGACCAGTATGATTTCTCTATCATGAATGTGAGCTCTCTGTGATCACTGTGAACTCTTTATGACCACTATGAGCTTACTTTGAGAACTATGACCACTATGAACTTTTGACTTCTATTTCTAGTATGAGCTCTCCATCACCACTGTGAGTTCATTATGAGCTCTCTATGACACTATGCACTCTCTAAGACTATTATGAGTTCTTATTTCCACTGTCATCTCTCTATGACCACCATGAGCTGTGAACATTATGAGCTCTCTATGACCACTGTGATCTCTCTATGAACACTCTCAGCTCTCTGTGCCCACTATGAGCTCTCTGTGACTGCTATGAACTATGATCACTGTGAGCTCTCTATTACCATGAAGACATTGATATTTATATGACCTCTGTGAGCTTTCTATGAGCTTTCTGTGAACTATGACCACTATATGATCTGTGATTAATGTGATTACTTTGAGCTTTCTATGACAACCATTGCCTCTCTATGACCACTGTCAGGTTTCTATGACCACGGTCAGCTTTAGATGACCACTCTATGCTATCTGTGACCACTATAAGTTATGACCATTGTGAGCTTTCTGTGACCACTCCACTATGAGGTCTATATGACCATTAAGAGCGGTGACCAGTACAAGTTCTCTATAAACACTGTGAGGTATCTATGATCACTATGACCTGTAACAATTGTCAGTTATCTGTGACCGCTATGAGATATGACCACATGATCACTCTTTGACCATTGTGAGCTCCTCATAAGCACATTGATCTATGAAAACATTGACCTCTCTATGATTACTATGAGCTCTCTATAACTCCTCTGCGATTTCTATGACCACTATAAGCTTTCTATGACTACTATGAGCTATTACCTCTATCAGCTCTCTATGACCTCTATGAGTTCTCTATGACCACTATGAGCAATAACAATTATGAGCTTTTTATGATGACTGTGAGGTCTCTATAATGATTGTGATCTCTCTATGACTACTGTGAGCTCTCTAGGACAATTATGAACACACAATGAACACTGTGAACTGCATTACCACTGTGAGCTATGAGTACTATGACATGTGTAAGACTATTGTGATCTCTCTATGAACACTGTAAGCAATGTATGAAAACTATGAGTTTCTTATGATAACTGTGAACTCTCTATGAAAAATGGGGTGTCTCTATGATCATTATTAGTTCTTTATTACCACTAGGTAGTCTCTATGACCACTGTGGGCCTTTTATGACCATTGTGAGCTTTCTTTGACTACTGTTAGCAATCTATGATGACTGTGAGCTCTTTATAACCACTTTAAGCTTTGTGACCACTTTGTGTTATGATCACCTTAAGCTCGTTATGACCACTATAAGCTATGACATACGTTTTGCTCTCTTTTACTTCTGTGACCTCTCTATGGCTCTGCATGACTACATTGAACTATGACCACTGTGAGCTCATTATGACCATTGTGACCTATGACAACTGTGAGCACCCTATGACCAATGGGAACTATAACCACTATGAGTCTATGGCCACTATGAACTATGACTACTCTGAGCTCTCTATGTTCACTATGAGCTATGACAACTATGAGCTTGCTAAGACTTCAGTAAACAGTGACCATTATGAGCTTTCTATGACAATTGTGAGTTCCCTATGAGCATTATGAGCATATTATACACACTGTGAGCTGTGACCACTGTGAGCTATAAGCACTATGAGCGCTCTATGACAATTTTGATTGCATTATTGCCACTGTGAATTCTATATGAAAACTGTGACCCATTACAACTGTGAGAGTTGTCTATGATCATAATGATCTCTCTATAACCATTATATCCACAACAGATTTCTATGACCACTACAGACTATGACCACTGTGAGTTCTCAGTGACCACTGTGAGCTATGACCAGTATGATTTCTCTATCATGAATGTGAGCTCTCTGTGATCACTGTGAACTCTTTATGACCACTATGAGCTTACTTTGAGAACTATGACCACTAGGACCATTGTGAGTTATGGCCACTGTGAGCTGTCTATGACAACTGTGAGCTTTCTATGACTACTATAAGCCAAGAATACTTTGAGCTCTCTATGACCACTACTATCTATGACCACAATAAGCTCACTATCAACACTATGAGCTATGACCATAGTGACTTCTCTATGACAATTATGAGTTCTCTATGACCACTGTAAGCTATGACCACTGGGAGCTCTCTATAACCAATATGAGCTGTAACCACTGTGTGATCTCTGTGACTATAATGAGCTGTCTATGACTATTATTAGCTATGACTACAGTGAATTCTCCATAACAGCAACGAGATCTCAAAGGCCACTGTCACCTCAATTACATCTATCAGCTCTCTATGGCCACTGTCATCTCTCTATGAGCACTATGGTCTAATACCACTATGAATTCTATATTACCAGAGAGAACTTTGACCACTATAAGCTTTCAATGTCCTCTCTGAGCTCTCTCTGCCCACTGTGATCCCTTCATGACAATTGTGTCCTATTTGTGAATACACAAAGCTCTCTATGACCACTGTCTTCTCTGTATGAACATTGTCAGGTGTATATGACCACTGTGATCTGGTCAAGACCACTATGAGAATAATGAACACTGTGAGCTCTCTATGACCACTGTGAGCCCTCTATTGCTACTCTGAGCACTCTAACCATTATGACATCTCTATGATCACTTAGATATAACCACTATTAACTCCCTATGACCATTGGGAGCTCTCTATTAACCACTGTGAGCCACTATGAGGTTTATGTGGCTACTATAAGCTCTCTATTACAACTGTGATCTCTCTATGAGCACTATGAGCTATATATGAGCACTTTGAGCTTTCAGCATTAGTAGCTCTCTACTCTCTATGATCACTACAAGTTATGACCACTCTGAGCACTCTTTGACCATTGTGGGCTCTCTTTGTGCACTATGATCTATGACAACTGGGAGCTATGGCGACTACAAACTCTTTATAACTACTGTGAGTTCTCTATGAAAGCTGTGAGCTCTCTATGAACAGTATGACATATGATCATTGTGAGCTCTCTATTTTCACTGTGAGCGTTTTATGACCACTATGAGCTATGAATATTGTGAGCTCTCTATGACCATTATGATCTTTAATGACTGTAAGTTCCCTACAATCAGAGTCAACTGTTATCCCTATAAGCTTTTTATGACCTCTGTGAGATCCCTGTGCCCACTCTGAGCTCTCGATGATAGCTGTAATCTATGACCAGAGTGACCTTTCTGTGACAACTGTTAGCTCTGCATGATGACTGTTAGTTCTCTATGACCACTTGAACTAAGACCACTATGAGCTCACTATGTCCACTGTGAGCTCTCTGTGATTACTATGATCTATGAGAAGCATGTTCTATGACTATGGTGAGATCTCATTGTCCATTTTGTGCTTTTTATGACCATTGTGAGTTTTGAACCTTGTGACTTCTCTATGTTCACTATGAGCTATGAACACTGTGAGCTCTCTGTGACCACTGTGAGCTCTATGTTACCACTAGGATCTATGACCACTATGAGTTCTCTATGGTCTGTGTCCACAGTGAGCCCTCTATCAACTCTACAAACTGTGACCAGTTTGAATTCTCTATAAGAATTATCAGTTCTCCATGACCACTGTGAGGTATGATCACTGTGAACTCTCTATGAGTACTATGAGCTATGACCACTGTGAGATCTCTATGACCACTGTGAGGTATCTATGAGCACTATGACATATGACCACTGTAGGCTATAATAATATGAGATATGTAGGATCACTAATTTGAGATATTATCACTATGAGCTCTCTGTGGCCACCTCTATAAGCATTATGAGCTCCCTCTGAATAACGTGAGCTATGATAATTGTGAGTTATGACCACTATTTAGCTCTCTGTGGCCACTGAGAGCTATGCCACTGTGAGCTCTCATTGTCCATTATGAGCTCTCTATGATCACTATTAGCTCTCTATGACAATTGTGAGCTCACTATCAACACTATGAACTATGACCATCATGAGTTCTTTATGAGCACAATGACCATGAGGGGCTACGAACACTGTCAGCTCTCTATGATCACTGTAAGCTCTTTATGAGCACTGTGAGCTCTCTGTGATCACTGTGAGGGTTCTATGACCATTTTCCATTTTGAACTTTGAACATTGTCAACTGTCTATAACCATTTTGAGCTCTCTATGACAGCACTGAGCTCTCTATGACCAATATGTGGTATGACGACTGTGAGCTCCCAATTACCACTGTGAGCTTTCTATGACCACTATGAGCTATGAATAATGTGAGCTATATCCAATGTGCGCTATGAACAAGAGCTTTCTGTGATGACTGTCAGCTCTGCACGATGACTGTCAGTACTCTATGACCATTGAGATCTCTCTCTGACCACTATGACCTCTCTATTACCACTGTGAGCTCTGAATATTGTGAGCTGTCTGTGACTACTGTATGCTATGACCACTGAGTTCTCTTTGACAACTGTGAGTTTTCTATATTCACTGTGAGCTATGACCACTGTAAGCTCTCTATGGCAAATATGAGATTTCTATGACCAATGTGAGCCCTCTATGACCACTATAAGCTATAACAACCATGAGCTCTCTATGACCACTATGAGATCTCTATGACCACTGTGCATTATACCACTGTGAACTATGATGACTATGAGCTCTCTATGACCAAGGTGATCTCGCTATGACTACTATGACCTATCTATGACCACTGTGAGCTATGATAATGGTCAGCCTTCGACAACTATGAGATCTCTATTGCCATTGTGAGCACTCTATGACCATTATGCACTATGAGCATTGTGAACTATCTATGACCATTGTGAGCAGCACTCTGTGACAACTATGAACACCCTATGACTACTGTACGCTATGAACGCTATGACCACTGTGAGCTCTCATTGTCCATTATGTGCTATCTATTACCACTGTTAGTTTTGAACCCTGTAACTTATCGATGTTCACTATGAGCTATGATCATGGTGAGCTCTCTATTACCACTATGAGCTCTGTATGACCACTATGAGCTATAACCACTGTGATCTCTCTATCAACACTATCAACACTAGCTATGACCATGTTTAGCTTTCTGTAACGATTATGAGTTCTCTACTTCTACTTTTAGCTATAACCACTGTAAGCTCTCTGTGATTACCGTGGTCTATGACCACTGTGAGGTCTCTGTCAATATTATGAGCTATGACCACTGTGAGCTCAAGATAAAAATTAAGAGTTCTATATAATCATTGTAAGCAATGACCACTTTGAGCTCTCTATGATCACAGAGAGCTCTATGAGTTATGACCAGTGTGTGCTCTTTGTGATAATAATGAGCTGTAACCACTCTGAGCTCTCTATGACCACTGTGAGCTCTACATGACCACTATAAACTATGACCACTATGAGAGAGGTGTGAACACTATGAATTTTCTATGACATCTGTGAGCTCTCTTTGCCAACGTTGAGCTCTTTAGACCAACTGTGTGCTCTCCATGAAAACAGTGAGCTCTCCATGAAAACAGTGAGCTCTCTATGATGACTCTTAGCTCTTTATTACTATTATGAGCTTAGATAACTAAGAGCTATAAGCATTAAGAGCTCTCTATGACCACTGTGACCTCTCTATGAACACTGTGAATTATGACATCTATGAACTATTAGCTATGACTACTTTGAGCTCTCTCTGACCACTGTGAGCTATGATCTATGAAATGGGAACTCTCTATTATTGGAGAGAACTGTGACAACTATCAGCTTTCTTTGCCTTCTGTGAGCTCTATATTCCCACTGTGAGCTACCTATGACCTCAGTGAGTGCTCTATGACAACTTTGACTCCTGTGTGTCCACTATGACCTCTCTATGACCACTGTGAGCTATAACCACTATGAACTCCCTATGACCACTGTGAGCTCTCTATGATGCCTGTGAGTTATGACCAGCATACGTTATGACAACTGTAAGCTCTGTGGCAACTGTAAGCTCACTATTACCATTATGATTGCTCTATGACCACTACGACCTCTGTATGACTACTGTGAGCTATGATTTTTGTGAGCACTATAAGTTATCACCATTCTGTGCTCTCTTAGACCACTGTGAACTCTCTATGTGCATTAAGACCTGTGACAACTGGGAACTCTCTATGACCACAGTGAGCTCTCTCTGAGCACTATGAGCACTCTATGACCATTGTGAGCTTTCTATGACAGCCGTGAGTTCCTACAAAGAAACACATAAGTATGAGCACCCTGTATTTCATTTGTGAGCTCTCCATCACCATTATGAGCTAGGCACATTGGGATAAATATATGATCAATATGAGCTATGACCACTGTGAGTTCTCGATTGCCACTATGACCTCTCAATGATGACTTTGAACTATGATCTCTATGAGCTCTCTAAGACCTCTGTGAGCTATGACTACTATGAACTTTATATGACAACTGTAAGCTGTCTATAACCACTGTGAGCTCTCTATGACCACTGTGAGCTCTGTATGGCACTGTCAGCTCACTATAACAACTGTCAGTTTACTATGACAACTGTCAACTCTCTATGTCCCATTAGAGCCCTCTATAACCACTGTGAGCCCTCTGTCACCACTATGAACTCTCTATGACCATTATGAGCTATGACTACTGTGAGCTCTCATTGTCTATTATGTACCCTCTATGACCACTGTTAGTTATGAACACTGTGACCACTCCATGTTCACTATGAGTTATGACCACTGGGAGCTCTCTATGACCATGATGAGCTCTATATGAACCCTATGAGCTATGACCACCGTGAGCTCTCTATCCCAACTATGGTCTGTGACCACTGTGAGTCACTGTCAACACTGAGCTATGACCATGTTGAGCTCTCTGTAAAGATTATGAGTTCTCTACAACTACTGTGAGCTGTGACCACTGTGACCTCTCTATGATTACTATGGTCTATGACCACTGTGAGGTCTCTATCAGCACTATGAGTTATGGCCACTTTGAGCTCTCTATAATGATTATGAGTTCTCTACTACACTGTGAGCTCTCTGTGACCACTATGAGCTCTCTATGAGAACTAAAAGCTCTCTGACAACTGTGAGCTCATTATGAGCATTTTGAGATATCTATGACCATTGAGTTATAATTGGACACAGTTGTCAACCTTACTGTTGAGGGTTTGAGCTCTTGACACATTTGTAGAGAATCAGTGGTTGAGTTAAGCGCAGAGCAAACCTACAGGAGACTGTCTATCTGCTGGAGAAGGCCTAACCCATAGTGGGCGGGATTATGCTTTCGACTAAATCACAGAGAGGTGGTTGAGAGGGTTGCGATACTTGTGTTCACTTGGCCAGACATGCTGGTATGGCATGTAAGGATTGTCCATCTCTCAGTTGTTATATGGTGTTGGTGTGGCCAGTTCCCTCAGCCTAAGTGTTGATGTATGCCCTCCGGTCAAGCCTGACTGAGAACTGAAACCAGGAATCATAAGAGGAAATAAACCCTTCTTCCCTTAAGCTGCTTGATGGTCACTTACCAGAAACCATACAGACATATTGGAACAATGAGCTCTCTATGTCAACTGTGAGCACTCAATGGCCACTGTGAGTTTTATATAACAACTATGAGCTGTGATCATAGTGAACTCTTTCTGAACTATCTGTGAACACTGTCAGCTCTCTATAAGCACTGTGAGTGCTATCTGACCATTATGAGCTATGAGCACTGTGAATTTTCTATTATCATTGTGAGCATAGTATGACCACTATGAGCTTACTTTGATCACTGTGACCTTTCTGTGAGTATTGAGAGCTCTCTATGACCAATGGTGAGTTCTCAAAGAACACTATTATCTATAACCACTGTGAGTGCTCTATGAGCACTGTGATCTTACTTTGAACACTATGACCTCTCTATGACCACTGTGAGCTTTTAATGACCATGTCAGCTCTCTATGAACACTTGAGCTTTCTGTTACCATTGTGATCTTACTGAACTCTCTATGACCACTATCAGCACTTTAACCACTGCCAGCTCCCTATAAACACTGTCAGTTCTCTATGACCACCGTGAGAGCTCTCTGATGACTATGAGCTTAGCACTATGAACTATGTATGACCATTGTGAGAATAGAATTACTACTATGAGATCTCTATGACCACTAAGAACTGTGACCACTATCTAAGACAATTTTGAGCTCACTATGACTACTGTGAGCTCTGTATTAAAAACTATATTGAATTGTCTATTGCAACTGTGAACTCCCTATGACAGGCGAGAGGTCTTTATGATCATAATGAGCTTTCCATAGCCACTATGAGCATTCTAGGACCACTGTGATCTGTGACGACAGTAACAATCTATGACCCCTGAGAGCTCTCTATGACCACTGTGAGCTCTCTATGACTACTGTGAGCATTCAATGATGACTGTGAGATACTTATGACCATTGTGAGCCCTCTATGAGCACTATGATCTATAACCACTGTGAGCTCTCTATGACCATGATGAGATGACCATTGTGAGCTCTCTATGAGCACTATGATCTATAACCACTGTAAGCTCTCTATGACTATGATGAGCTCTCTATGAACTCTTTGAGCTCTCTATGACCACTGTGAGTTGTCTATGATGACAATTATGGGCTATGACCACTATGATGCTCTATGATAAATATAAATAAGACAACTGTAAGCTCTCTAAAATCACTATAAGTCATGACCTCTGTGAGCTCTGTATGATCTCTGTGACCTCTACATGACCATTTTGAAGTCTCTGTGACCATTGGAAGCTCTTTATGACCACTATGAGTTATGACCATTGTGAACTTTCTATGATCACTCTCAGCTGTCTGTGAACACTGGGGGATTTTCATGATCCCAGTAGCTCTGTATGAGTGATACGAACTATGAAGACTTTAAGCTCTGTATAAACACTATAAACTGATGAATCTGAACTCTTCATAACCTTTGGGAGTTATGAACACTATAACCTCTTATTATCCATTATAAGCTCTCTATAACCACTGTCAGTCCTGACTGTGAGTGCTCTATGACCACTGGGAGTTCTTATGACCTATAATCACATTAAGCTCTTAATAACAATTATGAGTTCTCTATGACTACTGTGAGCTATGACAACTCTGAGCACTCCTTGACCACTATAAGCCATGACCAATTTGAGCTCTCTGTAATCACTATAATCACTCTATGACCACTGCAATCTCTCTATGACTACTGTGATCACATTTGACCATTGTGAGCTATGACCATTGTGAGCTCTCTATGACCATTTGTAAGATATGCCCACTCTGAGCATTGTTTGATCACTCTGGGCATATGATCTATGTCAATGGGAGCTCCCTATGGCCACTATGAACTCTCTATGACAACTGTGAGCTCTCTATGACCAGTATAAGCACTCTATGACCACTGTTAACTCTTTATGAAAAACTTTGAGTGCTCTATGACCACTGTAAGCTTTCTATGACCACTGTAAGCTATCTATCACCAATGTGAGTTCTCTATGAGAACTGTAAGCCCTCTAGGACCACTGTGAGGTTTCTATTAAAACTGTGAGCTCTCAGTAACAACTATCAGATCTATGTGACCACTCTCAGCTCTCTATAACCACTGTAACCTCTCTATGAATACTGTGACCTTTCTATAACCACAATAACCTCTTTGTGTCCACAGTGAGCTATGACCATTGTGATCTTTCTATGACTTCTATAAGGTAAGACCACATTAAGCTCTTGTTAAACACCGTGAGCTCTTGATGTGCACTATGGTTAATAACAACTGAGAGTCCTACACGACCACTATGAGCTCTCAATGATACTGTGAGCTCTTTATGACCACTGTGAACTAAGACAACTGTGAGCTCTCTATTACCACTGTGACCTCTCTATGTCCACTATGAACTGTGACAATTGTGAACTCTCAATGACTACTAACATATATGACCATTGTGATTCCTTTATAACCATTATGAGAATTATGAACACTCTGAGCTCACTATGACCACTATGAGCTATGATCACTGTGAGCTATATATGACCACTATTAGCTATGACAACTATGAACTCTCTGTTGTTGCCGAATCCACCACCGGGCCAGCCAGGGGAAAGAGGGGAAATGACGGGGCCTCATGGGCTCAAGGCGAATGGGCAAGCTGGCAATGGGGTCACCACACAGACCCAGGGAGTCAGGCAAGAAGCAGCATGCAGACGAGTTGGCCACAGACTCAACTTTACTCAGGAAGTGTTTGGGCTCACATAGGATCGGGGTTCAATCAGGTGTGGCCACCCCTCTGTTCAGGGAAGGGGAAGAGCAGCCACTAATCATTCAGCTGTTTACTGGGTGTCCAGGTTAGATGGCCATTTCCCATTGGTTGTTCATTCCTCCTTCCCATTGATTGTTCATCTGTCCACCATTTGGTTGTCTATCCCACTGCCTGTATGGTTTCTTCTCAGGCTTATCTGTAGTCAGACCTGCATTTGAGAGCCCGGGCTAGGGCCTCCCTGAATTGATAGTACCACAATTTCACCCTTTTATTTATAAAATTTTTTCAGTGGGGACAATGATAGCTGGGGTGACCCCGATCCTCTTCAGCTGCGTGGAATATAGGCGCCTGTGCCTGTCTTAGGTTGGTCATCACCCTCGTGTGAAGACTTACCTGTCATTGACTACCAGTCATGAGACCATCGCAGAGAAGGAATCATGGTCCCAAAGGGAAACTCAAAGCAGTGGCAGAGAAAAGGAGGTTTTGTCAGGCCTAGGAGCAGGCAGAGGGGCTATAGGAAGGGCAGACGGAGAGGCTGTAGGCAAGGAAGGTGGAGAAATGATCCAGAAGAGCTGGGGAGACATAAATCAGAACCTAACAGTTGTAAGTTAGTAAGTCATAGCTTCAATAGAGGACATCCAGGCTTACAATAGGCCTTTGTTGATCTTAGGAATATCCGAGGCCTGAATGGATGATCTGAGGACCTGGAAACCAAGCTTTGTTATTTTGGGAATATATGAAAAAACCTGTAAGAAAACTTGTATGAAAGAAAACTTACAATCTATTAGAAAAACAATAGTGATAGATATAAAACATAAGTAGTTTAAGGCCTTATATATTATAAACATTATTTGTTCTTATCTTTACGTATGCATACATGTATTTAAAAATGGTATGCCAAAATTTTTATATTAGTGCACAAGAGAAATAAAAAAATGAGGTGGCCACAGATACAAGATACATAACATATAAACACAGAACATATAAACACACAACACACATGAACAACATTTTACCGACAACTGTACAATTTATCAGCCACTGTCTTAAAATTACCCTTGAAAGCTTTATCAAAGGCAGATTAGCATTTAGGAACACCTTAATTAAAACAAGACCTCACATTAGTTAAGTTGGGCAGCTTAACTTAATTATGAAGAACATCTAGCTAGCAAAGACATCATTATCCATAGGTTCAGTTCCCACATTTTCTCTGGGTAGATCCAAGGTGCTAAAACCGCAGCCTTGTTCTAAAATTCCTCCAGGCCAACAGTCTTAACCTTGAGGCCTCTAGTCTCTAGTCAAGATTTTAAGACACTTATCTTCTGAAGCAGAAAATACAGTCAGAAAAGAGGGGGAGTTAAGAGCTACAGGAAGAAGAGGAAGGAAGGTGATGTCAGCAGGGGGGGAATGCCCCCACATGGACCTGAGAGCCCTCTGCAGAGTCCTCAATCAGGGAGGGGAGGGATCCAGATCTGGAGGAAAAACAAAAGACTAATTTTGGATTCTCTCCACAAGTTACATTGTAGCAACTAATTACTTCCTCAGTGGAGGATCCTTTAAGGCTTGCTACATGCTGAGGATGGGAACAAGGGCGCCAGAAGCATATGGCTTTTCTGGACTTCCCCCTTACAGGCCAGGAAGAACACTTCTATCCAGATCTGTGGCTCTCAAACATTTTCTGGGGAAATCCAAGGTGCTAAGATTAAGGTTTCCTCCCAAAAATCTTTTAAGTTCTTTGGCATCTCTTTGATTCTACATAAGTCTAGTACAGCCTTAAGGGCAGTCACCTGGAGTGCCTTTTGATGGGGCGGTATATTACCCATTGTAGACAGGAAAGGTTCCCTAATGGAGCAGAGATGACTAGGAGGCAAAGGGACAAGGCAAAAGTGCAGAAAATAAAAAGCAACAACTAGAACCAAGGGCAAAGTGAAAACAAGCCCTAAAAAAGTAACCAACCATCAAGGAGAGACCTAGTGCAGGATATATGCAGAGGTGTTCTAGATCTAAGCGTCCTGTGCTTAGTGAGCAACTTTAGGGGTTCATTACTCCCCTGGATGCCTCCGGTCAGGCCCATTCAATATAATCAACCTGGGCTCCGAGTTCTGAGGGGACCAATTTCTCATATGAACTCACTGGGAAAAGCCTTAATTTAGAGGGGCTCTTTGATCGTGGGGAAATCAAATGAGCGATTTGGGCTCCTTGATTATCAGCAAATCAAGCAAGCGATTGAGTTCCTAACCTTAAGAGGAGCTCCTTGATCATCACTAAATGAAGCGAGTGTCTGTGTTACCAAGGACAAATGGGGAAAGGGACACTTCCTGAGTAAAGTTTAGTCTGCGGCCAACTCGTCTGTGTGCTGCTTCTCGCCTGACTCCCGGGGTCTGGGTGGTGACCCCGTTGCCAGCTCACCCATTTGCCTTGAGCCCACGAGGCCCCACCGTTCACCCTGTTCCCCTGGCTGGCCCAGTGGGGGATTCAGCAACACTCTATGACTACTGTGAGCTCACTTTGAAGTCTGTGAAATCTTTATGACCATTGTGAGCTCTCTATGATAACTGTGAGCATCCTATGACCACTGTGAGCTATAACCATTGTGAAATCTCTATGACCACAATGCACTATGAACAATGTGAACTCTCTTGCAACACTGCAAGCTCTCAATGAGCACTATGATCAATGAGTAATGTGAATACGCTATGACCACTGGTGCTCTCTATTACCACTGTGATTTTACTTTGGACATTGTGAGCTTTCTATGACCACTGTGAGGTCTCTATGACAACTGTGAGATCTCTTGGACTTCTGTAAGCTATGATCAATATGAGATCTCTATGGCCACTGTCAGCTCTCTATGAACAATTAGAGCTCTCCATGATCACTATGAGCTTACTTTCATCACTGTGAGCTCTCTATAACCACTGTGAGCAATCTCTGATCACTTCCAGTTCTCTATGACCACTGTTAGGACTCTATGACCACTATCATCTATGAGCACTCTGAATTCTCTATGACCACTGTGAGTTCTCTGTGATTACTGGGAGCTTTCTATGACTGCTGTAGCTCTTTCTTAGCAATACAACCTATGAGCACCGTGAGCTCTTGGTGACCACTTTGAACTATAACCAATTTGAACTCTTCATGACCATTATGAGATATGACCACTCTGAGCTCTCATTGTTCATTATGAGTTCTTTCTGACCACTGTGAGCTATGACCACTCTGAGCTCCCATTATTCATTATGAGCTCTTTATGACCACTGTGAGCTTAGACCACTGTGAGTGATCTGTGACCACTATGAACTATAAGCGCTGTGAACTCTCTATGACCATTGGTAAAACTCTGTGAGCACTATGAACTGTCTGTGAGCACTATGAACTGTCTATGACCACTATGAGCTATGACTACTGTGAGCTCTTAATGATTCAAATGAGTTATGACCATTGTGAGTTCTCTATCATCACTATGATCTCTCTATGACCACTGTGAACTATGACCAGTATGATCTCTCTAAGACCTCTGTGAGTTATGACGACTATGATCTCTCTATTCCAACTGTGAGCTGCCTATCACCATTGTGAGTTCTCTATGACTACCGTCAAACCTCTATGACCACTGTGACTGCTTTATTAAAACTGAGATCTATCTGAGACATCTAACAGGTCTATATGAGCAATTTCAGCTCTCTATGACCACTGTCAACTCTCTATAACCAAAGTAAGTTCTCTATGACCACTGTGATCTCTCCATGACCACTATGAGCTATAACCACCCTGAACTCTCAATGTCCATTATGAGGTATTTGAGACCAATGTGAGCTATGACCACTATGACCTATTGCAACTGTGAGTTCTCTATGACCATTATGGGCTCTTTATGACCACTGTGAGCTATGATTACTATGGAGTCTCTATGACCACTATGATCTATGACCACGGTGAGCTCTCTATCAACACTATGAGCTATGGTGATTGTGAGCTCTGTATGACAGTTAGTGTTCTCTCTGACCACTGTGAACTCTCTGTGACCAGTATGAGCTCCCTGTCACCACTATAAGCTATGATTACCATGAGCTCTCTAGGACTACAATGAGGTCTCAATGACCACTCTCAACTCTATGACCATTGTGAGTTACCTATCACTACTGTGAGTTCTCTGTGTCTACTGGAAGCCCTCTATGACCACTATGACCTCTTTATTAAAACTGAGAGCTGTCTGTGACACCTGTCAGCTCATGAGCACATCATCTCTCTTTGACCACTGTCAGCTCTTTATAACTACTGTATGCTCTCCATGAACACTGTGAGCTCTCTATGACCACTGTGAATGCTCTATTACCAGTTTGAACTATGAGCATTGTGAACTCTCTATCACCATTGTCAGCACTTTGTGACCACTATGAGCTTTCTATGACCACTGTGAGCTCTCCATGACCACTACGAGTTATATCTACACTGAACTCTCAATGTCCAGTATGAATTGTCTATGATCAATGTGAGCTATGACCATTGTAAGCTCTCTATAACAATTGTGAACTTTCTGTGACCACTATGACCTATTGCTGTGATGACCATTATGAGCTCTTTATAACCACTAGGTGCTATGACTACTGTGGGATATCTAAGACAACTATGATCAATGACTATTGTAAGCTCCCTGTCAACACTATGAGCTATGGAGACTGTGAGCTCTCTATAATGGTTATGAGTTCTGTATTATCATTGTGAGCACTCTATGACCATTATGAGCTATGACCACCATGAGCTCTATGACCACAATGAGGTCTCAATGATGACTGTCGACTCTAAAACCACTGTGAGCTCTCTATTACCACTGTGAGCTCTCTGTGACTACTATGATCTATGACCATAGTGAACTCAGCATTATGATAGGGTGCTGTACCACTAGGAGATTTGCATGATCTCTGTGAGCTCTCTACGGCCATTGTGAATTCTCAATGACAACTGTGAGCTCCCTATGAGCATTATAAGCTATGATCACTGTGAGCTCTTTGTGATAATTATGAGGTGTAACCAATATGAGACCTCTGTGACCTTTCTGAGCTTTCAATGACTTCTATGCCACATACAGAAGATTAAAACTGGACTCATAGTTGTCATCATGCATAAAAATCAATTCCAAATGTATCAAAGACTTCAATATTAGGTCATAGAGTATAAAATCCCTAGTTGAAAGGGTAGGGCACTCAGTTTAGCTGATTGGACTAGGACAGCAGTTCCTAAACAGAAATCCTATAACACAATCACTAGCAGCAATACTCAACAAATGGGATCTTATGAAATTAAAGAGCTTCTGTTCAGATAAGGAGATCGTATACCAAGCAAAAAGGCAGCCCAGAGAATGGGAAATAATATTCACTAACCACATATCTGAAAGAGCTCTATTATCCAGAGTACATACAGAATTTAGAAAACTAAACACCAAGAAGATAAATGGCCCAAAGATATCTTTAAAATGCTCTGCATCCTTAGCTTTAGGGAAATGCAAATCAAAACCTCCCTGAGATATCATTTCACTTTAGTCGAGATGTCAAAAATCCACAATACAAATAAGCCACCAAAGTCTAGCATGGATCACAGGCACTATAATCCTTAGAAGCAAGGGATATTAACCATCACAATAATGTTCCCATACTAAAGGGGGGCAAAAGTAAGGGCTTTGTGCAATGCCACTGAGACCTTACATCTCATTAGAGTTTAGAACACAGTAAAGGAAGCTCCAGGGAATGGAATGGGTGAAGGGGAAGGCACTGGGAGATAGGGAGGGAGGGGAGTAAAAGGAAGGGGAAAAAGGGAGAAGGGTACAAGGTGGACTTGGGTTAGATGAAGGGAGGGAGGGGAATGGGGTACCTATTAAGCTTGTATAGTTGGGGAAAAATAAATATTAAAAGAAAAAGAGAAGTATGGCCCGGGGATGAAAGTACCCTTGCCATCTTCAGCATAAAGGATGTGGGACATTATGTTGGTTCTGAAGATGTAATTGATGGAGCTGGACAGGTGGCTCATGGCTTAAGCCTCTGCCTCACAGGCAGAAGGTTCTGAGTTTGGGTCCTCGACCCTACGTATAGACCCCACATATAGACCCCATGTATAGACCCCACGAATAGACGGCACTGAGGCGGCCTGCATTTCTGGTCCTGGTAGGGTGGAGCCTGTGAATCCTGGGGCAGAGTAAACAAGGAGGAGGTGGAGGCGGTCCATGATGGTTTCCGAATTCAGCCATGGTTCTACACACACACACACACACACACACACACACACACACACACACACAAACACACTCAAACACACACACAGGTACACATGCATACTTAAATAAAAAAAGATGTAATTCATGTCAACTGCCAGGCTGATTTCAAAATAAAGTTTTGTGAATTTGTGAAATATTATTGTGAACTGAATAAAATCAAGTACTGAATGTCATTAATTTGGTATTCTCTGACACCAGGCTTTGTAGTCTTGTGGAGAAACCAAAGATTGTTTGCAAACTGTCATAGATAGTGAACCTCTGGCAAGGGATTGACAGCCACAGTAGTGTTCCTATGCTTAAGGGGAACACAGGAAAGCGTTCAGGGAAATTCCACTGGGTCCTTGTACGTCATTGGAGAGGAGGGCCCAGACGAGAGTCTGGCATGCACATTAAAGGATTCTCTGGGGATTGGGGGGGAGGCATTGGGGAAGGAGGAGGGAGGGAGTGAACCAGTGTACCTACTAAGTTTGTATGAGCGGAAATAATAATAAAAATGTTAAAAAAAGATAGTGAACCTCTCACTAGTTGAGTGTATTTTTAAGAAATTCAAGGCGCGTAAGTACTGTCTCATGAGCATTAAAGGCAACTTCACAGATTTTCACATTGAACTTCATGGTACTTTGGTCTGGTGTAGTGTACTCAAAGATAAGATATTCTTATTTGTCTGCCAAACAGTTGAGAATTTATCTCTTTAAGAGCTGAAGCAAGTCCTAAGAGAAAAGAAGTGTTCTTTGGTAATCACGTGAATCATTGCTACAAGTGCTCTATGAGGGAAGGGCAGACCCTGTTTATTCCAGTAGGATGGATCCTGGCCATGTTGACCCCTGTGGACTGGTTGGCCTTTGCATAACTTTAACATTAAATATTGAGAAGTGAATAACCACACCAAACCTGTTCATGTTTCACCACTTTTTTTTTTTACATAGGTTCTGCCTCCATTTTTCATCTCAAGTCTCCTGCACTCTACCACAGCACCCTCCTCTGCCTCAGGCTTAGTAATCTTCCTTTATGCACATAAGGTCTGAATCAGCTAGGGAAAAACAGTTGTCTGACTTCAAATTTGTAAATTTTTGTAAAAGTAATAAAATAGATAATTTTAGAATTTCACATCTAAGAATGACTTAATGTACATGAAAAGGAATTTTATGATTTATATGTTAAGGATGTTAAAAAAGAAACCTGCTGGAGTTTGGTTTTGGAAATGAACAGTAAACTCATGGGCCAGGTTTCCCTCCTTCACTCAAAGATCTGTCAATTGTACAGCACAACTCCGTGATCCAGCTTACAAGTTATACTAAGTTCACTGCTAAAGAGAAGACAGGCAAAATATAAGAAGGGACACTGAAACTCCTAACTATATACATAGGGTTTGAGAACGGATAAGACAACTTTAATAGAAATTGACATTTCTTTTTTGAGTTTTGTCCACTGCTTCTTAGGTAGATTCCAAGTAAATTAATATTGAAAACCGACATTTGCAAAAGATTGTCTGTTCTTTCGTGATTATTTCCTGATTTCTATCAAAACTGGATATTTTTCTATATGGCATTGCAAGGTCAAAAAAGGGATAAATGAGAAATGAGTGTGCTTCAGAAATCAAATGGCTTTTTAAATATATGAAATATTTTCTACCCATGGATCCAGACAGTGCTTTCTTAATGAAATAAAGAAAATCTGAAATTTCCAGATTGTTATGTCATTGAGTATTTCCTAAAAAGGGCTGAGAAGTTGGATGATGGCTTAAGAGTATCAATGCAAGCAGGAGGTCCCATTTTGTATCTCAGGTTCCACATAAAATTGCCATGCAGAACCCTTGGTGGAGTATAGTTTTCTTTTCTTTTTTTTTTAAGATCACATGACAAGGGATTTATTATTTTTCAAATAAAATTAAGCAGAAGTGAAATAAGCATGCATAGAAACACAAATAATAGACATTATTGCTTAAATATGGATTCTAAGACATTAAATTGAAAGAAGCAGAAGCTATGATGGTAGCTCCCAGGGACACAAGGTGGAGAGTACAATGGTGGTACTGGGGAAAATGGGGAGATGCTGGTCAAGTGTAAGAAGTTTTAGTTAGACAAGAGAAATGAGTTCCAGAGACCTAGTATTTGCTTGACCAAACCTTTTAGGAACTACATCTGTCTAAATTTTATCACTTGTAAGAGCTCTTCATATTTTCTAGAACAGATTTTTTTTATTTTATTTTTTTAAAATTTTTTTAACATTTTTATTATTTCCGCTCATACAAACTTAATAGGTAGACCAGTTCCCTCCCCCCTTCCTTGGCCCCCCGAACCCTCTGCTCCCCCTCCCTCCCTCCCCATCTCCCAGTGCCTCCATCCCAATTCTCAGAGAGTCCTTTATTGTGTATGCCTAACTCTCCTCTTGGTCCTCCTTTCCGATGATGTAAAATGACCCAGTGGCATTTCCCTGAACCCTTTCTTGTGTTCCCCTTAAGCACAGGAACACTACTGTGGCCATCAATCCCTTGCCTCCAAGGATCTTGGTGCCTTTAGCCGATGTTAGACTTTGTGAGGTCAATAGTGTGACGGACATGGCGCAGGGCATGCAAAATCCTATTATAATTGCTTCAGCCCTATCTAGTGTGGAGACTCTTCAAATCTTTGCTCCCCCCATCCTTTTGCTCTTACAATCTTACCGCCCCCTCTTCCGCAAATGTCCCTGAGATTCAGGATGGGGGGAGATTAGGCTGACTTAGTTTTCTATGTGGATGATATAGAGTCTCTGAAGTTCTGGATTGTGGTTTGTTGATTTTCTTTTGCGGTTTTGTTGCTTCTGCAATGCCTTTACTCCATCCTGATGGGCACTGTATGTCACCCCTAGTCAGAGACAAAAAACTGTTAAACTGGAGTCTTGTTATAATAGCACATACAAGGGTAGATGTAATAAAAGCAGGAAACCTCGGTGAGAGAGGGATCAGTCACTCATTTGCAAAATGATCTCTTTTCATCTGCGAGACTATATGCCCTCCCTTTCTGGTGAGATCATACCCCCTCAGTTGTACATGATCAGGAATGAACGTCTGTGAACTTAACCAGGTGTCTCATTACTTACTTGCATTCCTTGGAGGTCGATTTTCTCTGCTGTAACATGGTACCCTCTCTCCTTGTTTATGGTGTGGCCCTCCAACCCCATCCCTCCTGTTCACAATCCTTGCAATTACTGTATTACATAGGTTTACCCTTGAGTGTCTCAATGTGGGCTGGGTGAGTTTGGTACTAGGAGCCACCTATTAGGGAGTACATACAGCGCTTAACTTTCTGGGATTGGGATACTTCACTTAATATAATTGTTTCTAATGACATCCATTTCCCAGCAAATTCCAGTAATTCATCATTTTTGATGGCTGAGTAGTACTCCATTGTATAGATGTACCACTGTTTCCTTATCCACTCCTCAACTGTTGGACATTTGGGTTGATTCCATGACTTTGCTATTGTAAACAGTGCTGCTATGAACATAGTCGTGCTTGTGCTATCGAGGCGAACATCTGCTGCATGGAGGGTTATTCCCAAAAGTGGAATAGCAGGGTCATATGGCATTTCAATCTTTAATTTCTTTAAGAATCTCCAGACGGCTCGCCAGAGTGGCTGTATGAGCCTGCATTCCCACCAGCAATGTAGCAGAGTTCCCCTCTCTCCACATCCTCTCCAGCATTTGTTGTTGTTTGTATTGTGGATTTTTGCCATCCTGACCGGGGTGAGATGGTATCTCAGGGAAGTTTTGATTTGCATTTCCCTGATGGCTAAGGAAGTGGAGCATTTTTTAAGATATTTGTTAGACATTTTAATTTCATCCCTGGTAAATTTTCTTTTAAGTTCCAGGGCCCATTTTTTAATTGGGCCATTGGTTTCCTTGGTGTTTAGTTTTCTAAGTTCTTTGTGCACTCTGGACAGCAGAGCTCTATCAGATGTGTGGTTAGTGAAGATTTTCTCCCATTCTTTGGGTTGCCTTTGAGCTCCTGTGAAAATCTCTTTATCTGAACAGGAGCTCTTTATTTTCACCAGATCCCAATTGTTGAAGTTGGTAGCAGTGACTGTGCCATTGGATGTCTGTTTAGGAAATGTTGGCCTAGCCCAATCAGCTCAAGAGACTTCCCTATCCTTTCAACTATGGTTTTCATAGTCTCTGGCCTGATATCAAGGTCCTTGATCCATTTGGAATTAAGGCTTGTACATGGTGACAAGTACGGGTCCAGCTTTAATCTTCTGCATGTGGAGATCCAGTTTTGCCAGCACCATTTGTTGAAGATGCTGTTCTTTTTCCATTGGATTCTTCGGGCTCCTTTGTCGAAGACCAAATGGCTGTAATTTGTGGGCTTATATCTGGGTCTTCAACCCTTATCCATTGATCTGTGTGTCTATTTTGGAGCCAGTACCAGGCTGTTTTTATAACTATGGATTTGTAGTATAGACTTAGGTTTGGTATGGTAATACCTCCAGCAATGTTTTTGTTACTCAGGATTGTCTTTGCTATCCTGAGTCTTTTGTGCCTCCATATGAATTTTGAGATTGTTTGGTCAACTTCTTTGAAGAATTGCTTTGGGATTTTAATTGGTATAGCATTGAATTTGTATATTGCCTTTGGTAAGATGGTCATTTTTACGATGTTGATTCTGCCAATCCAGGAACAAGAGAGGTCTTTCCACCTTCTGGTGTCTTCTGCTATTTCTTTCTTTTAAAGTTTTAGGTTTTAAAGTTTTAAGTTTTAAGGTTTTAAAGTTTTCATTGTAAAGGTCTTTTACCTCCTTGGTTAGGTTTATACCAAGGTATTTCATTTTTTTATGGGCTATAGTAAATGGGATTGTTTCTGTCATGGCTTTTTGACTTCTTTCATTCTAGGCATATAGGAAGCCTTCTGATTTTTGAACATTTATTTAGTATCCTGCCACCCTGCTGAACTTCTCAATTAGTTCCAGGAGCTTCCTGGTGGATCCCTCAGGTATAAGAGCATGTCATCTGCAAATAGGGATAGCTTGACTTCTTTCTTGCCGATTTGAATCCCTCTTATGTCCCTTTCTTGTTTTGTGGCTTCAGCTAAGACTTCAAGTACAATATTGAATAGAAGTGATGAGAGTGGACAGCCTTGTCTAGTTCCTGATCAAAGTGGGAATCCTTCCAATTGTTCCCCATTGTGCATAATCCTTGCTGTGGGCTTATTGTATACAGCTTTTATTATATTGATAAAGATTCCTTCCATTCCTACTGTCTCTAGCGTTTTGATCATAAAAGGCTGTTGGATCTTGTCAAAGGCTTTTTCTGCATCTATTGAGAGTATCATGTGGTCTTGGACTTTGGACTGGTTTACATGATGAATTACATTTATTGATTTGTGTATGTTGAACCAACCTTGTGTGCTGGGGATGAAGTCTACTTGGTCCCCGTGAATGATCTTTTTAATGTGTTTTCGAATCCTATTTGCTAAGACTTTGTTGAGAATCTTTGCGTCTGTGTTCTTCAGAGAGATTGGCCTATAGTTTTCTTTTTTACGTGAATATTTATTAGGTTTTGGGATTAAAACGATATTAGCTTCATAGAAGGAATTTGGTAGTGTTCCTTCCTTTGCTATTTGATGGAACAGTGTAAGGAGTATTGCTGTTATTAACTCCTTAAATGTCTGGTAGAACTCTGTGCTGAATCCATCTGGTCCAGGACATTTTTTGGTGGGAAGATTTGAGATTACTTCCTCAATTTCCTTATATGTTATAGGACTATCTAAATAATTCACAACTTCCTGATTCAATTTAGGTAAGTTGTGTTTACTTAGAAATTCATCCATCTCTTTTGTGTTGTCAAACTTCAAAGTATAATTTTTTGAAATATGATGTTATAATTCTCTGGATTTCTTGGGTATCAGTAGTGATTACTCCATGTTCATTTCTAATTTTGTTAATTTGGGTTTTCTCTCTCTTGCTTTTGGTTAGTTTAGCTAGGGGTGTATCAATCTTGTTGATTTTTTCAAAGAACCAGCTTTTTGATTGGTTGATTTTTTCTATCGTTTTCTTAGTCTCGATTTCAGATATTTCTTCCCTTATTTTGCTAATGTCCTCTCTTCTACTACTTTTGGGATCAAATTGCTGTAGTTTTTCTAAAGCTTTAAGCTGCATTGTTAAGTTATTTATTTCTTATTCTTCCATTTTTCTGATGCAGGCATTAAGAGCTATGAACTCACCTCTTAGAACAGCTTTTATTGTGTCCCAGAGATTTTGGTAAGTTGTATTTTCACTATCATTCGCTTTCAGGAAATCTTGAATTTCCTTTTTAATTTCTTCCTGAATCCAGTTCTCATTCAGCAGCATATTGTTAAGTTTCCAGGAGTTAGTGTATTTTCTCTTGTTTGTTGTGTTGTGGATGTCCAGCTTTAGGCCATGGTGATCTGACAGGGCACAGGTTAGAATTTCAACTTTTTTGTATATGTGTAGATTCGTTTTGTGGCCCAATATGTGATCTATTTTGGAGAAAGTTCCCTGTGCTGCTGAGAAAATGTGTGTTCTTAGGTGCGTGGGTGAAAAGGTCTATTTCTTTAAGGGTTTGATTAAGGTCCAAAGTGTCTCTGTTAAGCTTTTGACCTCTTGATCTATCCCATGTTGAGAGGGCGGTGTTGAAGTCCCCAAGAATTATCGTTTGGGGTTGATTTCTTGCTTTAGATGCTGTAGGGTTTTCTTAATGAATGTGGAGGGGCCCGTATTGGGTGTATATATGTTCAGTATTGTGAAGTCTTCCTGGTGAATTGTACCTGTGACTAAAATGTAGTATCCATCCGTGTCTCTCATAATTTTCTTTGGTTTGAAGTCCACTTTGTCTGATATCATAATGGCTATCTCTGCCTGTTTTCTGCTTCCATTAGCGTTTAGAATTTTTGACCAGCCTTTTATTTTTAGGAAGTGCCTATCTTTTGTGGTGAGATGGGTTTCCTGCAAGCAGCAGGTTGATGGATTGTGATTTTTAATCCAAATTTGTAATCTGTGTCTCTTGATCGGTGAGTTAATTCCATTAACATTTAGTGTTATAATGGAGAAACTATTTTGAATTCCAGACATTTATTATGTGTAGTAGTCTTTATAAGTATATTGCTTAGCTTTTAATGGTGTTATACTTCCCTTCTGTTCTCCCGGATATGCCTGTTTTTTTCTTCAAGCTTGAGTATCATTTCTAGCATTTTTTGAAGGCCTGGTTTGGTGGACATGTATCCCTTCAAGTTGTCTTTTTGCTGGAAAATTTTTCTTTCTCCCTCGATCATGACTGATAGTTTTGCAGGGTAAATCAGCCTGGGTTGTCATTTTTGCTCATTCAATACTTGAAGTATGTCTCTCCAAGCTCTTCTTGCTTTTACTATTTCGACTGAGAAGTCATTTGTTATTTTAATAGGTTTACCTTTAAAAGTGACTTTTTTTTTCTCCCTTGAAGCTTTCAGCACCAGTTCTTTATCTTGAATGTGGAGTGTTTTGACTATTATCTGCCATGGTGAGCTTCTCTTTTGGTCATATCTGTTTGGGGTATGGGATGCCTCTTGTATGTGGATGGACCTCTCTTTTTTTAGATGAGGAAAGTTTTCCTTGATGATCGTTTGAAAAATTTCCTGAGGGGTGGTATTTTGAGATTTTTGCTCTGATATTCCATGAACACGCATGTTAGGCTTCTTCAGGGTGTCCCATATCTCCTGAATATTTCTCTCAAGTATCTTTTTGGCTTTAACAACCTCTTCCATTGAGCTAGTTAATACTCCCACTTTATCTTCAAGGTCTAAAATTCTGTTTTCTGCTTGTTAGTTCTGCTGATAAGATTCTCTGTGGAATTCTGGGTTGAAGATAACTTGTCTTTTAGCTCAGTTTTAAACCCTGCTTGAGTCTGCTTTAACTGCTCTATGCCAGTTTTTGTTTCTTGCACTGTTTTTCTCAACTCCTCCAAGTGTCTGTTGTGTTCCTCTTCAAAGCGATTGATTTAATTATTTAATTCCTCCCAGATTTCCTCTTTCGTAGTATTGAAATGATCATATTTTGAAGTTCAGGCGCACGGGGGTGTCCTCCTCCTTCTCCCAGGCCCTGCTTGGCAGCTCCAGCTGGATGGTGGGAGGAGCTAGGTCCCTTGGGCGGCCTCGGGTTCTGGGGGTGGGCGGGGACGGAGCTTACCTAGTTTGCTCGGTGAGGCCCGGCTGGACCAAGCACGCTGCTTTTCCTGGGCAGCGGAGTGGAGGGAAGAGAGGATGGGGCGTCGGTGGGGCTCTATTTAACCTGGGGGACGTGGGGACGCTGGGGGCGGGGCCCGAGCACACGGGGGGTCCTCCTCCTCCTCCCAGGCCCTATGCAGTGGCTCCGGCAGGATGGTGGGAGGAGCTGGTTCCCTTGGGCGGCCTGAGGTTCTGGGGGTGGGCGGAGATGGAGCTTACCTAGGTTGAGCGGTGAGGCCTGGCTGGACCGCTCACACCTGCGTTCTGGGTGGCGGAGTGGAGGCAAGGGGACTATAGTTTTCTTAATGATCAGAGTCTGGGAAACCCCAAAGAAAATCAAGGAGTTACAAGAACTCAAGGATGATTTGTGAAGTCAAATTTGGTCATTAACAGGGACATAAACACATCCCTCTGACACAAATGCTCAAACAAAAATGGCACACATACAGGGACATACATACACATACACACAGGCATGAACACAAGCAGTGTAAATAAGTGAACAAAATAATAAAAAATATTTGTTAACCAAGAAATGCCATTTAGAAAATACTTTTTCTATAGATATTTACCATCAACTTTCTGAGACAAAACATTAATTACTCCATTTTAACTAATTAATGATTGAACCCATTCATAAAAATGTCTAACTAGTTTCACAATATGATCAATTTGGTCATATCCTTTAATGCCACTGTACTTTTACTGACATTTATGATTGTTGATATTTCTTTTTTTATTTATTTTTCCACTAATACAAACTTGATAGGTACCCCATTCCTCTCCCTCTCTCCACTTCTCCCTGGATCCCCTTGCTCCATCCCCCCTTTTCCTCTTCCTCACCCCATTTTTCCCAGTGTCCCTTCCCCCCATTTTTGGACCTTCCTATACTGTGTATGTCAAAATTTCCTCTGGGTTCTCCTTTTCTGATGAGATGTAAGGACTCAGTAGCATTGCCTAGAGCTCTTTTCTGTGTTCCCCTTTAGTATAGGAACACTATTGTGGCTGTTAATCCCTTGCCTCTAAGTATCCTAGTGCCTCTGATACATGCTAGACTTTGGGGTTCAATGATATGTTGGTAAGCATGCAAAAGTCATGCAAAACCTATTATGACTATTTCAGCCCTAACTTGTGTGGAGTATCTTGCATATTGTTGCTCCTCCCTCACTTCCACAAACTTCCCTGACCTTTGGGATGGGGAGAGATTAGGCTTGCCTAGTTCCTAGTGATTAATGTAGGGTCTCTGATGCTCTGAGTAATTTTTTTTTCCAGTTTTGCTGTTCCTGCACTGCCTTTGGCTCCATCCTGATGGATAATGGATGTCATATCCTAGCCAGAGATAAAAGGCTGTTAAAATAGAGTCTTACTATAAGAGTAGATTTAAAGGTAGATTGCGTAAGAGTAGGAGACCACAGTGATAGGGGGGTCAGTCTCCCATTTGCAGGATGGTTACCTTCTATCTGCCTGACATTTTGCCCTCCCTGTCTGATGAAACCAAACCCCATTAGTTGCAAATTACTAGGAAGGAAAGTCTGTGAGCTTAACCAGATGTCTCATTACTTGCAATACTTGATGGTGGCCTATTTTCTCTGCTGTAGCATGATCACCTATCTCCTTGTTTCTGGTGGGGCCCTCCTTGCCCTTCCCTCCTGTATATAATATTTGCAATTACTGTAGGTATTACAGAGATTTATCTTGGAGTGTATCATTAAGTGGATTTGGTACTAGGATCCATCTATTAGGGAGTATATATGGTGCTTAATTTGCTGTGTCTGGGATACTTTACTCAATATAATTTTTTCTGATTCCATGCATTTCCCCACAAATTTTGTTAATTCATCATTTTTGATGGCTGAGTAGTATTCCATTGTAAAAATGCACCACATTTTCCTTATCCACTCATCAACTGTTGGGCCTTTGGGGTGATTCCATGACTTTGCTATAGTAAACAGTGCTGCTATGAACATGGCCTATTGAGGTGAATTTTTGCTGTATGGAGGATTATTTATTAAAAGGGAATAGCAGGATCATATGGCACTTCAGTCTTTAACTTTATTAACAATTGCCAGACAGCTTGCCAGAGTGGTTGCATAAGCCTGCATTACTACCAGCAATGGAGGATGGTTCCCTTATCTCCACATCCTCTCCAGCATTTGGTGTTGTTTGTATTGTGGATTTTTGCCATCCTGACCAGGATGAGATGATATCTCAGAAAGGTTTTTATTTGCATTTCCCTAATCGCTAAGGATGCAGAGCATTTTTAAAGATATATGTTAGACATTTCAATTTTGTCCTTGGTAAAGTTTCTTTTAAATTCCAAGGCCCATTTTTTAATTGGCCCATTTGTTTCTTTGGTGTTAAGTTTTCTAAGTTCTTTGTGCACCCTGGATAATAGAGTTCTATCAGATATGTGGTTAGAGAAGATTTCTACCATTCTGTGGGTTGTCTTTGTGGTGGAGTTACAATCTCTTTATCTGAGCAGAAGCTCTTTAATTTCATAAGATCCCATTTGTTGAATGTTGGTTGTGATGATTGTGCTACCAGATTTCCGTTTAGGAACTGTTGGCCTAATCCAGCCAGCTCAAAGGAGTTCCTTACCCTTTCAACAAAGGTTTTTATAGTCTCTGGCTTTATATTGAGGTCCTTGATCCATTTGGAATTAAATCTTGTACATGGTGACAAGTACCGGTCCAGTTTTAATCATCTGCATGTGGACATCCAGTTTTCCAGCACCATTTGTTGAAGATGCTGTTCTTTTCCATTGGATTTTTTGGACTCCTTTGTCAAAGATCAAATGGCTGTAATTATGTGAGCTTATGTCTGGATCGTTAACCCTTATTCATTGATTTATATTTATATTTTGGAGTCAATGTCAAGCTGTTTTTATTTCTATGGAGTTGTACTATAAGGTTTAGTATGGTCATACTTTCAGCAGTGTTTTTATTACTCTGGATTTTTTTTTTTACTATCTTCGGTCTCTTGTGCTTCCATATGAATTTTTAGATTGGTCAATTTTTTTAAAGAATTGCTTTGGGATTTTGATTGGTATAGCACTGAATCTGTATATTGCTTTTGGTAAGATGGTCATTTTTTTAACATGGTCATTTTTATGGTGTTTATTCTACCAATCCAGAAGCATGGGATCAGAAAGTCTTTCCACCTTCTGGTGTCTTCTATAAATTTTTTCTTTAAGGTTTTGAAGTTTTCGTTGTAAAAGACTTTTACTTCCTTCATCAGGTTTTTTGTACGTTTATTTTGGTTATTGTCATTTATAATAGAATATTCATTCAGATTGTCTTATAATTGGCTTTCATCAATAATATAACCCAAACAATATCTGGAATTGAGAAACATGATGCTTTTCATCTTTAGACAGTTTTGTGAAGCTACAGATGACATCAATGTGGAGCTGATCTGTAAGCTTCCTTCTTAAGACAATATTCAAAATATCTTTAAGGAGATGAGGTGGTCTCTGGGAAGGCTCCTCTTTAGGTTAAGGTGACAATGCAGTGTAAATAATATACATTGCAAAAGTGGATATTGCTAAAGCAGCTTATTGTTCTTATGGGTGTGCCAGGAAGTGTCTTGACTGTATTTGATCTCATCTTAATTATTAGAGACCATAAGTGTCTTCTTTCCATAATGAGGAGAGGGTAGTTGATGTTATATCACATCTTTCTGCCACATCTTTCAATATAATTTTTGATATAATGTGCATTAAAGGATACATAAGAGTAGATGACAGATCCTTACACATACTCCTCTAAAGCAGAGTAGAAGTCCTAGTTAACACATTCATCTTCATTTCTGATGTGTGACCAAATATGTAGGGAAAACTTCTGAATAGTTCAATAAGAAGGGATAAGAGGTGATGAGGTATGTTCTCAGAACTTAACACTGTGCACAATCAAGTAAGACAGGCAGGTTATAGGTCAACCTCAATCCTTAAAATGACACACTAATGATTTCTCTTCATTTCACAACATTAAAGCAACACAGTGTGTTTTTTCCATTCCCATTGTTCTCAATGGTACAGTGATTTCTGATGGCAGAGCTCTTATGGCAACATCAGCATTTCAGGAGAGTTACCATGAAAACCCTGCAAAATACTAGAAAGGACACTATTCCTATGTTGCCAGACTGCCAAATTGCAACCAAATCTCTCTCTAACTTATTTACCTTCAATGGGAACAGTCCCAAATACTATTATCTGGGACCTCCTCCTTTATATGTTCACAGTTCCCTGTGGATTCATTAAAATCTTACCTTCAGTGCATGGAAGTTCTTCCTAGATATTCCTGAAGGCTCACTTCTCAGTTGTCAACTTTAGTCTAAAATGAATCAACACAAAGTATTTCTGCTCCTCTTTTCTGCTGTAACTCTCCTCAAGTAAGGAGTATAGCCTTTCTACTCAAGCTTTCACTAGATTTTTGGTATTGTTCCAAACAATCATATCTTCTAAGACATTTGATAGAGAATATGTCCTCAGATTTCCTGTCCTCATGGTTTGGTTCCTTCCAATCTTTTCACATATATTTTTAAACTTTACTAAGTTGAATTGTTTCTCTTCATCTTTTGGTCATAGGAAAGCTGCTAAGTCTTGAAGAAACGTTTTGTAAGATGTCATCTTCTGTATTAATTTTTTAGTGCCAGATGCTTCCTTCTGGGTCTCTCAGAGAAACCATTCTGATTTTTGCTGATGGGGATACCTTTTCTTCTTGTATTCCTCTTCTCTCATGTTTCTATATATTATGTCAAGTAAATTAATGAACAGTAGTTATTAGAATTATTAATATTATAATTATAAATATTAATACAATATCTGTGTATTGACATGCTGCTTTAGATTTGGATGGAAGTTAGAATCCTTTAAAGCTTACAACCTTTAGAAAGCCCTCATTCTAGAATTGTTTCATATGGTCTTTTATATTATTATACTCAAGATTCCTCAGTATTTTCTTCAGGACTTTAATTATAAAGGTATGTGGTATAATTTCAAATGTTTCCTATGGATCCATTGAGGCAATCATGTCATTGCATTTGCTTCTTTGATATAGGAGAGCCTATGATGTGTGGCCAAATATGTAGGGAAAACTTCTGAATAGTTCAAAAAGAAGGGATAAGATGTGATGCAGGTACATGCATGGAAGCCTGATGCATCCCCATCAGGGCTTTATAGATTTTAATACATTCAGCAACCTTACCTTTCTTTAATAAATTCAAAATATACCTAGAAGAGATCTTTTACATCTATTTTTGTAACTGGTTGAATTTGTGTTCATCAGTGAGAAGACTGCAGGTTTCTTCTTGTTATACATTGGTAGGCCTCCACTGAAGTGCATAATTGGCATGTTTTCTTTGAATATTTATAAAATATATTTAGGTACATTGTGAATAGCCTTCCTGTAACTCCTTGCATACATTTTCATGGAATTTTATGGCCCTGATATTTCATGATCACACAGATCTGTAGATGCTTCTTCATATTTTTTATATTTAAATTGTTTAATTCCACTTGTTTCCATTTTGTTGTTTTACCTGCATGTTATCATTTCATCCTGAGTGTCCAAAAGTTTTAACTTAGGTTGTTATGCTCACTTCAATATCCTTGGTGTCAGATACAGTAAGGTCATTTCCATCACTAATTTTATGAATGTGGGAATTGTTGGATTTTTCACTTTCATTAGTGGCTATAGAGCTTTCATTCATGTTATTTTTTATTTTTTTAGTTTTTTTATTAAGAATAGTCTCTTGGATGCTTTGCATCATTATTGCTTCAATTTTTACTGATTCTTGCCTGATTAGAGAAATAGCTGCTTAATTGCTGCTTGTGCCATTCTTTGTCTCAATTTCTGGAGATATGTATTCTTATGATAGTTCATTCATTGGGGTTTTCTCCATTTTATCATATAGGTCTGGAATGCACTGGATTTTCCCCAATCTAGACTTTCATTTCAATCATCCTATATTTGTAGAGGGATGTTCTCTGTTCTACTTTGTGCTCTAAATAGAGATGCTCCCTGAGGTGCTGAAATTAATGTGTATTTCTTACGAATGGGATAGGGTTTCAGTACATGAAAGTCATTTTATAATGTTTGATTTAATTGTAGAGGTACCTGTTCAATTTTTGGCCTGGTGACTTCTCTTTTGGGGAGAGTGAGGTGGAGAAATCCCCGTGTTATCTTTGTTAATTTTTCCCATTGTGTACTTTAATATTTGTTTAAAGAATGTGGAAGGGTAAATACAATTTATGTACATATCAAGAATTGTGAATTCTTTTCAATGTCCAATTTATTTGAGGAATATGTAGAGAATTTCTTAGTGTATTGTGATAGGTTTTGTTTGGAAATTGGTTAAATAGCACTTTAGAATGTCATTTCTTTCTCTTTCCTTTAGCTTATTGTACCATGGGGCAGTTTAGTATGTGGGTTTGTGTATATTGGAGGCAGCAACAGTGTATATCACTTCATCAAGTAGTTTAGGCCAGTGACACCTTAGGTTGTAATTGAGAGGTGTTTCCTGATTTCTGTCATTTTCAGGCTTCCATGCTTTAATAAGCTTGTTTCTTTGCTTCATATTTTTCTTCTCTACCTTCTTTGATGTGTTCATCTCCTTTTCACCCTTGAAATGTTTTTAATTATATCCAACACAGATGGTTTCTTGATCAAGAATACCTTACAGTTCCTCTTTTTTTCTTATTATTTATTCAATTGTGCATGTATGGTGTGTGCGCGTGTGTGCATGTATGTTTGTGTGTGTAGAACCACAGACGAATTCGGGAACCACCATGGACTCCTCCATCTCCTCATTGTTTACTCTGCCCCAGGATTCACAGGCTCCGCCCTACCAGGACCAGAAACGCAGCCCCCCCCCCCCCGCTTCCGCCCGGGCTCTATACGTGGGGTCTAGGATCTAAATTCAGGACCTTCTGCCTGCAAGGCAGAGGCTTAACCCCTGAGCCACCTCTCCAGCCCCCAGTTCCTTTTTTTTCTATGAAATCTTTTTTTTTCTTTTTTAAAATGTATTTATCTTATTCTTTTGGCATTTTCATACATGGATTGAATGAATTTAAGCCATTTTTACTAAAAAAATCCCCTTGATAGTGAGTCCACCGGTTACCTGCTGACCTTTCCCTATTACCCCTGTCCTCCAATGATTTCTTTACTTCACCTTAACATCATCTCAGAGACTAGTCCTGTAATATTGTTTCTTCGGAGGGCACTCAACATCCAACCAAAAGCAAAATGGATAGGATAATCTGCTTCTTTTTTATTTCTTCCACTCATACAAAATTGATAACTACTACATTCCCCTCCCTCTCTCCAACACTCCCTGGATCCCCTTATTTCTTTCCTCCTTATCTCCTTCCTTTCCCCCTCCTTTCCTTTCTCCCAGTCCCCCCTCCCCTCCTCTATTTCAGGAGCAGCCTTTAGTGTACATGTCAAACTTCTCTCTGAGTCCTCCTCTTTGATGAGATGTAGCATTGCGGAGAGTACTTTTTTGTGTTTCCATTTAGTATAGGAACACTATTGTGGCTGTTAATCCCTTGCTTCTAAGGACCCTAAGGACTGTGATCGATGCTAGACTTTGGGGGGGTCAATGATATGTTGGTCATAGTATAAGTCATGCAAAGTCCTATTATGATTACATCAGTCCTAACTTGTATGAAATCTTTTTTATCTCCAACATTGAATTATATTTTTTCAAGTATATAGCAGTGATTTTGCATATGTAATGATTCATATCTTGAAGTACTCTCTACAGATTCCTCTGGTTTTAATATTAAAATCTCAGTTGCTACTTTCACAAATTTTTTAAGTGGCTTAATGATTTATATTAAGTAGAAGTATTTAATCAATTGCACAATTACAGCAAGAATATATATAATTTTTTATGTTTATTTTTTCCCAATCATACAAACAATAGGTATTCCAGTCTCCTCCTTCCCACCCACTCTTCCCAGTCTACCTTGCACCCTCCCCTCCTTTTCCCTTTCCTTTCACCCCCTCTCCCTCCCTTTCTCCCAGTGCCTTCACCCCTCCCATTCCCTGAAACATCCTTTACTGTGAATGTCACACTTCCCTCTGAGTCCTCCACACTAATGAGGTGAAAGTTCTCAGTGGGATTGCACAGAGCCCTTACTTTTGATGCCCATTAGTAGTCTATTATGAACTCTATTATGAACTCTATTATGAACTATATTATGACTCTTAGTCCCTTGCCACTAAGGAATCTAGTGCCTGTGATCCATGCTAAACTTTGGGGCATCATTGAAATGTCAATCATTGTGCAGGTTATGCAAAGTCCGATTGTGGCTACTGCAGCCTTAACTTATGTGGAGTATCTTGTATATCATTGCTCCTCCCCATCTTTAGCCTCTTACAATCATCTTGCCAACCCCTCTCTGCAAATTTCCCTGAGATTTACGATGGGGAGAGATTTTGCTATTCCTGTACCACCCTTGGCTCCATCCTTATTCATGTTGGAGGTTGCCTCCTAGCCAGAGATAAAAGGCTGTTAAAATGGAGTCTTACTATAAGAGTAGATACAAAGGTAGATGGAATAAGAGTTGGAGACCTTGGTGTGGGGGTTCAGTCTCCCATTTGCAGGAAAGTTACCATCTATCTACCAGACTCTATGCCCTCTCTGACTGGTGAAATTGAATCCCTTCAGTTGCAAGCGACCAGGAAGGAAAGTTGCCCTCTCTGACTGGTGAAATTGAATCCCTTCAGTTGCAAGTGACCAGGAAGGAAAGTTGCCCTCTCTGACTGGTGAAATTGAATCCCTTCAGTTGCAAGTGACCAGGAAGGAAAGTGAATGGGCTTAACCAGATGTCTCTCTACTTACTTGCAGTAATTGATGGTGACCTGTTTTCTCTGATATAGCATGAGCATTTCTCTCCTCATTTGCAGGGGGAGGCTCATTCCTCTTCCCTCCTGTTTATAATCTTTGTAATTACTGTAGTATTATAGAGATTTATCTTTGAATATGTCACTAAGTGGGTTTACTATTAAGATCCAGTATTAGGGAGTACATACAGTATTTAAATTTCTGTGTCCTGGATACTTCACTCAATATAATTTTTTCAATTCCATCCATTTCCCAGCAAATTGCATTAAGTCATCATTTTTGATGGCTGAGTAGTATTCCACTGTATAAATGTACCACATTTTCCTTATCCACTCATCAACTGTTGGGCATTTGGGGTGATTCCATGATTTTGCTATTGTAAATAGTGCTGCTATGAACATAATCCTGCTTGTGTCACTATAGTCAATTTTTGCTTTATGGCAGATTATTCCCAGAAGTGGAATAAGCATTTCAATCTTTAACTTTTTAAAAAATTACCACATTGAGCACCAGAGTGGTTGTATAAGCCTGCATTCCCACCATCAATGTGGGACAGTTCCCTTCTTCCCACATCCTCCCCAGCATTTGGTATTGTTTGTATTGTGGATTGTTGCCATCCTAACTGGGGTGAGATGATATCTCAAGGAGGTTTTGATTTGCATTTCCCTGATGGCTAAGAATGTGGAGCATTTTTCTTCAATTATTTATTTATTTCTGCTCATACAAACTTAATAGGAACCTGGGCCCCTCCCTCCTTCCACTCCTTCCTGGACCCTCTTGTTTCCTCTCCCTTTTCCCTTTTTTTCACCCCATCTCCCAATGCCTCCTCCCCTCCACCCCTGGAGGATCCTTTAATGTGTATGTCAAACTTTCCTCTGGGTCCTCCTCTCTGATGTGTAAAGACTCAGCAGCATTTACTATAACTCTTCCTTGTTTCTAGGAGCACTATTGTGGCAGTTAATCCCTAGTTTCTAAGGATTTTAATGCCTTTAGTCCATGCTAGACTTTGAGGGGTCAATAATGTTTTGGTCATTGCACAGGTCATGCAAAGTCCTATTATGATTGCTTCGGCCTTAACTTGTGTGGAGTATCTTGCATATCGTTATCTCTCTCATCCTTGTGCTTTTACAATCTTACCATTCCTTCCTCTGCAAATTTTGCTGAGCTTCAGGATGAGGAGAGATTAGACTGCCTAGTTCCAGGTGGTTGATATAAAGTCTCTGACGTTCTGAATTATGGTTTGTTGATTCTTTTTTCAGTTTTGCTGCTCCTGCAATGCGCTTGGCTCCATCCTGATGGGTATTGGATATCACCCCCTGGCCAGAGATAAAAAAGCTGTTAAAATAGAGTCTTATTATAAGGGCCTACCTTCCCACCAGAAATGTAGAAGAGTTCCCCTCTCTCCACATCTTCTCCAGCATTTGGTGTTGTTTGTATTGTGGATTTTTGCCATCCTGACTGGGGTGAGATGATATCTCAGGGAAGTTTTGATTTGCATGTCCCTGATGGCTAAGGATGTGGAGCATTTTTTAATAAATTTGTTAGACAATTTAATTTCATCTCCGATAAAGTTTCTTTTGATTTCCCAGGCTCATTTTTTAATTGGCTCATTTGTTTCCTTGGTGTTTAGTTTTCTAAGTTCTTTATGGACTCTGGATGATAGAGCTGTATCAGACATGTTGTCAGTGAAGATTTTCTCCCATTTTGTGGTTTGCCTTTTTGCTTGGTTTAAAATCTCTTTAATTTCATAAGATCCTATTTGTTGAGTGTTGGTTCTAGTGACTGTATTATTGGATTTGTGTTTAGGAACTTCTGTCTTTGTCCAATAAGCTCCAGGATGTTCCCTACAGTTTCACTCTGGGATTTTACAGTCTCTAGCCTAATATTGAGGTCTTTGATCCATTTGGAATTAATTTTTGTACATGATGACAAGTATAGGTCCAGTTTTAATCTTCTGCATGTGGATATCCAGTTTTCCAGCACCATTTGTTGAACATGCTGTTATTTTCTGTTGGATTTTTTTTTGTCAAAGATTAAATGGTTGTAATTGTGTGCCTTATATCTGTGTCTTCAACCTTAATCCCTTGATTTATGTCTCTGTCTTGGAGCCAGTAGGAGGCTATTTTTATTACTATGGATTTATAGTATAGATTAAGTTTTGGCCTGGATACCTCCAACAATGTTTTTGTTACTCAGGGTTGTGTTTGTTATCCTGGGTCTTCTGTGATTCCATATGAATTTTGAGATTGTTTGGTCAATTTCTTTAAAGAATTGCTTTAGGATTTTAATTGGTATAGCATTGAATCTGTATATTGCTTTTGGTAGGATGGTCATTTTTATGATGTTGATTCTGCCAATCCAGGAACATGGGAGGTCTTTCCACCTTCTGGTGTCTTGTCTAATTTCTTTCTTTAGGGTTTTAAAGTTTTCATTGTTTCTCACTCCCTTGGTAAAGTTTAGATCAAGATATTTCATTTTTTTTAGGAACTGTAGAAAATGGGATTTTTTTCTCTTAGATCTTTTTCACTTTTTTCATCCTTGGCATATAAGGAAGTCCACTGGTTTTTGTATGTTTATGTTGTAACCTACCACATTGCTGATCTTCCGTATTAATTTGAGGAGTTTTCTGATGGAGTTTTTATGATCACTGAGGTGAAAGATCATGTAATCTGCAAACAGAGATATCATGATTTCTTCCTTGCTGATTTTAATTCTTTGTATATCCCTTTCTTGTCTTTTGGCACCAGCTAAGACTTCAAGTATAATATTAAATACAAGTTTTCTATATTGTTCCTGATCAAAGCAGGAATGCTTCAAGTATATCCCCATTGAGTACAATCCTTGCTGTTGACTTGTATACAGCTTTTATTGTGTTGTTGAAAGTTCCTTCCATTTCAACTGTTTCTAGTGTTTTGAACATAAAATGCTGTTGGATCTTGTCAAAAGCTTTTTGTGCATCCAGAGAGTATAGTGTATTCTAGATTTTGGACTCGTTTATATTGTGAATTGCATTTTTTGATTTTCATATGTTAAACCAGCCTTGTGTGCCTGTGCTAAAGCCTACCTGGTCACAGTGAATGATCTTTTTATTATTTTTTGAATGTGATTTGCTAAGATTTTGTTAAGAATATTTGCATCTGTGTTTATCAAAGAGATTGACCTATAGTTTTCTTTTTTAAGTACATCTTTATTAGGTTTTGGTATTAAGACGATCTTAGCTTCATAAAAAGAATTTGATAGTGTTCCTCCCTTTGCAATTTGATGGAACAGTTTGAGTATTGATGTAAGTTTTCCCTTAAATGCCTGGTAGACCCCTGTACTGAATCCCTCTGGTACAGGACATTTTTTGGTGTGAAGATTAGAGATTACTTCATTGATTTCCTCATATGTTATAGGACTATTTAAATAATTTAGAACTTCCTGATTCAATTTTGGTAAGTTGTGCTTGCTTAGGAATTCATCCATTTCTTTTGTGTTATCAAAATTTGTGGAGGATAAGTTGAAATGTGATCTTATAATTCTCTGAATTTCTTGGATATCAGTAATGATAACTCCATTTTTATTTCTAATTTTGTTAATTTTGCCTTCTCTGTCTTGATTTTGGTTAATTTAGCTAGAAGTGTATCAATCTTATTGATTTTTTCAGATTACCAAATTTTTAACTGGTTTATTCTCTGTATCGTTTTCTTAATTTCAATTTCAGGTATCTCCTCTGATTTTGCTACTCTCCTCTCTTCTAGTGCATTTGGGTTTGTATTGTTCTTGTGTCTCTAAAATTGTTAAGTTACAGTTTCCTGTATATGTGGAGACTCGTTTTGTGGTCCAATATGTGGTCTATTTTGGAGAAAATTCCATGTGCTGCTGAGCAAAATGTGTATTCTTTAGTGCATGGATGGATAGTTCGATAGACATCTGTCAGGTCCATGTCAGTAAGGGTTTGATTAAGTTCCAAAGTGTCTTTGTTAAGTTTTTGACCTCTTGATCTATCCCATGTTGAGAGCGCATTATTGAAATCCCCAGGGATTATTGTTTTGGAGTTGATTTCTTGCTTTAGATGCTATAGCATTTGCTTAATGAATGTGGAGGAGCACATATAAGGTACATATATGTTCAGTATTGTGAAGTCTTCCTGGTGAATTGTACCTGTGACTAAAATGTAGTATACTTATGTGTCTCATGATTTTTTTGGTTTGAGGTCCACTTTGTCCAATAGCATAATAGCTACAACTACCTGTTTCCTAGTTCCATTAGGTTGCAGAATTTTGGACCAGCCTTTTACTTTTAGAATGTGCCTGTCTTTTGTGGTGAGATGAGCTTCATAAAGTCAGTAGGTTGATGGGTTGTGATTTCTAATCCAAGTTTGTAATCTTGTCTCTTAATTGGTAAGTTAATTCTATTGACATTTAATGTTATAATGGAGAAATTACTTTTAATTTTGCACAATTTTTCTTTTTAGTGGATTTCATACATGTATTATTTGGCTTTTAGGTTTCGGTGATATTATATTTCCCTTCTGTCTTCCTGGATATGCTTGTTCTTTTCTTCAAGCTTGAGCATCTTTTCTAGCATTTTTTGAAGGCCTGGTTTGGTAAACATGTATGCTTTCAAGTAGTCTTTGTGCTAGAAAATTTTTCTTTCACCCCCTATCATAACTGATAATTTTCGCGGGTATATCAGCCTTGGTTTATAATTTTGTTCATTTAATACATGAAGTATATCTCTCCAAGCTCTTCTTGCTTTTCCTGTTTCTGTTGAAAAGTCATTTGTTATTTTAATAGGTACCTTTAAAAGGTTTACTTTTTTTCCCCTGAAGCTTTCAGCACCATTTCGTTGTCTTGTATGTGGAGTGTTTTGACAATTATTTCCCTTGGTGAGTTTCTATTTTGGTAATATTTGTTTGGGGTGTGGAATGCTTCTTGTATTTGAATGAGCTTTTCTTTCTTTAGATGAGGAAAGTCTTCCTTTATGATAATTTAAAAAATTTCCCCTGGTGTGGTATTTTGGGATTCTTATTCTGGTATTCCATTTTGTGCACGTTTTTAGGTTTTTTCAAGGTGTCCATAACTCTTGATATTCTTGCTTTGTTAGTTCTACTGATTAGACTCTCTGTTGAGTTCTGGGCTGAAGATAACTTGTCTTTTAGGTCAATTTTAAACTCTGCTTGAGATTGTTTTAAATTCTCAATATCTGTTTTTATTTCTTCAACTGTTTTCCTTATCTTCTCTAAGTGCCTGTTTTGTTCCTGTTCAAAGTGAATGATGTGGTTATTTAATTCCTCCCGGATTTCCTCTTTCATAATATTGATCATGGTAAAGGTCAGGTTTTGAAAATCATTATCTTGGGTATGGCCTTCTTGGCTATTTTCTGTGAGTTTGTTCTGGTTGGATTCTTCATTATGGAATTAAATCTTTTGGTCACAGATTTATTGTCTTGGTTTTTGTTTCTCATGGGTTTGCAATGTGACCTGGACATTGTTTTATCTGTTAAGACCTTCTTTAAGTTTCTGCCTATTTTTGACTGAACTGAATTAGTTGGTATCATTACTCTGGAGCAGTTATTACTAGTGTTTGCCTTGGAGTTGGGTATGCTTGTCTGGAATTGGTGTTATTTCCTAGATGAGACTATTAGACTGTTAATACATCAATTAAGTTTGGTTTAATAGATGGTGAGTGAAGATTAGTTTCATACTGCTTTTTTTTGGTTAAGTACCTTGATGATATGTGAGGGTGAATGATATAGTTCCTGAAGTTGTATACGTTTTGGGGTGGTTATATGGAAAAGTTAAACTACAATGTGACTAATAATTTGAAGGAAGAAGATGGTCAAAAGTGTTTACTTATCTTTGAGCTAGATTTGAAAAATCTCTCCTTTGTGATAGGATGATTTTAGTGAATTTCACTTGTATGACATTTGTTTCCTAGAACTTTGCCTGAGTTTGCTTTGAACTCTGTTGAGTTCAGAGAAGCAGGATGTCCTCCCTGTTTCAGCTGGAATGAGTGGTAACCTGGGACCTGGGGTGTGGTATAGGGGGCCTTACCAGAGGAGCAGTTGGTCCTGCCTGACTGTATCTGGGTGAAGAGGGCTGAGCGTCTAGTTGTCACACTGATCACTTAGGACCTGGCTGCAGCTCCAACTGGCTGGTGGGACAAGTTGGGACAAGCAGTGACCTGAGGTCTGGGGCACAGTCTAGGGGCCTTAGCAGTGGGGCAATGGGTCCTGCCTGGACCAACTCCCAGGAGGAAAGCTCTCACAAAATTTTAAAAACATTCCTACTGTATATTTCTCTTCTACTTCTTTATATAGGTATTTTACTTTTCCTTTGTTTCTTTTTTCTTCCTGTATTTTCTTCTGTTTTGTAATTCTTTTCTTCTTCATATTTTCCTGATATACCTCCAAATGATCCCCAACTTGTCTGTTTTCCATATATCTTTACATTTTTTAAATAATGCATTATTTTTCTGCTCATACAAATTTAATAGGTACCCCCATCTATCTCTCCCTCCCTGCACCCCTCTCTGGACATCCCTACTCCCTCCCCCCTTCCTTTCCTCCCTGCTTCCTTTTCTCCCAGTGTCCCCTCCCCTATCCTTGGAACATCATTTAATGTGTATGTCAAACTTTCCTCTGGGTCCTCCTCATTGATGAGGTGTAAGGACTTAGTGGCATTTCCTACAACTCTTTCTTGTGTTCCCCTTAAGTGACTGTTAACTCCTTGCTTTTATAGATCCTAGGGCCTTTAGTTCATGCTAGACTTTGAGGGATCAATGATATATTGGTCATTGCGCAGATTATACAGAGCCCTATTATAATTGCTTTGGCCCTAATTTGTATAGAGTATCTTGCATATCATAGCTCCTCCCCATATTTAGGGTCTTATAATCTTACCACCCCTTCTTCTGCAAATTTCCCTGGGCTTCAGGATAGGGAAAGATTAGGTAGACATGATTCTAGGTGGTTGATATAGAGTCTCTGATGTTCTGAATTATGGTTTGTTGATTTTTTTTCAGTTTTGCTGCTCCTGCAATGCCTTTGGCCCCATCCTGATGGTTATTGGATGTCACCTCCTGGCCAGAGATAAAAGGCTGTTAAAATAAAGTCTTACTGTAAGAGTAGATTCAAAGGTAGATGGAATAAGAGTAGGAGACCCTAGGGAGGGGAGGAGAGTCTCACATTTGCAAAAAAGTTACCTTCTATCTTCCAGACTGTATGCCCTCCCTTTCTGTAAGATCATAGCCCAACAGTTGCAAATGATCAGGAAGGAAAGTCTGTGGGCTTAACCAGTTGTCTCATTACTTACTTGCTGTCCTTGATGGTGGCCTATTATCTCTGCTGTAGCATGATCCCCTCTCTCCTTGTTTCATGCCTTCCCCTCCTCTCCTGTTTATAATCTTTGCAATTACTGTACGTATTACAGAGATTTTTCTATGAGTGTGTCTAAGTGGGTTTGGTACTAGGATCCACCTATTAAGGAGTACATACATCGCTAAATTTTCCATTTCTGTGATACTTCACTCAGTATAATTATTTCTAATTCCACCCATTTCCCAGAAAATTGCATTAATTCATCATTTTTGATGGCTGAGTAGTAATCCACTGTATAAATATACCATATTTTCCTTATCCAATCATTGAACATTTGAATTGATTCAATGACTTTGCTACAGTAAACAGTGCTGCTATTTGAATCCCTTTTATGTCCCTTTCTTGTCTTATGGTTTCAGCTAAGACTTCAAGTACAATATTGAATTGAAGTGGTGAGAGTGGACAGCTTTGTCTAGTTCCTGATCGAAGCAGGAATGCTTCAAGTTTTTCACCATTGAGTATAATCTTACTGTGGGCTTGTCGTATACAACTTTTATCATATTAACAAAGGTTCTTTCCATTTCAACTCTCTCTATGGTTTTGATCATAAAAAGGTTGTTGGATCTTGTCAAAAGCTTTTTCTGCATCTATTGATAGTATCATGTAGTCTTGGATTTGGACTGGTTTATATGGTAAATTACGTTTATTGATTTGCATAAGTTGAACCAACTTTGTGTACCTGGGATAAAGCCTACTTGATCCCCGTGAATGATAATTTTGATATGTTTTTGAATCCAATTTGCTAAGATTTTTTGTGAATCTTTGTGGCTGTATTCATCAAAGAGATTGGCCTATAGTTTTCTTTTTTAAGTGTAAGTTTATTAGGTTTGGGGATTAAGACAATATTAGTTTCCTAGAAAGAATGTGTTAGTGTTTCTTCCTTTGCTATTTGATGGAACAGTTTAAGGCGTATTGGTGTTATTAGCTCCTTAAATGTCTGGTATAACTCTATGCTTAATCCATCTGTATCAGGACATTTCCTGGTGGGAAGATTCTTGATTTCCTCATATGTTATAGGAATATTTAAATAATTCACAATTTCCTGATTCAATTTAGGTAAATTATGCTTACTTAGGAATTCATCCATTTCTTTAGTGTTGTCAAATTTCACAGAGTATAAGTTTTTGAATTATGATGATATAATACTCTGAATTACTTGGTATCCATAGTGATAACTCCATTTTCGTTTCTAATTTTGTTAATTTGGGTTTTTTCTCTCTTGTTTTTGATTAATTTAATGATTTTTTCAAAAAACAAGCTTTTTGACTGGTTAATTCTCTATATAGTTTTCCTAATCTTAATTTCAGATATTTCTCCCTATTTTGCTAATGTCCTCTCTTCTACTGCTTTTGGGATCAGATTTCTCTAGTGTCTCTAAAGTTTTAAGCTTCATTGTTAAGATATTTATTTGTGATGCTTCCATTTTTTTGATGTAGGCATTAAGAGCTATGAACTTACCTATTAGGACAGCTTTCATCCAAAGATTTTGATAACTTGTACTTTCATTATCGTTGACTTTCAGGAAATCTTGAATTTCCTTTTTAATTTCTTCCTGAATACATTCTCCTTCAGCATCATAGTATTACATTTCCAGGAGTTAGTATATTTTCTGATATTTCTTGTGTTGCGGATGTCAAGCTTTACACCATGGTGTTCTGATAGGGTACATGCTAGAATTTCAACTTTTATGTATATATGGAGATTCATTTTTTGGCCCAATATATGACCTATTTAGGAGAGAGTTCCATGTGCTACTGAGAAAAATGTGAATTCTTTGGTGCGTGCATGAAAAGTTTGATAGAGATCTGTAAGGTCCATTTCAGTAAAAATTTCATTAAATTCCAAAGTGTCTCTGTTAAGCTTTTGACCTGTTGATATATCCCATGTGGACAGGGCAGTGTTGAAATCCCAAGAATTATCATTTGGGGATTGATTTTTTTTCTTTAGACGTTGTATGGTTTGCTTAATGAATGTGGAATGGCCCATATTAGATGCAAATATGTTCAGTATTGTGAAATCTTCCTGGTGAATTGTACCTGTGACTAAAATGTAGTATCCATCTGTGTTCTCTTATGATTTTTTTTTTGTTTGAAGTCCACTTTGTCAGACAGCGTAATGGCTTCCTGTGCCTGCTTTCTGGTTCCATTAGCTTGTAGAATTTTGGACCAGCCTTTTATTTTTAGGATGTACCTATCTTTTTTTAAACATTTTTTATTATTTCTGCTCATACAAACTTAATAAGTACACCAGTTCCCTCCCTCCCTCCCCCCGAACCCCCTACTCCTCCTCCCCTTACCCCTCCTCCCCATCTCCCAGTGCCCCCCCCCAATAACCAGAGAGTCCTTTAATGTGCATGCCAGACTCTCCTTTGGGCCCTCCTCTCTGATGATGTACAAGGACCCAGTAGCATTTCCCTGAACCCTTTCCCATGTTCCCCTTAGGCATAGGAACACTACTATGGCTGTCAATCCCTTGCCTCCAAGGATCTTGGTTCCTGTAGCAGATGCTAGATTTTGTGAGGTCAATAGTGTGTTGGACATTGCGCAGGGCATGCAAAGTCCAATTATGATTGCTTCGACCCTAACTTATGTGCAGTATCTTGCAAATCATTGCTCCTCCTATCCTTGTGCTCTTACACTTTTACCACCTCCTCTTCCACAAATTTCCCTGAGCTTCAGGATGGGGAGAGATTAAGCTGACCTAGTTCTAGGTGGTTGATATAGAGTCTCTGAAGTTCTGGATTTTGGTTTGTTGGTTTTCTTTTGCAGTTTTGCTGCTCCTGCAATGCCCCTCACTCCATTCTGCTGGGCACTGTATGTCACCCCCTGGCCAGAGACAAAAAGCTGTTAAACTGGAGTCTTGTTATAAGAGCACATTCAAGGGTAGATGTAATAAAAGTAGGAAATCTTATTGAGGGAGGGGTCAATCACCCATTTTCAAAATGGTTACTTTTTTTCTGCCAGATTATATGCCCTCCCCTTCTGGTGAGATCATATCCCCTTAGTTGTAAATGATCAGGAACGAACGTCTGTGAACTTAACCAGGTGTCACATTACTTACTTGCATTCCTTGGAGGTCGATTTTCTCTGCTGTGGTACCCTCTCTCCTTGTGTCTGGTGTGGCCCTCTAACCCCATCCCTTCTGTTCACAATCCTTGCAATTACTGTATTACATAGGTTTACCCTTGAGTGTCTCAATGTGGGTGAGTTTGGTACTAGGAGCCACCTATTAGGGAGTATATACAGCGTTTAACTTTCTGGGATTGGGATACTTCACTTAATATAATTGTTTCTAATGACATCCATTTCCCAGCAAATTCCAGTAATTCATCATTTTTGATGGCTGAGTAGTACTCCATTGTATAGATGTACCACATTTTTCTTATCCACCGTTGGACATTTGGGTTGATTCCATGACTTTGCTATTGTAAACAGTGCTGCTATGAACATGATCGTGCTTGTGCTACCGAGGTGAACCTCTGCTGCATGCAGGATTATTCCCAAAAGTGGAATAGCAGGGTCATATGGCATTTCAATCTTTAATTTCTTTAAGAATCTCCAGACGGCTCACCAGAGTGGCTGTATGAGCCTGCATTCCCACCAGCAATGTAAGAGAGTTCCCCTCTCTCCACATCCTCTCCAGCATTTGTTGTTGTTTGTATTGTGGATTTTTGCCATAGGATGTACCTATCTTTTGTGGTGAGATGAGTTTCCTGAAGGCAGCAGATTGATGGTTTGTGGTTTTTAATCCAAGTTTGTAATCTGTGTCTCTTTATCGGTGAGTTAATTCCATTGACATTTAGTGTTATAATGGAGAAATTATATTTAATACTGGACTTTTTTTATGTTTCGTGTCTTTTGTAAGTGTATTGTTTGATATTTAAGTTTTGGTGGTATTATACTTCCCTTCTGTCCTCCTGGATATGCTTTTTTTGTCTTCAAGCTCAAGTATAATTTGTAGCATTTTTGAAGGCCTGTTTTGGTAGATATGAAAGCCTTCAAATTATTTTTATGCTGGAAAACTTTTCTTTCTCCCTCAATCATGACGGAAAGTTTTGCCAGTTATGTCAGCCTGGGTTGACATTTTTGCTCATTTAATACTTGAAGTACATCTCTCCAAGCTCTTCTTGCTTTTACTGTTTCCATTGAGAAGTCATTTGTTATTTTAATGGGTTTACCATTAAAAGTGACTTGTATTTTTCCTTTCAAGCTCTCAGCACCTTTTATTTGTCTTTAATGTGGAGTGTTTTGACTATTATTTGCCAAGATGAGTTTCTATTTTGGTTATATCTGTTTGGAGTATGGAGTGCCACTTTTATTTGAATGGTCTCTCATTCTTTAGATGAGGAAAGTTTTCATTAATGATAATTTGAAAAATTTCCTCAGGTGTGGTATTTTGGGATTCTTGCTCTGGTATTCCATGAATACGCATGTTAGGACTTCTTCAGGTTGTCCCATATCTCTTGAATATTCCTCTCAAGTTTTTTTTTTTTTGGCTTTAACAACTTCTTCCTTTGAGCTTGTTAATTCTCCCATTTTGCCTTCAAGTTATGAAGTCGATTTTCTGCATCATTAGTTCTACTGATAAGACTCTCTGTTGAGCTTTGGGTTGAAGATAACGTCTTTATTTCAAATTTAAACTCTGCCTGAGACTGTTTTAACTGCTTTATGTCTATTTTTGTTTCTTGAACTATTTTTCTCAACTCTTCCAGTGTCTGTTGTGTTCCTGTTCAAAGTGGTTGATATGGTTGTTTAACTCCTCCTGGACTTCGTCTTTCATAACATTGATCATTGTAATGATTATACATTGAAAGTCGTTGTCTTGGGTCTGGCTTTCTTGGCTATTATCTATGAATTCTTTCTGGTTGGAATGCATCATTATGGAGTTAATTCTTTTGGTGGGAGAATTTTCTTCTTGGGTTTTGTTTTTCATCGATCTCCACTGACTTGGGCATTGTTGGTTTGTCTCTTAAGAACTTTTAGTTTCTATGTGTTTTTGACTGAACTGATTTAGTTGGTATTACTACTCTCGGGCAGTTGTTCCTAGTGTTTGCCTTGGAGTTGGGTACATTTGTCTGTTGTTATTGTTAATTCCTAGATGAGGCTATTAGACCATTAGTACATCAGTTAAGTTAGGTTTAGTGGACAGGGGGTGAATATTAGTATGGTAGTGCACTTTTACAATTTAGTACCTTGGTGATATGTGAGGGTGAGTGATATAATTCTTGAAGTTGTACATGTTTTGGTTGTGGCTATATGGAAAAGCTAATTAACAGTGATTAATATTTGAAGGGAGCAGGATGGTTAAAAAGGGAGGGGTTACTTATCTTTGGGGTGGAAATGAAGAATCTCTCCCATGAGATAAGATGATTTTAGAGGACTTCAGATGTATGGCCTTTGTCCCTTAGAGTTTTGTGTGAATTTCCTTTGGACTCTGTTGAATTCTAGTATCAGTGTGTCCTCCGTGGTTCAGGAGCAAAGGTCCCTAGTTGGCCAGAGGGGCAGAGGGGCTGATGGAGATCGCAGAACTCTTCATCTGGGACCTGGGTCTTGGCTTAGTGGCCCATCCAAGCTTCAGGGATGGAAGACTGCGATGGGTATTGCTCAGGCTACCTGGAGGGAGGAGATGGGACAAAGGGTAACCTGGGGGCTGGTGGAACCCACCTGGGATGGAGGATCATGAGTGAGTCCTGTTCCTGTGGGGCAGGCAGGTAATTGGGAGGAACAAAGGGGCTGGGACCTGGGGCATGGCCCAGACAAACCGGAGGCAACCTGGCTGTTGCTCAGACTGGCTGGTGGGAGGAGATGGGACACAGGATGACCTGGGGGCTGGTGGAACTCACCAGGGATGGAGGACAGGTGGGTGATAGGAACAAACCTTTGCACATTTTCAAATACGTAATGTAAATTCAAGTAAAAATAAAGTAATGTAAAAGTATTCCTCCTACATACTGAAAATGTTTTCAACAGCCTCTGCAATTAGGCAACAAAGCCTGTGCTTTCAATCTCCAATATCTACCCACACTCATACAACTACACCTACTTTATTCATCCTTCACTATTCCTCAGAAACTTATTCAAGAATTATAAATTGAAATAAAAATGACGTTGGTATCCATCTGCCTACTTCTCTTGGAGCAATCTAACCTTTCATGGCACTCCAGCGCCGTGAGTCTGTTTCTTCTTCCTTGCTCCTCATGAATTCCATGCCTAGGCACTGTGAGTTCTCATGGGCTCCCTAGCCCCTCATGGCACTCTCATGCCATGAGCTCTGTTTCATTTCTGCTTCTCATGGAGGCATCCTAGCTCCTCATGGCACTCCACGTATGGAGTCAGTAAGTTCCAATCTTTCTCTTTTCTAATAAACTGACCTTAATTCTCAAAAAACAAGAAATAGAAATGACAAGGTTTGAATAAGTGAACAATGTCATCAAGCTAAACAGCCTATGCCTGTCACCATATCAACACAAATCAGCCTTCCCAAACACCAATCAAATAACCTTAAATGGCTTGCTTTCTGAAGTGATTGAGAAAATCAAGAATGTGTTTGCACTGAAGACATTCACACACAACAGTCTTTTCCAATAGCACAAACCAACCTCTAATAATTCCCCAAGCATGCCACTTCCCATTCAACACAAATTCTGGGCTTTTATGCATATCCTATATTTTCCTCCTCAAGCTTTTAGAAAATTAACATATAAACCTCAAATAAAAAATCTTTAAACTCAATCTTAAACCTCTTAATTGATACAAAGCCATTAACCCTAACACCACCAGTTCAGTGCTATGTTGAATCATTCATGGGATTATGTAAAAAAATTCATCTAGGAAATAACATCAGACAATCCTTTAATATCTCACAATTCTGTGTCTTTCACACACAGGGCTATGGGGTGAAAACTCTCTTCGTGGCACTTACAAATGTCAGAAACAGCAAAGAAAGCTATTAAACATCAGAAATTGGCTTAAACATTTTACAAATCATTCCAGAATGTACAATGCACCAACAGGAATAATTCATACTGCAGTAAAAGTAGACATGCCTATAATTTAAGAGACCAATAACAAAATAATCGATGATTAAGAGGAAAATTATCTCACATTGAGGAGCAGTGGAAAAATGTGTTATAATTAATATCTTTCTAAAAAATTTTGCACAGGGATAAGAATAGGCACCTACATTAGAGGAGTGGGCCACTTACAGAAAGCAAAAAGAGTAATAGGAAAAAATCTGCCAAGATTCAAACTAATCTTAAAACCAAGTCTTATATAATAAAAAAGGAACATAAAGCTTCACAAGAAAAATTCATGGAGCATTGGTGATAGAATAATCAGAGCAGAAGATTGTTGAAATAACCAGGTTCAATTTTGTGACACCAAGGAGAGGACAAATATATGCACCCTTGGAATACATGAGTAAGATCATCATAGGAAGAAAACACCTCATATTAACCTAACAGTCATCAAAGACAAATTCCATGTTTAAAGTAAATAGTCTTGAACAATGTACCAACAGTCCATTATAATGGGCAATTATACTGCACAGTGAAAAAAAGCCAAGACATTAAAGGTTTAAAATAATGCATGTACTGGAATAAGGTTAGTGTTTGCGAGTTGTAAAACAGAAAGGTCAACTCATAGTTACTTGAAATTTCTTCTGGAAATTACAAATCAGAATAATTTGAAGAGAGTTTCTTCTATTATATATGAGCACAAAGATCTTTCAGTAGGTACATATTCCTCAAAATACAATGTAAAATTGAAGGTGAATGAGAATTTCCATTACAAAATTAAATTGAAGTCGTGCTTCAACAACAAACCAGATGCCCTTTCCCCACCCGCCCAGGATGTGCGCAGTCCACACAAGACACACTGCACCCTATCCAGCCAGAGCAGGAGCTGATCCAGGACAACTAGTTCAGTTCAGAAAATGAAAGGTCTTAAGAGTTAAAACGACAATGCCCATGTCAAAGTGCAAATCCATAAGAAGCAAAAACCAAGAAAACAAATCTCCCACTGAAGGAATTAATCACATAATGACAGACTCCAACTAGAACAAATCCACAGAAAATAGCTAGAAACCCTGATCCAAGACAACAACTTTCAAAACATGATCATTACCATGATCAATACTATGAAAGAAGACATTGGGAGAAATCAAATAACCACATCAAACACTTTGAAGAGCAACACAAGAGACACTTGGAGAAGTTAAGAAAAACAGTATAAGAAACAAAAATAGGCATAGAGCAGTTAAAACAGACTCAAGAAGAGTTTAAAACTGAACTAAAAGACAAGTTTTCTTCAACTCAGAACTCAACAGAGTATTATCAACAGAACTAACAAAGCAGAAAATAGAATTTCAGACCTTGAAGACAAAGTGGGAGCAATAACCAGCTCAATGGAGGAGACTGTTAAAGCCAAAAAGATATTCGAGAGAAATAGTCAAGAGTTATGGGACACCCTGAAGAAGCCTAACATATGTATTCATGGAATACGAAAGAAAGAATCCCAAAATACCACACCTGAGGAAATTTTTCATACTATCATCAAGGAAAACTTTTCTCATCTCAAAACAGAGAGGCCCATCCATATATAAGAGGCATTCCACACACCAAACAGATACGATCAAAATAGAAACTCATCATGACAAATAGTAGCTAAACAATCCACATTTAAGACAAAGAAATGGTGCTGAGAGCTTCGAGGGAAAAAAAAGTCACTTTTAAAGGTAAACTTATTAAAATAACAAATGACTTCTGAATGGAAACAGTAAATTAAGAAAAGCTTGGAGAGATGTACTTCAAGTATTGAATGAGCAAAAATTTCAACCCAGGATGATATACCCTGCAAAACTATCTGTCATGATAGAGGTAGAAAGAAAAATTTTCCAGCTCAAAGACAACTTGAAGGGATACATATCCATCCAACCAGGTTTCAAAAAAATGCTAGAAATGATACTCAAACTGAAGAAAAAAAAGCATATCCAGGAGGACAGAAGGGAAGTATAATACCACTAAAACCTAAATGTCAAACAATACACTTACCAAAGCCACTAAACATAAAAAATATCCAGTTTTAAATATAATTTCTCCATTATAACCTTAAATGTCAATGGAATTAACTCATCGATCAAGAGACACAGATTACAATCTTTGTGATTACAATAGGAATTGCAGAGATTTATCTTTGAATATGTCATTAAGTGATTTTGGTACTAGGATGCACCTACTAAGGAGTACATAAAGTATCTAATTTTCTGTGTCTGTGATAGTTCACTCAATATAATTTTTTCTAATTTCATCAATTTTCCTGGCAAATTTCATTAATTTTCATTTTTGATGGCTGAATACTATTGCCTTGTATAAATGTATCACATTTTCTTTATCCATTTTTCAAATGTTGGGCATTTAGGTTGATTTTATGTCTTTGCTTTGTAAACAGCACAATTGTTGTCTTTGTGTCACTACAATGAATTTTTTGCATTATGGGGCACTATTCCCAGAAGGGGTTTAGCAAGATCATATGACATTTCAACCGTTAACTTTTTTGGAAATCGCCAAACTGATTGCCAGAATTGTTGTATAAGCCTGCATTTCTATCAGCAATGCATGAGAGTTCCTTCCCTTTACATCCACTACAGCATTTGGTGTTGCTTTTATTGTGGATTTTTCCTATCCTGACCAGGGTGAGATGATTCTCAGGAAGTTTTGATTTTCACTTCCCTGATGGCTAAGGATACGGACCATTTTTTAAGATAGTTGTTAAGATACTTCAATTTCATCCTTGGAAAAGTTTCTTTTGAGTTCCCAGGCCCATTTTTTCATTGGGCCATTTATCTCCTTTGTGTTAAGTCTTTTAGGTTCTTTGTGCACTCTGAATAATAGAGCTCTATGAACTATGTGGTTAGTTAAGATTTTCTCCTATTCTATGGGTTGCCTTTTTGCTCAGTTTACAGTCTCTTTATCTGAACAGAAGCTCTTTAATTTCATAAGATCCCATTTGTTGAGTGCTGGGTCTAGTAACTATACTACTGGATTTCTGTTTAGGAAAAGTTGGCCTAGCCCAATCAGCTCAAGGGAGTTCCCTACCTTTTCAACTAGTGCTTTCATAGTCTCTGGCCTAATGTTGAGGTTCTTGATCCATTTGGAATTAATTTTTGAGCATGGTGACAAGTGCTGGTCCAGTTTTAGTGTTCTACATGTGCAAATCCAGTTTTTCCAGCATCATTTGTTGATGATGCTGTTCTTTTTCCATTGATTTGTTGGGCCCTTTCTCAAAGTTCAAATGGCTATAATTGTGTGGATGTATATCTGGGCCTTTAACTTTTATCTCTTAATCCACATGTTTATTTTGGAGCCAGTACCAGGATGTTTTTATTACTATGGATTTGCAGTATAGATTAAAGTTTGGTGTGCTGATACCTCCAGCAGTATTTTTGTTGCTTAGGATTGTTTTATCTATGCTAGGCCTTTTGTGTTTCCATTTGAATTTTGTGATTAAAGAAATGCTTGAGGATTTTGATTGGTATAGCATTATGATGTTGATTCTGCCAATCCAGGGCATGGGAGGTCTTTCCACCTTCTGGTGTCTTCTCTAATTTCTTTCTTTAGGATTTTGAAGTTTTCATCAGAAAAGATTCTCACTTCTTTGGTTAGATTTATACCAAGATATTTCATTTTTTCAGGGGCTATAGGAAAAGGGATTTTTTCTCTTAGGTATTTTTCACGTTTTTCATCTTTGGCATATAGGAAGGCCACTGATTTTTGCACACTTATTTTGTAACTTACCATGCTGTTGAATTTCTGCCTTAGTTCCAGGGCTTTACTACTGAAGTTTTTATGCTCATTCAGGTTAAGGAACATATCATCTGCAAATAGAGATATCTTGACTTCTTCCTTGCTGATCTGAATGGCTTTAGTTAAGACTTCGAGTACAATACTGAATAGTAGTGGTGAGAGTGGACAGCCTTGTTTTGTTCCTTATTGAAGTGGCAATGTCTCAAGTTTTTTTCTCATTGAGTATAATCCTTGCTGTTAGCTTCTTGAATACATCTTTTGTTATTCAAGATGATTCCTTTCGTTGATTCCTTCCATTCCAAATATTTGTAGGGTTTCTATCAAAAAAGGAGTTTGGATCTTATCTAAAGCTTTTTCTGTGTGGTCTTGAACTTTGGGTTGGTTTATATGATGACACATTTATTGATTTGCATATGTTGAACCAGCCTTGTGTGTCTGGCATAAAGCCTATTTGATCACAGGTATGATATTTTTGATATGTTTTTGAATGTGACTTGCTGAGATTTTGTTGAGAATCTGTATTTGTGTCCATCAAATAGATTGTCCTATAGTTTTCTTTTCTAAGTATATCTTTATTAGGTTTTGGGATCAGTATGCTATTAGATTCATAGAAAGAATTTGGAAGTGTTCCTTCCTTCAAAATTTTATGGAACACTTTAAGGAGCATTTGTGTTAATTGTTCTTTAAATTCTGGTAGAATTCCGTGAGGAATCGATCTGGTCCATGATTTTTTTTTTGTGGGAAGATTGACATTATTTTATTGATTTTCTCTTATGACATAAGACTATTTAAATAACTCAAAATCTCCTGATTCAATTTATGCAAGTTTTGCTTACTCAGGAATTCATCTTTTCTTTTGTAATATCAAATTTCATGAAGCATAATTTTTAGAGACATGACCTTACAATTCTTTGAATTTCTTGGGTATCAGTTGTGATAACTCCATTTTCATTTCTAATTTTGTTAATTTGGTACCCCTTTCTCTTTTGATTTTGGTTAATTTAACTAGATATGTATTAATCTTATTGATTACTGATCAATTTTTGTATTGTTTTCCATATCTAAATTTTTTAAATTTCTTCCATGCTTTTGTTAATCTCCTCTCTTCTGCAGATTTTTGGATTGGATTGAGGTTGTATTTCTAAAGATTTATGCTGCATTTTTAAGTTATTTCCTTGTGATGTTTCAATTTTTTGATGTAGGACTAAAGAGCTATAAACTTACCTCTGAGTACAGCTTTCATTGTATCCCAGAGATTTTGTTATGTTGAATTTTCATTATTGTTCATGTCTAAGAAATCTTGAATTTCTTTTTAATTTCTTCCTGAACCCAATTCTCAGTCAGCAACATAATGTTTACTTTCCAAGAGTTAGGGTATTTTCTGCTATTTGGTGTGTTGCAGATGTCAAGCTTTAGACTATGGTAGTCTGATAGGGTACAGGCTATAATATCAACTTTCCTCTACATGTGGAGATTCTTTTTGTGGCTCAATATGAGCCACTTTTAGAGAAAGTTATGTGGGATGCTACAAAAAATTCCTTGGTATTCCTTGGTGCTTGGATGAAAAGTAAACCCTAGTTCAAAAGGTAAGGAACTTGCTCAAGCTGATTGGCCCAGGCCAGGATTTCCTAAACAGAAATCTAAAAGTACAGTTACTAGATAGAACCAGCATTCAACAAATGGGATCTTATGAAATTTAAGAGCTTCTGTTCAGATAAAGAGATTGTAAACCAAGCAAAATGGCAACCCACAGAATGGGAGAAAATTCTAACTAACCACATATCTCATTGATCTCTAAAGACCAAGGAGATAAATGGCCCAATAAAAAATGGGCCTGAAAATTCAAAAGAAACTTTTCCAGGAACAAAATTCAAATGTTTAACAAATATGTTTAACAAATATCTTAAAAAGTGCTCCAAATCCTTAGCCATCAGGGAAATGCAAAAATCAAAACTTCCTTGAGATGTCATCTTTTCTTCACCAGAATGGCAACTATCCACAATACAAACAACACCTAGTACTTGAGAGAATGTGGAAAGAAGGTAACTTTCCTACATTGTTGGTGGGAATGCAGGCTTATACAACCACTCTGGTGATCAGCTTAGCAATTTCTAAAAAAGTTAAAGATTAAAATGCCATATTACTCTGCCCTACCACTTTTGCGAATAATTCCCCATAATGAAAAAATTCACGGCAGTGACACACAACCACAACCATGTTCATTGAAACACTATTTACAATAGGAAAGTCGTGGAATCAATGCATATGTCCAACAGTTGAAAATAGATAAAGAAAATATGGTATATTTATAAAACGGAATATTCCTTAGCCATCAAAAAGTTGAATTGATGAAATTTGCCAGGAAATGGATGGAATTAGAAAAATTATATTGAGTGAATTCTCCCAGATACAGAAAATTAGACAGTGTATGTACTCCCTACGAATTACATTCATATATAATGGCAAATCCCTGTAATACCTACTGTAATCACAAAGATAACAAATGGCAGGGAACTGGATGTAGGGTCCCCCCAGAATAAAAGGAGAGGTGATCATGCTTCAGTAGAGCAAATACATCACCATCAACAATTGCAAGTAAGTAGTAAGATGTCTGGTGAGGCTCACTGTCACTTTCCTTCCTGGTCTCCTGCAGCTGAGGAGGTTTATTCTCACTAATCCGGTAGGGTATAGGGATTGGCAGAAAGAAGGTAACAATTGGGCAAATGGAACACTGACCATCCTCACTGCCATGTCCTATTCCTATTCCATCTATCTTTGAGTCTTCTGTTATATTAAGATCTTCATTTAAACAGTCTTTTATATTTAGTTAAGAGATTATCTTCCATAACAATCAGGATGGAGCCAAGGGTGATGCAGGAAATGCAACACTGAAAAGAATAGCAGAACAGCAAAGATCCTACATGAATCACCTGGAATCAGACCAGCCAAATCTCTCCCCTTTTAAAGCTGAGGGAACATTGGAGAAGAGGAGAAGGCAATATTGTAAGAGACAAAATGGGGAGGACCAATGATAAGCAAGATACTCCAAACAGGTTAGGATTGCAGTAGCCATAATTGGACTTTGCATGACCTGCACAATTGCTGACATGTCAACAGCCCGCCAGAGCCTAGCACTGATCACAGCAGAGAAGGTTCCATATATAGGCTCCTTAGAGGCAAGTGATTAACAGATATAATAGAGTTCCCATACTAACAGGGAACCCAAGAAAAGGTTCCAAGCTATGCTTCTGAATCCTTACCTCTCAGTATAGTGGAGGACACTGAGGGAGGTTTGGCATACAAAAGATGCTACATAGGATGGGATGGAGGAAGGAAAAAGCACTGAGAAAAGAGGAGAGAAAGAGGAGGGGAAAAGGAAGGGGAAAAGGGATAGAATGTAAGGGGGCTGGGAGGGGAGCAGGGAGAGGGAGGACGGGTACCTACTGAGCTTGTATGATTGGGAAAAAAATAAAAACGTGGTGAAAAAATGAAATGCCATTTAAACAACACTTTTTGTATACCATTATTTACCATAGACCTTTTAGGACCTAAAGTTCATTACTCCATTCAGATTGCCTTCCCGTTGGCTCTAATCAATTATATAATCTGACCAATATCTATAATTAAAACAAGGCAAAACATGATTCTTTCCATCTTCAGATAGTTTTGGGAAGCTACAGATGACGTCAATGTGAATCTGATCTATAAGCTTTCTTTTTACAATATTCAGAATATTGAAAGTGGCCGGGCGCCATGTTGGAGAGCTGGTGGTAGCGGCTCGGGGAGGTGCTCGCTCCTTAGGTCTCGCTCCGTCGCTCGCTTCCCTCCCCCTGCCCCGGCTCCCTTCGGTACCCCCCTCCCCGGTCGCCTGCGAGTGGCGGAGTGTGTGCGCGGGAGGGGGCGGGGGGAGGCGCGGCGGTGGCCCGGGATGGCCGCGGCGAGCGGCGTCGGCGGCGGCGGCGAGGCGCTCCGGGGAGCCATGGACGTCGCGAGGCTGCAGGAGGCTCTGAAAGATTTTGAGAAGAGGGGAAAAAAAGGAAGTTTGTCCTGTCCTGGATCAGTTTCTTTGTCATGTAGCCAAGACTGGAGAGACAATGATTCAATGGTTCCAATTTAAAGGTTATTTTATTTTCAAACTGGAGAAAGTGACGGATGATTTCAGAACTTCAGCTCCTGAACCACGAGGACCTCCTAATCCTAATGTTGAGTATATTCCTTTTGATGAAATGAAGGAAAGAATACTGAAAATTGTTACTGGATTCAATGGTATCCTTTTTACTATTCAGCGACTATGTGAATTGTTAACAGATCCGAGGAGAAATTATATGGGAACAGACAAATTTCTCAGAGGAGTGGAAAAGAATGTAATGGTTGTTAGCTGTGTTTGTCCTTCTTCAGAGAAGAATAGTTCCAATAGTTTAAATCGAATGAATGGTGTGATGTTTCCTGGAAATTCACCAAGCTACACTGACAGGTCTAATGTAAATGGGCCTGGAACACCTAGGCCGCTGAATCGACCAAAGGTTTCTTTGTTGGCCCCCTTGACAACAAATGGTTTGCCTGAGAACACAGACAGCAAAGAGGCAAACCTTCAGCAAAATGAAGAGAATCACAGTTGCAGTGACTCTCTGACATCCGAGTCAGAAGTTTCCTCGCTGAGCCCTGTGAAGAACAAACACCCAGATGAAGATGCTGTGGAAGTTGAGGGGCATGAAGTGAAAAGACTCAGGTTCGACAAAGATGACGACGTCAGGGAGGCGGCCAGTCAGAGTCCTGGTGAGGCTGCTTCAGCGACAGAAGAACTGGATGTGCCGGCTTCGTGTCAGGACAAGGACAGAGACAGTCGCACCAGGCAGAACTGTTCAGAAGATGAAGACGAGGATGAAGAGGAAGAAGAAGAGTCTTTTATGACATCCAGAGAAATGATTCCAGAAAGAAAAAATCAAGAAACAGCATCTGATGAGGCCTTAACTGTGAATGAAGAGGCGCCAGAGGAAAGTGACCCAGCGCAGGACCCTGCACATGCGGAAGGGAGAGGGAAGCCAGGCCCAGTGAGTAGTGATTCTGACTGCCTGACAGACGCGTCACGGGCACCCAACTCCAGCACAAGTGGACAGATCCTCTCGGAGTCGCCCATGGACAACGATGGCGCCACAGAAGCTACAGATGAACCAATGGAACAGGACTAGCTGCTTAGAAACCTAGATGCAGTGTTTCATATACAGTTCTGATTTTATACTGTATAAAACTTTTAAGTAATAAATTAGTTTTACAAGAGAAGCAGGTTGTAAAATAAAGTACCTTCAGAATAAATCCTGAAAGAGTTGTACACATAAGAACTGTGAATGTAGCTCCTCGGGTCCTGCCTAGTGCTGACTTTATTTTGTTTTGTTGATGTTTCGTTGTTTTCCCTGGTCTTCTCAAATCAATGGTTGTGTATAAATTTTTTTTTAATTTAGAATTAAAGTTTTTAAACTAAACTGGAAGGTAATTATTTTGAAAACTTTTTAAAACATCACATTGGTTTATATATGTGCAAACAAGATTTTGTCTTGTCTCTTTCTGACAGCTCTAGCAGTTTCATATTTCGGTCATAGTTTCAACATTTTAACATGTGAATTATAGGTGTTTCATGTGGTTTCCAGATTTTATTGTTTGACTATGTACAATGGAACTTTAAGTCATATATACATATATATATTATTCTAAGGGGGAAATGTTCCATTTTTCTGTTTCTATAAGAGATGAATACAGTGGATACTTTTTCTATTGGTAATGATTGAGTTGACTTCTTTCAGAAGACATTTTCTTTCTCTTCTGAGTAATTTGAATAAATCTGGCTCCTGTGAAACCCTGGAAATCTTTAAGTCTGTTGAAATACCAGGTTAAACACATTCCAAAAGATCTGTGCAAACTAAAATCCTTTTGTATACTTCTAAGGTGCCTGAGGAAAAGACTTCATTATTTATGAGAAAATGTGCTTTATCTTGAGAATTGTGTTCAAACATTAACTTACTGTTTTGTAAAATGAATGCTTATGAAGCCGACATGAGACCATCTCAGAAGAACCAGGCAGGTTCCTTACCATTTTGCTTGCTTTTCTGAACATTGTGAATACTACACCTTTCTTTCTAAATTATTCTAGAGTATGCAAATGTCAATGGTATGAAGCACCACTGCACTGGAAGAATTAATATATTATTTTAACAATGTACCTGAGCTAAATGGCTGAAGCTTTAGGGGTGCATAGAAACCACGATAATTTGTATAACATTTTGAAGTGAACTAAATATTTTTGAACATGCTTCTTCGACAGCCAGTGTTATATTTTTCAGATCAACACAAAGCACAATGGTTACTCTAAACTTACTATTTTTCAAATTCACATATTTAAAGTCATGCAAGCTGCAACTTCCCTCTCAAAATTACTGGCTGCCAAATTTATACTTGTTTCTTCAGCTGTACCTTTTGATATTTAGAATTTTTAAATTTCTGTAAAAGTAGATTTTGTAGAATGTAATGTGTTCACTGCCTTTGTGAAGCGGTATATAATTGTATAATTTTGTGTGTAAACTGATTGCTTGGGCTTTCAATATAGTATTCAAAAAAAAGAATATTGAAAGTTATGAAATGGCCTCTGGAAAGCTTCTCTGTAGCATATAGCCATTAATAAGATAATGTTCATGGAAAACACAATGCAGTCCCAGTAAAATACACTGAAAAAGTGGATATTACTCAAACAGCTTATTGTGCTTATGGGTATGCCAACAAGTGTCTTGGCTATGTTGGATCTCATCCTAATAATTAGAGACCATAGCTGTCTTCTCCCCATGATGAAGAAAGTGTGGATGACAATGTACGTTTGCTTCAAAAGGGTGTTCCCACAACTTTCAATCTTTTTTTGATAGAATGCATACTGAAAGTGGCTTGGGTGGAGATAAGAGATCCTTACACCTATTCGTCCTTAGCAGAGTACCAGTAACCATTGTGAGCTCTCTATGACCAGAATGAGCTCTCTATGATCACTGATAGCTAGCTATGACCACTATGAGTCCTATATTAGCACAATGACCTATGAACAGTGTGAGGTCTCTATAATCACTATGAACTAAGATCACTATGAGCTATGAGGACAAAGCTATGATGACTGTGATTTCTCTATGACCATTGTGAGCTATGAAAACTGTGAGCTCTATATGAACACTATTGAACTATGACCACTGTGATCTCTTTATGTGCATTATGAGATCTCTATGGCATCTACAAGATATGACCATTGTGAGCTCTTTATGACCACTATCAGCTATGACCCTGTGAGCTCCCTATGCCCACTATGGGTTATCTATGACCAATGTGACATATGACCACTGTGAGCTATCCCTGACCACTGTGAGCTTTCAATGACCACTAGCAGCTATGACTACAATGATCTTTCTATGTTCACTATGAGCTTTCAATGACTTCTATGGATTATGACAACTGTGAGCTCTTTATGACCATTATGAACTATGACCACTGTGAACTCTCTCTCACCACTGTGAGCTCTCTAGGAGCACTATGAACTATGACCTCTGTGATCTCTATGACCACTATGAGCTATGAATACTGTGAGCTGTCTATGACTACTATGAGCTATTACTATTTTGAGCTCTCTATGATTATGATGACTAATGGCCACTCTTTTTTGCCTATGACCAATATGAGTTATGGGCACTATGAGGTCTCTATGAGCACTATCAACTCCCTATGACTACTCTGAGTTCTCTATGAGAAATGAGCTATGACCACTGTGAGCTCACTGTGAACATTATTAGCTCTTGAAGACCACTGAGAGGTGTGACCACTATGAGCTATGAGCACTCTGAGTTCTCTATGACAACTATGATAAATAACCACTGGGAGTTCTGTAGCACCACGATGAGCTCTCTATGATGAGTATGAGCCATTACCACAGTGACTTCTCTATAATCACCATCAGCATTCTATGACCACTGTGAGCTATGACCACAATGAGCTCTCTATGACAACTGTGAGCTCTCTATAACCACAGTGAGCTCTCTATGACCATTATGCATTTTCTATGACCACTATGAACTATGACCAGTGTGAGGTCTCCATTTCCATTGTGAGCTCTCTATGACCACTGTGAGCTCACTATGGCCAGTTTGAGCTTTCTATGACAATTTTGACCTATGACCACTGTAAGCTCTCTATGACAACTGGGAAATCTTTGATGACTGTGACCTCTCTGTGATCACTGTGAGCATTCTATGAACCATTAAGAACTATGACGACTTTGAGCTCACTGTGAACATTATCAACTCTCTATGACCCCTATGAGCTATGACCATTATGAGTTCTCTATCCCCACTGTGAGATATGACCACTATGAATTATGACCACTGTAAGCTCTCTGATGACTGTGATCTAGGACCACTATAAGCACTCTATGAAAAGTGTGAGTTATGACCACTCTAAGCTCTCTATCATAACTGTGAGGGCTCTATGACCATTGTCAGTTCTTTATGACTACTGTGTAGTATGACCAGTCATCTCATCACTATGACCACTGAACTCTTTGTGACAACTGTGAGTTCTGTATGACCAATATGAGCTATGACAAAATGAGAGGTGTGACCATCGTGAGCTCTCTAGGATCACTATGAGTTCTCAATGTACAGAATAAGCCATGACCACTTTGTCCACCACAAGCATTCTATAACCTTTGTGAGCTGTGACCACTATGAGGTCTCTATGACAATTGTGAGCTCTCTATGATAACTGTGAGCCCTCTATGACTGGTGTGACCTATTCATGACTGCTGTGATCTTTCTATTATGACTGTGAGCTGTCTATGAACACAGTGAGCTCTCTAGGACCACTGTAGCTCTCTATGATCAGTGTGAACACTCTATGACTACTATTAGGTATGACTACTCTGAGCTCTCTGAGACAAATTTGAGCTGTGACCACTATGAGCTCTGTATGACAACTATGAGTTCTCTATGACTATTGTGAGGTCTCTATAATGACTGATCTATGCCCAGTTTGACCTTTGTATGATGACTATCAGCTATGACTACTATGAGCTCTGTATGACCACTATGCACTCTCTATGAACAATATAAGCTAAAACCACTTTGACTGCTCTATGAGGATTGTGAGCTGTTACTCCTATGAGCAACCTATGACCACCGTGAGCTCTCTATGACCACTGCGAGCTACGACTATTATGAGCTCTCTATGACCACTGTGAGCTATGACTGCTGTGACCTCTCTATGACCACCATGAGATGTGACTGATGTGAGCTCTCTGTGACCAGTTTAAACTATGACTATTCTGAGCTCTATATGAATATTATTAGCCATCTGTGACCACAGTGAGCTATAACCACACTGAGATCATTATGTCCACTATGAGCTGTGATCACCATGATCTGTCTATGACCACTGTGACCTCTCTATGATCATTATGAGCTATGACCAGTGTGAGCTGTCTATGAGCACACTGAGCTCTTCATAACCACTATGAGCTCTACATGACCACTGTAAGCAATGACCATTAGGAGTTCTCTATGAGCACTGTGAGCTCTCTGTCGCCACTCTGTATTCTTTATGACCACTCTGAGTGCTTTATGACCAGTATGTGCTATGAACACTGTGAGATCTCTATTTCCATTGTGAACTCTCTGTGACCACTGTGCTCACACTATGGTCACTATGAACTCTCCATGACCATTATGTACTATGAACACTGTGAGTTCTCTGTGACAACTGTGAGCTGTGATCACTATGAGATCTGTATGAACTCTGTGAGCTCTCTATGACCACTGTGAGCTCTCTATAACCACTGTGATCTCTCTATGACCATGACCTATGACTGCTCTGAGTAATCTGTGGTCTCTATGAGCTCTCTATAACTAGTTTGAGCTTGGATGGCTTTGAGAGTTTTATGCACACTGTGAGCTATGATCACTATAAGTTCTATATGAACACTGTGAGCTCTTATGAACACTATGGACTATGACCATTATTACACTCTATGACCCCTGTGAGTTATGATAACTATGAGCTCTCTATGAACACTGTGATCTCTCTATGAACACTATGAGCTCTCAATAACTATTGTGAGCTCTTTATGACCACTGTGAGATCTCTATGTCTAATACGAGCTATTACTACTCTGAGCTACCTGACAAATGTGAGGTATGACCACTGTGAGCTCTCAATTACCACTATGAGCTCTCCGACCACTGTGAGCGATCTTTTACCAATGTGAACTATAACCACTGGAAGCAAATCTATCCACAGTCTGAGATTGACCACTGTGAACTCTCTATGACCACTGTGAGCTCGCTATCACCACTGAAAGCTCTGTATGATCAGTGTGAGTTCTCTGTGACCACTATGAGCAAGAACGATTATGAATTCACTATGAAATCTGTGAGCTCTCTATGAACACCATGAACCCTCTATGACGACTGTGACCTCTCCATGACCACTTTGAATTCTGTATGACCATTCTGAGGTATAGCCACTGTGAGCTCTTTATGACCAATATGAGCTGTGATCATTATGAGCTCTCTATGACAACTATGAGCTATGAGCACTGTGAGGTCTCTATGATCACTATGAGATATGAACACAGTGAGATCACTATGAACATTATTAGCTCTCTAAGACCACTTTGAGGTATAACCACGGTGAGATCTGAGGACTCTAATCTGTCTATGACAACTATGCATTATGACCACTGTGAGCTGTCAAGGACCACTGTGACCTCTGTATGTCAAATGTAAGCATGACAACTGTGAGCACTGTATGACCACTGTGAGCTCTCTATCACCACTATGAAATATGAACACTGTGAGCACTCTATTTCCATTGTCAGCTCTCCTTCTCCATTGTGAGCTCACTATGGCCATTATGAGTTATTTATGACTAATATAAGCTATAACTACTATGAGCTATCTATGATCACTGGGAGCTGTGAACACTGTGATCTGGGTATGATCACTGTGAGGTCTCTATGACCGCTGTGACCTCTGCATGAACACTGTGAGCTCTCTATGACAACTATGTGCTCTCTATGAACTCTGTGAGCTATCACAACTGTGTGTTCTGTATGAGAACTCTGAGCTTTCAATGACAATTCTGACCTCTCTGTGATAACATTGATCTCTGTATGACCACTGCAAGCTCTGTATGACTACTGTGAGCTTTATATGAATACCATGAACTTAGACCACTGTAAGTGCCCTATGATGGCTATGAACTATGATAACTTTGAGCTCTTTATGAACACTATGATCTATGACTAGTGTGAGCTCTGTATGAACACTATGAGCTTTTCTCTATGACCACTGTGAGCTATGACCACAATGAGTTCTCTGTGACTTTATGAACTTATGACCACTATGAGCTATCAATGACTATTATGACCTCTCTATGACTGGTATGATCTATGACCATTATGAACTCTCTAGCACCACTGGGGGCTATGACCAGTATGAGGTCTCTATGACCACTGTGAAATCTTTGATGATTGTTACCTGTCTATGACCACCATGAACTCTCTAGAACCACTACAAGCTATGACCACTGTGAGCATTTTGACTAGTATGAGCTACGACCACTGTGATCTATATGAGCACTGTGAGCCCTCTATGTCAATAATGAGCTATGACCACTGTGAGCTCACTAGGAACATTATTAGCTCTCTATTGCTACTGTGCACTATGAACAATATGAGTTCTCTATGACCACATTGAGCTCTCTTTGACAACTATGAGCTATGACCACTTTGATCTCTCTATGACAAAAATGAGCTATGATCACAGTGAGCTCTTTATGACCACTATGAGCTCTCTATGTCCACTATGAGGTATGACCACAATGAGTACTCTGTGACCACTGTGACCATTATGCACTCTCTATGACCACAATGAGCTCTCTATGACCACTAAGAATTTGATCACTGTGAGCTCTCTATGATCACTGTGAGCTCTCTATGACCACTATGAGCTCTGAATGACCACTGAGCTATCTATAATGACTGTGATATCTTTATGAAAACAACAAGCTGTGACAATTCTGAACTATCTGTAACCAATATGAGCTATGACAACTTGAATCTCAATATGAAAACTATTATCTACGACCACTGTGAATGTTCTATGACCACTATGAACTATGACCACTCTGAACTCTCTATGACCTCTATGAGCTCGCTATGACCACTAGGAGCTCTCTATGACCACTATGAGCTCTCTGTGATCACTGTGAGCTATGACAACAGTGAGCTCTTTGTGACTGACATGAGCTATGACCACTGTGAGCACACTATGAACATATTTAGCTCTCTAACACTACTGTGCCTATTACCACTATGAGGTATCTTATGACCACTATGCATTATGACCACTGTGAGCTTACTATGACCACTGTGAGCTATGACCACTATGACCTCTCTAATACCACTTTGAGCTCTCTATGACCACTTTGAGCTCCCTATGACTACTATGAGGTATGACTATTGGGATAACACTGAACATTTGTAGCTCTCTATGATCACTGTGAACTGTCTATAACTGCTATGAATTATGACCACTGTGAGCTCTTTATGACCACTATGACCTCTCTATGTCAAGTATAAGCCATGACCACTGTGAGCTCTCTATGTCCTCTGTGAGTTCTCTAAACCAGCGTGGGCTCTCTATGGTCATTATGTGCTCCCTGTAATGACTATGAGTTCTCTATGACTACTATGAGAAATAACCAATATGAGCTCTTTGACGACTGTAATTTCTCTCAGACTACTGTGAGCTCTCTATAAGGTATGACTACCATGAGCTTTCTGTTACCAATGTGATCTTTGATCACTATGACCTCCCTATTACCACCTTGACTTATCCATGATAACTCTGGGCTCTCTATGAAAATTGTGAGTTCTGCATGATTACTTTAAGCAATCTATGATAACTATGACCTATTTATGACCACTATGAGCTATGACTGCTATGACTGTGAGCTTTTTTTATTCACGATGAGCTATGATCACAGTGAGTTCCCTTTGACCACATTGAGCTACCTATGGCCACTATGACTTATGACCATGGTGAGCTCTCTATAAACACTATGAGCTATGACCACTTTAAGCTCCCTATGTCCACTACAAATTCTCTATGACCACTATGAACTATGACCACTAAGATTTCTGTATGACCAATTTGGGCTATGGCAACTGTGAGCTCTCTATGAACACTATGAGCTATGACCAATGTAAGCTGTATGTAACCAGTATGAGCTATAACCACTGAGAGCTATTTCTATTGTGAACATTCCAAGACTACTGTGAGCTCATTATGGCCACTATAAGTTCTTTATGACCAATGTGAGCTATGACCAGGGTGAGCTCTTTAGTTCATGTTGAGCTCTCTATGACCACTATGAGCTATGACAACTGTGAGCTCTCTAGGACCACTATGAGGTAGGACCTCTGTCAAAACACTATGACCATTAGCTCTGTATGACCACTATGAGGTATGACCATTGTCATAACACTATGAACATTATATATATATATATATATATATATATATATATATATATATATATATTATTAGTTCTCTATGACCACTGTGAGCTCCCTATGACCATTATGAGTGGTGATTACTCTGAAATCTCCATGACCACTATGAGTTCTCTATGACCAGTATAAGCCATGACCCCTGTGAGCTGTCTAGGACCACTGTGAGTGCTCCTTGACCACTATGAACTCACTATGGCCATTATGTGATCCCTATGACCACTTTGATCTATGAACACCATGAGCTTTCTGTAACCACTGTGACATCTCTGAGGACTGTGACCTCTCTGTGGCCACTTTATGTGGTCACATGAGCTATGTTCCCTATGAGCTCTCTATGACCATTGTAAGCTCTTTATGACAACTATGAGTTCTCTATGATCACTGTGATTTCTCTATGACCAGTATGAGCTACGACCACTCTGAGCACTCTATGACCACTGTTAGCTCTCTATGACCATAATTGAGCAGACTATGTGCATTATTACCTCTCTATGACCACTGAGTTATGACCACTGTGAGCTCTCTATTACCCTTATGAGCTCTCTATGACTACTATTAGCTATGACCACTGTGAGCTATCTATGACCATTGTGAGCCTGTACATAACCACTGGGAACAGTCTATGACCACTGTAGGCTATGACCATTATGAGCGCTAGATGACAACTGTGAGCTCTCTATGACTACTAGAAGCTATGATTACTATGTGCTCACAATGACTTCTGTAAGCTCTCTATGAACACTGGGAGCTATGATTACTGTGAGATCACTATGATCACTGGGAGCTCTCTATGAATACTATGAGTTCCCTATGACCACTTTGAAACTCTGATTGTGACCTCTGTATGATTACTATGAACTGTGACCACTATGAGCTCTATAAGAAGAGTATGAGCTTAAGAACTCTGAGTTCTCTATGACTACTATGAGTGACATAGTTAAGCTATGTGTCAAGTTGAGAGTTGAAAGTTTGAGCCCTAGGCACCTTTTAAAGAATTAGTGGTTGAAATCAAAATCCCAAAGCAATTCTTCAAAGAAGTTGACCAAACAATCTCAAAGTTCATATGGAGGCACAAAAGACCCAGGATAGCAAAAACAATCCTGAGTAACAAAAACACAGCTGGAGGTATTACCATACCAAACCTAAGTCTATACTACAAATCCATAGTTATAAAGACAGCCTGGTACTGGCTCCAAAATAGACACACAGATCAATGGATAAGGATTGAAGACCCAGATATAAGCCCACAAAGTTACAGCCATTTGGTCTTTGACAAAGGGGCCCAAAGAATCCAATGGAAAAAGAACAGCATCTTCAACAAATGGTGCTGGCAAAACTGGATCTCCACATGCAGAAGATTAAAGCTGGACCCGTACTTGTCACCATGTACAAGACTTAATTCCAAATGGATCAAGGACCTTGATATCAGGCCAGAGACTTTAAAAACCATAGTTGAAAGGATAGGGAACACCCTCGAGCTTATTGGGCTAGGCCAAAACTTCCTAAACAGACATCCAATGGCACAGTCACTGCTACCAACTCTCAACAGTTGGGATCTTGTGAAATTAAAGAGCTTCTGTTCAGATAAAGAGATTTTCACAGGAGCTCAAAGGCAACCCAAAGAATGGGAGAAAATCTTCACTAACCACATATCTGACAGAGCTCTACTGTCCAGAGTGCACAAAGAACTTAGAAAATTAAACTCCAAGGAAAACACTGGCCCAATTAAAAAATGGGCCCTGGAACTTCAAAGAAACTTTACCAGGGATGAAATTAAAATGTCTAACAATTATCTTAAAAAATGCTCCACTTCCTTCGCCATCAGGGAAATGCAAATCAAAACTTCCCTGAGATATCATCTCACCCCAGTCAGGATGGCAAAAATCCACAATACAAACAACGACAAATGCTGGAGAGGATGTGGAGAGAGGGGAACTCTCCTAAATTGTTGGTGGGAATGCAGGCTCATACAGCCACTCTGGCGAGCCGTCTGGAGATTTTTAAAGAAATTAAAGATTGAAATGCCGTATGACCCTGCTATCCCACTTTTGGGAATAACCTCCCATGCAGCAGAGGTTCACCTCGATAGCACAAGCTCGACCATGTTCATAGCAGCACTGTTTACAATAGCAAAGTCATGGAATCAACCTAAATGTCCAACAGTTGACGAGTGGATAAGGAAACAGTGGTACATCTATACAATGGAGTACTACTCAGCCATCAAAAATGATGAATTACTGGAATTTGCTGGGAAATGGATGTCATTAGAAAGAATTATATTAAGTGAAGTATCCCAAACCCAGAAAATTAAGCGCCGTATGTACTCCCTAATAGGTGGCTCCTAGTACCAAACTCACCCAGCCCACATTGAGACACTCAAAAGTAAACCTATGTAACACAGTAATTGCAAGGATTATGAACAAGAGAGATGGGTTAGGAGGGCCACACCAGAAACAAGGAGAGAGGAGACCATGTTACAGCAGAGAAAATAGGCCTCCATCAAGGTCTGCAAGTAAGTAATGAGAAACCTGGTTAAGTTCACAGACGTTCTTTCCTGATCTCACCAGAAGGGGAGGGCATATAGTCTAGCAGATAAAAAGTAATCATTTTGCAAATGGGTGATGGACCCCTCCCTCAGTGAGGTTTCCTACTCTTATTACATCTACCCTTGAATGTGCTATTACAACAAAACTCCAGTTTAACAGCTTTTTGTCTCTGGCCAGGGGGTGACATACAGTGCCCAGCAGAATGGAGTGAAGGGAATTGCAGGAGCAGCAAAACTGCAAAAGAAAATCAACAAACCACAATCCAGAACTTCAGAGACTCTATATCAATCACATAGAACTAGGACAGCCTAATCTCTCCCCATCCTGGAGCTCAGGGACATTTGCGGAAGAGGGGGCGGTAAGATTGTAAGAGCAAAAGGATGGGAGGATCAACGATTTGCAAGATTCTCAACAATAGTTGGGGCCAAAGCAATCATAATGGGACTTTGCATGCCCTGCGCAATGTCCAGCGCACTGTTGCCCTCATAAAGTCTAGCATCTGTTAAGGGCACCGAGACCCCTGGAGGCAAGGGATTGACAGCCATAGTAGTGATCTTATGCTTAAGGGGAACAAGAGAAAGGGCTTATGGAAATGCCACTGGGTCCTTATATGTCATCGGAGAGGAGGACCCAGTGGAGAGTTAGGCGTACACAATAAAGGACTCTCTGGGAATTGGGGGGGAGGCACTGGGAGATGGGGAGGGGTAGGAGGGGGTTCGGGGGGAGGAGGGGGGAGGGAGGGAACTGGTAAAAAATTTTTAAATGTATAATTAAATTTTTAATAAAAAATAAATAAAAAAGGAACTATGTGAACTATTACAACTGTTGTAGTCAGCATGCAACATTGCTGATAAATGACCATCAAACATCTTAACGGAACAAGGGGTTAATTTCCTTATGATAGTATGGTTACAATTCTCAGTTCAGCTTGATGGGAAAGCATGCACCAACACCGGGCCAATGGTACTGGCCTCACCATCTCTGCATAAAAGTTGAGAGATGGACAATCCTTACTTGCCAGACCAGCATATTTAGCCAGGTGAACAGAAGGATGACAACTCTCTCAAAAAGTTCTCTGGTTTATCCAGGACCTAAACCCAACTACCATGGGTTGGGTCTTCCCTATCAGCTAGACAATCTCCTTCAGGTTTACTCTGGGCTTAACTCAATCATCAACTCTTTACAACTGTGCCCAAAGCTCAAACCCTCAACAGTCAAGGTGACACCTGTGCTTAACTATGACACTCTACCCCTTGTCAACTTGACACAAAAACAATAGCACGTTTAAACCATAACCTTTCCTTGTCTCTACAGGTGTTAACAAAATGTAAATACATTACATGGACAAATTTAAAAGGTTTTCGTTAAACTTGAATTCCAACATTTTAAAAGTACAAAGTTTTTGAGTTTAAAACAAAAGGATCTTGATACAATAAGAAAGCATTTACATTAAGATCAAAGTCCAGCAAATTACTGCATCCTGTACTTCAATGTCCATCTTCTGTTGCTCATCATGTATTCAAGATGGCTCAAAGATTTCTGGAATTCCCAGTCCCTATTTGTACTTGTAAAAGCAGATTTCCTTTGAACCAGGCTGAATCTCACAACAGTCCTCAGCATACATCCCAGAGTTCTGAAATCTACAACACTCTGGGTTCACCTCTGCAACCGTAAACTTCACCTTCTCTCACAGGAAATCTATGCCTGTCACTTGGTACCAAGCTTTTGCTACTTTCCATGAATCCCTCAAACTGCTAAGCAAAACCAACATGATCTGGGGGACGCTGCCAGACTCCGAAGAGAGTTCAAAATGTAGCTTAGTCCATTCGAGCCACCACTGTATCAAGTTTTATGGGCTGATTCGGGAAAAGCCTTTTTTAGGAAGCCAAACATTCAAAGGGCAAGAAACAGCTTTAGCTTGGGTTTTCAGCCACTGAAGGAATTTGTGTTTCCAAACCACAAACTTGCCATTTGGTGGTTTTTACGTCTTCCACTGTCCCAGTGCAAGTCACTAGGTTTTCCTGCATTGATATTCATTTCTGCAATTGCAGCAGATATTCTGCTGCCTTCCCTTTGCATATCTAGAGCTTCATGGCCACAAACACAGTTCTCCTCTTTCAAGCAAACCAGTCCATCCTCTTTAAATTCAGATTTACCAAAGTCGTTGTTCCCATCATCAAAAATTGAGCCCAAGCATTTCTCTCAGCAATTGGCCCACTAAACTCTGAAGAATGGAATTTGTAAATCCACAAAGTGAAAATTCTCAAGCATTTCCAACCTTGTCCTGTAGAACCATTCAAAAGCTACAAAATCCATATAATCAGATTTATCAGCCACACCCCACTTCTTGGGTACCAATTCTATTGCAGTCAGCCTGAAACATTGCTGATAAATGACCATCAAACATCTTTTTAATTAATTATTCAATTGTGTGTGTGTGTGTAGAACCGGGAACCACCATGGACGCATCCACCTCCTCCTTGTTTACTCTGCCCTGGGATTCACAGGCTCCGCCCTACCAGGACCAGAAACGCAGGCCGCTGCCACTTCTGCCTGGCATCTATACGAGGTCTAGGATCCTAAATCAAGACTTCCACCTGTAAGGCAGAGGCTTAATCCCTGAGCCACCTCTCCAAGGTTTTTTTTTTTTTTTTTTCCTTATGATAGACAGTTCTCAGTCCAGCTTGACAGGAGAGCACACACCAACACCAGGGCTGAGGGAACTGGCCACACTATCAATGTATAACAGCTGAGAGATGGACAATCCTTACTTGCCAGAGCAGCATGTTTAGTCAAGTGAACAGAAGAATGTCAACTCTCTCAACCAACTCTCTGTGATTTATCCAGGGACTAATCCCACCGACCATGGTCTGGGCTTTCCCCGTTAGCTAGACAATCTTCTTCAGGTTTGTTCTGGGCTTAACTCAACCATCAACTCTCTTCAACTGTACTCAGAGCTCAAACCCTCAACAGTCAAGTTGACACCTATGTTTAACTATGACAACCATTATGTGCTCTCTATGAAAACTGTGTGTTCTCTATGAAGACTATGAAATCTTAGTGACCACTTTGACCTCTCTATGACTACTGTGAGTTCTCTATGACTACTGTGAACTTGGACCACTATGAGCTCTCAATGACCTGTATGAACTATGTTTTCTCTATGAAAATTCTGAGTTCTCTGTGATGACTTTGAGCCTTTTTTTTACCACTGTGATCACTGTTTGATCTCTATGACAACTGAGCTATGATCACTGTGAACTTTTTGTCCTTTATGAGCACTCTATGACCACTGTGAGCTGTGTATGATCACTATGATATATGACCACTGTGAGCTCTCTATTACCATTATAAGCTCTCTATGACCACTGTGTGCTATTCCCATTTTGAGGTCTCTGTGATTACTATGATGTATGACCATTGTCGTCTTTCTAATATGACTATGAGCTCTGACTATTTTGAGTCATCTGTGACAATTATGAGTTGTCTATGACAACTGTGAACTATTACCACTTTGACCTCTGTATGATCAATATGAGCTATGACATGTATGTAATCTGTATGACCACTGTGAGTTTTGAACACTTTCACATCTGTATGACCACTATGAACTCTAACAACTATAATCTCTTCATGGACAGTAAGAGGTGTCTATAACCACTATGAGCTATGACCACGAGGAGCTCTCTAAGCCATCTGTGAGCTATGAACATTATTGCTCTCTATGAAAATTTTGAGCTCTCGATGACCACTGTGAGTTCTCTATGAGAACACTATGAGCTATGACGACTGTGAGCTTTCTTTGACCCCTGTGAGCTATGACCACTTGGAGCTCTCTTTCACCATAATGAGTTATAACAACTGTGAGCTCTCTATGACCACAATGAACTATGACCACTATGAGCTCTGAATGACCTCTGTGAGCTGTAAGAACTATCACTCTCTATGACAACCATGAGCATTCTATGACCCCTATGAAAAGTCTATGATGACTGTGAGCATGACCATTGTGTGATCTCTATGACCACTATGAGCTATGACCATTGTGTGATCTCTATGACCACTATGAGCTATAATCATTGTGAGCTCTAATTGTCCATTCTGAGCATTCTATAACCACCGTGAGCTGTTACCACTGTGAGCTGTCTATGACCACCATGATCTATGAACAATGCGAGCATTCTATGACCACTCTGAGCTCTCTGTGACCACTATGAACTCTCTATTACCACTGTGGGCTCTCTATGATCAGTATGACCTATGAGCACAGTGACCTATCTAAGACCATTTTGAGATATGAGGACTCTTTGTTCTTCATGCCCACTCTGAGCTTTGAGGAATGTGATATCTGTATGTCAATTTTAAGCTCTTTATGTCCACTGTGAGCTATTACCACTGTGAGCTCTCTATGAACACTGTTAGTTCTTTATGACCCTGTGAGCCATGACCACCATGAGTGCTCTCAGAAAACTATGAGTTATGACCACTGTGAACACTCTATGACCACGGTGAGCTATGACTACTTGTCTCTAATTGTTTATTGACCACGTTGAGCTATGACTACTTGTCTCTAATTGTATATTGACCATGATGAGCTATGACTACTTGTCTCTAATTCTCTATTAGGAGCTTCCTATGACCACTGTAATCTTTAACCACTGTGAGCTCTCTATGACCACTATGATCTATGATCATTCTGAGCCCTTTATTACCAGTATATGCTCTCTATGATCACTGTGAGTTCTTTATGATCATTATGAGCTTTGAGCACAGTGACTTCTCTATGTCCTTTATGAGCTCTCTATGGCCATCTGTGATCTATGGCTACTCTGAGCTCTCTATGACTCTTGAGAGCTATAAATATTGTGACCTCTCTATGGCCAGTATGAGCTATGACCACTGTAATCTCTCTATAATGACTGTAATCTATGACCTATATGAGCTCTAAATGACCTCTGTTAGCTATGAGAACTATAGGCTCTCTATGACAACTGGGAGCTCTCTATATCCACTATGAGCTCTGTTTGAACACTATGAGCTTGCCCACTGTGTGACCTCAATGACAACTATGAGCTATGACCACTGTGAGCTCTTATTGTCCATTATGATCACTCTATGTCCACTGTGAGCTGTCTATGACCACCATGATTTATAACCAAGGTGAGCTGTCTATGACCATTATAATTTCTCTATGATAACTATGAGCTGATAACCATTATAAGTTCTCTATAATCATTATGATCTATGATCATTGTCTTCTTTCTAACACCACTATGAAATATGATCATTTTGAGCTCTCTATGATGATTATGAATACCCTGTGACCACTGTGAGCTATAAGCACTTTGACTTCTGAATTACCACTATGACTAAAGACTATGAAAACTATAATCTATTGCTACTGTGAGCTATCTTTGACCACTATGAGCTCTTTATGGCCACTGTGAGCTCCTTTTGACAACTATGAGCTATGACCGCTATGAGTTCTTTATGTCCACTATGAGATATGACCACTATGAGCTCTCTATGTCCACTGTAAGCTCTGTTCACTGCGAAATCTCTATGTGCACTATGAGCTTTGTATGACCACTGTGAGCTATGATGTCTGTTACCAATCTATGACCATTTTGAGTTCACTGTTACCACTGTGTGTTCTCTATAGCCATTCAAATACTCTAGGAACAATAGGTCATATGTCCAGTGTGAGCACTCTATGATGACTGTGAGCTATGACTGCTGTCATCTCTTGTTGGGCCTGCCCATGATTTGCTCCAGGGCATCGCCAAGCACATAAGACTAAAGATGGCGCTGAGGGCAAGGGTCTTGGGCATGACTCTGATCACTTCACAGAGAGCTCTAATTGGCTTTCAGGTATCTACCTGCCCTCTAGGCTGAGTGGCATTGAACTTGACCATTAGCATCTCTAGGATGTGTTGATCTTGTGACACAATTGGATGTCTGTTTTGTGCTTTGGGGTCCTTTGTCTATATAAGTCCTTTGTTAACCCCAATAAACTTGAGATCTGTTGGAGACCTCTTTGAGACAGACTCCCCATTCCATGACCGAGTCTCTGGGGGATGGAAGGGAGAAGTGGGAACAGCCTCTTTGTCAACTCATCCAGCAGCTGTGTAATAGAGCATATGAATAAGTGTGTGAGTGGGCTGAAACACGCCACATCGTGGGTGAGTGGACACTGCAAGCTCTCTGTGATGAATTATGAGCAATGTGAGCTCTCTGTGACCATATAAACTCACTATGACCACTATGACCTATAATCAGTGTGAGCTCTCTATGACCATTATGAGCAATGACCACTGTATGTCTATGAACACTATGAGCTCTGTATGACTACTATGAGCTATGAACACTGTGAGCTGTCTTTGACCATTATGGTCTATGACCTCTGTGAGCTTTCTATGTCCACTATGAGCTATGTACAGTGTGAGTTCTATACATCCACTATGAGGTATGGCCATTATGTGATCAATGCCACCATGCTCTGTTTATGTCAACTACAAGTTATGATCACTAAGAGTTCTCTAAGGTATTACCACTATGAGCTCTCTATGAAAACTGTGAGCCCTCTAAATCCACTGTGAGCTCTCTATGAGAGCTATGACCTATGACCACTGCTAGCTTTCTACAGCCACTATGATCTATGACCACTGTGAAATTCTCATGACCACTGTGAGTTTTGAGCATTGTAAGCACTCTATGTCCATTATGAGCTCTGTGTGATAACTATGATCTATGACCACAGTAATTTCTCTAACACAACTATGAGCTATGACAATTTTGAAACTTCTATGATAATTATGAGTTCTTTATGACTATTCTGAGCTCTCTGTGATCACTATGAGCTACAAATATTGTGAACTCTCTATGAAAATTATGAGTTATGACCATTGCAAGGTCTCTTTGAGCACTGTAAGCTCTCTATGAGTACTATGATCTATAACTACTATGAGATCTCTGTGATCACTATGAGCTCTTTATGATTACTGTGAGCTCTGAATTACCAACATGAGCTCTCTATGACCATTATGAACTCTGTTTGACAACTCTGATCTATGACTCATGTGAGCTCTTTATGATCACTATGAGCTATAACCATTGTGAGCTCTCTATGCTCACTAAGAGCAATGTCCACTGTGAGCTCTCTGTGTCTACTATGATCTTTCTATAACCACTATGAGCTATGACCATTATGAGTCTCTAATATCTCTGTGATCTATGACCATTATGAACTTGCTTTGACAACTATAATCTCTTTATGACCACTGTGACCTCTCTATGACAAGTTTGAGCTCTCCATCACTGCTGTTATCGCTCTTTGACCACCATGAGCTGTCTTTGAGCACTGTGATCTCTCTATGAACACTATGACCTATAAGCACAGTGAAATCTCTTTGTCCATTTTCACCCTTACATGACCACTGTGAACTCTCTATAATGAATCTGAGCTCTCTATGACCACTATGAATTATGACCATTGTGAGCTCTTTATGACAACTGTGAGTTCTTTATGACCACAGTGAAAAAATCTATGACCACTGTGACCTCTCTATGACCAGAGTGAGCTATCCTTGTCAGCTGCCTATGAACACTGTCAGCTGTGTTTGAGGTCCCTGAGCTCTCTATGACCATGATGAGATGTGATGACTTCAACTCTTTATGATGATTCTGAGCTCTCTATGACTACTATGATATATGAACACTATGATGAATCTATAACCATTATTACCTATGAGCACTGTGAACTCTGTGAATATTATTTGTTCTCTATTACCATCATGAGCTATGACCACTCTGAGTTCGTTATGACCAATATGAGTTATGACCATTATGAGCTATGACCACTATGAGCTCCCTATAACCACTCTGAGCTTCCTATGACCACTGTGAGCTATGACCACTCTGATATCTCTATGACTTTTGTGAGCTATGGCCACTGAGTTCTCGAAAGCAAATGTAAGATCTTTCTGACCACTGAGATCTCACTCTAACCAATTTGAGCTCTCTGTGATGATTGTGAGCTCTCTATGACCACTGTGTGCTGTTTGTGCCTACTGTTCGCTGTGAACCCTGTGAGCTATGACAAGTATGACCTCTCTATGACCACTGTAAGCTCTCTAATTGAACTCTAAGCTCCTTATGATGTTTATGAGTTCTCTATGACCAGTATGAGTTCTCTATGACCTCTATGAGCAAAGAGCACTCAGAGTACTTTATGATCACTCTAATTTCTCCATAACCACTCTGATTTCTCCATGACCATTATGACCAATCCATGAGCAATGATGAGCTATGAAAATTGTGTGCACTCTATAATCGGTATAAAATTATGACCACTGTGTGCTCTCTTTTACTACTCTCAGCACTCTATGATCACTATGAGCTGTCTATAAGCACTGTGACATATGGCCCTCTATGTCCACTATAGTAATGACCTTTGTGAGCTCGATATGAACACTAAGAGTTCTTTATGTCCACTATGAGCTATTGTTTCCGAATCCCTCCCGGGCCAGCTGGGGAAAGGAGGCAGAACTTGTGAGGCCTCGACGTGAGTGAACGAGCCAGTGATGGGGCCACCAACCAAACCCCAGGAATCAGGGAGGAGCAAGCAGTGGACAAGTTGATCCACATTCAACATCATTCAGGAAGTATTTTGACTTATATAAGGTTTGGGTCCAATCAGGTGTTGCCATCTCCCCTCCCGGGGACAGCCACCTGTCATTTAATGGTTTACTAAGTATCCTTTGCAGGGACAAGTGAGATGGCCACTTCCCATTGGTTGTTCATCCTTCCACCTGTATGATTCCTCTATTGGGAAATGTCCAGGGGCATGTCTGTACTTTTCCAGGTTGTCCATAACTGGAAGCCCAGTCTAGGGCCTCCCTTAATTGGTAGTGCCACAAGCTATGACCACTGTGACCTCTTTATGACTGTGAGCACTGTATGACCACAGCAAGCAATCAGTAACTACTGTGAGCTCTCTATGACCACAATAAACTCTCTATCATCTCTGTCAGCTTCCTATGACCACTATCCACTATGTATGAGGACTCTGAGCTCTCCATGACCAAGATGAGCTGTGACCACTATCAGCTCTCAGTGACGACTCTGAACTCTCTATGATGACTACAAGCTATGAACATTGTGAGAACTCCATGACGACTATGAGCTGTGTGTAATCACTGTGCACTTTCTTTGACAACTGTGAGCTAGGATGACAGTGAGCAATCTATAACCACTGTGCGCCGTCTATGATGACAGTGAGTGCTCTATGAACACTGTCTCTATGACCATTATGAGCTAAGACCATTTTAAGGTCAATATGACTACAGTGCGCTTCCTGTTCCCACTATTAACTATGAGCTGTCTATGACCACTATAAGCTCTCTATGACCACTGTGAGATCCTTATGAGTATGAGTTCTTTATAAACACTATGAGTTCTCTATGACCTCTGTGAGCTATGAGAACTGAGAGCTTTCTAGGACCACTCTGATTTCTCTATGACCACTATGACAGCTCCATGAACTATATTAGCTGACCATTGTAAGCTCTCTATGACTACTATAAGCTATGACCATTGTGAGCTCTCTAAGATCACTGGGAGCTGTCTATGAGCACTGTGACCTATGTCCTCTGTGACCTCTCTATAAACACTGTGACCAGTCTATGACCACCCTGAGCTCTCTCTATGACAACTATTAGCTCTTTATTATCATAGTGAACAACACTTGACCACTATGAGTTCTCTATGACCACAGTGAGCTCTCTATCATCACCGTCAGCTCACTATGACCACTGTCAGCCATATATGAGGACTGTGAGCTCTCTGTGGACACGATGAACTGTGATCACTGTCTGCTCTCCATGATGACTTTGAGCACTCTATTACTAATATGCTCTATGACCACTCTGAGATCTCTATGACAACTTTGAGCTCTATGACTACTATGTGCTATTACCTTTGTGAGTTCACTATGAACATTATTAGCTCTCTATGACCTCTGTGAGATTTCTATGGCCACTATGGGCTATGAACACTGTGAGATTTCCATAACAATTATGAGCTCCCTATGACCTAAATGAGCTCTCTATGACCCCTGTAAACTCTCTATGAACCCTGTGAGATCTCTATGACCACCTTGAGTTCTCTATGACAACTGTGATCTTTCTTTGATCAGTATGATTTATGCCCACTTGGAACTTTCTATTGCCATTTTGAGCTATGACCACTTTGAGCTTTCTATGACCACTATGAGCTCTCTAAGACTACTATGAGTTGTGACCACGGTGAAGTCTCTATGACAACTATGAGCTTTCTATGATCACTGTGTGATCTCTATGATCATTTAACAGCTCTCTATGATGACTATGAGCTCTCTATTACCATAGAGAGATATGACAATTATGCCATTTCTATGAACTCTGTAAGCTCTGTGTGACCACGGTGAGCTCTGTATGACCACGGTGAGCTCTGTATGCCCTGTGAGCTCTTTATGATCACTATGAGTTCTCAATGACCACAGTGAGCTCTCTATGACCACTGTCAGGTCTCTATGAAGACTCTGACCTCTCCATGAGCAGTATAATCTATGACCTCTCTGAGGTCTCTATGACAACTGTGAGCTCTCTGTGACAACTTTGAGCTCTCTATGTCCACTGTGAGCTCTCTTTGACAACTGTGAAGAATCTTTGGCACCGTCAGCTCTGTATGATGACTCTGAGCTCTCTATGAACATGATAAGCTATGACCACTGTCAGTTCTCTATGATCTTTGTGAATTCTCTCTGACCACTATGAGCTATGACCATTGTGAGTTCACTATGAACTATAATATGTCTACATGAACACTGTGAGCTATGATCACTGTGAGATCTCTATGACCACTATGAGCTATGAGCATTCTGAGCTCTCTATGACCATTATGAGTTCTCTATGATGACAATGAGCTATGACCATCGTGTGCTGTCTATGAACCTTGAGAGCTTTCTATGACAACTGTTAGCTCTCTATGACCACTATGAGTTGAGACCACTGTGAGCTCTCATATGGCAGGCGTAGAGTTTCTGCAAGAGATGGTGAAGCTTAAAGCTCTGGTCTTTGACCACTGTGAGCTCTCTATTCACACTGTTAGCTCTCTATGAAAACTGTGAGCTCTCTGTGGCCACTATGGGCTCTGAACACGTGTACTCTCTATGACCACTATGAGTTCTCTGTGGGCAGTATAACCCATCACCACTGTGAGCACTCATAGCTAAAAGTGCTATGACCACTATGAGCCCTCTTTTATAATTGTGAGCTCTCTTTGACCACTTTGAGTTACTACCAATGCCTCTGTAACTACTATTCGCTTTCTGGTATCACTAGAACCTAGGACCAATATGAGCTCTATATGGCCACTGTGAGATATAAACACTGTGATCTCTGTAGACCACTATGACTTCTCTATGATGTGTATGAGGAATGACCACTGTGAACATTCTATGACTACTGTGAACTCTAAGTGAAAACTAAATGCTATGACCATTGTGAGCACATTATCAAAATATTAGCTCTCTCTGACCACTATGAGCTATGATCACTGTGAGCTCTTGTCATAGTTAAGCAGAGGTGTCAACTTGAATGCTGAGGATTTGAGCTCTGGGCACAGTTGTAGAGAGTTAATGGTTGTGTTAAGCCCAGAGCAAACCTGAAGGAGATTGTCTAGCTGGTGGGGAAGACCCAGCCTGTGGTGGGTGGGATTAGGCCCCAGATAATTCACAGAGAGCTGGTTGAGAGAGTTGGCATCTTTCTGTATACTTTGCCAGACATGTTGGTCTGGCAAGTAAGGATTGTCCATCTCTCAGCCATTATGGTGGTTAGTTCCCTCAGCCCTGGTGTTAGTGTGTGCTCTCCTGTCAAGCTAGACTATGAACTGTAACCGGACCATCATAAAAAAGTAAAGTTCCCTTGAGTTGTGTGATGGTCATTTATCAGCAACCATGCAGATGGACTGCAACAGAATTTGGTACCCAGGAAGTGGGGTGTAGTTGATAAATCTATGTTAATTTTGTGACTTTTGAATGGTTCTGCTTGACAAAGTTGGTAATGCTTGAGAATTTTCACTTTGTGGATTTGCAAATACCGTTCTTCAGAGTTTAGTGGGCCAATTGCTGAGAGAGATTGTTTAGGCCCAATTTATGATGAGGAAAACAAGGACTTGGTTGAAGATGAATTTGAACACAGTGGACTGGTTTGCTTCACAGAAGAGAGCTGTATTGGCAACTTTAAAGGTTTGGATGTGCAAAGGGCAGGCAGCAGAATATTTGCTGCTGTTTGAGAAATGAGTATCAGTGAAGGAAAACCTAGTGACTTGCACTGGGACCGTGGAAGACATGAAAACCACCATATGGCAAGTTAATGGCTTGAAAACCCAGATTCCTTCAGGAGTCAAAAGCCCAAGTTAAAGCCATTTCTTGCCCTTTGGATGTTTGGCTGCCTAGAAAAGAGGCTTTTCCAGCATTAGGTTGTTAAAGTTGGTACAGCTGTAACTCCAGTGGACTAAGTGACATTTCAACCTTGCTTCGGAATCAGGCAGCATCCCTCAGGTGATACTGGTTTGGGCATACAACTGAGCAGTTCGTGGACAGCAGCAAAAGCTTGACACCAAGTGGCAGGCGTAGAGTTTTTGCAAGAGATGGTGAAGCTTAAAGCTCTAGAAGAGAACCCAGAGTTGTGTTTGAGATTCCAGAACTGTGGGACTGCTGCTGAGGATGACTGTGAGTGGAGATTTAGCCTGGTTCTGAGTACCTCTGCTTTTACAACTTTAAGCTGCAAACATGGACTGGGAATGCTAAAAATCTTTGAGCCGCCTTGACTACGTGATGAGCAACAGAAGATGGACATTGACATAAAGGATGTGTTTTTTTTTTTCTAGACTTTCATTTTTTTTATGATTTCCTATTGTTTAAAATCATACTGTTTTAATGTTTTATCTGTTCTAAAATATTTAATCTATTTTTAATTTAAGAATGTTAAGAACTTGGAACTTTTAAAATGTTGAAACTGAATTTTTCATGAGAGAACATTTTAAATTTGTCCATGAAAATTTTTTATTTTTTTTATTTTAATTTTTTTATCTGACAATCTTTTATTGAAATATTTTCTCTTATGCTTCTTTAACTAGCTGGGCACTCCACTGTACCATTGTTGATGTCATGTATAATGTCATGAGGGGTGCAACCATCCACGTTGCAGCCCACTGACTGTGCAGTGCCCAGGATCTCTTTGATAGTTCAAGAAAGTTCTCTGGCTAAAGACCTGTGCCGCATCTGTCGGGCAATGTTGACAATTTCATCAAAAGTGATATTTCCGCTGTGTTTAATGTTTTTCTGCTTCTTTCTGTCTCTTGGTGGCTCCTTGAGGGCTTTGATAATCAGGGCAGAGGAAGAAGGTACCACTTCAATCTGCGCCTGACTGTTCTGAATCATCAGCTTCACTGTGATCCTCAGACCTTTCCAGTCACCAGTTGCCTTGGCGATATCATCACCCACCTTTTTTGGAGACAGACCCAGGGGACCGATCTTGGGGCCCAAGGCAGATGTGGCACCGACCTCACCTCCAGTGCACTTCAAGTACACGACTTTGATCTCGTTGGGGTCGAATTTGGGCGGCATGGCGGAGGCGGCTGGTGTCGGATGAACCCGGATCCTGGACGACCGAAGAAAGTTGCACCTTTGCCTCCTCCGAGCCAAAAGCCAAAAGGAAAATTTTTTATTTTTAAAGATAACTTTTAACATCTGTGGGGACAAGTTGACAAGGGATGGAGTGTCATAGTTAATCAGAGGTGTCAACTTGACTGCTGAGGGTTTGAGCTCTGGGCACAGTTGTAGAGAGTTAATGGTTGAGTTAAGTCCAGAGCAAACCTGAAGGAGATTGTCTAGCTGATGGAGAAGACCCAGCCTGTGGTGGGTGGGACTAGGCCCTGGATAATTCACAGAGAGCTGGTTGAGAGAGTTGGGATCCTTCTGTATACTTGGCCAGACATACTGGTCTGGCAAGTAAGGATTGTCCATCTCTCAGCTGTTATGGTGGCCAGTTCCCTCAGCCTTGGTGTTGGTGTGTGCTCTCCCGTCAAGCTGGACTATGAACTGTAACCAGACTGTTGTAAGAAAGTAAACTCCTTGTTCCCTTAAATTGTGTGATAGTCATTTATCAGCAATCATGCAGATGAACTGCAACAGCGCTCTATGATCGGCATGCTTATGACCACTGTGAACTCTGCATGATCTCTCTAGAACAATTGTGAGTTTTGCCTACTGTGAGTCTCTATGACGATTGTGAGTTGTCTATGAACACTATGAGCTCTTTATGACAACAATGGGCTATGATCAATTTGAGATCTCTATGACCACTATGAGTTATGACCACTATGAGTTCTCTATGAATACTGTAAGCTATGACCACTATAAGCTCTGTATGACCATTATGAGCTGTGACCACTGTAAACTCTCTGTGAATACCATGTGGTATAACCAATATGAACTCTCTATGATGAGTGTGAGCTCTCTATTATCACTGTGAGATCTCTATACCCACTGTGAGATCTCTATGACCACTATGAGCTATAACCACTGTGAGCTCACAATGAACACTGACATTTAGGATAACAATGAGCTTTCTATGACCACTTTGATCATAACAACTGTGAGGACACAAGATCTTTCTATCATCACTATGAGCTATTACCATTATGATCTCTCCTTGACCAATAAAAGCCATGACCACTGTGAGGTCTGTGTAGCCATTATTAGCTCCCTATGTCCACTGTGAGCTATGACCACTGTGAGCACTCTATTACTGATGGGAGCAATGAAAATGATGAGCTCTCTAGGACCACTGTGAGCTATGACCACTATGAGATCTCTATGACCACTTTGAGATGTCTATGACTACTGTGAGCTCTCTATAGTAACAAGAGATTTCTATCATAACCATCAGCTATGACCACTATGAGCCCTCTGTGAACACTGTGAGCTATGACCACTCTGCACTCACTGTGATCACTATGAGATATGTATGAATACTGTGAGCTTTCTGTGACCCCTGTAAGCTCTCTATGACCTTGATGATGAATTTGAGCTATGACCACTGTGAGCTTTTTCTGACCACTGTGAGCTATGACCACTATGAGTTCTCTATTACTACTGTGAAACTGTCTATGACTGATATGTCTAGGACTATATATAACCAGTGTAAATTCTCTATGACCATTTTGAATTATGACAATAGTGAGCTCTCTATTCCACTTTTAGCTGTCTATGACTACTGTGCTCTCTACATCCACTATGACCTATGACCACTGTAAAATCTCTAAAACCACTATGCGCTATGACCACTGTGAGTTTTCTATGACTGCTATGAAATCTTGTGACCACTATGAGCTATGATTACTGTGAGTATTCCGAGAACACAGTGAGCTTTATTAACCATGAGATCTGAATGACCACCATGAACTATGACCACTGTGAGCTCATTATGACCATTGTTATGTATGACAAATGAGAGCATCTGAGCACCCTATGATCAATGTGATCTGTACTATGTGCTATATATGATCACTATGATCTATGACCACTGTGAGTTCTGGATGGCCATTATGAGTTCTCTACAATCACTATGAGCTATAACCATTGTGAGCACTCTATGTATACTGTGAGCTATGACCACTAGGATATTTCTATGACCATTGTGAGCTCTTTTTGTCCTATGTGAGCTCTCTATCACCACTGTAAGTTCTCTATGACTACTGTGAGTTCTCTTAAACCACTATGAGCCATGATTATTGTGAGCTTTTTATTACTAGTATGAGCTATGACCTTTTTCACCTCTCTATGACCACTGCGAGCTCTCTGTGGCCAGTTTACGCCATGTCCAGTGTAAGCTGTCTATGACCACAGTGAGGTCTCTGAGACCACGGTGAGCTCTCTCTGGCCATTATATAATCTCAATAACTAATATGAGCTCTTTATGACCAGTATGATCAAAGAGCACTATGAGCTATCTAAGACAACTGTAAGATCATTATGACCACTGTGAGTTCTCCATGTCCACTATTAGCTATAAGAACTCTGAACTCTCTATGGCCACTGTGAGCTCCTGATAATCAATATGAACTATGACCACTGTGAGCTTTCTTTGATCGCTGTGAGTTCTCTATATCCACAACAGATTTCTATGACCACTATAGACTGTGAACACTATGCGTTCTCTGTGACCACTGTGAGCTATGACCAGTATGACTTCTCTAGTATGACTGTCAGCTCTCTATTATCACTGTCAGTTCTTTATGAACACTGTGAGCTTACCATGAGAATTATAAGCACTATGAACTTTGACCACTCTGATTCTCTATTTCTACTGTGATCTCTCCATCAACACTGTGAGATCACTATTACCATTATGAGCTCTCTATGATCACTGTGAGAAATGAATACTATAAGCTCCCTAAGACCACTATGATTTCTTATTACCACTGTCATCTCTCCATGACCACTATGACCTTTGAATACTATGATCTCTCTAGAACACTGTGTGTTCTCTATTACCACAATGCACTATGACAACCTTGAGATTTCTATGACCTCTCTTAGCTCTCTGTGAATTATGAGCACCTTATGATCTGTGATCAATGTGATTACTGCGAGGTTTCTCCCTTTATGACCACTGTCAGGTTTCTATGACCACTGTCAGCTTTAGATGACCACATTTAGACTTCAGTGAACAGTGACCACTATGAGCTCTGCATGACAACTGTGAGTTCTCTATGAGCACTATGAGCTATGACCACTGTGAGCTCTCTATGAACACCGAGAGCACACTATGAACACTGTTAGCTGTGACCACTGTGAGCTATGAGCACTATGAACACAGTTTTCATTGCACAATTGCCACTGAGAGTTTTGTATGAAAATTCAGTCCCGTGTATTACAACTAGGAATTCTGTATAGTAAGTTGGAGTTCTCTTTGATCATAATGATCTTTCTATAACTACTATAAGCTCTCTAGGACCACTGTGAGTTATGACCACTCTGAGCTCTTTATGACAACTGTGAGCTCTCAATGACCACTAAGAGCTAAGAATACTTTGAGCTCTCTATGTCCACTATTATCTATGAGCACCATGAGCTCAATGTCAACACCATGAGTTATGACCGCAGTGACATCTCTATAACAGTTATGAGTTCTCTATAACCAGTGTGAGCTATGACTCCTAAGAGCTCTCTATGACCAATATGAGTTATGACCACTGTGAGATCTCTGCGACCATTATGAGCTCTCTATGACTTCTATTAGCTATGACTACAATGAATTCTCTATAACCATAATAAGATCTAAGGCCACTGTCATCTCTATGGCCACTGTCAGCTCTCTATGAGCACTATGGTCCATTACTACTGTGAGCCGTATATTACCAGAGACTGCTGTGACCACTATAAGCTTTCAATGTCCTTTGTGAAGTCTCTCTGCCCACTGTGAGCTCTTTTTTTAATCATCGCCTATTTATTTAATTTTTTAAATACAAATTTGATAGGTATCCCATTCCCCTACCTCCCTCCATCTTTCCCCCTTGCTTTCTTATCATTTCCTCTCTCTTTCCCCCCCTCCCTTTCTCCCAGTGTGCCCCATTCCTGGAGCATAATTTAATGTGCATGTCAATTTTTCCTATGGGTACTCACTCCTCTCTAATGAGGTGAAAGGGCTTAGTAGCATTGCCTAGAGCTCTTTTTTGTGTTCCCCTTTGGAACACTATTGTGGCTATTAATCTCTTGCCTTTAAGGATATTAAGCCTGTGATCCATACTAGACTTTGGGGGGGTCAATGACATGTTGGTCATTGCATAGGCATGCAAAGACCTATTATGATTACTACAGCCCTAACGTGTATGGAGTATCTTGCATATTGTTGTTTCTCCCCATCTTTAGGCTCTTACAAACTTACAACCTCCTCTTCTGCAAATTTCCCTGAGCTTTGGGATGGGAGAGATTTTAGGCTTACCTGGTTACAAGTGGTTGATGCAAAGTCTCTGATGATCTGAATTGTGGTTTGTTATATTTTTTTCTTCATTCAGTTTTGTTGTTCCTGCACTGCCCTTGACTCCATCCCAATGGGTAATCTCTGGATTAGCCAGAGATAAAAGGCTGTTAAAATAGAGTCTTATAATAAGAGTAGATTCAAAAGTAGATAGAATACGAGTAGGAAACCAAATCGAGGGGGGAGTCAGTTTCCCATTTGCAGGATGATTACCTTCTATCTGCCAGACTCTAAGTCCTCCCTTTCTGGTGAGATCATACCCCAACAGTTGCAAGTGACCAGGATGGAAAGTCTGTGAGCTTAACCAGATATCTCATAACTTATTTGCAGCCCTTGATGGTGGTCTGTATTCTGTGCTGTAGCATGATCTCCTCTCTCCTTGATGCTGGCGGGGCCTTCCTTCTGCTTCCCTCCTGTTTGTAATCTTTGCAATTACTGTATGTATTGCAGTGATTTATCTTTGAGTGTGTCACTAAGTCAGCTTAGTGCCAGGATCCACCAGGGAGTACATATGGTGCTTAATTTTGTGTATCTGGGATACTTCACGCAATACATTTTTTTCTAATTCCATCCATTTCCCAGGAAATTTCATTAATTCATCATTTTTGATGGCTGAGTAGTATTCCATTTTATAAATGTACCACACATTCCTTATCTACTCATAAATTGTTGGACATTTGGGTTGATTCCATGATCTTGCTATTGTAAACAGTGCTGCTATGAACATGGTCGTGCTTGTGCTATCAAGGTGAATTTTCACTATATGGGGGACTATTTGATACATAAGTGGAATAGTAGGGTCATATAGCATTTCAATCTTTAACTTTTTTTTCTTTTTTTTATAACATTTTTACATTTTTATTATTATTTCCGCTCATACAAACTTAATAGGTAGACCAGTTCCCTCCCCCCTCCTCTTCCCCCCGAACCCCCTGCTCCCCCTCTCTCTTTCCCCACCTCGCAGTACCTCCCCCACCAATTACCAGAGAGTCCTTTATTGCGTATGCCTAACTCTCCTCTTGGTCCTCCTTTCTGATGACGTAAAAGGACCCAGTGGCATTTCTCTGAACCCTTACTTGTGTTCCCCTTAAGCACAGGAACACTACTGTGGCCATCAATCCCTTGCCTCCAAGGATCTTGGTGCTTTTAGCCGATGTTAGACTTTGTGAGGTCAATAGTGTGACAGACATGGCGTAGGGCATGCAAAATCCTATTATGATTGCTTCAGCCCTATCTAGTGTGGAGACTCTTCAAATCATTGCTCCCCCCATCCTTTTGCTCTTACAATCTTACCGCCCCCTCTTCCACAGATGTCCCTGAGCTTCAGGATGGGGGGAGATTAGGCTGGCTTAGTTCTATGTGGATGATATAGAGTCTCTGAAGTTCTGGATTGTGGTTTGTTGATTTTCTTTTGCAGTTTCGCTGCTCCTGCTATGTCCTTCACTCCATCCTGATGGCCACTGTATGTCACCCCCTGGTCAGAGACAAAAAACTGTTAAACTGGAGTCTTTTTATAATAGCACATTCAAGGATAGATGTAATAAAAGAAGGAAACCTCGGTGAGAGAGGGATCAGTCATCCATTTGCAAAATGATCTCTTTTCATCTGCCAGACTATATGCCCTCTCCTTCTGGTGAGATCATACCCCCTCAGTTGTACATGATCAGGAACGAATGTCTGTGAAATTAACCAGGTGTCACATTACTTACTTGCATTCCTTGGAGGTCTATTTTCTCTGCTGTAACATGGTGCCCTCTCTCCTTGTTTCTGGTGTGGCTCTCCAACCCCATCCCTCCTGTTCACAATCCTTGCAATTACTGTATTACATAGGTTTACCCTTGAGTGTCTCAATGTGGGCTGGGTGAGTTTGGTACTAGGAGCCACCTATTAGGGAGTACATACGGCGCTTAACTTTCTGGGATTGGGATACTTCATTTAATATAATTCCAGTAATTCATCATTTTTGATGGCTGAGTAGTACTCCATTCTATAGATGTACCACCGTTTCCTTATCCACTCGTCAACTGTTGGACATTTGGGTTGATTCCATGACTTTGCTATTGTAAACAGTGCTGCTATGAACATAGTCGTGCTTGTGTTATCGAGGCGAACCTCTGCTGCATGGGGGGTTATTCCCAAAAGTGGAATAGTAGGGTCATATGGCATTTCAATCTTTAATATCTTTAAGAATCTCCAGACAGCTCGCCACAATGGCTGTATGAGTCTGCATTCCCACCAGAAATGTAGCAGGGTTCCCCTCTCTCCACATCCTCTCCAGCACTTGTTGTTGTTTGTATTGTGGATTTTTGCCATCCTGACCGGGGTGAGATGGTATCTCAGGGAAGTTTTGATTTGCATTTCCCTGATAGCAAAAGAAATGGAGCATTTTTTAAGATATTTGGTAGACATTTTAATTTCATCTCTGGTAAAATTTCTTTTAAGTTCCAGGGCCTATTTTTTAATTGGACCATTGGTTTCCTTGGTGTTTAATTTTCTAAGTTCTTTGTGCACTCTGGACAGTAGAGCTCTATCAGATATGTGGTTAGTGAAGATTTTCTCCCATTCTGTGGGTTGCTTTTGAGCTCGTGTGATAATCTCTTTATCTGAACAGAAGCTCTTTAATTTCGCAAGATCCGAACTGTTGAGAGTTGGTAGCAGTGACTGTGCCATTGGATGTCTGTTTAAGAACTGTTGGCCTAGCCCAATCAGCTCAAGGGGGTTCCCTATCCTTTCAACTATGGTTTTCATAGTCTCTGGCCTGATATCAAGGTCCTTGATCCATTTGGAATTAAGTCTTGTACATGGTGACAAGTACAGGTCCAGCTTTAATCTTCTGCATGTGGAGATCCAGTTTTGCCAGCACCATTTGTTGAAGATGCTGTTCTTTTTCCATTGGATTCTTTGGGCCCCTTTGTCAAAGATCAAATGGCTGTATTTTTGTGGGCTTATATCTGGGTCCTCAACCCTTATCCATTGGTCTGTGTGTCTATTTTGGAGCCAGTACCAGGCTGTTTTTATAACTATGGATTTGTAGTATAGACTAAGGTTCGGTATGGTAATACCTCCAGCAGTGTTTTTGTTACTCAGGATTGTCTTTGCTATTCTGGGTCTTTTGTGCCTCCATATGAATTTTGAGATTAATTGGTCCACTTCTTTAAAGAATTGCTTTGGGATTTTAATTGGTATAGCATTGAATTTGTATATTGCCTTAGGTAGGATGGTCATTTTTACGATATTGATTCTGCCAATCCAGGAGCATGGGAGGTCTTTCCACCTTCTGATGTCTTCAGCAATTTCTTTCTTTTTTTTTTAATTTTTTTTATTTATTCAACTGTGCGCATGTTCATGTGTATGTGTGCACGCGCGCGTGTGTGTGTGTGTGTGTGTGTCTGTGTATGTGTAGAACCACAGAGGAATTCGCGAACCAGCATGGACGCCTCCACCTCCTTCTGCCCCGGATTTACAGGCTCCGCCCTACCAGGATCAGAAGCTCAGGCCACCCCCGCTTCCGCCTGGCGTCTATACGTGGGATCTGGGATCCGAACTCAGGACCTTCCGCCTGCAAGGCGGAGGCTTAACCCCTGAGCCACCTCTCCAGCCCCAGCAATTTCTTTCTTTATGTTTTTAAAGTTTTCATCGTAAAGGTCTTTTACCTCCTTGGTTAGGTTTATACCAAGGTATTTCATTTTTGAAGGGGCTACAGTAAATGGGATTGTTTCTCTCAAGGCTTTTTCACTTCTTTCATTCTGGGCATATAGGAAGGCCTCTGATTTTTGCACATTTATTTTGTATCCTGCCACCCTGCTGAACTTCTCAATTAGTTCCAGGAGCTTCCTGGTGGAGTTTTTGGGATCCCTCAGGTAAAAGATCATGTCATCTGCAAATAGGGATAGCTTGACTTCTTCCATGCCGATTTGAATCTCTTTTATGTCCCTTTCTTGTCTTATGGCTTCAGCTAAGACTTCAAGTACAATATTGAATAGAAGTGGTGAGAGTGGACAGCCTTATCTAGTTCCTGATTGAAGTGGGAATGCTTCCAATTGTTCCCCATTGAGCATAATCCTTGCTGTGGGCTTGTTGTATACAGCTTTTATTATATTGATAAAGGTTCCTTCCATTCCTACTGTCTCTAGCGTTTTGATCATAAAAGGCTGTTGGATCTTGTCAAAGGCTTTTTCTGCGTCTATCGAGAGTATCATGTGGTCGTGGACTTTGGACTGGTTTACATGATGAACTACATTTATTGATTTTCATATGTTGAACCAACCTTGCGTGCTGGGGATGAAGCCTACTTGGTCCCTGTGAATGATCTTTTTGATATGTTTTTGAATCCGATTTGATAAGACTTTGTTGAGAATCTTTGTTTCTGTGTTCATCAGGGAGATCGGCCTATAGTTTTCTTTTTTAAGTGAATCTTTATTAGGTTTTGGGATTAAGACGATATTAGCTTCATAGAAGGAATTTGGTAGTGTTCCTTCCTTTGCTATTTGATGGAACAGTTTAAGGAGTATTGGTGTTATTGACTCCTTAAATGTCTGGTAGAATTCTGTGCTGAATCCATCTGGTCCAGGACATTTTTTGGTGGGAAGATTCGAGATTATTCTTCAATTTCCTTATATGTTATAGGGCCATTTAAGTAATTCACAACTTCCTGATCCAATTTAGGTAAGATCTGTTTACTTAGAAATTCATCCATCTCTTCTGTGTTGTCAAACTTCACTGAGTATAAGTTTTTGAAATATGATGTTATAATTCTCTGGATTTCTTGGGTATCAGTAGTGATTACTCCATGTTCATTTCTAATTTTGTTAATTTGGGTTTTCTCTCTCTTGCTTTTGGTTAATTTAGCTAGGGGTGTATCTATCTTATTGATTTTTTCAAAGAACCAGCTTTTTGACTGGTTGATTTTTTCTATCATTTTCTTAGTCTTGATTTCAGATCTTTCTCCCCTTATTTTGCTAATCTCCTCTCTTCTTCTACTTTTGGGATCAGATTGCTCAAGTTTCTCTAAAGCCTTAAGCTTCATCATTAAGTTATTTATTTCTGATATTTCCATTTTTTTGATGTAGGCATTAAGAGCTATGAACTTACCTCTTAGGACAGCTTTCATTGTGTCCCAGAGATTTTGGTAAGTTGTATTTTCGTTATCATTCACTTTCAGGAAATCTTGAATTTCCTTTTTAATTTAATTTCTTCCTGAATCCAGTTCTCATTCAGCATCATAGTGTTAAGTTTCCAGGAGTTAGTGTATTTTCTCTTGTTTGTTGTGTTGTGGATGTCCAGCTTTAGGCCATGGTGGTCTGATAGGGCACAGGTTAGAATTTCAACTTTTTTGTATATGTGTAGATTCGTTTTGTGGCCCAATATGTGATCTATTTTGGAAAAAGTTCCGTGTGCTGCTGAGAAAAATGTGTATTCTTTTGTGCGTTTGTGAAAAGTTCGATAGAGATCTGTAAGGTCCATTTCTTTCAGGGTTTGATTAAGTTCCAAAGTGTCTCTGTTAAGCTTTTGACCTGTTGATCTATCCCATATTGAGAGGGTAGTGTTGAAGTCCCCAAGAATTATCGTTTGGGGGTTGATATCTTGCTTTAGGCGCTGTAGGATTTTCTTAAGGAATGTGAAGGGGCCCGTATTGGGTGCATAAATGTTCAGAATTGTGAAGTCTTCTTGGTGAATTGTACCTGTGACTAAAATGTAGTATCCATCTGTGTCTCTTATGATTTTCTTTGGTTTGAAGTCCGCTTTGTCTGAAAGCATAATTGCTACCCCTGCCTGTTTCCTGGTTCCATTAGCTTGTAAGATTTTGGACCAGCCTTTCATTCTTAGGATGTGCCTATCTTTTGTGGTGAGATGAGTTTCCTGAAGGCAGCAGATTGTTGGATTGTGGTTTTTAATCCAAATTTGTAATCTATGTCTCTTAATCGGTGAATTAATCCCATTGACATTTAATGTTATAATGGAGAAATTATTTTTAATTCTGGACATTTTTTATGTTTAGTAGATTTTGTAAGCATGTTGTTTGATATTTTTGTTTTGGTGGTATTATATTTCCCTTCTGCCCTCCTGGATACGCTTGTTCTTTTCTTCAAGCTTGAGTATCAGTTCTTGGATTTTTTGAAGGCCTGGTTTGGTAGACAGGTATCCCTTCAAGTTGTCTTTGTGTTGGAAAACTTTTCTTTCTCCCTCAATCATGACAGATAGTTTTGCTGGATATATCAGTCTGGGTTGGCATTTTTGCTCATTTAATACTTGAAGTATGTCTCTCCAAGCTCTTCTTGCTTTTACTGTTTCCATTGAGTAGTCATTTGTTATTCTAATAGGTTTACCTTTAAAAGTGAGTTGCTTTTTTTCTCTTGAAGCTCTCAGCACCTTTTCTTTGTCTTGAATGTGGAGTGTTTTGACTATTATTTGCCATGGCGATTTTCTATTTTGGTCGTATCTGTTTGAAGTGCGAAATGCCTCTTTTATTTGGATAGGCCTCTCATTTTTTAATTGTGGGAAGTTTTCATTTATGATGAATTGAAATATTTCCTCAGGTGTGGTATTTTAGGATTCTTGTTCTGGTATTCCATGAATGCGCATGTTAGGCTTCTTCAGGGTGTCCCATATCTCTTGAATGTTCCTCTCCAGTATCTTTTTGGCTTATCAATCTCTTCCATTGAGCTGGTTAATTCTCCCACTTTGTCTTCAAGATCTGAAATTCTATTTTCTGCCTCATTTGTTCTGCTGATAAGACTCTCTGTTGAGTTTTGGGTTGAAGATAACTTGTCTTTTAGTTCAATTTTAAACTCTGCCTGAGACTCTTTTAATTGCTCCATACCTCTTTTTGTTTCTTGAACTGTTTTTCTCAACTCCTCCAAGTGCCTGTTGTGTTCCTGTTCAAAGTGGTTGATTCAGTTGTTTAACTCTTCTCGGATTCCCTCTTTCATAGTATTAATCATGGTAAGGATCATACTCTGAAAGTCGTTTTGTTGGGTCTTTCTTTCATGGCGATTTTCTGTGGATTTGTTCTGGTTGGAATCCCTCATTATGGGATTGATTTTTTCGGCAGGAGATTGGTCTTCTTGGGTTTTGTTTCACGTGGATCTGCACTTTGACTTGTACGTTGTTGTTTTGTTTTTTAGGACCTTTCAGTTTCTGTTTTTCACTGAATCCATGTAGTTAGTATTGTTACGCTTGCCAGTTATTACTAGTGCTTGCCTTGGAATGGGTATGTCTGTGTATTGTTAGTATTATATCCTAGATGAGGCTACTAGGCTGTTAGTATGTCAGGTAAGTCAGGTTATGTTACCAGGGGGTGAGTATTTGTTTGGTAGTGCACTTTTACGATTTAGTTTCTTGATGAAATGTGGGGGTGAGTGGTGTACTCCCTGGAGTTGTATGTTGTGGGGTGGCTGTATGAGAAAGTTGATCTATAGCATTGATACTTTAAAGGATCAGTAAGGTGAAAAGAAAAAGTTTACTCATCTTTGGGCTGGATGAGAAAAAACTCGCCCACGTGATATAATGATTGTAGTGGAGTCCAGATGTATGGCCTGTGCTCCCTTTGTTTCTTAGAATTTTGCTTGAGTTTCCTTTGGGCTCTATTGAATTCTGTTTAGCAGTGTGTCTTCCGTGGACCACGTGTAGGTCCCCGGTGGGCCAGAGAGGCAGAGGGTCTGATGTTGATGGCAGAGTTCTTCATCTGCGATCTGGGAAGGTGGGCGCGGAGAGGGGCGGTGCCTGGGGCAAAGCCGGCTGCGCAGTGTGGTGCTCCTGGCCGGGCATCTCCTGGGTGGGGGGCGGGGTGGTGCTGGGCTGGGCTCTTTGGCTCCTTGGCTCAATGGCAGAATTCTTCACCTGAGATCCAGGGGGGTGGCTAGGCGCACGGGGCAGGAGGGTGCTGAGGAGCGTGGGTCTGGGGCGGGGCCCAGGCTAAGCTGCAATTGGCCTGGGTGCTCGCTGCTGGGACGCGTGGGGCTCCGGGGTGGTTGGGGGCTGGGCTGGTCCCTCTCTCTCTCTCACTTACCTTGGGCGGCAGGCGGAGGGCTGTGGGATGCGGGCGTCGGGCGGGGGCGGGTCGCATGGAGGGGGCTGGGGTCGTCAGGGCCGGGGGGGGGGCGCAGGCCAAGCCGCAGTCGGCCTGGGTGCTCGCCGCCGGGATGCGTGGGGCTCCGGGGTGGGTGGGGGCTGGGCTGATCTCTCTCTGTCTCTCTCTCTCACTCACCTTGGGCGGGGGCGGGGCGGCGCGGCGGAGGGGGCTGGGGTCGTCCGGGCTGGGGGGGCACAGGCCAAGCCGCAGTCGCCCTGGGTGCTCGCCACAGGGAGGAGTGGGGCTCAGGGGTGGGTGGGGATAATCTTTAACTTTTTTAAGAATCACTAGACAGCTCGCTAGTGTGATTGTATAACTCTGCCTTCTGACCAGCAATATAGGAGAATTCCCTTCTCACCACATCCTCTCCAGCATTTGGTGTTGTTTGTATTGTGGATTTTTGCCATCCTGATTGGGGTGAGGTGATATCACAGGGTGGTGTTGATTTGCATTTCCCTGATGGCTAAGGATGCAGAGAATTTTTTAAGATATTTGTTAGACATTTCAATTTCGTCCTTTGTAAAGTTTCTTTTAAGTTCCAAGGCCCATTTTTTATAATTTATTTATTTATTTACTTCTACTCATATAAACTTAATACGTACACAAGTCCAATCCTCTCCCTTCCTCCACCACTTCCTGTATCCCCTTGCTCCCTCACCCCTTTTCCCCTTCCTTTCCTCTCCTCCCTCCCTATCTCCCAGAGCCTCCTCCTCCCCATCCCTGGAGCATCCTTTAATGTGTGTGTCACACTTTCCTCTGGGTCCTCCTCTCTGATGATGTGTAAGGACTCAGTGGCATTTCCTAGAACACTTTTTGTGTTCCCTTTAAGTATAGGAACACTAGTGGCTGCTAATCTTACTACACTAAGCTTCAGGACGGGGAAAGATTAGACAATTTTGCTGCTCCTACAATGCTCTTGGCACCATCCTGATGTGTATTGGATGTCACCCCCTGGTCAGAGATAAAAATCTGTGAAAATAGTCTTATTATAAGAGTATATTCAAAGGTAGATTGAATAAAATAGGAGAACGCAGTGAAGGGGGGGTCAGTCTCCCATTTGCAAAATGGTTGTTTTCCAAGGCCCATTTTTTAATTGGGCCATATATTTCCTTGGTGTTTAGTTTTCTAAGTTCTTTGTGCACTTTGGATAATACAGCTCTATCAAATATGTGGTTAGTGAAGATTTTCTCCCATTCTGAGGGTTGCCTTTGTGCTCTGTTTACAATATCTTTATCTGAACAGAAGCTCTTTATTTCATAAGATCCAATATGTTAAGTGTTGGTTGTAGTGACTGTGCTATTGGATTTCCGTTTAGGAACTGTTGGGCTAGTCCAACATGTTCGAGGGAGTTCCCTACCCTTTCAACTAAGGTTTTTATAGTCTCTGGCTTTATATCAAGGTGCTTGATTCATTTGGCATTAAGTCTTGTACATGGTGACAAGTATGGGTTCAGTTTTAATCTTCTGCATGTGGACATCCAGTTTTGCCAGCACCATTTGTTGAAGATGCTGTTCTTTTTCCATTGGAATTTTTGGGCCCCTTTGTCAAAGATCAGAGGGCTGTAATTGTGTGGGCTTATATCTGGGTCATCAACCCTTATCCATTGATCTGTGTGTCTATTTTGGAGTCATTATCAGACTGCTTTTATAACTATGGACTTGTAGTATAGATTAAGGTTTGGTATGGGGATACCTCCAGCAGTGTTTTTGATACTCAGGATTTTTTTTGCTATCCTGGGTCTGTTGTGCCTCCATATGAATTTTGAGATTGTTTGGTCTACTTCTTCAAAGAATTACTTTGGGATTATAATTGGATAACATTGAGTCTGTATATTGCCTTTGGTAGGGTGGTCAATTTTATGATATCGGTTCTGCCAATCCAGGAACATGGGAGGTCTTTCCACCTTCTGATGTCTTCTGTAATTTCTCTCTTTAGGGTTTTAAAGTTTTCATTGTAAAGGTCTATTACCTCCTTGGTTAGGTTTATACAAGGTATTTCATTTTTTTAGGGGCTATAGTAAATGGGACTGTTTCTCTCAGGGCTTTTTCACTTCTTTCATTCTGAGCATATATGAAGGCCACTGATATTTTTGTGTACATTTATTTTGTATCTTGCCACCCTGCCAAAATTCTGTATTAGTTCCAGGAGTTTCATGGTGGAGTTTTAAGATCACTCAGATATATTATCATGTCATCTGCTAATAGAGATAACTTGACTTATTCCTTGCAGATTTGAATCCCCTTTATCTCCCTTTCTTGTCTTGTCAGCTAAGACTTCAAGTACAATATTGAATGGAAGTGGAGAGCATGGACAGCCTTGTCTAATTCCTGATCAAAGTGGGAATGCTTTAAGTTTTTCCCCATTGAGTATAATCCTTGCTGTTTGCTTATCGTATACACTTTTTTATATTGATAAAGGTTACTTCCATTCAAACTATTTCTAGGGTTTTGATCATAAAAGGCTGTTGGATCTTGTCAAAAGCTTTTCTATCGAGTATATCTATCATATGGTCTTGAATTTTGGACTGGTTTATATGGTGAATTATGTTTACTGATTTGTGTATATTGAACACTCTTGCTTTTTTGATATGATTTTTAATCCAATTTTCTAAGACTTTATTGAGAATCTTTGCATCTATGTTCATCAAAGAGATTGGACTATAGTTTTCTTTTTTAAGTGCATCTTTATTAGGTTTTGGGAGTAGAAGATATTAGCTTCATAGAAAGTATTTGGTAGTTGTGACCACTATAAGCTTTCAATGTCCTCTGTGAGCTCTCTCTGCCCACTATGAGCTCTTGATGACAACTGTGACCTATCTATAACTACACAGAGCTTTCTATGACCACTGTTACCTCTCTATGACCACTGTCAGGTGTATATGCCCATTGTGAGCTGGCCAGGACTACTATGAGCAATGAACATTGTGAGCTCTCTATGAGCACGGCGTGCTCTCTATTGCCCACTCTGAGCATTGTGACCATTATGACGTCTCTATGACCAATATAAGCTATAACCACTATCAACACCCTATGACTACTAGGAGCTCTCTATGACCATGTGAGCTATGACCACTATGATGTCTATGTGGTCACTGTAAGTCCTCTATGACAACTGTGATCTCTCTATTATGACTATGACCTCTGTATGACCATTTTGAACTCTCACCTTGTGAGCACTCTATGACTACTATAAGTTATGACCACTCTGAGCTTTCTTTGACCATTGTGGTCACTCTATGTGCAGTATGATCTATGACAACTAGGAGCTCTCTAGGATGACTACAAACTCTCTATAATCACTGTGAGCTATGATGACTCTGAGCATTCTATGATGACTGTGAACTCTCTATGACAGCTATGACATATGGCCATTGTGAGCTCTCTATTACCACTATGAGCTTTCTATGACCACTATTACCTATGAATATTGTGAGCTCTCTATGACCACTATGATCTTTGACCATTGTAAGTTCTCTACAACCAGAGTGAACTGTTATCCCTATGAGCTTTCTTTGACTTCTGTGAGTTCCCTGTGTCCACTGTGAGCTTTAGCTGACAACTGTGATTTATGACCACCATGAGCTTTCTGTGATGACTGTCAGTTCTCCATGATGACTGCCAGCTCTTTATGACCACTGTGAACTGTCTAAGACCACTATGAGCTATGATCATTATGAGATCTTTGTGACAATTATGATCTCTTCATGACCTGTATGTACTATGATTACCATGAGCTTTTATTTCCATTTGGTGCTCTCTATGATCACAGTGAGTTATTAAATCTATGATATCTCTATTTCACTATGAGCTATGACTGCTGCGTCTTCTCTCTGACCACTGTGAGCTCTCTCTGGCCACTATGGTCTGTGACTACAGTGAACGCTCTATCAACTGTACAAACTATGGCCAGTTTGAGGTCTCTATAACAATTATCAATTCTCCATAACCACTGTGGCATATGACCACTGTGAGTTTTCTGTGAGCACTATGAGCTATGACCACTGAAAGATCTCTATGACCACTGTGAGCTATCTATGAGCACTAAGATATATGCCCATTGTCATCTCTCTATGACCAATATGAATTATGATCACTGTGAGCGCTCTTTGGTCTGGGATCTCTAGACCACTATGAATTATGACCATTGTGAGCTCTCTATTACAACTCTGAGCTCTTTATGAGCACTATTACTTCTTTATGGCTACTATGAACTATATCTAGTGTGAACTCCCTATGTACATTGTGATCTCCCTATTAATAATGTGAGCTATGATCACTGTGAGTTGTGATAGCTATGATCTCTCTGTGGCCACTAAGAGCTATGCCTCTGTGAGCTCTCATTGTCCACTATGAGCTTTCCATGACCACTGTTAGCTCACTATGAAAACTGTGAGCTCTCTATGAACACTGTGAACTATGACCACCGAGTTATTTATGGGCACTATGACCTCTCAATGACCACAATGGGCTATGACCACTATCAGCTCTCTATGATCACTGTAAGTTCTCTGTGAATACTGTGAGCTCAATATGACCACTGTGAGTGCTCTGTGACAATTATGAAGTTTGGGCATTGTCAACGGTCCATGACCATTGTGAGCACTCTCTGACAGCGCTGAGCTTTCTATGCCCAAAATGTGGTATGACTACTGTGAGCTCCCAATTACTACTGTGAGCTTTCTATGACCACCTTGAGCTATGAATCATATGAGCTCTTTATGACCACTATAACCTATGAGTACTGTGAGTTCTCTATGAGCACTATGAGCTCTCAATGACAACTTTGGGCTATGACCACAGTCAACACTTTATGACTACTGTAAGCACTCTATCTACTGAGTTCTCTGTGAGACCTGTAAGCTCTGACCACTGTGAACTCTGACCACTATGAACTCTCTGTGGCTCTCTATGATGAGTAAGAGCACTCTATAAGCATTATGAGCTATGACTACTGTGAGCACTTTATGACCACTGTGATGTCTCTATGACGATTATGACTCTCTATTACCACTATGAGCTCTGACTATCGTCAGCTGTCTGTGACCACTGTATGCTATGACCATGCTGAACTCTCTTTGATGACTGAGAGCTCTCTATATTCCGTAAGATCTATGACCACTGTAAGCTCTCTGTGACCACATAAAATCTCTATGACTACTGTGAGCTATGACTACTGTGAGCTATATTGACTTCAAGCTCTCTATGACCATGGTGATCTCTCTATGACCTCTCAATTACCACTGTGAGCTACGACCATTGTCAGCTCTCTATGAAAACTATGAGATCTATATGGTCAGTGTGAGCACTCTATTACTATTATGAACTATGAGCATTGTGAACTATCTATGACCATTATGAGCACTCTGTGACAACTCTGAACTTCCTATGACTGCTATGAGCTATAATCACTGTATGCTCTCATTGTCCAATATGTTCTCTCTATGACCACTGTTAGTTTTGAACCCTGTGACCTATCTATGCTCACTATGAGCTATGACCACTGTGAGATCTATATGACCACTGTGAGCAATAACCACTATGAGCTCTCTATGACAATTATGGTCTGTGAGCAATGTGAGCTCTCTTTGACCTCAATGAGCTATTACCACAGAGAGCTCTTTGTGATCAATATGAGCTCTATATGACCACTATGAGTTATGACCACTATGATCTATGACCACTGTGGGCTCTCCATGACCACAGTGAGCTCTCTGACTACTGTGAACTATCTATGATCACTGTGAGTCCTCAATGACAACTATGAGCACTTTATGATCACTGCCAACTCTGTATTACCACTGTATGCTCTCTATGACCTTGTGAGCACTCTGTTACCACTGTAAGTGCTCTATGAGCATTATGAACTATGAGCATTATGAACTCTCTATGATTATTGGGAGTTCTTTATGACCAGTCTGAACTATGACAACTGTGAGTGCTCATTGTTCATTATGTGCTCTCTATGCTAACTATAAACTACAACCATTATGAGCTCTCCATGACCACTATGACCTCTATGTGACCACATGAGCTATGACCACTGTGAGCGCTCTCTGACCACTGTGGTCTATGACCACTGTGAGGTCTCTATCAACACTATGAGCTATGATCACTGTGAGCTCAAGATAAAGATTAAGAGTTCTATATAACCACTGTGAGCAATGACCACTTTGAGCTCCCTAAGAACACTAAGAGCTCTCTATGACAATGAGGTATGACCACTGTGAACTCTTTGTAACAATAATGAGCTGTGACCATTTTGAGCTCTTATGACTGCTCTAAGCTCTAAATGACCACTATGAACTATGATCACTATGAAAGAGTTTGAACACTATAAATTTTCTGACCTCTGTGAGCTCTCTATGCCAACTGTGAACTCTTCTTGAAAACAGTGAGTTTTCTATGACCATTGTTAGCTCTCTATTATCACTATGAGCTATGAACACTATGAGCTCTCTATGACAACTAAGAGCTATGAGCACTAAGAACTTTCTGTGACAACTATGACCTCTATAAACACTGTGAGCTATTCATTTATGAACACTTCATGACCACTGTGAGCTATGACCACTATGAGATCTCCATGATGAGTGTGATATCTCTGACGACTGTGACATATGTATGACCAGTTTGAGCTCTTTCTGACCACTATGAGCTACGACCACTATGAACTACCTATGACCACTGTGAGCTCTCTTTGACAACTGTGAGTTATGACCAGTGTGCGTTATGAGCACTATAAAATCTCTCTGGCCACTTCAAGCTCACTATTACCATTATGATCTCTGTATAACCACAATGGCAACTGTGAACTATGAATATTGTGAGCACTATAAATTTTCATCATTCTGTGCTCTCTTGGACCACTGTGAGCTCTCTATGTGCATTATGACCTATGACAAATGGGAACTTTCTATGACCACTATGGACTCTCTATGACCACAGTGAGCTCTCTATGACCACTATGAGCACTCTATGTCTATTGTGAGCTCTTTATGACAGCTGTAAGGTCTCTACAACCACTGTGAGCTCACTGTGACCACTATGAACTCTCTATGACCTGTATGAGGTATGACACTGTGAGTTTTCATTGTTCCTTATGTGCTCTCTATTACCTCTGTTGGATATTAACCCTGTGACCTCTTTATGTACACTCTGAGTTATGACCACTGCAAGCTGTCTATGACTACTATGAGTTCTATATGAACTCTATGAACTCTGACCATTGTAAGATCTCTATAACAACTATGGTCTGTGACCACTGTGAGCTCTCTATCAATACTATGAATTATGACTATTTTGAGCCCTCTATAATGATTATGAGTTTACTATGGCCACTGTGAGCTCTCTGTGACTACTATGAGCTCTCTATGAGAACTATGAGCTCTCTGACCACTGTATGCTCAATTTGACAATTTTGATATCTCTAAGACCATTGTGAGTGTCATAATTGGACACAGGTGTCAACTTCACTGTTGAGGGTTTGAACTCTGGGCACATTTGTATGGAATAAGTGTTTAAATTAATCTCTCTGTGACTTATTCCAGGTCATAATCATGGGCAGGGCCATTCCCAGCAGCTAGACAAGCAGTTTTACTCTGGGCTTAATTCAACACTATGAGCTATGGCTATTGAAGTTTATGAGTTCTCTATGACCACCTTGAGCTCTCTATGACCACAATGAGGTCTCAATGACCACTGTCAACTCTATGACCACTTTGAGCTACCTATCATCACTGTGAGTTCTCTATGTCTACTGTCAGCCTTCTGTGACCACTATGAACACTTTATTAAATCTGAGAGCTATCTTTGACAATTGTCAGCTCTATATGAAGACTGTCAGATCTCTTTGAAGACTGTGAGCTCTGTTTAATCACTGTGAATGCTCCATGACCAATTTGAACTATGAGCCTTGTGAACTCTCTATCACCATTGTGAACACGTTTTGACCACTATGATCTTTCTATGACCACTGTGATCTCTCCATGCCACTGTGAGCTATGACCACTGTGAGCTCTGCATGACAATTGTGATCTCTCTATTACCACTATGACCTATTGCTGTGATGATCATTATGAGCTCTTTTTAACCACTATGTGCTATGACTGCTGTGGGATTTTTATGACCACTATAATCAATGACCACAGTGAGCTCTCTACCAATACTATGAGCTATGGAGATTGTGAACCCTCTATGATGATTATGAATTCTCTATTACCACTGTGAGCTCTCTGTGACCAGTGTGAGCTCTTTATAACCACTTTGAGCGATGACCACCATGAGCTCTCTATGACCATAATGAGGTCTCAATGACCACTATCAACTCTATGACCACTGTGAGCTCCCTATGACTATTATGGTCTATGACCATAGTGAGCTCAACACTACGAGAGGGAATTGTACCATTAGGAGATTTCTATGATTTCTGTGAGCTCTCTACACTCACTGTGAGTTCTTGATGACAATTGTGAGCTCTCGTGAACTGCCTATGACCTCTTTTAGCTCTCTCTGAGCCAAATGACTGATAACCACTGTGAGCTCTCTATGACCATTATGAGCTATGACAACTGTGAGCTCTTTGTAACAATTTTGAGCAATAATGACTATGAGCTCTCTGTGACCTCTGTGAGTTCTCAATTACTTCTATGAGCTCTGAGTACCCTGACCTCTCAATGTCCATTATGAGCACTCTATGACCCATGTGAGCTATGTCCACTGTGAGCTCTCTATGACAATTGTGTTCTCTCTATGACTGCTATGACCTATGATTACTTTGCATTCTCTATGACCTCTATGAGCTCTCTGTGACCACTATAAGACATGACCATTGTCATTTCGTTGTCAATTATGACCTGTGACCACTATGACCTCTGTATGACCACTGTGAGTTCCCTATAACCACTTTGGGCTCTGACCACTCTAAGCTCTCAATCACTACTTGAGCTATGACCACCAGAGTTCTCTATGACGATAATGAGTTGTGTATCACTACTGTGAGATGTGGCCACTGTGAATTCTCCATGAGCATTATGAGCTATGACCACTGTGATCTCTCTGTGGTAGCTATGAACTCTCTATGACCAATATGAGATATGGCCATTGTGATCTCTCTATGACCACAATAGGCTTTGAATGACCACTGTCAGCTCTATGACCATTGTCAGCTCTCTATGCTCACTGTGAGCTCTTGATGAAAACTGTGAGCACTCAATGACCATTGTCAGCTCTCTATGCTCACTGTGAGCTCTTGATGAAAACTGTGAGCACTCAATGACCACAGGTACCTCTTTATGTCCACCATATTTCTATATGATTTCTGTGAGCTCTGTATGACCACTGTGAGCTCTGTATGACCACTGTGAGCTCTCACCACTGTGACCTTTTTATGATAACTGAGCTATATCCACTTTGAGCTCACTATGACTATTTAGATATATGACCATTGTGAGTCTTCTATGACAATTATGAGCGCTACATGACTGCTGTGAGCTATGGATATGCTTAGCTTACTTTGAGCATGAGCTATGAAGACTGTGAGCTCTCTATAATTATTATTAGCTATGACATCTATGAGCTCTTTATGACCACTGTGAGGTCAATTTGAACTCTGTGAGATCGCTATGACCATTTTGAAGTCTCTATACCACTGTGAGCACTCTATGACCATTGTTAGTTCTCTGTAATAACTATTAGGAATGACCATTGTAAAATACCTATGACCAGCATGAGTTATAAACAATGTGATTGCTCTTTGACCACTGTGAGCTCTAAAAGAGCAGTATGATCACAGTGAAGTTGTGACATCACACGTGATACTGTGATTTCACAGTGAGTAATATGTCAGTGGTGAGACTGTGCTGTCATACTGAGGCTGTGATGTGAGGGCAGAGGTGAGGCTGCGATGGGACAGTAAGTCTGTGTTGTCACTGGAGATGTAGTAATGTCACAGTGAGGCTGTCATGTCAATGTGGAAGCTGTGATGTCACAGTTACTGTGATGTCACAGTGAGGCTGTGCCATCACAGTGAGGCCATGATGTCAGAGGTATGGCTGTGTTGTCACAGTGATCCTGTGATGTCACAGAGAGGATGTGATGACATAGTGGGACCATGGTGTCAATGGTGATTCTACGATATTGCAGTGAGGTTGTGATATTATTGGTGAGGCTGTGATTTCACAAAAAGCTTTAGGATATCAGAGGTGAGGCTGTGCCATCACATTGAGGCTATGATGTGATTTCAGAGGTGAGGCTTCGATGTTATTGTGATGCTGTCCTGTCACTGGTGAGGCTGGAAAGTCGCAGTGAGGCTGTAATGTCTATAGTGAGGCTCAGATATCAGTAGTGAGGCTGTGAAGTCAGAGTGAGGTTGTGATAATACAGTGAGGCGGTGATGTCACTGTGGAAGCTGTGAGGTCACGGTGAGGCTCTAATATCAGTGACAAGGCTGATGTCACAGGTGAGGCTTGGTTTCAGTGGTTAAGCTCTGATGCCACAGTGAAACTGTTGTGTCATACTGAGGCTGTGCTGTCACAGTGAGGCTATGATGTCAGAAGTGAGCCTGTGATGTCACTTTGAGACTATAAGGTCACAGTGAGGCTGTGATGTCAAAAGTAAGACTGTGATGTCTCCTGTGAGGCTGTTGTGTCAGTGGCAAGGTTGAAGTCATAGAGAGTTTGTGATGTCACAGAGAGGCTGTGTTGTCACAGTAGGGCTATTATGGCACAGTGAGGAAGTGATATCAGGGATGAGGCTGAAGTGGAATGGTGAGGCTATAGTGTCAGTGGTAAGTCAGTGAAGTCACAGTGAGGCTGTCAAATAAGATTTGAAGTTTTGATGTTACAGTGAGGTTGTGATATCACTGGGGATACAGTGATGTCACAGTGAGGCTATGATGATACAGTGAAGCTCTGGTGTCAGTGGTGATTCTTTGGGATGATAGTGATGCTGTGATGTCAAGGGTGATGCTCTGATTTCACAATGAGGTTAGGATGCCAGTGGTTATGCTGTGCCATTACAGTGAGGTTAGGATTCCAGTGGTTATGCTGTGCCATCACAGTGATACTATGATGTGGTGTCAGAGTTGGGGCTATGATGTCACTGGTGATGCCAAGATGTCACAGTAAGGCTGTGATGTCAATGTGAATGCTGTAATATAAGATTGTGGCTGTAATATCACTGTGATGCTGAAGTGTGGCTGTGATGTCACAGTGAGGTAGTGATGTCACAGTGAGTTCCTGATGATACAGTGAAGCTATATATAGTTAAGTGATGTGAGAGGTGAGACTGTGATGTCATCATAAGGGTGTGATGTTAGTGGTGAAGCTTTGATATCACAATGGGTCTGAGATGTCAATGGCAAGAATTATGTCACAGTGAAGTTAACAATTCTCAGGTGAAGCTGTGTCAGTGATGCACCTATGATGTTGGTGGTGAAGCTTTGATGTCACAGTGAGGTTAAGATGTCCATGGTGGAGCTGTGCTGTCTGGTGAGGTTGTACCTTCACAGTGAGGTTGTGATATTTACTCAGATGTGAGGCTGAAATGTGTCATGAGCCTGTGTTGTCACTGGTTATGCCATGATAACACAGTGAGTCAATGATGTTACTGTACAGGCTGTGACAGCACAGTATGGTTTTTATGTTACATTGAGAGTGTACCATCACGGTGATGCTGTACTGTCAATGTGAAGCTTTGATGACACAGTGTGGCTGTGATTTCATTCTGAGGTTGTGCCTTCACAGTGACACTATGAGTCAGAGATGTGACTGTGATGTTTTAGTGAGGCTGTGATGACACAATGAATGTATGATATCACAGGTGATGCTGTGATGTCACCATGATTCTGTGATGCTGTGGTGAAGGTATGATGTCACAATGAGGCAAAGATGTCAGTGGTGAAGATTTACTATTACAATGAGACTAAGTTGGCATTGGCGAGAATGATGTCATAGTGAGGCTATGATCTCACTGGTGAGGCTATAATGTCAGTGGTGAACCTCATGTGATAGCGATGCTGTGATGTCTGTGCTGAAGCTTTGATGTCACAGTGAAGCTAGGATGTCAGTGGTAAGACTGTGAAGTAACAGTGAGGCTGTCATGTCAGAGGTGAAGTGGTGATGACATAGTGAGTCTCTAATGTCAGTGGTGATTCAATGCGATGACAGTGAGGATGTGACATCAGTAATGATGCTGTGCTTTCACTGTCCTTTCACATCACAACATCCCCAGTGACAATACAATTTCACTGCCTCATCACAGCATCACCTCTGACATCACATGACAGCCTCATTTTGATGGCACAGCCTAACTACTCACATCCTAAACTCATTGTGAAATCACAGCATCAACACTAATGTCACAGATTCACTGTCATCTTGTAGAATCACTGTGGATATCAGAGCTTCATGGTGTCATCACAGCCTTATTGTGACTTCTAAGCCATGCTGTCATCACAGTCTCTGCAGTGACATCATAGGCTCATTGTGATATCACAATATCACCAGTGGCAACACAGCTTCACTGTCACATCAAAGCTTCACCTCAGAACATCAAAACTCAGCATCACTGTGTAGATACAGCCTCACCAATCATATCCTAACATTACTATGAAATCACAGCATTATCACTGACATGACAGACTCAATGTCATCCCAGAATCACACTGACATTAGAGCCTCACTATGTCATCACAGTCTCACTGTGACATCACAGACTCACTGTTATATAATAGGCTCACCACTGACATCATACCCTTACCAGTGAGATCATGACCTCACTATGACATTATTATCTCCACTGACATCTCAGACTCATTATTTCATCACACTTTCACCACTCATGTCATAGGCTCATGGTGACATCATAGCCTCACCTCACACAACATAACTTCATGTGTCATCACAGTGTCACTGTGTCATAACAGCCTCACTGTGACACTGAACCCTCAATTCTGACCTCACATCCTCATTGTGATATCACAGCCTGACCACTGACATCACAGGCTCAATGTTATGTTTCAGCCTTACCTGTGATGTCGCACCCTCACTGTGATATAACAGAATAACAGCCTCACCGTGACATCACATCCTCTCTATGATGGCACAAACTTACTGTCACTTCAGCCATGCCACTGACACAAGATCCTTACCAATGACTTCAGAATCTGCTGGTGTCATCACAGGCTCACCTCTGACATTGTATCCTATCTATGACATCCCAATCTCAGTGTCACACAATATCATCACTATGACTTTACAGCTTCAGCATTGAAACCAAGCCTCACTTGTGATATCAGGCTTGCCACAGATATTAAAGCTTCACTGTGACCTCACAACACAACATAGTCACTGTCAAATAATAGTTTCACTAATGACATTATGACCTCACCAGTTGAGATCAATATGACATCATTCTTGCCATTGACATCTAAGCCTCATAGTGACATCGTAATTTTACCCCTGACATTTCAGCTTTATTGTAACATCACACCTTCACCACTGACATCACAGGCTCATAGGTACATCACAGCTACACTTCTGACACTATAACTCTACTGTTTCATCACAGCCTCACTAACCTCATAGTGTCAGTTCTGACATCACAGCCTCATTGTGAGGGCACAGGCAAACTGTCATCACAGCCTCACTGTGACATCACAGCCTCAGCATGATGGCACAGTCTCTCCAGTGAAGACCTAACATCACTGTTACATCACAGCCTCACTGTGCCATCACAGCCACATCTCTGACATCACAGTCTCACTGTGAGGCCACAGCCTTAACTGTGACTTCTCAACTACTCTATGACATCATAGCCTCCACAGTGATATCATAACCTCACTATGACATCACAGCATTACTAGGACGTAACAGCGTCACTGTGACATTGCAGTCTCAATTCTGACACCACAGCTTCAGTGTAACATCACAGCCTCCACTATTGTGTTTCAGCCTCCTATCTGATGTCACATCCTCACTGTGACATAACAGCCTCTCTGTGATGTCACAAACTCACTGATTTCAGCATTGTCTCTGACATGACAGCCTCACCTCTTACATCACTACCTCATTGTAACATCAAGGACTCACCTCCAACCTCACAGCCTCACTGATTCCTCACAGCTTCCACAGTGACATTACAGCCTCAGTATGACATCACAGCCTTACTGTGACTTCACAATCTCACCACTGAGATCCTAGTCTCACTGTCATATCAAAGCTTTACCACAGACCTCATAGCTTCAATGTCACATAAAATACTCATCATTGACTACAAAACCTCATCAATGAGATCATAATCTCACTATGACATCATTCTCGCCATTGAGCTCTTATCCTCATTGTGACTTCATACTTAAACCACTGACATCATAGCCTCATTGTGCCATCATACCTTCACCACTGACATCACATGTGGAAATTTCAGTCTCATCTCTAATATTACAGCCTCACTGTGAAATCACAGCCTCCACATTGACATCAGAGCCTCACCATGTTATCGCGGCCTCACTGACATGAAATTCTCACTGTGACATCAGAGTTATACCTCAGATATCACAGCCTCACTGTGATATCACAGCCACTCTGTGACATTTTTAGACTCCATATTGACATATAACTTCACTGTGACATCACAGCATCACCAGTGATAACACATCCTCACTGTTACATCAAAGTCTTACCACCGACATCACTTCACAGCCTCCCTGTTATGGCACAGCCTCAACACTGAATCAAAAAACTCATTGTGAAATCTAATCATCACCACTGATGTCACAGCCTAAATGTCATGTCATAGAATCACCAGTGATAGAACTGTGTCATCACAGCATCACTGTGACATCATAGACACATGATAACATTACAGCATATCCAGTGACATCACAGCCTCACAGTGTCATTGAAGCCTCAACTGTGGCATTGTATCTTCACTGTGACATCACAATCTGAGTGTGACACAACACCCTCACTGTACTATCAGATTTTTTTAATTTATTCAATTGTGTGTGCGTGTGTGTGTGTGTGTGTGTGTGTGTGTGTGTGTAGAACCATGAGCAAATTCGGGAACCCCCATGGACTATCTGCACATCCTCCTTGTTTACTCTGCACTGGGATTAACAGGCTCCACCCTACTAGGACCAGAAACGCAGGCCACCCCTGCTTCCACCTGGCGTCTATACTTAGGGTCTAGAATCTGAACTCAGGACTTTCCACCTGTGAGGCAGAGGCTTAACCCCTGAGCCACCTCTTCAGCCCAAATCAGACTTGCACAATTGAAAACAATTCTCAATTGTGACGTCAGCCTTGCCACTGATATTACAACATCACTGTGTCCCTCAGCTTCCATAGGGATATCACAGATTCAGTGTGACATCACAGTCTCACTGTCACATCACAGTCTTACTGACTTCCCAGCCTCCCCACTGACATCCTTCCCTCATTGTGATATCAAAGATTCAGAAAATACATCTTAGCATCATTTTCTCATAATAGGCTCACCACTGACATCAGAGCCTCACCAGTAAGATCAAAACCTCACTATGACATCATTCTCACCACTGACATCTCAGGATCATTGTGACATCATACCTTCACCACTAACATCACAGCCTAATGTGGGCATCACACCCTCTGATATCATAGCCTCACTGTGTTATCACAGCCTCTTTATGTCATCACAGTCTCACTGCAACAACAGCCTCACTGTGACATCCCAGCCACATTATGAAATCACAGTCTCAATATTGACATCACAGACTCAATGTGACATCAGTTTCACTATGATGGCACAGTCTAACTATGACATCCTCACGACTGACATCCTACTTACTGTGAAATCACAGCATCACTTATGATGCCACAACTTCACTGTGATCATACTGCTCATTTATAGCTCACAGTGGTTAAAGAGAGATCACATTGGTTATAGTTCATGATCATAACTCACAGTGGTCATAGAGAGCTCACAGTTGTCATAGAGAGCTCACAATGGTTATAGAAATCTCACAGAGTTGAAATTGAGCACACATTAGTCATAGAAAACTCATAGAGGTCATAGATAATAGTGGATATAGAGAGCTCACGGTCATCATAGCTTATAGTGGTCAGAATGAGCTAAGAGTGTTCATAGCTTATAGTGGTCATGTAGAACTCATAATTGTCATAGAGGACTCACAAGTGTCATACATCTCAGTAGTCATACTGAGCTCAAAGTGCTCACAGCCCATAGTTGTACAAATAAACTAACAGTGGTGAGGACTCATAGTGGTCATTGAGAGATCAGAGTGGTTATAGATCATAGTGCTCATGGAGAGTTCACAGTGGTCAAAGAGTGCTCACAGTGCTCATAACTTATAGTCTTCTTAGAGAGGTCACAATGGTCATAGTTCTTAGTGGTCACAGAGAGATTATAGTGGTCATAGAGAAATAACAGTGGTCATTGTGGGCTTACATTGGCCACTGAGATAACATAGTGTTCATATCTCACAGTGCTTATAGCTTACAGTGGTCACAGATTGCTCATAGTGATTTTAGATCCTAATGGTCCTGGAGAGCTCATAGTGGTCCTCACAGTAGGCATAGGTAATGCTGGATATAGAGAGCTATTTGTGGTCATAGAGTGCTCACAGTTTTCATCAAGAGCTCACAGTGGGCATAGAGAGCTGACATTGGTCATAGAGCTGACAGTGGTCATTAAAACCTCATTGTGGTGATAGAGAGCTCACAGTGGTCATATCTCATATTGGTTATACAGAGCTTATAACAGTCACAGAGAGCTAACAGTGGTAATAGCTCATAATGGTCATGGAGAGTTCACAGTGGCCACATCTCACAGTGATGATAGAGAACTCATAATCATCATAGATAGCTCATGATGGTCCTAGCTCATAGTGGTGATAGAGAGCTCCCAGTGGTCATAGCTCATAGTGACCATAAAGAGCTCACATTATTCATAGCTCCTAGTGGTCACAGAAAGCTCACAGTGGTAATAGAAAGCTCACAGTGGTGATAGCTCATAGTAGTCTGAGAGAGATGACAGTGGTCATAGAGAGCTATTAGTGGTCATAGAAAACTCTCAGTTGTCATAGATTACAGTGCACATAGTGCATTCACAGTCATAGAGAGCTGATAGTAGTCATACAGAGATCACTGTGGATACAGAGTGCTCACAGTTATTGAGAGCTCACACAGGTCACAGAAATCTCATAGTGATCACAGATCACTCTGATAATAGATCACACTGCTCATAGAGAGCTCATAGTGGTCATAGCTCACAATGGTCATAGAGAACTTATAATTGACATAGGGAGCTCACAATGATCATAGCTCATTGTGGTCACAGAAAGCTCACAGTTTTCATAGATCAATGTGGTCATAGAGAACTGAAGTAGTCATAGAGAGGTCATAGTGTTCACAGCTCTTAATTATCAAAAAGAGCTCACAGTGGTCATAGCTCATAATGGTCACAGAGAGGTCACAGTTGTCATAGGCCTTATTGCTCCCAAAGCTATAGAGGACTTAGGTAACTCACAGTGCTCATAGAGAGGTCACAATGTTCCCAGCTCACAGTGGTCATACATCATAGTGATCATAGAGAACTCACAGTAGTCATAGATCATAGGGCTCATGGAGAGCTCACAATGGTCATAGATAAGTCACAGTGGTCATAGAGAGCTCATAATTGCCATAGCTTACAGTGGTCTTAGGGATATCAAAGTGTTCATAGATTATAGTGGTCATAGAGAGCTTAGAGTGGTCATAGACTGTTGCCATATCTCCCACTGGGCCAGGCAGGGGGAGGAGGGGGAAACAGTGGGGCCTCAGGGCTAGAGGCAAATGGGCCAGCTGGCGACAGGTTCACCACCAGACCCGGGGAATCAGGTGAGAAGCAGCAGTGGATGAGATGCCAGAGAGTCAGAGTCATTAAGGGCATTTCGGCTTATATAGGTCCAATCAGGTGTTGCCATCCCTCCTGTGAGGAGGACAGCCATCACTCATTTAACTGTTTAGCAGGTGCATGTTAGAAGGCCACTTCCCATTGGTTGTTCATGCCTCTGGCTGCATGATCCTCTTTGCGACATGTCAGGGCATATCTGTATATCCAGGCTTGCCCTGAATTTGGAAGCCTGGCTAGGGTCCCCCTGAATCAGTAGTGCCACATTTCACATTTCATTTATAATTTTTTTCAGTGGGTACCATGAAAGCTGGGAAAGCCTTTTCAGCTGTATGGAATATAGGTTACTATGCCTGCCTTAGGTTGGTCACCACTCTCGTGTGGAGCCTTACCCGTCATTGACTTCCAGTCATGAGACCATCACAGAGAAGGAATCACGGTTCCAAAGGGGAACTCAAGGTGGCAGAGAAATGCAGGTTTTCATCATTGTAGGGGCATGCGAAGAACCTGTGGCCGGGGCAGGTAGAGAAACAATCCAAAAGAGTTGGTGAGACACAATAATCAAAACCTAACAATTGTAAATTAGAAAGGCATAGCTTCAATGGAGGATAGCCAAGCTTTAAAGTGGCCTTTGGTGGCCTTAGGAATTATGGAGCCTGAATGGATGCTCTGAGAACCTACAAAGCAAGCTTTTGTTGTAAAATGCTGAGGAATGCCTGAGGCCTGAATGGATGACCTGAAGACCTGGAAAGCAAGCTTATATTGTAAACGCTGAGACCTTACTGCTTGCCATTTGCATCTATATAGAATAATTATCACTAAAAGGGCAACTCCCAAAGTTAACCAAGTTACCAAATTTACTGCTGAAAAGAAAGCAGGTATCCTATCCAATAATTGTTTTCCAAAGGATGCAGCAGTAATAATTTGAACTTTAGTCCCATTAATTTTTTTTCTCACCACATGTCCTGTTTAATGTAAACAAGGCAGGAAGCCAACAGAGTGTGACAGCGATGCTGTCTTTCTGGCCCAGACTTCGGACTGTCGGCCGTGTTTCAGCTATTCTGATTTGTCATGCGGCCCAAGTATAATCATATACTTTGCGGTCTCAGCGCTTCACCGACATGACTTCTGTCGATATCCGTGAACTTCATAAGTAAATGGTAATTGCAGAGGAATACAATAAGTTACAGGAAAGTTACCATAAATTTATGAAGCAATTCCATAATTTGTGCCCCGTAAAATTAAGTGTAACAATCTTTACATTTTTGATATGCCAAAGGATAGTTTAAAACATTCCAGGTGCCATTAATATTGGTGAGCAGGAGACATATGGCCATCCTGGACTTCCCTCTTAAGGGCTGGGAAGAGCAGTGCTCAGGACACACTTAAAGTATTTTTTTCTTTCTCTGTAGGGGAAGGGAATTTCAGGCTTGTCAGCTTGAGCGTGCCTGCTAGTATTTTATCTATCCCCTTAGGAAAATGGATCCTCAGAGAAACTCCTTAAGTAACTTAGGCCAAAATCTTGCAAGGAAAAAGGAAACATGAACCTGAGTTGACCCAAATGCTCTTAGAATTTCCTGAAAACAGACTATTCTGGGTTTGGCATTTATCAAGTCTGGTTAAAATGCAGACTTGAATTCCCATTCCACCTTAGCAGAAGCACACATGGGAGCATGGAATTAGAAAGCAGATTTGTCCCCAAGAAAGGGAGCTCATACATACCAGGAGAAGGAAGAGATTCCAATAAACTTTTTAGAAGACAATTATATTTTACTGGTTGTTAGATTTGATGGGATAAAGTCCTACAAAAGAAGTCAGAGGCATGAGCAAGTTCGATCAAGCATTATCATAGTGGCTTTGTTATTTGGGAACATATGTTAAAACCTTTAAGAACACAATGGCATTTTTATTTGTATTTCCATTAAAGATCAATACCAAGCAAGAAAATTTTTCATGAAAGAAAACTTACAATTTATCAGAAAAACAATTGTGATCGATATAAAACATAACTAGTTAAGGCCTTAGATGTTATTAAAATTATATGTTCTCATTTTAAGTATCCATACATGTATTAAAAATTGCATGCCAAAATTTTTATATTAGTGTGGAACAAAGTTAAATATTGAAGTGGATACAGGCACAAGAAACACATGTAAACACAGAACATGTAAAAATACAAGCACATGAACAACAAACAACATTTTACCGGGAACTGTATAATTTACCAGCAACTGTCTTAAAATTACCTTTGAAAGCTTTATCAAAGACAGATTAATATTTAGGAAAACCTTATTTAAAACAAGACCTCATATTAGTTAAGTCTGGTAGTTTAGCTTGATTATGAAAAACATCTAGCAAGGAAAATATTCTTATCCATCATCCGGTTCCCACAAATTAGCTGGAGGTATCCAAGGTGCTAAAACTACAGCCTCATTCCAGAATTCCTCTAGGCCAGCAGACTTAACCTCCAGGCCTCTAGCCTCTAGGAGAGGTTTTATGACACATATCTGGGGATCCTTATAGTGTGAGGAGAGACTGCCCATTTTTCTAGAGAACAGAGATGAGACCAAAAGAGGCGCAGATGAGACAAAGAATGAATTAAACCCAAAAATCTTACACTCGGTGGGGGGCTTCCAGAGGTTGGCTACTCCCCTGGCCTTTTGGTGCCTCTGGATTAGGCCAATTCTATGTAATCGTGCTTGGGCTCTGAGTTCTGAGGGCATCAATCTCTCATGTCAAGTTGCCAGGACAAACCTAGATTTAAATGCATTCCTAATCTTAAATGAGGCTCAGTGAATGAGTGATTGTGCTCCTAACCCAAAGTGGGGCTCTTCGATTGTCAGCAAGTCAAATGAGCGATAGGGCTCCTTGATCATCAGCAAATCAAGTGAGTGTCCCTAAGGACAAACAGGGAAAGGGGAAGAGGAGGGGGCCACCTGCTCACCTTCAGGTGCCATACGCACAGAAACACAAAACTAAAGGGGCCTCTCACTGAACTTTACTGGAGTGGGTGTCTCGTCTACACCAAAGACAGCCCCACGGTGGGATGCCAATTGTTTCCATATCCCCCGCCGGGCCAACTGGGGGGGAGGAGGGAGAAACAGCGGGGTCTTTGGGCTAGAGGCAAATGGACGAGCTGGTGACAGGGTCACTACCAGATCCCGGGAATCAGGTGAGAAGCAGCAGTGGATGAGATGCTGCAGATTCAGAATCATTAAGGGTGTTTGGGCTTATATAGTTTCATGGTCCAATCAGGTGTTTCCATCCCTCCTGAGAGGGGGGACAGCAACCAGTCATTTAAGTGTTTATTATGTGTCCATTGCAGGTGCAAGTTATAAGGTCACTTCCATTGGTTGTTCCTTCCTGGTTCTCTGTTGGGACATGTCTGGGGCATGTCTGTACATCCAGGCATGTCCTGAATTCAGAAGATGGGCTAGGGCCTCCCTGAATCTCTAGTGCCACAATAAATCATAGTGCTTATTGTACTCTCACAGTGGTCAAAGAAAGATCACAGTTTTCATAGCTGATGGTGGTTATAGAGAATTTTCAATGGTTATAGCTCACCGTGGTCATAGAGAGCTTATATTAGTCAAAGACAGCTCACAGAAATCATAGCTCCTAGTGGTCATAGAGAGCTCAATCTTATCATAGCACAAAGTGGTCATAGAGAGTTCACAATGGTCTTAGAGAATTCACAATTGTCATGGAGAGCATATAGTGGTCTATAGCTCACAGTGGTCACAGGTCACAGTGGTCATAATTTGTTCACAGTCATTATAGGGAGCTCATAGTTGTTATAGCTCATAGTGGTTATAGAAAGTTCATAGTGGTTATAGACTGCTCACAATATTCATAGAGAATTCACAATGCTTATATCTCATAGTGGTCATAGATTACTCACAGTGTTCTTAGATCATACTGGTCATAAAGAGCTCATAATGGACAATGAGAGCTCAGAGTGGTCATAGCTCATAATGGTCATCAAAGTGGTCATACCTCATAGTGGTCTTAGAGAGCATAAAGTGCTCACAGGTCATATTGCTCATAGAGAGCTACAGGGTCATAGAGATTTTCCAGTGGTCAAAGAGAGCTCAAAAGTAGTCATAGAGAGCTCACAGTGGTCATAGCTATCAGTGTTCATAGATAGCTAACAGTGGTCATAGATCACAGTGGTCATAGAGAGATCACAGTGGTCATTGGTCATAGGGTTTTTAGTAATCTCACATTGGTCATAGAGAGATCACAGTGTTCATAGAAATCAGAGTTTTCAGATAGAGCTTATAGTGGTCATACCTCATAATGGTTAAAAAGAGCTCACAATGTTCAAAGCTCAGAGTGGAGATAGAGAACTCATAATCAATATAGATTGATCACAATGGTCATAGTTCAGAGTGATCACAAAAAGCTCATAGTGGCCATAGCTCAAAATGGTCATAGAGAAGTCACAGTGTTCACAACTCATAATTGTTACAAAGAGCTCACAGTGGTCACAGCTCATAGTGGTCATAGAGAGATTAATATGGTCATATGTCTTATTGTTTACAGAGAGCTAAAGAGGTCATAGAAAGCTCACAGTCTTCACAGCATACAGTGGTCATAGAGAGATCATTGTGGTCATTCCTCATAGCGCTCATAGAGAGCTCACAGTGGTCAAAAGTCATAGTGCTCATAGAGAGCTCCCAGCAGTCATAGACAGCTCACTGTGACCTTAAAGAGCTCAAAGTCGTCATAGAGATGTCACAGTGGTCATAAAATTCTCATAAGTGTCAGAGAGTTCGTTGTGATCATAGCTCATAGTGGACATAGGTAGTTCATTGTTGTCATAGCTCACAGAGGTCTTAGAGAGATCATAGTGATCATAGACGACAGTAGTCATAGAGAGCTCATAGTGGATATAGAGCACTCAAAGTGGTCATAGATCATAGGGCTCACTGAGCACTCAAAGTGGTCATAGATAGCTCACCATGGTCTTAGAGAGCTCAAAGTGTCATAGAGAAGTCACAGTGTTCATAGCTCACATTGGTCATAGAAAGCTCACAGTGATAATTGGGAGCTCACAGTGGTAATACCACATATTGGTAGAAGACAGTGATCATAGGTCATAGTGGTCATAGAGAGTCATAGATGTTAGAGAGTGCTCAAAATGGTCATAGACAGTTGACAATGCTGAAAGTTCACAATGATCATATGGCACTCACAGCAATCATAAAGCACTCATAGTGTCCATAGAGAGCTTACAATTATCATACAGAGTTGACAGTCATCATAGCCCATCATGGTCATTGAGAGTTCATAGTGCTCATAAAGAACTCATGGTGGTCATAGTCATAGTGTTCATAGACAGCTCACAGTTGTCATAATGAGCTAACAGTGGTCACAGAGAGCTCAAAGTGGTCATAGTTCATAGTGGTCTTATACATTTCACAGTGGTCATAGAGAGGTGACAATCATCATGGAGAGTTGATAGTCATCACAGAAAGCTCACCGTGATCATAGATCACATTTGTCATCTAGAGCTCACAGTGGGCACAGGGACCTCACAGAGGTCATAGAAAGCTCATAGGGATAACAATTCACTCTGATTGTAGAGAACATACAATGGTCAAAGATCATAGTGTTCATAGAGAGTTTACAATATTCATAGGTCATAGCGGTCATAGCTTACAGTGGTAATACAGATCTCATAGTGGTCATAGCTCTTAGTATTCATAGCTCATAGTGGACATAGGTAGTTCATAGTTATAGCTCACAGAGGTCTTAGAGAGATCATAGTGATCATTGACCATAGTAGTCATAGAGAGATCGCAGTGGATATAGAGCACTCAAAGTGGTCATAGATCATAGGGCTCACTGAGCACTCAAAGTGGTCATAGATAGCTCACCATGATCTTAAAGAGCTCAAAGTGTTCATAAAGAGGTCACAGTGTTCATAGCTCACATTGGTCATAGAAAGCTCACAGCTCACAGCTGTCATAGAGAGTTCACAGTCATCATAGAATGCTCAGAGCCATTATAAAGAGTTCACAGTGGAGAAAGTTTTTAGTCATAGAAAGCTCTCATTTGTCATAGATCATAGTGCACATAGAGAGCCCACAGTGGTCAAAGAGAGCTCAGAGTGGTCATAACTTATAGTGATCACAAAGAGTTTACAGTATGAAAGCTCACAGTGCTCATACAGAGGTCAAAGTGCTCATAGAGAGATCACAGTTGTCATAGTGAGCTTACAGTTGTCATATAGACCTTATATTGGTCATATAGCGCTCACAGTGGTCATAGGGATTTAATAGTGTTTATAAGTTAAAGTAGTCATAGAGACATCATAATGGTCAGAGTGCTCAGAGTGCCAGTAGAGACTCACAGTGGCCATAGGGATCTCACAGTGTTCATAGCTCATAATGGTCCTGGAAAGCTCACAGTGGTCATGTACATCTGACAGTGGTCATAGAGAGGTGACAGTGATCATAGAGAGCTCTGTGTAGTCATAGCTAGGACACAGTTGTCATCAAGAGCTCACAGTGGGCAGAGAGCGCTCACAGTGGTCATAGCTCACAGTGGTTATCACAATTGTCATAGATAGCTCACAGTAGTTAACTAATAGTGGTCATAGAGAGCTCCTAATGGCAATAGAGAGCTCATAGTGGACATAACTCAGTGGTCATGAAAAGGTAATAATGTGCACAATGTGCTCACAGTGGTCATAGCTAATAGTGGTCATAGAGAGCTAACAATGATTATAGAGAGCTCCAAATGGTCATATCTCATACTGGTCATAGAGAAATCATAGTGGTCATAGAGAACTCATAGTTTTCATAAAGAGCTCACAATGGAGTGCACAGTGGTCATATAGCACTCAAAGTGGTCATAGAGGGGTCGCAGTCCTCAGAGATATCACAGTGGTTAGAGATCACAGTGATCATGACTTATACTTGTCATAGAGAACTCAATCATCATAGAGACTTCACAGCGATCATAGTTCACAGTGGTCAAAGAGAGCTAATAATGTTCATAATGTTATCACAATCATCATACCTCATAATGTTCATACAAGACTAATGTTCATAGGATTATGACAGAGGTCCTACCTCATAGTGATCATAAAGCAGATATAGTGGTTACAGCTTATAGTTATTATAAGAGCTCACAGTGCTCATAGAGACCTCATAGATGTCATAGCTCATTCTACTCACAGAGGTCACAAAGTGGTCTCATAGCAAGGTCACAATCAGCAGAGATTTCAAGATGTTATACAGAGCTCAGAGAGTTACAATTCACATTCTTCATGGAGAGCTCATATTGTTCATAGCTCATACAGCTCATACAGAGGTCACAGTTGTCATAGCTCACAGTAGTCATAGAGAATACATAATTTCCATAGAGACCTCACAGTAGTCATGGAAAGCTCATAGTGATCATAGAGAGCTCACAGTGGAAATGGCTTATTCTAGTCATCGAAAGTTAATAGTGGTCCTAGAGAGCTCACAATGATAAAAGCTCATACTACTCTTAGAGAGCTCATAGTGGTCATGGAGATAGCACAGCCATCAGAGGTGTCAAAGTGGTTATAGAGAGCTCATGGTTATCATAGTGAGCTCACAGTGGTGATAGCTTACAGTGGTCACAGAGAGCTAATAGGGGTCATAGAGAGTTCAAAGTGGTCATAGAGAGATAAAATCATCAGAGAGTTCACAGTGGGTATAAAGAGCTTACATTGGTCATAACTTACAGTAGTCATACAGAGCTCAGATAGGTCATAGTTCACAATGATCATACAGATCTCACATTTTCATAGTTCTTACTGCTTATAAAGAGAGCATAGTTAGTCATAGTTCACAGTGGTCATAGAAAGCACATAGTGGTCATAGAGAGTCGAAAATGGCCATGGAGAGCTCACAGTATTCATGAAGAGCTCACAGTGGTCATAGACAGTTCACAGTAGTCATGGATTAGACAGTTCACAGTAGTCATGGATTGTACTAATCTTAGAGAGCTCATAGTGGTCTTAGAGAGTTTACAGTGGTCATAGCTCATAGTTGTCATGGAGAGATCACAGTGGTCAAAGCTCATACTGGTCTTAGAGAGCTCATATTGATCATAGATCATAGTGGTCACAGAGAGCTCAAAGTGGTCATGAAGAGGTCACAGTCTTCAGAGATTTCAAAGTAGTCATAGAGAGCTCAGATTGTTCATACAGAGCTCACAGTGGTCATAGTGAGCTCTCAGTGGTCATAGCTCACAGTGGTCACAGAATTTACAGTGTTCAAAGAGAGAGCTCATAGTTATCATAGCTCACAGTAGTCATAGAGTCCTAACAGTGTTGATAGCTCCCAGTACTCATAGAAAACTCACAGTAGTCATCCAGAGTTGATAATTGTCAGAGCTCACAATGGCCATAGAGAGGTCCCAGTGGTCATAAGTCATAGAAGTCATACAGAGCTCATAATGGAATAGAGAGCTAACAGTGGTCATAGCTCACAGTGGACATGGAGATCTAATAATGTACATAGGGACCCCACAGTGGTCATAGGCCATAGTAGTCATCACAATGCTAATAGTTCATAATGGTCATAGAGCGATCACAGTGGTTATAGATAGCTAGCAGTGGTCATAGCACACTCACAGTTATCATAAAGAGCTCATAGTTGTAATATCGATCTCATAGTGATCATAGATTTCTCATAGTGGTCATAGAGAGCTCACAATTGTCACAGAGAGTTGATGGTTGTCATAGATAGCTCAAAGGTATAAGAGAGATGTCATGGTAGTCATAGATCACATTAATCACAGAGAGCTCATAGTGGTCATAGCTCCTAATGCTGTTAGAAATCTCTTGTGGCCATAGAAAGCTCACGGTGGTCACAGATAACTCACAGTCATCACAGGGAGCTCATACTGGTTATATCTGATAGTAGTCATAAAGAACTCATAATTCTCATAGGGAACATATAATGGCCATAGAGAACTCATAGTGCTCATAGAGAGTTCACAGCGGTCATGGCTTATACTTGTTATAGGGAGCTCATAATGGTCATAGAGAGTTCACAGTGTTCATAATTCATAGTGATCATAGAGAGCTCACAGTGATCTAATAATATTCATATTGTTATCCTACTGGAGACACCGTGTGGGCATACAGATATGGCCTAAGAACCACAGAAGTTCCCCACTAAGCAAAGACATTTGGGTCCCATACATTCTTTGTCTCATCTGTTCCTCTTTTGGTTTCATCTCTGTTCTTTAGAAAAATGGGCAAGCTGCCCTCACACTGTAAGGACTCCTAAACATGTGTTTAAAATCTCTCCTAGGTTAAGACTGCTGATCTAGAGGAATTTTGGAATGAGGCTGTGGTTTTAGCACCTTGGATTTCCCCAGAGAATATGTGGAAATCTGACCTATAAAGGGTCACAGTGGTCATAACTCTAGTGGTCATAGAGACCTCACAGTTGTCACAGAGCTCAAAGTGGTATTAGGGAGGTCGTAGTGGTCATAAATCACTGTGGTCACAGATAGCTCATAGTGATTATAGCTCATAGTTTTCATAGGGAGATTATACTGGCCATAAAAAGCTTACAATGGTCATGGATAGCTCACTGTGGTCATTGAGTGTAGAAGGAACAGACTAGGCAGGCCTGTATTGTATCTATGGGCTGCATGCTTGAGTGCAGCCTCCCCAAGCTAGAACCTCCTACTGTGCCTGGTGCTGACATCAAACCGCCTGACTGAGAGAACTAACCTAGACAGGACTAACAACACAGCAAAAAATCCCGCTGGAACTTATGGAACATTGGGTGGGGTATGTAAGTAGCCAGATATTTGCAATAAGCAAGTCTGCAATCCTGCAAGCTGCTTTGCCACTCGCCTGACTCACAGAGTCTGTGATGTTGACTTCATGCCTGCTTATCTCCCACAAGGGTCTCCATGGGTCCCCATAGTTCACTGAGACTGCTACATCTGGCACCTCAATGTGAGGCTGCTGTGGCTGTTCTTCCTCACAGCATGAGTGTCAAATACTGTGCCTCCTTTGGTAGTTTTTTGGAAAGATTTTAATGTTCTTTACCTTCTCAAGAGGTGAGTGTATAGGTCCCTTTCCCTTTTTCTATGTTTGTCTGCCCATTAAAAGGAAGGTACACATTTTTTTATTCTGGTTCGCCCAATGTCTCCGCATAAGGGTTGATCCCCCAGAGATGGAACCCAGGAGCGGTTTTCCGATTGACTCTCTCCTACCGGAGATACCATGTGGGCATACAGATATGACCTAAGAACCACAGAAGTTCCCCATTAAGCAAAGACATTTGGGTCCCATACATTCTTTGTCTCATCTGTTCCTCTTTTGTTTTCATCTCTGTTCTTTAGAAAATCTACCCCTAACCCGTTATAAGCCTAAACACTTCCTGAATAAATCTGAGTCTGCAGCCAACTTGTCTTCTGCCTGCTGCTTCTTGCCTGACTCCTAGAGTCTTGGTGGTGACCGCATTTGCCTCAAGCCCATGAAGCCCATGTCATTTCCTCTCTTTCTCCTGGCTGGGCTGGTGGGGATTTGGTAATATCTGGCATGCCAACGTGGGGAAGTGCTGCCTTTGGTGTAGACAAGATACCTACTCCAGTAAATTTCAGTGAGTGGCCCCTTTGCTTTTGTGTTCCTGTGCTGATGGTGCCTGAAGGTGAGCAGGTAGCCCTCTCCTCTTCCCCTTTCCCTGTGTTCCTTCCTTGTGCTCAGAAAGTTATGAGCACATTATATAAATATACCACACTTGCTTTATCCACTCATCAACTGTGAGACATTTTGGTTGATTCCATGACTTTGCTATGGTAAACAGTGCCGCTATGAACATGGTCGTGCTTGTGCTATCAAGGTGAATTTTTGATATTTGGAGGATAATTTCCAAAAGTGGAATAGCAGTGTCATATGGAATTTCAATCTTTAACTTCCTTAAGAATAGCCAGACGGCTCACTAGAGTGGTTGTATGAGCCTACATTCCCACCAGCAATGTAGGAGAGTTCCACTCTCTTCACATCCTCTCCAGTATTTGGTGTTGTTTGTATTGTGGATTTTTGCCATCCTGACAGGGATGAGATAAAATCTCAGGGAGGATTTGATTTGCATTTCCCTGATGGCCAAGGATGTTGAGCATTTTTTAAGATATTTGTTAGAGATTTTGATTCTGTGCCTAGTAAATTTTCTTTTAGGATCCAAAGCTCATATTTTAATTGGGTCATTTGTTTCCTTGATGTTTAGTTTTCTAAGTTCCTTGTGCACTCTGGATAATAGAGCTCTAATACATATGTTATTAGTGAAGATTTTCTCCCATTCTGTGGGTTGCCTTTCTGCTTGAGATACAGTCTCTTTATCTGAAAAGAAGCTTTTTAATTTCACAAGATCCCATCTGTTGAGTGTTGGTTGTAGTGACTGTGCTATTGGATGTCCATTAGGAATTGTTGGCCTAGTCCAATAAGCTCGAGGGAGTACCCTATCCTTTCTAGTATACTTTTATGGTCCTTGATCCATTTGAAATTAATTCTTGTACATGGTGACAAGTACGGGTCCAGATTTAATCTTCTGCATGTGGAGATCCAGTTTTGCCAGCACCATTTGTTGAAGATGCTGTTCTTTTTCCATTGGATTTTTTGGGCCTTTTGTCAAAGATCAGATGGCTGTAGTTGTGTGGGCTTATATCTGGATCTTCAACCCTTATCCATTGATGTGTGTGTCTATTTTGGAGCCAATACCAGGCTGTTTTTACAACTATGGATTTGTAATATAGACTAAGGTTTGGTATGGTTATACCTCTAGCAGTGTTTTTGTTACTCAGGATTGTCTTTGCTATCCTGGGACTTTGGTGCCTCCATATGAATTTTGAAATTATTTAGTCAACTTTAAAAAAATTACTTTGGGATTTTAATTGGTATAGCATTGAATCTCTATATTTTCTTTTGAATTGTATATTGTAGGATTGTCATTTTTATGATGTTGAATCTGACAATCCAGGAACATGGGAGGTCTTTCAAACTTCTGATGTCTTCTGTAATTTCTTTCTTTAGGTTTTAAAGTTTTCATTGTAAAGATCTCTTGCTTCCCAAAAAATCCACCAGGAAGCTCCTGGAACTAATACAGAAGTTCAACAGAGTGGCAGGATACAAAGTAAGCATAAAAACATCAGTGGCTTTCCTATAAGCCCAGACTGAAAGAAGTGAAAAAGCCCTGAGAGACTCAATCCCATTTACTATAGCCCCTAAAAAAATGAAATACCTTGTATAAACCTAACCAAGGAGGTAATAGACCAGGAGCTTCCTGGTGGATTTTTTGGGATCACTCAGGTATAAGATCATGTCATCTGGCCCCTTTCTCCCTCCCTCGCCGCTTCTGTCCATGCCGCCATCCCCAGGTGAGTGAGCCAGCCAGCCCGCTCAGCCCCCCAGGATCCCCAGGTCGTGCTGTCTCCCTGGGCCACGCCCCAGCCTGCCTCGGGCTTAGGCCTGGGCGACACTCCAGGCCCCAGCCCCTTTCTTCCTCTGGCCTCCCTGTCCGACCAACTGGACAGGACATGCTCACAATCCTCCATACCTGGAGCTTGGGAGGGCCACTAAGCCAAGTCCCAGGCACCAGGTGAATAATTCTGCCAACAACATCAGCCTTTCTGCCTCTCTGGCCCATAGGAGACCCACACAAGTGGTCTGCAGAAGACACACTGCTACTCAGAATTCAATAGAATTCAAAGAAAACTCAAGCAAAGTTCTAAGGGTCAAAGACCATATATCTGAAAACCTCTACAATCATCCTATCACATGGGAGAGATTCTTCACATCCAGCCCAAAGATAAAACCTCCCTTTTTTTTTCCACCTTGTGTTCCTTTCTAAAATTAATCACTGTAGATTAACCTTTCCATACAGCCAACCCAAAAACATATACAACTCAGGGAATACACCACTCACTCTCACATATCACCAAAATACTACATCATAAAAGTGCACTACTATGCTAATCTTCACCCCATGTCTACTTAACCTGATTTGTCTGATGTACTAACAGCCTAATAGCCTCAACTAAGAAATAACAATAACATAAGACAAACATACCCAACCCCAAGGCAAGCACTAGTAACAACTGCCCAAGTGTAGGAATACCAACTAAATCAGTTCAGTCAAAAACACACAGAAACTGAAAAGCCCTAGAAGACAAAACAACAATGTCCAAGTCAAAGTGCAGATACATGAGAAACAAAACCCAAGGAGACCAATCTCCCACTGAAAGAATCAACACCTTAAGGATGGATTCCAACCAGAACAAAATTCACATAAAATAGCCAAGAAAGCCAGACCCAAGACAACAACTTTCAAAATATGATCATTACCATGATTAATACTATGAAACAGGAAATCCAAGAGGAATTGAACAACCGAATCAACCACTTTGAACAGGAACACAACAGGCATTTGGAGGAACTGAGAAAAACAGTTCAAGAAAAAAAAATAGACATAGAGCAGTTAAAACAGTCTCAGCCAGAGTTTAAAATTGAACTAAAAGACAAGTTATCTTCAACTCAAAGCTCAACAGAGAGTCTTATCAGCAGAACTAATGAAGCAGAAAATAGAATTTCAGATCTTGAAGAAAAAGTGGGAGAATTAACCAACTCAATGGAAGAGGTAGTTAAAGCCAAAAAGGTACTTGAGAGGAACAGTCAAGAGATATGGGACACCCTGAAGAAGCCTAACATGCGCATTCATGGAATACCAGAGCAAGAACCTCAAAATACCACACCTGAGGAAATTTTTCAAATTATCATAAATGAAAACTTCCCTCAACTGAAGAATGAGAGACCCATCCAAATACAAGAGGCATTTCGCACTCCAAACAGATATGACCAAAATAGAAAATCGCCACGGCAAATAATAGTCAAAACACTCCACATTCAAGACAAAGAAAAGGTGCTGAGAGCATCAAGAGAAAAAAAGCAAGTCACTTTTAAAGGCAAACCTATTAAAATAACAAATGACTTCTCAATGGGAACAATAAAAGCAAGAAGAGCTTGGAAAGACGTACTTCATGTATTAAATGAGCAAAAATGCCAACCCAGACTAATATACCCGGCAAAACTATCTGCAATGAATGAGGGAGAAAGAAAAATTTTCCAGCACAAAGACAACTTGAAGGTCTACATGTCTACCAAACCAGGCCTTCAAAAAATGCTAGAAATGATATGCAAACTTGAAGAAAAGTACAAGTGTATCCAGGAGGACAGAAGGGAAGTATACTACCACAAAAATATAAATGTAAAACAATAAGCTTACAAAATCCACTAAACATAAAAATTGTCCAGAATTAAAAAGAATTTCTCCATTATAACATTAAATGTCAATGGGATTTACTCACCGATTAAGAGAAACAGATTACAAACTTGGATTAAAAATCACAACCCATCAATCTGTTGCCTTCAGGAAACTCATCTCACCACAAAAGATAGGCACATCCTAAAAATGAAAAGCTGGTCCAAAATACTGCAAGGTAATGGAACCAAGAAACAGGAAGGGGTAGCTATTATGCTTTCAGACAAAGTGGACTTCAAACCAAAGAAAATCATAAGAGACACAGATGGATACTACATTTTAGTCACAGGTACAATTCACCAGGGAGACTTCACAATACTGAACATTTATGCACCCAGTACTGGCCCCTCCACATTCATTAAGAAAATTCTACAGTGTCTAAAGCAAGAACTCAACCCCCAAATGATAATTCTCGGGGATTTCAACACCGCCCTCTCAACATGGGATAGATCAACAGGTCAAAAGCTTAACAGAGACACTTTGGAACTTAATCAAACCCTTAAAGAAATGGACCTAACAGATCTCTATCAAAATTTTCATCCACACACCAAAGAATACACATTTTTCTTAGCAGCACATGGAACTTTCTCCAAAATAGATCACATATTGGGCCACAAAACGAATCTCCACATATACAGGAAAATTTGAAATTCTAGCCTGTGCCGTATCAGATCACCACAACCTAAAGCTTAACATACACAACACAACAAACGACAGAAAATACAATAACTCCTGGAAACGTAACACTATGATGCGGAATGAGAACTGGATTCAGGAAGAAATTAAAAAGGAAATTTAAGATTTCCTGAAAGCAAAAGATAATGAAAATACAACTTACCAAAATCTCTGGGACATAATCAACGCTGTCCTAAGAGGTAAGTTCATAGCTCTTAATGCCTACATCAGAAAAATGGAAACATCAGAAATAAATAACTTAACAATGCAGCTTAAAGCTTTAGAGAAACTAGAGCAATCTGATCCCAAAAGTAGTATAAGAAAAGAGATTAGCAAAATAATAGGAGAAATATCTGAAATCGAGATTAGGAAAATGATAGAGAAAATCAACCAGTCAAAAAGCTGGTTCTTTAAAAAAATCAATAAGATTGATACACCCCTAGCTAAATTAACCAAAAGCAAGAAAGAGAAAACCCAAATCAACAAAATTAGAAAGGAAAATGGAGATATCACTATGGATACCCAAGAAATCCAGAGAATTACAACATCAAATTTCAAAAACTTATACTCTGTGAAGTTTGACAACACAAAAGAGATGGATGAATTCCTAAGTAAATACAACTTATTTAAATAGAATCAGGAAGTGGTGAATTAGTTAGATAGTCCTATAATGTGGAAGAAAAGAAATTTTTACAGAAATTGTGACAAATAATGAGGTTATGACTAACAGCCTGGTGGTCAGCAGTTTTCAGAGTTCTAAAAACAAAATCTAATATGGGCAGCTAGATATTGAAAACATCTCCACTCTCAAGGTCCCTGTGAGAATCTTCCCCCTTCAAGGTCTCGGAGAAATGTTTTCAGTATGTCCAGATGCCGCCTAAGCCCGCTTGCCCCCTCCCCACACAGAACTCTGGGAAATGCTCCCCCTCTCAAGATCTAGTATGTGCAGCTATGCCAAATACCACCAAAGCCTTTGTATTATTATTGTAACTATGACCGAAGCTTCACCCCAAGCCCACTGCTATCTTGCACAAACAAGTCAGCCCTGCTACGGACGTGTTGACCGGGACCTTGCCCACCAAGAACTGCCCACGACTTCGACCAGAACATCTGATGGTCACCCTTGGCTGACTCAACGTCCTTGTGTGCTGTAAAAACTGTGCCAAAGAGTGCTATAGAAAAATATGTTTTGCTACCCTATACCCTATAAAAACCCTACCCCGACCTCAGTCGGGGCGGCTCTTCTCTTGCTTGCAGGAGGGAGGCGGTCCTGGCATGCCAGAATAATAAACTCGCCTACTGCCTTTGCAGCAGCCTCTCGGTCCTCATGTCTCCTTTTGGGGTCGGGGTGGGTGACTTGGAGGAACTTTGGTTCCAACATCTGGTGCGTTGGCCAGGAAGGCCCCAACCCACCCCAGGGGAAGCGACGACCCAGGTTGAAGGTGAGTGGAGCTCCTGAATTGTCTTGTGTCTCGTGCATTGTGTCTGTGGTCTCTCGTGTCAGTTTCTTTTCCAGGCCACCTAGGTGGGACGAAATTGGGGCTGTACCCGTCAAGAGGTGGACAGACGTGTCCGAGACCTCGCAGGGGGGCAAGGACGACCGTCCGACCCCGGGGGCAGCAGGGGGTAAGCCGCAGTTGGATGGGATTTTCCCAACTGGGCTCAGTTGGTCGGGATATTCCCAGCTGAACTCCCCCATAAGGCTTGGGCAATTGGACGGGATTTTCCCAATTGAACCCAACCTTGTCGAGTAAGCCGCAGTTGGATGGGATTTTCCCGACTGGGCTCATGGTGCGACTTTTCGGAGAAGGAGGACATACCCGAACTGAAGCGGGCCTCTGAGCTCCTCTGTTGCCGGCTTCTTTTACTTTCGCTTTCTTCCCGGGAGTGCTACCTCTCCAGCTAGCGCTCAGGAACTGGGCGTCTTGGGTATTTGTTGGATTTGTTATTGTCTCTTTCTCTGTGTTCTTAGGGTACTTTTGTTTTCAGGAAATTAGGTATATAATGGGGCAGACTCAATCAACGCCCCTTGACTTGACTATCAACCATCGGACAGACGTTAGGGATATCAGGAAAGGAAACTGGCAGGTTTTCTGCCGCTCAGAGTGGCCGGCCTTCCAGACGGCCTCCTGGGGGATGAAGTTTACCACCCTCTGTTCTGATGAATGGCCCACTTTCTAGGGTGGCAAATGTTTGTTTTAAGAAAGCCTCTGCCCCCCTGTACTGGAGGGGCCAGAAGAACTGTCTGTCGTTTTTTTTGTGCTGTGTTTATGATGATCTCATTTTAAGAGTTACTTTAAGTGTTTTGATTTGCTTAGTTATCTGGATTTTCCATAATATGTGTGTTTTATGTTTCAAAATAACACAGCTATGGCCATTTCACATTATTGCGCGCTTATAATTACATCTTGGTTTTTTTGACTTTTTATTATTTGGCATGCTCAATTTAAATGTACGTGCACACTTAAGAACAACATAAAAGGCCTGAGTACGTACTGACTAAAATATTTTGTTTTATCTTGATTTCTATGAAGCTTCACAAAAGATGATATTGTGTTTTTACCTAGGATCTAATAACATCACTTTTGTAATTCCTTTAAAAGTTTGTTTTCCCATATGTAATACCAACATATCTAGCAACCAGAAAGGAAAACTGATTTCTGAGAAATTCATTGGAATTTCTTCATTCTCCTGGTATGTATGCTAATTCCCTGTTTCCAGGTGTACTCCTGTGTTCTGTTAAAATTTTGCTAACTTAATTGGGATATAATGATTTTTAAAATGAGGTCTACTGTTATCGCCTCTTTTAAAGGACATTTTATAAAGGGTAAACAACAGAAAACCATCAAGTATGAAAGAAAATATGTATGGTAGTTAGATGTGCAAGAGGTTTAAAAGAAGGTTTAAAAGAAGTTTGTTTTTTTTAAAAAAAAAGGGGTTTATGGAATGAGCTATCTTACTTAGAGAGTTAAAGTATGTGCAGGAGGTTTATGAGTTGGTTACTTAAAAAAGTGTTAAAGTATGTGATGAAGGTTTGTGGAATGTGATGAAGGTTTGTGGAATGTCGTGAAGGTTTATAGAATGTTAGGTTTATGAGAAGACTAAAAATTAGAGATGATGGTTAAAGGAAATGTCATAAAAGAAAAGGCATTGAGCCTCAAAAATTAGAAATTAAGAATTAAGCTTCATGTATTCAAATGTATTTTAATTGTTTGTTTTGATTAAATAAGACAGCAGCCCTAACAGGGCCCTCATCTGCTCCCTGGGAAGTGGGTTCCCAGAGAGCAGGGCTCTGCTCAGCATCAGACCAACAGGAGGAACCGAGGCCCCGCTCGATGATGCCACCTCAGCTGCAGCTTAGAGCGGACTCAAGGCCAGCTGTTAAACCAACCTCTACTCACCTTTTGGAACAGGCCTCTCCTGGAGGGGGAGGAAAAGGGCACCTGCAAAATGAGGGAGGGAATGTTTTGACCTCTGTATGAATGTGTGAGTGAATGTCGGCCTGAGGTGGGAAACCTGTAACACCTCTGTGCTCGAGTTTGTAGTCCCACGGCGAGATCCCTAAGATCTCTTAAAGCCACGGGATTCGATTGGGCCAGTTCTGCGTTTCCATGGTGATAACATATGGTCTAGGGTGGGATCGGATTAGAATCCGATCGCAAGTCACGAAATAGCTGAACCCACTATGGCTAAGTTATCACCCATGACTCTGCAAAGAGTGTGGCCAGGCTGGCACTTGAATGATCTCTCCTGGAGGGATTCCCATCCTTTGTCTGTCTGTGCCGTGTGGTGGGGATCAATGCGACTTTAGCTCTTGTTAATCAATGAAAGGAAATTCCTAAAAATGTTTGCCCTGTAAGGAAAATGCTTCGTGTCTGAGACAATGACCATACAGTTTAAATAACATAGGAAATGAAAGAAGCTTCAGACATGTGTGGACCGTGAACTCTCCCCTTTTAGTGTTGTTGGGTGTGACTCTGGCTCCCCTGACCATGAGTGACATCGGGTAGAGTGCTGAGAGAGTCAACTTGTATTCTTGGACATGTCCTGTATACATCTTAGACAAGAAATTACCCCAGAAAGATCTTTAAATTATAATACCATCTAACTAGAAAGTTAAGAGGCTATAAACATCTGTACCAAAAATACCAGCTAGTAGCTCAGGAAAAGCTTTGTCTCACAATAGAAATGCCCTCGAGAGACTAAGGTGGAACAGGAATTTCATTTAGCTTCCATGTCAGCAAAACTCCTATCTGGAATATAGCATCCTCACCTGTAAGGGAGAGGTTGGCACCATCAGGAAGCTTTCATTTCTGTCCTGGAAATAGAATCCTTTATTTCTGTTTGTCCTAGAACTTTAAAATAAGGCAGGTGACCTAGGACTTAATATAGAAAAAGGAAAAAAAAAAAGAAAGAACCAGAAAACAAAGAAATCAGAACTTGACATTTGCCTTAGGGGATAGATTAAACAGGCATCCCAAGCAGACCAACTCAGGACCCCTCCCGACAGGGGAAAGATGGAAAAGATTCTTTGAATATGACTAGACTGGGTGCTTTGAGACAGTTGTGAGCACAGGAAGCTTTCATGTGGCCTATGTCCCAAACATGGGAATTTCCACTGGAGGAAAGATTGCCCCCTGAACCCCCGGGTCCAGGGGTCGAACACCCCAGTGGAGATCAATGTAATGGCCTGAAGCTCATAGCTTCCCTCCGATGGAAAAGGAGTTTGCCTAGGATATCCAGCAAAAGAAAGCCCAAAGTGCCAGGTTGAGCATCTCATGAGAACCTTGGGTTTAACATGCAAATGGGAAGCCTCTTTGTTTCTATGTTAATGGACTAGGGAGCACAAAATTCTAGTGCTCAACTTCCTTCCTAGGCTTTTGTCAACTTTTGATTTTACTAAAATGTTAATGATCAGGAAAATGACAGGTTCACCAGTTACAAAGTAGAATACAATGACAAACTTAAGGAGTTAAACCAGAAAAAAATAGCAAAACTCCAGGTGTTAGACAAACTAGTTCTGACAACAAATCTATGCTGGCTTTTTATTTAGTTCTGACAAAGAGTGGTCCTGCCCTAAAGATAAAAGAATGCTTACAGATCTATGGAACTTTCCATGTCAGGAGATAATGTCCCCTAAAAGGACTTGTGACAGGTTTTATAGCTCTTGGCTTTTACACCCTACAAACATGATGTTCCACACTAACTCTTGCTTGTACCCACAGTAAGATTGCTGAACTTTTTTGGTTTATCCTATGTGCCTTCCCAGTTACAATGGTCTAATCCTTGTGTAGATCTTGAAAGTTCAACCTGTGTTTTGTCTCTTTTAGATGGACCTTAAAGTAATAGGGCCATCTATAAAAGACCTCTAGACCATCTCAGCATTTCATAGATGAGGATATCTGACTGCACTTATTTCCTTCGCCCTGAGTCAGCAGGAAGCAGCCAGATCGAATCATTGCCCTTTATCCCCAGAGCGGTCTGAGTCCCCAAATAGGTTTATGGGGGAAATGAGGCAGGATTAGAGCAGCCATGCTGGGATGGGTCTCTCAAGGTCTTTAAAGTTCTTTGGAATTCCTAAAGGCCATCCACCACTGCTGGGATCACCATGAAAGAACTCCTGCTGAAGAAATAAAAACGTGGACAGGGAAACAAGCCAGGGATGGTTCAAAAACTGGTTCGATTCCTCTCCATGGCTAACTACCCTAATTTCTACTCTCCTGGGGCCCCTCCTTATAGTTCTATTGCTTCTTACATTTGGGCCCTGCATTTTAAATTGCGTGCTTGCTTTTATTAGAAAACACATCAACACAGTACAAGTAATGGTATTAAGACGACAGTACCAACCCATGCCCCAAGTAGACCAGAAAACATCCTCCGAATTTTAAGATTAAAATTTCACCAAAAGAAAAGGGGGGAATGTGGAAGAAAAGAAATTTTTACAGAAATTGTGACAAATAATGAGGTTATGACTAACAGCCTGGTGGTCAGCAGTTTTCAGAGTTCTAAAAACAAAATCTAATATGGGCGGCTAGATATTGAAAACATCTCCACTCTCAAGGTCCCTGTGAGAATCTTCCCCCTTCAAGGTCTCGGAGAAATGTTTTCAGTATGTCCAGATGCCGCCTAAGCCCGCTTGCCCCCTCCCCACACAGAACTCCGGGAAATGCTCCCCCTCTCAAGGTCTAGTATGTGCAGCTATGCCAAATACCACCAAAGCCTTTGTATTATTATTGTAACTATGACTGAAGCTTCACCCCAAGCCCACTGCTATCTTGCACAAACAAGTCAGCCCTGCTACGGACGTGTTGACCGGGACCTCGCCCACCCAGAACTGCCCACGACTTTGACCAGAACATCTGATGGTCACCCTTGGCTGACTCAACGTCCTTGTGTGCTGTAAAAACTGTGCCAAAGAGTGCTATAGAAAAATATGTTTTGCTACCCTATACCCTATAAAAACCCTACCCCGACCTCAGTCGGGGCCGCTCTTCTCTTGCTTGCAGGAGGGAGGCGGTCCTGGCATGCCAGAATAATAAACTCGCCTATTGCCTTTGCAGCAGCTTCTCTGTCCTCGTGTCTCCTTTTGGGGTCGGGGCGGGTGACTTGGAGGAACTTCAGTTCCAACAATAACATATAAGGAAATTGAGGAAATAATCTCGAAATTTCCCACCAAAAAATGTCCTGGACCAGATGGATTCAGCACAGAGTTCTACTAGACATTTAAACATTTAATAACACCAATACACCTTAAACTGTTCCATCAAATAGCAAAGGAAAGAACACTACCAAATTCTGTCCATGAAGGTAATATCATTTTAATCCCAAAACCTAATAAAGATTCACTTAAAAAAGAAAACTATAGGCAGATCTCTCTGATGAAAAAGACGCAAAGATTCTCAACAAAGTCTTAGCAAATAGGATTCGAAAACATATCACAAAGATTATCCATGGGGACCAAGTAGGCTTTATCCTCGGCACACAAGATTGGTTCAACATACGCAAATTAATAAATGTAAATCATAATATAAACCAGTGCAAAGTCCAACCACATGATACACTCAATAAATGTAGAAAAAGCTTTTGACAAGATCCACAGCCTTTTATTATCAAAACACTAGAGACAATAGGAATGGAAGGAACCTTTATCAGTATAATAAAAGCTGTATACAACAAACTCACAGCAAGGATTATGCTCAATGGGGAAAAACTGGAAGCATTCCCACTTCGATCAGGAACTACACAAGGCTGTCCACTCTTACCACTTCTATTCAATATTGTACTTGAAGTTTTAGCTGAAGCCATAAGACAAGAGAGGGGCGTAAAAAAGATTCAAATCGGCAAGAAAGAAGTCAAGCTATCGCTATTTGCAGATGACATGATCTTACATCTGAGTGATCCCGAAAACTCCACCAGGAAGCTCCTGGAACTAATTGAGAAGTTCAGCAGCGTAGCAGAATACAAAATAAACGTATAAAAATCAGTGTATTTCCTATATGCCCAGAATGAAAGAAGTGAAAAAGCCCTGAGAGACTCAATCCCATTTACTATAGCCCCTAAAAAATGAAATACCTTGGTATAAACCTAACCAAGGAGGTAAAAGACCTTTTCAATGAAAACTTTAAGACCCTAAAGAAAGAAATTGCAGAAGACACCAGAAGGTGGAAAGACCTCCCGTGTTCCTAGATTGGCAGAATCAACATTGTAAAAATGACCATCCTACAAAAAGCAATATACAAATTCCATGCTATACCAATTAAAATCCCAAAGCAATTCTTTAAAGAGGTTAACCAAACAATCTCAAAGTTCATATGGAGGCACAAAAGACCCAGGATAGCAAAGACAATCCTGAGTAACAAAAACACTGCTAGAGGTATAACCATACCAAACCTTAGTCTATACTACAAATCCATAATTGTAAAAACAGCCTGGTACTGTCTCCAAAATAGACATTCAAATCAATAGATAAGGGTTGAAGACCCAAATATAAGCCCACAAAAATACATCCATTTGGTCTTTGACAAAGGGGCCCAAAGAATCCAATGGAAAAAGAACAGCATCTTCAACAAATGGTGCTGGCAAAACTGGATATTCACATGTAGAAGATTAAAACTGGACCCGTACTTGTCACCTTGTACAAGACTTAATTCCAAATGGATCAAGGACTTTGATTTAAGGCCAGAGTCTATAAAAACCATAGTTGAAAGGTTAGGGAATTCTCTCGAGCTGATTGGGCTAGGCCAACAGTTCCTAAATAGATATTCAATGGCACAGTCACTGTTACCAACTCTCAACAGTTGTGATCCTGTGAAATTAAAGAGCTTCTGTTCAGATAAAGAGATTGTAACATGAGCTCAAAGGCAACCCACAGAATGGGAGAAAATCTTCACTAACCACATATCTGATAGAGCTCTATTATCCAGAGTGCACAAAGAACTTAGAAAACTAAACACCAAGGAAACTAATGGCCCAATTAAAAAATGGGACCTGGAACATAAGAGAAACTTTGCTAGGCATGAAATTAAAATGTCTAGCAAATATATTTAAAAATTCTCCATCGCCATCAGGGAAATGCAAATCAAAACTTCCCTGAGATATCATCTCACCCCGGTCAGGATGGCAGAAATCCACAATATGAACAACACCATATGCTGGAGAGAATGTGTAGAGAGGGGAACTCTCCTACATTGCTGGTGGGAATGCAGGCTCATACAGCCACTCTGGCGAGCCGTCTGGAGATTCTTAAAGAAATTAAACCTTGAAATGCCATATGACCCTGCAATTCCACTTCTGGGAATAACCCCCCATGTAGCAGAGGTTCACTTCAATAGCACAAGTGCGACCATGTTCATAGTGGCACTGTTTATAATTGTAGTCATTGAATCAACCCAAATGTCCAACAGTTGACGAGTGGATAAGGAAAATGTGGTACATCTATACAATGGAGTACAACTCAACCATCAAAAATGATGAATTACTGGAATTTGCCAGAAAATGGATGTCATTAGAAATAATTATATTGAGTGAAGTATCCCAGACCCAGAAAATTAAGCGCCATAGTACTCCCTAATAGATGGCTCCTAGTCCCAAATCCACACTCCACGATAAATCTCTGAAATACTGTAATTTCAATGAGTATGAACAAGAGGGATGGGGTAGGAGGGCCACACCAGAAACAAGGAGAGAGGGGACCATGTTACTGCAGAGAAAATAGGCCTCCATGAAGGACTGCAAGAAAGCAATGAGACATCTGGTTAAGTTCACAGACTTTTTGTTCCTGATCATTTACAAATGAGGGGGTGTGATCTCACCAGAATGGGAGGGCATATAGCCTGGCAGATAATAATTAACCATTTTGCAAATGGGTGATTGACCCCTCCCTCACTGTGGTTTAATACTTTTATTACATCTACCTTTGAATATACTCTTATAACAAGACTCTAGTTTAACAGCTTTTTATCGAAGGGCATTGCAGGAGCAGCAAAACAGCAAAAGAAAATCAACAAACCATAATCCAGAACTTCAGAGACTCTATATCAACCACCTAGAACTAGGCCATTCTAATCTCTCCTCATCCTGAAGCTCAGGGAAATTTGTGGAAGAGGGGGTGGTAAGAGTGTAAGAGCACAAGGATGGGAGGAGCAATAATATGCAAGATACTCCACACAAGTTAGGGCCGAAGCAATCATAATTGGACTTTGCATGCCCTGCACAATGTCCAACACACTATTGACCCCACAAAGTCTAGCATATGCTAAAAGCACCAAGATCCTTGGAGGCAAGGGATTGACAGCCAAAATAGTGTACCTATGCTTAAGGGGAACAAAGGAAAGGGTTCAGAGAAATGCCACTGGGTCCTTGTACGTCATGGGAGTGGAGGACCCGGAGGAGAGTTAGGCATGCACATTAAAGGATTCTCTGGGGATTGGGGGAGGGGAGGCACTGGGGTGTGGAGAGGGAGGGTTCAAGGGAGGGTGAGCAGAGGAATGGGGGGTAGGAGGAGGGAGGGAGGAGTTTGTATGACCGGAGATAATAAAAAATGTTTAAAAAAATGAAATATTTTGGAATCTTCATAACCAGAATCAAATATAAAAAGGTAATGAAATTCTTTTTCATGTTAACTAAGAATTTTATTTGTTAATTAATATACAGGATATTTTAATTTTATCTATCCATTTATTCTTTCTATAAAAATTAAGATTCAAATTAATTGAAAGATGAAACTCATATATCCGTATACAAATTATGATTTATATATTATGGAGCATAATAAGTAATGATAATAAAATAAGAAACATTTTTGCCAGAGCAAAAGGAAATAAATCCATACTCCTTGTAATATAATATAATATAATATAACTAATATAAGGGAATAAGAACCTACTGTAGAATTTACATTGCACTTTTATCTACTTGCAGCATGATGTGAAACTGTATGTTGTAGAGAATGTATCCATTTGACCCAATTATGATTATAATAGGTGTTATTATTTTAGGTGTAAATTTGTGAAAGCAAAGTATTATTTATGTAAAGAAGTTCAAGTTCTGCCACATGCATCATTTTTAGAGAAACTGGATGTCATTATTATTAATATCATTAGTGTTAGTATTTTGTTGACATATCACATCATTACCTAAAATGAAGCAGATGTATTGTGTCTACTCAAAATTGCTTCTCTGCATGTCATAAAACACTGTATATTTAGCAATTTCTTTTCAAATATGATATTTCAATGTTATGGAGAATTCCAGAAGGTTCAGAATAAAATAGAATTCAGAATGTACTTTTCACTAATCTCAATACTTTAATTATTTGAAATCTATATGTATTCTTGATTTGAAGGATGAGAATAGTAATAATCATAGAGCAATAGCCCTATGAAGTTTAAATTAATTCTATAAGATAGATTGTTGTGATATGTTCATCTGAGAGAAAAAAAATGATTCTCATATGATAGACTGTGGTAATCTATCTGTTTACTTTGCAGAGAAGCTGAACCAAAAGTGAGAAAAGGCATTTTCTTCAAAGCTAATGAAAGTAAGAGCCATACTTTGCAGGGGAAGAAATTACCCCAAGAGACGGGTAGAAGTGTAAAAGAGGATCACAAATTTGCCTGTGACATGAAGATAGGGAAAGAATATTTGTTCATCATTTGGACCAGGAATTGTGACGTTTCAAAACAGAAAACAAAGCATAAGAATAATGAAGAAATTCTCAGGGATAAATGTCATGAAGGATGGCAATTTGAGTGATTTCAAAAGCACTGTTCCTGAGCATTTAAAGAAAATACCTGCAGGCAACATTACAGCACTCAACGATATCCCCAGTTTTCTTCACAATTCTGATTTTGATGTCGGATCTCATCAACATTGCCTAAGAAGACTTTGAATTTTCAATACTCTTGCCTCAGATGCCAGAGAGATGAAAATGTAGCTCTATGCAACTACATCTAGATATTGCTTTTTTTCATTTATTTTTCTCAAATTGAAAAATAAATATTGAAATAATGAGCAAAGATTACAAAAGCAATAAAATTGCAAAGTAGCCTACTTGTCATGAAGGTAAGAATCATTTTACTTCTCTTCCAATGACAGCAGAAGCATTTCTTCTCATGAAAATTCAGTTTCTTTCATGTAGATTGACATTAAGTGATTCAGTGTTATTGTGGTATTTGTTGAGCTTCGAGGAAAAAATAAATCACAAAATACAGAAAAGATAACACGAATCCTAAGCATTCAAAGATTAAGGACTAAATAGATGAATATGAAATCTTAAATGACTACAAATTTTCAAAGAATAAACACTTTGTTAAAGTAATAATATTGATTATAATATGTAATAATGCAATATACATTAATAAGTAAATAAACTTTTGGTTTCACCTTGAAAAAAAAAGATCATGTCATCTGCAAATAGAGATAACTTGACTTCTTCCTTGCCAATTTGAATCCTTTATCTCCCTTTCTTGTCTTATGGTCTCAGCTAAGAATTCAAGTACAATATTGAATAGAAGTGGTGAGAGTGGACAGACTTGCATAATTCCTGATTGAAGTGGGAATGCTTCAAGTTTTTCCCCAGTGAGTATAATCCTTGCTGTAGGCTTGTTGTAAACAGCTTTTATTATATTGATAAAGGTTCCTTCCTTTCCAATTGTCTCTAGGGTTTTGATCATAAAGTGCTGTTGGATCTTGTTAAAAGCTTTTTCTGTATCTCTGGAGAGTATCATGTGGTCTTGGATTTTGGACTGGTTTATATGGTGAATTACATTTATTGATTTGTGTGAATTGAACCAAATTTGTGTGCCTGGGATAAGCCCTACTTGATCCCCATGAATGACCTTTTTGATATGTTTTTAAATCTGATTTGCTAAGACTTTATTAAGAATCTTTACATCTGTGTTCATCAAACAGAATGGTCTATAGTTTTCTCTTTTAAGTGTATCTTTCTAGGTTTTGGGATTAAGACGATATTAGCTTGATTGAAAGAATTGATAGTGTTCCTTCCTTTGCTATTTGATGGAACAGTTTAAGGTGTTATTAGCACCTTAAATGTCTGGTAGAACTCTGTGCTGAATGCATTTGGTCCAGGACATTTCTTGGTGGGAAGATTCTAGATTACTTCATCAATTTCCTAATATGTTTTAGGACTATTTAAATAATTCAAAACTTCTTGATTCAATTTAGGTAAGTTATGGTTACTTAGGAATTCATCCATTTCTTTTGTGTTGTAAAATTTCACAGAATATAAATTTTTCAAATAAGATGTTATAATACTCTGAATTTCTTGGTTATCAGTAGTGATAACACCATTTTCATTTCTAATTTTGTTGATTTGGATTTTCTCTCTCTTGCTTTTGGTTAATTTAATTAGGGGTGTATCAATCTTATTGATTTCAAAGAACCTGCTTTGGTCTGGTTGATTTGGTCTCTGTATTGTTTTTGTTATCTCAGTTTTGGATCTTTCTCTCTTGATTTTGCTGATCTCTCTTCTACTGCTTTTGGAATCAGATTGCTCTAGTGTCTCTAATGCTTTAAGCTGCATTGTGAAGTTATTTAATTGTGATGTTTCCATTGTTTTGATGTAGGCATTAAGGTTACGAACTTACTTCTTGGGACGGCTTTCATTGTGTCCCAAAGATTTTGATAAGTTGTATTTTCATTATCGTTCACTTCCAGGAAATCTTGAATTTCCTTTTTAACTTCTTCCTGAATCCAGTTCTCATTCAGCATCATAGTGTTTAGTTTCCAGGAATTAGTGTATTTTCTGTTGTTTGTTGTGTTGAGGATGTAAAGCTTTAGACCATGGTGGTCTGATAGGGTACAGGCCATAATTTCAACTTTCCTGTATATGTGGAGGTTCATTTTGTGGCCCAATATGTGATCTATTTTGGAGGAAGTTCCATATGCTGCTAAGAAAAATGTGTATTCTTTGGTGCATGGATGAAAAGTTCAATAAAGATCTGTAAGGTCCATTTCAGTAAGAGTTTGATTAAGTTCCAAAGTGTCTTTGTTCAGCTTTTGACCCGTTGATATATCCTACGTTGAGAGGGCGGTTTTGAAATCCCTAAAAATTATTGTTTTTGGGTTGATTTCTCACTTTAGACGCTGTACGGTTTGCTTAGTGAAAGTGGAGGGTTCCGAATTAGAGGCATATATGTTCAGTATTGTGAAGTCTTCCTGGCGAATTTTGCCTGTGACTAAAATGTAGTAACCATCTGTATCTCATATGATTTTTTTTGGTTTGCAGTCCACTTTGTTTAATAGCATAATAGCCTCCCCTGCCTGTTTCCTCATTCCATTAGCTTGCAGAATTTTGGATCAGCCTTTTTCTTTTTGGATGTGCCTAACTTTTGTAGAGAGATGAGTTTCCTGAAGGCAGCAGATTGATATTTTGAAGGAGGAACAGACAATGATTATGCCACAGAGGCTTCCATCCCCCATACAGAGAGGCTCCTTGGACTCCTCCCTCTTGCTAAACATACAAATCTCATGAGACTATGCCTTCTCCAGAGCAAAGATATTTGGTGCTGTTAAACTGCCCAGCTGAAAGGACCAATCTGTACATGACAACTCAGGAAAGACTCAAGCTTGGACTTATGGGATGTCAGGTGGGCTATATAAGCAGCCTGATACTTAAAATATATGAACTGCAAGCTGATAGCCTACAATACAAGCCTGAGAGCCTGCTTTGCAACTCGCCTGACTCCTAGAGTCTGTTCTGTTGACACTGCACAAGTTTATGCCCACCCTCAAGGGTCTCTGTGGGCATCTGTTACACTGTTACATTATTACAATAGGTTGTGATTTTTTATCCAAATTTGTAATCTCTCTTGATTTGTAATGTCTCTTGATTTTTGAGTTAATTCCATTGACAAATAATGTTGTAATGGAGAAATTATTTTTAATTCCTGACACTTTTTATGTTTAGTGGCTTTTGTAAGTGTATTATTTGGCTTTTAGATTTTGTGGTTTTATACTTCCCTTCGGCCCTCCTGAATATGCTTGTTTTTTCTTCAAGTTTGAAGGCCTGATTTGGTATACATGTAAGCCTTCAAGTTGTCTTTATGCTGAAAAACTTTCCCCCCCTCGATCATGACTGATAGCTTTGCAGGGTATATTAGCCTAATTTGACACTTTTGCTCATTCAATACCTGAAGTATGTCTCTCCATGCTCTTGCTTTTACTGCTTCCATTGAGAAATCATTTGTTATTTTAAAAGGTTTACCTTTAAAAGTGACTCGACTTTTTCTTTGTCTTGAATGTGGAGAGTTTTGACTATTATATGCCATGGCAAGTTTCTATTTTGGTCATATCTGTTTGGGGTGTGGAATGCCTCTTGTATTTGGATGGGCCACTCATTCTTTAGATGATGAAAGTTTTCCTTTCTTATAATTTGAAAAATTTCCTCAGATGTGGTATTTTGAATTCTTGCTCTAAGATTCCATGAATGTGCATGTTAGGCTTCTTCAGGGGTCCCATAACTCTTGAATAGTTTTCTCAAGTACTTCTTCCACTTTGTCTTCAAGATTTGAAATTCTATTTTCTACTTCATTAGTTTTGCAAATAAGACTCTTTGTTGAGTTCTGAGTTGAAGATAACTTGTGTTTTAGTTCACTTTTAAATTTTACCTGAAACTGTTTTAGCTGCTCTATGCCTATTTTTGTTTCTTGAACAGTTTTACTCAACTCCTCCAAGTGTATGTTGTGATCCTGTTCAAAGTGGCTGATAAGGTTATTTAACTCCTCCTGAATTTCCTCTTTCATAGTATTGATCATAGTTATTATCATACTTTGAATGTTGTTATCTTGGGTCTGTGTTTATTGGGTATTTTCTGTGAATTTGTTCTGGTTGGAATCTATCATAATGGGGCTTTTGTATTATTATTTATTCAATTGTGTGTGTGTATATGTGTTTGTATGTGTGTATATGTGTTTGTATGTGTGTCTGTGTATTGTGCATGTGTGCACATGTATGTGTGTGTGTAGAACCACGGGCGAATTCTGGAACCACCATGGACTACCTCCACATCCTCCTTCTTTATTCTGTCCAGGGATTCACAGACTCTGCCCTACCAGGACCAGAAACACAGGCTGCCCCTGCTTACTACCTGGCGTCTATACGTGGGGTCTAGGATCCAAACTCAGGACCTTCTGCCTGCAAGGCAGATGCTTAACCCCTGAGTCACCTCTCCAGCCCTGGGGCTAATTCTTTCAGTGGGAGATTTGTTTTCTTGGGTTTTGTTTCTCATCAATCTGCACTTTGACTTGGGCATTGTTATTTTATTTCTTCAGACCTTCTTTCACTTCCCTGTGTGTTTTTCACTGAACTGAATTAGTTGGAATTGCTACTCTCAAGCAGTTATTACTAGTGTTTGCCTTGGAGTTGGGTACGCTTGTCTGTTGTTATTGTTGTTTCTTAGATGCTTCTAGATGTTTCCTATTAGACTGTTACTACATCAATTAAGTCAGGTTTAGTGGACATGGAGTGAATATTTATATGGTAGTACACTTTTTTGATTTAGAACCTTGGAGTCTATGTGGGGTGAGTGGTATAGTCTCTGAAGTTGTACATATTTTCAGGGGTGGTATAACAGTTACTCTTAACTATTGCTGTGAGAGAACATCCAAAGTCAACCAACTTAAGGGAGAAAGGAAGATTTTTTCAGCTTATGGTTCCAGCGAGGAAGTACTCTCTCAACGCAGAGGTGGCATGGCTTGCTGGCCAAAGATGGAAGAGGCTAAGTCACCACAGACATCTTGGAAGCTGAGAGCAGACTGTTTGCTATAAAGGCAAACTTCTTCTAGTGGTAGGGTGGGACTAATCCACCTCAAGTCCCCCCTTGTGACTGCCTTATTCCAGTAAGGCTCCACCTCTCAACATACCATGACCTTGCCAAACACATGAGACTTTGGGGGACATATTTCAAACTATAACAGGTGGCTATATGGAAAACTTAATCTACAGTGACCAATAATTCAAGGGAACAGGATGGTAAAAAAGGGTTTACTTATCTTTGGGCTGGATGTGAAGAATATCTCCCATCTGATAGGATGATTTCAGAAGACTTCAGATGTATGGCCTTTGTCCCCTAGACATTTGCTTTGTTTACTTTGGACTCTGTTGAATTCTGAGAAGTAGTGTGTCCTCCCTGACCTGCGAGTGTATACATTTATAAATGATTATATATAAATATATATTGTCTACCCAATTGCCAATCCACACTCAACTCTGTTATTGCTCCCTTTAAAAGAAATTTCTTGAGGGATAGTTAATGTGAAAACAGTAGGGAAACATCAAGTAAAAAAAGATATGAAGGAAATAAATATGTTACTTAGAAAGATAAAGTATGTACAGAAAGTTTGTGAGAAGGTTTATATACAGGAGGTTTATGAGCTGGTTATTTAAAAAATGTTAAAGTATATTGTGAAGATTTGTAGAATGTTAGGTTTATGAGAAGATTAAAAATTAGACATGATGGCTAAAGGAAATGTTATGTGTTATGATTCTTGCATGCTATAGAAGAAAAGACATTGAGACACTGAGATTAGAAATTAAGAATTAAGCTTCATATATTCAAGTGTTTTTCAATTGTCTCCATGTATACAGAGATTTGGATACTTGTTAAATCCTAATTCCTAAAGGGTAACTATTATATTTATAAGGCCATATACTTTAAAGACAAAAATTTTGGTAATGGGCCTAGGTAAGAACTACAAAATCTTAAATTTCATTATAAAAGAATCAAGTTATAACATTTTCTCAGACATGGACTCTATACATATTATATAAGTAATGGTCCCCCAGGAAGATCTTTGTAATACCATCCTCCAACTATATTTAAGACTTCCTCAGATATGCGTCATTTAATACTTTCCTCATTTTATACACTTTAATGGCTTTACAGTGACAGAATGCCTTTGACATATACCCGTCCTAACCAGACCCAGTGCTCCACTGGAGTCGTGGGTGTCTTTATCTTTCTCCTCAGCAGGCTTACCGCTATGGATTCCCAAACGTTTATTCTGCCTAGTGGAAAATCATAGATTGTCTCCCTGACAAGACAGGCTTGGGTGCCTACTTTGCTTGCTGATCTTTCCATGATTTGTAAGGCGGCCAATGAATAAGCCCCTGACTCCTCTTATTTGAACAGGTTCTGCATCAATGGGCCATGCAGCTCCAAACCCATTTTGATTGGTATCATCTTCTTAAGGCGGTTTTGGAGCCAGCTGTTTTCTTTAATTGGTGCTCTGCCTATGATGATCAGGGAGAAGCATAAGCCTGCCTCAACCTTAACATCACATTGGATATGCTCATGGGTTATGGACAATATATTGATCCCATATCACAATGCACCAGAGGCTTGGGTACATATTTTCAATAGGTGTCTGACCTGGCCTTCAAGGCCCTAAAGGCTTGCTCTTGCCTCATGTGACCCTCTGCTTAACACTTTATTGGATCTCCAACATTTCCAAAGCCCATGAGCAACTTTCTCAGTACATCAAGGGATCTTGGTCTCAGGTCTTCCTTAATTACACATTGAATTTGAGCCAAAAGATAGAACATATTAACATAACAGATGTGGCTCCCCTGCTTATAGATACTGGGTTTTCCTCCAGAATCTGGAACAACTTTAAAAGGCTGTTTGATACCTCTTAGATTGTAACTTATGCTATCATAGAAGGAATTGTTCTTTTATTAACTATATTGCGTAAGTGTCTCCTTCAGCACATCTAACAGCAATGCTCCATCAACAAGACCATGATATAGGCTCTTATGGCCCTTGAACATCCAAGCCACAGATTCATAAGCGGTTGGTCTAATCTTCTATCCACATATCCTGACATGCCTACCAGAGGTAAGGTTTTTCAAGGGCAGGTAGTCAATGACAGGTAAGATCCTGTGAGACAGGACAAGCTAAGGCAGGCATGGTCTGTCCTGATGAATGCCCTCTGAGGCTGGTTCAGCAAGGTCAGAGCAAAGAACTCAGGCTCCTGCTGGTTGCCAAAATAAATAAAAAGGATGGATATGTAGGCGAAACAGACCAGGCAGGCATGTATTGTCTGTATGGGCCACATGCGTGAAAGCAACTTCCCCAAGCTAGAACCTGCTGCCATACCTGGTGCTGATATCAAACTGCCTGGCTGAAAGGACCAATCTGGACAGTCAATGCAGCAAAAGCTCCAACTGGTACTTATGTAATGTTGGATGGGATATATAATCAGCTCGAATTTACAATAAATGAGTCTGTAAGCTTGTGAGCCTGCTTTGCCACTCACCTGACTCCCGGAGACTGTGATATTGATTTTATGTCTGCTTATCCCCGCCCCAAAGGTCTCTGTGGGTCCTCATGGGTCCCTGAGACTGCTACAAAGGAGAGATCACAGTGGTCATGACTTATGCTAATCATGAAAATCTCACAATGGTCATAGAGACTTCACAATGGTCATAGAGAGCTAATAATGTTCATAGTGTTACTACAGTAGTCACACCTCATAGTGGTCATACAAAGCTCACAGTGGTCATAACTCATAGTAGTCTTAGGGTACTCATAATGGTCATAGAGCACAGTGGTCATGGAGAGCTCACAGTGGTCATAGAGAGATCACAATAGTAAGAACTCACAAAGTTCTTAGAGAGAGCTCATAATGAACAATGAAAGGTAAAAGTGCTCATAGTTCATAGTGGTCATAGAGAGTTCATAGTGGTCATAGAGAGTTCACAGTGGTCATATCTCACAATGGTTAAAGGGAAAACATAAGGGACAATGAGATCTTACAGTAGTCATGGCTCATAGTAGGCATAGGGAGTTCACAGTGGTCATACAGTGCTAATAATGTTCATAGTGTTATCACAGTGGTCCTAAATTATAGTAATCATAAAGATCTCACAGTGATCATAGCTCATACTTGTCATAGAGATGAGAGTAGACATAGAGAACTCACACTTGTCATAGCTCATACTGCTCATAGATCTCTCGATGGTCATATTTCATAGGGGTAGTAGGGAGCTCAAAGTGGTCATAGAGAGGTCATAATCATTAGAGATTTCACAGTGGTCATAGAGAGCTCATTCTGGTCATAACCCAGAGTGTACATACAGAGTTCAGAGAGGTCATAATTCACAACAGCAATCATAGGGAACGCACATTGATCATAGCTTTTACTGCTCATAGACAGCTCACAAAGGTCTTAGCTCACAGTGGTCATAGAGAGTTCATAGTGATCATAGAGAGTTGATAATGGCCATATAGAGCTCACAGTAGTCATGGAGGCCTCATAGTCATCATGGAGAACTCATAGTGGTCCTATAGAGAGTGCTCATAACCATAGTTATAAGCTCATAAGTGCTCAGAATGCTTATAGCTCAAAGTTCTCATAGAGAGCTCACATTGGTTAAAGCTCATAATATTCTTAGTGATCTCACAGTGGTCATAGCTCAGAATGTTCATACAGAACTCACAGTGGTCATCGCCCATATTGGTCATACAGAATTCATAGCGGTGATAGCTCATAGTGGTCATAGAGAGTTCATAGTGGACATAGAGAGCTCAAAGTGGTTATAGCTCATAGTGTTTTAAGGGAGCTCACCATGGTCATAAGTCATTTTGGACATAGAAAGCACACAGTGGTCAAAGGGAGCTGTGATCAAAGCTCATAGTGGATACACAGAGCTCACAGTGGCATAGCTAATAGTGGTCAGAGAGATCTCATAATTATCATAGATTACTTACAGTGGTTATAGAAAGCTCATAATTATCATAGATAGCTCAGAGTTGTCAGAGATAGCTCAAAGTGGTAATAGGTAAATCATAGTGGTCATAGATTCCAGTGGTCATAGCTCCTAGTGCTATTAGAAATCTCTTTGGTCATAGAAAGCTCACAGTGGTCACAGAGAACTCACGGTCATTACAGAGAACTCACACTGGTTATATCTCATAGTGATTATAGGAAGCTCATAATGGTTAGAGCTCATAGTGGTCACAGGGAGTGCATGATGGCCATAGAGCACATATTTATCAAGGAGAGATCATGGTGGACATAGAGAACTCTCAGTGCTCATGGCTTACATTTGATATAGAGAGCTCCTAGTACTTATAGAGAGCTCACAGTGGTCATAGTTCCTAGTGGTCAAAGAAAGCTCACTGTGTCCCTAATAACCTAATAATTTTTTATCACTGTGTCATACCTCATAGTGGTCATAGAGACCTCAAAGTAGTCAGACAGAGATCACAGTGATCCTAGAGAGTTCACAGTTGTCATAGAGAGCTCAAAGTGGTATTAGAGAGGTCATAGTTGTCATAGATTATAGTGGTCATAGGAAGGTCATAATAGCCATAAAAAGCTCACAGTCGTCATGGAGAGCTCACAATGGAAATAGAGAGCTCACAGTGTTCATAACTCATAGTAGTGATAGAGAGCTCATATTGGACATAAAGAGCTCACAGTTGGTCATACAGAGCTCACAGTGGTCATACAGAGCTCTCAGTTGTCATGGCTACTTGATATAGAGAGGCCACAGTGGTTCTGTGCATAGTTGTTATAAAGAGCACAGAGTCCTCAGAGTTCACTGTGGTCATACTTCAAAGTGGTTTTGGAGAGGCAATGATGTTCACAGTAATCTCACAGTGCTTATAGCTCATAGTGATCATAAAGATTGCACAGTGGTCATAGCTTATAGTTATCATAGGAAGCTCACAGTGTTCACAACTCATATTGGTCATAGGGAGCTCATAGTGGCCCTATCTCAGAGTAGTCATAGAGGTTCAAAGTAGTCATGGAGAGTTCACAGTTGTCAGATATTTCAAAGTGGTCATAGAGAGCTCACAGTCGTCATTGCTCATTGTGGTCACTGAGAACTCACACTGAACATACAGAGCTCTCAGTGGTCATAGAGAGCTCAGAGTGGTCACAGTTCACACTGTGCATAGAGTGTTTCCAGTGGTAAAAGAGCTTATAGTGGTCAAAGAGCTTAATAGTAGTCATAGAGAGCTTACAGTAGTCATAGATCATATTTATCACAGATAGCAAAGAGTGGTCATAACTCATAGTAGACAGAGAGAGCTCACAGTGGTCATAGAAAGCTCACAGTCGTCATGGATAGCTCATAATGGTCATGGGGAGATCAGAGTGGTCATAGGTTTTACTGGTTATAACAGCTCACAGTGGTCAGAACTCATTGTTGTCATAGAGCGCTAACAGTTATCAAAGAGTCCTCAAAGTTGTCACAGAGAGCTCACGATGGTCATAGAGAGCACACAGAGCTCATAAAGAGCTCATAGTAATCACAGCTCAATGTTCATAGAGTGTTCACAGTTTTTATAGCTAATCTTAATCATAGAAAGCTCATAGTGACCATAGAGAGTTCACTATGGTCATGGAGAGCTCACAATGGTCATGAAGAGCTGATAGTGATCATAACTTACAGTGGTCATGCAGAGTTCAAATTGGTCATAGCTCATATTGGGCATAGAGAGTTCATAATGGCCATAGTGAGCTCACAGTGGTCAGGGAGAGTTCACAATGGGAATAGTGAACTTACAGTGCTCTTAATTCTTAGTGGCCATAGAGAGCTCACAGTGGTCATAGTTCCTAGTGGTTGTAGAGAGCTCTAAGTGGTCATATGTCATAGTGGACATAAACAGCTCACAGTGGTTAAAAAGAGATCACAGTGGTCATAGCTCATATTTGTCACAAAGAACTTATCGTGGTCATATAGAGGTATTCACAGTCATTGAGATTTTACATTGGTTCTAGAGAGGTCACTGTGATTGTAGGGAGCCAGCTCACAGTGGTCATAGGGATCCCAGAGTGGTCATAGAGAACTCATAGTGATTATAGAGATCTTACAGTCATCCTAGAGAGATCATTGTATTCATAGAGAATTCACAGTAGTCATAGAGTGCTCACAGCAGTCATAGAGAGCTTATAATAGTAATATAAAGATCATAGTTGTCATAGTTCACAGTAGTCATAGACAGTTCATGGTCATGGTCCTCATAGAGAGTTCACATTCTTCATAAAGTGCTCAGAGTGGCCTTACAGATATTACAGTGGAAACAGAGCTCACAGTAGTCCTAGAGATCTCACAGTGGTAACAGGCAGCTTTCAGTCATCATAGAGAGATAATAGTGAAAACAGATAGCCACAGTTGACCATAGATAGGTCACAGTGGTTATTGAGATTTCACAGTGGTTATAGAGAGGTCATAGAGAAAATAGATCATCGTGGTAATAGTGATCTCTTGTGGCCATAGAGAGCTCATTGTGGTCATTGCTCATAGTGATCTAGGAAGCTCACACTGGTCATAGAGAATTTACAGTGGTCATGAAGAGCTCACATTGGTCATATGACCTCAGTGCTCATAGTAGTCATACTCATAGTGAAGATAGAATTCTCTTGTAGCCATAGAGAGCTCACAATTGTCATAGTTCATAGTGTTACTAGAGAGCTCACAGTGTTCAGAGCTCATAGTTGTCATGGATAGCTCTCAGTGATCATAGCTTATAGTGGTCATAAAGACTTCAAAGTCGTCATGGAGATGTCACAGTCATCAGATATTTCAACGATGTCAAAGAGAGCTCAGAGTATTCAAAGAGAGCTCACAGTGGTAATAGAAAAGTCATTGTGGTAATAGAAAAATCATTGTGGTAATAGATTATAGTGGTGATAGCGATTCCTTATAGATATAGAGAGCTCACAGTGGCCATAGCTCATAGAGGTCTAGAAAGCTCAAGGTGGTCATATAGAGTTCACAGTGGTCATAGAGAGATCACAGTAGTCATAGTAAGCTCACAACTAGCAGAGTTCATAATGGTCATAGATCACAGTGATGAGAGTTCTCTTGTGGCCATAGAAAGATCACAATGGTCATAGTTCATGGTGTTCAAAGAAAGCTCACAGTGATCCTAGAGAGCTCACAGTGGCCAGAGAGTGCTCAAGATGGTCATAGCTCACAAGGGGCACAGAGAGTTCATAATTGCCATAGAGAGCTCACAGTCATCATGAATTATACTGGTCACAGAGAACTCATAGTGATCTTAGAGAGCTCACAGTGGTAACACATCATACTGGTCATAGTAACCTCAGAGTGTTTATAGCTCATAGTAGTCATAGAGAGTTCACAGTGATCATAGCTCATAGTAGTCATAGAGAGCTCATAATGGTCCTAGACAACTCACAGTGGTTATACCTCCTAGTAATCATAAAAATCTCACAATGCTTATAGCTCACATTGGTCATAGCTTATAATCGTCATAGAAAGCTAATAATGTACACAGAGAGTGCACAGTGGTCATAAATCATAGTGGACATAAAGACCTCACAATAGTTATAGAGAGCTCACAGTGTTCATACCTTGCATAGGACATAGAAAACTAACAGTGGTCATAGGTCAAAGAGGTCATAGAGAGCTCAAAGTTGTCATAGAGGTAACAGTCATCAAACATTTCACAGGGGTCATAGATAACTCATAATGGTCATAGCTCACATGGTCATAGATTGTTTGTAGTGATCACAGTCCACAGTGATCATAGAGAGCTCACAGTGGTCATAGAGAACTTGTAGTGGTCATAGCTCACAGTGCACATAAAACTCTCAAAGTGGTCTAAGCTCAAAGTGGTTATAAGGAGCTCATAGTGGCCACAAATTGCTCAGAGTACTCATATGTCGTTATGGTCATAGAGAGCTCACAGTTCATAGAGAGCTCATAGGGTTCATACAGACCTCATGTTGGTCACACCTCAGTTGACATAGAGAACTCAGAGTGTTCATATCTCATAGTAGTCATGGAGAGCTCATAATAGCCATAGTGAGCTCACAGTGGTCACAGAGAGTTCACAATGGAAATAGAGAACTCATAGTGGTCATAGCTCATACTGGTCATGAGGAGCTCAGAGTGGTCATAGAGAACTCATAGTGGTGATAGAGAGTTCAAATGCTCATAGAGAGCTTCTAATGGTCATAGTTTACCGTGGTCATGGGTAGCTCATAGAAGTTATGGAGAGCTCAGTGTGGTCATAGGCTATTCACAGTGGTCATAATTCATAATTGTCATAGAGAGGTCAAAGTGGTCATAGACAGATTACAGTGGTCATAGTTCATAGTGGTCATAATGATCTCACATTGTAGTGGTCATAGGTGGTCATAGGTAGCTAATACTCTTCATAGAGAGCTCAGAGTAGTCATAGTTCAAACTGGTCACAGAGAGCTCACATTGGTCATATCTGATAGTGCTCATAGAGCGCTCATAATGGACATAGCTCACAATGATCATATAAAGCTCACAGTGGTCATAGTCTGTGCATAGTAGTAATAGCTCACAATCCTCATAGAGCACTCATAGTGGTTCTACCGCATATTATTCATAAAGAGCAAATAGTAGTCATACAGAAATCATAGTAGCCTTAGCTCAGAGTGGTCATAAAAAGGTCAAATTGCTCATAGCTCATAGTCATTATAGAGAGCTCACAATGGTAATAGAGAATTCAGTTGTCATAGAGAGCTCGCAGTAGTCACAGCTCACATTTGTCACAGAGAGCACAGAGTGGTCATAGCTCATAATAGTCATAGAGTGGTCTCACTGGTCATACAGAGCTCACAGTGGTCTTACAATGCTCACAGAGTTAATAGACAGATCACAGTGGTCATAGAGAGATCACAGTAGTCATACAGACCTCATAAAGGTCATACAGTGTCCATGGTGAACATAGAGAGCTCATAGTGGGCATGGCTTATTCTGGTCATTGAGAGCTCATAGTGATCCTAGAGAGCTCACAGTAGTCATATCTCACATTTGTCATATTTAGATAATAGTGGTGATAACTCATACTGGTCATAAAGTGCTCACAGTGGTCATAGCTGAGAGTCGTCATAGAAAGCTCAGTAGTCACAGTGAAATCACTGTTGTAATATCTTGCAGTGGTCACAGAGAACTTACAATGTTCATAGAATCCTCACAGTTTTCATAGAGACCTCAGAGTGGTCATAGCTCACACTTTTCATAGAGTGCTCACAGTGATCCTGGCTCACAGTGGTGAAAGAGAGCTCACAGTGCTCATAACTCATAGTGGTCATAGAGAGCTCATAATGTTGATAGAGAGCTCACAGTGGACATAGCTCACAGGGTTCATAGAGATGTCACAGTGGTTGTAGCTCACAGTGGTCACAGAGAGCTAATAATGTTTATAGTGAGCTCAAAGTGGCCATAACTCTTAGTGGTCATAGAATACTCACAGTGATCACAGAGAGGTCACAGCCATTAAAAATTTCACAATAGTCACAATTGTCATAGAGAACTCATAGTGGTCATAGTAAGCTCACAATCAAAATAGAGACCTCACACTGGTCATAGTCATAGAGAGTTCAGAATGGCCTTAGAGAGCTCTCAGTGGGTATAGAGAGCTCACAGTTGTCATAGAGAGCTCATTTTGGTAACAGCTCACATAGAGTGTTCATGGTGAATAGAGAGAGCTCACAGTGCTCTTGGCTTACACTCATTATAGAGAGCTCATAATGGTCCTAGAGGACTCTCAGTGGTTATTCATCATAGTTGTCTAAAGAGCTCAGGGTGCTCATAGCTCACAGTGGTCACTCCTCACATTAGTCTTAGAGAGCTAATAATGTTTATAGTAAGTTCATAGCTCATTTCTCATGGAGAACTCACAGTGGTCATAGAGAGCTGAGAGTGCTCATAGAGAGCTCACAATGCCCATAACTCATATTAGTCATAGACAACTAAGAGTCGCCATCAGTCATCATAATCATAGATAGCTCAAAATTGTCATAGCTCATAGTGGTCACAGAGACCTCACAGTTTTCATAGCTCATAGAAATCACAAAGGTCATAGGTCATAGTGCTCCTAGAGAGCTCACAGTGGTGATAGAGAGTTCACAGTGTCATAGCTCATAATATTCATAAAAAGCTCACAGTTGTCATAGCTCATAGTGGTCATTGAGAGTTCGTAGTGACCATAGAGAGATCACAGTGGTCATAGATACGAGGGGTCATTGAGAACTCACAGAGGTGATAGATAGCTCATAGTAGTCACAAGTCATAGAGGTCATAGAGACCTCACAGTTGTTATATATCACAATGGTTATAGAGATTCCATAGTGGGCATAGAGAGCTCACAGTGGTCATATCTCATAGCAGTCATAAAGACCTCACAATGGTCATAGCTCGTAGCTGTCATAGAGATCTCATAATGCACATAAAGAGATCACAGTGGTCATAACTCATAATGGTCATATAGAACTCACAGTGTTCATATCTCATAGTGTTCATAGAGAAATCACAGTGGTCATTGCTCATAGTTCTCATAGAGAGCTCGTAAATGACCTAGAGTACTCACAGTCCACATAGCTCATAGTAGTCTTAGTTCATAGTGATCATGAAGAGCTCACAGGTCATTGTGTTAGTGTAGGACTCATGGTGATCATAGAGATATCACAGTGATTATAGCTAGCTCTCCATGATCATAGAGAACTAATTCTAGTCATAGGGAGATCACAATTATCATAGAGAGCTCACAGTGGACATAGAGAGCTCACATTCCTCATAGTGAGCTCATAGTCATCATATCACAGTGGTGATAGAGAGTTCATAACTCAAAGTGCTCAGAGAGATTGCAGAGTGGTCATAGCTCATATGGATGAGAAAGAGCTCATAATGATCATAGAGAGTTAACAGTGTTCATATCTCAAAGTGATCACAGAGAGCTCACAGTGGTCATATCTCAGTGGTGATAGAGACCTTATAATAGCCATAGCTCATAGGGGTCATAGAGAGCTGATAATGGTCATCAGTAACTCACAGTGGTCATAGCTTACAGTAGTCAGAGAGAACTCACAGTGTTCATAGAGGGCTCACACTGGTCATAGATCATAGTGTTCATAAAGAGCTCAAAGTGCCCCTAGCTCATAGTGGTTATAGAGAGATCACAGTGGTCATACAGGGCTCACAGTAGTCATACCAAAATCAAAGTGGTCACAGAGAAGTCACAGTTGTCATTGAGCTCACAGTTCTCATACAACTCATAGTTGTAATAGAGGTCATAGAGAGCTCATAGTGGTCATAGAGAACTCACAGTGGTCATAGAGAGGTGACAGTGATCATAGGTCACAGTGATCAAAAGAGCTCACCGTCAACATAAAAAGCTCACAGTGGTCATAGAGATCTCAAAGTGGTCATAGAGAAGTCACAATACTTATACATCATAAAAATTACAAGAGCTCACAATAGTAGAAAGCTTAATAGTAGTTATAGGGAACTCATAGTACTCATATGTCAAAATGGTCATAGAGAGCTCATAAAATTCAGAGTGCTCATAGTTATCATAGCTCATAGTGATCATAAAAATCTCACAGTGGTCATAGCTCATAGTGCTCATAGATATCTCACAATTTTCATAGATGGTTCACAGTAGTCTTAAAGAGCTCACAGTGGTCACAGAAAGCTCAAACTACTTATAGAGAACTCACAGTGGTCATAGCTCTAAGTGGTCATAGACAGCTCATAAAAGACATAGAGAGCTTACAGTGGTCAAAGCTCATAGTAGTCATAGTGAGCTCACAGTGGTCACTGGTTATAGTGCTCATAGTGAGCTTACAGTAGTCATATAAGAGCTCATAGAGTGGCCATAGATTGGTCACTAGTTTTAGAGCATTCATAGTGGCCACAGAGCGCTCACAGTGGTCATTCCTAATAGTAGTCTTAAAGTGTTGATAATGGTCATAGCTCATAGTGATAATACAGAGCTAATAATGGCCATAGGGTGCTCACAGTGGTCATAGGGTGCTTACAGTGGTTATAGAGACCTCTAAGTGGTTATAGAGAGCTCACACTTGTCATAGAGAGCTGATAATGATCTCCTTGCACACAAAGGTCATAGAGCGTATATAATGGTCATGTAGAGCTCATTGTGACCATAGAGAGTTCACAGCCATAAAGCTCACAGTGTCATAGCTCATTGTGGTCTTAGAGACCTCCTCGTAGTCACAGAGGATTCACTGTGTTCGTAGCTCCAATTGGCACAAATAGTTCATAATGGTCATAGAGAACTCACAGTGGTCATAGAGAACTTACATTAATCATAGAGATCTCATAGTGGTCATAGAGAGCTCACACTAGTTATAGATCATAATGCTCATAGAGAGCTCACTGAGGTCAAAGAGAGCTCACAATGGTCATAGGACATAAATGTAATAAAGAGCTCATCATGGTCATAACTCAGTGATCATATAGAGATCACAGTGATAATAGGTAATATTGCTCATAGAGAACTACAGTGGTTATAGAGAGCTCACAGTGATCACACCTTAAAATGGCCTTAGAGAGCTCATCATTGTCATAGTTCACAGTGGTCATAGAAAGTTCATAGTGGTCATAGTTTATAGTGATCATAGAGAGCTCATAGTGGTCATAGCTCATGGCGGTCATAGATAGCTCATACTGGCAACAGAGAGCTCACAGTTGTCAAAGCTCACAGTGGTCAAAGAAAGCTCACAGTGGTCACATTTCACAATGGTCATACAGAGCCCACATTGGTCATACCTCATAGTGATTATAGAGAGCTCATAGTGATAACAGAGAACTCAAAATTATCATAGACAGCTCACAGTTGTCAAAGCTCATTGTGGTCAAAGAAAACTCACATTGGTAGTAGATCATAGTGGTCAAACAGGGCTCATTGTGATCATAGAGAGATCACAGTGGTAATAGCTCAAAATGGTCATACAGAGGTCACAGTGTTCATAGCTCATAGTGATCTTAGAGAGTCCACAATGATCATACAGAGATCATACTTGCCAGAGAGAGCTCATAAGGTTCATAGTTTGCGGAGGTCATAGAGAGATCATACATGTCATAGATCAAGTGCTCAGCTTACAATGGTCACAGCTTACAATGGCCATAGATAGCTCACAGTGATCATATTTCACAATGGTCATAGAGAGCTCATATTGGACAATGAGAGCTAGCACTGGTCATAGGTCTTAGTGGTCATAGAAGGCTTATAGTGGTCATAATTCACAGTGATCATAGAAAGGTCACAGTGGTCAAAGAAAGGTCACAATGGTCATAGAGTGCTCACAGTGGTCAGACCTCATGATGGACATTAAGAGCTCACAATGGTCATAGCTCATAGTGGTCAGAGTGAGATCATAAAGAACAAAGAGAGCTCCCAGTGGTCATACATCATAGCGGTTTTATAGAGTTGATAGTGGTCAGAGAGAGCTCACTGTGGTCATAGCTCATAGTTGTCATAGAGAGCTCATAATTATCATAGAGATAGCACATCAGTCTACATAGCTTTCAGTGGTACTTGTGAGCTCTAAATGATCATAGAGAGGTTACAGTGTTCATAGAAAGCTCTCATTTTCATAAAGAACTCATAGTGGTCATAGAGGGGCATAGTGGTCATAGTACATAGTAGTCATAGAGAACTCAGTGGTATTAGTGCACAGTCATCGTAAAGAACTCATAATTATCAAAGAGAATTCACAGTGGCCATAGTTCATATTTATGATAAAGAGCTCACAGAGTTTATAATATTAGATATACAGAGCTCATATTTGTCATGGAATGCTCACAGTTGTCACAGCACATGGTATTCATGGAGAGCTCACAGTGGTCATAGGTAAAAGTGGACATGGAGAATCCAAAATTAACATAGAGAGCTCACAGTTTTTATAGCTTATACTGGACATTAAGAAATTGGGATCATACCTCATAATAGTGACAGAGAGATCACAGTGGCCATAAAAAGCTCATTGTTGTCATAGCATATAAAGGTCATAGAGAGCTAAAAATAGTCATAATAATAGTGGTTATAGAGAGCTCATAGTGCCACAGAGTGCTCAGAGTGTTTAAAGCTCATAGTGCTCATAGATAGTTCACAGTGGTCATAACACATAGTGGTCATAGAGAGCTCCTATGGTCATAAAGAGCTCATGGTGGTCACACTTTATAGTGGTTACAGAGAGCTTACAATGGTCATAAAAAAACTCAAAATTGTCTCAAGCTCCATTATGAGCTCTCTATGATCAATGTGATCTATGACCACTATGAGCTCTATCACCATTATGAGCTATGACCACTATGTGCTCTCTATGAGCACTGTGAGTTTTTTAAGGCCACTATGAGATATGAACACTGTGAACTCCCTGTGACCACTTTGAGCTCTTTATGACCACTGTTGAGTTCTCCATAACAACTAACAAATGTGATCTCTCTATGACCACTCTGATCTCTGATCAGTGAGCTTAAGTTTAAATATGAGTTATAAGCACCGTGAGGTCTCTTTGACCACTTTTAACTATGACAGTATGATCTCTCTATGACAACTATAAACTAGGACCACTGTGACCAGTGTGCGCTCTCTGTGACCACTATGATCTATGACCAGTGTGAGCTCTCTGTGACCACTTTTAGCTTTCTATGACCACTTGAGATATGACCACTGTGAACCCTCTATGACCATTATGAGCTATGACCACTGTGAACTGTTAATGACCACTCTGAGCTGTGACAACTTAAAGCCCTCTAAATCAATTATGAACTCTCTATCACCACTGTGAGCTATACTGTGAACTCTCTATGAGCACTATGATATATGATAATTGTAAGCTTTCTATGACCACTATGATCTCTCTATGACCACCATACTATGAACACTGTGAGCTCACTATCACTGTGTGATCTCCATGACCACTGTGATCTCTCTATGACTACTTTCAGGTCTCTATGACTACTGTGAGCTCTCTATGACCACTGCAAGCTCTCTATTACCACTCTAAACTCACTATGACCAATATGAGCTCTGTGTGAGTTCCATAACATTAGAACACAGTGAGCTCTCAATGACCACTATGAGCTATGACCACTGTGAGCGATTTGTGACAGTAATTACCTATGACCAATGTGAGCTCTCTTTGACCACTGAGAGCTATGAACATTATGAGCTCTCTATGACCTCTGTTATGTCATATTGACCACGGTGAGCACTCTATGACCACTATGGGTGAAATATGACCATTGTGAGCTATAACTGATATAAATTCTATATGACCATTATAAGTTCTCTAGACCACTATGAGCTATGACAACTATGACCTCTCTATGACCACTGTGACCTCTGTATGACCACTAAGAACTATGAACCCTGTGAGCTCTTTATGTGCACTATTAGCTCTCTATGATGTTCTTGAGCTCTCTATGATCACTGTGAGCTCACTTTGACCACTGTGAGCTCTTTATGACACTGTGAGTTCTCTAAGACAACTGTGACTCATTGACTACAGTGATCTCCCTGAACACTATGAGCTATGACCACTATGAGCTCTCTATGACCACTGTAAGGTCTCAATGACAACTGTGATCTCACCATGATGACTTTGAGCTCTCTATGAGCACTGTGACCTATGAGCACTCTACTACCACTATAAGATCTGTTTCATTACTTTTATTTTATGACTGTTGTGAATTCTCTGGCCATTATGAGTTCTCTACGAGTTCTGGACTTTGAGCTATGACCACTGTGAGCTCTCTGTGACCACTATTATCCCTCTACCATAATTTTTAGATCTCTATAATCACTTTGAGCTCAGTTTGACCACTGTGAGATTTACAGGACAAATGTAAGCTCTCTATGACCACTATGAGCTATGAGCACTGTGCACTTTCTATGACAATTATAAGTTATCACCACTGTGAGCTCTCTTTAACCATTGTGAGCTAAAAATACTGTGAGTTATGTATGACCTGAGTGAGTCCACTTTCACCACCGTGAGAATTCTTTGACTATTGTGAGCTCTCTCTGACCACTGTGAGCTCCCTCCATGATCACTATGAGGTATGACAACTGTTATCTCTCTATGACCAATTTGAGCTATGGCCACTGTGAATCTCTATGGCCATTATGAGCTGTCTAAGAGTACTATGTGCTATCATCAATGTGAGCTCTCTATGACCACAATTAGCTCTCTATGACAACTTTGAGCTCTTTATGGGCACTAATGATCTCTGAAGATTCTGAGCTCTGTGTGAACACTCTGAGCTTTATATGACCACTCTGAAATGTCTATTACCACTGTGAGCTCACTGTCCACCATGAGCTTTCTATGACCAACTTGAGTTATGATACTTATGAGCTCAATATGAACACTGTGAGCACTCTATAACAACTTTAACCTCACTATGATGATTTTGAGCTTTCTAAGACAACTCCAAACTTTATGACCACTGTGAGGTATCCATGAGCATTAAGAGCTATGACAACTGTTGACTATTTGTGACCACTATGAGTTATGACCACTGTGGGCTCTCTGTGAGCAGTATGAGCTCTCTATGAATGCCATGATCTATAACCAATGTGAACTCTTTTTGACCCCTATGAGCTATGACAACAGTGAGAACTATATTTCCATTATGAGCTCTCTGTTACTACTGTGAGATATAATCACAGTTAGATCTGTATGACCACTATGAGCTATGACCACTGTGAGCTTTCTATGAATACTATGAGCTCTCTATGACTAGTATGAGTGATGACCAGTGGGACTTTACTATAAATACTTTGAGCACCTCATGATCATTGTGAGTTTCCTTTGACCCCTGTGAGCTCTGACCATTGTGAATTCTCGATAACCTGTCAGAACTAAGTTTGATCACTGTGAGCTCTCAATGACCACTGTGAGATCTCTATGACCACAGTGATCTCTCCATGACCACGATGAGCTATGACCACTGTGAACTCTCTATGACAATTATGAGCTAAGACCACTGTGAACTCTCTTTGACCACTGTGAGCTCTGACCACTGAGAGTTCTCTATGACCTGTGTGTGTTCGCTTTGACCACTGTCAGAAATTCTATGACCACTCTCAGCTATCTATGACCACTGGGATCTATCCATGACCACTATGAAGTATGACAATCTATTACCACTGTGAGCTCTCTGATCACTGTGAGCTATGAACACTGTGAGCTCTTTTAGACTACTATGAGCTATGATTACTATGAGCTCTCTATGACCACTTTGAATTCTCTAATACCACTATGAGCTATGTCCATGGTCAGTTCTCCGTGATGATTATGAGTTTTCTTTGAGCACTGTGATCAGTGACCATTGGGACCTCTTCATGATCAGTGTGAGCTCTCTCTGAAAACTCAAAATGTTATGACCACTGTGAATTGTCCATGACCACTGTGAGATCTCTGACCACTGTGATCTCTCTATGGCCACTATAAACTATGAGCACTGTGAGTTGTCTATGACTACTGCAAGCTGTGACACTGTGAGCTCTCTATGACCACTGTGAGGCATGACCATTATTAGCTCTCTATAGCCACTGTAAGCTAGGACTACTATGAGCTTTTAATAACCTTCCTATAGTCTCTGTTAGCAATGGAAACTATGAGCTCTCTTTGACCACTGTGACCTCTCTGTGACCACTGTGACCTCTCTCTGATCAATTTGAGTTCTCCATGACTACTGTGAATTCTCTATGACCACTGTGAGCTCTGTATGAGCACTGTGAGCTCTGTTTGAGCACTGCGACCTATCACCACTGTGAATTGTCTATGACCACTATGAGCTCTGACCACTATGAGCTCTATGACCACTATGAGCCTTAACCACTGGGTGCTCTCTTTGATCTCTGTGAGTTGTGACTACTGTGTACTTTCTATGACTTCAGTGTGTTCACTTTGACTATTCCATAACCACTTTGAGATCTCTACGACCACTCTGAGCTCTCTATGACTGGTATGAACTATGAGTACTGTTACCTCTCTATGACCACTCTGAGCACTCTATGAACACTATGATCTATGGCCATTGTGAGTTCTCTGTGATCATTATGAGCTATGAGAACTATGAGCCCTTTGTGACCACAATTATGAACAATGTAAACTCTCTATGTCCTTTATGACCTCTCTATGGCCACTGTAAACTATAACCAATGTGAGCTCACTATGACCACTATCACCTATGACTACTGTGAGCTTTCTATAACCACTATGAGCTATGAACACTATGAGCTTACTATGTCCACTGTGGGTGCTCTATTACGACTATTATCTATGACTGGTGGCAGCTATGACCACTGTAAGCTTTTGATGAGGATTATGAGTTCTCTATGACCACTGTGTGCTCTCTATGACATGTTGAACTATGACTACTGTTACCTCTGTATGACCACTATCATCTTAGAACTCTGTGAGCTCTCTTTTACACACTGTGAGTTCATTTTGACCACTTTGACCGTTCTATGACCACTTTGCGATCTCAGTGACAACTGTGAGCTCTTCATGACCACTATGAGCAATGACTATAGTTCCCTCTGTATGAGCACTATGATCTATGACTACTGTGAGCTCTCTATGGTGACCATGAACTCTCTGGGACCACTTTCTGTTCTCAATGATGTTTATGAGTTCCCTGCGTTCATTATACACTCTAAGAAAACAGTGACCACTCCATGAGCACTTTGAGCTCTCTTTGACCACTGTGAGCTCTCTATGACCACTATGAGCCATGTGACCACTTTGAGCTCTTCATGACCACTGTGATCTCTCTATTACCACAAAGTAGTGTGAAAACTATGATCTATGTATGACCAATGTGAACTCTCAATGACCATTTTGAGCTCTCCATGATCACTATGAGCTGTCTATAACCACTTTGATTATGACCATTGGGAGATCTCAATGACCACAATTATATCTCTATTACAATAAGAGATATGACCCCCTCTATGTAGATATCTATGATGACTGTTCTTTCTCTATGATTATTATGAGATATAACCACTGTGAGCTTTCTATGACAACTGTGAGCTATGACCACTGTGAGCTCTTTACAATCACTGTGGGCTTTTTATAACCACCATTATCTGTTACCAATGTGAACTCTCTTACGCGCATGAACTATGACCATTGTGATATTTTCTTAAGGATTATGAGTACTCTATGCCACTGTGTGCTAGCTATGACCACTTTGAGTGTTCTATGATCACTGTGTCCTCTCTATGATCACTGTGAGATATCAATGAGCACTATGAACTATGACCACTGTGAGCTCTCTTTTACCACTGTGAGATACGACCACTGTGAGGTCTCTATGACAGTTATGAGTTCTCTACGCTCACTGTGAGCGCCCTATGACAACTGTGAGATATCTGTGCCTTGTGTGAGCTCTCTATGACCACTTTGAGCTATAACACTGTGAACTCTCTATGACCACTATGAGCTATGTGTACTGTGATCACTCTTTTATCACTGTGAGCTTTCACTTATCCCTATGAGCTATGCCTTCTGTAAGCTTTCTTTGACAACTGTAAGCTCTAAATGAGCACTATTAACTATGAGCATTATATGCTTTTTATAATGTCTATGAGCTATAATCACTGTGAGCACTCTATGACCACTGTGAGCGATAACCACTTTGAGTTCATTATGAGCATTATGAGCTCTTCATGACCAGTATGAGCTATGACCCCTGTGACCTCTTCATGACGATGTTGGGATATTTTTGACCATTGTGAGCTCTCTATAACCACTATAAGCCATGACCACTGTGAGCTCTTTATGACCACTTGTTAGCTCTCTTTGACCACTGTGAACTCTCTATGAGCATTGTGATCTATGACCACTGTGAGTTTTCTGTGACCAGTATGAGCTTTCTGTGATCACTTTCAACTCTCTAAGGCCATTATGAGCACTCTACCTCAATTATGACCTCTTTATGACCATTTTGAACTCTCTGTGACAATTATGTGCTCCCTATGACCAATGTGAGTTTAATATGACCCTTATTTGCTATGAATATTGTGTGTTCTCTTTGACTAGTGTGAGCTCTGTATTACAACTAAGAGTTATGACCACTGTATGGTCTCTGTGACCAATGTTTGATCTCTATGACAAATGTGAGCTCTATATTACCACTGTAGCTCTCTATGACCACTTTAACTTCTCTATGACCATTATGCACTATGACCACTGTGAATTTTCAGTAACCACTATGAGCTATAACCACTGTATGATCTCTAAGATCACTGTTTGATCTCTATGACCAATGTGAGCTCTGTATGACCACTGTATACTCTCTATGACTACTCTAACTTCTCTATGACTACTATGTGTTATGACCACTGTGAACTTTCAGTAACCACTATAAGCTATGAACACTGTAATCTCTCTGATCACTGTGGGATCTCTAAATCTTTGATTATCTATAACCAATGTCAGCTCTCTTTCACCAGTATGACTTTTGACGACTGTGATCTCTTGATGAGGATTATCAGTTCTCTATGGCCAGTGTTTGTTATGACCACTGTGTGCTCTCTATGATCACTATATGGTATATCTAGTGTGAGTTCTCTATGACCACTACTAGCTATGACATCTGTGATCTTAATATGAACACTGTGAACTCTCTATGACCAGTATGAGCTATGACCATTGTGAGTCTTTTATGATCACTATGAGGTATGACCACTGTGAACTCTGTATGAGAACTGTGAGCTGTCTCTCATTACTATGAGCTATGACCAGCATGAACTCTCTATGACCACTATGAGCTATGACCATGTGAGCATTCTATGACTACTGTGAATCATGACTACTATGAGCTCTTGGTGGCCATTTTGAGCTATCTATGACCATTAGGATCTATAACCACTGTGAGCTCCATATGACTCCATGCACTTAGGGCACTGCGAGCTCTCAGTTTCCATTATGAGCTCTCTATGACCACTTTGAGCAATTTCCCCTGAGAATTCTCTATCACCATTATGAGCTATGACCACTGTGAGTTGTCAATGACCACTAAGACCTATGAACACTTTGAACTCCTCCTGGCACTGAGTTCTCCTTGACAACTGGAGCTCACTATGAGCTATAGGACCTATTAGCATTGTGAGCTCTCTATTACCACTGTAAAGTGAGACCACTGTGGGCTCTCTATGAACAATGTGAGCTATGACCACTGTGAGTTCTGTATGACCTCTATGAGCTGTGGCATCTATGACCTCTCCATGAAAACTGTAAGCTCTCTATGATCACTGTGACCTCTCTATGATCACTTTTGAGCTCCCTATGACCACTCTGAGCTCTCTATGACCACTGGGAGTTTTCTTAGAGTACTAAGACCTATGTCCACTTTGAGCTCTCTGTGACCACTGTAGCTGTCTATGACCACTATGATCTATGAACACTGTGAGCTCTCTATGAAGACTATGAGCTTTCTAACCCTCTGTAAGCTATGACCACTATGAGCTCTCTGTTGCAACAGTGAGTTCTTTATGACCACTGTGAACCCTATATAACTACTTTGAGGTTTCTATGACCAATATAAAGTATGACAACTGTGAACTCTCCCTGACGACTATGAGCCCAGTATAACCACTGTCACATCTCTAGAATCAATTTGAACTATCTATGATGACTGTATGCTCTCAGTGAATAGCATTTCCTATTACCACTTTGAGCACTCTATGGCTATATGAAGACTGTAAGCTCTCCATGAGAACTATTAGCTATGACCACGGTTTGCTCTCTATGACCACTGTGAACTGTGACCATTGTGAGCTTTTTTTGAACACTGTGAACTCTCTTTGAGCACTCTGATCTGTGAACACTGAGCTCTCTATGACTACTGTGAGCTCTGTATGACCATTCTTGGCTCTCTATGAACCACTGTGATCTCTCTATGACCACTCTGAGGTCTATGACAACTGTGGCTTTCTATGAGCACAATGACCTAGGACCACTGTTAGCTCTCCATCAGCATTAGGACCCACTATGAGCTCTCCATCAGCCTTATGACCACTATGAACTCAGTGTGACCACTGTAGCTCTCTATGACCAATAGATCTATCATCACGTGAGCTCTCTATGACCACTGTGAGCTCTCTATGTCCACTAGGAGGAATGAACACTGTGAACTCTGTGTACACTGTGAGTTATGGCCACTGTGAGTTCTTATTGTTCACTCTGAGCTCTCTAAGACCACTGACAGCTATGACTACTGTGAGATAAGACCACTATGATTTACAAGCACTGAGAGATGTCTATGTCCACTGTGGGCTCTCTAAACAAATATGAGTTATGACCACTCTGAGAGCTCTACGACCACTGTGAGCTAGGACCACTGTGAGTTCTCTATGACCACTATGAGCAATTACCAATGTGAATTCTCATTGATCATTGCGAGCTCCCTATGAACACTGTGAGGTATGCCCACTATGAGCTCTCTATGCCCACTATGAGCTCTCTATGCCCTCTGTGAGCTATGAGAACTGTGAGCTCTTTATGAACTCTATGAGCTATGACAACTCTGAGCTCTCTCTGACAATTGTGTGCTCTATATGATAGCTATTAGCTATAACCACTGTAAGCTTTCTACTATCAGTACGAGCTCTCTATGACGACTATGAACTCTCTATGACCTCTGTAAGCTATGACCACAATGAGCTCTTTATTGCAACTTTCAGCTCTCTTTGACCATTGTGACCTTTCTGTGGACTTTGAGCTTTCTATGACCAATGTAAGCTCTTTATGACCATTATGAGTTCTATATGACCATTATGAGCTCTGTGCGATCACTATGAACTATGACCACTGTGAGCTCTTTATAACCTCTATGAGGTATGACTGTTGTAAGATCTCCATGGCCATTATATGCACACTATGACCACTGTGAGCTATAACCAAGGAGGAACAAGTATTCACTATGATATGAACATATTTTGGGTTCCCAAAGGGGAAGTGGTGGGTAACATCCATTTTCCAAATTGCATTAGGCAAGAGACCTCTGGGATTTACCCCTACCTTATCCAGAGGGCCAAGTGGAGCCAAGGGGGCATAGGTTGCACAGGATCTGACTAAATGTTTACATTGTGACATTGTAAGCTCTGGACAAAACTTGTGTGAGCCCTGAGGGGTAAAGTGAAATTGTTTGTGTAATGCCCTAGCTTGTTCAAGAAGCTCTAAGTCCATAGTCATGATCATAGTATCTATTAAATAATTTCCCTTAGCTAGGATTCTGGGAAGTTTTGTGTGTGACTTTATTTGAGGAATATATCAAGGGTGAGCCCTATGTTCCAGTACATCCTGGAGCAACTGTATGGTGACATGTAAAGGGCTCATACAGTCTTTGAACAAAGAAAATGAAAGTGTCTGGACAGCCTGTACTGCATACTGACTATCAGAAAAAATATTAACAGGTTCTAAATGGCATTCAGTACAAATCTTTAAGAGCCCCAAGAGTTCACCCAGATGCACCGAGTTGGGGTTGGGAAACTCATAAGTAATGTCCTGTCTCCCCAGGCGCTGGATGAGGATTCCATATCTTTGTTTATTGGAGTCCGAGAATTCTAGGGTCATGTGGGATGGGGGAAGAGCTGGGAGTACTATAAGGCTTAATTTTAATAGGGAGTTGAGAAAGCGCAGTTAACCTTTTGTCCTGTGGGAGATGGTTGTCAAGATTTCCAGTGTATCTGGAGACCATTTCTTGAAAACTAATAGAATCAGCCCAAAATGATTGTGAATGCCAGAGTGAGAATGGAAGGATGATTTTATCAGGCTCACGGCTATAGGTTTTGCGGGCCAAGTTTCTCGCCTTGAGAGTGAGTAGAAAGGTGATCTCAAATTTAGATGTGAGTTGGTTTAGGTCAGAATGAGCCTGATGTAATCAAATAAGGGGGCCTCTTTGCCATAGGACACCTAGAACACCACCAGGGGTCCATAAGATGGTTACAAAGAGAGGCCAGTGAGGCTCATGTTTGTCTAAGGATGCTGAGGCAAGTAGAGAGGCAACCTTTTGTAGAAGAGCTGTTGCTTTAGGCGTAAGCTTAATTCTTTTAGAGAGGTATGTAGGGCCCAGTAGGAGAGAAAATAAAGAGTACATTTCCTGGTCAGGGATTGGTATAAATGGTTTGAACTCTTGGAATTTAGCTAGGGAATAAGCGTCTTTAGGGGGAAGAGTAAGCGCCAATGGGCTTATTTGTTTGGAAATAGAAAGCCCCAAAAAAGGCATAGGGGGGCAAATTTGATCTTTTCTTGAGCAACGTTTAAATTTAAGGCAGCCAAGTCTTCTAAGAGGGTCCTGGACACTCCTTGTAAGTAAGGCAAGATAGGATGAGCTAAGAGAATATCATCCATATAGTAAACAAGTAAAATATCTTGGGGAAATATTACAAAGTGACTCCTTAACATAAAGCTGACAGATGGTAGGACTATTTTTTCATAGCTTGTGGGAGCACAGTCCATTGATATCTCTGGGCTGGTCTTTGCATATTAGGTTCCCATACTGTAAACGCAAAGTGATCCCTATCCTGGGATGCCAAGGGAATTTAAAAGAAGCAATTCTTGATATCTACAATTACTATATGGTGGAAGGGTGGTATAGCACTAGGATGTTGTAGGCCAGCCTGAGTATTCCCCATCTTTTCCATTTGTTCATTGATTGCTCTCAGGTCCTGTAGAAGCCTATAACAGCCTGACCTTTTCTTGATAACAAATATGGGAGTATTGTGCCTACATATTGACGGTTCTAAATGTCCCAATTTAAGTTGCTCCTCAATTAATTCTTTAAGGGCAGCCAATTTGGGTTCAATTATTGGCCACTGCTCCACCCAGATATCTTCAGTCAAGGGTATGAGATCAAGTACCCGTTTAGATGATGGCTCATGGACAGTGGCTTCTAGAATTGGGGGTGATTATCATCAATGGAGGCTCGGTGGTCTGTGGTAAGGATGCCACCCATATCTTCTAGAATATCTCTTCCCCAGAGATTATGAGGGATATCGGCAACAATCAGGGAAAAGGAACCTTGATTACCATTTAAGTCCTTCCAGTGAATGGGACAAATTGTAACCTGAGTCAATTGTCCTCCTATCCCACTAATGGAGGGGCCTGGTTTGAATTTCCAATGGGGAAACCTGTGTGCTTCAATCTCAGTAATGATGGTAACATCAACCTCTGTGTCCACCAACCCCTCAACTGGGATACTATCAAGGTATACAGTTGTCATAGGAGAATGTGGAAAAACGGGCAAAGTCCAGAATACCTTAGGATGACATTTCTCCCCTCTTATTGATGGGGCTGAGAGGTGTCCAACTGGGAGTTTAAATTAGCCTTAGCATTCTGCTGGATATTAGGAAGGCTGTAAGTGGAAGTTGTGTGACCAATGGAATCCTTTGTTACATTTTGGGCAACAGGTCTGGGGACAAGCACTAGGACATTCCCTCCGAAGGTGACCTGTTTCACCACAGCCTGGTCTGATAGGCTAGTCTCTGGTGGGCAGTCAGGAGGTCATTGTCTGTTTGACAAGAGGGCATCAATGGAGGCAGTAAGGGCCATTATGGGGCCAGCCCCCAGATCCAGATCTCTAGTTGCTATCACCCACTGGTAGATATCATCATTTTGGACAGCAGCCACTGCATTATGGGTAGGGGCATTGAGGCCCTCCCAAGATAATTGCTTGATTAACATATCTCTAATGGGGCCTGGATCTACCTTATGTTCTACAGCTTCTGTTACTCTAATAAGGAAGTCATAAAACATTCCCTCAATTGCTGGATGAGGTTACGAAAGTAAACAGAAGGATCTCTTAGGGTGCAATCCTTTAAGACCTTAAAGGCCAGGTCAGACAGCTGCTGAAAATATGCAGTCAAACCTATAGTGGACTAGGATACAGGATCAATATATTGCCCTTGACCCATGAGCATATCCAATGTGATGTTAAGACCATACTGAAGGTTGAGGCGAGCTTGTGCTTCTGCCTGATCATCATATGCAGAGCACCAATTCAGGAAAACGGCCAGCTCTAAGATTGCCTTAAGGAGATGATTCCAATCATAATGAGTTTGGAGCAGCATGGCTCATTGGCACAGAACCTGTTCAAAATAATGGGAGTCAGGGCCTGATTCATTGGGCCTGACTGCCCACCACAGACTAGCCCATCAGACCAGGCTGTGGTGAAACAGGTCACCTTCGGAGGGAATGTCCTAGTGCTTGTCCCCAGACCTGTTGCCCAAAATGTAACAAAGGCCCTTACAAATCAGGGAAAGATCATCAAGCAGGGTAGGTACCCAAGGCTGATTGGTTGCATTGAGTCCTACATTAACAGGGAAAGCTTCTGTCTGCCCAAAGTTATTAAACTGTGGATACGTTTGGAGCATAAGAGCTTGGGGTGCCAGAATGAAGATGGCGCCAACGGGGCTGAAGAGCCAGACCCAGTTGTAGTAACAGTAGGTTCTCAGCAAGGTTATAGCAGGGGGAAACTGCTCACAGGAATTGGGCGTTTCTCTGCCTGATCTAAACGTGTAGGTTTATGAGGTACTGCCATAGATCTCTCCTTCTTCATCTGAAGACTGAGAGGTTTCCACCCATAGCAGGTGGTGGAACAGGGAGAAATGAGGCATGTATTTGGGGCTCCTTACAGTGTGAGGAGAAGTTGCCCTTTTTTTTTTTTTATAGAACAGAGACAAGACTAAAGAGGAATAGACAAGGAACATGTGGGGAACTTCCGTAGTTCCTAGGCCACAGCTGTATGCTCCCTATCAGTGGAGAGACAAACAAAGAGAAAGAGAAAGGGACATTCATGCTCACCTCTCATGAAGACAAAAACACAGGAGCCATCTTACTGAACAATTGCTGAAGGGGGCACAGTGCTCCACACTGGTGCCTAGACGAGGAAAAGGCTGCTGAGGAAGCCCCATGTTGGGCTCCAGATGTAACAATGTAACAGTGTAACAGAGGACCATGGAGACCCTTGGAGGTGGGGATAAGCTGGCGTGGAGTCAACAACACAGACTCCGGGAGTCAGGTGAGTGGCAAAGCAGGCTCTCAGGCTTGTAAGCTCTCAGGTTGTGGCTCATTTATTTTAAGCATCAGGCTGCTTATATACTCCACTCGACATCCCATAAGTCCCAGCATGACTCTTTGCTGAGTTGCCCTGTCCGTATTGGTCCTTTCAGCCAGGCAGTTTAACAGCACCAATTGTCTTTGCTCTGGAGAAGGCGTAGTCTTGGGAGATTTGTAGTCTCGTGAGATTTGTATGCTTAGCAGGAGGGAGGAGTCCAAGGAGCCTCTCTTCATATGGGAGATGGAAGCCTCTGTGGCACAATTTTATTGTGCATTCCTCCTACATACTGTGAGCTATCTTTGACCACCATGAGTTCTTTTCAATGACTGTGAGTTCTCTATGACAACTATGATCTCTCTGTAACAATTATGGCTCTGATTGACAATTATAAACTATGACCACTGTGAGCTCTTCATGATCACTATGAGTTATGACTACTTAAGATCTTTTTGTCATGTATGATCTATGATCACTGTGAGCTGTTTAGGACCACTGTGACCTATGACCTCTATGAGCCATCTATGACCATTGTGAGCTTTCAATGACCACTGTGAGCTATTACTGTGAGTTATCTATGATCAATGTGAGATAGCTATCAGCACTATGATCTCTTAGCACTGTGAGCTGTGTATCACTACTGTAAGCTGAACACTATGAACTCTCCAAGACCATTGTGAAATCTCTGTGACCACTGTGAGCTCTCTATGACCACTATGAGCTCTACATGACTACAATGAGTTATGACCACTGTATTATTTCTATGACCACTATGAATTGACACCACTGTGAGCCCTTATTATCCATTATGAGCCCTCTATGACCACTGTAAGCTGACCATCTGTGCTCTTTATGACCATTATTAGCTATGACCACTGTGAGTCCTGTATGTCCCTTATGAACTCTATATGACTACTGTGAGCAACGAGCACTGTAAGTTCTCTATGACCGTTATGAGCTATGAACATTGTGAGCTCTCTATTAGCCCTGTGAACTCTCTAAGACCAATGCGAGTTCTCCATCACCACTATAAACTATGACCACACTGACCTCTCTAATAATGATGTGAGCTCGCTTAAACCACTATACGCTATGGACCATTGTGAATTCTCTATGATGAATGTGAGCTCACATTGTTAATTTTGTGCACACTCTGACCACCATAAGCTATGACCACTGTCAGTTTTCATTGTCCATTATGTGCTCTCTATGACCAATGTCAGCTGTGATCACTGTGAGCTATGTCTACAATGCGCCATGAACACTGTGATCTATGGCCAATGTACACTCTATATGTGCTGTGATCACTGTGAGCTCTCCAAGATCACATTTATCTGTGACTACTGTTTGCTCTCTGTCAACACTATGATCTCTCTGAATACTGTGAATTCTCTATAACAAATATGAGTTCTTCATAGCCACTGTGAGCTATAACCACTGTGAGTTCTCTATAACCACTGTGAATTTTCTATGACCTCTGTAAACTTTCTATGATGACTAAACTCTCTATCCCTACTGTGACCTATGACAACTATAAGCTTTTTATGACCACTAAGATCTATGACCTCTGTGTGCTCACTATAACCATTGTGAACACTCTCTGACCAATATGAGCTCTGTATGACAACTATGAGCTATGACAGCTGTGAATTCTGTATGAGTTCTATAAGCTATGGGCATGTGATGTCTCTATGACACCTATGAGCTATGAACACTGTGAGCTCTGTATGATGATTGAGTTCTCTATGAGAACTGTGATTTGTGAGCACTGTAAGCTATTTGTAGTATAAGCTATGATGACTGTGAGCTATCCAAGACGACCATGAGCTATGATACTTGTGAGCTTTCTATGACCACTCTAAGGTATTACAACTGTGAGCTCTCTATGGCCAATAAGACCTATGAGAATGTGAGCTCTTTATGGGCACTATGAGCTATGACCACTTTGACCTCTCAATGTCCATTATGAGCAATCTATGGCTTCTGTGAGCTCTTTATGATAACTACAATCTATGACCACTGTGAGCTCTTTATGATCACTTTGAGGTCTTTATGACCACTGTAAGCTCTCTATGGTCATTGAAGTTCCCTATTAGCAAAATGACCTATGGCCATTGTGAGCTGCTATGATATCTGTGATCTATGACCACTGTGGATTCTCTATCACCACTATTATCTATGAAAACTGTGAGGTCTCCTTTACAACTGCGAGCTCTCTATGATCATTGTGAGCTCTTTGTGACCACTGTGAACTCTCTCTAAGCACTATGAGCTATGAACACTTTGAGTACTCTATGAGCACTGTGAGTTCGCTATCATCACTATGAGCTATGACCACTGTGATATCTCTATGACCATTAAGATCTCTCATTGTCCACTGTGATATATGGCCACTCTGAGCATTCTATGACCACTAGAGCTATGACAGTTGTGAACTCTCTATGGCGACTATGAACTGTCTATGACTACTACAAGCTATGAACACTTTGAGTTCTCTATGAAAACTGTGAGTTCTCTATGCCTGCTGTGAGCTCTCTTGAACCACTGTGAGCTCTCAATGACTAATGTGATCTATACCACTGTGATCTCTCTATGATTGCTATGAGCTATGACCACTTTGAGCTCTTTTTTAAGAACTGTGATCTCTCTATGAGCATTGTGAGCTCTCCATGACCACTTTGAGTTCTCTATGAGAACTGTGATCTCTCTATGAGGTCTCTATGATCTCTCATAGTTCTCAAAAAGAGCTCAAAGTGACTACATGAGCTATGACTTCTATGACCTCTTTACAACCACTGTGAGCTATGGCCACTGTGATTTTTTTATGACTATTACTTTATGACCACTGTGTGCTGTTATCACTATGAGTGCTCAAGAACCTTTATGAGCTATGGACATGATGATCTCTCTATGACAATTGTGATCTCTATGATCACTGTGACCTTTTGATGAACACTTTCAGTTCCCTATGAACAGTATGAACGCTCTACGATCACTGTGAGCTCTATATAAGTACTATGAACTATGAACACTCTGAGCTCTCTATATCAACTATGACCACTATGAACTTTTTTTTTATTTCAGCTCATACAAACTTATTAGGTACACCAGTTCCCTCCCTCACTCCTCCTCCCCCCGTATCCCCTGCTCCCCCTCCCCACCTCTCTCCCTCCCCATTCCCCAGTGCCTCCCACCCCAATGCCCAGAGAGTCCTTTCTTGTGCATGTCTGATTTTCCTCTGGGCCCTCCTCTCCGATGACGTACAAGGACTCAATGGCTTTTCCCTGAACCCTTTCCCGTGTTCCCCTTAGGTATAGGAACACTGCTGTGGCTGCCAATCCTTTGCCTCCAAGGATCTTGGTGCCTTTAGCAGATGCTACACTTTGTGAGGTCAACAGTGTGTTGGACAATGCGCAGGGCATGCAAAGTCCAATTATGATTGCTTCAGCCCTAACTAGTATAGAGTATCTTACATATCATTGCTCCTCCCATCCTTATGCTCTTACACTCTTACCGCCCCCTCTTCCGCAAATTTCCCTGAGCTTCAAGATGGGGAGAGACTAAGCTGGCCTAGTTCTAGGTGGTTGATATAGAGTCCCTGAAGTTCTGGATTGTGGTTTGTTGATTTTCTTTTGCAGTTTTGCTGCTCCTGCAATGCCCTTCACTCCATCCTGGTGGGCATTGTATGTTACCCCCTGGCCAGAGACAAAAAGCTGTTAGAGTCTTGTGATAAAAGCACATTCAAAGGTAGATGTAATAAAAGTGGGAAACCACAGTAAGGGAGGGGTCTATCACCCATTTGCAAAATGGTTACTTTTTATCTGCCAGACTATATGCCCTCCTCTTCTGGTGAGATCAGACCCCCTCAGTAGTAAATGATCAGGAACAAAAGTCTGTGAATTTAATCAGATGTCTCATTACTTATTGGGTCCTTGGTGGAGGCCTATTTTCCCTGCTGTAACATGGTCCCTTCTCTCCTTGTTTCTGGTGTGGCCCTCCTACCCCATCCCTCCTGTTCAGAATCCTTGGAATTACTGTCTCTAGGTGGGCTGGGTGGGTTTGGTACTAGGAGCCACCTATTAGGGAGTACATACGGTGCTTAATTTTCTGGGTCTGGGATATTTCACTTAATATAATTGTTTCTAATGACATCCATTTCCCGGCAAATTCCAGCAATTAATCATTTTTGATGGCTGAGTAGTACTCCATTGTATAGATGTACCACAGTTTCCTATCCACTCGTCAACTGTTGGACATATGGGCTGATTCCATGACTTTGCTATTGTAAACAGTGCTGCTATGAACATGGTCGTGCTTGTGCTATCGAGGTGAACCACTGCTGTATGGGGGGTTATTCCCAAAAGTGGAATAGCAGGTCATATGGCATTTCAATCTTTGATTTCTTTAAGAATTTCCAGATGGCTCGCCAGAGTGGCTGTATGAGCCTGCATTCCCACCACCAATGTAGGAGCTTTTTGTCTCTCTCCACATCCTCTCCAACATTTGTTGTTGTTTGTATTGTGGATTTTTGCCATCCTGACTGGGGTGAGATGATATCTCAGGGAAGTCTTGATTTGCATTTCCCTGATGGCTAAGGAAGTGGAGCATTTTTTCAGATATTTGTTAGACATTTTAATTTCATCCCTGGTAAAGTTTCTTTTAAGTTCCAGGGCCCATTTTTTAATTGGGCCATTGGTTTCCTTGGTGTTTAGTTTTCTAAGTTCTTTGTGCACTCTGGACAGCAGAGTTCTATCAGATATGTGGTTAGTGAGATTTTCTCGCATTCTGTGGGTTGCCTTTGAGCTCACGTTACAATCTCTTTATCTGAACAGAAGCTCTTTAATTTTACAAGATCCCAACTGTTGAGAGTTGGTAGCAATGACTGTGCCATTGGATGTCTGTTTAGGAACTGTTGGCCTAGCCCAATCAGCTCAGGGAGTTCCCTATCCTTTCAACTATAGTTTTCATAGACTCTGGCCTGATATCAAGGTCCTTGATCCATTTGGAATTAAGTCTTGTACATGGTGACAAGTACGGGTCCAGCTTTAATCTTCTGCATGTGGAGATCCAGTTTTGCCAGCACCATTTGTTTTTCCATTGGATCCTTTGGGCCAATGGATGTAACTTTGTGGGCTTATATCTGGGTCTTCAATCCTTATCCATTGATCTGTGTGTCTATTTTGGAGCCAGTACCAGATTGTCTTTATAACTATGGATTTGTAGTATAGACTAAGGTTTGGTATGGTTATACCTCTAGCAGTGTTTTTGTTATTCAGGATTGTTTTTGCTATTCTGGGTGTCTTTGCCTCCATATGAACTTTGAGATTGTTTGGTCAACTTCTTTGAAGAATTGCTTTGGGATTTTGATTGGTATAGCATTGAATCTGTATATTGCCTTTGGTAGGATAGTCATTTTTACGATGTTGATTCTGCCAATTCAGGAACAAGGGAGGTCTTTCCACCTTCTGGTGTCTTCTGCTATTTCTTTCTTTAGGGTTTTAAAGTTTTCATTGTAAAGGTCTTTTACCTCCTTAGTTAGGTTTATACCAAGGTATTTCATTTTTTTAGGGGCTACAGTAAATGGGATTGTTCCTCTCAAGGCTTTTTCACTTCTTTCATTCTGGGTATATAGGAAGGCCTCTGATTTTTGCACATTTATTTTGTATCCTGCCACCCTGCTGAACTTCTGTATTAATTCCAGGAGCTTCCTGGTGGAGTTTTTGGGATCCCTCAGGTATAAGATCATGTCATCTGCAAATAGGGATAGCTTGACTTCTTCCTTGCTGATTTGAATCCCTTTTATGTTCCTTTCTTGTCTTATGGCTTCAGCTAAGACTTCAAGTAAAATATTGAATAGAAGTGGTGAGAGTGGACAGCCTTGTCTAGTTCCTGATCGAAGTGGGAATGCTTCCAATTGTTCCCCATTGAGCAGAATACTTGCTGTGGGCTTGTTGTACACAGCTTTTATTATATTGATAAAGGTTCCTTCCATTCCTACTGTCTCTAGCGTTTTGATCATAAAAGACTGTTGGATCTTGTCAAAGGCTTTTTCTGCATCTATCGAGAGTATCATGTGGTCTTGGATTTTGGACTGGTTTACATGATGAATTACATTTATTGATTTTCGTATGTTAAACCAACCTTGTGTGCCGGGGATGAAGCCTACTTGGTCCCCGTGAATGATCTTTTTAATATGTTTTTGAATCCAATTTGCTAAAACTTTGTTGAGAATCTTTGCGTCTGTGTTCATCAGGGAGATCGGCCTATAGTTTTCTTTTTTAAGTGAATCTTTATTAGGTTTTGGGATTAAAACGATATTAGCTTCATAGAAGGAATTTGGTAGTGTTCCTTCCTTTGCTATTTGATGGAACAGTGTAAGGAGTATTGGTGTTATTAACTCCTTCAATGTCTGGTAGAACTCTGTGCTGAATGCATCTGGTCCAGGACATTTTTTGGGGGGAAGATTCGAGATTACTTCCTCAATTTCCTTATATGTTATAGGACTATTTAAATAATTCACAATTTCCTGATTCAATTTAGGTAAATTGTGTTTACTTAGAAATTCATTCACCTCTTTTGTGTTGTCAAACTTCACAGAGTATAAGTTTTTGAAATATGATGTTATAATTCTCTGGATTTCTTGGGTATCAGTAGTCATAACTCCATGTTCATTTCTAATTTTGTTAATTTGTGTTTTCTCTCTCTTGCTTTTGGTTAATTTAGCTAGGGGTGTATCAATCTTATTGATTTTTTCGAACAAACAGCTTTTTGACTGGTTGATTTTTTCTATCGTTTTCTTAATCTCGATTTCAGATATTTCTCCCCTTATTTTGCTAATCTCCTCTCTTCCACTACTTTTGGGATCAGATTGCTCAAGTTTCTAAAGCCTTAAACTGCATCGTTAAGTTATTTATTTCTGATGTTTCCATTTTTTTGATATAGGCATTAAGAGCTATGAACTTACCTCTTAGAACAGCTTTCATTGTGTCCCAGAGATTTTGGTAAGTTGTATTTTCGTTATCATTCACTTTCAGGAAATCTTGGATTTCTTTTTTAATTTCTTCCTGAATCCAGTTCTCATTCAGCATCATAGTGTTAAGTTTCCAGTAGTTAGTGTATTTTCTCTTGTTTGATGTGTTGTGGATGTCCAGCTTTAGGCCGTGGTGGTCTGATAGGGGACAGGTTAGAATTTCAACTTTCTTGTATATTTGTAGATTCATTTTGTGGCCCAATATGTGATCTATTTTGGAGAAAGTTCCGTGTGCTGCTGAGAAAAATGTGTATTCTTTGGTACATGGGTGAAAAGTTCGATAGAGATCTGTTAGGTCCATTTCTTTCAGGGTTTGATTAAGTTCCAAAGTGTCTCTGTTAAGCTTTTGACCTGTTGATCTATCCCATGTTGAGAGGGCGGTGTTGAAGTCCCCAAGAATTATCGTTTGGGGGTTGATTTCTTGCTTTAGACGCTGTAAGGTTTTCTTAATGGATGTGGAGGGGCCCGTATTGGGTGCATAAATGTTCAGTATTGTGAAGTCTTCCTGATGAATTGTACCTGTGACTAAAATGTAGTATCCATCCGTGTCTCTCATAATTTTCTTTGGTTCGAAGTCCACTTTGTCTAATAGCATAATGGCTACCCCTGCCTGTTTTCTGCTTCCATTAGCTTGCAGAATTGTTGACCAGCCTTTTATTTTTAGGATGTGCCTATCTTTTGTGGTGAGATGGGTTTCCTGCAGGCAGCAGATTGATGGATTGTGATTTTTAAAACAAGTTTGTAATCTGTGTCTCTCGATCGGTGAATTAATTCCATTAACATTTAGTGTTATAATGGAGAAACTATTGTTAATTCCAGACATTTGTTATGTTTAGTAGCTTTTATACGTATATTGCTTCGCTTTTAATAGTGTTATATTTGCCTTCTGTTCTCCTGGATATCCCTGTTTTTTCCTTCACGCTTGAGTATCATTTCTAGCATTTTTTGAAGGCCTGGTTTGGTGGCCATGTATCCCTTAAAGTTGTCTTTGTGCTGGAAAATTTTTCTTTCTCCCTCGATCATGACTGTTAGTTTTGCAGGGTAAATCATCCTGGGTTGACATTTTTGCTCATCCAATACTTGAAATATGTCTCTCCAAGCTGTTCTTGCTTTTACTGTTTCGACTGAGAAGTCATTTGTTATTTTAATAGGTTTACCTTTAAAAGTGACTTGTTTTTTCTCCCTTGAAGCTCTCAGCACCATTTCTTTATCTTGAATGTGGAGTGTTTTAACCATTATTTGCCACGGCGTGCTTCTATTTTGGTTGTATCTGTTTGGGGTGCGGAATGCCTCTTGTATATGGATGGGCCTCTCTTTTTTTAGATGAGGAAAGTTTTCCTTGATGATCTTTTGAAAAATTTCCTCAGGGGTGGTATTTTTAGATTCTTGCTCTGGTATTCCATGAATACGCATGATAGGCTTCTTCAGGGTGTCCCATATCTCTTGGATATTTCTCTCAAGTATCTTTTTCGCTTTAACAACCTCTTCCATTGAGCTGGTTAGTACTCCCACTTTATCTTCAAGGTCTGAAATTCTGTTTTCTGCTTCGTTAGTTCTGTTGATAAGACTCTCTGTGGCGTTCTGGGTTGAAGATAACTTGTCTTTTAGCTCAGTTTTAAACTCTGCTTGAGTCTGTTTTAACTGCTCTATGCCACTTTTTGTTTCTTGCACTGTTTTTCTCAACTCCTCCAGATGTCTGTTGTGTTCCTCTTCAAAGCGATTGATTCGATTATGTAATTCCTCCCGGATTTCCTCTTTCATAATATTGAACATGGTAATGATCATCTTTTGAAAGTCTTTATCCTGGGTGAGGCTTTCTTGGCCTTTTTCCGCGAGTTTGTTCTGGTTGGAGTCTAACATTATGGGATTAATTTCTTCAGGGGAAAATTTGTTTACTTGAGTGTTGCTTCTCATGGATTTGCACTTTGACTTGGCATTGTCATTTTTTTTTAAATTATTATTATTATTTATTCAACTGTGTGTATGTGCGCGCACATGTGTCTGTGTGTGTGTGTATGTGTGTGTCTATGTATGTGTAGAACCACAGACGAATTCGCGAACCACCATGGACGTCTCCACCTCCTTCTGCCCTGGGATTCACAGGCTCTGCCCTACCAGGACCAGAAGCGCAGGCCGCCCCCGCTTCCGTCTGGCATCTATACGTGGGATCTGGGATCCGAACTTGGGACCTTCCGCCTGCAAGGTGGAGGCTTAACCCCTGAGCCACCTCTCCAGCCCTGGTATTGTCATTTTAACTCTTAAGATCTCTCAATTTCACTAAATTGGATTATTTGGCCTGGGGTCCTGGTGGGCGGGCGTGGGCGGAGACTTACCTAGGTCATGGGGTGAGGCCTGGCTGGACTGGGCCCGTCCCGACCAGCGGAGCAGGGTGGGGTGTAAAGGGAGGATGGGGGCGTTCGCCGTGGGGCTATTTAACCCGAGGGCAGCTGGGGCGGGGCCCGGGCGCAGGGGGAGGTCCTCCTCGTCCCTCGGCCCCACGCGTGGCTCCGGCTGGAAGGTGGGAGTCGGAGCCGGGTCCCTGTGGGCTGACCTTGGGTCCTGGTGGACGGTGCGCAGGGCGGAGACTTACCTAGGGCGCGGGGTGAGGCCCGGCTGGACCGTGCGCACGTCCCGACCGGCGGAGCGGGGTGGGGTGTAAAGGGCCACTGTGAACTTTTTATGACCACTATTACCTATGACTATTATTTGCTCTCTATGTTTATTATGAGCTCTTATGACTTCTTTGAACTATGACCATTGTAAGCTCTGTATCACAACTATGAGATATGATCACTGTGAGGTCTCTATGATAACTATGACCTATGAATACTCTTATCTCCCTCTGACCCCTTTGACCTATGTGAGCTCTTTATGACAGCTATCATCTATGCCCATTGTCACATCTCTATGGGCACTATGAGCTCTTGGTGAATACAATGAGCTATGAACATTATGAGCACTCTATGATCTCTGTGAGCTATGATAACTATAACCATTGTGGGCTCTCAGTGACTACTAAGAACTATGATTACTTTGAGCTCTCTATGACCACTGTGAAATCTTTATGACTGCTGTGACCTCTTTGAGCTCTCTTAGATGATTATGACGTCCCTATGACCACTGCAATCTATGACAATGAGGACACTTTATGACCACTATGAGCTATGAATTTCGTGAGTTCTTCACACCCATCATAAGTTATCACCACTATGAGCTCTCTGTGACCATTGTGTTCTCTTTATGACCACTATGAACTATGACAACTATGACATCTCTATGGTCACTATGAGCTCTCTATGACCACTTTGAGAACTCTATGACTACTGTAAGCTATGGTCACTATAAAATCTCAATAACCTCTGTGAGGTATGAGGACTATGATCTCTCTATGACAAATGTTTGCTGTCTATGACCACTGTAACACCTCTATGAATATTTTCTGCTCTCTATGATTACTGTGAGTAATTTTTGAACACTGTGAGCTCTCTATGAGCACTATGACTTATGAACACTGTGAGCTCTCTATGACCACTGTGAGCCTGCATGGCCACTATGAGCTTTCTATGACCTCTATCAGCTCTCTGTTACAACTGTAATCCCTCTATGACCACTGTGAGCTATCTTGACCACTTTGACCTAGGACCACTCTGAGCTTCCTATCACTATTACAAGCTATGACAACTGTGATCTCTCTATGACCACTTTGACCTGCCTATAAACACCATGAATTGTGACATATATGATAGGCATGATCTGTGACCACTTTGAGCTCTCTATAACCACTATGAGGTATTATTAGTGTGAGCTCTGTATGACCATTAAAGCTGTGAATACTATGAGCTCTCTATGACCACTATGATCTATGAACACTGACCACTCATTGGGCACTATAAGCTTTGTATTACTATTATGAGTGATGAACAGTCCAAGCTCTCAATGACCTCAGTGAGCTATGACAAGTAAGACAAGTATTAGCTATCTGCGACAACCGTCAGCTCTCTAGGACCACTGTGACACCTCTTTGATCACTTTGAACTCTATATGACTACTGTAGGCTCTCTATGACTACTAAAAGCTCACTATGAGCATTATGAACTATGAACATGGTGAGATCTCTAAGACCACTATGAGGTAAGACAACTATGAACACTCTATGACCACTGTGAGCTCTGTGTAACCACTATGAGCTATGACTTCTTTCAGTTATCTATGACCACTGAGAACTCTCTATGACTGCTCTGAGTTCTATATGACCACCGTGAACTCTCAATGGTCACTATGAGCACTCTATGAGCACTATGAGCTATGAATACTATGATCTCTCTATGAACTCTGTGAGCTGTAAGTATGAGCTCTCTATTACAACTGCGATCTCTATGACCAATGTGAGCTCTCTAAGATCACTGTAAGTTTACTTGAGCACTATGACATTTTCCCACTGTGATCTCTCAATGACCACATTGACCGATATACACTGTGAGCTCTTTATTACCACTATGAGCTATGAACACCGAGATATCTCATTGTACATTATGAGCTCTGGATGACAACTGTGAGCTATGACCACTGTGAGCTATCACCATTATGAAATAGGAAAACTGTGAGCTCTCTATGACCATTATGAGCTGTTTATGATCACCGTAAGGTCTTTAAGTCCACTATGAGCTATGACCATTGCAGCTCTCTATGAGCAAAACAACCTGTGATCATTGTGAGCTTCTATGACCACTATAATCTATGACCATTGTAAGCACTCTATCACCATTTTGAGCTATAACCATTGTGAGTTCTCTGTGACTATCAGTTCTCTGCTAACTTGATGAGTCATTATCCCTGTGAGATCTCAATGAACACTATGAGCTATGACCACTTTGAGCCCTTTATGCCACTGTGAAATCTCTATGCATGCTGTCAGCACTCTGTGACCACTGTGAGCTCTCTATGACCACTATGAGGCAGGACCACTGTGATTAATCTATGGCCACTGTGAGCAATAACCATTATGATTTCTCTATGACTACTGTGAGCTCTCTATGACACTGTAACTCTGTATAAACAAAATGATCTAAGACTACTCTGAGCTCTCTATTGCCACAATTATCTATGACTCCTGTGAGTTCTCTGTGAAGATAATGAGTTCTATTCACTTCCGGTGAGCCAGGACTATTGTAAACTTTCTATGACCACTACGAACTATGACCACTTTGCCATCTCTATGATCACTGAGCTGTCTATGATAGCTGTCAGTTCTCTATGACAGCTGTGAGCTATGATAACTGTGAGCTCTCCATGAACGTTGTGACCTCTCTATGACCATTATGATCTATGACCACTGTGAGCTCTCTATAATCACTGTGATCTCTATGTAACCACTAAGAACTCTGACCACTGTGAGTTTTCTATGACCACTATGAGCTATGACCACTGTTAAATCTCATTGTCCATTATGAGCTCTGTGTGATCACTCTGATCTATGACCCCTGTGAGTTCTTTATGACTACTATTAGGTACGAGTACTGTGAGGTGACTATAACCAATGTGAGTTCTCTGACCACTGTGAGCTCAGCATAATCATTGTGACATCTCTATGATCATTATGAGCTATGACTACTGTGTTATCTCAATGATCATTCTGAGCTCTCTATGACCACTGTGATCTATGACAATTGTGAGCCTTCTATGTCCACTATAAGCTATTCACACTGAGATCTTTCTAGGGCCATTATGAACTTTCTATGACCACTAGGAGCTATGACCACTTTGATCTTTTATTACCTCTGTTATCAATAACAACTCTCTTACAACTGTGAGCTCTCATGACATCCATTTCCCAGCAAATTCCAATAATTCATCATTTTTGATGGCTGAGTAGTACTCCATTGTATGGTTGTTTCATTACAAACAATTATATTGAGTGAAGTATCCCAGACCCAGAAAATTATGTGCCATATGTACTCCCTAATAGGTGGATACTAGTACCAAACCCACCCAGCCACCTAGAGACACTTAATAATAAATCTCAGTAATACAGTAATTGCAAGGATTATGAGCGGGAGGATGGGGTAGGAGGGCCACACCAGTAACAAGGAGAGAGGGGACCATGTTACAGCAGAGAAAATAGGCCTCCATGAAGGACTGCAAGTAAGTAATGAGATATCTGCTTAAGTTCACAGACTTTTCATTCCTGATCATTTACAACTGAGGGGGTGTGATCTCACCAGAAGGGGAGGGTATATAGTCTGGCAGATAATAAGTAACTATTTTGCAAATGGGTGACTGACCCCTCCCTCACTGTGGTTTAATACTTTTATTACATCTACCTTTGAATATACTCTTTTTTTATAGCTCTTTTTTTATAATATTTTTATTATTATTTCCGCTCATACAAACTTAATAGGTAGACCAGTTCCCTCCCCCCTCCTTCTCCCCCTGAACCCCCTGCTTCCCCTCCGTCCCTCCCCATCTCCCAGTACCCCCCCCAATTCCCAGAGAGTCCTTTATTGCGTATGCCTAACTCTCCTCTTGGTCCTCCTTTCTGATGACGTAAAAGGACCCAGTGGCATTTCCCTGAACCCTTTCTCGTGTTCCCCTTAAGCATAGGAACACTACTGTGGCCATCAAACCCTTGCCTCCAAGGATCTTGGTGCTTTTAGCCGATGTTAGACTTTGTGAGGTCAATAGTGTGACAGACATGGCGCAGGGCATGCAAAGTCCTATTATGATTGCTTCAGCCCTATCTAGTGTGTAGACTCTTCAAATCATTGCTCCCCCCATCCTTTTGCTCTTACAATCTTACCGCCCCCTCTTCCGCAGATATCCCTGAGCTTCAGGATGGGGGGAGATTAGGCTGGCTTAGTTCTATGTGGATGATATAGAGTCTCTGAAGTTCTGGATTGTGGTTTGTTGATTTTCTTTTGCAGTTTCGCTGCTTCTGCTATGTCCTTCACTCCATCCTGATGGGCACTGTATGTCACCCCCTGGTCAGAGACAAAAAACTGTTAAACTGAAGTCTTGTTATAATAGCACATTCAAGGATAGATGTAATAAAAGCAGGAAACCTCGGTGAGGGAGGGATCAGTCATCCATTTGCAAAATGATCTCTTTTCATCTGCCAGACTATATGCCCTCTCCTTCTGGTGAGATCATACCCCCTCAGTTGTACATGATCAGGAACGAATGTCTGTGAAATTAACCAGGTGTCACATTACTTACTTGCATTCCTTGGAGGTCGGTTTTCTCTGCTGTAACATGGTGCCCTCTCTCCTTGTATCTGGTGTGGCTCTCCAGCCCCATCCCTCCTGTTCACAATCCTTGCAATTATGATATTACATAGATTTACCCTTGAGTGTCTCAATGTGGGCTGGGTGAGTTTGGTACTAGGAGCCACCTATTAGGGAGTACATATGGCGCTTAACTTTCTGGGATTGGGATACTTCATTTAATATAATTGTTTCTAATGACATCCATTTCCCAGAAAATTCCAGTAATTCATCATTTTTGATGGCTGAGTAGTACTCCATTGTATAGATGTACCACAGTTTCCTTATCTACTTGTCAACTGTTGGACATTTAGATTGATTCCATGACTTTGCTATTGTAAACAGTGCTGCTATGAACATGGTCGTGCTGGTGCTATCGAGGCGAACATCTGCTGCATGGGGGGTTATTCCCAAAAGTGAAATAGTAGGGTCATATGGCATTTCAATATTTAATTTCTTTAAGAATCTCCTGACAGCTCGCCACAATGGCTGTATGAGTCTGCATTCCCACCAGAAATGTAGCAGGGTTCCCCTCTCTCCACATCCTCTCCAGCACTTGTTGTTGTTTGTATTGTGGATTTTTGCCATCCTGACCGGAGTGAGATGGTATCTCAGGGAAGTTTTGATTTGCATTTCTCTGATAGCTAAAGAAGTGGAGCATTTTTTTAGATATTTGTTAGACATTTTAATTTCATCTCTGGTAAAATTTCTTTTAAGTTCCAGGGCCCATTTTTTAATTGGGCCATTGGTTTCCTTGGTGTTTAATTTTCTAAGTTCTTTGTGCACTCTGGACAGTAGAGCTCTATCAGATATGTGGTTAGTGAAGATTTTCTCCCATTCTGTGGGTTGCCTTTGAGCTCGTGTGATAATCTCTTTATCTGAACAGAAGCTCTTTAATTTCGCAAGATCCCAACTGTTGAGAGTTGGTAGCAGTGACTGTGCCATTGGATATCTGTTTAGGAACTGTTGGCCTAGCCCAATCAGCTCGAGGGAGTTCCCTATCCTTTCAACTATGGTTTTCATAGTCTCTGGCCTGATATCAAGGTCCTTGATCCATTTGGAATTAAGTCTTATACATGGTGACAAGTACGGGTCCAGCTTTAATCTTCTGCATATGGAGATCCAGTTTTGCCAGCACCATTTGTTGAAGATGCTATTCTTTTTCCATTGGATTCTTTGGGCCCCTTTGTCAAAGATCAAATGGCTGTATTTTTGTGGGCTTATATCTGGGTCCTCAACCCTTATCCATTGGTCTGTGTGTATATTTTGGAGCCAGTACCAGGTTGTTTTTATAACTATGGATTTGTAGTATAGACTAAGGTTCGGTATGTGCCGCAGACCAGAGTCGCGGCCTCGAGACCAGGGCTCCCCAGGACCGGGTGGAGAATAGAACACATGCGGCTCCCTCTCGTCCGAGTGAATCCTGAACCTGTTTATTGAAACTTTCGTGACAACTTTTATACAGAAAATTTTGGGGTAAAGAATGTTACACCTACAACAGACATATAATTTTTTAGTCAGCAAAAATCACCTTCAGGGTGGACATTTTTTCAAGAACCTAACCCATTGCTTCAGGGCAAAGGCACTTAACAGAAACATTCTCTCAGTATTTCCAAACTTATCTAATCTATAATGCTTCACCGGATAGCTATGGGGCTGAGCCCACATTTTAACTGCTTTTTTTTAAAATACAGAGGCAGAATGATCTCCTATTGATTTTAGCAAGGAACATATTTTACAATTAACTATAGGAGTCCCCAACACCCCATAAGTCCCAGCATGAGCTTTGGCTGTTGTCCTCTCCAGGTTGATACTCTCAGTCAGGCAGGTCGACATAGGCACCAGGCATGGCAGCAGGTTCTAACTTGGGAAGATGTATGCAGCTCATGTAGTCTCTACTATCCAAGCTTAAACTACATCTCTAAGGAGGCCTTGACTTGGATACTCAAGGCCCAGAAGCTATAGCTGGTTCTGTCGATGGAGCACTGAGGTATGCACTGAAGAAAAACACTTAAGCAATATAATTATTAAAAGAATAACTTCTATAATAGCATCCTTCTATTCCTTTAATAGTAAGGTTGCTTATGTCTTCCTTTGAGGAATTCCAGAAGTGTATTGCCATCAGTTAGATGACCCATCTGTGAACCATGCATACTCCAAACCGGGGGTCCAGTCAGGCCCCATATGCCGAGGGTGTCTCTTTCGAGGGTGTCTCTTTCGGGGCGGAGGCGATCATTGGTGGGAGTGCACTCAGATGGTCCATCTCTGTGATTTCTCATAAGAGTGCTGTTTGGGGTAGGAAAGACACGGCCCCCTTTGCTTCTGACATGGATTCTCCCAGTTTGGATTGCAAATACCATCTCCAGGGGCAGTCTTGGCATCTAGACTTTCTGGCATGATGGTCTCTTCCTTGGCCTTCAGCCAGGGTAAGAGGGTATCACAGTTTCTTTTAAGGTTCTGGTGGACTGAGAGCATAGTCTTGTACTTCTGGAATTTCTGAGTTAGTACGTAGGTGGGAATTTTACCCACCTATGTTTTAAGACTCTAGAAGTTATTCTCTAATTTCCTTAAAATCAGTGCACACATTCTGATTAACAAGTCTACTTATTGTAAATGACTAGACATGAAATTTCTATTTAGTATTTGACTGAAATTTAAAAAGCAGGCTTCTTCTCTAGAATAGAGAGCAGGAAGCTAGTTCCAAAAAACCCTAAGAAAGGGCACTCCTAAATCCCAGAAGAATTCTTCCTGCCAGAGGCAAAACTTGAATTATCCCAAACAAAACCTAGGTAAAAATGCTTAGCACCTGTCCATGGACTTTATTGTGACATACTGAGAAATTCCTAGCACTTGCCCATGGGTTACTGTGACCTTCCCAGGGAACAGGCTTTAGGCCTGAACTGGGAAGAAACACCAAGACCTGACAATTCCCATATTTTTCCTTATTTCTCTAAAATAAAGCCATGTCCTTATCCCAAAACATGTTACTTTGAATCCACCTTTTCCAAACTGAGACATATTCTACCAGATTAGTAGGATAGGAGCGTGGCATTTCGGCAGATATGGTAATACCTTCAGCAGTGTTTTTGTTACTCAGGATTGTCTTTGCTATTCTGGGTCTTTTGTGCCTCCATATGAATTTTGAGATTAATTGGTCCACTTCTTTAAAGAATTGCTTTGGGATTTTAATTGGTATAGCATTGAATTTGTATATTGCCTTAGGTAGGATGGTCATTTTTACGATGTTGATTCTGCCAATCCAGGAACAAGGGAGGTCTTTCCACCTTCTGGTGTCTTCTGCTATTTCTTTCTTTAGGGTTTTAAAGTTTTCATTGTAAAGGTCTTTTACCTCCTTGGTTAGGTTTATACCAAGGTATTTCATTTTTTTAGGGGCTACAGTAAATGGGATTGTTCCTCTCAAGGCTTTTTCACTTCTTTCATTCTGGGCATATAGGAAGGCCTCTGATTTTTGCACATTTATTTTGTATCCTGCCACCCTGCTGAACTTCTCAATTAGTTCCAGGAGCTTCCTGGGGGAGTTTTTGGGATCCCTCAGGTATAAGATCATGTCATCTGCAAATAGGGATAGCTTGACTTCTTCCTTGCCGATTTGAATCCCTTTTATGTCCCTTTCTTGTCTTATGGCTTCAGCTAAGACTTCAAGTACAATATTGAATAGAAGTGGTGGGAGGGAACAGCCTTGTCTAGTTCCTGATCGAAGTGGGAATGCTTCCAATTGTTCCCCATTGAGCAGAATACTTGCTGTGGGCTTGTTGTACACAGCTTTTATTATATTGATAAAGGTTCCTTCCATTCCTACTATCTCTAGCGTTTTGATCATAAAAGGCTGTTGGATCTTGTCAAAGGCTTTTTCTGCGTCTATCGAGAGTATCATGTGGTCTTGGACTTTGGATTGGTTTACATGATGAATTACATTTATTGATTTTCGTATGTTGAACCAACCTTGCATGCCGGGGATGAAGCCTACTTCGTCCCTGTGAATGATCTTTTTGAGATGTTTTTGAATCCGATTTGCTAAGACTTTGTTGAGAATCTTTGCGTCTGTGTTCATCAGGGAGATCGGCCTATAGTTTTCTTTTTTAAGTGAATCTTTATTAGGTTTTGGGATTAAGACGATATTAGCTTCATAGAAGGAATTTGGTAGTGTTCCTTCCTTTGCTATTTGATGGAACAGTGTAAGGAGTATTGGTGTTATTGACTCCTTAAATGTCTGGTAGAATTCTGTGCTGAATCCATCTGGTCCAGGATATTTTTTGGTGGGAAGATTCGAGATTACTTCTTCAATTTCCTTATATGTTATAGGGACATTTAAGTAATTCACAACTTTCTGATCCAATTTAGGTAAGATGTGTTTACTTAGAAATTCGTCCATCTCTTCTGTGTTGTCAAACTTCACTGAGTATAAGTTTTTGAAATATGATGTTATAATTCTCTGGATTTCTTGGGTATCAGTAGTGATAACTCCATGTTCATTTCTAATTTTGTTAATTTGGGTTTTCTCTCTCTTGCTTTTGGTTACTTTAGCTAGGGGTATATCTATCTTATTGATTTTTTCAAAGAACCAGCTTTTTGACTGGTTGATTTTTTCTATCGTTTTCTTAGTCTCGATTTCAGATATTTCTCCCTTATTTTGCTAATCTCCTCTCTTCTACTACTTTTGGGATCAGATTGCTCAAGTTTTTCTAAAGCCTTAAGCTGCATCGTTAAGTTATTTATTTCTGATGTTTCCATTTTTTTGATGTAGGCATTAAGAGCTATGAACTTACCTCTTAGGACAGCTTTCATTGTGTCCCAGAGATTTTGGTAAGTTGTATTTTCATTATCATTCACTTTCAGGAAATCTTGAATTTCCTTTTTAATTTATTCCTGAATCCAGTTCTCATTCAGCATCATAGTGTTAAGTTTGCAGGAGTTAGTGTATTTTCTCTTGTTTGTTGTGTTGTGAATGTCCAACTTTAGGCCATGGTGGTCTGATAGGGCACAGGTTAGAATTTCAACTTTTTTGTATATGTGTAGATTCGTTTTGTGGCCCAATATGTGATCTATTTTGGAAAAAGTTCCGTGTGCTGCTGAGAAAAATGTGTATTCTTTTGTGCGTGGGTGAAAAGTTCGATAGAGATCTGTAAGGTCCATTTCTTCCAGGGTTTGATTAAGTTCCAATGTGTCTCTGTTAAGCTTTTGACTTGTTGATCTATCCCATGTTGAGAGGGCTGTGTTGAAGTCCCCAAGAATTATCGTTTGGGGGTTGATATCTTGCTTTAGGTGCTTTAGGGTTTTCTTAATGAATGTGGAGGGGCCGTATTGGGTGCATAAATGTTCAGGATTGTGAAGTCTTCCTGGTGAATTGTACCTGTGACTAAAATGTAATATCCATCTGTGTCTTTTATGATTTTCTTTGGTTTGAAGTCCACTTTGTCTGAAAGCATAATTGCTACCCCTGCCTTTTTCCTGGTTCCATTAGCTTGTAAGATTTTGGACCAGCCTTTCATTCTTAGGATGTGCCTATCTTTTGTGGTGAGATGAGTTTCCTGAAGGCAGCAGATTGTTGGATTGTGGTTTTTAATCCAAGTTTGTAATCTATGTCTCTTAATCAGTGAATTAATCCCATTGACATTTCATGTTATAATGGAGAAATTATTTTTAATTCTGGACATTTTTTATGTTTAGTAGATTTTGTAAGCATGTTGTTTGATATTTATGTTTCGGTGGTATTATGCTTCCCTTCTGCCCTCCTGGATACACTTGTTCTTTTCTTCAAGCTTGAGTATCATTTCTAGGATTTTTTTTGAAGGCCTGGTTTGGTAGACAGGTATCCCTTCAAGTTGTCTTTGTGTTGGAAAACTTTTCTTTCTCCCTCAATCACGACAGATAGTTTTGCCAGGTATATCAGTCTGGGTTGGCATTTTTGCTCATTTAATACTTGAAGTATGTCTCTCCAAGCTCTTTTTGCTTTTACTGTTTCCATTGAGTAGTCATTTGTTATTCTAACAGGTTTACCTTTAAAAGTGAGTTGCTTTTTTTTCTCTTGAAGCTCTCAGCACCTTTTCTTTGTCTTGAATGTGGAGTGTTTTGACTATTATTTGCCGTGGCGATTTTCTATTTTGGTCGTATCTGTTTGGAGTGCGAAATGCCTCTTGTATTTGGATAGGCCTCTCATTCTTTAATTGTGGGAATTTTCATTTATGATGAATTGAAATATTTCCTCAGGTGTGGTATTTTGGGATTCTTGTTCTGGTATTCCATGAATGCGCGTGTTAGGCTTCTTCAGGGTGTCCCATATCTCTTGAATGTTCCTCTCCAGTATCTTTTTGGCTTAAACAATCTCTTCCATTGAGCTGGTTAATTCTCCCACTTTGTCTTCAAGATCTGAAATTCTATTTTCTGCCTCATTTGTTCTGCTGATAAGACTCTCTGTTGAGTTTTGGGCTGAAGATAACTTGTCTTTTAGTTCAATTTTAAACTCTGCCTGAGACTCTTTTAATTGCTCCATACCTCTTTTTGTTTCTTGAACTGTTTTTCTCGACTCCTCCAAGTGCCTGTTGTGTTCCTGTTCAAAGTGGTTGATTCGGTTGTTTATCTCTTCTCGGATTTCCTCTTTCATAGTATTAATCATGGTAAGGATCATACTCTGAAAGTCGTTATGTTGGGTCTGGCTTTCATGGTGATTTTCTGTGGATTTGTTCTGGTCGGAATCCCTCATTATGGGATTGATTCTTTCAGCAGGACATTGGTCTTCTTGGGTTTCGTTTCTCGTGGATCTGCACTTTGACTTGTACGTTGTTGTTTTGTTTTTTAGGACCTTTCAGTTTCTGTTTTTCACTGAATCCACGTAATTAGTATTGTTACGCTTGCCAGTTATTACTAGTGCTTGCCTTGGATTGGGTATGTCTGTGTATTGTTAGTATTATATCCTAGATGAGGCTACTAGGCTGTTAGTATGTCAGTTAAGTCAGGTTACGTTACCAGGGAGTGAGTATTAGTTTGGTAGTGCACTTTTACGATTTAGTTTCTTGATGAAATGTGGGGGTGAATGGTGTACTCCCTGGAGTTGTATGTTGTGGGGTGGCTGTATGAGAAAGTTGATCTACAGCATTGATACAGCATTGAATCAGTAAGGTGAAAAGAAAAAGTTTACTTATCTTTGGGCTGGATGAGAAGAAACTCGCCCACATGATATAATGATTGTAGTGGAGTCCAGATGTATGGCCTGTGCTCCCTTTGTTCCTTAGAATTTTGCTTGAGTTTCCTTTGGGCTCTATTGAATTCTGAGTAGCAGTGTGTCTTCCATGGACCACGTGCGTAGGTCCCCGGTGGGCCAGAGAGGCAGAGGGTCTTATGTTGATGGCAGAGTTCTTCACCTGCGATCTTGGGCGAGGGCGGGGCGGCGCAGCGGAGGGGGCTGGGGTCGTCCAGGCCGGGGGGCGCAGGCCAAGCCGCAGTCGGCCTAGGTGCTCACCGCCAGGACGCATGGGGCTCCGGGGTGGGTGGGGGCTTGAATATACTCTTATAACAAGACTCTAGTTTAACAGCTTTTTATCTCTGGCCAGGGGGTGACATCCAATACCCATCAGGATGGAGTGAAGGGCATTGCAGGAGCAGCAAAACCATAAAAGAAAAATCAACAAACCATAATCCAGAACTTCAGAGACTCTATATTAACCACCTAGAACTAGGCCAGCCTAATCTCTCCCCATCCTGAAATTCAGGGAAATTTGTGAAGAGGGGGCGGTAAGGTTGTAAGAGCACAAGGATGGAAGGAGTAATGATATGCAAGATATTCCACACAAGTTAAGGCCGAAGCAATCATATTTGGACTTTGCATGCCCTGCAAAACAGTGTTCCTATGTTTAAGGGGAACAAAGGAAAGGGTCCAGGGAAATGCTGCTGGGTCCTTGTATGTCATCATAGAGGAGCACCCAGAGGAGAGACAGGCATGCACATTAAAGGATTCTCCAGGGATTGAGGGAGCGGAGACACTGGGGAGTGAGAAGGGAGGACTGAGGGAAGGGTGAGCAGAGGGATGGGGGGTAGGAGGGAGGAAGGGAACCGGTGCACCTATTAAGTTTGTATGAGCGGAAATAATAATAAAAAATGTAAATAAAAAAACAACTGTGAGCTCTTTATGTTCACTGTGAGCTCTCTATGTCCCCTGTGAGCTTTCTTTTTTTCTTCTTTTTTTAAAATTTATTAATTCAATTGCACATGTGTAGGTGTGTGTGCATGTGTATGTGTATGTGTAGAACCACAGGTGAATTAGGAAACCACCATGGACCACCTCCACCTCCTCTTTTACTCTGCCCCAGGTTTCATAGGCTCCACCTTACCAGGACCAGAAATGCAGGCTGCCCCTGCTTCTGCCCTGCGTCTATTTGTGGGGTCTAGGATCCAAATTCAGGACCTTCCACCTGCAGAGAAGATGCTTAACCTCTGAGCCACCTCTCCAACTCCTCTGTGAACTCTCTATGATCACTGTGAGCTATGACCATTGTGAACTCTCTGTCACCACTATGAGCTATGCCAATTGTGAGGTCTCTGTGACCAATGTGAGCTATGACCACTGGGAACTCTCTATGACCACTATGAGTGTTCCATGGCCATTATGAGCTATGACTACTGTGAGCTTTCTAAGACCATTGTGAACTATGAACCACTCTAAGACCACTATGAGCTCTCTATGATGATTAGGAATTATCTATGAGCAATATGTGCTCTCTATCACCAGTATGAGTTATAACCAGTGAGCTCTCTCTGATGCTTATGAGTTCTCTATTACCACTGTGGATTCTCTATCAACACTAGGAGCTATGACCACTATGAGCTCTCTATGATAATAATGAGTTCTGTATAATTGTGAACTTTCTGTGACCACTGTGATCTATGAATACAATGATTTCTCTGTGATTTATTTCAGCTACAAAAACTGTGAACTCGCTCTGAAAGGTTTGAGCTCTCTATTACCACTGTTAGGTCTGTATGACTACTGTGGATCCCCTGTGAACACTATGACCTATGACCACTGTGAGCTCTCTATGGCCACTATGACCTATGACCACTGTGAGGTCTTTAAAACCACTATGAGCTATGACCTCTGTGAGCTCTCAATGTCCGTTATGAGCTATCCATGACCATTATGAGCTATGACTACTACTGTGAGCGCCCTATGACCTCTGTGAGTTCTTCATGACTACTATGACCCATGACTATGATGACCTCTCCATGATGAATTTGAGGTCTTTAAGACCACTGTGAGCTCTTGATAAACATTGTACTTCCCTATGAGTAAAAGGACCTATGGCCATTATCAGTTTGTATGACCACTATGAGCTATTACCACTCTGAGTTCTCTGTGATGATTATGAGTTCCATGGCACCATGGTGAGCTATGACCTCTGTGAGCTCTCTACGATCACTGTGAGCTATGACCACTGTGAACTCTCTGTCACCACTATGAGCTATTACAATTGTGAGGTCTCTATGACCAATGTGAGCTAAGATGACTGTGACCTCTCTATGACCACTATGAGTGTTCTATGAGCTATGGCTACTATGAGCTCTCTATTGCCTCTTTTAGCTATGCCAACTATGAGTTCTCTGTTACAACTGTGTGTTCTCTATGAACCCTGTCAGCTCTGTATGACACCCACAAACTTTCTATCCACTCTGAGCTCTCTATAACTACTGTGAGTTATGTACTCTATGAGCTCTCTATAACCAGTATGAGCCTTCTATGACCACTATGAGCTACTACTATGTGCTATGAACACTATGAACTCTCTATGACTACTAAGAGCTATGATCTCTGTGAATTCTCAGACTACTAGGAGCTGTTAACACTGTGATCTCTCTGTGGGCAATATTAGCTCTCTATGACCTCTCCGAGTTGAACTCTCTATGACTACTATGAGCTATGATCTCTGTGAATTCTCAGACTACTAGGAGCTGTTAACATTGTGATCTCTCTGTGGGCAATATTAGCTCTCTATGACCTCTCTGAGTTATGAGCCCTGTGAGCACTCAATGACCACTATGTGCTGTGACCACTGTGAACTCTCCATGACTACTGTTAACTATGACCACTGTGAACTCTCTATGACCACTATTAGCTATGAACACTAGAAGCTCTCTGTGGCAACTATGAGGTTTCTTTGACTACTATGAGTTATGAATCCTATGAGTTCTGTATTACCTCTTTCATCTATGACAATTGAATTCTCTTTGAAATATATGAGCTCTCTATGACCATTGTGAGCTCTTTATGCCACTGTGAGCTCTGTGCACACTATGACCTATGAGAACTGTGAGATATCTATAACTACTATGCACTATGACCAATGTGAGGTCTCTATAACCAATACGAGCTATGACAACTGTAAGCTCTCTATAGCCACTGTGACCTCTGACCACTGGGAGCTCTCTATGGCCACTATGACTTAAGACCACTGTAAGCTCTTTAAGATCACTAAGAGCTTTGCTCACTGAGAGCTTTCAATGTCCATTATGAGCTCTTTATGACCACTGTGACCTCTCCATGACCACTTTGAGGTCTTTATGACCACTGTGATCTCTCGATGAACATTGTATTTCACTATAAGTAAAAAGACCAATGACCACTATTAGCTTGTATGACCACTATAAGCTATTACTACTTTCAGATCTCTGTGATGATTATGGGTTCCATGCGACTATGGTGAGTTATAACCACTGTGAGCTCTGAGAAATATCTATGATGACTATGAGGTATGACAACTTTGATCTCTCTTATACCCTCCATGAGCTGTGATCACTGTGACCTGTCTATGACCACTGTGAGCTATGACCACTCTGAGCTCTCTATGACCACTATGAGCTATGACAACTGTGAGCTCTCTATGGCCACTATAAGCTCTCTATGACAACTGTGAGATATGACCATTATAGACTCTCTATGACCTATGTGAGCTATGGCAACATTACCTCCAGGTATGACCACTGTGAGCTCCCTCTGACAATTTTGAGCTCTCTACAAACATTGTGAGCTCTCTATTACCACTGTAAGGTATGAGCTCTTTATGATCACTATAAGCTAAGATCACTGTGAGATCCCAAAGTCCATTATGAGCTTTCTATGACCACTGTGAGCTGTCTATGACCAATTTGAGCTCTCCATGACAACTCTGAGCTCTCTATGACTGCTATGAGCTATGACCATTGTGAACTCTCTGTGGCCACTTTGTGCTATAACCACTCTGATCAGTCTATGACCATTGTGAGCTTTCTAGGACAACTATGATCTATGATGACTGTGAACTGTCTATGACCACTGTGAACTCTCTATGACCAACCTGAGCTCTCTGCAGCAACTCTGAATTCTCTATGACAGCTATGACCAATGCCCACTGTGATCTTTCTATGACCACTGTGAGATTTGAAAACTCTGAGTTTTCTATGAACACTTAAAGCTCTCCAGGACAACTATAACCCATGACTACTGTGAGCTCTTTGTGAAGATTATGGGCTATGACCACTATGAACTCTCCATGACCACGGTGAGCTATGACCACTATGAGCTCTCTATGACAACTCTGAACTCTCTAAGATCAATATGATCTAGGACCCCTGTTAGCTCTGTGTCACCACTATGATCTATGACCACTTTGAGCTCATTATTACTGTGAACTCTCCTTGACCTCTATGAGCTATGATTACTGTGAGCTATCTAAGGCTGCTATAACCTATGACCTATGTGAGTGCCTATGGCCCCTATGACCTATGAACACTGTGAGGTCTTTATGATCACTATGAGCTATGACACTGTGAGCTCTCAATATTGATTATGAGATCTCTATGAACACTGTGAGACATGAACACTATGAGCTCTCTAAGTGCATTATGAGCTATGACCACTGTGGTCATATTTCATAGGGGTCATACAGAGATCACGGTGGTCATAACTCACAGTGGTCTTAGAGGGCTCATATTTAACATTGCTCACATAGATCATAGGAAGCTCACAATGGTAACAGCTCATAGGTGTCATATAGAGCTCACAGTGTTCACAGTTCATAGTGATCTTACAGCTCCTAGAGTGGTCCTAGCTCATAGTGCTTATAGAGAGCTCACAGTGGACATAGAGTGCTTATATTAGTCATAGAGAGCTCACAGTTGACATAGCTGATAGTGGTCATAGAGAGCTCAGAGTGGTCATTGCTTACAGTGGTCATAGAGAGCTCACAGTGATAATAGCTCATATTGTTCGTAGAGAGCTTCTAGTGGTCATCAAGTACTTACAGTTGTCATAGCTCACATTGCCCTTAGAGAGCTCACAATTGTCATAGCTTGCAGTGATCATAATAAACTCATAATGGATAATGATAACTCACAGTGATCAGAGCTTATAGTGGTCATAAAGAATTCATAGTGGTCATAAAGACCTCATAATGATCATAGAGATCTCACAGTGGAAGTAACTCATATTGGATATAAAGAGTTTGGGGTGGTCATAGAGAGCTCATAATGGACATTTTTTTAGCTCACAGTGTCCATATCTCATTGTGGTCATATGTCATGTCCTGTGCCAACCAGTCTGGTAAGATAAGATCCCAACCTGAAGAAGAGAGCCTCAAGAAAGCACCTTCTGGAAATAAGACATGGCTTATTTTGGGATAAATAATAAAGATACAAAACATATGGGAATTGCCAGGCTTACAGCCTGCTCTTTAGAATGGGCAATTGCTAGGGGACTGAGCAGTTGCTAGGAACTACTCCCCTTTGAGTCTTGCCTTTTATCTTTGACAGACAAGTTCCTCTCTTTTTGTGATTGTGCATGCATTCTATCTCTTACAGAGGAGTTCTTCCCTTTTTGGCTTGGATGCCCGCCTATCTATTCCCAGGTCTCTTTTTTGTTTTTTTCCCAAAACTAGCTAGGTTATCACCTCCCCCTAGGTTCCTCTCCCCAGAACTAGAGATGTCAAATATATTTGCCTTAAGTCTTTTGTTTTCTAAATACAAACCAAGCCTGCTTTTAACTTTAAATTAAATTTTAACTAGAAATTTCATGTTCAGTCATATTTAGTAAATAGCCTTGTTAGCCAGAATGTATACACTGATTTTAAAGAAATTAGAGAACAACCTCAAGACTCCTAAAACATAGGTGGATAGAATTCTCTCAACAATAGTGGTCATAGACAGTTCATAGTGATCATAGCGCACATTGGTCATAGTGATCTCATAATGAACAATTTGAATTCAGTGTTCATAGGTCATAGTGGTAATCGAGAGCTCACAGTGGTCATAGCTCATAGTAATCATAATAGATCAAAGCTGTTATACACAGCTCACAGTCATCATAGCTCATAATGGTCATACAAAGCTCACAGTGGTCATAGCTCATAGTTGTCATAGAGAGCTCACAGTTGTAATTTCCCATAATGGTAATAATGAGCTCACAATGGTCATAGTTCAACATGGTCATGGAAAGCTCACAATGGACATATGTCATATTTCTATTAGAGAGCCACAGTCATCATAGAGAGTTCACAGTGATCATAGAGATATCAAAGTAATCATAGAGAGCTCACAATAGTCATAGCTCAATACAGTCATTAAGAGCTCATACTTCAGTGTGGTGATAGTGAGATACCTGTCGTCATAAAATATTGTGGATCAAGACAGCTCATAGTGGTCATAGAGAACTCATAGTGGTCATAGAGTGAATACAGTGGTCACATAGCATACTGGTCATAAAGAGCTCACAATTGTTATTGAGAGCTCTCAGTTGGCATAGTTCATAGTGGTCATAGAGAGCTCACAAATTTCATAGGTCACAGTGGTCATTACAAATTCATAGTGGCCATGGAGAACATACATTGGTCATAGCTCATACTGGTCATAAAGTGCTCACAGTGGTCATAGCTAATATTCATCATAGAGAACTCACAACACTTATAGATCAGAGTTGTCACACAGAGATCACAATGCTCATAGAGCATTTATAGTGGGTATAGACAACTTACATTGTTCAAAGAAAGCTCAAAGTGGTCATTAAAAGGTCACAATGGTCATGGAGAACTGATAGTTGCAATAGAGAACTCATTGAGGTCATAGCTCACAGAGGTCATAGAGAGTTCATTTTGATCATAGAGAACTCATATCGCCATAGAACACTCAAATTTTTTGTACATCATAGTAGTCATAGAGAGCGCATAGTGGTCATAGGTCATATTTGCTCATGGCTGCAGTAGTCATAGAGAGCTCACAATGGTCACAGAGACCTCAAAGTCATCATAGAGAGATCACAGTGGTCATTGAGATCTCAAAGTGGTCATTTGGAGGTCACAGTGGTCATATAGCACAGGGGTCATAGTCATAGCAAGCTATCAGTGGTCATAGAGAACTGAGAGTGGGCATAAAGAGCTCACAGTAGTCATACCTCACAGTAGTTATATACAGCTCATAGTCATCATGTAGAATTGAGGGAGGCCATAGAGAGCTCACTGTGACCATAGAGAGCTTGCATTAGTCATAGAGTGCTCACAAAGGTCATAGGTCACAGGTGCCTAGACAACCTCACAGTTGTGCAGAACTCATAATCGCCGCCATAGAGAACTCACAGTGGTCATAACTCATAGTGGTGATAGAGAGCTCAAGGTATTCTTAGATCATAGTGTACACAGAATGCTCATGGTTGTCATAGATAACAGTCTTCATTGATAGGTCATAGTTGTCATAGAGACAACACAGTGGTCATAGTTCAAAGTGGTAATAGAGAGCTCATAATGGACAATGAAAACTCATAGTGGATATAAAGAGCTCACAGTTGCTATAGCTCATAGTGCCCATAAAGAACTTTCAGTGGTGATAGTTCACAGTGGTCATAAAGTGTCACAGTGGTCATAGCTCGGAGTGGTCATAGAAGACTCATAATCATCACAGTGAAATTACCATGGTACTAACTCATAGTGGTAATATGGAGCACACAATTGTCATAAGGGGGCTCAAAGTTGTCATAGATCATAATGGTCATAAAGAGCTCAGAATGGTCATAGAGAGCTCAGAATGGTCATAGAGAGCTCAGAATGGTTATTGATCATAGTACTCACAGAGAGCTCAAAGTTTTCATAGAGAGCTTGAAGTTGTCATAGAAAGCTCAAAGTGGACATAGCAAACTGAAAATTGTCCTAGAGATGTTACAATGGTTATTGAGGGCACATAGTGGCCATGGAGAACTCCCAGTGGTCAGAGATCATTGTTGTCATGGTTCATAGTGGTCACAGAAAGCTCATAGTATTCATAGCTCAGAGCATTCATAGCTCATAGTGATCATAGAGAATTCACAGTGGTCCTAAAGAGCTCTCATCATGGAGAGGTCAATGTGGTCATTCAGACTTCACTGTGGTCATACATCACTTACAGTGGTCATTGATTGCTTACCATGGTCATACAGTTCTCATCGTTTTCATAGTACTCTGTAAGAGAACTTAAAATGGTCAGAGCTCATAATGGTCATAGAAAGCTAACAATCGGTCTTAGTGCTCATAGAGAGCTCTCAGTGCTCATAGAGACCCCCAATTGCTCATGGAGAGGTCACAGTTGTAATGGATAACTCATAGTGAACATAGAGAGCTCATAGTCATCATAGAGAGCAGAAAGTGGCTCCAGAGAGTTTATGGTCATCACAGAGAGCTCACAGTGGTCATAGATCAGAGTGCTCACAGAGGGAACTCTAGTCAGAGCTCATAGTGGTCATGGAAAGCTCACAATAGTCATTGAGATTGCAATGTGGACATAGAGTGGTCAAAGTGAGCTCATAGTGGGGCAAAGAGAGGTCACAATTTTCATAGAGAATAGTGGTCATACAGAGGTAACAGTAGTCATAGCTCATAATGATCATAGTGAGCTCACAATGGTCATAGCACACAGTGGTCATAGAGAACTCATAATCCTTATCAAAACTTACAATGTTCATACTGGTGAAAGATAACTCTCACTGGTCATAGATAATAGTGGTTATACAGAGCCCACAGTGGACATAGAGAGTTCACAGTATTCATAGCTCATAGTAGTTATAGAAAGCACACAATGGTCATAGGTCATAGTGGTCATATAGTGCTTAGAGTGGAAACAAGAGCTCACAGTCATAGCTCATACTGGTTATTTAGAAGTAACAGTATTTATAACTTATAGTGGTCATGTAGAGCTCACAGTGGTCACAGAGATCTCAAAGTGGTCATGTAGTGATCCAAGTGGTCAAAGTGAGCACATGGAGGTCATAGAGAGTTCACAGTGGTCATAGCTGATAGTGGTCACAGAGAGCTCACAGTGTTAATAGATTATAGTGTTCATGGAGGGGTCATAGTTGTCACAGATAACTGACAGTGGACATAGATCATAGTGGACATAAAGAGCTAATAGTAGTCATATTTCATAGTTTTGATAGAGCTCATAGTGATCAGAGCTCACAGTGGTTATATCTCATAGTGTTCATAGAGAGATCATAGTGGTGAGAGCTCATGTGTTCATAAAGTGCTCATAGTGGCCAAAAAGGGCTCACAGTGGACAGAACTCATAGTGTTCAGAGAAAGTCATACTGATATTCAAAATGAGTCAGTATTTCCTGACAGCAACATGGGGCCTCATGAGCTTTTAGCATAAGAGAAGCTGCTCAAGCAACATAGGCATATAGCTCTATCCTGGCTTACTCTAACCATTACATAGTACCTATTTGAAGGTGCTCAAACAGTCCGCAAAGAGACTGACTGTGATGGAGGTTCAGAGACAATCGGCAGGAGGACCTCCCCCCCACCAACCCAGCAGAGGTCAGGGAGTTGATGGTGTATTCTCAAACCCTGCCCTCCAGTCCATCCATAAATAAGGAGGGCAGAACTAGAACTTATGGTCAGATATACTTTGGAAAACACACCGAAACGCCCCTTCCTGACTAGCCACTGCATACAGGGATTTTGTCACCTAAAGAAGATAGTTGAGGGACACCTAGCAAGATAGATCAATGGTTGAAACACTTGCTGTTCAAACAAAAGGATCTGAGTTAGGATCCCAAGATCCCATGCAAAATTCCAGGTGGCACCTGAAATTTTAGCCTCAGATGTAAAGTAGAAATCCTCAAAGCACGCAATTTGGGCTTAGAGACCTTATCTCCTCAAAAGAGGTTGAAAGAGCAATTAAGCATGAATCTCAGTATCAGCCTCACACTTCCACTTGAATACAAACACAGATGCTTCAGTGCACAAGTGAGCACACATACACAACGTATAGACCACAGAGAAAAACACATAAAAACAGATGATGCCAAATAGAGAGGCTGAGAGGATTACTGTGTAGAGGCTTGTCTTTATTGCTGACTTCTTCCCTTCCTTCTCTCCAAGCTCCTGACTGGAACATCTGACATTTTCTTTCTTTTTGCACATTAATATTAACTAAATACTGGACTATATTTTGAAGCCACTGGTTTTTCAGTGAATAGATTCCAAGGACCACAGTGCACTTATCTATTATGTCTCCATAGTCAGGGATCTGTGTTTTTTTTTCTTTTTTTTTTATTTTCCCATTTCATGATCTTAGAAAGCCTAGGAATCACTGGCCAGATAATATGCAGAAATTTCCCAGTCTGGGTACATCTTGCTGTTTTTCTTACTATTAGGTAGTGGTGGTGCAGGTGTTGGGAAAGAAATGGGAAGTTCTACACACTACCTCTGAGGATGTTAACATTCCTTGCCTGGTGGAGGTGGCTTTTCTCCACGGTAACTGTGCTTCCCTTTCTTTCTCTTTTTTAAATATGAGCCACCAAATCTTGCCCGACCTCAGGGGGCAAAGCATTAATTAAACCTTAAGTGCTCTAAATGGTATCTTTTCAAATTGAATTTTAAATTGATTATTGTTGTTATTTAAAAGTACAATTGATTTTTACATATTGACCTTATATATCATGACCTGGTACATTATTTAGCACATCATTTGAAGTTTCATGTTTAAAGTCATATCTATTATAAAAACTAATTTTATCTTTTCTTTTGTAGATATTACATACTTGCTCCTTATATAGATCAGTACTCCAGAATAATATAGAATTAATGTAAGGTATCTTATTTAACATTTTATTAATAACCATTACTGCACATAATGTCTATGAAGGTTTTGTTTTGCTAAAAGTTCTTATTCTTGTTTACTGTTTCATTACTTTATGCTCACAACTTTTAATTTGGATTTAATTTCTCTTTTCTCTCAGTATTTTGATAATGTATTTATTAATCTCACTGATTAATTTTTTATTGCCGCTCATACAAACTTAACAGGTACACAGGTTCCCTCCCTCCCTCTACCTCTTTCCTTCCCCCCTGCTCCCCTCTTCCCTCCTTCCTCCATCCCTATTGCCCAGTGCCTTCTTCCCCAAACCCCGGAGCATCCTTTAATGTGCATTCCAAACTCTCCTCTGGGTCCTCCTCTCAGATGAGGTGCAAGTACCCAGGGGCATTTGGCAGAACCCTTTCCTGTGTTCCCCTTAAGCTTAGGAACACTACTGTGACTGTCAGTTCCTAGCCTCCAAGGATCCTAGTGCCTTTAGACCATACAAAACTTTGTGGGGTCAATAATATGTTGTTCATAATGCAGGTCATGCAAAGTCCTATTATGATTGCTTCGACCCTAACTTGTGTGAAGTATCTTGCATATCATTACTTCTCCCATCCTTGTGCTCTTACAATCTTATCGCCTCCTCTTCTGCAAATTTCCCTGAACTTCAGGATGGGGAGAAATTAGACTAGCGCAGTTCCATGATCCCCTCTCTCCTTGTTTCTGGAGAAGCCCTGCTTCCCCATCCCTCCTGTTTATAATCTTTACAATTATTGTAGGTATTACAGAGATTTGTCTTTGAATGTCTCTAGGTAGATTTGGTACTAGGATCCACCTATTAGGGAGTACATATGGTGGTTAATTTTCTATCTGGGATACTTCACTCAATATAATTGTTTCTTTTTAAAATATTTTATTATTATTATTATTTATTCAATTGTGCATGTGTGTGCGTGTGTGTGTGTGTTTGTAGAATCACGGATGAATTCGGGAACCACCGTGGACACCTCCACCTCTCCTTGTTTACTCCTTCACGGGATTCACAGGCTCCGCCCTACCAGGACCAGAAACGCAGGCTGCCCCCACTTCCGCCCAGCGTCTATACGTGGGGTCTAGAATCCGAACTCAGGACCTTCCACCTGCAAGGCAGAGGCTTAACCACTGAGCCACCTCTCCAGCCCTCAATATAATTGTTTCTAAATCCATCCATTTCCGGGCAAATTGCATTGATTCATCATTTTTGATAGCTGAGTAGTATTCCACTGTATAAATGTACCACATTTTCCTTATCCAATCATCAACTGTTGGACCTTTGGGTGATTCCATGACCTTAATATTGTAAAAAGTACTGCTATGAACATGGTCATGCTTCTGCTGTGGAAGTGAACTTTTGCTATATGGAGGGTTATTCACAAAAGTGGAATAGCAGGGTCATATGGCATTTCAGTCTTTAACTTCTTTAAGAATCGCCAGATGGCTCACCAGAGTGGTTTTATGAGCCTGCATTCCCACCAGCAATGTAGGAGAGTTCCCCTCTCTCCACATCTTCTCCAGCACTTGGTGTTGTTTTTATTGTGGATTTTTGCCATCCTGACCGGGGTGAGATGATATCTCAGGGAAGTTTTGATTTGCATTTCCCTGATGGCTAATGAAGTTGAGCATTTTTAAAGATATTTTAATTTCCTCCTTGGTAAAGTTTAAGTTCCAAAGCCCATATGTTTCCTTGGTGTTTAGTTTTCTAAGTTCTTTGTGCACTCTGGATAATAGGGCTCTATCAGATATGTGGTTATTGAAGATTTTTTCTCATTCTGGGGTTGAATTTGTGCTCAAATTACAATCTCTTTATCTGAAAAGAAGCTCTTTAGTTTCACAAGATCCCATCTGTTGAGTGTTGGTTGTAGTGACTGTGCTATTGAATATCCGTTTAGGATATGTTGGCCTGGCCCCATCAGCTCAAGTGAGTTCCCTACCATTTCAACTAAGGTTTTTATAGTCTCTGGACTTATATTGAGGTCCTTGATACATTTGGAATTAATTCTTGTACATGGTGACAAGTACGGGTCCAGTTTTAATCTTCTGCATGTGAATATCCAGTTTTGCCAGCACCATTTGTTGAAGATACTGTTCTTTTTCCATTGGAATTTTTGGTCCTCTTTGTCAAAGATCAGATGGCTATAGTTATGTGGGCTTATATCTGGGTCTTCAACCTTATCCATTGATCTGTGTCCTTATTTTGGAACCAATACCAGGCTGTTTTTACATCTATGAATATGTAGTATAGACTAAGGTTTGGTATGGTGATACCTCCAACTGTGTTTTTGTTACTCAGGATTGTTTGTGCTATCCTGGCTCTTTTTTACCTCCATATGAATTTTGAGATTGTTTGGTCAACTTCTTTAAAGAATTGCTTTGGGATTTTAATTGGTATAGCATTGAGTCTGTATATCGTCTTTGGTAGAATGGTCATTTTTATGATGTTGATTGTGACAATCCAGAAACATGGGAGGTATTTCAATCTTCTGGTCTTCTGCAATTTCATTCTTTAGGGTTTTAAAGTTTTCATTATAAAGGTCTCTTACTTCCTTGGTTAGGTTTATACCAAGGTATTTCATTTTTTTAGTGGCTATAGTAAATAAATGGGATGGTTTCTCTCAGGGCTTTTTCACTTCTTTCATATAGGGCGTATAGGAAGGCCTCTGATTTTTGCACATTTAGTTTGTATCCTGCCATCCTGCTGAACTTCTGTATTAGTTCCAAGAGCTTCCTGTTGGAATTTTTGGGATCACTCAAGTATAAGATCATGTCATCTGCAAATAGAGATAAGTTGACTTCTTCCTTGCTGATTTGAATCCCTTTTATGTCCCTTTCTTGTCTTATGGCTTCAGCTAAGACTTCAAGTACAATATTGAATAGAAGTGGTGAAAGTGGACAGCCTTGTCTAGTTCCTGATCAAAGCAGGAATGTTTCAAGTTTTTCCCCATTGTGTATAATCCTTGCCGTTGGCTTGTTGTATACAGCTTTTATTATATTGATAAATGTTCCTTCCATTCCAACCTTCTCTAAGGTTTTAATCAAAAAGGGCTGTTGGATCTTGTCAAATGCTTTTTCTGCATCTATTGAGAGTATCATGTGGTCTTGGTTTTGTAATGTTTTATATGATGAATTACATTTATTGATTTGCATACGTTGAACCAACTTTGTGTGCCTAGGATAAAGCCTACTTGATCCCCATGGATGATCTTTTTGATATGTTTTTGAATCTGATTTGCTAAGATTTTTGTTGAGAATCTTTGCATCTGTGTTCATGAGAGATTGGATTTAGGTTTTGGATTAAGAAGATACTACCTTCATAGAAGGAATTTGGTAGTTTTCCTTCCATTGCTAGTTGATGTAACAGTTTAAGGAGTATTGGTGTTATTAGCTGTGCTGAATCCATCTGGCCCAGGGTATTTTTTGTTGGGAAGATTCAAGATTACTTCATTGATTTCCTCATGTGTTATAGGACTATTTAAATAATCCACAACTTCCTGATTCAATTAAGGTAAGTTGTATTTACATAGGAATTCATCCATCTCTTTTGTGTTGTCAAATTTCAAAGAGTACAAGTTTTTGAAATATGACATTATAATTCTCTGAATTTCTTGGGTATCAGTAGTGATAACTCCATTTTCATTTCTAATTTTGTTAAGTTGGACTTTCTCTCTCTGGCTTTTGGTTAATTTAGCTAGGGGTGTTTCAATCTTATTGATTTTTTCAAAAAACCATCTTTTTGACTGGTTGATTTTCTGTATCATTTTCCTTGTTTTAATTTCAGATATTTCTCCCCTTATTTTGCTAATCTCCTCCCTTCTACTGCTTTTGGGATCAGATTGCTCTAGGGTCTGTAAAGTTGTAAGCTGCATTGTTAAGTTATTTATTTCTGATGTTTCCATTTTTTTGGTGTAGGCATTAAGAGCTATGCACTTACTTCTTAGGACAGCTTTCATTGTGTCCCAGAGATTTTGGTAAGTTGTATTTTCATTATCGTTCACTTCCAGGAAATCTTGAATTTCCTTTGTACTTTCTTCCTGAATCCAATTCTCATTCAGCATCATTTTGTTAAGTTTCCAGGAGTTAGTGTATTTTCTGTTGTTTGTTGTGTTGTGGATGTCAATCTTCATACCGTGGTGGTCTGATAGGGTACAGGCTAGAATTTCAACTTTCCTGTATATGTGTAGATTCGTTTCGTGGCCCTATATGTGATCTATTTTGGAGAAATTTCCGTATGCTGCTGAGAAAATTGTGTATTCTTTGGTGTGTGGATGAAAAGTTCGATAGAGATCTGTAAGGTCCATTTCTTTAAGGGTTTGATGAAGTTCCATAGTGTCTCTATCAAGCTTTTGACCTGTTGATATATCCCATGTTGTGAGGGCAGTGTTGAAATTCCCATGAATTATCATTTTGGGGTTGATTTCTTGCTTTAGACGCTGTAGGATTTTCTTAATGAATGTTTAGGGGCCCATATTGGGTGCATATATGTTCAGTATTGTGAAGTCTTCCTGGTGAATTGTACCTGTGACTAAAATGTAGTATTTATCTTTGTCTCTTATGATATTTTTTGTTCTGAAATTCAATTTGTCTGATGGCATAATGGCTCCTGTTCCATTATCTTGCAGAATTTTTGACCAGTCTTTTATTTTTAGGATGTGCCTATCTTTTGTGGTGAAATGGGTTTACTGCAGGCAGCAGATAGATGGATTTTGATTTTTAATCCAAGTTTGTAATCTGTGTTTCTTGATCAGTGAATTAATTCCATTAACATTTAATGTTATAATGGAGAAACTCTTTTTAATTCCAGGCATTTATTATGTTTAGTGTCTCTTGTAAGTGTATTGTTTTGCTTTTAGGTTTGGTAGTATTATACTTCCCTTCTATTCTCCTGGATATGCCTGTATTTTTCTTCAAGCTTGAGTATCATTTCCAGCATTTTTTTGAAGGCCTGGTTTAGTGGACAATTATCCCTTCAAGTTGTCTTTGTGTTGGAAAATTTTCTTTCTCCTTCGATCATGATGGATAGTTTTGTAGGATATATCAGCCTGGGTTGATATTTTTGCTCATTCAATAGGGTGACCGTCCCTAGTCATCCCCGCTTGCACTCTCATCCCTTCCTCCTTTCCTTTCACCCGTCTCCCTCCCTCCCTCTCCCCCCCAGTGCTTCCCCCTTCCAGTTAAAGATTTTAATGCCATATGACCATGCTCTTACACTTTTGAGAATAGTCCCCCCAATACAGCAAAAATTCACCTTGATAGCACGAGCACGACCATGTTCATAGCAGCACTGTTTACAATAGTAAAGTACATCTCTCCAAGCTCTTCTTGCTTTTACTGTTACCATTGAGAAGTTACTTGTTATTTCAATAGATTTTCCTTTGTAAGCTTCCCTTGAAGCTCTCAGCACCATTTCTTTATCTTGAATGTGGAGTGTTTTAACTATTATTTGTTGTGGCGAGTTTCTGTTTTGGTCATATCTGTTTGGGGTGTGGAATGACTCTTGTATATGGATAGGCCTCTCTTTTTTTAGATGAGGAAAGGTTTCCTTGATGATAGTTTGAAAAATTTCCTCAAGTATTGTATTTTGGTATTCTTGCTCTTGTGTTCCATGAATACACGTTAGGCTTCTTTAGGGTGTCCCATAACTTGAATATTTCTCTCGAGTATCTTTTTGGCTTTAACAATCTCTTCCATTGAGCTGGTTAATACTTCCACTTTATTTTCAAGGTCTGAGATTCTATTTTCTGCTTTGTGAGTTCAGCTGCTAAGACTCTCTGTTGAGTTGTGGGTTGAAGATAACTTGTCTTTTAGTTCATTTTTAAACTCTGCTTGAATCCGTTTTAACTGCTCTATGCCTGTTTTTGTTTCTTGAACTTTTTTCAACTCCTCCAAGTGTCTGTTGTGTTCCTCTTCAAAGTGATTGATGTGGTTGTTTAATTCCTCCTGGATTTCCTCTTTCATAGTATTAAACATGGTAATGATCATGTTTTGAAAGTCATTATCCTGGGTCAGGCTTTCTTGGCTATTTTCTGTGGGTTTGTTCTGGTTGGAGTCTATTATTATGGGATTAATTCCTTAAGTGGGAGATTTGTTTTCCTGGGTGTTGTTTCTCATGGACTTGCACTTTGATTTGGGCATTGTCGTTTTAACTCTTAAGACCTCCTTTCAATTTCTGTGTGTTTTTCACTGAACTGAATTATTTGGCCTGAAGTAGCTCCAGGTGAAGAAGAACTGGGACCAGTGGGCTGCCTGAGTTTTGGGGGTGAGTGGCGGAAGCTTACCTAGGTCGTGTGAGTCCCGGCTGGACTGCATGCTTCCTGGGAGGGTGGGGAAAGGTCCATCTGGTGATTCATTTTTTTTTCCTTCTCCCACATTTCATTTTTTCATAGTCATACAAGCTCAATGGTGCACCCTTCCTTTCCCTCCCTCCTCCTGTCCCTAGTCATCCCCGCTTGCACTCTCATCCCTTCCTCCTTTCCTATCACTAGTCTCCCTCCCTCTGCCCCCCAGTGCTTCCCCCTTCCAGTTAAAGATTTTAATGCCATATGACCATGCTATTCCACTTTTGGGAATAGTCCCCCCATACAGCAAAAATTCACTTCGATAGCACGAGCACAACCATGTTCATAGCAGCACTGTTTACAATAGCAAAGTCATGGAATCAGCCGAATTATCCAACAGTTGATGAGTGGATAAGGAAAATGCGGTACATTTATACAATGGAAAGCTATTCAGCCATCAAAATCGATGAATTAATGTAATTTTCTGGGAAATGGATGGAATTAGAAAAAATTGTATTGAGTGAAGTATCCCATACACAGAAAATTGAGCGCCGTATGGACTCCCTAATACTAAACCCTCTTAGAGACACACTCAAAGATAAGCCTCTGTAATACTTACAGTAATTACAAAGATTGTAAACAAGAGGGTAAGGGAAGGAGTGCCACACCAGAAACAAGGAGAGAGTGGATCATGTTACAGCAGAGAAAATAGCCCACAATGAGGACTACAAGTAAGTAATGAGACATCTGGTTAAGTACACAGACTTTCCTACCTGATCATTTGCAACTGATGGGATATGATCTCACCAGAAGGGGAGGATATATAGTCTGGATGATAGAAAGTAACCATTTTGCAAATGGGAAACTGACCCCGCTCACTGCAGTCTCTTACTTTTATTCCATCTACCTTTGAATATACTCTTACAATAAGACTCTATTTTAACAGTTTTTATTTTTTAATCTGTGGCCAGGTTTTTTTTTTTATCTCTGGCAACATACAATACCTATCAAGATGGAGCTAAGGGATTGCAGGAGCAGCAAAACTGAAAAAAAACCAACAAATCATAATTCAGAACATCAGAGACTCTATATCCATCACCTGGAACTGGGCCAGCCTAATCTCTCCCCATCCTGAAGCTCAGGGAAATTTGTGGAAGAGAGGGAGGTAAGATTTAAGAGCACAAGGATGGGAGTAGTAATGATATGCAAGATATTCCACACAAGTTAGGGCTGAAGCAATCATAATAGGATTTTGCATGACCTGCGCAATGACCAACATGTTATTCACTCCTCAAAGTCTAGCATGGACTAAAGGCACTAGGATACTTAGAAGCTAGGGAATAAGAGCCACAATAGTGTTCCTATACTTATGGGGAACACAAGAAAGAGTTCTAGGAAATGCCACTGTGTCCTTAGACCTCACCGGAGAGGAGGGCCCAAATGAAAGCTTGACATACACATTTAAAGGATGCTTCAGGTATGGGGGGGGGAGATAGGGAGAGAGTGGGGAAAGGAAGGGAAAAAAGGGGTGGGAGCTGGGGGGTTCAGGGAGGGGTAAATGAAGGGAGGGGACCAGTGTACCTATTAAATTTGTATGAGCAGAAATAAATACATGAGTAATTTTTAAAAAACACCTCTATGACCACTGTGATGTCTGTTACCATTGTAGTTCCCTATGAGCTATAGAAGCTATGACAACTCTCAGCTGTTTATGACCATTATGTGTAATGACTACTCGAAGCTCTCTATGAGCACTGAACGCTCTCTATGACCATTATGAAATATGGCCACTATGAGCTCTCTATGACCACTATGGGCTATGATAACTGTGAGTTTTTTTATGTCCACTATGAGTTCTTTAGGGCCACCATGAGCTATGACCACTGTGAGCAATCTATGGCCCCTATGAGATTTGACTTCTTTGAGGTCTCTATGACTGCTATGAGCTATCAATGAATACCATGAGGTATGAGAATTGTGAGCTCTTTATGAACACTATGAACTTCACATGACCACTGTGATTTCATTATAGTCAGTATGAACTCTCTATTACCACCATGACCTATGACCACTAGGAACTCTCTATGCACCCTCTGAGCTATGAACACTATGATCTCTCCATAAGTACTTTTGCCTCTCTATGACCACTGCGACAACTCTATGAGCACTGTGAGTTCTGTAGGCCACTGTTTGCTTTCTAAAACCACTGTGAGTTTTCTATGACCACTGAAATCTCTCTAAGACCACTTTGAATCCTGTATGATGAATAGGACCTATGACCACTTTGAGCCATCTATGACTACTATGATACTTCTATGACCACTGTGACCTTTCTATGACCACTACGAGATATGTCCATGGTGAGCTCTCTGTTACGACTATGAGCAATGACCACTGTGAGCTCTCTTTGGCCATTTAAGCTCTTTATATGAACTGTGATCTGTGACCAGTGTGAGCTCTCTAGGACAACTATGAGCTCTCTATGACCAATGTGAGTTCTCTATAAGAACTATACATGTGGGCTCTCTATGACCACTGTGAGCTGTCTATGTCCTCTATGAATTCCCTGTAACAGTTATGGAGTAATAACATTGTGAACTCTGTGTGAGTATTATAAGCAATGACTACCATGAGCTCTCTTTGACCACTGTGAGCTCTCTATGAACACTGTGATCTGTGACAAGTGTGATATCTCTGTGAACACAATGAGCTCTCTATGACCACTGTGAGCTTACTAGGACCCTATGATCTATGACCACCTTGAGTTCACGATGACCACTGTGAGCTTTCTATAACCCCTAAGAGATCTCTATGACCACTGTGATCTCTGACCACTATGAGCTCTCTAAGACCTCTGTGAGATATAAATACTATGAGATCTCTATGACAACTGTGAGGTCTTCGTGACCATTGTTTCCTCTCTATGACCACTTTGAGTTGTCTATGGCCACTGAGTTCTAAGTCATCTGTGAGCTCACTAACAGCACTGTGACCTAGAACATTATGAGCTGTCTCTGACTACCCTGACTATGAACACTGTGAGCTCTTTATGACCACTATGAACTGTGACTACAGTGAGCTCTCTATGACCTCTATGAGCTGTATCAACTGTGGACTCTCCATGACTACTATGAATTATTACCCCTGTGAGCTCAATATGACCAGTGTGAGCTCTCTAAGTACACTATGAGAAATGACCAATATGAGCTTACTATGACCACTATGATATATGACCACTGTGAGCTCTCTATGACAACTGTTAGCTCTCTATGATAATCATGACCTAGACGTCTGTGAGCTCTCTATAGCCACTAAGAGCTCTCTATGGCAACTATGAACTATGATTAGTATGAGCACTCTAAGACCTCTGTATGCTATGGACACTATGAGCTTTCTATGACCACTGTGAGCAATCTATGTTCAGTACTATCTCTCTATGAGTACTTTGATGTCACTATGACCACTGTGATCTCTCTTGAATGACTATGAGCCTTCTATGATGACTGTGAGTTCACTTTGACGACTATGAGCTATGATTACTGTGAGATTGTAGGAGCCCTTTGAGCTACGATCACTGTTAGCTCTCAATGTCCACTCTGAGGTCTCTATGACAACTCTGAGCTCACTATAACAAGTGTGTTCTCACTCTGATCACCTTGAGATCTCTATGACCACTGTGAGCACTCCCTGACTTCTGTGAGTCCACTTTGAACACTGTGACCTATGACCACTGTGAGCTTTCTATGATGATTATGACTTATGATGAATATAAGCTCTTTTTGACCACTATGATCTATGACCATAGTGAACTCTCTATATCCACTATGAGCTGCCTATTACCACAATGGCTATGACTGTTGTGAGTGTTCTATACTCACTATGAGGTATGACCATTTTGAGCTCTCTATGACCACAAAGAGCTCTTTATGTGCACTATGATCTATGAAGATTGTGAGTTCTCTATTAGCACTATGAGCTATGATCCTTTGAGCACTCTATGGCCACTATGAAGGATGACCACTATGAGCTCATTATGATGTTGTGAGCTATGACCACTATGAACTCTCTATGGGAACTGTGAGTTCTCTATGACCACTGTCAGTTCCATGACCACTGTGAGCTCTCTATGACAACTGTGAGCTCTCTAAGACAAATATGAGCTCTCTTTGAGCATTATTGGCTATGACCATTATGCATTCTTTATAATCACTGTGAATTGTCTGTGAACAGTGTTATCTCTCTATTATTACTATGACCTTTTTATGACTACCATGGGCTATGGCCATTAAGAATTCTCTATGACCACTGTAAGGAACGACCACTATAAGGAATGACCACTATAGGAATGACCATTGTGAGCTCTCATTTCCACTGTGAGCTGTCTATGAACACTATGATGCATGATAAATATGAGCACTCTGTGACTACCTTGAGCTCTTGATGAGGTCTGTTAGGTCTCTATGACAACTATGAGGTATGACCACTGTGAATTCTCTTGGACCACTGTGAGCTGTGACCACTGTGAGCTCTCTATGACCAATGTGAACTTTCTGAGCCCCCTATGACCTATGACTAGTTGAACTCTCAATAACCACTGTAAGCTATGACTACTGTGAGCTCTCTATCACCCCTAAGAGATCTCTGTTGCCACTAAGAACTATGACCACTAACAACTCTCTAATACATATGTGAGCTATGAACACTATGAGATCTTTATGTCCACTGTGAGCTCTCTGTGACTATCGTGACCTGTCTATGATCACATTGAGTTCTCTATGACCTCGGTGATTGTTCCAAGACCACTGAGAGCTCACTGTGAGCACATTGACCTACTACCACTGTGGGCTCTCTCTGACGACTATGAGCTATAACTGCTGTGAATTTTCTATGAACACTATGAGCTAGGTCCACTGTGAGTTCTCTATGAGCACTGTCACAGCTCTATGTCCATTGTCAGCTACAAATGACCACTATGAGCTCTCTATGACCACTATAAGTTATGACTACTATGAGTGCTCTGTGACCACTATGAACTGTAACCATGATGAGTTCTCTATGATGACCGTGACCTCTCTATGACTACTGTGAGCTCTGTATGACAACTATGAGCTCTCTGTGATGACTATGAACAATTACCACTGTGAGCTTTTTAGGATGATGATTAGCTTATGACCACAGTGAGCTCTTTATGATTAGTATGAGTTGTGAAAACTGTGAGTTCTCTATGACCACTATGACCTATGAACACATGAGCTCTCTATAGCCACTATGAACTCTCCACAGCCATTGTGAGTTGCGACAACTGTGAGCTCTCTATGACCAGTATGACCTATGAACACTTGAGCTCACTATGATCACTGTAACCCTCTATGTCCACTGTGACATCTCTTTGAGCACATTGAGTTCTATATGAACACTGTGATCCCTCTATGACCACTGTGAACTCTTTATGAACACTGTGATTCCTCTAAGATAACTGTGAAGTTACAATGAGCACTATGACCTTTGACCACTGTGACTTGTCTCTGATCACTATGAGCTATGAGAACTGTGACCTTTTCATGAGCACAGTGAACTATGACTATTTCCACATCCCTATGACCTTTATGATCTATGACCACTGACAGCTCTCTATGTCCACTATAATTTTTTTAATTTTTTATTCAATTGTGCATGTATATGTATGTGTGTATGTATACGTGTGTGTGTGTGTGTGTGTGTGTGTGTGTGTGTGTATGTGTGTGTGTGTGTGTGTGTGCATAGAACCATGGGCAAATTTGGAAACCACCATGGACCGCCTCCAACTCCTCCTTGTTCACTCTGCCCCGAGATTCACCGGCTCTGTCCTACCAGGACCAGAAATGCAGGCTGCCCATGCTTCCGCCTGGCATCTATACGTGGGGTCAAAGTCCAAACACAGGATCTTGCTCCTGCAAGTCAGAGGCTTAACCCCTGATCTCCCTCTCCTGCCCCAGACGTCCACTATAATTTATGACCACTGCAAGCTCTCTATCACAACTGAAGCTCATTAAGAGCACTATAACCTATGACTACTGTGATCTCTCTATGACCAATATGAACTATGACTACTTTGAATTTTCTATGACCACTATGATCTTTGACAACTCTGAGTTCTCTTTGACCACTGTGAGCTCTCTAGACTACTATGAGCTATGATCACTGTGAACTTGCTATGACTACTATGATCTATGATTACTGTGAGCTCTCTATGGCCATTGTAAATCCTCTATAACAACTATGAGCTATGAACACTGTGAGATATCTGTTACATCTAAGAGGTCTCTATGACCACTGTGAACTATGACCACAATGAGCATCCTAAGACCTCTGTGAGATATGAACATTATGAGCTCTCCATGACCACTGTGATCTCTATATAACTGTGACTTATCTATGGCAACTCACATTGACAACTTTGAGCTCTTTAGTACAACTGTGAGTTCACTATGAACAGTAAGAGCTATGACCATTGTAAGTCTCTCGAGGACCACGTTGAGCTATGATCTCTATATGACTACTGTGACCTCTCTATGAGCAAGTTGAGTTATCTATGATTACTGTGATCCCTCTAAGACCATTGTGAGCTCACTGTCAGCACTATGATGTATGACAACTGTGAGCTGTTTCTGAATACTATGTGCTATAAGTACTATGAGCTCTTTTTGACCACTATTAGCTATGATCACTGATAACTCTCTATAGTCACTATGACCTCACTTTGACCTCTTTATTACCACTGTGAGCTCTCTGTAACCACTGTGAGCTCTTTATGACATCTATGAGCTCTCTATGATGACTATGAGTTATGACCATTATGAAATCTCTATGACATGATGAGCTCTATTGCCACCATTAGTTCTCTAAGACCATTGTGAGATCTCTATGATAACCTTCAGTTCTCTAAGACCACTGTCAACTTTATATGACCACTATGAGCTGTGATCACTATGAGCTCTCTATGACCACTATGAACTAGGTCCACTGTGAATTCTCTATGAGTACTACCAGCTATGACCACTATGAGCTCTCTAAGACCACTGTGAGCTCTCTGTAACTATGTGAACTATGAACACTATGAACTCTCTATGAACACTGTGAACTCTCAATGTCAATTATCAACGTTTTATCATCACAATTATCTCTCTATGTCCAATGTGAGATCTTTATGATGACTGAAAACCGTCTATTAGCACTGTGACGTCCTTATGATAATGGTGAGCTCTCTATGATCACTATGACTTCTCTATGACATCTGTGACTTCTCTATGATCACTGTGAACCCTCTATGACCACTATGAACTCTCTAGGAAAACTATTGGCAATGTTCACTATAAGCTCTCTATGACCACTATGAGCTTTCTATGGCTGCTATGACCTCTATGTGACCACTATGAGCTATGACCTCTATAAGTTCTCCATGAACACAGTGAGTTATGGCCACTATGAGATCTGAATGACCACTATGAACTATGACCACTGTGAGTTATGACTACTATGAGCTCTCTATGATCACTATGATCTATGACAACTGTGGGCTCTGCATGGCTATTATGAACTCTCTATGACCAGAATATATATGACCATTTTGAGCAATCTGTGAACATTGTTAGCTCTCTATGACCACTCTGAACTCTCTTTGACCCATGTGAGCTCTCTCTGACCACTGTGATATCTTTATGATTACTGTGGGCTCTCTGACCACTATGAGCTATGACGCTGTGAGCTTTCTATTGCCTCTATGAGCTTTGACCTCTGTCATCTCTCAGTGACTACTATGAGTTCTCTATGACCACTGTGAGCTCTCTATTACTATTATGGCTATAACCACTCTGACCACTCTATGATCATCATGAGTTAAGATCACTGTGAAGTCTCTATGGCCACTATGAGTTCTCTATGACCACTATGAGCTAGGTCCACTATGAACTCTCTATGGACTCTGGGAGCTATGAGAACTGTAAGCTCTTTGTGACCACCGTGAGCTCTCTTTGGCAACTGTGACTAGGACCTCTATGAGTTCTCTATGATGGTTAGCTATGACAGCTATAAGCTCTCTATGACCACTGTGAAATCTTACAGCACAGTGCCCTCTCTATGAACACTTTGGGCTCTCTATGACCACTGTGAGCTTTCTATGACCACTGTGCGCTATGATCACTGTGTGATCTTTATGACCACTATGATTTATGGCTATTGTGAGCTCTCTATGATCACTGTGAGTTCTCTATGAGCACTGTAATAAACAACTGTGAGGTTTTTAGGACCACTGTGAGCTCGTTAGGAACACTGTAAGTTATGTGAACTTAATGACCATTGTGATCTCTTTATGATAACTGTGAGCTCTCTATAACCACTGTGATCCCTCTGTGAGCACTGTAAACTATTACCACCATGGGAAATATAGGAACATTGTTAACTATGAACACTGTGAGGTCTCTATAAACACTGTGAGTTCTCTGTGACCACCACAAGATAGGACCATTGGGAGCTTACTATGACAAAGTGGACTTTCTACGAATGCTATGAGTTCTCTAGACCACAGTTAAATTACCGACAACTGTAAACTCTCCATGACCATTTTGAGCTCTCTGTGACCACTATGAGCTCTGAAAACTGTGAGATATGATCACAATGAGCTCATTATGAACTTTTTACCTCTCTATAACCACTGTGTGCTATGACCACTGTGAGATCTCTTTTATTGCTATGAGCTATGACCACTGTGAACACTCTGTGATCATCATGAGCTCCCATGACCACTGTGAGTTCTCTATGACAACAGTGAGGTTTCTTTGACAACTCTGAGCTATGACCATTGTGAGCTTTCTATGACCACTATGAGGTATGCCCATTGTGAGCGCTCTATTGACACTATGAGTTTTCTATGACTACTATGAACTATCACTAGTATGAACTATCTAAGACCTCTTTGAGCCATGATCACTATGAGAATTCTATGAACACTGTGAGCTCTCTATGACCACTGGGAGGTATGATGACTGTGAGCTCTCATTGTCCATTATGAGCTCTCCATGACCAATGTCAGCTATGACCACTGTGAGCTATCTATGTCAACTATAAGCCTTCTATGAACACAGTGAGTTCTCTATCATAGCTGTGAGCTCTCTATTATAGCTGTGATCTCTATGACCACGATGAAAGTGAACATTCTGAACTCTTTTTTACCAGTGTGAGCTTTCCATGACCACTATAAGCTAAGAACACTGTGAGCTATTTTATAACCACTATGATCTATGGCCACAGTTTGCTCACTATTAACTCTATGAGCTTTGACCATTTTGAGCTCTCTAGACAATTATGAGTTCTCTATAACTACTTTGAGCTATGACCACTGTGACCTCTCTATTATCACTATGAGCTGTGACAACTGTGAGCTTTCTGTTACAACTATGAGCTCTCTATGACCACTATGAGCTATGAACACTGTGGGCTCTTTATAAGCACAATGAGCTCTGGTTAGTTCTTCCACTTTTCTTCAAGATGTGATTTTTTTGCTTCTTTAGTTCTGTTGAGTTCTAGGTTGAAGATACCTTGAAAGTGTTAACTCTGTTTGAGATTATTTAAACTGCTCTATCCCTGTTTTTGTTTCTTTGATTCCTTTTCTCATCTGCTCCCAGTGCCTGTTGTGTTCTGGTTCTAAATGATTGATGTGGTTATTTAACTCTTCTCAGATTTCTTCCTTCATTGTTTTGATAATAATAGGTCAGGATTTGAAGATCCTTATCTTGGGTATGGTTTTCTTGGCGATTTTCTTTGAGTACTTTCTGTTTGGATTCCATCCTTATGGAGTTGATTTTTTTGTAGGAAATTTGTTGTCTTAAGTTATGTGTCTCATGGATTTGCATTGTGACCTGTGTATTTATATCTTATGTATTTCTTTTGTTTTTGTGTGTTTTTTTTTGAACCAAATTACAAAGTATCACTACACTTGAGCAATCATTATCAGTGTTTGCCTTGGAGTTATATTTGCATATCCAGTGTTTGAAGATACCTTGAAAGTTTAAACTCTGGTTGAGATTATTTAAACTGCTCTATCCCTGTTTTTGTTTCTTTGATTCCTTTTCTCATCTGCTCCCAGTGCCTGTTGTGATTATTTAACTCTTCTCATATTTCTTCCTTCCTATATGAGTTTATTGGACTCAGTATATCAATTAAGATGGATTTATTTGACAGGAATTGAGGATTAGCATGGTATTACACTATTTATATTTACTTCCTTGAAGATATATAAGGGTGATGTATGGTATACTCCCTGAAGCCGTATGGAGTTTTAGGTGGCTATATTGAAATGTTAAATTGTATTGACTAATAATTGAAAGGAACGGGAAGGAGAAAAGTGTTTATTCATCTTACAGCTGGATGTGAATATTGTCTCCTGTATGATGGGATGGCTTTAGAAGACCTGATATAAATGATGTTTGTCTCCTAGCCCAGTACTTGGGTTTTTTATGTAATCTGTTGAAATCTGAGGAGTAGGGAGTCAATCCTGCACCTATGTCTGAAGCAGAAAGTCAGAATGCGTAGTCGGGCATACAGATGACCTGGGACCTAGCACGTAGCATAGGTGACTTCCCCAGGAGTAGAAAGGCAGATTATTATTGGAGGATACAGATGACGTGGGTCCTGGGGCATGATCCAGCAGCTTTACCAGAGGAGCAATGAGTATGCCCAGACCTAGGATCTGAGCAAAAAGACAGAGGAACTAGTGGGGCTCCCAGAGGACCTGAGGCCTTGCACATGGTCAAGAGGCCTTCCAACAAGCATAAAGACAGAATGTTTCTAATGGGGAGAACAGATGACATGGAACATGTGGTATAGTATAGAAACCTTGTCAAAGGGGCAGGTATTTCATCTCTGTGAGAAGTCTATGTCAGAAAGGCATAGTGGACAATGGAGCACACTGATGACCTGGGAACTGGAGTGTGGCCTAGAAGACTTCCCCAGTAGCAGAAAGGCCTGCTGGCAAGTAGGGATTATAGATGATCTGGAGTATGGGGCATGTCATTACTTGAGGAGCAGGAAGTGCTCCAGGGTCCAGGGACTAGGCAGAGAAATGTGGTAAATAATTGTGTTCAGTTTACATAAGCACCCACAGAAGAAGTGATATATAGTGAAATAAAAACCAAGACAGTGAAAGTTTAAAATAATACATATATTGGATAAAAGTAGTATTTGTGAGATGCAAGACAAAAAGATCCAGGGATAGGCAATTGAATTTTAAACATAACTAAATATAGTTTTTTCGGTAGTTAACACAAAATCAGAAGAATTTGGAGAAAGTTTCTTCTGTTATGTATGATCACTAAGACCAATCAGAGTGTTGCAATTTGAGAGTGAATGAAAATTTCCATTATTAGATTAAATTGAAGGTCTGCCTTACCAACAAACCAGGTCAGGGAGGAGACTTGCTTTGGAAGGAGCAATAGCAATTCATTCTGAACACTGTCCTTTAATGTCACACTTGAAATTCAACTACAGTGAAAGACAAGGGATGGAGCTAAAATACATACAAAGAGGAAATAAATAAATAATGACACCTCACATTGCAAATCACATGATTTAGACCACATGAGGTAAATATTGAAACTATTTAAGGGGCTCCATACAGGCAAAAGAGAAAAAACTAACCTTGAAAACTCAGCAGTATGCTATATACCAAGGATGAACATAGTGAGAAGTTACTATGGGATAAATTTCTGTTTGCAGAAATCTAATCTAAGTGAAATATTTTATATTTGAAGATAAGCAAGCATTTTAGACATGTATACATTAAAACTGGAAACCACTGAAAATCATGAAATACAGAAGATACCAAAAGGGAGAAGGTCCTGCAATTTTTTTAATGATTAGAACTAACATTACAAAAATAACCATTCCACCCACCTTGCAATATCATTCAACTACCCACACACTATTTTACTGGAACTGATATTAAACCACAACATTCATGCGGCATGACAGAATGCCAATTATATTAAAACCAACATCATGTAATAAAAAAGTATGTTGGACTTTTCTTGAGTCCAAATCTTATTATATAACAGATCCACAGTATCAAATACAATACAGGAACTGTCACAAACCCTAAACAATGATAAAAATATTAGAATTGAAGACCTTAATCTGAAGATTTTTTTTTTGGAAGCCAGGATTAGTTTTTATTATTCTGCACCTGGACATTGTTGATTTTTTTTCTTCATAATCTTTTTTTTTTTATTCCGCTCATACAAACTTAACAGGTTCATCGGTCTTCTCCCACCTTCCATCTCTCCTGACACCCTGGCTCCCTCTATTCCCACTCTGCACTGCCTCCCCCTCCCATCCCTGAAGAATCTTTTAATGTGCATGCCAAACTCTTCACTGGGTCCTCCTCTCAGATGAGGTGCAAGGACCCAGGCATTTCCCAGAGCCCTTTCCTGTGTTCTCCTTATGCACAGGAACACTACTGTGGCTGTCAATCCCTAGCCTCCAAGGATCCAAGTGCCTTTAGTCCATGCTAGACTTTGTGGGGTCAATAATATGTTGTTCATAATGCAGGTCATGCAAGTCCTATTATGATTGCTTCGACCCTAACTTGTGTGGAGTATCTTGCATATCATTACTCCTCCCATCCTTGTGCTCTTACAATCTTATCGCCTCCTCTTCTGCAAATTTCCCTGAGCTTCAGGATGGGGAGAGATTAAGTTGGCCTAGATCCAGGTGGTTGATATAGAGTCTCTGATGTTCTGAATTATGATTGGTTGATTTTTTTTTCGGTTTTGCTGCTCCTGCAATGCCCTTGGCTCCATCTTTATAAGTATTGGATGTCACCACCTGGTCAGAGATTAAAAACTATTAAAATAGAGTCTTATTGTAAAAGTATATTCAAAGGTAGGTGGAATAAAGTAAGAGACCGCAGTGAGTGGGAGTCAGTCTCCCATTTGCAAAATGGTACGTTTTATCTGCCAGACTATATGCCCTCCCCTTCTGGTAAGATCATATCCATCAGTTGCAAATGATCAGGAAGGAAAGTCTGTGAACTTAACCAGATGTCTCATTACTTACTTGTAGTCCTTGATGGTGGCCTATTTTCTCTACTGTAACATGATCCCCTCTCTCCTTGTTTCTGGTGTGGCCCTCCTTCCCCTTCCCTCCTGTTTATAATCTTTGCAATTACTGTAGGTATTACAGAGATTTATCTTTGAGTGTGTCTCTAAGTGGGTTTGATACTAGGATCCACCTATTAGGGAGTCCATGCAACACTCAATTTTCTGTGTCTGGGATACTTCACTCAATATAATTGTTTCTAATTCCAACCATTTCCTGGCAAATTACATTAATTCATCATTTTGATGGCTGAATAGTATTCCACTGTATAAATGTACCACATTTTCCTTATCCACTCATCAACTATTGGACATTTGTGTTGATTTCATGACGTTGCTATTGTAAACAGTGCTGTATGAACTTGGTCGTCCTTGTGCTATCAAGGTGAATTTTTGCTATATGGGGAGTTATTCCCAAAAGTGGAATAGCAGCATCATATGGCACTTCAATCTTTAATTTCTTTAAGAATTGCCAGATGGCTTGCCAGAGTGGTTGTATGAGCCTGCATTTCCACCAGCAATGTAGGAGAGTTTCCGTCTCTCCACATCCTCTCCAGCATTTGGTGGTGTTTGAATTGTGGATTTTTACCATCTTGACTGTGGTGAGATGATATTTCAAGGAAGTTTTGATTTGCATTTTCCTGATGGCTAATATTCTATCAGAGTACCATGGTCTAAAGCTTGAAATCCACAACACAGCATACAACAGAAAATACACGAACACCTGGAAATTTAACACTATGATGCTGAATGAGAATTGGATTCAGGAAGAAATTAAAAAGGAAATTCAAGATTTCTTGGAAGTAAACAATAATTAAAATACAACTTACTAAGGTCTTTGGGACACAATGAAAATTTTCCTAAGAGGTAAGTTCATAGTTCTTAATGCCTAATAAAAAAATGGAAACATCAGAAATAAATAACAATTCAGCTTAAAGCTATAGTGTCACTATAGCAGTCCAATCCCAAAAACAGTAGAAGAGAGGAGATTACCAAAATAAGGGGAGAATATATCCAACATATATAAATCCTTAAGCCACTTAAAAATTTGTGAGGGTAGCAACTGAGTTTTTCCCTTGTAACATTAAAACCAGAGGTCTCTGGAGAGAGTAGATCAAGATATTACTCATTATACATGAAAATCACTGTTATATACTTGAAAAATATAATTCAATATTGGAGATAAAAAAGATTACATAGAAAAAAGTAGCTACAAGATATTCCTGATCCTGAAAAGAACCGCAAACCATAATTCAGAACACCAAAGACCCTACATTAATCACCTGGAATCAGACCAGCCAAATCTCTCCTCATCCTAAAGCTCACTGAACCTTGTGGAAGATGGGGCAGCAAGATTGTAAGAACCTAAAGATGGGGAGGACTGATGATATGCAAGATACACCATACAAGTTAAGGCTTCAGTAAGTCTGAATTGGACTTTGGGCTGCACAGTGGCTGACATGTCAATGACCCCCAAAGTGTAGCATGGATCACAGGGGAGAAGGCTCCAGGCATTAGGATCCTTAGAGGCAAGGGATTAACAGTCATAATCGAGTTCCCATACTAACCAGGAGCCCATGAAGAGGCTCTGGGCCATGCCATTGAGTCCTAACCCCTTACTAGGGTGGAGGACTCAGAGGGAGGTTTGGTTCACGTAAAAGGATGTTCCAGGGGATGGGAGGGAGGAAGGGGGAGGCACTGAGAGACGGAGAGGGAGGGAGGGAGGGTGAAAGGACGTGGAGAAGGGGGGAGAGTGCAAGGGCAGATGACTGGGGAAGGGAGGGGGGAGGTAGAGGACCGGGGTACCTATTGAGCTTGTATGATTAGAAAAAAATTAAATGTGGGCAAAAAATTAATAATAATAAAGCCAAAAAAAAGAGTTAGTACAGGGTTACTTGGTGCTGTTTTGTAGGTGTGTTAGCTATGGTACACTTGGGGTGTGTAAGCCCAGCCTTGGTTTGGAGGTGAAAGTGTTTATGATACAATTTTAATTAAGAAGTTTGGGATTCGGAGTCAGATTTTGTAGGTGAGGTTTGACTTAATTATCAGAACAGCTTCAAAAGGATAGGATAGGATAGGTATAGTAGTTAGGAGTAGGGGAGATAGAGTTGAGGGAGAGATGACAATTTTTAGTGTTTATTAGGGGTGTGCAATGGTGAAGTACTCAAAGCCCCATAGGGGTGGATGTATAGGGCATGGATAGGATATTTGGAGGTCTTGAGTAGGAGTGACTGTCACTTTGGAATAAATGGAAAATAAAATGGGTTTCTTATCTCTGGGAAAAAAAAGATATTCCTGATCAAGAAACCATCTGTGTTAGGTATAATTAAAAAACATTTCAAGAGTGAAGAGATGAACACTTCAAAGAAGGTAGAGAAGAAAAATAATATGAAGCAAAGAAACATGGTTATTAAAGCATGGATGCCTGAAAATGACAGGAATCAGGAAACACTTCTCAATTACAACCTGAAGTGTCACTGGCCTAAACTCCCTAACGAAGTGATATACACTGTACAATTGTGGATTAAATATTCCATTCTATCAAATTGCTCCTGCCAATATACACAAACACACAAACTAAACTGAACTATATAATAGGGAATTGTTGCTCCACGGCACAATAAGCTAAAGGAAAAATAAAGAAATGGCATTCTAAAGTGTTATTTAACCAATTTCCAAACAAAACCTATCACAATACACTAAGAAATTCTCTAAATATTCATTAAAGAAATTGGACATTATAAAGAATTCACAATTCTTGATACATACATAAATTTTATTCACTTTTCCACATTCTTTAAACAAATATTAAAGTGCGCAATGGGAAAAATCAACACAGATAACATGTAGAACAGAGAACATCCCTCTACAAATATAGGATGATTGAAACAATCGATTGTGCATTGCTTGTTGATACTGCAATGACATTAGGCATTCAGAAAACTTTAAATCTGAGAAAGAGCAGAAATTCATGAAAACTAAGCAACATGCTGCTGAATAAGTAATGGGTCCAGAGGAAGGAAAGAACTAAATTAAAACTAAGCAAAACTAAAGAATGAGGAATGTCAGCATTACAAAATCATTATAAAATGATGAAATCACGAAATGGGGAAAAGCCTGGTGCATTCCAGTTCTATATGGTAAAATGCAGAAAACCCCCAATGAATGAACAAGCCTAAGAATATACATCTCTAGAGACTGAGAGAAAGAATGGTAAAAGCAGCAGATAAGCAGCTATTTCTTTAATTAGGAAAGAATCAGTAAGATTGAAGCAATAATGATGCAAAACATCTAAGAGACTACTTCTTAAAAACTTAACATGAATGAAAAATCTTTAGACACCAATAAAAGTGAAAAATCCAATAATTCTCACATTCATAAAATTATTGATGAAAATGAACTTGCTGCAACTGGCACCAAAGATATTCCTGTGACCATAACACCTAAGTTAAAACTTTTGGAAATGCAAGATGAAATGATAACTTGCAGGTAAAGAACAACAAAATGGAAACAAGTTTAATCAAACAATTTGAGTATAAAAATATGCAGAAGCATTTGACAGATCTCTGTGATCATGAAACATCAGGACCATAAAATTCCATGCAAAATTCATGCAAACAGTTAAAGGAGAGCTAATGGCAATATACCTAAAGATATAGATACCTATAAAGATACCTTTATAGATACCTATAAAGATTTGATAAATATTCAAAGGAAAGATGCCAATTATACATATCTGTGGATGCTTACCAATGTAAAAATAACAAGATGAAATCTGTAGAGTCTTCTTATTGATGATCACAAATTCAACCAGCTACAAAAATAGATGAAAAAGCTCTCTGCTAGATATATTTTGGATTTATTACAGAAAGGTGAGGTTGGTTGAATGTATTCAAGTCTATTAAGGTAATATATCAAAGGAGCAAATGTAATGACGATTGCCTCAATGGATGCATTGGAAACATTTGAAATATCCAAAATCCCTTTATAATTAAATTCCTGAAGAAAACACCAAGGAAACTTGAATAAAAGACCATATGCAACAATTCTAGAGTGAGGGCCTTTCTAAAAGTTGCAAATTTTAGAGGATTCTCACTTCTATCCAATTCTACACCAGCATGTCAATTCTAACAACTTCTGTTCACTAATTTACTTGAAATCATATATAGAAACAAGAGAAAAGAGGAATACAAGAAGAAAAGTTATCCCCATCGGCAATAATCAGAATAGTTTATCTGAAAGACCCTCAAAGTATCAGGAGGAAGCATCTGGCTCTATAAAATGAATACAGAAGAGTGGCATCTTACAAAATGTTTCTTCAAGACTCACCAGCTTTTCCATGACCAAAAGATGAAGAGAAACAATTCAACTTACTAAAGTTCAAAAACATATGTGAAAAGATTGGAAGGAACAGAACTATGAGGACAGGAATTCTGAGAACGTATTCTCTATCAAATGTCTTAAGAGATATGATTGTTTGGAAAAGTACCAAAAGTCTAGTAAAAGCTTGAGTAGAAAGGCTATACTCCTTACTTTGAGGAGAATTGTAGCAGAAAAGAGCAGTTGTTTCATTTAAGACTAAAGTTGACAACTTAGAAATGAGCCTTCAAGAATATCTAGAAAGAACTTCCATACACTGAAAGAAAGATTTCAAAGAATCCACAGGAGACTGTGAACATATAAAGGGGGCCCCACACTAACATCCTTGGAAGCAAGGGATTGACAGCCACAGTAATGTTCCTATACTTAAGGGGAACATAGGAAAGGATGCTAGGAAATGCCACTGAGTCCTTGCACCTCATCGTAGAGGAGGACCCAGAGGAGAGTTTGGCATGCACATTAAAGGATGCTCCGGGGATGGAAGGGGGAGGCACTGGGGGATCCGGAGGGACGGGGGAGGGGAAGGGGGGCAAACGGTTGTGGAGGGGGTGGAGGGAGGGAGGGGACCTGTGTACCCGTTAAGTTTGTATGAGTGGAAATAAAAAATAAATAAATAAAAAGCAAATATATTTTTAAAAAAGTAAAGAGAGCCCTAGACAATAGTGTTTGGGCCTGTTCCCATTGAAGGTAAATAAGTTGAGAGAGGTTTGGTTGCAATTTGGCGGTCTCTCAAGATAGGAATAGTTTCTTCTCCAGTATTCTGCAGGGATTGTCATCGTCACTCTCCTGGAATCCTGATGTTCTCACAAGAGCCCTGCTATCAAAAATCACTGTACTATTTGAGAGCAATGGGAATGTAAGAACACACTGTGCTGCTTTAATGTGAAATGAAGAGAAATCATTAAGTGTGTCATTTTAACGTTTGAGGTCGACCTATAACAATCACACTGTCCTATTTGACTGTACACAGTACTAAGTTCTGAGAACATACCTACATCCCTTCTTATCAAATTATTCAGAAGTTTTCCCTATTTATTTGACCACACATCAGAAATGAAGGTGAATGAATGTGTTAACTAGGACTTCTGCTGTGCTTAAAGCAGTTGGTGTAAGTCTCCTTCAATACACATTATATCAAAAATTATGTTGAAAGATGTGGCACCGTCTTCTTGAGACAAACATACAACATCAACAATACTCTCCTTATCATGGGAAGAAGACATTTATGGTCACTATGTATTAAGGTGAGATCAAATACAGTTAAGACAATTCCTGGCACACCCATGAGAACAATAAGCTGCTTTAGTAATATCCACTTTTTCAATGTATATTACTCACACTGCATTGTGTTTTACAAATTAATCACCTTAACCTAAAGAGAAACCTTCCCAGAGACCACCTCATCTCCTTAAAGTTATTTTGAATATTATCTTAAGAAGAAAGTGTACAGATCAGCTCCACATTGATGTCATCTGTAGCATCCAAAACTGTCTAAAGATGAAAAGCATCATATTTTTCATAGTTTCTAAAATAACAGATATTGGTTGGGTTATATTATTGATTAAAGCCAATTAGAAGGCAATCTGAATGCAAATGCTATTATAAATGACAACTTAGAAATATCAATAGGCATAAATGTCAATAAAGTACAGTGACATTAAAGCATGTGACCAAATCGATCATACTGTTAAACTAGTGAGACACTTCTATGAATGTGTTCAAATATTAATTAGTTAAAATGGAATAATGAATCTTTAGTCTCAAAAAGTTGATGATAAATGTGTAGAAAAAGAATTGTCTAAATGGCATTTTTATTGTTTATTCAATTGTGTGTGTGTATATATGAATGTGTGTGTGTGTGTGTGTGTGTGTGTGTGTGTGTGTGTGTGTGTGTATGTGTGTGTGTGTGTGTAGAACCACGGGTGAATTTGGGAACCATCATGGACCGCCTCCACCTCCTCCTTGTTTACTCTGCTGCAGGATTCACAAGCTCTGCCCTACCAGGACCAGAAACACAGACTGCTCCGGCTTCTATCCAGTGTCTACACATGGGGTCTAGGGTCCAAACTCAGGACCTTCCACCTGCAAGGCAGAGGTTTAACCCTTGAGTCACCTCTGCAGCCCCTAAATGACATTTCTTGATTGACAAATATTTTTATTGTTTATTTATTTACACTGTGTTAATGTGTGTGTGTGTGTTTGTATGTCCCTATGTCTGTCATTTTTTTGAACATTTGTGTCAGAAGGATGTGTTTGGGTCCCTGTTAATGACAAAATGTGACTTAACAAATCAGCCTTGAGTTCTTCTAATTCCTTGATTTCCTCTGGGGTTTATCAGCCTCCAATCAGTAAGAGAAGTACAGGCCACTGATGTTTCTGCATGACAATTTTGTGTGAAACCTGGAATACAAATATGGAACCTTCTGCTTGCATTGTTACTCTTAAGCCATTGGTCATCTTCCCAGCCCTTTTTAGAGAATATTCAATGATATAACAATCTGGAAATTTCAGATTTTCTTTATTTCATTAAGAAAGCACTACCTGGATCCATGGGCAGAAAATATTTCATATATTTAAATAGCCATTTGATTTCTGAAGCACACTCATTTCTTATTTATCCCTTTTGTGACTTTGCAATGTCATATAGAAAAATATAGAGTTTTGATAGATATCAGGAAATAATCACAAAAGAGTGGATAATCTTTTGCAAATATGGGTGGTCAATATTAATTTATTTGGAATCTACCTAAGGAGCAGGGTACAAAACTAAAAAGAAATGGCAATTTTTATTAAAGTTTTCTATCTGTTCTCAAACTCTGAGTATGGTTAGGCATTTCAGTGTCCCTTCTTATATTTTTCTTATCCCCTCTTTAGCAGTGACCTTAGTATAACTACAAGATGGATCATGGAACTATGCTGTACAATTGGCAGAGAGATCTTTGAGTGAAGGAGGGAAACCTGGTCCATGAGTCTACTGTTCATTTCCAAAACCAAACTCCAGCAGGTTTCTTCTGTAACTTCCTTAATATATAAATCATAAAATTCTTTTGCATGCATATTAAGTCATTCCTAGATGTGAAATTCTAAAAGTACCTATTTTATTAATTTTACATTATTTACAAAATTGAAGTCAGAGAACTGTTTTGCCCTAGCTGAATCAAACTTTATGTGCATAAAGGCAGCTTACTAAGCCTCAGACAGAGGAGGATGCTGTGGCAGAGTGCAGGAGACTTGAGATGATAAAATAGAGGCAAAATCTATATAAACATATATAATCTCAGTTTCTGATTCAAAATAGGGTCATTAACTCAGGATTTGAGAATGCATATACATATTGTTGCTACTTGTGGCAGAGGAGGGATGAACTGAAATTTATACCTTGATGGATATTGTAGGAAATGTCATCTGCAATTCAGGGATGTTGCTGCTATGCAGAAGATTATGTTAGCATATGTCTTCTGCCAGACTGACCTCACTGGTCAGATCCTTCTTTGTCTCTTCAGGGTTTGGTAATGCCAGCCTCATGGGAATTCACACATTTTTTTAACCAAATTGACTAATAAGGAGGCAGTCTCCCTCTTGTTCTTTTGCCAACCATGAAATATATTTGGGAGGTACATTCCAACATACCAACAGATGGACACAAAGCAGGGAAATATGAAAGAGTTTGGTGTGGTTAGTCACTTCTCAATATTGTAGGCTTTCAGCTGTATTTCAGTGTTAAAGCTATGAAAGATGTTCCTGCAAAGGCCAAGCAGTCCACAGAGGTGAACATTTCCAGGATCCATCCTGCTGGAATAAATAGGGTCTGTCCTTCCCTCACAAAAAACTTGTAGCAATTATTCACCTGATTATCAAAGAACACTTCTTTTCATGTGAAGAGACAGAAATGCTCAGCTATTTGGCAGACAAATAAGAATATCATCTCACCTTTGAATACATTATACCATACAGAAGTACCACTAAATTCAATGTGAAAATCTGTGCAGCTGCCTTTCATGCTCATTGAGACAGTACTTATGTACCTTAAATTTCTTAAAAATACACTCCACTGATGAGAGGTTCACTACCTATGAAAGTTTACAAACAGTCTGGTGTCTCCACAAGATTACAAAGCATGATGTCAGAGAACACCAAATTAATGACATTCAGTACTTGATTTTCTTCAGGCCATAATAGTATTTCACAAATTCAGCCAACTTTATCTTGAAATCAGCCTGGCAGTTAACATCAATTACATCTTCAGAACCAACATCACGTTCCACATCCTTCATGCTGAAAGATGGCAAGGGTACCTCCATTCCTAGGCCATCCTTTTCTTTTTTTAATAGTTATTTATTTTTCCCCAATCATACAAGCTTAATGGGTACTCCATTCCTCTCTTCACCCCACCCCAATCCTCCCTGCATCATCCCTCCTTTTCACCTTCCTTTTATAGCCCACCCTCACCTTTCCCAGTGTTTTCCACTTCTCCCCCCTCGCATTCCCTGCAGCATCCTTTTGTGTGAATGCCAAACTTCCCTCTGAGTTCTTCATTCTACTGAAGAGTAAGGACTCACTGGCATTGCCCAGAGCACTTTCTTGTGTTTCGCTTTGGTATGGGAACACACTTATTACTGGTAATCCCTTGCCTTTAAGGATCCTAGGAACTGTGATCCATGCGAGACTTCGGGGGGGGGGGGGAAGGTTGTTGTCATGTCAGTCATTGTGCAGGTCATGCAAAGTCCGATTATGGCTACTATGGCCCTAACTTGTGTGGAGTATCTTACATCTCATTGCTCCTCTCCATCTTTAGGCTCTTACAAACTTACTGTCCCCTATTCTGCAAATATGGGGCAGGTATTTGGGGAGGTATTTGATTAGTCTGGTTGTAGGTGATTAATGTAGGATCTCTGGTGTTCTGGATTATGGTTTGTTGTTTTCAGTTTTGCTGTTCCTGCACCATTCTTGGCTCCATCTTGATTGAACATCACCACCTAACCTAGACAAAAGGTTGTTTTAAATGAAATCTTACCATAAGAGGAGATTAAAAGGTACATAGATTACGAGTAGCAGATGGCAGTAAGGAGGGGTTCAGTCTCCCTTTTGAAGAATAGTTACCATCTATCTGTCAGTCACTATACTTTCCCTGATTGGTGAGATCAAACCCCCTTAGTCACAAGTGACTGGGAAACAAAGTGAAAATGAACTTCACCAGATGTCTTGCTACTTGAAATACTTGATGGTAACCTATTTTCTGTAATGAAGGATGACCCCTCTATCCTTATTTCTGGGGGAGTGTACTCATTCCCCTTCCATCCTGTTTATAGCCTTTATGATTACTGTTGGTACTACAGAGATTTATCTTTTTTATTAATACATTTTTTATTATTATTTCAGCTCATACAAACTTGATAGGTACACCAGTTCCCTCCCTCCCTCCTCTTCCCCCCGATCTCTTGGCTCCCACTCTCTGCCCCTCCCTCCCCATCCCCAAGTGCCTCCCGCCCTAATCGCCGGGGAATCTTTTAATGTGCATCCCTGACTCTCCACTGGGCCCTCCTCTCCGATGACGTACAAGGAACCGGTGGCATTTCCCTTGAACCCTTTCCCGTGTACCCCTTAGGTATAGAAACACTGCTGTGGCTGCCAATCCCTTGCCTCCGAGGATCTTGGTGCCTCTAACAGATGCTAGACTTTGTGAGGTCAATAGTGTGTTGGACATTGCGCAGGGCATGTAAAGTCCAATTATGATTGCTTCAGCCCTAACTTGTATGGAGTATCTTGCATATCATTGCTCCTCCCATCCTTTTGCTCTTACACTCTTACCGCCCTCTCTTCCGCAAATGTCCCTGAGCTTCAGGATGGGGAGAGATTAGTCGGGCCTAGTCCTAGGTGGTTGACATAGTCTCTGAAGTTCTGGATTGTGGTTTGTTGATTTTCTTTTGCAGTTTTGCTGCTCCTGCAATGTCCTTCACTCCATCCTGGTGGGCATTGTATGAACCCCCTGGTCAGAGACAAAAAGCTGTTAAACTAGAGTCTTGTGATAAGTGCACATTCAAAGGTAGATGTAATAAAAATGGGACACCACAGTGAGGGAAGGTCTATCACCCATTTGCAAAATGGTTACTTTTTATCTGCCAGACTATATGCCCTCCTCTTCTGGTAAGATCATACCCCCTCAGTAGTAAATAATCAGGAACAAAAAGTCTGTGAACTTAATCAGATGTCTCATTACTTATTTGAGTCCTTGATAGAGGCCTATTTTCTCTGCTGTAACATGGTCCTCTCTCTCCTTGTTTCTGGTGTGGCCCTCCAACCCCATCCCCCCTGTTCATAATCCTTGCAATTACTGTAGTTATTACAGAGATTTTTCTTTGAGTGTCTCTACGTGGGCTGTGTGGGTTTGGGACTAGGAGACACCTATTAGGGAGTACATATGGTGCTTAATTTTCTGGGTCTGGGACATTTCATTTAATATAATTGTGTCTAATGACATCCATTTCCTGGCAAATTCCAGTAATTCATCATTTTTGATGGCTGAGTAGTACTCCATTGTATAGATGTACCACATTTTCCTTATCCACTCATCAACTTTTGGGCATTTGTTGTTGTTTATGCCCATCCTGACCGGGGTGAGATGATATCTCAGGGAAGTTTTGATTTGCATTTCCCTGATGGCTAAGGAAGTGGAGCAATTTTGAAGATATTTGTTAGACATTTTAATTTCATTCCTGGTAAAATTTCTTTTGAGTTCCAGGGCCCATTTTTTAATTGGGCCATTGGTTTCCTTGGTATTTAGTTTTCTAAGTTCTTTGTGCGCTCTGGACAGCAGAGTTCTATCAGATGTGTGGTTAGTGAAGATTTTCTCCCATTCTGAGAGTTGCCTTTGTGCTTGAATTACAATCTCTTTATCTGAACAGAAGCTCTTTAATTTCACAAGATCCCAACTGTTGAGAGTTGGTAGCAATGACTGTGCCATTGGATGTCTGTTTATGAAATGTTGACCTAGCCCAATCAGCTCGAGGGAGTTCCCTATCCTTTCAACTATGGTTTTTATAGTCTCTGACCTGATATCAAGATCCTTGATCCATTTGGAATTAAGTCTTGTACATGGTGACAAGTATGGGTCCAACTTTAATCTTCTGCATGTGGAGATTCAGTTTTGCTAGCACCATTTGTTGAAGATGCTGTTCTTTTTCCTTTGGATTTTTTGGGCCCCTTTGTCAAAGGCCAAACGACTATAATTTTGTGGGCTTATATCTGGGTCTTCAATCCCTATCCATCGATCAGTGTGTCTATTTTGGAGCCAGTACCAGGCTGTCTTTATAACTATGGATTTGTAGTATAGACTTAGGTTTGGTATGGTAATACCTACAGAAGTGTTTTTGTTACTCAGGATTGTCTTTGCTATCCTGGGTATTTTGTGCCTCCATATGAACTTTGAGATTGTTTGGTCAACTTCTTTGAAGAATTGCCTTGGGATTTTAATTGGTATAGCATTGAATTTGCATATTGCCTTTGGTAGGATGGTCATTTTTATGATGTTGATTCTGCCAATCCAGGAACAAGGGAGGTCTTTCCACCTTCTGGTGTCTTCTGCTATTTCTTTCTTTAGGGTTTTAAAGTTTTCATTGTAAAGGTCTTTTACCTCCTTGGTTAGATTTATACCAAGGTATTTCATTTTTTTAGAGGCTGTAGTAAATTGGATTATTTCTTTCAAGGCTTTTTCCCTGCTTTCATTCTGGGCATGTAGGAAGGGCTCTGATTTTTGCACATTTATTTTGTATCCTGCCACCCTGCTGAACTTCTCAATTAGTTCCAGGAGCTTCCTGGTGGAATTTTTGGGATCACTTAGGTATAAGATAACATCATCTGCAAAAAGGGATAGCTTGACTTCTTCCTTGCTGATTTGAATCCCTCTTATATCCCTTTCTTATCTGATGGCGTCAGCTAAGACTTCAAGTACAATATTGAATAGAAGTGGTGAGAGTGGACAGCCTTCTCTAGTTCCTGATTGAAGTGTAAATGCTTCCATTGTTCCCCATTGAGCATAATTCTTGCTGTGGGTTTGTTGTATACAGCTTTTATTATATTAATAAAATTTTCTTCCATTCCTACTGTCTATAGCGTTTTGATCATAAAAGGCTGTTGGATATTGTCAAAAGCTTTTTCTGCATCTATTGAGAGTATCATGTGGTCTTGGTCTTTGGACTGGTTTACATGATGAATTACATTTATTGATTTGCGTATGTTGAACGAACCTTGTGTGTCGGGAATGAAACCTACTTAGTCGCAGTGAATGACCTTTTTAATGTGTTTTTGAATCTGATTTGCTAACACTTTGTTGAGAATCTTTGCATCTGTGTTCATCAGAGAGATCGGCCTATAGTTTTCTTTTTTAAGTGAATCTTTATTAGGTTTTGCGCTTAAAATGATATTAGCTTCATAGAAGGAATTTGGTAGTGTTCTTTCCTTTGCTATTTGATGGAACAGTGTAAGAAGTATTGGTGTTATTAACTCCTTAAATGTCTGGTAGAACTCTGTGCTGAATCCATCTGGTCCAAAACATTTTTTGGTAGGAATATTTGAGATTACTTCTTCAATTTCCTTATATGTTATAGGACTATTTAAATAATTCACAACTTCCTGATTCAATTTAGGTAAGTTGTGTTTACTTAGAAATTCATCCATCTCTTTTGTGTTGTCAAACTTCACAGAGTATAAGTTTATGAAATGTGATGTTATAATTCTCTGGATTTCTTGGGTATCAGTAGTGATAACTCCATGTTCATTTCTAATTTTGTTAATTTGGGTTTTCTCTCTCTTGCTTTTGGTTAATTTAGCTAGGGGTGTATCAATCTTATTGATTTTTTCAAAGAACCAGCTTTTTGACTGGTTGATTTTTTCTATCGTTTTCTTAATCTCGATTACAGATATTTCACCCCTTATTTTGCTAATCTCCTCTCTTCTACTACTTTTGGGATCAGATTGCTCTAGTTTCTCTAAAGCTTTAAGCTGGATTGTTAAGTTGTTTATTCCTGATGTTTCCATTTTTTTGATGTAGGCATTAAGGGCTATGAACTTACCTCTTAGAACAGCTTTCATTGTGTCCCAGAGATTTTGGTAAGTTGTATTTTCATTATCATTCGCTTTCAGGAAATCTTGAATTTCCTTTTTAATTTCTTCCTCAATCCAAATCTCATTCAACATCATAGTGTTAAATTTCCAGGAGTTAGTGTATTTTCTCTTGTTTGTTGTGTTGTGGATGTCCAGCTTTTGGCCATGGTGATCTGACATGGCACAGGTTAGAATTTCAACTTTTTTGTATATGTGTAGATTCGTTTTGTGGCCCAGCATGTGATCTATTTTGGAGATATTTCCGTGTGCTGCTGAGAAAAATGTGTATTCTTTGGTACGTGGGTGAAAAGTTCGATAGAGATCTATAAGGTCCATTTCTTTAAGGGTTTGATTAAGGTCCAAAGTGTCTCTGTTAAGCTTTTGACCTGTTGATCTATCCCATGTTGAGAGGGCGGTGTTGAAGTCCCCAAGAATTATCATTTGGGGGTTGATTTCTTGCTTTAGACGCTGTAGGGTTTTCTTAATGGATGTGCAGAGACCCATATTGGGTGCATATATGTTCAGTATTGTGAAGTCTTCCTGGTGAATTGTACCTATGACTAAAAATGTAGTATCCATCCGTGTCTCATAATTTTCTTTGGTTTGAAGTCCACTTGTCTGATATAATAATGGTTACCCCTGCCTATTTTCTGCTTCCATTAGCTTGTAGAATTGTTGACCAGTCTTTTATTTTTAGGGTATGCCTGTCTTTTGTGGTGAGATGGGTTTCCTGCAGGCAGCAGATTGATGGATTGTGATTTTTAATCCAAATTTGTAATCTGTGTCTCTTGATTGGTCAGTTAATTCTATTAATATTTAGTGTTATAATGGAGAAACTATTTTTAATTCCAGACATTTATTATGTTTAGAGTTTTTATAAGTATATTGCTTCACTTTCAATGGTGTTATACTTGCCTTCTGTTCTCCTGGATATGCCTGTTTTTTTCTTCAAGCTTGAGTATCATTTCTAACATTTTTTGAAGGCCTGGTTTGGTGGACATTTATCCCTTCAAGTTGTCTTTGTGCTGGAAGATTTTTCTTTCTCCCTCAATCATGACTGATAGTTTTGCAGGGTAAATCAGCCTGGGTTGACATTTTTGCTCATTCAATACTTGAAGTATGTCTCTCCAAGCTCTTCTTGCTTTTACTGTTTTGACTGAGACGTCATTTGTTATTTTCATAGGTTTACCTTTAAAAGTGACTTTTTTTTTCTCCCTTGAAGCTCTCAGCACCAGTTCTTTATCTTGAATGTGGAGTGTTTTGACTGTAATTTGCCGTGGTGAACTTCTGTTATGGTCATATCTGTTTGGGGTGCGGAATGCCTCTTGTATATGGATGGGCCTCTCTTTTTTTTAGATGAGGAAAGTTTTCTTTGATGATCATCTGAAAAATTTCCTCAGGGGTGGTATTTTTAGATTCTTGCTCTGGTAATCCATGAATATGCATGTTAGGCTTCTTCAGGGTGTCCCATATCACCTGAATATTTCTCTCAAGTATCTTTTTGGCTTTAACAACCTCTTCCATTGAGCTGGTTAATACTCCCACTTTATCTTCAAGATCTGAAATTCTGTTTTCTGCTTCTTCAGTTCTGTTGATAAGACTCTGTGGAGTTTTGGGTTGAAGATAACTTGTCTTTTAGCTTAATTTTAAACTCTGCTTGAGTCTGCTTTAACTGCTCTATGCCAGTTTTGTTTCTTGCACTGTTTTTTTAAAATTTTTTTTATTATTATTTATTCAACTGTGTGCATGTGCGTGTGTATGTGCGCGCGCGTTTGTGTGTCTGTGTATGTGTAGAACCACGGACGAATTCGCGAACCACCATGGACGCCTCCACCTCCTTCTGCCCCGGGATTCACAAGCTCCGCCCTACCAGGACCAGAAGCGCAGGCCGCCCCCGCTTCCGCCTGGCGTCTATACGTGGGATCTGGGATCCGAACTCAGGACCTTCCGCCTGCAAGGCGGAGGCTTAACCCCTGAGCCAGCCTCTCCAGCCCTCTTGCACTGTTTTTATCAACTCCTCCAAGTGTCTGTTGTGTTCCTCTTCAAAGCAATTGATTCGATTATTTAATTCCTCCCGGATTTCCTCTTTCATAGTATAGAACATGGTAATGATCATATTTTGAAGGTCGTTATCCTGGGTCAGCCTTTCTTGGCCATTTTCCATGGGTTTGTTCTGGTTGGAGTCTAACATTATCGGATTAATTCCTTCAGTGGGAGATTTGTTTTCCTGGGTGTTGTTTCTCATGGATTTGCACTTTGACTTTGTCATTGTCGTTTTAACTCTTAAGGTCTCCTTTCAATTTCTGTGCGTTTTTCACTAAACTGAATTATTTGGCCTGGGGTTTTGGGGGTGGGCGGACACGGAGCTTACCTAGGCGGCGAAGTGGGGAAAGGAAGGATGGTGTGTCGGCGGGCCTATTTAACCTAGGGGACCCGGGCGCAGGGGGGGTGGTTCCCTCTCCTCCTCCCAGGCCCTGCCCGCGCGGCTCCGGCTGGATGGTGGGAGGAGCTTGGTCCCTTGGGCGGCCTGGGGTTCTGGGGGTGGGCGGGTAACCAAGTTTACCTAGGTCTCGCGGTGAGGCCTGGCTGGACCCCGTGTGCGCTTCCTGGGCAGCAGAGTGGAGGGAAGGGAGGAGATTTATCTTTGAATATGTCAGTAAGTGGGTTTTGCACTAGGATTCACCTATTAGGGAGTAAATATGGCATTGAATTTTCTGTGTTTGGGATACTTCACTCAGCATAATTGTTTCTAATTTCAACCATATCCCAGCAAATTTAATTAATTCATCCTTTCTGATGGCTGAGTAGTATGTCATTGTATAAATATACCACATTTTACTTATTCAGTAATCAACAGTTGGGTATTTGGGTTGATTCCATGCAATTGCTATTGTAAATAATGCTGCTATGAACATGGTAGTGCTTGTGTCACTAAAATGAATTTTTGCTTTTTGGTGGATTATTCCCAGAAGTGGAATAGGAGGGTCATATGGTAATTCAATCTTTAACTTTTTTTAAAAAGTCCCCACATTGAGTTCCAGAGTGCACTGCATTTCCACCAGCAACATAGGAGACTTCACTTCTCTCCACATCCTCTCCAGCATTGGTATTGTTTGTATTATAGATTGTTGCCATCGTGACCACAGTGAGATGATATCTCAGGGAAGTTTGATTTACGTTTCACTGATGGCTAACAATGTGGAGCACTTTTTAAAATATTTGTTACACATTTTAATTTCATCCCTGGAAAAGTTTCTTTTGAATTCCCAGGCCCATTTTTTTTAGTTCTTAGAAACCCCTTGGTGTTTAGTTTTCTAAGTTCTTTGTGCACTTTGGATAATAGAACTCTATCAGATGTGGTTAGTGAAGATTTTCTCCCATTCTGTGGGTTGCTTTCTTACTTGGTATAAAATCTCCTTATGTGAACAGAAGCACTTTAGTTTCATAATATCCCACTTGTTAAGTGTTGGTGGTAATATCTGTGCTATAGGATTTCTGTGTAGGAAGTGTTGTCCTAGTTCAATCAGTTCGAGAGAGTTCCCTATCCTTTCAACTAGGTTTTTTATACTTGATGGCATAATATAGAGGTCTTTGATACATTTGGAATTGATTTTTTGTGCATGGTGACAAGTACAGTCCAGTTTTAATCTTCTGCATATGGACATCCAGTTTTCCCAGCACTGTTTGTTGAAGATGCTGTTCTTTTTCTATTGGACTTTTTGGGCAGCTTTATCAAATGGCTGTAATTGTGTGGGCTTATATCTAACATTATCGGATTAATTCCTTCAGTGGGAGATTTCTGTGTAGGAAGCATTGATTTACATTTATATTTTGGAGCCAGTACCAGGCTGTTTTTACTTCTATGGAGTTTTAGTATAGTTTAATGTTTGTATGGTAATACGTCCAACATTGTTCTTATTACTCAGGATTGATTTTGGTATCCTGGGTCTTTTTTGCTTCTATATACATTTTGAGATTGTTTGGTCAATATCTTTACAGAATTGCTTTGGGAGTTTAATTGGTATCTCATTGAATCTTTGCTTTTAGTAAGATGGTCATATTTATGATGTTGATTTTGCTGATCTGGGGACAAAGGAAGTCTTTCCACCTTCTGGTGTTTTCTGTAATTTCTTTCTTTAAAGTTTTGAAGTTTTCATTGTTAAGGTCTGTCACTTCCTAGGTTAGGTTTATATCAAGATATTTCATTTTTTAGGGGCTATAGTAAATGGGATTGTTTCTCTTAGGGCTTTTTCACATCTTTCATTCATGGTGTATAGGAAAGTCACTGATTTTTGCACATTTATTTTGTAACTTGCCCCCCTGCTGAACTTTTATATTAGTTCCAAGAGTTTCCTAGCGGAGTTTTTATGATCACTTAGGTAAAGGATAATGTTATCTGCAAATAGGGATATCTTGACTTCTTCCTTGATGGGTTGAATCCCTGTTGTCTTCCACTCTTGTCTTATGGCTCTAGCTAAGACTTCAAATGTAATATTGAATAGAAGTGTTGAGAGTAGACAGCTTTCTTTAGTTCCTTATTGAAGCAGGAATTTTTCTTTTTCTTTTTTTTTATTTCCACTCATACAAACTTAGCAGGTACAATGGTCCCCTCCCTCCCTCCAACCTCCCATGCCCTATGCCCCCTTCCCCTCTCCTTTCCTCCCCATCCCCCAGTGTCTCCTCCTCCCATCCCCGGAGCATCCTTTAATGAGCATGCCAAACTCTCCTCTGGGTCTTCCTCTCCGATAAGGTGCAAGGACCCAGTAGCATTTCCCAGAACCGTTTCCTGTGTTCCCTTTAAGCATAGGAACACTATTGTGGCTGTCAATCCCTTGCCGCCAAGGATCCTAGTGCCTTCAGCAAACGCTAGACTTTGTGGGGTCAATAGTGTGTTGGACATTGCGCAGGGCATGCAAAGTCCAAACATGGTTGCTTCGGCCCTAATTCGTGTGGAGTATCTTGTATATCATTACTCCTCCCATTCTTGTGCTCTTACAATTTTTGGGGCGGGACCTGGATTTTTTTATTATTATTATTTCTGCTCATACAAACTTAATAGGTGCACCCGTTCCCTCCCTCCCTCCTCTTCCCCCAGATCTCCTCGCTCCCACTCTCCTCACACCTCCCTCCCCATCCCCCAGTGCCTCCCACTCTAATCGTGGGGGAATCTTTTAATGTGCATGCCAGCCTCCCCTCTGGGCCCTCCGCTCCGATAACGCACAAGGACCCAGTTCCATTTCCCTGAACTCTTTCCTGTGTTCCCCTTAAGCATAGGAGCATTACTGTGGCTGTCAATCCCTTGCCTCCAAGGATCTTGGTGCCTTTAGCAAATGCTAGACCTTGGGGATCAATAATGTGTTGGACATAGTGCAGGGCATGCAAAGTCCAATTATGATTGCTTTGGCCCTAACTTGTATGGAGTATCTTGCATATCATTACTCCTCCCATATTTGTGCCCTTACAATCTTACCGCTGCCTCTTCCACAAATTTCAGGATGGGAAGAGATTAGTCTGGCCTAGTTCCAGGTGGTTGATATAGAAACTCTGATGTTCTGGATTATGGCTTGTTGATTTTTTTTTTTTCAGTTTTTCTGCTCCTGCAATGCCCTTCACTCCATCCTGATGAGTATTGAATATCACCCACTGTCTAGAGATAAAAACCTCTTAAATTAGAGTCTTGTTATAGGAGTATATTCAAAGATAGATGTAATAAAAGTAGGAAACCGCAGTGAGAGAGGGATCAATTGCCCATTTGCTAAATGGTTACTTTCTATCTGCCAGACTATACACCCTCCCCTTCTGATAAGATCATATCCCATCCATTGTAAATGATCAGGATGGAAAGTCTGTGAATTTAACCAGATGTCTCATTACTTACTTTCAGTCCTTGATGGTGGCATCTCTCCTTGTTACTGGTGTGTCCCTCCTTCCCCATCTCTCCTGTTCATAATCTTTGCAATTACTGTAGGTATTACAGAGATTTATCTTTGAGTGTCTCTAGTTGGGTTTGGTACTAGGAGGCAAATATTAGGGATACTTCACTCAGTGTAATTGTTTCTAATTTCATCCACTTCCCAGGAAATTCATCATTTTTGATGGCTGATTAGTACTCCATTGTATAGATGTACCACAGTTTCCTTCTCCACTCAACAACTATTGGACATTTGAGTTGATTCCATGACTTTGATATTGTAAACAGTGCTGCTATGAACATGGTCGTGCTTGTGCTATCAAGGCGAATTTTTGCTGTATGGGGGGTTATTCCCAAAAGTGGAATCGCAGGGTTATGTGGCATTTCCATTTTTAGTTTCTTTAAGAATCTCCAGATGGCTCGCCAGAGTGGCTGTATGAGCCTACATTTCCACCAGCAATGTAGGAGAGTTCCCCTCTCTCCACATCCTCTCCAGCATTTGGTGTTGTTTGTATTGTGAATTTTTGCCATACTGACCAGGGTGAGATGATATATCAAGGAAGTTTTGATTTACATTTCCCTGATGGCTAAGGATGAGGAACATTTTTAAAGATATTTGTTAGACATTTTAATTTCATCCCTGGTAAAGTTTCTTTTACGTTCCAGGGCCCATTTTTTAATTGGGCCAGTGGTTTCTTTGGTGTTTAGTTTTCTAAGTTCTTTGTGCACTCTGCATAATAGAGCTCTATCAGATATGTGGTTAGTGAAGATTTCCTCCCATTCTGTGGGTAGCTTTTGAGCTCGTGTTACAATCTCTTTATTTGAACAGAAGCTCTTTAATTTCACCAGATCCCAACTGTTGAGAGTTGGTAGCAATGACTGTGCCATTGGATGTCTGTTTAGGAACTGTTAGCCTAGCCGAATCATCTCGAGGGATTTCCCTACCCTTTCATCTATGGTTTTTATAGCCTGTGGCCTTATGTCAAGGTCCTTGATCCATTTGGAATTAAGTCTTGTACATGGTGACAAGTACGGGTCCAGTTTTAATCTTCTGCATGTGGATATCCAGTTTTGCCAGCACCATTTGTTGAAGATACTGTTCTTTTTCTATTGGATTTTTTGGGCCCCTTTGTCAAAGATCAAATGGCTGTAATTTTCTGGGCTTACATCTGGGTGTTCAATCCTTATCCATTGATCTGTGTGTCTATTTTGGAGCCAGTACCAGGCTGTTTTTATAACTCTGGATTTGTAGTACAGACTAAGGTTTGATATGGTGATATCTCCAGCCGTTTTTTTGTTACTCAGGATTGTCTTTGCTATCCTGGGTCTTTTGTGCCTCTATATGAATTTTGAGATTGTTTTCTCAACACTTTAAAGAATTGCTTTGGGATTTTAATTGGTATAGCATTGAATTTGTATATTGCCTTTGGTAGGATGGTCATTTTTATGATGTTGATTCTGCCAATCCAGGAACATGGAAGGTCTTTCCACCTTTTGGTGTTTTCTGAAATTTCTTTCTTTAGGGTTTTAAAGTTTTCATTGTAAAGATCTTTTACCTCCTTGGTTAGGTTTATACCAAAGTATTTCATTTTTTTAGGGGCTACAGTAAATGGGATTGTTTCTCTCAGCGCTTTTTCACTTCTTTCATTCTGCACATATAGGAAGGCCACTCTCACGACTTCTATTCAATATTGTACTTGAAATCTTAGCTGAAGCCATAAGACAAGAAAGGGACATTAAAGGGATTCAAATCAGCAAGGAAGAAGTCAAGCTATCTCTATATGCAGATGACATGATCCTATACCTGAGGGATCCCAAAAAGTCCACCAGGAAGCTCCTGGAACTAATTGAGAAGTTTGGCAGGATAGCAGCATACAAAATAAATGTACAAAACTTGCATAATTTTTGACTGGCCTTTTTCTGTTAGAATGTGCCTATCTTTTGTAGTGAGATGTGTTTACTGAAGGCAGCAGACAGATGGGTTTAATTTCTTATCCAAGTTTGTAATCTGTGTCTTTTGATTTTTGAGTTAATTGCATTGACATTTAGTATTATATTAGAAAAAATACTTTTAATTCCTGACTTTTTTTCATGGCTTTCATGAGTATATTATTTGGCTTGTAGGTTTTGTTGGTATTATACTTGCATTTTGTTCTTCTGGATATGCTTGGGTTTACTACCTTTACTCTTTTCTGGTACATGTTTTGCCTTTTGGAAAACCTACATTGTTTCTTCATAACAGATGTTCCATGCAATAGCACACAGTTCAGGCAATGGTAGAGCTCAATGTCATCAGCCTTATCCTCCTGTATTCAACACAATTGCCATGGTACCAGCCTTAGCACATTTAACATTGGCTCAAGAAAAGTGTCACATCATTAGGCAGTTGGCACAGATAATACAGAGTTTAGAAGCTATATACATAGAAAAAACAGTGAGATGAGACTCAGTGTGTCTCTATGGGGCAAACAGAGAAGACTCCCTTATCTTTTAGGATCATTTTCTCTTGGAGAAAGTGTTAATTTGGAACTTCTCCCCTGAAATGTCTTCAGATACCCTGAAGCAAGAAACCTGAAGCAAGGGACAGAACCTTTTCAGAGTTGTGATCAGCATTATAGTTATAGCTCTATGTGGTCCCTTGTATACACAAAAAGTCCTACTTATCAACCTCTGGTTGTTTATATAGAGAACGATTGTGTCAATCAGCACACATATCAAGAGGAAGGCTCACAAGTGAAACTCTTCCTCCCAAAGAAGAAGAGGAGATAATATTCAGATATCCATTTACATTTGTACAATTTTTGAAAAGCAATATCTAATGTCTTAAATTGTGCCTTTCTTTTGGAAGAAAGAATTCCTTTTGTGTCATGCAGCTAATTTGACAGAAATCTTCTGAATATTCCCCCATTGATTTCCTTTCACTACCCTAAAAGTTTCATTGCATACCCAAATTGTGATGTCACAAATCTGACCACTGACCCCAAGGTTATAGGGATTCTGTACTACATTTCACCATAAAGTTTTTCTTTATTGCCTGTGTGACCTGAGGATAACCTTGTTACCTTGACACTTAATAATGTTTTGAGTCTTGAAACTTCCCAAATTATGCTATATTCCTCAGTCTACTCACATTAATGATAACTCCTCAGGCATTCAGAATGTAATTGATTCTATTTCTTGGCTGAAACAACCACAGGAAGATAATTTTTGCCCTTTGAGGATGAACAGAATTTTTCCACATCCTAACCTAAGTAATAATTCTTGTCCTAATTTCCTCACATGATTTGATCCCTTTGGACTCACATGCAGATTATCTAGTTGTATGCCAATATCTTGTAGGCCCTAGATATCAGGGATGAGAAGAGTAAGTCTGAGTTTGTCATCAGAAACTATGGAACATTACTGGCCTTCTTGAATCTTTTCTTGATCCCTGTGGCCAGACATTCCTCCTGCACTATTGAAATAGAACTCTCATGATTTGGGGATAGATTAAGACTTCAAGTACAATATTGAATAGAAGTGGTGAGAGTGGACAGTCTTGTCTAGTTCCTGATCAAAGCAGGAATGTTTCAAGTTTTTCCCCATTGAGTATAATCCTTGTTGTTTGCTTGTTGTATACAGCTTTTATTATATTAATAAAGGCTCTTTCCATTCCTAAACGGAAATCTGATAGCACAGTTACTACAACTAACACTCAACAGACGGGGTTTTAAAAAATGGGCCTTGGAACATAAAAGAAATTTTACCAGGGACAAAATTGAAATATCTAACAAATATCTTTAAAAATGCTCCACATTCTTAGCCATCAGAGAAATGCAAATCAAAATCTCCCTGAGATATTATCTCACCCTAGTTAGGATGGCAAATACACAATACAAACAACAACAAATGCTGGGAAGCATGTGGAGAGAGGGGAACTCTCCTACATTGCTGGTGGGAATGCAGGCTTAAACGACCACTCTGGCAAGCCATCTGGTGATTGTTAAAAAATTTAAAGATTGAAATGCCATATGACCCTGCTATTCCACTTTTGAGAATAACCCCCCATACAACAAAAATTCATCTTGATAGCACAAGCACAACCATGTTCATAGCAGCACTCTTTGCAATAGCAAAGTCATGGAATCAGCACTAATACCCAACAGTGGATAAGGAAAATGTGATACATTTATAAAATGGAATACTGCTCAGCCATCAAAAATTATGAATTAATGAAATTTGCTGGGATATGGATGGAATTAGAAACAATTATATTGAGTGAAGTATCCCAGACACAGAAAATTAAGCACCATATGTACTCCCTAATAGGTGGATCATAGAACCAAATCCACTTAGTGACACACTCAAAGATTAATCTCTGTAATACCTACAGTAATTACAAGGATAATAAATAGGAAGAGAGGGGAAGGAGGGTCCCACCAGCAACAAGGAGAGAGGGGATCATGTTACAGCAGAGAAAATAGGTCTCCATCAAAGACTGCAAGTAAATAATGAGACATCTGGTTAAGCTCACAGAATTTCCTTCTTGGTCACTTGCATCAGATGGAGTATGATCTCACCAGACAGGGAAGGCATAAAGTCTGTCAGATAAAAGGTAACCATCCTGCAAAAGGAAGACCGATGACCCCTCACCAAGATCTCCTATTGTTATTCAATCTACCTTTGAATCTACTCTTATAAAAAGACTCTATTTTAACAGCCTTTATCTCTAGCTAGGAGGTGACATACAATACCCATTAGAATGGAGCCAGAGGCATTGCAAAAGCAGCAAAACTGGAAGAAAAAGTAAACACACCATAATTCAGAGCATCTGAGGCCCTACATTAATCACCAGGAACCAGCGTAATCTTGAAATTTGCAGAAGAGGGGCAGTAAGATTTTAAGAGCCTAATGATGGGCAATGATATGCAAGATACTCCACAAAGAGCCTAATGATGGAGCAATGATATGCAAGATACTCCACAAAAGTTAGGGTTGAAGAGAGAGGGGACCATGTTACAGCAGAGAAAATAGGCCTCCATCAAGGAATGCAAGTAAGTAATGTGACACCTGGTTAAGTTCACAGACGTTCGTTCCTGATCATGTACAACTGAGGGGATATGATCTCACCAGAAGGGGAGGGCATATAGTCTGGCAGATAAAAAGTAATCATTTTGCAAATGGGTGATTGACCCCTCCCTCACTGAGGTTTCCTACTTTTATTACATCTACCCTTGAATGTGCTATTATAACAAGACTCCACTTTAACAGCTTTTTGTCTCTGACCAGGGGGTGACATACAGCGCCCAGCAGGATGGAGTGAAGGGCATTGTAGGAGCAGCAAAACTGCAAAAGAAAATCAACAAACCATAATCCAGAACTTCAGAGACTCTATATCAACCACACAGAACTAGGCCAGCCTAATCTCTTCCCATCTGGAAGCTCAGGGACATTTGCGGAAGAGGGGGCGGTAAGATTGTAAGAGCAAAAGGATGGGAGGAGCAATGATTTGCAAGATTCTCCACACTAGTTAGGGCCGAAGCAATCATAATGGGACTTTGCATGCCTTGCGCAATGTCCAACACACTATTGACCTCACAAAGTCTAGCATCTGCTAAAAGCACCAAGATCTTTGGAGGCAAGTGTTCCTTTGCTTAAGGGGAACATGAGAAAGGGTTCAGGGAAAGGCCACTGGGTCCTTGTACGTCATCGGAGAGGAGGACCCAGAGGAGAGTCAGGCATACACAATAAAGGACTCTCTGGGAACTGGGGGGAAGGCACTGGGGGACGGGAAGGGAGAAGAGGGGAAGCAGGGGTTTGGGGGGAGGAGGAGGGAGGGAGTGTACCTATTAAGTTTGTATGAGTGGAAATAATAAAAAAAATGTATAAAAATAAATAAAAAATGTTAAAGTTGTGAAAAAACTTCCCTGCAAAGACCAAGCAGTTCACAGCAATTGGCATGGCCAGGATCCATACTGCTGAAACAGTCCTTGCCTTACAGAGAACTTGCAGCAATTAGTCACCTGATCACACATTTTTTCACTTCGAGGACTAAACTAAACTTCTACTCTCTTTTTTTTTAATTTTTTCCATACAAACTTGATGGGTAGTGCATTCCCTTCCCTCTCTCCACCCCTTCCTGGATCCCCTTGATCCCTGCTGCCTTTTCCCCTGCCTTTCTCCCCTGCCTCGCTTTCTCTCAGTGCTCTCTTTCCCCCATCCCTGGAGCATCTTTAACTATGCATGTCAAACTTTCCTCTGGCTCCTCCTCTTCTGATGAGGTGTAAGGATTCAATAGCATTGCCTAAAGCTCTTTTTTGTGTTCCCCTTTAGTATAGGAACACTCTTATGGCTGTAAAATCCTTGCCTCTAAGGATCCTAGTGCCTGTGATCCATGCTATCCTTTGGGGAGGGGTCAATGATATGTTGGTAATTGCACAGGTCATGTAAAGTCCTATTTTGATTACTTCAACCCTAACTTTTTTAATACATTTTTTATTATTTCCGCTCATACAAATTTAATAGGTAGACCAGTTCCCTCCCTCCCTCCTCCTTCCCCTGTATCCCGTGCTTCCCCTTCCCTCCCTCCTCCCTCCCCATCTCCCAGTGTCTCCCCCCCAATTCCCAGAGAGTCCTTTATTGTGTATGCCTGAATCCTCTGGGCCCTCCTCCAGATGACGTACAAGGACCCAGTTGCATTTCCATGAACGCTTCCTCATGTTCCCCTTAAGCATAGGAATACTACTGTGGCTGTCAATCCCTTGCCTCCAAGGATCTTGGTGCTTTTAGCAGATGTTAGACTTTGTGAGGTCAATAGTGTGTTGGACATTGCGCAAGGCATGCAAAGTCCTATTATGATTGCTTCGGCCCTAACTAGTGTGGAGAATCTTGCAAATCATTGCTCCTCCCATCCTTTTGCTCTTACAATCTTACCGCCCCCTCTTCCGCAAATGTCCCTGAGCTTCCAGATGGGGAGAGATTAGGCTGGCCTAGTTCTGTGTGGTTGATATAGAGTCTCTGAAGTTCTGGATTATGGTTTGTTGATTTTCTTTTGCAGTTTTGCTGCTCCTACAATGCCCTTCACTCCATCCTGCTGGGCGCTGTATGTCACCCCCTGGTCAGAGACAAAAAGCTGTTAAAGTGGAGTCTTGTTATAATAGCACATTCAAGGGTAGATGCAAAAAAAAGTAGGAAACCTCAGTGAGGGAGGGGTCAATCACCCATTTGCAAAATGATTACTTTTTATCTGCCAGACTATATGACTTCCCCTTCTGGTGAGATCATACCTCCTAGTTGTAAATGATCAGGAACGAACGTCCGTGAACTTAACCAGGTGTCACATTATTTACTTGCATTCCTTGATGGAGGCCTATTTTCTCTGCTGTAACATGGTCCCCTCTCTCCTTGTTTCTGGTGTGGCCCTCCAACCCCATCCCTCCTGTTCATAATCCTTGCAATTACTGTAACATTTAAACACAGTGTAAAGCCTACATTGAGAAGCAACTGACCACACAAAGCCACTTCAAATTTCCCCACTTTGTGATAGTCATCTCTTAGAATGTGGGAATGTACCTCTTGAACATACTTTCTGGTCTTCAAGTGAACAGGAAGCAAGTGCCACCTTCCTGGTATATGGTAGTAAAGATTTGACTTCATTTGTTTACTGGAGAAGCAAAGAGCCTGGAATTTCAGTGGTGGAGCTGGTCAGTAAGATAAGCCTGCCACAACTCATGTGCTATCAGAATCTCATGCACACTAATAACATCCCTAAGTTGTAGATCATGTTTCCTGCAATGTCCATGAAAAATCTAATTTATCCCTCTTCTGCACACTGGATCAGGAGGACCCTACCACCTCTAAATAGTTCAATGAGTAACATCCCAAAATTTAAAGAGATGGAATCAAGAAAAGCAGCACTGAATGGAGCTTTCATTCTTGCTACTTCTGGCCAATAGAACTGTAAGCTCCTAGACTACTACTATTATCAGGGTCCCTCTACACAGTCTATTGAGAAGACAATTTTCAACACCACTGCTATGATTTTCAATTGTTCACTAGATTACTCCCTTTGCAGAGACCTTCTTAGAAGGGAGAATCCTGTCACTTTCCAGAAGGCCAATGGCACAATGAAAAGTTTATAAATCTTTTTTTAAATTTTTTTACTATTTATTTAATTATGTGTGTATGCATGTGTGCGCATGTGTGTATGTGTGTGTGTGTGTGTAGAACCACGGACGAATTTGGGAACCACCATGGACCACCTCCACCTCCTGGTTTACTCTGCTCCAGGATTCACAGGCTCTGCCCTACCAGGACCAGAAACGCGGGTCACCCCTGCTTCCTTCCAGGGTCTATACATGGGGTCTAGGATCCGAACTCAGGACCTTCCGCCTGCATGGCAGATGCTTAACCCCTGAGCCACCTCTCCAACCCCAAAAAGTTTATAAATCTTAAGCAAAACACACAGAAAAAAATCAAAAAATAAAACTAGCAATGTGCTTCCAGTGAGAGAACCTGGGAAAGACCACCTTTGTGATTCTGATTAGGGATACTGTCATTTAGGTACAAAAGTCCAGGGGAAATGAGGCTAGTGTAGTGCCCTACTAAGTACAATAATACCACAAAATCTACACCATGGGATGTCTTGCACTGACTATGGTGACATTAAGGAGCCAGGAAGGTTAAAATTTAGGATGACCCTGAGGAAGAAGAGAGGCTGGTTTGAGGTGCTGAGGGAAGAACTGATAAGTGAAGTTTAACAGATTTTCTCAAAATGTATTTCATTATGATATGTGATTATTAGGTATCCCTTTGCTGATTTCAACCAGACTGTAAACTATCCAAATGCTTAAGATGTAATTGAGATATAAATACATATAATTCGCAGTCCTCATCATGTGTACTGACTAGCCTGCCTTACATACCCATAGGTAATACTTGTTCAAAGGAAACCATCAGTCTTCCAGGTATAGGCTCCTTCCAATGTCTGGAACCTTTCCTTCTCAAAGAAGTCTAGGGATACAGCTCATCAAGTAGTCAGCACCTGGAAGAATAGGAAGTGAAAAAGGACTTTTTCAACCCTTTGATAACTGAGAACAAGCCACCAGTAGGAAGGATATTTATATCCATTCTGGGACTTTGAAGCTAATGACTCTATTTGGAATTCACAAATTGAGAAAATTATAAGTGGGTTTACATAGACTTTGTCACCATTTTTTCATCTCAAGTCTCCTGTACTCTGCCACAGCATCATTCTCTGTCTGAGGCTTAGTAAGCTTCCTTTATACAGATAAGGTTTGATTCAACTAGGGCAAAGCAGTTCTCTGACTTCAATTTTGTTCAGACTTATAAAGTCAACAAAATAGATATTTTTAAAATTTCACATCTAGGGAAAACTTAATTTACATGAAAGTAATTTATTTACAAGTTAAGGAAGTAAAAGAACAAAATTTCTGGAGTCTGGTTTTGGAAAGGAACAGTAGACTCATGGGCCAGGTTACCCTTCTTCACTCAAAGATCTCTCTGCCAATTGTACAGAACACTCATTGATATAGCTTGCAAATTACACTAGGTTCACTTCTACATAGTAGACTGAAAAAAATTAAAAGGGACATTGGAAATATCTTACTATACCCACAGGGGTTGAGAATGCATAAAAAAACTTTAATAGAATTTGCAATTCCTATTTTAGTTCTCTACACTGCTCCTCAGGTAAATTCCAAGTAATTAATATAGACATCCCACATTTGGAAAATTTTGCCCACTCTTTTGTGATTATTTACTGATATCTATAAAAACTGCTTATTTTTCTACATGGCATTGTAAAGTCACAAAAGGGATACATGAGAAATGACTGTGCTAAAATCAAAGATGGATATTTAAATATATGAAATATTTTCTACCCATGGATCCAAGCAGTGTTTTCTTAATGAAATAAAGAAAATCTGAAATTTCCAGATTGTTGTGACATTGAATATTTCCTAAAAAGGGAGGCTTGGGAGATGGCTAAGACTTAAGATATCAATACAAGCAGAAGGTCTCACATTTGTATTCCAAGTTTCACATAAAAATGCATGCAGAAATATTGGTAGCCTATGCTTTTATTGCTTGTGAGAGGAACCTGGGAAATCCCAGAGAAAAGTAAGGAATTAGAATCACTTAAGGATGATTTGCAAAGTCACATTTTGTCATCAACAGGGACACAGACATAGACAACATGGCATACACACATCACACACACACACACACACACACACACAAAACATAAACAGAGTAAATAAATGAACAAAACAATAAAATATTTGTCAATCAAGAAATGCCATTTTAACACTAGTTTTGTATACTATTATTCTCTATCAACCCTGTAAGGCTAAAGATTCATTTCTCCATCATAACTAAATAAATGAATGAATCCGTAGAAGCATGATAAATAGCATGATCAATTTGGTCTCATTCTTGTATGCCACTCTACTTTTACTAATATTTAAGCCTATTGGCATTTCCAAGTTATCCTTCAAGATAGCATTTTCATTCAGATTGCCTTCCAATTGGCTCTAGTCACTGATAAAACTGACCAATATCTGAAATTTAAGAAATTATTAGAAATATGAAGCTCTTCATCTTTAGATAGCTTGAAGAGGCTACAGATGACATTGATGTGGAACTGATCTGTAAGTTTCCTTGTTAAAGACAATATTCACAATATTTTGGAGAAGATGAGACATGCTCTGGTAAGACTTTTCTTGAGGTCATGGTGATTATTGGAAAATACTCATGGATAACATGATGCAGTCCAAGTAATACACATTGAAAATATGTATATTATAAAGTAGCTTTATTGTGCTCATTGGTGAGCCAAAAAGTGTCTTGAATGGGTTGAATCTCATCCTAATAATTAGAGAACATAAACGGCCTCAAATGATGAGGAATGTGTGGATGATGATGCATATTTGCTCCAAGATAATGTTGTCACATCTTTCAATATTTTTAGCAGAATATATATTGAAGGAGACTGAGGAGGATATGACAGATCCTTACATCTACACTTTCAAAGCAGTGTAGAAGTCCTAGTTAACACATTCACATTGATTTCTGATATATGGTCAATCAGTAAGGAAATTTTCTGAATAATTTCTTAAGAAGGGATGCGATTATGTTCTCAGAACTTAGCACTGTGCACATTCACATAGCACAGGAAGGCTGGTATAGATTGACCTTAATCTTCAAAATGAAGAACATTTCCTTCCTTTAACAATAGTAATGCATCATGGCGTATTTTTCCTTTCCCATTATTCTCAATGGTACAGTGCATTCTGATGGTAGGAAAAAGACTCAATTCCTATATTCTCAAACTGCCAAATTGCAACTAAATCTCTAACTTATCAACCTGAAATAAGAACAATTCCAAACACTATTGTGTGGCGTCCTTTATATGTACACAGTATCTTGTGGATTCTTTAAAAGCTTACTTGCACTACATGGAAGTTTTTCCTAGATATTCCTAAAAGGTCACTTCTCAGTTGTCAACTTTAGTCTAAAACGAATCAACACAAATATTTCTGCCCTTCCTTTTTGCTGTAATTCTCCTTGCAGTAAGACATATAGCCTCTCTATTGAAGCAATAACAACATATTTGGTACTGTCCCAAACAGTCATCTCTTCTAAGACATTTGACGGAGAATATGTTCTTGCATTTCCTATCTTTTCCATGGTTTGATTACTTCCAAGCTTTTCACATATATTTTCAAAATTTGATAAATTGAAATCTTCCTCTTCATCCTTGGTTGATAGGGAAGCTGTTGAGTTTTGAACAAACATTGTATAAACTGTCATTCCCCTTATCCATTTATAATGCCAGATATTTCCTCCTGAAACTAGGGCTTCTCTGACAAACTATTATGATGGCTGTTGATGAGTGTACCTTTTCTTCTTGTATTTCTTTTTTCTCACATTTCTATATAAGACATCAAGTAAAGTAGTGAACAGAAGTTGTTAGAATTGTCAGGCTTTTTACAACCTTTAGAAAGGCCTTGCCTTTTGAATTATTGCATATGGCTTTTTATGTTGTTAAATTTAAGTTCCATCAGTATTTTCTTCAGGGCTTTAATCATAAGCGAATGTTGAATTATTTCAAATGATTCCTCTGCATCCATTGAGGCATTCGATTTGCTCCTTTGAAATATTACATTTACAGATTTGAATACACTCAACCAATCTTACCTTTCTTTAATAAACATCAAAAATGTACCTTAAAGATCTTTAGCATCTACTTTTGTATCTGGTTGAATTTGTGCTTATCAATGACAAGGCTGTACAGGTTACTTCTTGTTATTTTTCTTTGGTATGCATCCAGGAAAGTGTACCTTTGGTATCTTTCTTCTGAACATTATCAAATCACTTTAGATATATTGTCATTAGATCTTCTTTAACTAATTTCATGAATCCTGCATCGAATTTCTCTGATCCTGACCTTCCATGATCATTGAGATCTGTAGCTGCTTTATCTTTTTTATGTTTAAATTATTCAATTCACCTTGTTTCTATTTTGCTATGTTTTACCTACAAGTTATCCATTTCTTCTTGAGTGTTCAACGTTTTGATCTATGGTGTTATGCTAACCTGAATATCCTTGGTGTCAATTTCAGTAAGTTCATGTTCATCATTATGAATGTGGGAATTATTGCTTTTTTTCACTTTCACTGTTGTGGCTAAAGCTTTTCAATTCATGTTAATTTTTTATCAATCAATTAATCTCTTTGATTTTTTTATTATCTCCATTCATACAAACTTAATAGATACACTGGTTCCCTCCCTCCTCCTCTCCCCACTCCTCTGCTCACCCTCCCCTCATCCCTCCCTCTCCACCCTCCAGTGCCTCCCCTCCCCCAATCCCCGGAGAATTCTTTAATGTGCATGCCTGACTGTCCTCTAGGTGCTCCTCTCCGATGACATACAAGGACCTAGTGGCATTTCCCTGAACCCTTTCCTGTGTTCCCCTTAAGCATAGGAACACTATTTTGGCTGTCAGCCCCTTGCCTTCAAGGATCTTGGTGCTTTTAGCAAATGCTAGATTTTGTGGCGACAATAATGTGTTGGACATTGCGCAGAGCATGGAAAGTCCAATTATGATTGCTTCAGCCCTATCTCTTTGATTTTTTACATTGTTATTGCCTCAATTTTTTATCAATTAATCTTTGTTTTTTACATTGTTATCGCTTCAATGTTTACTGATTTTCCCTGATTTGAAACACAGATGCTATTTTTCTGCTCTTTGCCTCTATCTCTGGTGATGTACCTTTTTTAGGTTAGTTCATTCATTGGGATTTTTTTGGCCATTTTCCCATATAGGCATGAAGTGCTCCACACTTTTCACTGGTGACATATTTATCATTTTACAGAAATTTTTCCATGCTGGCATTGCTTTTGTTTAGTTTTGCTTAGTTAAATTCCTCTGGACCCATTATTGATTCAGCAGCTTGTAGCTTAGTTTTCATGAATTTGTGTTCTTTCTCAGCTTTAACGTTTTCCAAATAACCAGTGTCACTGCAGTGTCACCAAGCAAAGTATGTGGTCAATTCAATCATCCTATATTGGTAGAAGGATGTTCTGTGTCCTATTTTGAGCTCTAAAAGGAGATGTTCCCTAAGTTGCTGAAACATAATCTGTTTTTCTTGATAATGAGATGGGCTTTCACTACATGAAAGTAATTTTCTTTATTATTTGAATTAATTGCAGTGGTGCCCTGTTAAAGTTTTTGCTTGTTGGCTTCTTTCTTGAGGAGAGTGAACTGGTGAAATTTCCGTATGTTATCTGTGTTGATTTTTTTTTACCTGTGTACATTTAAGCATTTGTTTAAAGAATGTGGAAGAGCACACACAATTTATGAACCTATCAAGAAATCTGAAATCTTTTCAATGTCCAACCTTTTTGTGGAATATGTAGAGAATATCTTTTTTATTATTATTATTTATTCAACTGTGCACATGTGCATATGTATGTGTGCACGCGTGTGTGTGTGTCTGTGTGTGTGTGTGTCTGTGTATGTGTAAAACCACGGACGAATTCTGGAACCACCATGGATGCCTCCACCTCCTTCTGCCTCGGGATTCACAGGCTCGGCCCTACAGGACCAGAAGCACAGGCCGCCCCCGCTTCTGCCTGGTGTCTATACGTGGGATATGGGATCCGAACTCAGGACCTTCCGCCTGCAAGGCAGAGGCTTAACCCCTGAGCCACCTCTCCAGCCCAGAGAATTTCTGTGTATATTGTGATAGGTTTTATTTAGAAGTTGATTGATTAGCATTTTAAAATTTCATTTCTTTATTTTTCATTTAGATTACTGTGCCTTGGGGCAATCATTTGCTCTGATATAGTGCAGAATAGCATGAAGATTCATTGGAGGCAGCAAATTGATAGAATAGAATATTTAATCCACAATTGTATAGTGTATAGCACTTGATCAGGTAGTTTAGTCTATTGACATCTCAGATCCTAATTGGGTGTTTCCAGATTCCACTCATTTTCAGTATTCTATGCTTTCATAAGGATATTTCTTTGCTGCATGTTATTTTTGTTTTCTATTTTCTTTGATGTGTTCATCTCCTCTTCAATCTTGAAATATTTTTATTTTACACAGCACATATGGTTTCTTGGTCAAGAACACCTCATAGTTATAATTTTTCTTTTTATTATTATTATTATTTCTGTTCATACAAACTTAACAGGTACATCAGTCCCTTCCTTTGCACCATCTCTCCCCTCTCCTCTTCCTACACATCCTCTAATACCTCTCCCGTACAATCCCCATATATCCTTTACTGCGCATTCCAAACTCCTCTGGGTCCTCCTCTCAGATTAGGTGCAAAGTCCCAGGGGGATTTCTGAGAACCCTTTCCTGTGTTCCCCTTAAGCTTAGGAACACTACTGTGACTGACAGTCCCTAGCCTCAAAGGATCCTAGTGCCTTTAGTCTATGTTAGACTTTATGGGGTCAATAATGTGTTGGACATAGTGCAGGTCATGCAGAGTTCTATTATGATTGCTTCGGCCCTAACTTGTGTGGAGTATCTTGCATGTCATTACTCTTCCCATCCTTGTGCTCTTACAATTTACCGCCCCCTCCTCTGCAAATTTCCCTGAGCTTATTCCCAAAAGTGGAATAGCAGGGTCATATGGCATTTCAATCTTTAACTTCTTTAGGAATCGCCAGACGACTCGCCAGAGTGGTTGTATGAGGCTGCATTCCCACCAGAAACGTCGGAGAATCCTCTTCACATCCTCTCCAGCACTTGGTGTTTTTTGTATTGTGGATTTTTGCCATGGTGACAGGGGTGAGATGATAATTTCAGGGAAGTTTTGATTTGCATTTTCCTGATGGCTAAGGATGTGGAGCATTTTTTAAGATATTTGTTAGACATTTTAATTTCGTCTTTGGTAAAGTTTTTTTTAAGTTCCAAGCCCCATTTTTTAATTAGCCATTAATTTCCTTGGCGTTTAGTTTTCTAAGTTCTTTGTGTGCTCTGGATAGTATAGCTCTATCAGATATGTGGTTAGTGAAGATTTTCTCCCATTCCGTGGGTTGCCTTTGTGCTCATGTTACAATCTTTTTTTCTGGACAGAAGCTCTTTAATTTCACAAGATCCCATCTGTTGAGTGTTGATTGTAGTGACTGTGCTATTGGATGTCTGTTCAGGAACTGCTGGCCGAGCCCAATCAGCTCAAGGGAGTTTCTTACCCTTTCAACTATAGTTTTTATAGTCTCTGGTTTTATATCGAGGTCCTTGATCCATTTCAAAATAATTCTTGTACATGGTGACAAGTACAGGTCCAGTTTTAATATTCTACATATGGATATCCAGTTTTGTCAGTACCATTTGTTGAAGATTTTTTTTCCTCATTGGATTTTTTTGGGCCCCTTTGCAAAAATCAAATGGCTGTAGTTGTGTGGACTTATAATTGAGTCTTCAACCCTAATCCATTGATCTGTGTTTCTATTTTGGAGCCAGTACCAGGCTGTTTTTTTGCAACTATGTATTTGTAGTATAGACAAAGGTTTGGTATGGTGATACCTCCAGCCGTGTTTTTGTTACTCAGGATTGTTTTTGCTATCCTGGGTTTTTGTGCCTCCATATGAATTTTGAGATTGTTTGGTCAACTTCTTTAAAGAATTGCTTTGGTATTTTAAGTGGTATAGCATTGAATTTGTATATTGCTTTGGTAGGATGGTCATTTTTATGATGTTGATTCTGCCAATCCAAGAACATGGGAGATTTTTCCACCTTCTGGTGTCTTCTGCAATTTCTTTCTTTAGTGTTTTAAAGTTTTCATTATAAAAGTCTCTTACTTACTTGTTTAGGTTTATACCAAAGTATTCCATTTTTTTAGGGGCTATAGTAAATGGGATTGTTTCTCTCAGGGCTTTTTCACTTCTTTCATTCTGGGCATATAGGAAGGCCATTGATTTTTGCACATTTATTTTGTATTCTGCCACCCTGCTAAACTTCTGTATTAGTTCCAGGAGCATCCTGGTGATGTTTTTGGGATCACTCAAGTATAAGATCATGCCATCTGCAAAGAGAGTTAACTTGACTTCTTCCTTGCTGATTTGAATCCCTTTTATGTCCCTTTCTTGTCTTATTGCTTCAGCTAACATTCCAAGTACAGTACTGAATAGAATTGGTGAGAGTGGACAGACTTGTCTAGTTCCTGATTGAAGTGGGAATGCTTCAAGTTTTTCCCCATTGAGTAGAATCCTTTCTGTTGGCTTGTTGTATACGGCTTTTATTATATTGATAAAAGTTACTTCCATTACTTTCTGTAGGGTTTTGAACATAAAGGGCTGTTGGATCGTGTTGAAAGCTTTTTCTGCATCTGTTGAAAGTATCATGTGGTCTTGGATTTTAGACTGGTTTATATGGTGAATTACATTTATTGATTTAGTGTGCCTGGGATAAAGCCTACTTGCTCCCAATGGATGATCTTTTTTATATATTTTTGAATCCGATTTGCTAAGACTTTTTTGAGAATCTTGGCATCTGTGTTCATCAGAGAGATTGGCCTGTAGTTTACTTTTTAATTATAATCTTTATTAGGTTTTGGAATTAAGACAATATTAGCTTCATAGAAGGAATTTGGTAGTGTTCCTTCCTTTGCTATTTGATGTAACAGTATAAGAAGTATTAGTGTTATTAGCTCCTTAAATGTCTGGTAGAACTCTGCTGAATCCATTTGGTCCATAACATTTTTGGTGGGAAGATTCGAGATTACTTTCTAGATTTCCTCATATGTTATGGAACTATTTAAATAATTCACAACTTCCTCATCCAATTTAGGTAAGTTGTGTTTACTTAGGAATTCATCCATCTCTTTTGTGTTGTCAAATTTCACTGACTATAAGTTTTTGAAATATGACATTATAATTCTCTGGATTTCTTGGGTATCAGTAGTGATACCTCTATTTTCATTTCTAATTTGTTAATTTGAACTTTCTCTCTCTTGCTTTTGGATACTTTAGCTAGGGATGTATCAATCTTATTGATTTTTTCAAAGAACCAGCTTTTTGACTGGTTGATTTTCTGTATCGTTTTCCTAATCTTGATGTTGGATATTTCTCCCCTTATTTTGCTAATCTCCTTTCTTCTGCTGCTTTTGGCATTGGATTGCTCTAGTTTCTCAGAAGCTATTAAGCTGCATTGTTAAGTTATTATTTCTAATATTTCCATTTTTTTAGGTAGGCATTAAGAGCTATGAATTTACCTCTTAGGATTACTTTCATTATGTCCCAGAGATTTTGGTAAGTTGTATTTTCATTATCATTCACTTTCAGGAAATCTTGAATTTCCATTGTAATTTCTTCCTATATCCAATTCTTATTTATTATCATCGTGTTAAGTTTCCAGGAGTTAGTGTATTTTCTGTTGCTTCTTGTGTTGTGGATGTCAAGCTTTAGGCCATGGTGATCTGATAAAGTGCAGGCTAGAATTCCAACTTTCCTGTATATGTGGAAATTTGTTTTGTGGCTCAATATGTGATCTATTTTGGAGAAAGTCCCATGTGCTGCTGAGAAAAATGTGTATTCTTTGGTACATAGATGAAAAGTTCAATAGAAATCTGTAAGGTCCATTTCAGTAAGGATTTGGTTAAGCTCCAAAGTGTCTCTGTTAAGTTTTTTGCCTGTTGATCTATCACATGTTGAAAGGGTGGTGTTGAGGGGCTGGAGAGGTGGCTCAGGGGTTAAGCCTCTGCCTTGCAGGCAGAAGGTCCTGAGTTCAGATCCTAGACCCCACGTATAGACTCCGGGCAGAAGTGGGGGTAGCCTGCATTTCTGGTCCTGGTGGGGCAGAGCCTGTGAATCCTGGGGCAGCGTATACAAGGAGGAGATGGAGGCATCCATGATGGTTCCCGAATTCGCCGTGGTTCTACACATACACACACACACACACACACACACACACACATGAACACATGCATACATGCACAATTGAATAAATAATAAATAAAAATTAAAAAAAAGAAAGGGTGGTGTTGAAATCCCCAAGAATTATCATTTTGGGATTGATTTCTTGCTTTAGACGTTGCAGGGTTTGCTTAATGAATGTGGGGGGGGGCTGTATTTGATTCATATATATTCAGTATTGTGACGTATTCCTGGTGAATTGTACTTGTGATAAAATGTAGTGTCCATATGTGTCTCTTATGATTTTTTTTTTGGATTGAAGTCAACTTTGTCTGATAGCATATTGGCTATCCCTGCCTGTTTTCTGATTCCATTAAATTGCATTAATTTTGACCAGCCTTTTATTTTTAGGACGTGTCTATCTTTTGTGATAAGATGAGTTTCCTGCAGGTAGCAGATTGATGGATTGTGATTTTTAATCCCAGTTTGTAATCTCTGTCTCTTAATCGGTGAGTTAATTCCATTAACATTTAATGTTATAATAGAGAAATTATTTTTAATTCCAGACATATATTATGTTTAGTGGCTTTTGTAAGTGTACTGTTTGGCTTTGAGGTTTTGGTAGTATTATACTTCCTTTCGGTTCTCCTGGATATGCTTGTTTTTTTCTTCAAGCTTGAGTATCATTTCTAGCATTTTGTGAAGGCCTGGTTTTGGTGGACATGTATCCCTTCAAGTTGTCTTTTTGATGGAAAACTTTTCTTTCTCCCTCAATCAAGACAGATAGTTTTGAAGAGTATATCAGCCAGGATTGACATTTTTGCTCATTCAATACTTGAAGTATGTCTCTCCAAGCTCTCTTTGCTTTTACTGTTTCCACTGAGAAGTCATTTGTTATTTTAATAGATTTATCTTTAAAAGGGACTTTTTTTTCCTTGAGGCTTTCAGCACCATTTCTTTATCTTGAATGTGGAATGTTTTAACTATTATTTGTCGTGGCAAGTTTTTATTTTGGTCATATCTGTTTGGGGTGCAGAATGCCTCCTTGATGATAGTTTGAAAAATTTCTTCAGGTATGGTATTTTGGGATTCTTGCTCTGGTATTCCATGAATAAGCATGCTTGGCTTCTTCAGGTTGTCCCATAACTCTTGAATGTTTATCTTGAGTATCTTTTTGGCTTTAACAACCTCTTCCATTGAGCTGGTTAATACTCCCACTTTATCTTCAAGGTCTGAAATTCTATTTTCTGCTTCATTAGTTCTTCTGATAAGACTCTCTGCTGAGTGCTGGGTTGAAGATAACTTATCTTTTAGTGAACTCTGCTTGAGTCTGTTTTAACTGCTCTATGCCTGTTTTTGTTTCTTGTACTGTTTTTCTCAACTCTTCCAAGTGTCTGTTGTGCTCCTCTTCAAAGTGATTGATGTGGTTGTTTAATTCCTCCCGGATTTTCACTTTCATAGTCTTGAACATGGTAATGATCATGTTTTGAAAGTCATTATCCTGGGTCAGGCTTTCTTGGATATTTTCCGTGGGTTTGTTCTGGTTGTAGTCTATCATTATGGGATTAATTCCTTCAGTGGGAGATTTGTTTACTTGAGTGTTGTTTCTCATGGATTTGCATTTTGACTTGGGCATTGTCGTTTTAACTCTTAAGACCTTCTTTCAATTTCTGTGCATTTTTAACTGAACTGAATTATTTGGCCTGGGGTTTAGGGTTGAGCGGGTGTGGGGAGCTTACCTAGGTCACCGTGAATCTTGGCTGGACTGCACATATCCCTGGCTGGTGGGGAAAGGGAGGAGATGGCGGTGGCATGGCACTCTTTAAGCTGGGGAGCTGGAGCATGGACCAGGGGGTCCTCTCCAGCCTAGGGCAGTGCTGGCTCCAGCTGGCTGGTGGGAGGAGCTGGAGTTATAATTTTTCTATGAAACATTTTTTATTTCCAATATTGAATTATATTTTTCCAAGTTACAGCAGTAATTTTGCATATGTAATCAGTTATATCTTGAAGTATTCTCTGTAGGGTTCTCTGGTTGTTAAGGAAAAACTCAGTTGCTAGTCTCATGAGTTTGCAAAAACATGCTCATTGTATATTCTTTCTTCTCTATTTCTTTCTATATGTGTTTTATCTTCCTTTTATTTATTTTTTTCTTGTTATCTTTTCTTCTGTTTTTTAATTGTTTTCTTCTTTTATTTCCATGACATAACTCCAAATGCTTCTCACTTGTCTGTTTTCCTGTCTATTCACATTTTCAAATTTGAATATAAATTCATGTAAAAATAAAGTAAAGCAATGTGAAAATATTCCTCCTACACATTGAAAATTGTCTGCAATCAGGTACCAACACCTTGCCTTGCAGTTTCCAATATATATCCACACTCATACAACTTCACTTACTGTATCCATCTTTCACTGATCCTCAGAAACCCATTCAAGTGTTATAACTTGACATCGATTTGATATGGTATGAACCAGAGAATACTGTCATAAATGTAAACAGCATAATCCTGTCACCATTTCAACACAAATCAGCCTTTTCAAACAGGAATCATTAACCCATCTTATATGCCTTGCTTTCTGAAGTGATTGAAAAAAAAATAAAGTGTTTGCACAAAAGATACTCACACAACACAGTCTTCTCCAATAGCACATACTTCCCTCATCTAAAGAATGAGAGGCCATTCCAAGTACAAGAGACATTCTGCACCCCAAAGAGATATGACCAAAATAGAAACTTGCCATGGCAAATAATAGTCAAAATATTCCACATTCAATACAAAGAAAAGGTGCTGAGAGATTCAAGGGACAGAAAACAAGTCACTTTAAAGGTAAATCTATTAAAATAACAAATGATTTCTTAATGAAAATAACAAAAATAAGAAGAGCTTGGAGAGGTGTACTTCAAGTACTAAATGAGAAAAAATGTCAACCCAAGCTCACATACCAGGCAAAACTATCCGTCATGATTGAGGGAGAAAGAAAAGTTTTCCAGCACAAAGACAACTTGAAGGTTTACATATCTACTAAACCAGACCTTCAAAAACTGGGAGACATGATATTCAAGCTGGAAGAAAAAACAAGCATAACCAGGAGGACAGAAGGGAAGCAAATATCACCAAAATCTCAAAGCTACAGTACACTTATAAAAGACACTAAACATAAAAAATGCCCGGAATTAAAAATACAAGGATGAGAAGGAGTAATGATATGCAAGATACTCAAGCAAGTTAAGTCCTAACAATCATAATAGGATTTTGCATGACCTGTGACATGACCAACACATTATTAATTCCTCAAAGTCTAGCATGGACTAAAGGCACTAGGATCCTTAGAAGCTAGGGATTAACACCCACAACAGTGTTCTTATACTTATGGAGAACACAAGGATGAGTTCTAGGAAATGCCACAGAGTCCTTATATCTCATCAGAGAGGAGGGCCCAGAGGAAAGTTTCACATACACATTAAAAGATGTTCCAGGGATGGGGAGAGGATGCACTGGGAGATATGGAGGGAGGGGGGAAAGGAAGGGGAAAAGAGGAGAGGGAGTTAGCGCATGTAGGGAGGGATGGAGGGAGAGAGGGGACCGGTGTACCTATGAGTTTGTATGAGTAGAAATACATAAATAAATTAATTAATTAAAATAATTTCTCCTTTAACACTAAATGTCAATGGAATTAACTCACCGATCAAGAGACACAGATTACAAACTTGGATTAAAAATCACAACCCATCAATCTGCTGCCTGCAGAAAACTCATATCACTACAAATGACAGGCACATCCTAAAAATAAAATTCTGTAAGTCCAAAATTGATGGTGAATTAATGGAATTTGTCAGGAAATGGATGGAATTAGAAACAATTATATTGAGTGAAGTATCCCAGACACAGAAAATTAAGCACCATATCTTCTCCCTATAGGTGACTCCTAGTACCAAACCCACTTAGAGACACTCAAGGATAAATCTCTGTAACACCTACAAGTAATTGCAAAGATTATGAATAGAAGAGCTGGGGAAGGAAGGCCCCACCAATTTGGCCTGGTCCAAAATTCTGCAAGCTAATGGAACCAGGAAACAGGCAGATGTAGCCATTATGCAGTCATACCAACTGGACTTCAAACCAAAAAAAAATCATAAGAGACACAGATGGATACTACATTTTAATCACAGGAACAATTCACCAGGAAGACTTCACAATACTGAATGTATATGCACCTAATACAGGTCTCTCCTCAGCATCTAGAGTGAGAAATCAATTCTTGGGGATTTCAACACTGTCCTCTCTCAACATGGGATAAATCAACATGTCAAAAACAACACCAAATGCTGAGAGGATGTGGAGAGAGGGAACTCTCCTACATTGCTGGTGAGAATTCAGGGTCATACAATCACTATGGAGAGCTGTCTGGAGATTCTTAAAGAAATTAAAAATTGAAATGCCATATGACCCTGCTATTTCACCTTTGAGAATAACCCCCCATACAGCAAAAATTCACCTTGATAGCACAAGTACGACCATGTTCATAGCAGCACTGTTTACAATAGCAAAGTCATGAAATCAACCCAAATGTCCAACAGTTGATGAGTGGATAAGGAAAATGTGGTACATCTATACACTGGAGTATTACTCAGCCATCAAAAATGATGAATTAATGGATTTGCCAGGAAATGGATGGAATTAGAAACAATTATATTCAGTGAAGTACCCCAGACATAGAAAATTAAGCACCCTATCTTCTCCCTATAGGTTGCTCTTAGTACCAAACCCACTTAGAGAGGATAAATCTCTGTAATACCTACAGTAATTGCAAAGATTATGTACAGGAGGATCAGGGAAGGAAGACCCCACCAGAAACAACAAGAGAGGGGACCATGTTACAGTAGCGAAAATAGGCCACCATCAAGGACTGCAAGTAAGTAATGAGACATCTGGCTAAGCTCACAGACTTTCCTTCCTGATCATATGCAACTAATGGGGTATGATCTCACCAGAAGGGGTAAGGCATATAGTCTGTCAGATAGAAAGTAACCATTTTGCAAATGGATGATTGACCCCTTTCCTCACCATGATTTCCTATTTTTATTACATCTATCTTTGAATATACTCTTATAACAAGACTCTATTTTAACAGCCTTTTATCTCTGGCCAGGGGGTGACATCCAATACCCATCAGGATGGAGTCAAGGGCATTGCAGGAGCAGCAAAACTGAAAAAAAATCAACAAGCCATAATCCAGAACATCAGAGACTCTATATCAACCACCTGGGATTAAGCCAGACTAATTAGGTGGTGGTAAGATTGTAAGAGCACAAGGATGGGAATAGTAATGATATGCAAGATACTCCACACAAGATAGGGCCGAAGCAATCATAATTGGACTTTGCATGCACAATGTCCAACACACTATTGACCCCACAAAGTCTAGCGTTTGCTTAAGGCACTAGGATCCTTGGAGGCAAGGGATTGACAGCCACAGTAGTGTTCCTATGCTTAAGGGGAACACAGGAAATGGTTCTGGGGAATATCACTGGGTCCTTGCACCTCATCAGAGAGGAGGACCCAGAGGAGAGTTTCGCATGCACATTAAAGGATACTCCGGGGATGGGAGGGGGAGGCACTGGGAGATGGGGAGGGAGGAGGAAGGGAGGGGGCACAAAGGGGTGTAGGGTAGGAGGGGGGGACAAAATTAGAAATGAAAATGGAGATATCACTATTGATACCCAAGAAATTCAGAGTACTATAAGGTCATATTTCAAAAACTTATACTCTGTGAAATTTGACAACACAAAAGAGATGGATGAATTCCTAAGTAAGCACAACTTACCTGTTAAGTTTGTATTAGTGGAAATAAAAAAATAAAAAAACTTAACTGACATTTTGGAACTTAAACAAATTCTTACTGAAATGGACTTTACAAATCTCTATCGAAATTTTCATCCACACACCAAAGAATACACATTTTTCCCAGCAGTACACAGAACATTCTCCAAAATAGATCACATACTGGGCAACAAAACAAAACTCCACATTTACAGGAACGTTGAATTTCCAGGCTGTAACCTATCAGACCACCATTGTCTAAAACTTGATATTCGCAACACAACAAGCAACAGAAAATACACTAATTCCTGGAAACTAAACGTTGTGATGCTAAATGAGCACTGGATTCAGGAAGAAATTCTAAAGAAAATTCAAGATTTCTTGGAAGCAAACAATAATGAAAATACAACTTATCAAAATCTTTTGGACACAATGAAAGCTGTCCTTACAGGTAAGTTCATAGTCCTTTTTTATTATTTATTCAATTGAGCATGTGGGTAAACGTGTGTGTGTGTGTGTGTGTGTGTGTGTGTGTGTGTGTGTATTTGTGTGTGTGTGTGTGTGTAGAACCATGGGGGAATTCGGGAATCACCATGGACCGCCCACACCTCCTTGTTTACTCTGTCCCAGGATTAACAGGCTCTGTCCTACCATGACCAGAAATTCAGGCCACCCCTGCTTCTGTCTGGCATCTATCCATGGTCTCTAGGATCCAAACTCAGGACCTTTCACCTGCAAGGCAGAGGCTTAACCCATGAGCCACCTCTCCAGCACAAGTTCATAGTTCTTAATGCCTACTTCAAAAAAATAGAAGCATCACAAATAAATAACTTCACAATGCAACTTAAAGCTTTAGACACACCAGATCCCAAAAGCAGTAGAAGAAAGGAGATTAGCAAAATAAGGGGGGAAATGTCCGAAATTGAGATTAAGAATATGATATAGAGAATCAACCAGTCAAAAGCAAGAGAGAGAAAAACCAAGTTAACAAAATTAGAAATGAAAATGGAGATATCACTATTGATACCCAAGAAATTCAGAGTACTATAAGGTCATATTTCAAAAACTTATACTCTGTGAAATTTGACAACACAAAAGAGATGGATGAATTCCTAAATTAGCACAACTTACCTAAATTGAATCAGGAAATTTTGAATTGTTTGAATAGTCCTATAACATATGAGGAAATTGAGGAAGTAATCTAGAATCTTCCCACCAAAAAATGTCCTGGATCAGATGGACTCAGCCCAGAATTCTACTAGAAATTTAAGGAGCTAATAACTTTGTACTCCTTAAACTGTTTCATGAAATTGCAAAGGAAGGAACACTATCAAATTCATTCTATGATGCTAATATCATCTTAATCCCAAAACCTAATAAAGATACATGTAAAAAAGAAAACTATAGGCCAATCTCCTTGATGAACACAGATGCAAAGATTCTCAACAAAGTCTTAGCAAATCGGATTAAAAAACATAATAAAAATTCATTCACACAGATCAAGTAGGCTGTATACCAGGCACACAAGGTTGGTTCAACATACGAAAATCAATAAACATAATTCACCTTATAAACTAGTAAAAAAATCCAAGACCAACATGATACTCTCGATAGATGCAGAAAAAGCTTTTGTCAAGATCCAATAGACTTTTATGTTCAAAACCGTAGAGACAGTTGGAACGGAAGGAACCTCTATCAATATAATAAAAGTTGTATACAACAAGCCCACAGCAAAGATTATAAGTCAAGGAAAATCTTAAAGCATTGCCACTTCGATCGGAAACAGACAAAGCTGTCCACTCTCAACACTTATATTCAATATTGTACTTGAAGGCTTAGCTGAAGCCATAAGACAACCAAGGGACATAAAAAGTATTCAAATCACAAAGGAAGAAGTCAAGGAATCTCTATATGCAGATGACATGATCATATACCTGAATGTTCCTAAAAATTCCACCAGGAAAATTTTGAAACTAATACAGAAGTTCAGAATACAAAATAGATGTACAAAAAAGTGAAAAAGCCCTGAAAGAAACAATCCCATTTACTATGTCGCCTAAAAAATGAAATACCTTGGTATAAACCTAAAAAAGGAAGTAATAGACCTTTACAGTGAAAAACTTTAAAACCCTAAGAAAAGAAATTGCAGAAGACACCAGAATGTAGAAAGACCTGCCATGATCATGGATTGGAAGAATCAATATCATAAAAACGACAATCCAACCAAAGGCAATACAGAGATTCAATGCTATAACAATCAAAATCCGAAAGCAATTCTGTAAAGAAGTAGACTAAATGATCTCAAAATTCATATGGAGGCACCAACAATCCAGAATAGCAAAAACAATCCTGAGTAACAAAAAACTGCTGGAAGTATCACCATTCCAAACCTTAGTCTAAACTACAAATCCATAGTTATAAAAACAGCCTGGCACTGGCTCCAAAATAGACACACAGATCCATGGATAAGGATTGAAGACCCAGATATAAGCCCACACAATTACAGCCATTTGATCTTTGACAAAGGGGCCCAAATAATCCAATGGAAAAACAACAGCATTTTCAACAAATAGTGCTGGCAAGCCTAAAGATGGGGAGGAGCAAGGATATGCAAGATACTCCATACCAGTAGGGTTGAAGTAATCATAATAGGACTATGCATGACCTGAGCAATTACCTACAAACCACCAAAGTCTAGCATGGATCATAGGCAGTATGATCATTACAGGCAAGGTATTGACAGCCACAATAGTGCTCCTATACTGAAGGAGAACACAAAAAAGAGCTCTAGCCAATGCCATGAAGTCCTTACACTTCATCAGAGAAGAGGACCCAGAGGGAAGTTTGACATGCACACTAAAGGATGCTCCAGGAATGGGGGGAGGGAATACTGGAAGAAAGGGACAGACGGGGGTGAGGAAATGGAAAAGAGTGGAGGGAGAAATGGGATCCAGGGAGTGGTAGAGGGAGGGAGGGGAATGGGTTACTTATCAACTTTGTGTGAGTGGAAGAAATAAATAAATAAAAAAAACTGTAAAAAAAAATGGTGCTGGCAAAACTGGATGTCCACATGCAGAAGATTAAAGCTCAACCTGTATTTGTCACCATGTACAAGATTTAATTGCACATGGATCAAGGACCTCTATACAAGGCAAGAGATTATAAAAACCTTAGTTGAATGAGTAAGAACTCCCTCGAGCTGATTGGGCTAGGCCAACTGTTTCTAAACGGACATCCTATAGCACAGTCATTACAATCAACACTCAACAGATGGGATCTTCTGTTCAGATAAATAGATTGTAATTCAAGCACAAAAGCAACCCTCAGAATGGGAAAAAATCTTCACTATCCACATATCTGATAGAGCCCTATTATCCAGAGTGCACAAATAACTTAGAAAACTAAACACCAAGGAAACCAATGGCCCAATTAAAAAATGGACCTTGGAACTTAAAAGAAACTTCATTAGAGAAGAAATTGAAATGTCTAACAAATATCTTTAAAATGCTCCACATCCTTAGCCATCAGGAAAATGCAAATCAAAACCTCCTTGAGATATCATCTCACCCTGGTCAGAATGGCAGAAATCGACACACAAATAGCGCCAAATGCTGGAGAGGATGTGTCAAGAAGGGAACTTTCCTACGTTGTTAGTGGGAATGCAGGCTTCTACAATCATTCTGGCAAGCCGTCTGGCGATTCTTAAAAAGTTACAGATTGAAATGCCATATGACCCTGCTATTCCACTTTTTGGAATAATCTCCCATAGAGTAAAAATTCACCTTGATAGTACAAGCACAACCATGTTCATAGCAACAATGTTTACCATAGAAAAGTCATGGAACCAACTGAAATGTCTAACAGTTGATGAATGGATAAGATAAATGTGGTGCATTTATACAAGGGAATACTACTCAGCCATCAAAAATGATGAATTAATGAAATTTGTCGGGAAATGGATGGAATTAGAAAACAATTATATTGAGTGAAGTGTCCCAGACACAGAAAATTTAGCACCATATGTACTCCCTTTATGTGGATCCTAATACCAATCCTACTTAGAGACACACTAAAAGACCAATCTCTGTAATACCTACAGTAATTGCAAAGGTTATAAGCAGGGAGGGAAGAGGAAGGAGGGCCACACCAGAAACAAGGAGAGAGGGGATCATGTTACAGCAGAGAAAATAGGCGACCATCAAGAACTGCAAGTAAGTAATGAGACATCTGGCTAAGCTCACAGACTTTCGTTCCTCATCACTTGCATCTGATGGGGTATTATCTAACCAGAAAGGGAGGGCATAGAGCCTGGAAGATAGAAGGTAACTATCCTGCAAATTGTAGACTGATGGCCCCTCACTGCAGTTTTCTACTCCATCTATTTTTTGAATCTACTTTTATAATAAGACTCATTTTAACAGCCTTTTATCTGTGGCCCGGGATTGGCATCCAATATCCATCAGAATGGAGCCAAAGGTAGTGCAGGAGCAGCAAAACTGCGAAAAAAATCAACAAACAATAATTCAGAAAATCAAAGACTTTATATCAACTACCTGCAACCAGTCCAGACTAATCTCTCCCCGTCCTAAAGCTCAGGGAAATTTGTGGAAAAGGGGCCTAAAGAGGGGGAGGAACAACGATATGCAAGATACTCCACACAAGCTAGGGCTGAAGCAATCATAATAGAACTTTGCGTGCCCTGTGCTATGACCAACATATCATCGAACCCACAAAGTCTCACGTGGATCACAGGCACTATGATCCTTAGAGGCAAGGGATTAACAGCCACAATAGTGTTCTTATACTAAAGAGGAACACAAAAAAGAGCTCTAGGTAATGCTACTGAATCCTTACACCTCATCAGAAAGGAGGAACCAGAGGGAAGTTTGACATGCACATTAAAGGATGCTCCAGGAATGGGGGGAGGCACTTGGAGAAAGGAAGGCAGGGGGAAAGTAAAGGGAAAAGGGTGTAGGGAGCAAGGGAATCCAGGGAGGGGTGAAGGGAGGTAGGGAAATGGGGTACTTATCAACTTGGTATGAGTGGAAATAATAAAAAAAGAGTTGTTGCTACAAAAAAAATCTTTGGTGCTTTGTGGGTACAATAGTGTGTTGGACATTGCTCAGGGCATGTAAAGTCCAATTATGATTGCACAAGATCCTTGGAGGCAAGGGATTGACAGCCAAAATAGTGTTCCTATGCTTAAGGGGAACACAGGAAAGGGTTCAGGGAAATGCCGCTGGCTCCTTGTATGTCATCGGAGAGGGGAACACAGGAAAGGGTTCAGGGAAATGCCGCTGGCTCCTTGTATGTCATCGGAGAGGAGGACCCAGAGGACAGTCAGGCATGCACATTAAAGGATTCTCTGGGGATTGGGGGAGGGGAGGCACTGCGGGGTGGAGAGAAGGGGTGAGGGGAGGGCGAGCAGAGGGGTGAGGGGAGGAGGAGGGAGGGAGGGAACCGGTGTACCTGTTAAGTTTGTATGAGCGGAGATAATAAAAAATGTTATTTAAAAAACAAAAATAAAAAAAATAGTTTCACAAGAAAAAAAATCTTTATGAACACGTCTTCAATTTTATTATTTTTATCAGTGTTTTTGGTCTGGTACCATTCCAGCATTGTTTTGTTTTTGATACTTTGATTTTGTGGTATACAGTAAACCTCAAACATATTTTTTTTATTTCAGGATGTTTATTTCATTCTATGGGTAATTGTGTCCTTTCACACGTATATTGTGATTTTACAATCACTCTCTGGAAATAATTGTTTGGGTTCTGGAATGTTAATGCACGATTCATAGGATTTTTTTTTTACAATGTTAGTTCATGAAGGTCTTTCTTCTTTCTGATATCTTTTGTTTTTATTTATTTATTTTTATTTATTTATTTATTTATTTATATTAAGACATTTTTTATTATTATTTCATCTCATACAAACTTAATGGGTACACCAGTTCCTCCCTCCCTCCTCCTCCCCCCGTACGCCCTGTTCCTCCTCCCCACCCCCCTCCCTTCCCATCTCCCAGTGCCTCCCGCCCCAATTCCCAGAGAGTCCTTTCTTGTGCATGCCTGATTTTCCTCTGGGCCCTCCTCTCCGATGACGTACAAGGACCCAGTGGCCTTTCCCTGAACCCTTTCCCATGTTCCCCTTAGGTATAGGAACACTGCTGTGGCTGCCAATCCCTTGCCTCCAAAGATCTTGGTGCCTTTAGCAGATGCTAGACTTTGTGGGGTCAATAGTGTGTTGGACAATGCGCAGGGCATATAAAGTCCAATTATGGTTGCTTCAGCCCTAACTTGTATGGAGTATCTTACATATCATTGCTCCTCCCATCCTTTTGATATCTTTTGTAATTCATTATTTTCATCATTTTTCTAGTACAGTTTACACATATCTCCCATTCTTGATTAGATTCAAATAAAAATTTTCTAGCAAAGGGATATTTACATTGTATTTTCATAGATAGCATACAGCATATATGCAGAATTTTCATAAATAGTTTTTTCTCTTGCCACTGTAAAGAACAACACTTACCTCATTGTCTTAACATTACTTAGTGTAATAGCAAAGACTGTGAGCAGGAGGTAAGGGGACATATTGCCCCCCTAAAAAAAGGAGATAGGGGATCATGCTTCAGTAGAGAAAACACATCACCAGCAAATATTGCATGTAAGTAGATAGAATCTGGTGCTGTTCTCTTCATTTTCTTTCCTTGTCACTTGTGAATGAACAGGTTTGATCTTACCAATCATTGATGTTATATAGACTGGGAGATAGTCTGTAACCACCCCACAAAAGGCCACTAACACCCCCCTCACTGCTGTGTCCTTTTCCTCTTTTTCCATATACCTATGTCTCTCCTCTTTTATTAATATCTTAATTTAAACAGTCTTTTATCATTGGTTAGGAGGTCATCTTTGATACCTAAATGGATGTAGCCAAGGGCAGTGCAAGAAAAGGAAAATTGAAAACAACAAACCATAGTTCAGAACACCAAAGACCCTACATTATTTACCTGGATCCAGACTACCCAAATCTATCTCCATCCTAAAGCTGTTGGAATATTGACAAAGAAGGAACAACAGGATTTTAATAGGCAAAAGATGAGAGGAGCAAGGATATGCAAGATACTCCACAGAATTTAGGGCTTCAGTAGCCAGATTTGGAATTAACATGACCTGCACAATTGTTGATAGGTCAACAACCACCCAAAGTCTAGCGTGCATCACAAGGGAGAATGCTCCAGGCAGTAGAATTCTCAGAATCAAGGGATTTACAATCATAAAGTTACCAAACTAATGGGGAGCTAAAGAAGTAGTTTCAAATATGTCACAGAGTCCTTATTCCTCACTAGGATGGAGGTCTGAGAGGGAGGTTTGGCCATCACATGAAAGTATGTTCAAGAGAATGGGAGGAAGGAAAGAGGAGGCACTCAAGAGAGAGGGAGGGAAGGAGTAGGAAAAGAAAGGGGGAGTGGAGAAAATTGGAAGGTGGGATGAGTGGGAAGGGGATGAAGAAGGGAGAAGATGGGGTACATATGAGCTTGCATTATTAGAAAATCAAGAAAATGTGGGAGAAAAAAGAAAAAGAAAAATAAGAAAAGAGGAGAAAAGAGGAATAAATGATAAAAGGTATCCCCTTTAGCAGACATCAGTATAGTTTATCTAAGAGATCCTGGAAGTTTTAAGAGGAAACTCATGGTACTTATAAATGGATTCAACTGAATGGCAGGTAACAAATTTTTTAAAGACTCAACATGGTTTCTAGGCTCCAAGGAATAAGAGGAACAAACTTATCAAAGGATCTTATTTTCCATCAAATGATTTAGAATGGTGAATGTTTGGAATAATACCAAAAATGTAGTGGACAGTTTAGTAGAGAAAACATTCTCCATACTACAAGGATAATTACAGCAAAAAGGAAGAGCAGAAATAGGTTGTGTTGATTCATTTTAGATCAAAGTTGAAAACTGAGAAGTGAGCCTTCAGGAATATCTATGATGAACTTCCATGCAGTGAAGGTAAGCTTTTATAGAATCCATAGGAGACTGTGTACATACAGAGGGGGGCCAGACAACAGTATTTAGGCCACATTGCAGGTTGATAAGTTATAGATATATGTCTCTGGAATTTGTCAGACTGTTAAGATAGAGTGGTGTCCTCTCCTGTTTTCTGCAGAGATTTTCATGGACTCTGCTGGTATCCTGATATTGCCATAAGTGCCCTACATTCAGAATGCACTGTAGCACTGAGAGCAACTAGAATGAAAAAACACACTGTACAGCTTTACTGTTGTAAAATGAAGAGAATTCCTCATGTGTCATTTTGAAAACTGAGGTTGCCCTATACCAGCCTTCTTCTCCTATGTGATTGTGCACATAATTGAGAACATAATTGAATTCCTTCATACTAATTAAGAAGTTTTCCTTACCTATTGCCTATACATTCGAAATAAAGGTGATTGGATTAACTAGGACTTCTACTCTGCTTTGGAGGTGTAGGTTTAAGGATCTATCATCTCTACCTTGGTCTCCTTCAATACACATTCTAGTAAAAATGACAATTAAAGTTGTGGCAGCACACTAATGGGGCAAGCTTATATCATATTTCAGTCTTCCTCAATGGTAGAAGACATCTATGTTCTTTAACTGTTAAGATGAGATCCAACACAGTCATAACATTTTTTGGGACACCCATGAACACAATAAGCTGCTTTAGTAATATCCACATTTTCAAGGTATGTTACTGGGATTGTATTGTGTTATCTATGAGAATTTTCTTATTAATTACCTCAACCTACAAAGAAGCCTTCCCAGAAGCCATCTCATCTCCTTCAAAGTATTCTGAATATTGTCTTTAAGAAAGAAGCTTACAGGGCTGGAGAGGTGGCTCAGGGGTTAAGCCTCCGCCTTGCAGGCGGAAGGTCCTGAGTTCTGATCCCAGATCCCACGTATAGATGCCAGGCGGAAGCGGGGGCGGCCTGCGCTTCTGGTCCTGGTAGGGCGGAGCCTGTGAATCCCGGGGCAGAAGGAGGTGGAGAAGTCCATGGTGGTTCACGAATTCGTCCGTGGTTCTACACATACACAGACACACACACACAGACACACACACGCGCGCACGCACATACACACGCACATGCACACAGTTGAATAAATAATAATAATAATTAAAAAATTTAAAAAAAAAAGAATTTAAAGAAAGAAGCTTACAGAGCAGCACCTAATGTCATCGATAGCTTCCCAAAACTATCTGAAGATGAAAAGCTTCATATTTTCTATGGTTTTTTATATTACAGATATTGAGCAGCTTATATTATTTATTGGAGTCAATTGGAAGGCAATCTTAATGAAAATGACTTCTTGCATAATATCCTGAATATGTCAATAGGCGTGCCCTTAGTATCTCAAACCAGGCCAGGCCCTGTTGTTACTCAGGATCATGATAAAACTCCACCATTCTATCTTCCTTAATATCATCAGCCTTAGTGAAAGGCGCCCCATGGTGCAGATTTTGTGGTATTGTACTTAGGAATGCACTCACCTGATTTCCATGGGTCTTTTGCACCTGAATATCAGTATCCCTATCAGAATTACAATGGTAACTCAGTCCCAGGTTTTCTCATCAGTAGCACATTCCTAGGTTTCCTTGTGATTTTCTCCCTTTGAGTTTTCATTAACATTTTTAACTTCTTAATAGTGCCATCAGTTTTCTAGACAGTGATTAGACTCTCCTTTCTATGAAGTTTCCTACAAATGGAGTAATCTAGTGAGCAATTAGAAATAACAGCTGTGCTATTGTAAATTTTAAACTCAGAAGAATGTATAGAAGAATCATTCTGATAGTACTAGTCTAGGAGCTAATAGTTCTATTGGCTATAAGTCAGCAGGAATGAAAGTTCTGTGTTTGCTGCTATTCCTGATTCTGTATATCTTTGAGTTTCAGGATGTTACTGAGTGAACGACTTAATGATGGTAGGATTAGCTCAGTCTGGTTTGCAGAAAAGGGATGAACTAGACTTTTTACCTTGATGAACATTGCAGGAAACATCATTTGCAACTCAGGGATGTTGCTCCTGTGCATGATATTTTAGTAACATATCTCTCCTGCCAGACTGGTCTCATTAGCCAGATTTTTTTTTTTATCTATGCAGTTTCATGGTCATTCACAGCATTTTTCCTCATCCAGACAACAAACGAATAGAGTAAAGCTTTTCACCATGCACCAGAAAGGAGCCATGCTACCCCCTATTCTCTCATAGACAATGAAATTTGTCAAAGAGGTAGATTCCCACCTATTAATAGATGGTCTCACAGTGGGGAATCTTGAAGAAGCCTGGTGTATTCAGTTGATTCTCAATATTGTAGACTTTCAGGTGCATTTCAGTGTTCATGCTGGGCAAGAATTTCCCTGCAAAGGCCTCACTGTCCACATATGTTCAGCATCTCCAGGATCCATCCTGAAGGAATAAAAATGGTCTGCTCTTGCCTCATATAGCACTTGTACTACTTAGTCACCTGATCATCAATGAACACTTCTTTTCACATGGAGGACTTGTTCCAGCTCTCAAAGAGAGTTAAATTCTCAGCTATTTGGGAGACAAATAAGTGTATCATGTCACCTTTGAATACATGATACCAGACTGAAGTACTACTGAATTCCATGGAAAAATCTGTATTGCTGCTATTCATTTTCATGAGACATTACTTCTGCATTTTGAATATTTGAAAATGCACTCCACCAGGGAAATATTCTCTGCAGATGACAGTTTGCAAACAATCTGCTGTCTGTAAAAGAATAGAAAGCCTGGTATGAGAAAACTCCAAATTAATGATATTCAGTACTTTCATTTTCTTTTTTTTTCTTTTTTTATTGCTAATACATTTTTATTATTATTTCAGCTCATACAAACTTATTAGGTACACCAGTTCCCTCCCTCCCTCCTCCTTCCCCCATACCCCCTGTTCCCCCTCCCCACCCCGCTCCCTCCCCATCCCCCAATGCCTCCCGCCCCAATTCCCAGACAGTCCTTTCTTGTGCATGTCTGATTTTCCTCTGGGCCCTCCTCTCCGATGACGTACAAGGACCCAGTGGCCTTTCCCTGAACCCTTTCCCATGTTCCCCTTAGGTATAGGAACATTCCTGTGGCTGCCAATCCTTTGCCTCCAAGGATCTTGGTGCCTTTAGCAGATGCTAGACTTTGTGAGGTCAACAGTGTGTTGGACAATGTGCAGGGCATGCAAAGTCCAATTATGATTGCTTCAGCCCTAACTAGTATAGAGTATCTTACATATCATTGCTCTTCCCATCCTTTTGCTCTTACACTCTTACCGCCCCCTCTTCCACAAATTTCTCTGAGCTTCAAGATGGGGAGAGATTAAGCTGGCCTAGTTCTAGGTGGTTGATATAGAGTCTCTGAAGTTCTGGATTGTGGTTTGTTGATTTTCTTTTGCAGTTTTGCTGCTCCTGCAATGCCCTTCACTCCATCCTGATGGGCATTGTATGTTACCCCCTGGCCAGAGACAAAAAGCTGTTAGACTAGAGTCTTGTGATAAAAGCACATTCAAAGGTAGATGTATTAAAAGTGGGAAAGCACAGTGAGGGAGGGGTCTATCACCCATTTGCAAAATGGTTACTTTTTATCTGCCAGACTATATGCCCTCCTCTTCTGGTGAGATCACACCCCCTCGGTAGTAAATGATCAGGAACAAAAGTCTGTGAACTTAATCAGATGTCTCATTACTTATTTGGGTCCTTGATGGAGGCCTATTTTCCCTACTGTAACATGGTCCCTTCTCTCCTTGTTTCTGGTGTGGCCCTCCTACCCCATCCCTCCTGTTCATAATCCTTGCAATTACTGTCTCTAGGTGGGCTGGGTGGGTTTGGTACTAGAAGCCACCTATTAGGGAGTACATATGGCGCTTAATTTTCTGGGTCTGGGATACTTCACTTAATATAATTGTTTCTAATGACATCCATTTCCCAGCAAATTCCAGTAATTCATCATTTTTAATGGCTGAGTAGTACTTTCATTTTCTTAAGACCACAATAATGTTTCACACATTCATACAGCTTCTTCTTGAAATTAGCCTGGCAGACAACATCAATCACATCAATTACCTCTCCAGAACATCCTTCACACTGAAAGATGGCAATGATATTTTCACCTTAGGCCATCCTTTCCATAATGAAGATGGGCCCTGAGAAATTGTGCTTTTCCTGGTATTCCACTGTCAGTTGACTTCCAGTACACCTCAAAATCAATGTCCTTGGCTCTTTGGAATATTTTCCTCTGGATTATTTGCATAAACAATGGACTGATTCTGGTGCATATTTATTTTACTTTTGGAAGACCCACATTGTTTCTTCATGACAGAATGTCTATGCAATAGCATGCCATTTTGACAAGGGTAGAGCTCAATGTGATGGGTCTTCTTTTTTTGGACATCAACACAGCTGCCATAGTCTTGCCACATGTCAGCTGGATCATAAAACGTGTCACATCATTGGACTTTCAGATAGGCAAAACAGAATTTGGGAGGCAATGTACTCTTGGGATTTCACTCAAACAGTGAAACCAAACTTAGCCTATGTATTCACAGGAAAAACAAATTTTGGAAGACCATATCCTCTTTGGACTTGGATCAAAACAAAAAGACTCCATGGGGCAAGCAAGGAAGACACCCTTATATTTTAGGATTATGTTCTCTAGGATAAGCAATGTTACCCTTTCCCCTGAAGTGCCTTCAGATACACTTGTCTGCATTGAACCCTGAAGCAAGGGACAGCACTTTCTCAGAGTTGTGATAAGCATTATAGCTATTATAGCTTTAAGTGGTCTCATGTACACAGGAAACTCTGCTTTTCCACCTCTGGTTGTTTCTAGATAACCATTGGTCAATCAGCACACATAACAAGAGGAAGGCTCATAAGGGAAATTCGTTCAGATATCCAGTCATATCTGTTGAAGTTCTTGAAAACAAACATTTAAGGCCTCTGAAAGTGTGGCAGATCTACGGGAAAAAAGAAAAAGACCTTTTGTGTCAGACAGCTGAATTGGAAAGAAACCTTCAGAACATTATCTAATAAATTGCTTTTCACACCTCTAAAACTCTCATTATGCACCTTAATTGCAATTAGTCACAAATTTGACCTGAACCAGTTTATAGGGTTACGTACTACACCTTCCATCATCCAGGTTTTCTTGATTGCCTCTGTGATCTCAGCAGAATGGCCTCATTACCTTAACACTGAATAATAGTTTGTTTCTTGAAACCTCCCAAATGATACTATATTCCTAAGTCTACTCACATTGGTAACTCTTGAGGCACTCAGAATGTAATTGATTCTATCTGCTATATAGAAACAGTCAGGAAAATATTTTTTTTCTTTTGTAAATGTGCAGGACTATTTCCATATCATAATCTTGATAACAAGTTCTTGTCCTAATCCCTCCAACATTTGATTCCCTGGGACTCACACTGATCTTGGTTCATTGTGCTATAATGTGCTAATGGCCCCAGAGACCAGAGGAACTTTGAGTTTGTCATCAGAAAGAATTGAATGATACTGGCCTTCTAGAATCTTAACTTGTTTCCCATGGCCAGGTATGCTCCTGTACTATCAAAATGGCACTCTCATGATTTGGAAGTACAGTTGAAGATTGGGAGAAGTAGAAGTAAAGATGCTTAATGAAGGGGTAATTGATGATGTATTTTCAGGTGTAGAATTTGCAACTAAGTGGTCCTGAGGTAGTTAGTAGTACTGCATAAATCAAGTTGCTTTGGGACAAATGTAAACTGAGAATTTGAAATGCACTCTAGTCTCACAATGATTAGAGGTTCAGTGTCATTCAAAATTAGGGTTAAAATTTAGGATCACTTCATGACTTTAGAGTCTGAAGATAATAAGGAAAGATAAATTCTCATAAAGACTGAAAGAATCAGTCAAGATTCAGAAAGGGGGGAAACAGAAAAGGAGGGAAACAAAGGAAAAGAGTGGGCATGAATAAATAAATGGAAGAATGGAAGGAAGAAGAGACTAGAATGAAGATAGAAAAAAAAGAAAGATACTGATAAAGAGAAAGACAAATTGAACAAATGCTAAGAAATAAGAGGAAGGTATTGAAGTGATTTGATCCCATAAAATTGTTTTGATTTAATGACTGTGAAGACCCTTTCTACATGTTCCATAGGCACAACATGCTTTCATAGTGTCCACATTGCTACTAATGGAATAGTGCATAATTTCACTGAACGTATGTGTCTTGGTTAAGGCCTTTTGAGATTTTTCCTTGAATGATTCCAACATATTTATTCTCTAATGTTCTCTGCCTTTCCTTATAGATAATCTATATTTCTGTTTCCAAGCATACGATTTCTCTTATCAAAGAGAAAACAATGTACTTCATTAATCTACAATCTGTGCACCCCATTTTCTTCATCAAAATTTTTGTTTCTATATTTGAAATGTTCATTTTATTGGATGAGCCTAACAGATATTGAAAAACAGTTTCCTTAAATGCTCAATTCATATCAGAAGATGAAATAGCATTTTTACAGTTTATTCTATGATATATTCATTTTTGAATTGAAGTGAATTTATGTCACTGCCTTGAATGATTCCCCTGCATCCAATTCCCACTCTTCATCCAATCCATTTACTCCCCACCTGCCCAATGCTTTTCATCTCTATTTTATGTCTCCATGTGTGGCATAATGAGATTTGTGATAAGTAAATCTAGAATGGTGGTTTCATAATTAGAGAGCTCCAGTATATTCTCCATTCTTCCTCTGGATTTCTATAGTCTGTCTTCTAACTTCAATGTTTGTGATCACATGGAAATTATTCATTTTGTAAGGTGAACCATGAGAGTCCAGTTTTATTTTTCTGCACAAAAATATAGAATGATCCACTTAGTGAATATGCTCTCAATTTTCCACTTCATTTTAGATAATGGAGTAATAAGTCAAGAGACATCATGGAAAGTATTTGTATTTCAAACTTCAATTCTTATATTTTCAACAGTGTATTTTGTTTGCCACCCTTTCCAGTGTTGTATTTGATACTGTCATTTTGTTTTATAGAGGAAGATTTGACTCCTGAAATGTCCAGCATACTTTTTATTACATGATATTGGTTTGATTATGTGGGACAATGAAAGAGTAATTCCAAATGTATGTTTATAAATTTTGATTCAATTTCTGGAAAGGATTTTGTTGGTATTTGAATAGCTCGAATGCAAGTTTAGTAGGATGGTTACTTTTACAATATTAGTTTAATGATTCATGAAAATTAGAGGTCTTTCTCCTTCCTGGAATATTCTGTAATTCATTATTTTTAGTCGATATGTACACATATCTCCCATCCTTAATGAGATTCAAATAAAAAATCTCACTTAGATTTCTGAAAAGAGAAATTTATCACATTCTATCTCTCACTTTGTTCATGCTTGGCATAGATCATACATGCTGAACTTTAAATTGGTTTTTAAATTTCCTGCATGGTACAGAACCACTTTAATAATTCCAACACTTACCTCATAGACATTAATGTTCATTCAGGGATAGAATCATGTCATTTGCAAAGTGGGGTATCATTATTTTTTAAATTTTTTTATTCAATTGTGCATGTGTGTGTGTGTGTATACGTGTGTGTGTGTGTGTGTGTGTGTGTGTGTGTGTGTGTGTGTGTGTAGAACCATGAGCGAATTTGGGAACCACCATGGACCGCCTCCACCTCCTCCTTGTTTACTCTGCCCCGGGATTCAAAGGCTTTGCCCTACTTGGACCAGAAACGCGGGCCGCTCCCGCTTCCGCAGGCGTCTATCTGTGTGGGGTCTAGGATCTCAACTCAGGACCTCCCGCCTGCAAGGCAGAGGCTTAAACCTTGAACCACCTGCAGCCCCAACTCCTTGCCAAACTAAGTGTCGTTGTTGCCCTGGTTTGTTGATGATGCAGACCTTCAATTTAATTTTATAATGGAAATTTTTGTTCACCATCAATTCTACATCGTCTTTTGAGGAATATGCCCCTCAAACTTTGTGATCAAACATCACAGAAGAACCTCTCTCCAAATTCTTCTGACTTTTACTGTTTACCTCAAAAAATCTGCCTTAGTTGTCAGGAAATTTCAATTACCTATGAATTGATCTTTCTCTAATACAACTCAAAACACTACCTTTGTGCAATATGTGCATTACTTTAAACTTCTACTCCCTTAAATTTCTTTCACTATGCATTGTGTTCCAGTGGTAAGTTAATCAAGAATATTTACCTTGGAAGTGGAGCTTCTTTATGCCTATTTCATTCATATGAAGTGTTTGCTGTCTGTCATGATCTTACTCATATATCCCAATTGTATCCCCACTTGTCTTCCCCTTGGCATTACAAATTTGTGAGTATTACCTTCTTACATTGTTTCATCATTTTTCATCTTTTCACTGAGCCAGGTTATCTCAGCAATCTTGTCTTCTGCTTAAAGTTTTCTATCCCCAGGGCTCCATCGATTTTTGTGAAGCTTTCTGTTCTATTTTTTATTATATAAACCTTGGTTATAAGATTAAGTTGAATCTTGGCAGGAGATTTGTTTACATCTATTTTGCTTTCTTTAATTGGCCCATTCTTCTAATGTAGATCTCTATTATTTCCCTGTTGCATATTTGTTTAGAAAGGTATTATTACATTTCATATTTGTCTACTGCTCTTCAATGTGAGATTAAACTTACTTTGAAAATCATTTTCTTAATTATTGTGTTGTTTTCTTGTTGATCTCTTAAATTACAGGTGTGTCTGCCTTTACTACAATATGAATTATTTCTGGGTATGCATTGTACCTTATAAACTGTTTTGTGAGATGTTTACATCCCATTTCTGATGTTTAGTATTTTTCTTTTGTGTTTCTCATGCTTTAAGTGCCATGCAGACAATTTTGGCCCCATATCCCTATGTGTAAGAGACATAGCTGTGAAAGTTTCAGTGTAGTATTGGTTGAAGTCCTTTCCTTGATGGATTGTATATATAACCTTATGATTCATCATAACAGTGGATTGATGGTGTTGGAGTTAATGGCAATGATAGACTTAAAATTGGGTTTGAAGATTTTTGAGGTTTATATTAATTTTCTAAAAGTTGGAAGAAGAAAATGTAAGGTGTGCATGGAATCTTGGAATTGGTATTGAATGGGAAATGTTAGCCTTGGGGGAATTTTAGAGGTTTTTCAGGAATTCAGTGTTTTTGTTACTCACAATTGTTTTTGCTATCCTGTATCTTTTATGCTTCCATATGAATTTTGAGATTGTTTGGTCAACTTCTTTAAACAATTGCCTTGGGATTTTGATTGGCATAGCATTGAATCTGTATATTTCTTTTGGTAGGATGGTCATATTTATGATGTTGATTCTGCCAATCCAAGAACATGGGAGTTTTTTCCACCTTCTGGTGTCTTCCACAATTTCTTTCTTTAGGATTTTAAAGTTTTCATTGTAAAGGTCTCTTACTTTCTTGGTTAGGTTTATACCAAGGTATTTCCTATTTTTAGGGGCAATCGTAAATGGGATTGTTCCTCTTGCAGCTTTATCACTTCTTTCATTCTGGGCACATAGGAAGCCCACTGAGGTTTGTATGTTTATTTTGTATCCTGACACCCTGCTGAACTTCTGTATTAGTTTTAGGAGCTTCCTGGTGGATTTTTTGGGATCACTCAGGTAAAAGATCAGGTCATCTGCAAATAGAGATAATTTGACTTCTTCTTTGCTGATTTGAATTCCTTTAATCTCCATTTCTTGTCTTATGGCCTCATCTAAGACTTCAAGTACAATATTGAATAGAAGTGGTGAGAGTGAACAGACTTGTCTAGTTCCTGATTGAAGTGTGAATGCTTCAAGTTTTTCCCCATTGAGTATAATCCTTGCTGTAGGCTTGTTTTAGATAGTTTTTATTATATTGATAAAGATTCCTTCCATTCCAACTTTCTGTAGGGTTTTGAACATAAAGGGCTGTTAGATCTTGTCAAAAGCTTTTCCTGCATCTATCAAGAGTATCATTTGGTCTTGAATTTTGGACCAATTTATATGGTGAATGACATTTACTTATTCACATTTGTTGAACCAGGCTTGTTTGCCTGGGATCCACCCTACTTCATACCAATGAATGATCTTTTTGGTATGTTTTTGAATCTGGTTTGCTAAGAGTTTATTAAGAATCTTTGTATCTGTGTTCATCAAAGAGATTGGGATATAGTTTTCTTTGTTAAGTGTATCATTATTAGGATTAAGATGATATTAGCGTCATAGAAAGAATTTGGTACACCTCCTCCTCCTCCTCCTCCTCCTCCTCCTCCTCCTCCTCCTCCTCCTTCTCCTCCTCCTCCTCCTCCTTCCTTCCTTTGCTATTTGATGGAACAGTTTAAAGATGATTGGTGTTATTAGCCCCTTAAATGTCTGGTAGAACTCTGTGCTGAAATCCATCTGGTCCAGGATATTTCTTGGTGGGAAGATTTGAGATTATTTCATCGATTTTCTAATATGTTATAGGACTGTTTGAATAATTCAAAATTACTTGATTCAATTTAGATAAGTTGTCCTTACTTAGAAATTCATCCATTTCTTTTGTGCTGTCAAATTTCACAGAATATAAGTTTGTGAAATAAGATATTATAATACTCTGAATTTCTTGAGTATTAATAGTGATAACTCCATTTTCATTTCTAATTTTGTTAATTTGGGTTTTCTCTCTCTTGCTTTTGGTTAACTTAGCTGGGGTTGTATCAATCTTATTACTTTTTTCAAAGAACCAGCTTTTTGACTGGTTGATTCTCTGTATCGTTTTCCTTATCTCAATTTCAGATATTTCTCTTCTGATTTTGCTGATTTCTTCTCTTCTACTGCTTTTGGGATCAGATTGCTTTTTGTTTCTAAAGCTTTAAGCTACATTGTTATTTAATTGTGTTGTTTCCATTTTTTTGATGTAGGCATTAACTTACCTCTTAGGACAACTTTCATTGTGTCCCAGAGATTTTGGTCAATTGTATTTTCATTATCATTCACTTCCAGAAAATCTTGAATTTCCTTTTTATTTCTTCCTGAATCCAGTTCTCATTCAGCATCAGAGTGTTAAGTTTCTAGGTGTTACTGTATTTTTTGTTGTTTGTTGGGTTGTGGATGTCCAGCTTTATACCATGGTGGTCTGATAGGGTACAGGCTAGAATTTCAACTTTCCTGTATATGTGGAGATTGTTTTTGTGGAGATATGTGATCTATTTTGGAGAAAGTTCCTTGTGCTCTTGAGAAAAAATGGTGCGTGGATGAAATGTGTATTCTTTGGTGCATCGATAAAGATTTATAAGGTCCATTTCAGTAAGAGTTTGCTGAAGTTCCAAAGTGTCTCTCTTAAGCTTTTGACCTGTTGATCTATCCCATGTTGAGAGGGTGGTATTGAAATCCCCAAGAATTATCGTTTTGGGGTTGATTTGTCGCTTTAGATGCTGTAGGGTTTTCTTAAAGAATGTGATGGGGGCCTTATTGGGTGCATATATGTTTAGTATTATGAAGTCTTCCTGGTGAATTATGTTTATGACTAAAATGTAGTAATCTGTGTCTCTTATGATCTTTTTTGTCTTGAAGTCTACTTTGTCTGACAACATAATGGAAACTGCCTGTTTCCCAATTCCATCAGCTTGCAGAATTTTGGACCAGCCTTTTATTTTTAGAATGTGCCTATCTTTTGTGTTGAGATGAGTTTTCTGAAGGCAGCAGATTAATGAGTTGTGATTTTTGATCTAAGTTTGTAATCTGTGTCTCTTGATTGGTGAGTTAATTCCATTGGCATTTAATGTTATAATGGAAAAATTATTTTTCATTCTGGACATTTTTTATGTTTAGTGGCTTTTGTAAGTGTACTATTTGACTTTAAGGTTTTTGTGTTATTATATTTCTCTTCTGTCCTTCTGGATATGCTTGTTATTTCTTCAAGCTTAAGTAGCATTTGTAGTATTGTTTGAATGCCTCATTTGGTAGACATGTAAGCTTTCAAGTTTTCTTTGTGCTGGAAAACTTTTCTTTCTTCCTCGATTACAATGGATAGTTTTGCCGGGTATATTAGCCTGGGTTGACATTTTTGCTCATTTAATACTTGAAGTACATCTCTCCAAGCTCTTCCTGCTTTTACTGTTTCCAGAGAAGTCATTTGTTATTTTAATAGGTTTACCTTTAAAAGTGACTTTTTTTCTGTCTTCTGAAGCTCTCAGCATCTTTTCTTTGTCTTGAATGTGTAGTGTTTTGACTATTATTTGCCATGGCAAGTTTCTATTTTGGTCATATCTGTTTGGGGTGAATAATGCCTCTTGTATTTGGATGGGCCTCTCATTCTTTAAATATGGGAAGTTTTCCTTTATTATAATTTGAAAAATTTCCTCAGGTGTGGTATTTTGGGTTCTTGACCTTGTATTCCATGAATGCGCATGAAGCATGTTAGGCTTCTTCAGGGTGTCCCATAACTCTTGAATATTCCTCTCAAGTATCTTTTTGGCTTTAACAACCTTTCCATTGAGCTGGTTAATACTTCAACTTTGTTTTCAAGAAACAAATTCTATTTTCTGCTTGGTTAGTTCTGTTGATAAGACTCACTGCTGAGTTCTGGGTTAAAGAAAACTTGTGTTTTCTTTCAATTTTATACTCTGCTTGAGAGCTGTTTTAACTTCTCTACGCCTATTTTTGTTTCTTGAACTCTTTTTCTCAACTCCTCTAAGTGTCTGTGGTGTTCCTGTTCAAAGTAGTTGATGCGGTTACTTAACTGCTCCCAGATTTCCTCTTTCACAGTATTGATGATGGTAATGATCATGCTTTGAAAGTCATTATCCTTGGCCCAGTTCTCTTGGCTATTTTCTGTGAATTTGTCTTGGTTTCAATCTACCATTATGGCATCATTCTTTTGGTGGGAGATTTGTCTTCGTGGGTGTTGTTTCTCATGGATCTGCATTTTGACTTGGGCATTGTTGTTTTTTTTCTTTTAAGACCTTTTAGATTCATATTTTTGAATGAACTGATCTAGTTGATATTAATATTCTCTGGAAGTTATTGTTAGTGGTTGCCTTGGAAGTGGGTACATTTGTCTGTTTTTATAATTTTTGGGGTGCGAGTATTAGGCTGTTAGTACATCAATTAAGACAGGTTTAGTAGACAGGAGATGAATATTAGTGTGGTAGTGCACTTTTACAATTTAGTACCTTGATGATATGTAAGGGTGAGTGGTATCATCCCTGAAGTTTTATAAGGTTTGGGGGTGGCTATATGGAAATGTTAATCTACAGTGATTAATAATTGACAGATGCAGGATAGTAAGGGGATTACTTATCTTTGGGCTGGCTGTGAAGAATCTCTCCCATGTGATGGGATGATTTTAAAGGAGTTCAGATGTATGGCCTTTGTCCCCTAGTGATTTGCTTGGGTTTTCTTTGGATTCTGTCAATTTCTGAGGAGCAGTGTGTACTTCCTGAGATGCAGGGCGACCTGAAGCTTCTAGGGTGGCTAGATGGGTGGACCAGCAATGAGTCTGGTGGCCCACTAGCTGTGTATCTCACCTGGGACTGGCAGAGTGGCCTAGAGTTCCAGCCAACCCCAGGCAGGCTGAATGCTGCTCAGGCTGGCTGGCAGGAGGAGCTGGGACAGGCTTGTAGGGGTTACCTGAGACACCAAGTGAAAGGGAGCTTCTGGTTTGGCAGGAAGGTGGAGTAGCAAAGGGCTCATTTGGCATATTTAAAGAAAAACTTTTAGTTCCAACATTTTAATAATTGAAACTTTAATGAGAATATTTTAAATTTGTTTGTTAACTGCATATATACTTTTAAGATAACTTTTAACATCTCTGGGAACAAGCAAAGGATACAGTTTAAATGTGTTATGTCTTTATGTCAAGATGACAAGGGATTGAGTGGTTAGGCATAGGTGTCAACTTGACCATTGAGGATTTGAGCTTAGGGCACATTTGTGGATATTTAGTAATTTGAGTAAAGCCCAGAGCAAACCTGAAGGAGATTGTCTAGCTGATGTGGAAGGTCCAGCCTATGGTGGGTGGATTAGACCCTGGAATAAATCACAGAGAGCTTGTTGAGAGAGTTGGCATCCTTCTGTTTACTTGATCACACATGTGGGTCTGGCAAGTAAGGATTATCTATCTCTCAGGCATTATGTGGTGATTGTATGGCCAGTTTCCTCAGCCCTGGTGTTGGTGCATGTTCTCCTGTCAAGCTGAATTGAGAACTGTAAACAGACTGTCATAAGGAAATAAACCCCTTGTTTCCTTAAGCCATTTGATGTCCATTTATCAATAAGTGTGCAGGTGAAATGCAACAACTATCTACCTTAGATAAGGAATTATTCTATTATGACTATTTCATTAATATGAGGTGTTTTCTGTCTATGATGACCTTACTCATATCTTCCAAGTGTGTATACATTTGTCTTCTTGACCTCACAAAATTGTATTGACTTTTTATATTTTTCTGACCTTTTTCATCTTTTCATTGTGCCAGGTTATTTCAGCAATCTTGTCTTCTGTTCAGCATAGCTGTTCTATAAGCAGTTCTCCACTGATTTTTCTTGTGAAGCTTTCTGTTCCATTTTTTTAAATCTTAAAAGCCTTGTTTTAGGTTTATGTGGCTTTTTGGCAAGAAATTTTTCCACTACTATTTTCTTCTCATAATTGAACCATTCATCTAATGCGGCATCTATTATTTCCCAGTGCATATTTGTTTGGAAAGGTATTATTACATCATTTCACATTTTTCTACTGCTCTCAATATGAGATAATCATCATTTGAAAATCATTTTCTTAATTATTGTGTTCTTTTTTCTTTCCTGTAATATGAATTTTTACTTGGTGTGCATTGTACCTTCTAGATGTTTTGTGAGATGCTTATATCCAATTTCTGGTATTTAATATTTTTCTTTGGTGTTTTTGACATTTGTAAATGTCATACATAGAGTTTTGGACCGATATTCCTTTATGTGAAAGACCCAGAGTTACAAAAGTTTTAGTGTAGGATTAGTTGATGTTGTTTCCTGGATGAGTTTTAAACATAATCATATTAATAATTAAACATAGCAGTGGAATGAAGGTGTTAGGGTTAATGGCTTTTATCAATTGATGTGTTTAGTATTGGGTTTGAAGATTTTTTTTTATTTGAAGTATATATTAATTTTCTAGAAGATTGAAAAAGAGAGGATAGGGTATGCATGGAACCCCAGATGTTCTGAATTGGAAATGGTAGCCTTGGGGGATTTTTAGAGGTTGGTGTGTGCTATTGGAGTAGATTCTGTTGTGTGTGAGTGTCTTCTGTGTGAACTTTTTTTGATTTTTTTAATCACTTCAGAAAGCAAAGTATTTAAGATGAGTTATTTGGTTGTTGTTTGAGAAGGCTGGTTAGTCTTCAAATGGTGAGTCTTAGGATATTTAAGTTTATGATATTGTTCGCTGTGTTCTCACCCTGTCATTTCTATTTCTAGTTTCTATTTCCATGAATTTCTGAGGATCAATTAAGGATGGATAAGGTAGGTGAAGCTTTATAAGTGTCACTAGATATTGAAGAGCACAAGCCCTGGTTTGGTGCCAGATTGCAGAGGATGGTGAGAATATTTTCAACATCTAGGAGGATTATTTTATATTACTTTCTTTATTTTTACCTGAATTTACATTACTTATTCGAAAATGTGAAGAGATAGGGAAATCAATCAAAATAGATATCCTGTGGGGGTATGTTAGGAAAATGCAAACAAGAAAACAATTAAGAAAGAGAAGATTCTCCTTCCCTGGACCGCCTTTTTCTACCTGCCCACGAAGCCCGCTCCCCACTCCACCAGGCCCCCAGGTGAGTCCCCACCCAGCCCCTCCCAGGTTGCCCAGGCCCTAGGCCCCTTTCTCCCTTCCGCTTGCCTGTCTGCCCAACTGGACAGGACATGCTCACTTTCCCCCATCCCTGGAGCTTGGATGAGGCACTAAGCTAAGTCCCAGGTCCCAGGTGAAGAATTCTGCCATCAACATCAGCCCTTCTGCCTTTCTGGCCCACTAGGGACCCACTCACGTGGTCTACAGAAGACACACTGCTGCTCAGAATTCAATAGAATCCAAAGAAAACTCAAGTAAAGTTCTAAGGGCTAAAGGCCATACATCTATAAACCTTTTCACATCCAGCCCAAAGATAAGTAAACCTCCTTTTTTTCACCTTACTGTTCCTTTCTAATATTAATCATTATAAATTAACTTTTCCATAAAGCCACCCCAAAAACACAACTCCAGGGATCATACCACTCACCCTTACGTATCACCAAGATATTGTACTGTAAAAGTGCACTATCATACTAATATTCACTCCTTGTCTATTTAACCTGACTTAATTGATATACTAACAACCTAGCAGTCTCAACTAGGAAATAACAATAACAAAGACAAACATACCCAACCCCAAGGCAAGTACTAGTAATAACTGCCCAAGTGTAGGAATACCAACTAAATCAGTCAAAAACACACAGAAACTGAAAAGCCCTAGAAGACAAAACAACAATGCCCAAGTCAAAGTGCAGATCCATGAGAAACAAAATCCAAGAAGACCAATCTCCCACTGAAAGAATTAACTCCTTAATGATGGATTCCAACCAGAACAAATTCACAGAAAAGAGCCAAGAAAGCCAGACCCAAGACAACGACTTTCAAAGTATGATCATTACCAGGATTAATACTATGAAACAGGAATCCAAGAAGAATTAAACAACCGCATCAACCACTTTGAACAGGAACACAACAGGCATTTGGAGGAGTTGAGAAAAACAGTTCAAGAAACAAAAATAGGCATAGAGCAGTTAAAACAGACTCAAACTGAGTTTAAAATTGAACTAAAAGACAAGTTATCTTCAACCCAAAGCTCAACAGAGAGTCTTATCAACAAAACTAATGAAGCAAAAAATAGAATTTCAGATCTTGAGGACAAAGTGGGAGAATTAACCAGCTCAATGGAAGAGATTGTTAAAGCCAAAAAGATACTTGAGAAGAATATTCAAGAGATATGGGACATCCTGAAGAAGCCTAACATGTGCATTCCTGGAATTCCAGAGCAAGAATCCCAAAATACCACACCTGAGGAAAATTTTCAAATTATCATAAATGAAAACTTCCCTCAACTAAAGAATGAGAGGCCCATCCAAATACAAGCGGCATTCCGCACCCCAAACAGGTATGACCAAAACAGAAGCTCACCATGGCAAATAATAGTCAAAACAATCCACATTCAAGATAAAGAAAAGGTGATAAGAGCTTCAAGAGAAAAAAAGCAAGTCGCTTGCGCGAGGCAGTGGCCAGAGGGCCCCAGCCCTTCACTTTCCCCTCTCCGGCGCCGCTGCCCTGCCTCATGCTCCACACCCCCGCCGTGCCCGAGAGCCTGGGGATCTTGCAGCTCAGAGCCAGCCCCCCCCCCCCGCTCTGCAGCATGTACCCCAGCAGCAAGAAGAAGAAGAAGCTGTGGAGAGAGGAGAAAGAACGTTTACTGAAGATGACCTTAGAAGATAGACGCAAAAAATACATAAGGGACAATGTTCCTCTCAGCACCATTCTGTCTTGGAAGGAGGAGGTGAATGAGCAAGAGTCAGAATGAAGCAATCTGCAGTAAAGTGGAAGGCAGCTGGCTTGGTATATTCCATGTGAAAAGACTGTCTCAGACGTCATGGAAAAGCAGAGACAGACATCTGCAACTCACCCTCTGACTTCCACGTGGATGGCATCTTGCACAGTAGGAAAAAGAGGCCTTTTGTCTGATCTTGTTTTCCAGTCCACTTGAATCAACAAAGACACACTGAAGACTCCTTTAAAAAGAGTCTATTTTGAAGAAGAAAAATGAAATGCTGTTTGAGAGATGGCAAAAAGACACAAAGGATAATAGAAACACATGTTTCTGTTATGTGTGTAATGTGGAGAAAACTTCCTAGAGTGGACAGTGAGACCTGAGAAGGGAGTCTATTAAGGAATGATTGAGTTTTGTGGGTTTTGTAGAAAAAACGCTGGTTATCTTTAATGTTGACAAATTGAGCTTCAGATCTAGAACTTTCTGTTTCTATTGTGTAGTCATCTCAGTTCTGAACATTCAGAACCACTTGTTTGTTCTTGCAGAATGATGACATGCTTACTTGTATTTCAGCCCTGCTTCTAAGATGAATGAACATGCAGTGTCTACCCCAGCTTAAAGAATACAGTCTATGTATTTATTACCAGCTTTGTAATGTACCCCTCTTGCATTGTAAAATTTTATACGCTCAATACCAGCAATTATGTTTTTATCAATAAAAAGTAACTTTTTCAAAATGAAAAAAAATAAAAATAAAATAACAAATGACTACTCAATGGAAACAGTAAAAGCAAGAAAAGGTTGGAGAGACATGCTTCAAGGACTAAAAGAGCAGAAATGCCAACCCAGACTTATATACCCGGCAAAACTGTCTGTCATGATCGAGGGAGAAAGAAAAGTTTTCCAGCACAGAGACAACTTGAAAGGATACATGTCTACCAACCCAACCTTCAAAAATGCTAGAAATGGCTCTTTCCCCACTCTGCCGACCTGGTCGTGCACGTGGTCCAGCCGGGCCTCACCGCAACCTAGGTAAGCTCCGCCCCCGCCCACCCCCAGAACCCCAGGCCAAATAATTCATTTTAGTGAAAAACGCACAGAACTTGAAAGATCTTTTTTTTTTTTTAGTTGTGCGTGTGTGTGCATGTGTATGTATGTGTTCAGTTGTGGGGCTGGAGAGATGGCTCAGGGTTAAGCCTCTGCCTTGCAGGCAGAAGGTCCTGAGTTTGGATCCTAGACCCCACGTAGAGACGCCAGGTGGAAGCAGGGGAGGCCTGCGTTTCTGATCCTGGTAAGGCAGAGCCTGTGAATCCCGGGGCAGAGTAAACAAGGAGGAGGTGGAGGTGTCCATGGTAGTTCCTGAATTCCCATGGTTCTACATACACACACGTGCACACACACACATACACAATTGAATAAATAATTTTAAAAAATAAATAAATAAATAAAAATAAAAAAATAAAAAAAATGTGTTGAGTTTTGCCTATGTGCACATGTATGTGTGTGTGTATGTGTGTGTAGAACCATGGACAAATTCGGGAACCACCATGGACCGCCTCCATCTCCTCCTTGTTTACTCTGCCCCAGGATTCACAAGCTCCACCCTACCAGAACCAGAAATGCAGGCCGCCTGTGCTTCTGCCTGGCGTGTAAACATGGGGTCTAGGATCCGAACTCAGGACTTTCTGCCTGCAAGGCAGAGGCTTAACCCCTGAGCCACGTCTCCAGCCCCGTGAAAAAAGATCTTAAGAGTTAAAACGACAATGCCAAAGTCAAAGTGCAAATCCATGGGAAACAACACTCAAGTAAACAAATCTCCCACTGAAGGAATTAATCCCATAATGTTAGACTCCAACCAGAGCAAACCCATGGAAAATGGCCAAGAAAGCCTGACCCAGGATAACGAGTTTCAAAATATGATCATTACCATGTTCAATACTATGAAAGAGGAAATCCGGGAGGAATTAAATAATTGAATCAATCGCTTTGAAGAGGAACACCACAAACACTTGGAGGAGTTGAGAAAAACAGTACAAGACACAAAAACTGGCATAGAGCAGTTAAAACAGATTCAAGCAGAGTTTAAAATTGAGCTAAAAGACATGTTATCTTCAACCCAAAATCCAAAGAGAATCTTATCAGCAAAACTAATGAAGCAGAAAACAGAATTTCAGACCTTGAAGATAAAGTGGGAGTATTAACCAGCTCAATGGAAGAGTTGTTAAAGCCAAAAAGATACTTGAGAGAAATATCCAGGAGATATGGGATACCCTGAAGAAAGCCTAACATGCGTATTCATGGATTACCAGAGCAAGAATCTCAAAATACCACCCCTGAGGAAATTTTTCAAACGATCATCAAGGAAAACTTTCCTCATCTAAAAAAAGAGAGGCCCATCCATATACAAGAGGCATTCCACACCCCAAACAAATATGACCAAAACAGAAGCTCGCCACAGCAAATAATAGTCAAAACACTCCACATTCAAGATAAAGAAATGGTGCTGAGAGCTTCAAGGGAGAAAAAACAAGTCACTTTAAAAGGTAAACCTATTAAAATAACAATGACTTCTCAGTCTAAACAGTAAAAGCAAGAAGAGCTTGAAGAGACATACTTCAGGTATTGAATGAGCAAAAATGTCAACCTAGGCTGATTTACCCTGCAAAACTATCCATCATGATCAAGGGAGAAAGAAAAATCTTCCAGCACAAAGACAACTTGAAGGGATACATGTCCATTAAACCAGGCCTTCAAAAAATGCTAGAAATAATACTCAAGCTTGAAGAAAAAAACAGGCATATCCAGGAGAACAGAAGGCAAGTATAACACCATTAAAAAATGAAGCAATATAATTATAAAAACTACTAAACATAATAAATGCCTGGAATTAAAAATAGTTTCTCCATTAATGAAATTAACTGACCAATCAAGAAACAAAGATTACAAACTTGGATTAAAAATCACAATCCATCAGTCTGTTGCATGCAGGAAACCCATCTCACCACAAAATATAGGCACGCCCTCAAAATAAAAGGCTGGTCAACAATTCCACAAGCTAATTGAACCAGAAAACAGGCAGGGGTAGCCATTATGCTATAGGACAAAGTGGACTTCAAACCAAAGAAAATCATAAGAGACACAGATGGATACTACATTTTAGTCACAGGTACAATTCACCAGGAAGACTTCACAATACTGAACATATATGCACTCAATACAGCCCCTCCCACATTCATTAAACAACTCTAAAACGTCTAAAGCGAGAAATCAATCCCAAAAGGATAATTTTTGGTGATTTCAATACTGCCCTCTCAACATGGGATAGATCTACAGGTAAAAAACTTAACAGAGACACTTTGGAGCTTTACCAAACCCTTACTGAAATGGACCTTATAGATCGCTATCATACTTTTCATCCACGCACCAAAGAATACACATTTTTCTCAGCAGAACACAGAACTTTCTCCAAAATAGATCATATATTGGGCCACAAAATGAATCTCCACATATACAGGAATGTAGAAATTCTAGCCTGCACCTTATCAGACCACCACGGCTTAAAGCTTGACATCCATTACACAACAAGAAACAGATTATACACTACGTCCTGGAAACTTAACACTATGATGCAGAATGAGATTTGGATTCAGGAAGAAATTACAAAGGAAATTCAAGATTTCCTGAAAGTGAACAATAATGAAAATACAACTTACCAAAATCTCTGGGACACAATGAAAGCTGTCCTAAGAGGTAAGTTCATAGCTCTTAATGCCTACATCAAAAAAATGGAAACATCAAAAATAAATAAATTAACAATGCAGCTAGAAGCTTTAGAGACATTAGAACAATCTGATCCCAAAAGCAGTAGAAGGGAGGAGATTAGCAAAATAAGGGGAGAAATATCTGAAATCGAGATTAGGAAAATGATAGTCAAAAAGCTGTTTTTTTGAAAAAATCAATAAGATTGATACACCCCTAAATAAATTAACTAAAAGCAAGAGAGAGAAAACCTAAATTAATAAAATTAGAAATGAAAATGGAATTATCACTACTGATACCCAAGAAATCCAGAGAATTATGTCATATTCCAAAAACTTATACTCGGTGAAATTTGACAACACAAAAGAGATTGATGAATTCCTAAGTAAATACAATTACCTAAATTGAATCAGGAAGTTGTGAATTATTTGAATCGTCCTATAACATATGAGGAAATTGAGGAAGTAATCTCAAATCTTCCCACCAAAAAATGTCCTGGACCAGATGGATTCAGCACAGAGTTCTACTAGACTTTTAAGGGGCTAATAACACCAATCCTCCATAAACTGTTCCATCCAATAGCAAAGGAAGGAACACTACCAAATTCCTTCTTTGAAGCTAATATCGTTAATCACAAAATCTAATAAAGATACACTTAAAAAAGAACACTATAGGCCAATCTCTCTGATGAACACAGATGCAAATATTCTCAACAAAGTCTTAGCAAATTGGATTCAAAAAGAAATCAAAAAGATCATTCATGGGGATCAAGTAGGCTTTATCCCAGGCACACAAGGTTGGTTCAACATACGTAAATCAATAAATGTAATTCACCATATGAACGCGTCCAAAGTGCAAGACCACATGATACTCTTGATAGATGCAGAAAAAGCCTTTGAAAAGATCCAACAGCCCTTTATGATCAAAACCTTAGAGAAGGTTGGAATGAAAGGAACCTTTATCAATATAATAAAAGCTGTATACAACAAGCCAACAAAAAGGATTACACTCAATGGGAGAAAACTTGAAGCATTCCCACGTTGATCAGGAACTAGACAAGGCTGTCCACTGTCACCACTTCTTTTCAACATTGTACTTGAAGTCTTAGCTGAACCATAAGACAAGAAAGGGACATAAGAGGGATTCAAATCGGCAAGGAAGAAGTCAAGTAATCCCTACTTGCAGATGATATGATCCTATACCTGAGTGATCCCAAAAACTCCACCAAGAAGCTCCTGGAACTAACACAGAAGTTCAGCAGGGTGGCAGGATACAAAATAAATGTCCAAAAATCAGTGGCCTACCTATATGCCCAGAATGAGAGAAGTGAAAAAACCCTGAGAGAAACAATCCCATTTACGATAGCCCCTAAAAAAATGAAATACCTTGGTGTAAACCTAACTAAGGAGATAAAAGACCTTGACAATAAAAACTTTAAAACCCTCAAGAAAGAAATTGCAGAAGACACCAGAAGGTGGAAAGACCTCCCATGTTCCTGGATTGGCAGAATCAACATCATAAAAATGACCATCCTACCAAAGGCAATATACAAATTCAATGCTATACCAATTAAAATCCCAAAGCAATTCTTTACAGAGGTTGACAAAACAATCTCAAAATTCATATGGAGGCACAAAAGACCCAGGATAGCAAAGACAATCCTGAGTAACAAAAACACGGCTGGAGGTATCACCATACCAAATCTTAGTCTATACTACAAATCCATAGTTGTAAAAACATCCTGGTACTTGCTCCAAAATAGACACACAGATCAAGGGATAAGGGTTGAAGACCCAGATATAAGCCCACAAAAATACAGGCATTTAGTCTTTGACAAAAGGGCCCAAAAAATCCAATGGAAAAAGAACAGTATCTTCAACAAATGGTGCTGGCAAAACTGGATTCCACATGTAGAATATTAAAACTACCTGTATTTGTCACCATGTACAAGAATTAATTCCAAATGGATCAAGGACCTTGATTTAAGGCCAGAGTCTATAAAACTATAGTTGAAAGGATATGGAATTCCCTCGAGCTGATTGGGCTAGGCCAACAGTTCCCAAACAGACATCCAATGGCACAGTCACTGCTATCAACTCTCAACAGTAGGGATCTTCTGAAATTAAAGAGCTTCTGTTCAGATAAATAGATTGTAACATGAGCCCAAAGGCAACCCACAGAATGGGAGAAAATCTTCACTAACCACATATCTGATAGAGCCTTATTATGCAAAGTGCACAAAGAACTTAGAAAACTAAACACCAAGGAAACTAATGGCCCAATTATAAAATGGGCTCTGGAGCTTAAAAGAAACTTTACCAGAGATGAAATTAAAATGTCTAACAAATATCTTAAAAAATGCTCCACTTACTTAGCCATCAGGGAAATGCAAATCAAAACTTACCTGAGCTATCATCTCACCCCCGTCAGGATGGCAAAAATCCACAATACAAACAACACCAAATGCTGGAGAGGATGTGGAGAGAGGGGAACTCTCCTACATTGCTGGTGGAAATGCAGGCTCATACAACCACTCTGGCGAGCCATCTGGAGATTCTTAAAGAAATTAAAGATTGAAATGCCATTTTACCCTGTGATTTCACTTTTGGGAATAACCCCCCATACAGCAAAAATTCACCTTGATAGCAGAAGAACAACCATGTATATAGCAGCACTATTTAAAATAGCAAAGTCATGGAGTCAACCCATATGTCCAACAGTTGACGAATGGATAATGACACTGTGGTACATCTATACAATGGAGTACTACTCAGCCATCAAAAGTGATGAATTACTGAAATTTGCCAGAAAAATGGATGTTATTAGAAACAATTATATTAAATGAAGTATCCCAGACCCGGAAAATTAAGCACCATATATACTCCCTAGTAGGTGGCTCCTAGTACCAAACACACCCAGCCCACCTAGAGACACTCAAAGATAAATCTCTGTAATATCTGCATTAATTGCAAGGATTATGAACAGGGGGGATGGGGTAGGTGGGCCACACCAGAAACAAGGAGAGAGGGGACCATGTTATAGCAGAGAAAGTAGGCCTCCATTGAGGACTGCAAATAAGTAATGAGACATCTGGTTAAGTTCACAGACTTTCCTTCCTGATCATTTACAACTGAGGGGGTATGATCTCACCAGAATTGGAGGGCATATAGTCTGGTAGATTAAAAAGTAACCATTTTGCAAATGGGTGATTGACTCTTCCCTCACTGTGGTTTCCTACTTTTATTACATCTATCTTTGAATATACTCTTATAACAAGACTCTGGTTTAACAGTTTTTTATCTCTGGCCAGGGGGTGAAATACAGTACCCACCAGGATGGAGTGAAGGGCATTACAGGAGCAGAAAAATTGCAAAAGAAAATCAAAAAACCATAATCTAGAACTTCAGAGACTCTATATCAACCACCTAAGATTAGGCCAGACTAAACTCTCCCCGTCCTGAAGCTCAGGGACATTTGTGGAAGAGGGGTCGGTAAGATTGTAACAGCACAAGGATGGGAGGAGCAATGATATGCAAGATACTCCACACAAGTCAGGACCGAAGCAACCACAATTGGACTTTGCATGCCCTGCGCAATGTCCAACACACTATTGACCCCACAAAGTCTAGCATTTGCTAAAGGCAACAAGATCCTTGGAGGCAAGGTATTGACAGCCATAGTAATGTTCCTATGCTTAAGGGAAACACAGGAGAGGATTCAGGGAAAAGCCACTGGGTCCTTGTAGATCATCAGAGAGGAGGGCCCAGAGGAGAGTCTAGCATGCACATTAAAGGATTCTCCGGGGATTGGGGGGGGCACTGGGGGATGGGGAGAGAGGGGTGAGGGGAGGGGTATGAACGGAAATAATAATAAAAATAAAAAAAGAACATGTTCAGCATCACAGAAGAGGAGAAGTGAGATTGTAAAAATATGAAGGGAGTGGAACTGCAGCCAGACATTATCATCTGGACATGACAGGACTATTGCATCCATGAATTCACTGTAGCTATGTGTATTTTCATAAGATCTAACAATATTTGTGCTATCAACATTTTACCAGGGAAGGGGAAAGTCTCAAGAAGCCCCACACTTTCCTGAGAGACTGACAAGCATTAACATTGATGAAGGGGGAAGATAAGTTGCTTTCTTCAAATGGTCTACCTACTGATATATGATTTATGCTGCAGCAAGTACTCAAGCACATGACATCAAAAGCAATCCAGATGAAATTCAGTGGGTCACACATGCAAAAAGACATGAAAATATGAGAGAGACCAGCAGAAAAGAAGAAAGATTGTAATGGGAAAAAGGGGGGATTGGATTGGGAATCAAGGTAGTGAGAACATCATAAATTCACAATATTTGTATATGAAACATTAAAAGAATAAAAACAATGTATTCAGTCAAAAAATGCTAGAAATTATACTCAAACTTGAAGAAAAAAGCAAGCGTATCCAGGACAGAAGGGAAGTATAATACCACCAAAACATAAATGTCAAACAATACGCTTACAAAAGCCACTAAACATAAAAAAAGTCCAGAATTAAAAATAATTTCTCATTATAACATTAAATGTCAATGGTATTAACTCACCGATCAAGAGACACAGATCACAAACTTATATTAAAAACCACAATCCATCAATCTACTGCCTTGAGGAAACATCTCACCACAAAAGATAGGCACATCCTAAAAAGGAAAGGCTGGCCCAAAATTTTGCAAGCTAATGGAACCAGGAAACAGGAAGGGGTAGCCATTATGCTTTCAGACAAAGTGGACTTCAAACCAAAAAAAATCATAAGAGACACAGATGGATACTACATTGTAGCCACAGGTACAATTCACCAGGAAGACTTCACAATACTAAGCATATATGCACCCAATACGGGCCCTCCTCATTCATTAAGAAAACCCTACAGTGGGGCTGGAAAGGGGGCTGAGAGGTTAAGCCTCTGCCTTGTAGGCAAAAGGTCCTGAGGTCAGATAAGATTGATACACCCCTAGCTAAATTAGCTAAAAGCAAGAGAGAGAAAACCCAAATTAACAAAATTAGAAATGAACATGGAGTTATCACTACTGATACCCAAGAAATCCAGAGAATTATAACATCATATTTCAAAAACTTGTACTCTGTGAAGTTTGACAACACAAAAGAGATGGATGAATTTCTAAGTAAACACAACTTACCTAAATTGAATCAGGAAGTTGTGAATTATTTGAATAGTCCTATAATATATGAGGAATCGAGGAAGTTTTCTCGAATCTTCCCACCAAAAAATGTACTGGATCCGATGGATTCAGCACAGAGTTCTACCAGACGTTTAAGGGGCTAATAACACCAACCCTCCTTAAACTGTTCTATCAAATAGCAAAGGAAGGAACATTACCTAATTCCTTCTATGAAGCTAATATCGTCTTAATCCCAAAACCTAATAAAGATACACTTAAAAAAGAAAACTACAGGCCAATCTCTGATGAACACAAATGCAAAGATTCTCAACAAAGTCTTAGCAAATCGGATTCAAAAACATATCAAAAAGATCATCCACGGGGATCAAGTAGGCTTTATTCCAGACATGCAAGGTTGGTAATCAATAAAGGTAATTCATCATATAAATCCGTCCAAAGCACAAGATCACATGATACTCACAATAGATGCAGAAAAAGCCTTTGACAAGATCCAACAGCCTTTTATGTTCAAAATTCTAGAGACAGTTTAAATGGAAGGAATCTTTATCAATAAAATAAAAGCTGTATACAACTAGCTTTCAGCAAGGATTATACTCAATGATGAAAAACTTGAAGCATTCCCTCTTCGATCAGGAATTAGACAAGGCTGTTCACTCTCACCACTTCTATTCAATATTGTACTTGAAGTCTTAGCTGAAGCCATAAGACAAGAAAGGGACATAAGAGGGATTCAAATCGGCAAGGAAGAAGTCAAGCTATCCCTATTTGCAGATGACATGATCTTATACCTGAAGGATCCCAAAAACTCCCCCAGGAAGCTCCTGGAACTAATTGAGAAGTTCAGCAGGGTGGCAGGATACAAAACAAATGTGCAAAAATCAGTGGCCTTCCTATACTCCCAGAAAGAGAGAAGTGAAAAAGCCCTGAGAGAAACAATTCCATTTATTATAGCCCCTAAAAAAATGAAATACCTTGGTGTAAACCTAACTAAGGAGATAAAACACCTTGACAATAAAAACTTTAAAACCCTCAAGAAAGAAATTGCAGAAGACACCAGAAGGTGGAAAGACCTCCCATGTTCCTGGATTGGCAGAATCAACATCGTAAAAATGACCATCCTATCAAAGCAATATACAAATTCAATGCTATACCAATTAAAATCCCAAAGCAATTCTTTACAGAAGTTGACCAAACAATCTCAAAATTCATATGGAGGCACAAAAGACCCAGGATAGCAAAGACAATCCTGAGTAACAAAAACACGGCTGGAGGTATCACCATACCAAACCTTAGTCTATACTACAAATCCATAGTTGTAAAAACAACCTGGTACTGGCTCTAAAACAGAAACATAGATCCATGGATAAGGGTTGTAGACCCAGATATAAGACCACAAAATTACAGCCATTTAGTCTTTGACAAAGGGACACAAAAAATCCAATGGAAAAAGAATAGTATCTTCAACAAATGGTGCTGGCAAAACTAGATCTCCACATGCAGAATATTAAAACTGAACCCATACTTGTCACCATGTACAAGACTTAATTCCAAATGGATCAAGGACCTCAATATAAGGCCAGAGACTATAAAAACCAGAGTTGAAAGGATAGGGAACTCTCTTGAGCTGATTGGGCTAGGCCGACAGTTCCTAAACAGACATCTAATAGCACAGTCACTGCAACCAACTCTCAACAGATGGGATCTTGTAAAATTAGAGTTTCTGTTCAGGTAAAGTGATTGTAACTCGAGCACCAAGGCAACCCACAGAATAGGAGAAAATCTTCACTAACCACATATCTGATAGAGCTCTACTATACTGAGTGCATGAAGAACTTTGAAAACTAAACACCAAGGAAACAAATGGGCCAATTAAAAAGTGGGCCATGGAACTTGAAAGAAACATTACCAGGGACAAAATTAAAAGCTCCAACTAATATCTTTAAAAATACTCCACATCCTTAGCCATCAGGGACATGCAAATCAAAGCTTCCCTGAGATATCATCTCACCCTGGTCAGGATGGCAAAAATCCACAATACAAAAAACACGAAGTGCTGGAGAGGATATGGAGAGAGGGAAATTCTTCTACATTGGTGGTGGGAATGCAGGCTTATACAACCACTCTGTCAAGCCATCTGGCGATTCTTTTTTTTTATTTAATTGTACATGTATGCATGTGTGCACGTGTGTATGTATGTATGTGTGTAGAACCACGGAGGAATCACCATGGACCACCTCTACCTCCTCCTTGTTTATTCTGCACCGGAATTCACAAGCTCTGCCCTACCAGGATCAGAAACTCAGGATGCCCCCACTTCCAGCCATCTGTCGATTCTTATAGAAATTAAAGATTGAAATGCCATATGACCCTGCTATTCCCCCATACAGGAAAAGTTCACCTCCATAGTACAAGCATCACCATGTTCATAGCAACACTGTTTATAACAGCAAAGTCATGGAATCAACTCAAATATCCAACAGTTGACAAGTGGTTATGGAAAATGTGGTACATTTACTCAATGGAATACTACTCAGCCATCAAAAATGATGAATTAATGCAATTTGCCAGGAAATAGATAGAATTAGAAACAATTATATTGAGTGAAGTATCCCAGACCTAGAAAGTTAAGCACTATATGGACTCCCTAATAGGTGGATCCTAATACCAAACCAACTTAGAGATACACTCAAAGATAAATCTCTGTAATACCTACAGTAATTGCAAAGATAATAAATAGGAGGGATGGGGAAGGAGGACCCTTCCAGAAACAAGGAGAGAGAGGACCATGTTACAGCAGAGAAAATAGACCACCATCAAGAACTGCAAGTGGTGACATCCAATACTCATCAGGATGAAGCCAAGGGCATTGCAGGAGCAGCAAAACTGAAAAAAAAATCAACAAATGATAATTCACATCATCAAAGCCTCTACATCAAACACCTGGAACTGATCCAGCCTAATCTCTCCCCATCCTGAAGCTCAGGGAAATTTGCAGAAGAGGGGGCGGTAAGATTGTAAGAGCCGAAAGTTGGGGAGAAGTAATGATATGCAAGATACTCCATACAAGTTAGGGCTGAAGCAATCATAATAGGACTTTGCATGACCTGTGCTAATTCCAACATATTATTGACCCCACAAAGTCTAGCATGGACTAAAGGCACTAGGATCCTTGGAGGCTAGGGATTGATAGCTACAGTAGTGTTCCTATGCTTAAGGGGAACACAGGAAAGCATTCTAGGAAATGCTGCTGGGTTCTTGTACCTCATCGGAATGGAGGACCCAGAGGAGAGTTTGGCATATTTATTAAAGGATGCTCCTGGGATGGGGGGAGGCACTGGGGGATGGGAAGGGAAGGGGAAAGTGAATGGGATGGGGGTAGAGGGGGGTCAGGGGTGGAGAAGGGAGGAGACCAATGTACTTGTTAAGTTTGCACGATTGAAAATTTAAAAAAAAAGGGGAAAAAAACTTAACAGAGACACATTGGAACTTAATCAAACTCTTACTGAAATGGACCTTATAGATCTTTATCAAACTTTTCATCCACGCACTAAAGACTACACATTTTGCTCAGCAGCACACGGAACTTTCTCCAAAATAGATCACATATTGGGTGACAAAACATATACAGGAAAGTTGAAATTCTAGCCTGTACCCTATGAGACCACCCTGGTCTAAAGCTTGAAATCCACAACACAATATGCAACAGAAAATACACTAATTCATGGAAATTTAACACCATGATGCTGAATGAGAATTGGATTCAGGAAGAAATTACAAAGGAAATTCAAGATTTCCTGGAAGTGAATGATAATCAAAATACAACTTATCAAAGTATTTGGGATACAATGAAAACTATCTTAAGAGGTAAGTTCATATCTCTTAATGCCTACACCAAAAAAATCACAAACAAAAAACTTAACAATGCAGCTTAATACTTTAGAAATACTAGAGCAATCCAAACAGCAGTAGAAGAGAGGAGATTCCAAAATCAGGGGAGAAATATCAGAAATGGAGATAAGGAAAACAATACAGAGAATCAACCAATCAAAAAGCTGATTCTTTGAAGAAATCAATAAAATTGATAGACCCTGGCTAAATTAACCAAAAGCAGAAGAGAGAAAACACAAATCACAAAATTAGAAATGAATATGGAGTTATCACTATTAATACCCTAGAAATTCAGAGGATTTTAACATCATATTTCAAAAACTTATACTCCATAAACTTTCACAACACAAAAGAAATGGATGAATTCCTAAGTAAGCACAACTTACCTAAATTGAATCAGGAAGTTGTGAATTATTTGAATAGTCCTATAACATATTATGAAATTGATGAAGTAACCTCAAATCTTACCCCAAAGAAATGTCCTGGATGAGATTGATTTAGTGCAAAGTTCCACCAGATATTTAAGGAACAAATAACACCAATACTTCTAAAATTATTCTATCAAAGAGCAAAGGAAGGAACACTATCGAAGTCTTTCTATGAAGCTAATATCGTCTTAGTCACAAAACCTAATAAAGATACACTTAAAAAAAAACTATAGGCCAATCTCTCTGATGAACACAAATGCAAAGATTCTCAACAAATTCTTAAGAAATTGGATTCAAAAACATATTTAAACTATCATTCTTGGGGATCAAGTAGGCTTTATCCCAAGAACACAAGGTTGGTTTAACATATGCAAATCAATAAATATAACTCACATATAAATCAGCCCAAAATTCAAGACCACATGATATTCTTGATAGATGCAGAAAAAACTTTTGACAAGCTCCAACAGCCCTTTATAATCAAAACCCTAGAGAATGTTGGAAAGGAAGGAACCTTTATCAATGCAACAAAATCGGTGTACAACAAGCCAACAGTAAGAATTATACTCAATGGACAAAAACTTGAAGTATTCCATCTTCAATCAGGAACTAGAAAGGCTGTCCACTCTCACCACTTCTATACAATATTGTACTTGAAGTCTTAGCTGAAGCCATAGGACAAGAAAGGGTCATAAAAGGGATTCAAATTGGCAAGGAAGAAGTCATTATCTCTATTTGCAGATGACATGATCTTATACCTGAATGATCCTAAAAACCCCACTAGGAAACTCCTGGAACTAATACAGAAGTTCAGCAGGATGGCAGGGTAAAAAATAAATGTACAAAAAATCATTGGCCCTCCTATATGCCCAGAATGAAAGAAGTGAAAAAGTGCTAGGAGAAACAATCCGATTTACTATAACCCCTAAAAAAAGAAAATACCTTGGTATAAACCTAATGAATGAAGTAAGAGACATTTACAATAAACACTTTAAAACCCTAAAGAAAGATGCTACAGGACACAGCAGAAAGTGGAAAGACCTCCCATGATCCTGGATTGACAAAATCAATATCAAAAAAATGACCATCGGGGCTGGAGAGGTGGCTCAGGGGTTAAGCCTCCGCCTTGCAGGTGGAAGGTCCTGAGTTCGGATCCCAGATCCCACGTATAGACGCCAGGCGGAAGCGGGGGCGGTCTGCGCTTCTGGTCCTGGTAGTGCGGAGCCTGTGAATCCCGGGGCAGAAGGAGGTGGAGGCGTCCATGGTGGTTCGTGAATTCGTCCGTGGTTCTACACATACACAGACACAGACACACACACACACAGACACATACGCGCGCGCACATACACACGCATATGCACACAGTTGAATAAATAATTAAAAAAAAAAGATTTAAAAAAAAAAAAATGACCATCACCTTGCCCTACCAACCCGGAGCCCCACACGTCCCAGCGGCGAGCACCCAAGCCGACTCCGGCTTGGCCTGCGCCGCGCGGCCGGGACAACCCCAGCCCACTCCGCGCTGCTGCGCCCTGCCCCGCCCCACCCCCACCAGCTGCCCAAGGTGAGTGAGAGAGAGAGCCCAGCCAAGCCCAGTCCCCCACCCGGGAGCCACCCGGCCAGCAGCACCGCGCCCCGCGGCCCCTTGGCTTTGCCCCCAGGGCCCTGCCCCCCTCCGCGCCAACCTTCCCAGGTTGTAGGTGAAGAATTCTGCCATCAACATCAGACCCTCTGCCTCTCTGGCCCACCTGGAACCTATGCACGTGGTCCACCGAAGACACACTGCTACTCAGAATTCAATAGAGCCCAAAGGAAACTCAAGCAAAATTCTAAGGAACAAAGGGAACATAGGCCATACATCTGGACTCCACTACAATCAGTTTATCACGTGGGCGAGATTCTTCTCATCCAACCCAAAGATAAGTAAACTTTTTCTTTTCACCTTAATAATCCTCTAAAGTATCAATGCTGTAGATCAACTTTCTCATACAGCCATCGCACAACATACAACTCTAGGGAGTACACCACTCACCCCCACATTACACCAAGATACTAAATCATAAAAGTGCACTACCAAACTAATGTTCACACCCTGGTAACATAACCTCACTTAACTGACGTACTAACAGCCTAGTAGCCTCATCTAGGATATAACGACAACAATACACAAACATACCCAATCCAAGGCAAGCACTAGTAATAACTGGCAAGTGTAACAATACCAACTAGGTGGATTCAGTGAAAAACACACAGAAACTGAAAGGTCCTAAAAAACAAAACAACAATGTACAAGTGAAAGTGCAGATCTACCAGAAACAAAGCCCAAGAAGACCAATCTCCTGCTGAAAGAATCAATCCCATAATGAGGGATTCTGACCAGAACAAATCCACAGCAAATAACCATGAAAGCCAGACCCAACATAACGACTTTCAGAGTATGATCATTACCATGATTAATACTATGAAAGAGGAAATCCGAGAAGAGTTAAACAACCATATCAACCACTTCGAACAGGAACACAACAGGCACTTGGAGGAGTTGAGAAAAACAGTTCAAGAAACAAAAATAAGTATAGAGCAATTAAAAGAGTCTCAGGCAGATTTTAAAATTGAACTAAAAGACAAATTATCTTCAAACCAAAACTCAACAGAGAGTCTTATCAGCAGAACAAATGAGGCAGAAAATAGAATTTCAGATCTTGAAGACAAAGTGGGAGAATTAACCAGCTCAATGGAAGAGATTGTTAAAGCCAAAAAGATACTGGAGAGGAACATTCAAGAGATATGGGATACCCTGGGCTGGTGAGGTGGCTCAGGGGTTAAGCCTCCGCCTTGCAGGCGGAAGGTCCTGAGTTCGGATCCCAGATCCCACATATAGATGCCAGGCGGAAGCGGGAGTGGCCTGCGCTTCTGGTCCTGGTAGGGCAGAGCCTGTGAATCCCGGGGCAGAAGGAGGTGGAGGCGTCCATGGTGGTTCGCGAATTCATCCGTGGTTTTACACATACACAGACACAGACACACACACACACACACACAGACACACGCATGTGCACATACACACGCATATGCACACAGTTGAATAAAATAATAATAATAATAAAAAAATTTTTAAAAAAAGCTATGGGATACCCTGAAGAAGCCTAACATGCGCATTCATGGAATACCAGAACAAGAATCCCAAAATACCACACCGGAGGAAATATATCCATTCATCATAAATGAAAACTTCCCACAACTAAAGAATGAGAGGCCTATCCAAATACAAGAGGCATTTCATACTCCAAACAGATATGACCAAAATAGAAAATCGCCACGACAAATAATAGTCAAAACACTCCACATTCAAGACAAAGAAAAGGTGCTGAGAGCTTCAAGAGAAAAAAAGCAACTCACTTTTAAAGGTAAACCTATTAGAATAACAAATGACTACTCAATGGAAACAGTAAAAGCAAGAAGAGCTTGGAGAGACATACTTCAAGTATTAAATGAGCAAAAATGCCAACTGAGACTGATATACCTGGCAAAACTATCTGTCATGATTGAGGGAGAAAGAAAAGTTTTTCAGCACAAAGACAACTTGAAGGGATACATGTCTACCAAACCAGGGCTTCAAAAAATCCTAGAAATGATACTCAAGCTTGAAGAAAAGAACAAGCACATCCAGGAGGACAGAAGGGAAGTATAATACCACTAAAACATAAATATCAAACAACATGCTTACGAAATCTACTAAACATAAAAAATGTCCAGAATTAAAAATAATTTCTCCATTATAACATTAAATGTCAATGGTATTAACTCGCCGATTAAGAGACACAGATTACAAACTTGGATTAAAAACCACAATCCAACAATCTGCTGCCTTCAGGAAACTCATCCCACCACAAAAGATAGGCACATCCTAAGAATGAAAGGCTGGTCCAAAATCTTGCAAGCTAATGGAACCAGGAAACAGGCAGGGGTAGCAATTATGCTTTCAGACAAAGTGGACTTCAAACCAAAGAAAATCATAAGAGACACAAATCGATACTACATTTTAGTCACAGGTACAGTTCACCAGGAAGACTTCACAATACTGAACATTTATGCACCCAATACGGGCCCCTCCACATTCATTAAGAAAACCCTACAGCGTCTAAAGCAAGAAATCAATCCCCAAGCGATAATTCTTGGGGACTTCAACACAGCCCTCTCAACATGGGATAGATCAATAGGTCAAAAGCTTAACAGAGACACTTTGGAATTTAATCAACCCTTCAAGAAATGGACCTTATATATCTCTATCGAACTTTTCACGCACACACAAAAGAATACACATTTTTCTCAGCAGCACATGGAACTTTTTCCAAAATAGATCACATGTTGGGCCACAAAATGAATCTCACATATACAAAAAAGTTGAAATACTAACCTGTGCCCAATCAGACCACCATGGCATAAAGCTGGACATCCACAACACAACAAACAAGAGAAAATACACTAACTCCTGGAAACTTAACAATATGATGCTGAATGAAAACTGGATTCAGGAATAAATTAAAAAGGAAATTCAAGATTTCCTGAAAGTGAACGATAATGAAAATACAACTTACCAAAATCTCTGGGATACAATGAAAGCTGTTCTAAGAGGTAAGTTCATACCTCTTAATGCCTACATCAAAAATATGGAAACATCAGAAATAAATAACTTAACAATGCAGCTTAAGGCTTTAGAGTAACTTGAGCAATCTGATCCCAAAAGTATTAGAAGAGAGGAGATTAGCAAAATAAGGGGAGAAATATCTGAAATCGAAATCAAGACAATAATAGAAAAAATCAACCAGTCAAAAAGCTGGTTCTTTGAAAAAATCAATAAGATTGATACACCCCTAGCTAAATTAACCAAAAGCAAGAGAGAGAAAACCCAAATTAACAAAATTAGAAATGAACATAGAGTTATCACTACTGATACCCAAGAAATCCAGAGATTTATAACATCATATTTCAAAAACTTATACTCAATGAAGTTTGACAGCACAAAAGAGATGGATGAATTTCTAAGTAAACACAACCTACCTAAATTGAATCAGGAAGTTGTGAATTACTTAAATAGCCCTATAACATGTAAGGAAATAGAAGAAGTAATCTCAAATCTTCCCACCCAAAAATGTCCTGGACCAGATGGATTCAGCACAGAATTCTACCAGACATTTAAGGAGTTAATAACACCAATACTCCTTAAACTGTTCCATCAAATAGCAAAAGAAGGAACACTACCAATAAAGATTCCCTTAAAAAAAGAAAACTGTAGGCCGATCTCTCTGATGAACACAGACGCAAAGATTCTCAACAAAATCTTAGCAAATCGGATTAAAAAACACATTAAAAAGATCATTCACAGGGACCAAGTAGGCTTCATCCCCGGCACACAAGGTTTGTTCAACATACGAAAATCAATAAATGTAATTCATCATGTAAACCAGTCCAAAGACCAAGACCACATGATACTCTCAATAGATGCAGAAAAAGCCTTTGACAAGATCCAACAGCCTTTTATGATCAAAACGCTAGAGACAGTAGGAATGGAAGGAACCTTTATCAATATAATAAAAGCTGTATACAATAAGCCCACAGCAAGGATTATGCTCAATGGGGAACAATTGGAAGCATTCCCACTCTGATCAGGAACTAGACAAGGCTGCCCACTCTCACCATTTCTATTCAATATTGTACTTGAAGTCTTAGCTGAAGCCATAAGACAAGAAAGGGACATAAAAGGGATTCAAATCGGCAAGGAAGAAGTCAAGTTATCCCTATTTGCAGATGACATGATCTTATACCTGAAGGATCCCAAAAACTCCCCCAGGAAGCTCCTGGAACTAATTGAGAAATTCAGCAGGGTGGCAGGATACAAAATAAATGTGCAAAAATCAGAAGCCTTCCTATATGTCCTATATGAAAAAAGTGAAAAAGCCTTGAGAGAAACAATCCTATTTACTGTAGCCCCTAAAAAAATGAAATACCTTGGTATAAACTTAACCAGGGAGGTAAAAGACCTTTACAACGAAAACTTTAAAACCCTAAAGAAAGAAATAGCAGAAGACACCAGAAGGTGGAAAGACCTCCCATGTTCCTGGATTGGTAGAATCAACATTGTAAAAATGACCATCTCACCCCGGTCACGATGGCAAAACTCCACAATACAAACAACACCAAATGCTGGAGAGGATGTGGAGAGAGGGGAACTCTCCTATATTGCTGGTGGGAATGCAGGCTCATACAGCTACTCTGGTGAGCCGTCTGGAGATTCTTAAAGAAACCAAAGATTGAAATGCCATATGACCCTGCTATCCCACTTTTGGAAATAAACCCCCATACAGCAGAGGTTCGCCTCAATAGCACAAGCACGACCATGTTCATAGCAGCACTGTTTACAATACCAAAGTCATGGAATCAATCCAAATGTCCAACAGTTGAAGAGTGGATAAGGAAACTGGTACATCTATACAATGGAGTACTACTCAGCTATCAAAAAGGATGAATTACTGGAATTTGCCGGGAAATCGATGTCATTAAAAACAATTATATTAAGTGAAGTATCCCAAACCCAGAAAATTAAGCGCCATATGTACTTCCTAATAAGTGGCTCCTAGTACCAAACCCACCCAGCCCACCTTGAGACACTTATAGGTAAATCTATGTATTACCTACAGTAATTACAAGGATTATGAACAGGAGGGATGGGGTTAGATGGCCACACCAGAAACAAGGAGAGAATTGACTATGTTACAGTAGAGAAAATAGGCCTCCATCAAGAACTACAAGGGGGGGCTGGAGAGGTGGCTCAGGGGTTAAGCCTCCGCCTTGCAGGCGGAAGGTCCTGAGTTCAGATCCCAGATCCCACGTATAGACGCCAGGCGGAAGCGGGGGCGGCCTGCGTTTCTGGCCCTGGTAGGGCGGAGCCTGTGAATCCCGGGGCGGAGGAAGTGGAGGCGTCCATGGTGGTTCCCGATTTCGTCCGTGGTTCTACACACACACAGACACACGCGCGCACACATACATACGCACACACGCACAACTGAATAAATAAAAATTTTAAAAAAATTATTAAAAAAAAAAAGAACTGCAAGGGGTGACATACAGTGCCCAGCAGGATGGAGTGAAGGGCATTGCAGGAGCAGCAAAACTGAAAAAGAAAATCAACAAACCACAATCCAGAACTTCAGAGACTCTATATCAACCACCTAGAACTAGGCCAAACTAATCTCTCCCCATCCTGAAGCTCAGGGACATTTGCGGAAGAGAGGGCGGTAAGATTGTAAGAGCAAAAGGATGGAAGGAGCAATGATTTGCAAGATACTCCACACAAGTTAGGGCCGAAGAAATCATAATTGGTGTTTGCATGCCCTGTTCAACACACTATCGACCTCACAATGTCTAGCATCTGCTAAAGGCACCAAGATCATTGGAGGCAAGGGATTGGCAGCCACAGTAGTGTTCCTATGCTTAAGGGGAACATGGGAAAGGGTTCAGGGAGAGGCCTCTGGGTCCTTGTACGTCATCGGAGAGGAGGGCCCAGAGGAGAATCAGGTATGCACAAGAAAGGACTCTCTGGGAATTGGGGCGGGAGGCACTGGGGGATGGGGAAGGAAGGAGGAGGGGAAGGGGAGCACGGGATTTGGGGAGGGAGGAGGGAGGGAGGGAACTGGTGTACCTACTAAGTTTGTATGAGCTGAAATAATAATAAAAAATGTATTTAAAAAATGACTTGTTTTCTGTCCCTTGAAGCTCTCAGCTCCTTTTCTTTGTTTTGAATGTGAAATGTTTTGACTATTATTTGCCATGGGAAGTTTCTATTTTGGTCATATCTGTTGGAGTTCAGAATGCCTCTTGTATTTGGATGCCTTTCATTCTTTAGATGAGGAAAGTTTTCCTTGATAATTTGAAAAATTTCCTCAGGTGTGGTATCTTGAGATTCTTGTTCTGGTATTCCATGAATGCACATGTTAGACTTCTTCAGGGTGTCCCATAACTCTTGAATATTCCTCTCAAGTATTTTTTGGCTTTAACTACCCCTTCCATTGAGTTGGTTAATACTTTCACTTTGTCTTCAAGATCTGAAAATCCATTTTCTGCTTCATTAGTTCTGCTGATAATACTCTTTGTTGAGTTCTGGGTTGAAGATAAACTGTTCTATGTCAATTTTTTTTTCTTGAACTTCTTTTCTCAATTCCTCCAGGTGTCTGCTGTGTTCCTGAGGAGCAGAATGTCTTCCCTTGACTGCTAGCATCTGAGCAAGTGGCAAAGTGCAGCCCTATCTTGTGTGGAGTATCTTGCATATTGTTGGTCCTTCCTATCTTTAGGCTCTTACAATCTTGCTGCCCATCTTCTGCAAGGTTTGCTGAGCTTTAGGATTTGGAGAGATCTGGCTGTTCTGGTTCTAAGTTTAATGTGGGGAAAAGATGCTTTTATATTTGTGCTAAGAATGCTTTTCCTTCTGGCTGCCCTGTTTATTAGCTTCTTCAACCCTTCCAACCATCCAACTCTTTAACTATACTAATGACTTTCTAGGAATCTTCCAACATTCAGCCATCACTCATTTGACTACTTGACTGAACAGCTACTGGCAGCCATCATTGCATTAACTTGGCCATATCTCTAAGCCAACTCAATATATCCCCTATTTATATATTAATTCTGTTGATTCTCCATTTCTAGAGAACCTGACTAATACAGATTGTGGTATTCAGAGTGGTTCTAAAGATCCTCTCTAAAGAAACAGAATTGTAGGGGCTGGAGAGGTGGCTCAGGGGTTAAGGCTCTGCCTTGCAGGCGGAAGGTCCTGAGTTCGGATCTTAGACCCCATGTATAGACGCCGGGCGGAAGCGGGGGCGGTCTGCGTTTCTGGTCCTGGTAGGGCGAAGCCTGTGAATCCCGGGGCAGAGTAAACGAGGAGGAGGTGGAGGCGGTCCACGGTGGTTCCCGAATTCGTCCATGGTTCTACACGCACACACATACACACACACATGCACACACGCATACACGCAAACACGCATACACGCACAATTGAATAAATAATAATAAAAAAGAAATAGAATTGTAAGGATGAATTTTGCTAGTAGATTTGGTGATATCAGAAATTAGCTCTGAAACACACTTAAACCTCCAACTCTAAAGACAGCCCTGGCAGCATGGAGAGCATTAAAATGCTTGGAGTGAACTGTTTTGAGAATTGGTAAAAATAGGTGTGTTGGACAGTCCAGATTCATTTCTTTTAAGGAATGAGGAGCTTGGAGATTCTGTATTTAAAAGTTTGGCAATATGAGTAAAAAGAAGGAAAACAATAATACTGGTTGGTTGCCAATAGTGTATTTTGACAAAAAAAAAAAAAAAAAAAAAAAACAAATGGAGAAGGAAGAACTTATAGATGAAAACATACATCATCATCCACACTTTCTCATCATGGGAAGAAGACGTGTGTTTTCTAACTATTTTGATGATATCCAATACAGTCAAGACACTTCCTGAAACACCCGTAAGCACAATTATCTGCTTGTGCAATATCCATTTTTTCAGTATATATTACTGGGACTGCATTGTGATATCCATCAGCATTTTCCTATTAATCATCTTCATCAACAGAGAAGCCTCCCTAGAAACCATCCCATCTACTCCTATATAATATGAATATTGTCTTTCAGAAGGACGTTTACAGATCAGCTGCACTTTGATGTCATCTGTAGCTTCCCAAAACTATCTAAAGATGAAAAGCTTCATGATTCTCATAGTTTCTTAAATTACAGACATTGTTCAGAATAAATCAGATTAGAGCCAACTGGAAGGCAATCTGAATGAAAATGCTACTTTGAATGATAAGTTGGTAATATTAGTAGGCACAAATGTCAGTAAACTTTAATGAGATGAATCCATGAATGGATTCAGTCATTAATTAGCTGTAATGTAGGAATTAATCTTTGATCCTAAGAGTTGATGGTAAAGCATAGTATACAAAAAGTGTTATCTAAATGACATTCCTGTTTCCCCCACATTTTACTTTTTTCCAGTCATAAAAGCTGAATAGTTACACTCATCGTCTCCTGCCCTCCTACCCTCCCTAATCCCTCTTGTGTTCTCCATTCCTTTTTCCCTTCTTTTCACCCCCCTCCATTCCTACCCTTTTCCCAGTGCTTCCCCCTTCCTCCCTCCTGTACACTGGAGCACCCTTTTTTGTGAATGCCAATCCTCCTTTCTCCACCTGAGGGGTACGGACACAGTGGCATAGCCCTGAGCCCTTTCTTGTGTTCTCCATTAGTATGGGAACTCTATTATTTCTGATAATGCCTTGCCTCTAAGAATCCTACTGCCTGGAGTCTTTTCCTTTGTGATCCATGCTAGTCTTTGGGGGTCATTGACATGTTAGCCATTGTTCAGGTCATGCAAAGTATGATTATGACAACTGCAGCCCTAACTTGAATATCTTGCATATCATTGGTGCTACCCATCTTTAGCCTCTTACAATCTTGCTGCGCCCTCTTCTTCAAGGTTTCCTGAACTTTATATTTGGGAGATATTTGTCTGGTCTGCTTCCAGGTGATTCATGTAGGGATTTTGGTGTCCTGAATTATGGTTTGTTATTTTCAGCTTTACTTTTCCTGCAAATCCCTTAGCTTTTTTCTGATTGGTACCAAAGGCCACCTCCTAAGTAAAGGTAAATGACTGTTTAAAAGAAGATCTTTATATAAGAGGAAACTCAAAGGTTGATGGAATAGGAGTGAGAGAAGGTGAGTTTCCCATTTGTCAGATGGTTGTCATCTATCTGCCTGTCTCTATATCCTTCCTGATTGGTGAGATCAAACCTCCTCATTGGTAAGTGACCAGGAAGGGAAGTAAGAGTGAACTTCACCAGATGTTTTGCTACTTGCATGCAATACTTGACAATGACCTATTTTCTCTACAGACATATGATTCCTCTCCCCCTTTTTTCTGGGAAGGATACTCCTCCCATGTTCTTACTGTTCATAATCTTTGTGATTATATTAGCTATTACTAAGATTTTCCTTCGAATATGTATGTACCCTCTAGTACAAAACCAAATAGGATCCACCTATTATGAAATATATAAGGTATTTAAATTTCTGTGATTGGGATACTTTAAGTTAATATAATTTTTCTAATTCCATCCAATTCCAGGCAAATTTCATTAATTCATCTTTTTGAATGGGTGAGTAGTATTCCATTGTACCACATTTTCCTTATCCATTTGTCAACTCATTTGGGTTGATCCCATGACTTTGATATTGTAAATAGAGCTGCAAAGAACATGGTTTTTTTGTGTCAGTGAGGAAAATTTTTGTTTTATGGGGATCACAGAAGTAGTATAGCAGAGTCATATGGCATTTCAATCTTTATTTTAGAAATCACTATACTCATTGCCAGGATAGTTTGTATAAGCCTGCATTCTCACCAGCAATGTATAAGTTTCCTTCTTTGTATATCCTTTCCAGCATTGGATGGTCTTTTTCTTGGGGAGTTTTGATTTGCATTTCTCTGATGACTAAAGGATTTCTATCATTTTTTAAGATATTTGTTGGGAATTTCAGTTTCATTGCTGTAAATATTTCTTTTGAGTTCCCAGACCCCTTTTTTAACTGGGCCATTTATCTCCTTGGTGTTTATTTTTGTAAATTCTTTGTACAGTCTGGATAATGGAGCTTTATCAGATATGTATGTTTGCAGTGCACATTTTCTTCCATTCTGTGGCTTGCATTTTTGCTTGGTTTACAGCCTCTTTACCTGAAGAGAAGCGCTTTAGTATCATAAGATCCCATTTGTTGAGTGTTGGTTCTAGTGACTGTACTATTGGACTTATTTTTAGGAAATGTTGGCCTAGCCCAATCAGCTCAAGAGTGTTGCCTATCTTTTCAACTAGGGTTTACTTTCAATCTAAGCAACAAGGAATGTTTTTCTAGTAGCCCAGGCAACTTTCTCCAAAATAGAACACATATTGAGCCACAAAAGGAATACAGGAAAATTGATATTATAGTTTGTGTCCTATCAGATCACCATCGTCTAAAGTTTGGCATCTGCAACATAACAAAAACATAAAATACACTAACTTTGGGAAACTAAGCACTATGATGCTGAATGAAAAGTGAGTTCAACTCAAATGAAAAAGGAAAATCAAGATTTCCTAGAAGTGAAAAATAATGAAAATATAACATATCAAAACATATGGGACTCAATAAAAGCCATACTATGATGTAACAATGTAACTGTGTAACAGGGGTCCACGGAGACCCTAGGGGGTGGGTAAACTGGCACAGAGTCAACAACACAGACTTCAGGAGTCAGGCAAGTGGCAAAGCAGGTTCTCAGGATTGTAGGCTTTCAGATTTGCAGCTCATTTATTTTAACTATCAGGCTGCTTATATACCCCACCTGACATCCCATAAGTTCCAGCATGAGTCTTTGCTGAGTTGTCCTCTCTGGATTGGTCTTCTCGGCCAGGCAGTTTAACAGCACCAAATGTCTTTGCTCTGGAGAAGGCATAGTCTTGTGAGATTTGTAATCTCGTGAGATTTGTATGCTTAGCAGGAAGGAGGAGTCCAAGGAGCCTCTCTGTATGGGGGATGGAAGCTTCTGTGGCACAATTATTGTCCAATCCTCCTACACTAAGATATAAGTTTATAACTCTTAATGATTATTCAAAAAAAGAAACATCACAAGAAATAACTTCATGTTTTAGAGACACAAGAGCAATCCAATCCAAAAAGCAATTGAAGAGAGGAGATCAGCAAAATTAGGGGAGAAATATCCAAAATTGAGATAAGGAAAATGATGCAAAGAATCAATCAGTCAAAATGCTGGTTCTTTGAAAAAGAATAAGATTGATAAACCCCTAGCTATATTAAACAAAACAAAGAGAGAAAACACACAAATTAACAAAATTAGAAAGTAAAATGGAATTATCACAACTAATACTGAAGATATTGAGGGAATTATAATATTTCAAACCTTATACACCATGAAATTTGATAATTCAACAGATCAACTCCTGAGTAAGCACAACCTACTTAAATTGAATAAGGAAGTTTTAATTATTTAAATACTCCTATTGCGTATGAGGAAATGAATGAGTAGTCTTGAAACTTCCCACCAAAAATGTCTTGGACCAGATGTTTTCCATGGAATATTACCAGATATTAAAAGAAAAATTATCACCAATACTCCTTAAATTGTTCCATCAAATTTAGAAGGAAGAAACGCTTCCAAATTCTTTCTATGAAGCTAATATACTAATCATAAAACCTACTTTAGATACACATAAAAAAGAAAACTATAGGCCAATCTCTTTGATGAATACAAATAAAATATTCAAAACAAAAATATTACTAAATTGGATTAAGCCCTTTCCCCTCCTGCCCAGGATGCACGCAGTCCAGACGGGACTCAGGGCAACCTAGGTAATCTCACCCCATCCACCCCCAAACCTCAGGCAGCCCACTGGTCCCAGTCTTTCCCACCAGACAGCTGGAGCCAGGGCTGCCAGGAACGGGGAGGACCCCTTGGGACACACCCCAGCTCCCCAGGTTAATATATCCCCACAAATCACCACCTCCCATTCCCCACCTGCCTAGGATGTGTGCAGTTTAGTCAGAACTCATGGTGACCTAGCTGAGCTTCCCCTGCCACCCCCAAACCCCAGGCAGCCAACTGTTCCCAGCTCCTTCCACCAGCCAGCCAGAGTTTGCACTGTGCCAGGCGGGAAGGACCCCCTGGGCCACGCCAAAGCTCCCCAGATTAATAGCATTCTCAGGTTAATAGCCTCCCACAACTGCTACCACCTCCCTTTCTCCACCCACCTGGGATGCAAGCAGTCCAGCTGGGACTCACAGCGACCTAGGCAAGCTCCCCCAACACACCCACAAACACTAGGCAGCCCACGGGACACAGCTCCTCCCACCAGCCAGGCAGAACCATGTTGTACCAAATAATTCAGTTCAGTAAAAAACACGCAGAAATTGAAAGGTCTTAAGAATTAAAACGACAATGCCCAAGTCAAAGTGCAAATCCATGAGAAACAAGACCCAAGGAAACAAATCTCGGGGCTGGAGAGGTGGCTCAGGAGTTGAGCCTCTGCCTTGCAGACGAGAGGTCCTGAGTTCGGATCCTAGACCCCACGTATAGATGCCCGGCGGAAGAGGGGTGGTCTGCACTTCTGGTCCTGGCAGGGTGGAGCCTGTGAATCCCAGGGCAGAGTAAACAAGGAGGAGGTGGAGGTGTCCATGGTGGTTCCCAAATACGTCCATGGTTCTACACACACGCACACACACACTCACGCACACACACACACAATTGAATAAATAATAATAATAATAATAAAAGAAAACAAATCTCCCACTGAAGGAATTAATCCCATAATGATAGACTCCAACCAGAACAAACCCACAGAAAATAGCCAAGAAAGCTTGACCCAGGATAATGACTTTCAAAATATAATCATTACAATGATCAATATTATGAAAGAGGAAATCCAGGAGGAGTTAAATAATCGCATCAACCACTTTGAAAAGGAACACAACAGATGCTTGGAGGAATTGAGAAAAACAGTTCAAGAAACAAAAACAGGCATAGAGCAGTTAAAAAAGCCTCAAGCAGAGTTTAAAACTAAACTAAAAGACAAGTTATCTTCAACCCAAAACTCAACAGGGGGTTTTATCAGCAGAACTAATGAAGCAGGAAATAGAATTTCAGATCTTGAAGACAGAGTGCGAGTATTAACGAGCTCAATGGAGGAGGTTGTTAAAGCCAAAAAGATACTCAAGAGAAATATTCAAGAGTTATGGGACACCCTGCAGAAGTCTAACATATGTATTCATGGAATACCAGAGCAAGAATCCCAAAATACCACACCTGAAGAAATTTTTCAAACTATCATCAAGGAAAACTTTCCTCATCAAAAAAAGAGAGGCCCATACATAACAAGAGGCATTCCACACCCCAAACAGATATGAGCAAAATAAAAACGTGCCACAACAAATAATAGTTAAAACACTCCACATTCAAGATAAAGAAATAGTGCTGAGAGCTTCAAGGGAAACAAAACAAGTCACTTTTAAAAGTAAACCTATTAAAATAATAAATGACTTCTCAATGGAAACAGTAAAAGCAAGAAGAGGTTGGCGAGACTTACTTCAAGTATTGAATGAGCAAAAATTTAACCCCAGGTTGATTTACCCTGCAAAACTATCTGTCATGATCGAGGGAAAAAGAAAAGTTTTCCAGCAAAAAGACAACTTGAAGGTATACATGTCCACCAAACCAGGTCTTCAAAAATGCTAGAATTAATACTCAAGATTGAAGAAAAAAACAAGCATATCCAGGAGAACAGAAGGGAAGTATAATGCCACCAAAACCTAAAAGCCAAATAATACACTTACAAAATAAACTAAGTATAATAAATGTCTGGAATTCAAAATAATTTCTCCATTATAACATTAAACAGATCACAACCATTCAATCTGCTGCCTGCAGGAATCCCTTTTCACCACAAAAGATAGGCAAATCCTAAAAATAAAAGGCTGGTCCAAAATTCTGCAAGCTAATGGAACTAGGAAACAGCAAGGGCAGCCATTATGCTATCTGACAAAGTGGATTTCAAACCAAAAATAATCATAAGAGACACAAATGGATATTATATTTTAGTCACAAACACAATTTACCAGGAAGACTTCACAATACTGCACATATATGCACCAAATATGGGCCCCCCCATTCATGAAGCAAACCCTACAACGTCTAAAGTGGGAAATCAATCCCAAAATGATAATTCGTGGGGATTTCAACACCGCCCTTTCAACATGGGATAGATCAAAAACTTAACAGAGACAATTTGGAGATTAATCAAACCCTTAAAGAAATGGACCTTACAGATCTCTATCGAACGTTTCATCCACAATAGATAACATATTGGGCCACAAAATGAACCTCTACATATATAGGAAAGTTGAAATTCTAGCCTGTACCTTATCAGACCACCACGGCCTAAAACTTGACATCCACAACACAACAAACAACAGAAAATACAGTAACTCCTAGAAACTTAACAATATAATGCTGAAAGAGAATTGGGTTCAGGAAGAAATTACAAAGGAAATTCAAGATTTCCTGGATGTGAACGATAATGAAAATACAATTTAGCAAAATCTCTGGGACACAATGAAAGCTGTCCTAAGATTTAAGTTCATAGCTCTTAATGTCCACATCAAAAAACGGAAACATCAGAAATAAATAACCTAAAAATACAGCTTAAAGCTTTAGAGACATTAGAAGCAATCTGATCCCAAAAACAGTATAAGAGAGGATATTAGAAAAATAAGGGAGAAATATCCTAAATCGATACTGGGAAAATGATACACAAAATCATCAGTCAAAAATCTGGGATTTTTTTTGAAAAAAATCACTAAGATCGATACACCTCTAGCTAAATTAACTAAAAGCAAGACAGAGAAAAAACAAATTAATAAAATTAGAAATGAAAATGGAGTTATCAATACTGATACCCAAGAAATCCGGAGAATCATAACATCATATTTCAAAAACTTATACTCTGTAAAATTTGCCGACACAAAAGAAATGGATGAATTCCTAAGTAGACACAACTTACCTAAATTGAATCAGGAACTTGTGAATTATTTAAATAGTTCTATAACATATGAGGAAATCTATGAAGTAGTCTTGAATCTTCCCACCAAAAATATCCTGGACTAGATGGACTCAGCACAGAGTTCTGCCAGACATTTAAGGAGCTAATAACACCAATACTCCTTAAACTGTTCCATCAAATAGCAAAGGAAGGAATACTACCAAATTCCTTCTAAGAAGCTAATATACTCTTAATCCCAAAACCTATAAAGATTCACTTGAAAACGAAAACTATAGACCAATCTCTCTGATGAGCACTGATGCAGAGATGCTGAAAAATTCTTAGCAAATTGGATTCAAAAACATATCAAAAAGATCATCCATGATGATTAACTTTGCTTTATCCCATGCACACAAGGTTGGTTCAATATACCCAAATCAGTAAATGTAATTCACCATATAAATCAGTCCAAAGTCCAAGACCACATAATATTCTCAATATATGCAGAAAAAGCTTTTGACAAGATCGAACAGCCCTTTATGATCTAAACCCTAGAGAAGGTTGGAATGGAAGAAACCTTTATCAATATAATAAAAGCTATATACAAGAAGCCAACAGCAAGTATTATACTCAATGGGAAAAAAATGGAAGCATTCCCCCTTTGATCAGGAAATAGACAAGGCTATCCACTCTCACCACTTGTATTCAGCATTGTACTTGAAGTTTTAGCTGAAGCCATAAGCCAAGAAAGGGACATGAAAGGGATTCAAATCAGCAAGGAAGAAGTCAAATTATCTCTATTTGTAGGTGACATGATCTTATACCTGAGTGATCCCAAAAATTCCACCATTAAGGTCCTGGAAATAATTGAGAAGTTCAGCAGGGTGGCAGGATACAAAATAAATGCAAAAAAACCAGTGGCCTTCCTATATGCCCAGAATGAAAGAAGTGAAAAAGCCCTGAGAGAAACAGTCCCATTTACTGTAGCCACCAAAAAATTAAATATCTTGGTGTAAACCTAACCAAGGTAGTAAGAGACCTTTACAATGAAAACTTTAAAATCCTAAAAAAAAGAAATTGCAGAAGACACCAGACGGTGGAGACACCCCATGTGCCTGGATTGGCAGAAAATGTCATAAAAATGACCATACTAAAAAAGGCTATATACAGATTCAATGCTAAACCACTTAAAATTCCAAAGCAATTCTTTAAAGAAGTTGACCAAATTCATATGGAAGCACAAAAGACCCAGAATAGTAAAAACAATACTGAGTAACAAATACATTGCTGGAGGTATCGTTATACCAAACCTTAGTCTATACTACAAATCCATAGTTGTAAAAACAGCCTGGTATTGGTTGCAAAATAGACACACAGATCAATGGATAAGGGTTGAAGACCCAGATATAAGCCCATACAACTACATCCATTTGATCTTTGGCAAAGGGGCCCAAAAAATCCAATGGAAAAAGAAGAGCATCTTCGACAAATGGTGCTGGCAAAACTGGATCTCCACATGCAGAAGATTAAAACTGAACCTGTACTTGTCACCATGTACAAGAATTAATTCCAAATGGATCAAGGATCTAGATATAAGGCCAGAGACTATAAAAACCATAGTTCCATAGTTGAAAGGATAGGGAACTCCCTCGAGCTGATTGGGCTAGGCCAACATATCCTAAACGGAAATCCAATAGCACTACAACCAACACTAAACAGATGGGATCTTGTGAAATTAAAGAGCTTCTGTTCAGATAAAGAGATTGTAACACGAAATCAAAGGCAACCCACAGAATGGGAGAAAATCTTCACTAACCGCATATCTGATAGAGCTCTACTATCCAGAGTGCACAAAGAACTTAGAAAACTAACCACCAAAGAAACAAATGGGCCAATTAAAAAATGGGCCTTGGAACTTAAAAGAAACTTTACCAGAGATGAAATTAAAATGTCCAGCAAATATCTTAGAAAATGCTCCACATCCTTAGCCATCAGAGAAATGCAAATCAAAACTTACCTGAGATATCATCTCACCCCGGTCAGAGTGGGAAAAATCCACAATACAAACAACACCAAATGCTGGATAGGATGTGGAGAGAGGGGAACTCTCCTACATTGCTGGTGGGAATGCAGGCTCATACAACCACCCTGCTGAGCCATCTGGCGATTCTTAAAGAAATTAAAGATTGAAATGCCATATGATCTTGCTATTCCACTTTTGGAATAACCCCCATATAGCAAAAATTCACCTCGATAGCACAAGCATGACCATGTTCATACCAGCACTCTTTACAATAGCAAAGTCATGGAATCAGCCCAATGTCCATCAGTTGATGAGTGGATAGGGAAAATGTGGTACATTTACACAATGGAATACTACTCAGCCATCAAAAATGATGAATTTATGAAATTTGCCAGGAAATGGATGGAATTAGAAAAAAATTATATAGAGTGAAGTATTCCAGACACAGAACATTAAGTGCTGTATGGACTCCCTAATAGGTGGATCCTAGTACCAAACCACTTAGTGACATACTCAAAAATAAATCTCTGTAATACCCACAGTAATTGCAAAGATAATAAGTAGGGAAGGAAGGGAAAGGAGGGCCACGCCAGAAACAAAGAGAGAAGGGATCATGTTATGGCAGAGAAAATAGGCCACCATTATTGACTGTAATTAAGTAATAAGACATCTGGTTGGGCTCGCAGACTTTCCTTATTGGTCACTTGTATCTGATGGGGTGTGATCGCACCAGAAAGGGAGGGCATACAGTCTGGCAGATAGAAGGTAACCATCCTGCAAATGGTTTCGTACTCTTATTCCATCTTCCTTTGAATCTACTCTTATAATAAGACTATTTTAACAGCCTTTTATCTCTGGCCAGGGGGTGATATCCAATACCCATCAAGATGGAGCTAAAGGCGGTGCTGGAGCAGCAAAACGGAAAAAAAAATCAACAAATTATAATTCAGAAAATCAGAGACTTTACATCAACCATCTGGAACTAGGTTACCCTAATCTCTTCCCATCCTAAAGCTCAGGGAAACTTGTGGAAAACGGGGCCATAGGATTGTAAGAGCCTAAAGATGAGGAGAAGCAATGATATGCAAGATACTCCATACAAGTTAGGCAGCATGACTGTGTCTGTGTGACTGATGCTATGATTTCAGTGGTTAGCCTATTATGTCACAGTGAGTCTGTGATGTCAGAGATGAGGCTGTAATGGCACAGTAAGGCTGAGATGTCAGAAATGATGGTATAATGCCAAAGTGAGGCTGTAATACCACTGTGAAATGTGATGTCACTGTGAGAATGTCACAGTAAGGCTGTGATGTTACTGTGGAAGATGTGATGTCAGTGGCAAGGCTGAATTCACCATGAGGTTATAATGTAACAGGGTGTCTATGATGTAATAGGTTAGTCATGTGCAGTCACTGTGATGCTTTTATATCTATGGAAAGATTGATTTCACAATGAGGCCATGATGTACATTTGAGGCTGTGGCATCACTGTTTTTGATGTCAAAGTCTATGCTGTCGGGGTTGGAGAGGTGGCTCAGGGGTAAGCCTCTGCCTTGCAGGCAGCAGGTCCTGAGTTTGGATCCTAGACCCCACGTATAGACGCCAGGCGGAAGGGGGGGGGCTGCGTTTCCAGTCCTGGTAGGTCAGAGCCTGTGAATCCTGGGGCAGAGTAAACAAGGAGGAGGTGGATGCGGTCCATGGTGGTTCCTGAATTCGCCCGTGGTTCTACACACACACACACACACACACACACACACACACACACACAAAACACACACGCACAATTGAATAAATAATAATAAAAAAGTCTATGCTGTCACTGTTTAGTCTGTGAGCCATTTATAACTATGGCGAGGCTGTAGTGTCCCACTGAGGCTGTGATATCACCAATGATACCATAATATCACAGGGAGACTGAGATGTCTGTGCAGCAAGACTGTGACATCAAAGTGAGGATATCAGTGGTTAGACTGTGCTATCAGAATGAAATTGGTGTGTGTGATGAGGGTATGATGTCACATTAAGGCTGGAATGTCACCAGTAAGTTTCTGATGCCACCGTGAGACTTTAATGTCACTGCGTGGCTATTATGACAACATGAACCTGTGATTACACAGGGAGTTTGCGATATGGTGGAGGCTGTGATGTCACCATTGAGACTGTGATATCAGTGGCAAAGCTCATGTCAGTGTGAGGTTATGATGTCAGACGTGATGCTGTGAGGTCACATTGAGGTTGTGATGTCACAGTGAGGCTAGGTCAGAGGTGTATATGTGATGTCACTATAAGCCTATTATGTCAGTGGCAAGGCTGATGTCACAGTGAGTTTTTGGTGTCACAGTGACGCTGTGATGGTACTGTCAGGTTGTAATGTCACAGTGAGGCTAAGAAGACACACTGAGTCTATGATGGCCTAGTGAGACTCAGATAACACAGTGATGTTGGGAAGTCATTGGAGAGGTTTTGATGGCATAGGGAGGCTATAATATTACTGGTGAGTCTGATGTCACAATGACGCTGTGTTGTCACTTGTGAAGATGTGATGTCACAATAAAGCTGGAATGTCACTGGTGAGAAAGATGTCATAATGAGTCTATGATTTCACTAGTGAAGCTATGATGTCAATGGTAAACCTACTATGTGACAGTTACCATGGTGGGCTATGATGTAAAAGACAGTGTTGTCACTGGTGTATCAATGATGTCAGTGTTCTGACTAATGCCAGTGGTGATGCTGATGTCACAGGTGAGGCTGTGCTATCAGTGTGACATTTGGATATCACTGTGGGCTGTGATGTCACCATGAGGTGATATCACTCTGGAAGGTGTGATATCACAGTGAGGCTGTGATGGTAATGCTGTGATATCAGTAGTAAGACTGATGTCACAATGAGGCTATGTTGTAACAAGTGATCATGAGTCAGTGGGCAGGTTGTGATGTCATGGTGAGGTTGTGCAGGTACTGGTTAGTCTTTGATTTCACTGTTAGGCTATGATGTCACTATGAGTGTTTTATGTCACTGTCATCTGTCATGTCACCATGATATGATGTCACTCTTGAAGCGGTGATATCACAGTGAGATTGTGATGTCAGTGGCAAGTCTGGTGTCACAGTGAGGCTATGATGTAACAGATGAGCCTGTAGTTTCAGTGGGCAGGCTGTGAGTTTACTGTGCGGCTGTGATGTCACAGTGAGGCTGTGATATCAGGGCCCATTCTATATCATTGAGGCTGTGATGTCAGAGGTGATGCTTTGATTTCACAGTGAAATTAGGACATCTGTGGAAAGGATGTGCAGTCACACTGAGGCTGTGATGTCAAAGAAGAGGCTGTGATATCACTGGGTGGTGGTGATGTTACTGTGAGTTTGTGATAGCAAAGTAAGGTTGTCATATCATTGGTGATAGACTATCATATCACAGTTTGGCTGAGATTTCAGTGGTTAGGCTGTGATGTCAGAAGTGAGGCTGATATCAGTGATGAGGTTTAGATGTCACAGTGAGTTTAGGATGTTACTGGTGAGGCTGTGATGCTACAGAGAATTTGTGCTGGCATTGTTCAGGCTGTCATGTGACCATGAGCCTGAGATGGTAATGATGACACTGTGGTGTCTAATTGAGGCTAGGCAGGATATCCATGATGTCACTGATGCTATGATTTCAGAGGTTAGCCTGTTATGTCACAGTGAGGAAGTGATGTTAGAGGTGATCCTATGATGTCACACTGAGGATGTGATGTCACAGTGTGGCTTTGAGGTTGCTGTTATTTCAAAAGTGAGAATGATGTGAGACATGAGGCTCAGATTTCTAAGTGATGATGCGATAAAACTGATGAGGCTATGATGCCACCGTGAAGATATGATGTCACCATAAGGCTGTGGTGGTATCAGTGCTGAGGCTTTAATATCACAGTGAACTTACTCTATCACTGGTGAGGCTGCAATGTCACAGTGAGGTTCTTTTGCCACAATAAAGTTGTGAGGGCACTGTGGAAGATGATTTCACCATGAGGATATGATGTAACAGATGAGATATGATGTAACAGGTTAGACTGTTATGCCACAGTGAGGCTGTGGTGTCATTGTTTAAGCTGTCATGTGACAGTGAGATTGAAATGTCAGTGATGAGGCTGTGGTGTCATAGCGAGGCTAAGCAGGATGTGCATGGTGTCACTGATGCTATGATTTCAGAACTTAGCCTGTTATGTCACAGCGAAGCTGTGATGTCACAGTGAGTCTGTAATGTTACAGTGAGGATGTGATGTCACAGTGCGACAGGGAGGTCAGTGGTTAGGCTGTGATTTCAGAAGTGAGACTGAGTGACAGATGAGACTGAGATGTCACAATGGGAATGTAATATAACTGGTGGCTGTACTGCTACAGTGAAGATATAATGTCACCATAAGGCTGTGGTGTCACTCTGAGGCTGTAATATCACAGTGGGCTTGACATATCAGTGTTGAGGGTGTGATGTCACAGTGAGGCTATGAAGACACAGTGTGCCTATAATGCCTAGTGAGGCCCTGATGACACAGTGATGACGGGATGTCACTGGAGAGGATTGGATGGCACAGTAAGACTGTGATATTAGTGGTGAGGTTGATGTCACAATGAGGCCATGTAGTAACAGGTGACTCTGTAGTGTCAGTGGTTAGGTTGTGAGGTCATTGTGAGGCTCTGATGTCAGGGCTGATTCTGTGAGATATCAGTGAGGCTGTGACATCAGAAGTGCTCCTTGGATTTCACAGTGATGTCAGGATATCAGTAGTGAGGCTGTCACACAGTCTGTGATGTCAAAGAAAAGGATGTGATATCACTGTAAGCCTGTCATATGAGTGGTGAGGCTATGATATTACAGTGAGGCAGTGAGGCTGTGCTGGCACAGTGTGGCTATGGTGTTACTCTTTATAATGTCAAAGGCTATGATATAACTGTTGAGGCTGTCATGTATGTCACTGTGAGTCTGTACTAACTGCAGTAAGGCTGTGGTGTCCTAGGAAGTCTAGGTAGGATACCAGTGGTGAGGCTGACATAGCACAGCATAGCTATGAAGTCAACAAGAGGCTGTGATGTCACAGTGAGGCTGTGAAGTCATAGTGTAACTGTGAGTTCATGGGTTGGTTAGGCTGTGATTTCAGAAGTGAGACTGATGTGAGAGCTGAAGCTGATGTCGCACTGATGATGTGATACAACTGGTGAGGCTGTGATGCCACAGTGAGGTTATGATGTCACCATGAGTCTGTGGTATCCCTTATGAGGCTGTAATATTACGGTGATCCTGTCATATCAGTGGCGTGGTTGTGAAGTTACAGTGAGACTGTGCTGGCACAGTGTGGCTGTGATATAATAGTGAGGTTGTGATGTCACAGTGAAATAGTGATGTCGGTAGTGACTGTGCTTTCATAGGAGGGCAGTCATTGGGTGAGGCAGTATTATCACTAGTGAGGCTCTAATGTCAGTGTGAGTTTATTGTGTCAAACTGAGGCTGTGATGTCACAGTGATGCTTTGATGGCACAGTATGGCTGTGATGTCACAATGATCCTATAATGTGACTGTTAGGTTGTAATGTCACCGGGGAAGTTGTGATGTCATGGTAAATTTGTGATGTCAATGGTGACACTGTGGTGTCAAAGGCAGGCTGTCATGTTTCAGTGAGACTGTGAGGTCTGTGGTGAGGCTGAGGTGTCATATTGAGGCTATGTAGTATGTCAGTAATGAAGGTGTGATGTCACATTGAGGCTATGATTTCAAAGGTGAACCTGTAGATGTCTTAATGAGGCTGTGATGAAAATGAGACTATAACATCAGAGTTGATGCTGAGATGTCACAGTTGGGCAATGATTTCAGAGGTGAGCCTGTGATGTCATAGTGAGGCTGTGATGTGACAGTGAGGCAATAACCTCGGAGGTGGGACTGTGATGCCACAGTATTGATGTTTTGACACCAGTGATGCCATGATATCACAGTGAGCCTGTGATTTCAGTGTTGTGAGGCTATGATATCTGAGTGAAGATGTGATTTCAGTGGTTAAGCTATGATATCAGAATGAGGCTGATGTTATTGAGGAAGATATGATGTCACATTGAGGCTGTGATGTCAGTGATGAGAGACTATGACATCACAATTCAGCTGAGATTTCAGTAGTTAGGCTGTGATGTCAGAAGTGAGGCTTATGTCAGTGATGAGGCTGAGATATCACAGTGAGGCTGGGATGTTACTGGTCAGGCTGTGATGCCACAGCAAGGCTGTGGTGTCACTCTTGAGGATGTCATGTAACCGTGAGCCTGTGATACCAGTGATGAGGCTGTGGTGTCACAGCGAGGCTAGGATGTCTGTGGTGTCACTAAGGCTATATCACAGTGAGACTGTAATGTCAGATGTGAGGCTGTGATGTCATAAATGACATCACAGAGAAGTTGTGATGTCAGAGTGATGAAGTTGTGATGTCACAGTGAGGCTGGGAAGTCACTGTGGGAGATGTTATGTCAATTGCAAGGCTGATTTTACCATGAAGCCATGATGTAACAGATGAGTCTATGATGTAACAGGTTAGACTGTGAGGTCACAGTGAAGCTCTGAAGTCACTGTGAAGCTGTGATATATGTGCAAAGGTTGACATCACAGTGAGCTAGTGATGTAACATGTGAGGCTATGGTGTCACTGTTTATGATGTCACAAGTTATGATGTCAATGCTGAGGCTGTCACATCACTGTGAGCCAGTGCTATCTGTGATAGTTCTGTGATGTCCTGGTAAGGCTAAGTAGGATACCAGTGGTGAGGCTGTAATGTTACAGCGTGACTGTGATGTCACCATGAAGCGGTGATGTCACAGTGTGGACTGTCAGGTTAGTGGTTAGACTGTGATTTTAGCAGTGAGACTGCTATGAGAAATGAGGCTGAGATGTTGCATTGATGATATACCTGGTGAGGCTGTGATGTTACAGTGAAGTTAGGATGTCACAATCAGGCTGTGGTGTCCCTGATGTGGCTGTAATAAAATGGTGAGCCTGTGTTATCATTATTAAGGCTGTGATATCACAGTGAGGCTGTGCTGATACAGTGTGGCAGTGAGATTGTGATGTCACATTGAGGTTGCGATATCAATAGTAACTGTGTTTTCACAGGGAGACTATGTCATTGGTGAGGCTGTTTTGTCACTGATGAGGTTCTAATGTCTTAGTGAATTTGTGTCAGACTGAGGTTGTGATGCTGTGAAGTCCCATTGAGGTTGTGATGTCACAGTGAGGCTATGTCAGAAGTTTGTATATGTAAGCACTGTCTCATATGTACCATTTCCATTTGATAATAGGTTGCTGTTGTGCCTGTCCAACTCTATGGCTTGCAGGGTCAGATAACATCCAATTCATGATGGGTAATCCAGGTCTCATGGTAACTTGGTGAACCATTATCAGACGTTCAGTTTTCACTAAGGCCCAATAACAAGCCAAAAGGAGAGTAACTGTCTGCAGATGATGGTAGGGCCTTGCTCCAAAATCCCAAAGGTCTCCTCTATGATTCATCTATGGAAGCCTGCCAGAGACTCCAAATAGCATCTCTATCTACAACATATACTTTCAATAATATTAGGTCTGCTGGATCATATGGTCAAAGTGGCAAGGCAGTCTATACAGCAGCTTGAACCTGCTGAAGAGCCTTCTCTTGTTCTGGGCCCAACTCAAAGCTGGCACCTTTCTGACTTATTTGGTATATGGGCCTAAGCAACACACCCAAGTGAGGAATGTGCTGCCTCCCAAAGGCCCACTAAACGTTGTGCTTCTTTCTTAATGGTGGGAGGAGCCAGGTTCAACAACTTATCCTTTACCTTAGAGGGGATATCTCTACATTCCCCACACCAATGAACTCCTAAAAATCTTACTGAAGTAGAAAGTTCTTAGATTTTGGTTGGATTTATTTCCTATCCTCTGTTGCACATATGCCTTACCAACAAATCCAAAATGCTCGATACTTCCTGCTCACTTGGTCCAGTCAGAATAATATCATTTATATACCCCGACCATCGCCCAGGTGAGACAGAGCCCCTCCCAGCCCAGCCCCCCACCCCAGAGCCGAGCCGCCCGGCCAGCAGCACATCCCCGTGGCCGCGGACTTAGCCTACGGGGCCCCACCCTGGACATCAGCCCCTTGTGCCCTCCCGCCCCCGCATCCCTCCACCCCCACCCCAGGTCGCAGGTGAAGAATTCTGCCATCAACATCAGATCCTCTGCCTCTCTGGCCCACCGGGAACCTATGCATGTGTTCCAAGGAAGACACACTGCTACTCAGAATTCAATAGAGTCCAAAGGAAACTCAAGCAAAACTCTAAGGAACAAAGAGAACACAGGCCATACATCTGGACTTCACTACAACCATTGTATCACATGCGAGACTCTTCACATCCAGCCTAAAGATAAGTAAACCTTTTTTTTTTCCTTTTCTCTCACCTTACTGATCCTTTCTACTATCAATGTTGTAGGTCAGCTTCCTCATACAGCCACCCCAAAAACATACAACTCCAGGGAGTACACCACCCACCCTCACATTTCACCAAGACACTAGATCATAAAAGTGCACTACCATACATATATTCATCCCCTGGTTACTTAACTGATGTACTAACATCCTAGTAGCCTAATCTAGGATATAACAATACCAATACACAAACATACCCAATCCAAGGCAAGCACTAGTAACAACTGGCAGGTGTAACAATATCAACTACATCGGTTCAGTGAAAAACACACAGAAACTGAAAGGTCCTAAAAAACAAAACAACAATGTACAAGTCAAAGTGCAGATCCACGAGAAACAAAACCCAAGAACAATCTCCCACCAAAAGAATCAATCCCATAACGATGGATTGCGACCAGAACAAATCCATAGAAAATAGCCATGAAAGCCAGACCCAACATAACGACTTTCAGAGTATGATCATTACCATGATTAATACTATGAAAGAGGAAATCCGAGAAGAGTTAAATAACCGTGTCAACCCCTTTGAACGGGAACAAAACAGGAACTTGGAGGAGTTGAGAAAAACAGTTAAAGAAACAAAAATAATATAGAGCAGGTCAAACAGTCTCAGGCAGAGTTTAAAATTGAACTAAGAGATAAGTTATCTTCAACCCAAAACTCGACAGAGAGTCTTATCAGCAGAACAAATGAGGCAGAAAATAGAATCTCAGATCTTGAAGACAAAGTAGGAGAATTAACCAGTTCAATGGAAGAGATTGTTAAAGCCAAAAATATACTGGAGAGGAGTATTCAAGAAATATGGGACACCCTGAAGAAACCTAACATGCGCATTCATGGAATACCAGAACAAGAATCCCAAAATACCACACCTGAGGAAATATTTCAATTCATCATAAATGAAAACTTCCCACAACTAAAGAATGAAAGGCCTATCCAAATACAAGAGGCATTTCGTACTCCAAACAGATATGACCAAAATAGAAAATCGCCACGGCAAATAATAGTCAAAACACTCCACATTCAAGACAAAGAAAAGGTGCTGAGAACTTCAAGAGAAAAAAAGCAACTCACTTTTAAAGGTAAACCTATTAGAATAACAAATGACTACTCAATGGAAACAGTAAAAGCAAGAAGAGCTTGGAGAGACATACTTCAAGTATTAAATGAGCAAAAATGCCAACCCAGACTGATATACCCGGCAAAACTATCTGTCATGATTGAGGGAGAAAGAAAAGTTTTTCAGCACAAAGACAACTTGAAGGGATACCTGTCTACCAAACCAGGCCTTCAAAAAATGCTAGAAATGATACTCAAGCTTGAAGAAAAGAACAAGTGTATCCAGGAGGACAGAAGGGAAGTATAATAACACCGAAACATAAATATCAAACAACATGCTTACAAAATCTACTAAACATAAAAAATGTCCAGAATTAAAAATAATTTCTCCATTATAACATTAAATGTCAAAGGCATTAACTCACCGTTTAAGAGACATAGATTACAAACTTGGATTAAAAACCACAATCCAACAATCTGCTGCCTTCAGGAAACTCATCTCACCACAAAAGATAGGCACATCCTAAGAATGAAAGGCTGGTCCAAAATCTTACAAGCTAATGGAACCAGGAAAAAGGCAGGGGTAGCAATTATGCTTTCAGACAAAGTGGACTTCAAACCAAAGAAAATCATAAGAGACACAAATCGATACTACATTTTAGTCACAGGTACAATTCACCAGGAAGACTTCACAATACTGAACATATATGCACCCAATATGGGCCCCTCCACATTCATTAAGAAAACCCTACAGCGTCTAAACAAGAAATCAACCCCCAAACGATAATTCTCGGGGATTTCAACACCGCCCTCTCAACATGGGATAGATCAACAGGTCAAAAGGATAACAGAGACACTTTGGAGCTTAACCAAACCCTTACTGAAATGGACCTTACAGATCTCTATCGAACTTTTCACCCACGTACCAAAGAATACACATTTTTCTCAGCAGCACACGGAACATTCTCCAAAATAGATCACATATTGGGCCACAAAATGAATCTACACAAATACAAAAAAGTCGAAATTCTAGCCTGTGCCCTATCAGACCACCACAGCCTAAAGCTGGACATCCACAACAACACAACGAACAAGAGAAAATACACTAACTACTGGAAACTTAACAATATTATGCTGAATGAGAACTGGATTCAGGAAGAAATTAAACAAGAAATTCAAGATTTCCTGAAAGTGAACGAAAATGAAAATACAACTTACCAAAATCTCTGGGACACAATGAAAGCTGTCCTAAGAGGTAAGTTCATAGCTCTTAATGCCTACATCAGAAAATTGGAAACTTCAGAAATAAATAAGTTAACGATGCAGCTTAAGGCTTTGGAGAAACTTGAGCAATCTGATCCCAAAAGTAGTAGAAGAGAGGAGATTAGCAAAATAAGGGGAGAAATATCTGAAATCGAGATTAAGAAAACAATAGAAAAAATCAACCAGTCAAAAAGCTGGTTCTTTGAAAAAATCAATAAGATTGATACACCCCTAGCTAAATTAACCAAAAGCAAGAGAGAGAAAACCCAAATTAACAAAATTAGAAATGAACATGGAGTTATCACTACGGATACCCAAGAAATCCAGAGAATTATAACATCATATTTCAAAAACTTGTACTCTGTGAAGTTTGACAACACAAAAGAGATGGATGAATTTCTAAGTAAACACAACCTACCTAAATTGAATCAGGAAGTTGTGAATTATTTAAATAGTACTATAACATACAAGGAAACTGAAGAAGTAATCTCGAATCTTCCCACCAAAAAATGTCCTGGGCCAGATGGATTCAGCTCAGAATTCTACCAGACATTTAAGGAGTTAAGAACACCAATACTCCTTAAACTGTTCCATCAAATAGCAAAGGAAGGAACACTGCCAAATTCCTTCTATGAAGCTAATATCGTCTTAATCCCAAAACCTAATAAAGATTCACTTAAAAAAGGAAACTATAGGCCGATCTCTCTGATGAACACAGATGCAAAGATTCTCAACAAAGTCTTAGCAAATCGGATTCAAAAACATATCAAAAAGATCATTCACGGGAACCAAGTAGGCTTCATCCCCAGCACACAAAATTGGTTCAACATACGCAAGTCAATAAATGTAATTCATCATATAAACCAGTCCAAAGTCCAAGACCACATGATACTCTCGATAGATGCAGAAAAAGCCTTTGACAAGATCCAACAGCCTTTTATGATCAAAACGCTAGAGACTGTAGGAATGAAAGGAACCTTTATCAATATAATAAAAGCTGTATACAACAAGCCCACAGCAAGGATTATGCTCAATGGGGAACAATTGGAAGCATTCCCACTTTGATCAGGAACTAGACAAGGCTATCCACTTTCACCACTTCTATTCAATATTGTACTTGAAGTCTTAGCCAAAGCCATAAGACAAGAAAGGGACATAAGAGGGATTCAAATCAGCAAGGAAGAAGTCAAGCTATCCCTATTTGCAGATGACATGATCTTATACCTGAAGGATCCCAAAAACTCCCCCAGGAAGCTCCTGGAACTAATTGAGAAGTTCAGCAGGGTGGCAGGATACAAAATAAAAGTGCAAAAATCAGAGGCCTTCCTATATGCCCAGAATGAAAGAAGTGAAAAAGCCTTGAGAGAAACAATCCCATTTACTATAGCCCCTAAAAAAATGAAATACCTTGGTATAAACCTAACCAAGGAGGTAAAGGACCTTTACAATGAAAACTTTAAAACCCTAAAGAAAGAAATAGCAGAAGACACCAGAAGGTGGAAAGACCTCCCATGTTCCTGGATTGGTAGAATCAACATCGTAAAAATGACCATCCTACCAAAGGCAATATACAAATTCAATGCTATACCAATTAAAATCCCAAAGCAATTCTTTAAAGAAGTTGACCAAATAATCTCAAAATTCATATGGAGGCACAAAAAACCCAGGATAGCAAAGACAATCCCGAGTAACAAAAACACTGCTGGAGGCATTACCATACCAAACCTTAGTTTATACTACAAATCCATAGTTATAAAAACTGCCTGGTACTGGCTCCAAAATAGACACACAGATCAATGGATAAGGATTGAAGACCCAGATATAAGCCCACAAAAATACAGCCATTTTGTCTTTGACAAAGGGGCTCAAAGAAACCAATGGAAAAAGAACAGCATCTTCAACAAATGGTGCTGGCAAAACTGGATCTCCACATGCAGAAGATTAAAGCTGGACCCATACTTGTCACCATGTACAAGACTTAATTTCAAATGGATCAAGGACCTTGATTTAAGGCCAGAGACTTTAAAAATCATAGTTGAAAGGATAGGGAACTCCCTCGAGCTGATTAGGCTAGGCCAACATTCCTAAACAATCATCCAATGGCACAGTCACTGCTACCAACTCTCAACAGTTGGGATCTTGTGAAATTAAAGAGCTTCTGTTCAGATAAAGAGATTGTAACATGAGCTCAAAGGCAACCCACAGAATGGGAGAAAATCTTCACTAACCACATATCTGACAGAGCTCTACTGTCCAGAGTGCACAAAGAACTTAGAAAACTAAACTCTAAGGAAAACACTGGCCCAATTAAAAAATGGGCCCTGGAACTTCAAAGAAACTTTACCAGGGATGAAATTAAAATGTCTAACAAATATCTTAAAAAATGCTCCACTTCCTTCGCCATCAGGGAAATGCAAATCAAAACTTCCCTTAGATATCATCTCACCCCGGTCAGGATGGCAAAAATCCACAATACAAACAACGACAAATGCTGGAGAGGATGTGGAGAGAGGGGAACTCGCCTACATTGCTGGTGGGAATGCAGGCTCATACAGCCACTCTGGCGAGCCGTCTGGAGATTCTTAAAGAAATTAAAGATTGAAATGCCATATGACCCTGCTATCCCACTTTTGGGAATAACCCCCTATGCAGCAGAGGTTCGCCTCGATAGCACAAGCTCGACCATGTTCATAGCAGCACTGTTTACAATAGCAAAGTCATGGAATCAACCTAAATGTCCAACAGTTGACGAGTGGATAAGGAAACTGTGGTATATCTATACAATGGAGTACTACTCAGCCATCAAAAATGATGAATTACTGGAATTTGCTGGGAAATGGATGTCATTAGAAAGAAACCCAGAAAATTAACTCCGTATGTACTCCTTAATAGGTGGCTCTTAGTACCAAACTCACCCAGCCCACATTGAGACACTCAGAGTAAACCTATGTAACACAGTAATTGCAAGGATTATGAACAAGAGAGATGGGGTAGGAGGGCCAAACCAGAAACAAGGAGAGAGGGGACCATGTTACAGCAGAGAAAATAGGCCTCCATCAAGGAATGCAAGTAAGTAATGAGAACCCTGGTTAAGTTCACAGACGTTCTTTCCTGATCTCACCAGAAGGGGAGGGCATATAGTCTAGCAGATAAAAAGTAATCATTTTGCAAATGGGTGATGGTATTAGGAGCCACCTATTAGGGAGTACATATGGCGCTTAACTTTCTGGGATTGGGATACTTCACTTAATATAATTCTTTCTAATGAGGTTCGTTCCTGATCATGTACAACTAAGGGGGTAGGATCTCACCAGAAGAGGAGGGCATATAGTCTGGCAGATGAAAGATGATCATTTTGCAAATGTGTGACTGACCCCTCCCTCACCGAGGTTTCCTGCTTTTATTACATCTACCCTTGAATGCGCTATTATAACAAGACTCCAGTTTAACAGCTTTTTGTCTCTGGCCAGGGGGTGACATACAGTGCCCAGCAGAATGGAGTGAAGGGCATTGCAGGAGCAGCAAAACTGCAAAAGAAAATCAACAAACCACAATCCAGAACTTCAGAGACTCTATATCAATCACATAGAACTAGGCCAGCCTAATCTCTCCCCATCCTGGAGCTCAGGGACATTTGCGGAAGAGGGGGCAGTAAGATTGTAAGAGCACAAGGATGGGAGGAGCAACGATTTGCAAGATTCTCAACAATAGTTGGGGCCAAAGCAATCATAATGGGACTTTGCATGCCCTGCACAATGTCCAATGCACTGTTGCCCTCATAAAGTCTAGCATCTGTTAAGGGCACCGAGATCCCTGGAGGCAAGGGATTGACAGCCATAGTAGTGATCCTATGCTTAAGAGGAACAAGAGAAAGTGCTTATGGAAATGCCACTGGGTCCTTATATGTCATCGGAGAGGAGGACCCAGTGGAGAGTTAGGCGTACACAATAAAGGACTCTCTGGGAATTGTGGGGAAGGCACTAGAGGATGGGGAGGGAGAGGAAGGAGAGGAGGGAGTTTGGGGGGAGGAGGGGGGAGGGAGGGAACTGGTAAAAAAAATTTTAAATGTATAATTAAATTTTTAATAAAAAAAACTGTGATGTTATGGCTGACGATGTTACATTACTGTGACACTGTGCTATCTATGGAGAGGCTGTGGTGTCTAAGTAAGGCTAGATAGGAATCCAGTGGTGAGGCTGTGATGTCATAGTGAGGCTGTGCTGACACAGTGTGGCTGTGATGTCATAGTGAGGTTGTGATGTCAGTAGTGACTGTGCTTCACAGAGAGTCTATGTCATCAGTGAGGCTATATTGTCATTGGTGAGACTCTATTGTCACAGGAGTTTATTGTGTCAAACTGAGGCTGTGATATCACAGTGAGTCTATGATGTCAGAGATGAAGATTTAAGTCACAGTGATGGCTTGATAACACAGTGAACTGTGATGTCACAATGAGGGTGTGATGTCAATAGTGACACTATTTTGTCACAGGGAGGCTGTCATGTTTCAGTGAACCTGTAAGGTCAATGGTGAGGCCGTGTTTTTAGTTGTATGGCAATAATGTCAGTGTTCTGACTAATGTCAGTGGTGATGCTTATGTCACAGTTTTGATGTGTTGTCACTAATGATGTAATGATGTCACACTAAGGCTGTGATATTCGTGGTAAGACTGATATCACAATGAGGCTATGATGTAACAGGTGAGCTTGTGTTGTCAGTGGTCAGACTATGAGATCACTGTGAGGCTATGATGTCAGAAGTGAAGATTTATGTCACAGTGATGCTTTGATGGCACAGTATGTCTGGAATGTCACAATGATACTTTGATGTCACTATGAGGTGATGTCACTGAGGAAGTTGTGACATCACAGTGAGGTTGTGATGTCAATATCGACACTATGGTGTCACATTGAGGCTGTAATATTTCAGTGAGCTTATGTGGTCAGTCGTGGGGGATGTGATGTCATAGTGATGCGGGTAGGTTGCTAGTGATGAGGGTGTGATGTTGCATTGAGGCTATGATTTCAGAGGTGAGTCTGTGATGTCATAGTAATGTGGTGAGTCTGTGATGTCATAATAAGGCTGTGATGAAACAATGAGGTGGTGGTATTACTGTGAGGTTTTGATATGACAGTGAGGCTGTGATATTAGTAGTGATAGACTATGACATCACAGTTTGTCTGTGATTTCAGTGGTTAGGCTATGATCTTAGAAGTGAGGCTGATGTCTATGATCTCAGAAGTGAGCCTGATGTCTGTGATGAGGCCGAGATATCACAGTGAGGCTGGGATGTTACTAGTGAGACTGTTGATTCCACAGCGAGGCTGTGGTGTCACTGTTGACGCTGTCTTTTGACCATGAGCCTGAAATATCAGTGATGAGGCTGTGGTGCTATAACAAGACTAGGCAGGTTATCCGTGGTGTCACTTATGTTATGATTGCAGAGGTTAGCTTGTTATGTCACAATGAGGCTGTGATGTCAGAGGAAATGCTTTGATGTCACTGTGAGTTGGTGATGCTACCATCAGGTTGGTACATCACAGTGAGGCTGTGATATCAATGGTGATAAACTATGACATCACATTTCTGCTGAGATTTCAGTTTTTCTACTGTGATGTAGAAGTGAGAATGATGTCAATGATGAGGCTGAGATGACACAGTGAGGCTAGGTTGTTACTGGTGAGGCTGTCCTGCACCATCGAGGCTGTGGTGTCACTGATGTGGGTGCCATGTGACTGTGTGCCTGAGGTGTCAGTGATGAGGCTCTGGTGTCATAGCAAGGCCAGGCAGGATGTCTGTGGTGTCCAAATGCTATGATTTTAGAGATTATCCTGTTATGTTAATGTTACGCTGTGATGTCAGAGGTGAGGCTGTGATGTCCCAGTGAGGCTGTGATATCAGAGTTGAAGTTGTGATGTCAATGTCACACCATGATATCAGAGGTTCTGATGTCACAATGATGCTGTGAGGGCACTGTGGAAGATGTGATGTCAGTGGCAAGGCTAATTTTACCATGAGACTATGATGTAACAGGTTAGACTGTGAGGTCACTCTGAGGCTGTGAGGTCAGTGTGAGCCTGTGAGTTCACTGTGAGGCTGTGATATCGGTGGGAAGATTGATGTCACAATGAGGCAGTGATTTAACATGTAAGGCTGTGGTGTCACTGTTTATGATGTCAAAGGCTATGATGTCACTGCTGAGGCATTCAAGTCACTGTGACCCTCTGCAATTGTAAGGCTTGGTAGGATACCAGAGGTGAAGCTATAATGTCACTGTGTGGCTATGATGTCACCATGAGGCTCTGATGTTACAGTGAGGCTTTCATGTTATAGCGAGGCTATAATGACACAGTGCATCTGTGAGATTAGTGGTTAGACTGTGATTTCAGAAATGAGACTTATGTAAGAGATGAGGCTGAGATGTTGCATTGACGATGTGATATAACTGGTAAGGCTGTGATGCCACAGCGTAGTGATGTCACCATGAGGCTTTGGTGTCACTGGTGAGACTCTAATATCACTGTAAGCTTGTCATAACAGTTGTGAGGCTGTGATTTCACAGTGAGGCTGTGATGTCAGTAGCGACACTGTGGTGTCACAGGGAAGGTGTCATGTTTCAGTGAGCCTTTGAGATCAATGGTGAGTCTGTGTTGCCATAGTGAAGTTAAGTAGGATGTCAGAGATGAGGGTGTGATGTTTCATTGAAGCTATGATTTCAGAGGTGAGCCTGTGATATCATAGTGAGACTGTGATAAAACAATGAAGCTATAATGTCAGAGTAAATGCTGTGATGTCACAGATGGGCATTGATTTCAGAGGTGAGCCTGTGATGTCATAGTGAGGCTGTCATGTCACAGTGAGGCTATAATCTCAACAGTGAGGATGTAATGTCACAGTGAGGATGCGTTGTCACTAGTGATGCCGTCATGTCTTAGTGGGACTGTGATGTCCGTGAAGTGAAACTATGATTTCACAGTGAGGATGTGATTTCAATGGTTAGGCTGTGATATTAGATTGCAGCAGATGTGAGTGATGAGGGTATGATATCACTTTGAGGTTTTGATGTAACCTTGTGGCTGTGGTGACACCATGAGCCTATGAAGTCACAGGGAGTTGGTAATGTCACAGTGGAGGCTCTGAGGTCACAGTGAGACTGTGATGTTTGTGGCAAGGCTGATTTCAAAATAAGGCTATGATGTCAATGTTGATGCTTTGATGTCACATTAAAGCTGTGATGTCACAGTGAGGTTAAGTCAGAGGTTTGTATGTGATGTCATCATGGGGCTCTTCTGTTACTGTACAAGGCTGATTTCACAGTGAATTTGTGATGTCACAGTGAGGTTGTGATGGCACTCTCAGGTTATAATGTCACAGTGTGTCTGTATGGACAGTGTCACTATGACATCACAGTGAGGCTCTGATGATACAGTGATGTTGTGATGTCACTGGAGAAGTTTTGATGGCACAGTGAGGCTGTAATATTACTGGTGAGGCTGATGTACAATGAGGCTGTGATATCACTGGTGAACGTGTGATGTCACAATAAGGCTGGAATATCAGTGGTAAGAAAGGTGTCATAGTGAGTCTACGATGTCAGTGGTGACAGTATGATTTCAATGTTGAAACTATTATGTGACAGTGATAGTAGTGAGGATGTGATGTCCAAGGCTCTATTGTCACTGGTGTGGCAGTGATGTTAGTGGTCTGACTAATGTCAGTGCCAATGCTGATGTCACATGTGAAGGTGTGCAGTTACTGGTGAGGCCACAACGTCACACTGAGGCTGTGATGTCACTGTGAATGTTGTATGTCACTATGGTCTGTCATGTCACCATAAAGTGTCACACTGAAAGCTGTGATGTCACAGTGAGGTTGTGATGTCAGTGGCAAGCCTGATGTCACAGTGATGCTGTAATGTAACAGGTGAGTCTGTGGTGCCAATTGGCAGGTTGTGAGGTCACTGAGAGTATGTGATGTCGCAGTGAGGCTCTGATGTCTGGGCTGATTCTATGAGATGTCAGTGAGGCTGGGATGTCAGGGGTGTTGCTTGGATTTCACACTTAAGTTAGGACATCAGTGGTGAGGTTGTTCAGTCACACTGAGGCTTTGATGTCACTGGGGAGTCTGTGATGTCACTGTGAGGCTGTGATGTTAACATGAAGTTGTGATATCACAGTGAGGCTGTGATATCTCTGGTGGTAGAGTATGACATCACAGTGAGGGTGTGATGTCAGATTGAGGCTATGATATCACAGTGTATCTGTGAGGTCAGGGGCTAGGCTGTGATTTCAAAAGTGAGACTGATGTGAGTGATGTTGGTAAGATGACTCATTGACGTTATATATCTGCTCTGGCTGTGATGCCACAGTGAGTTTATGATGTCACCATGAGGCTGTGGTGTCACTGGTGGGCTGTAATATCACCTTGAGCCTGTCTTATTAGTGGTCAGTCAATGATGTCATAGTGAGGTTGTGCTGGAAAAGTGTATCTGTGATGTCACAATGAGGTTGTGATGTCACAGTGAGGTAGTGATGTTATTAGTGACTGTGCCTTCAAATGGAGACTATGTCATTGGTGAAGCTTTATTGTCACTGGTGGGGCTCTAATGTCACAGTCAGTTTATTGTGTCAAACTGATATTGTGATATCACAGTGAAGCTATGGTGTCAGAGGTGAAGATTTATGTCAGAGATGCTTTGATGGCTCGGATTGGCTATGAAGTTACCATGAGGCTTTTATGTCACTGAGATTGTGATAACATGAGGGAAGTTATGATATCACAGTGAGGTTCTGATGTCAATAACGACCCTGTGGTGCCACAGGGAGGTTGTGAGTCAATGGTGAAGCTGTGGTGTCATAGTGAGGCTAGGTAGGATGTCAGTGATGAGGGTACGATACCACATTGAGGCTATGATTTCAGAGGTGAATATGAGATGTCCTAGTGAGGCAGTCATGAAACAGTGAGGTTAAAACGTCAGAGTCAATGCTGTGATATCACATGTGGGGAATGATTTTGGAGGTGAGCCTTTTTATGTTATAGTGAGGCCATCATGTCACAGTAAGGCTATAATCACAGGTGAGGCTGTGATGTCACAGTGAGTCTGTGATATCAGTGGAACGAGATTATGACATAACAGTGAGAATGTGATTTCACTGGTTAGGCTGTGATATCAGAATGAGGCTGATGTGAGTGATGAGGGCGTGATGTCACAGTGAGGCTTGCATGTCACTGGTGAGGCTGTGATGTCACCTTAAGGCTTTGATGTCACTGGGTGTCTGTGGTGTTACAGTGAGCATGTGATGTCAGAGGGAGTTGGTGATGTCATTGTGAGGGCTGAGAGTTCACAGTGAATCTGTTATGTCAGTGGCAAGACTGAAGTCACAATGAGGGTATGATATCAGTGGTGATGGTGTGTTGTCACTTTGAGGTTGTGATGTCACAGTGAAGCTATGGTGTGTATGTGAAGTCACCATGAGGATATCATGTCAGTGGGAAGGCTGATGTCAAAGTGAGTTTGTGATGTCAATGTGAAGATGTGATGTTACTGTTAGGTTCTAATGTCATAGTGAGATTGAGAGGACAAAGTGTGGCTATATGGCACAGTAAGGCTCTGATGACAGTGATGTTGTGATGTCACTGGAGAGGTTTGAATGACATCATGAGGCTGTAATGTTAGTGCTGAGGCTGATGTTACAATGAGGCTGTGATGTCACTGTTGAACGTGTTATGTCACAATAAGGCTGTAATTTCAGTGGTGTGGAAGATGTCATAATGAGTCAATAATGTCAGTGGTGAGGCTCTGATATCAGTGGTGGACCTATTACATAACCTATTACATAACCTATTACATAACAGGGAAACAGTGATGTCAGTGTTCTGACTAATGTCAGTGGTAATGCTGATGTCACACGTGAGGCTGTGTTGTCATGGTTGAGGTTAGGAGGTCCCTGTGAAGTTATGATGTCACTGTAAGAGTTGTAGGTCACTGTGGGCTGTCATGTCACCATGACATGATATCACTCTGAAATTGTGATGTCACAGTGAGGCTGTGATGTAGTGGTAAGACTGATGTCACAATGAGGCTATGATGTAATAGGTGAGCTTGTGGTGTCAGTGGGCAGGTATGAGATTACTGTGGGGCTGTGATGTTGCAGTGAGACTATGTCAGAGGTGTTATGTGATGACACCGTTAGACTATTAGTCAGTGGCAAAGCTGATGTCAAAGTGATTTTGTGAAGTCACAATGAGACTATGATGTAACAGTTGAGCCGGTGGTATCAGTGGGCATGCTGTGAGGTCACTCTGAGCTTGTGATGTCACAGCAAAGCTCTGATATCATGGCTGATTTTGTGAGATGTCAGTGAGGCTGTTATGTCAGGGGTGAAGCTGATTCTCAATGAGACTGTGATGTCACTGGTGAAAGTGTGATGTCACATTTAATACTAGAATGTCAGTGTTGAGAAATGTCATAGTGAGTCTATGATGTCACTGGTGACACTATGATGTCAGTTGTGAGCCTATTACATGACAGTGACACTGGTGAGGCTGTGATGTCAAAGGCTGTGTTATCACTGGCGTGGCAATGATGTCAGTGTTCTGACTAATGTCAATGGCAATGCTGATGTCAGAGTTGAGGCTCTCACTTGTGAGGCCTTGATGTCAATGTCACAGTGAGTCTATGATGTATACATAGTAACAGGTAAGCTATATGTATAAGCTGTATGTGATATATATATCAGGTGAGTTATAAGGTAACAGGTGAGCCTGTGGTGTCAGTGGGCAGGTTGTGAAGTCACTATGAGGCTGTGATGTGAGTGGCAAGAGTCATGTGACAATGAGACTATAATGTAATAGTTGAGCCTGTGCTGTCAGTGGGCAGGTTGTTAAGTCATTGTGTGGCAAAGTTGATGTCACAGTGTGGCTATGATGCCACAGTAAGGTTGTGATGTCACAGTAAGTGTGTGACGTCAGTAGTGACTTGCTTTCATAGGGAGACTAAGTCACTGGTGAGGCTCTAATGTCTCAGTGAGTTTATTGTGTTAAACTGAGGATGCGATGTCACAGTGAGGCTACGATATCAGAGTGAAGCTTTATGTCACAGTGATATTTTGATGGCACGGTATGGCTGTGATGTCACAATGAGGCTGGAATGTCACTGTGAGGCTGTGATGTCACTAGGGATGTTGTGATGTAACAGTGAAGTTGTGATTCAATAACGACACTGTGGTATCTCAGGGAGGCTGTCATTTTTCAGTGAGCCTGTGAGGTCAGTGGTGAGGCTGTGATGCCATATTTATACTAGGTGGGATGTTGGTGATGAGGGTGTAATGCCACATTGATGCTATGATTTGAGAGATGAGTCTGTGATGTCATAGTGAGACTGTGATGAAACAATGAGACTATAACATCAGAGTCAATGCTATGATGTTACAGTTGGGCAATGATTTCAGAGGTGAGCCTGTGATGTCATAGTGAGGCAGTGATGTCACAGTGAGGCATAACATCAGAGGTGAAGCTGTGATGTCACAGTGAGCCTGAATAGTCAGTCAAGTGTCATCACAGTGAGGATGTGACTTCAGTGGTTATGCTGTGATATCAGAACGATGCTGATGCTGATGTGAGTGATGAGGGTATGATTTCAGTGAGGCTGGCATGTCTCTGGTGAGATGTTAGTGATGAAAGTATGGTGTCATAGCGAGGCTAGGCAAGATGTCTGTGGTATTACTGATGCTATTTTTTCAGAGATAAGCCAGTTATTTCACAATGAGTCTGTGATGACAGAGGTGAGGCTGTGATGTCAGAAATGAAGCTATAATGCTACAGAGTTCTGTGATATCACTGTGAAGCTGTGGTGTCACTTTGAGGCTATGACATCACAGAGATGTTATGATGTCACAGTGAGGCTCTGAAGTCACTATGGAAGATGTGATGTCAGTGGCAAGGATGATTTCATCATGAGGCTATGATGCAATATGTGAGTCTATGATGTAACAGGTTAGACTCAGTTCGCAGTGAGGCTGTGAGGTAACTGAGACTGTGATATCACAATGAGGCAGTGATGTAACATGTGAGGCTGTAGTGTCACTGTTTATGATATCAATGGCTATAATTTCACTGCTGAGGCTGTCACATCACTGTTAACCTGTGCTATCTGTGGTGAGGCTCGGGTGTCATGGTAAGGCTAAGTAGGATGCCAGTGGTGACCTGTGATGACACAGTATGGCTGTGATATCACCATTAGGCTGTAATGTCACATTAAGGCTGTAATGTCACTGTGTGGCTGTGAGGTAGGTGGTTAGGCAGTGATTTCAGAAGTGATACTGACATGAGAGATGAGGCTGAGATGTCCCATTGATGATGTGATATATCTTTTGAGGCTGTGAGGCCACAATGAGTTTATGATGTCACCATGAGGCTGTGATGTCACAGGTGAGGCTGCTGTAATATCACAGTGAGCCTGTTCTATCAGTGGTGAGGGTGTTGGCACAGTGAGGTTGTGATGTCACAGTGAGGGTGTGATGTCAGTAATGACTGTGTTTTCACAGGGAGACTATGTCTTTGGTGAGGCTGTATTGTCACTGGTGAGTCTAATGTCACAGTGAGTTTATTGTGTCAAACTGAGGCTGTGATGTTACAGTGAGGCTATGATGTTAGTGGCAAGATTGATGTCACAATGAGGCTCTGATGTAATAGGTGAGCCTGTGGTGTCAGTGTACAGGCTCACAGTGTACACTGTGAGTCTGTGATGTCACAGTGAGGTTCTGGTGTCAGGACTAATTCTATGAGATGTCAGTGAGTCTATAAGTTAAGGGGTGATGCTTGGATTTTACAATGAAGTTAGGATTCATTGGTTAGGCCTTGTAGTCACAATGAGCCTGTGATGTCAGTGAAGAGGTTGTGATGTCACTGTAAGCCTGTGATGTTACCAAGAGGTTGTGATATCACAATGAGGCTGTGATATCAGTGGTGATCAACTATGACCTCACAGTTTGGCTGTGATTTCAGTGGTTAAGCTGTGATGTCATAAGTGGGGCTGATGTCAATGATGAGACTGAGATATCACTGTGAGGCTGGCATGCTACTGGTAAGGCTGTGATGCCACAGTGTGACTGTTGAGTCTGTCATGTGACCATGAGCCTGAGATGTCAGTGATAAGAGTGTAGTGTCATAGAATGTCCATGGTGTCACTGACGCTATGACTTCAGAAGTCAGTCTGTTATGTCACAGTGAGGCTGTAATGTCAGAGGTGAGGCTGTGATGTCACAATGAGACTGTCATATCAGAAAAGAGAATATATTATCACAGTAAGGTTAAGACACCAGTGGTGTGGCTACATAGTCACACTGAGGCTGTGATGTCAGAGTAGAGGCTGTGGTGTCACTGTTAGGCTATGATGTTACCGTGAGGTTGTGATATCAAAATGATGTGATGTCAGTGGAACGAGACTACGAAATCACAGTAAGGATGATATCAAAAATTTAGGCTCTGATATCAGAATGAGGCTGGTATAAATGATGAGTCATAGTGATGCTGACATGACACTAGTGAAGCTGTGATGCCACTGTGAGGCTTTGGTGTCATTTTGTGGCTGTGGTGATACCAAAAGAACATGAAGTCACAGGTAGAGGGTGATGAAACTGTGGAGGCTGTGAGGTCACTGTGCAATTATGATGTATGGGCCAAGGCTGATGTCACAATGAGGCAATAATATCAGTGGTGATGCTGTGAAATCACATTGAGACTGTAACGTCAGTGGGAGGGTATGTCAGAAGTGTGTATATGATGTTACTATGAGGCTGTTATGACAGTGGCAAGGCTAATGTCACAATGAGTTTGTGATGCCACAGTGAGGCTGTGAAGGCACTATCAGGTTGTAATGTTACAGAGAGGATGTGAGGACACAGTGTGGCTATGATGTCACAGTGAGGATCTGATGACATAGTGATACTGTGATGTCACTGCAGTTGTTTTGATGGCACAGAGAGGTTGTGATGTTAGTGGTAAGGCTGATTCACATGTGAGGCTGTGCAGCCAACGTTTATGTGTCAAAGCCTATGATGTCACTGCTGAGGCTGTCCATGTCACTGTGAGGCTATGCTATTTGTGCTGATCCTGTTAGTGTCTTAGTAAGGCTAGATAGGATACCAGTGGTGAGGCTGAGATGTCACAGTGAGGCTGTGATGTCAGTGGCAAGTCTGATGTCACAATGACGCTATGATGTCACAATGACGCTATGATGTAACAGGTGAGCTGGTGGTGTCTATGGGCAGACTGTGAGGTCACAGTGAGTCTGTGATGTCGCAGTGAGGCTCTGATGTCAGCGATGATTCTATGATATGTCAGTGAGGCTGTGACATAGGGGTGATGCTTGGATTTCACAGTGAGATGAGGTAAAGATGTCAGTGGTGAGCCTGTGCAGTCACAATGGGGCTGTGATGACATATGAAGTTATGATATCACCATGAGGCTGTAGTATCACTGTTGAGGCTGTAATATCATAGTCCTATCAGTGGTGAGGCAGTGATGTCAGAGTGAGGCTGTGATATCAGTGGCAAGACTGATGATACAACGAGGCTATGATGTAAAAGGAGAGCCTGTGATGTTAGTGAGGGGTTACTGTGAGGCTGTGATGTCGCAGTGAGGCTTTGAGGTCAGGACTGATTCCATGAGATATCTGGGAGGCTATGACATCAGGAGTGATGCTTGGATTTCACAGTGAGGTTAGGTCATTGGTGGTGAGGCTGTGCAGTTACATTGAGGCTGTGATGTGAGAGGAGAGGCTGTGATGTCACTGTGAGGTGTTGATGCTACCATGATATTGTGATATCACAGTGAGGCTGTGATATCAGTGGTGATAGACAATGACATCACATTTCTGCTGAGATTTCTGTGTTTAGGCTGTGATGTCAAAAGTGAGGCTGATATCAGTGATGAGGCTGAGATGTCACAGTGAAGTTTGGATGTTACTGGTGATATTGTAATGACACCATGAGGCTTTGATGTCACTGCATTGCTGTGGTGTCACTAGGACCTTGTGGTGACACAGGGAGTCAGTCATGTCATGGTGACACAGAGAGTCGGTCATGTCATGGTGGAGGCTGTGAGGTCACATTGTGATGTCATTGGCAAGACTGATGTCACAGAGAGGCTATGATGTCAGTAGTGATGATGTCAGTAGTGATGCTATGATTTCCCATTGAGACTGTGATGTCACTGTGAGCCTGTGCTATCTGTGGTGAGGCTGTGGTGTAAGGCTAGGTAAGATACCAGTGGTGAGGCTGCGATGATACAGTGGCTGTGATATCACCATGAGGTTGTAATATCGTAGTGATGCTTTGAGGCAATAGTGCATCTGTGATATCAGTGGTGACGCTGTGTTGTCATATGGAGGTTCTGATATCATAGTGAGACTGTCAGAGGTGTATATGTGATGTCACCATGAGGCTATTATGTCAGTGGCAAGGCTGATGTCACAGTGAGTTTGCAATGTCACTGTGATTGTGTGATGTCACTGTCACTTTGTAATGTCACAATCATGCTGTGAGGACATAGTGATGTTATGATGTCACTAGGGTTTGGATGGCACAGTGAAGCTGTGATGTTAGTGGTGAAGCTGATGTCACAATGAGACTGTGATGTCACTTGTGAAAGTGTGAGATCACAATAAGGATGAAATGTTAGTGGTGAGAAAGGTGTCCTAGAGAGTCCATAATGTCACTGGTGAGGCTATGATGCCAGTGGTGAACCTGTTATGTGACAGTGACACTGGTGAGGCTGTGATGTCAAAGGCTATATTGTCACTGGTGTGACAGTAATGTCAATGTTCTGATTAATGTCTGTGGCAATGCTGATGTTATAGGTGAGGCTGTATTTTCACTGGTATGGTTGTGATTTCACAGTGAGTCTGTGATGTGGTAAGACTGATGTGACAGTGAGGCTCTGATGTAATAGGTGAGCTTGTGGTGTCAGTGTGTAGGCTCTGAGGTCACTGTGAGGCTGTGATTCCACTGTAAGGCTATATCAGAGGAGTCAATGTGATGGTACTATGAGGCTATTATCTCAGTGGCAAGGCTGATGTCACAGAGAGTTTGTGTTGTGACAGTTGAGGCTGTGATGTCACTGTCAGATTGAAATATCAAAGTTAGGCTGTGAGGCACAGTGTGGGTATGTCACAGTTAGGTTCTGTTGACACACAGATGCTGTTATTTCAATTGTGAATGTGTCACAATAATGCTGGAATGTCGGTGGTGAGAAAGATGTCATAGTGATTTTATGATGTCACTGGTAAAGCACTGGTCAGTGCTTATGCTGTGATGTCAGAAGTGAGGCTGATACAAGTGATTAAGCAGAGATGTCACAGTAAGGTTGGAATATTACTGGTGAGGTTGTGATGCCACGATGATGCTTTGAGGTCACCGTGTGGCTGTGGAGTCACCATTAGCCCGTGATGTCACAGGGACTTGGTGATGTCACGTTTAAGGCTGTGAGGACACAGTGAGACTGTGATGTCAGTGGCAAAGCAGATGTCAAAGTGAGGCTATTATGTCAGTAGTGATGCTGTGATGTCACATTGATGCTGTGCTGTCACAGTGACACTATGTCAGAGGTGTTTATGTTATGTCACCATGAGGCTATTATGTCAAGGGCAAGGCTGATATCATAGTGAGTTTGTGATATCACAGTGAGTCTGTGATGTCACTGTCAGGTAATATCACAGTGAGGCTGTGAAGACACAGTATGGCTATGAGGTCAAAGTGAAGCTCTGATGACACAATGATTTTATGATGTCACTGGAGAGGACTGGATGTCATAGTGAGGCTGTGATGTTAGTGGTGAGGCTGTCACAATGTGGCTGTGATGTCATTGGTGAAGTTGTAATGTCACAATAAGCCTGGAATGTCAGTGGTGAGAAAGATTTCATAGTGATTCTATGATGTCACTGGTGAGGCTATGATGTCAGTGGGGGGACCTGTTACGTGACAGTGACACTAATGAGGCTGTGATGTCAAAGGTTGTGTTGTCACTGGTGTGGCAGTGATATCAGTGTTAAAACTAATGTCAGTGGCAATGCTGCTGTCACAGATAAGGCAGTGAAACTGATATGAGAAAAGACCCTGAGATGTCACTTTGACAATGTGATATAAGTGGTAAGGCTGTGATGCCACAGTGAGATAATATCAACATGAGACTCTGGTGTCACTGGTGAGGCTGTAATATCATGTTGAGGGTGTTCTATCAGTAGTGAGGCTGTGATGTCACACTGTGGTTGTGATGACATCAGTACTGACTGATTTCACAGTGAGACTATGTCATTGTTGAGGTGGTATTGTCATTGGTGAGAGTCCAATGTCACAATGGGTTTATTGTATCAAATTGAGGCTGCAATGTCAGTGAGGCTCTGATGTCAGAGGTGAAGCTATATGTCACAGTGATGCTTTGATGGCACAATGAGGCTGTGATGTGACCGTGAGGTTGTCATGTCACTGGAGTAGTTGTAATGTCACAGTGAAGTTGTAACGCCAATAGCAACACTGAGGTATACCATGGAAGCTGTCATGTTTAGAGAGCCTGTGAGGTCAGTGGTGAGGCTATAATGCCATAGTGAGGCTAGGTAGGATGTCAGTGATGAGGGTGTGATATCGCATTGAGGCTATGATTTCAGAAGTGAGCCTGTGATGACACAGTGAGGCTCTGATGTCAGGGCTCAATCTATGAGTGTAGCTGTAATATCCGGAATGATGCTTTTATTTCACAGTGAGGTTAGTACATCAGTGGTGAGATTGTACAATAACACTGAGGCTGTGATGTCAGAGGAGAAGCTGTGCTGTCACTGTGAGGCTGTGATGTTTGATATCAGTGATGATAGACTATGACATCACAGTTCGGCTGAGATTTCAGTGGTGAGGCTGTGATGTCAAGGCTGCGTTTTCACTGGTGTGTCAAATATATCAATGTTCTCACAGTGATGTCACAGGTGAGGATCTGTTACCACTGGTGAGGCCATGATGGCAAAGTTAGTCTGTGATGTCTATAATAAGACTGATACTACAATGAGGCTATGATGTAACAGGTGAGACTTGGTGTCAGTGGGAAGTTTATGAGGTCACTGCGAGGCTGTGATGTCACAGTAAGGCTTGATGTCAGGATTGATTCCATGAGATGTCAGTGAAGCTGTGAGGTCAGAGGTGATGCCTGGATTTCAAAGTGAGATTAGCATGGTCAGTAATGAGGCTGTGCAGTTACAATGAGGCTGTGATGTCAGAGGCGAGGCTATAATGTCATTGTGAATCTGTGAGGTTACCATGAGGTTCTCATATCTGAGTGAGGCTGTGATATAAGTGGTGTTAGACTCTGAATCACAGTTCGTCTGTGATTTCAGTGGTTAAGCTGTGATGTCAAAAATGAGGCTGATATCAGTGATTAGGCAGAGATGTCACAGTGAAGTTGGGATATTACGGGTGAGGCTGTGATGCCACCATGATGCTTTGATGTCACCATGTGGCTGTGGTGTCACAATGAGCCCGTGATGTCACAGGGAGTTGGAGATGTCACGGTGGAGGCTGTGAGGTCACCGTGAGACTATGTCAGTGGTAATGCTGTAATTTAATGTGAGGCAGTGGTGTCACTGTTTATGATATCAAAGGCTCTCATGTCACTGCTGAGGTTGTCACATCACCGTGAGCCTGTGCTGTCTGTGGTGAGGCTATGGTGTCATATTAAATCTAGGTAGATTACAAGTGGTGAGGCTGTGATGTCACAATGTGACTGTGATGTCACAAGGAGTCTTTTATGTCATAGTGATGCTGTGATGTCACAGTGCAGCTGTGAGGTCAGTAGTTAAGCTGTGATGTACCTAGTGAGATCAGTGGTTAGGCTGTGATTTCAGAAGTGAGATTGATATGAGAGATGAGGCTGAGATGTTGCATTGATGATGAGATATAACTGAGACTGTGATGCCACAGTAAGATTATGATATCACAATGAGGCTGTGGTATCACTGCTAAGGGAGTAATATCATGGTGAGTCTATCACATCAGTGATGAGTCTGTGATGTCACATTGAGGTTGTGATAGCAGTGACTGTGCTTTCACAGGGACATTATGTCATTGGTGTGACTGTATTGTCACTGGTGAGTCTCTAATGTCACAGTGAGTTTACTGTGTCAAACTGAGATTGCAATGTCACAGTGAGGCTATGATGGCAGAGATGAAGCTTTATGTCACATTGATGCTTTGATAGCACAATATGGCTGTGATGTCACAATGAGGCTGTGATCTCACTGTCACTGGTGATGCTGTGGACTAATGTCCACTATAAGACTCTGATGGCACAGGCCTGGAACTAGGCCAGCCTAATTTCTCCCCATCTTGAAGCTCAGGGAAATTTTCAGAAGAGAGGGCAGTAAGATTGTAAGAGCACAAAGATGGGAGGAGCAATGATATGCAAGATACTCCATACAAGTTAGGGCCGAAGCAATCATATTTGAACTTTACATGTCCTGCGCAATGTCCAACACACTATTGACCTCACAAAGTCTAGCATTTGCTAAAGGCACTAGGATTCTGGGAAGCAAGGTATCGACAGCCACAATAGTGTTCTTATGCTTAAGGGGAACACAGGAAAGGGTTCTGGGAAATGCTACTGGGTCCTTGCACCTCATCGGAGAGGAGGACCCAGAGGAGAGTTTGGCATGCACATTAAAGGATGCTCCGGGGATGGGGGAAAGGTACTGGGGAATGGGAATATAAAAGGGAGGGAAGGGGGGCACAGAAGGATAGGGGGTTGGAGGGAGAGGGGGAACGATGTACCTGTTATGTTTGTATGTGTGGAAATAAAAAAAAGACTCATGACACAGGGAAGTTGTGATGTCATATTGAGGTTGTGATATCAATAGCAACACTATAGTGTCACAGGAAGGCTGTCATGTTTCAGTGAGGGGGTGAGGTCAGAAGTGAGGCTGTGGTGTCATGGTGAGGCTAGGTAGGATGTAAGTGATGAGAGTGTGATGTCGCATTGAGGCTATGATTTCATCGGTGAGCCTGTGATATCATAGTGAGGCTGTCATGTCACATTGAGGTTATAACTTAAGAGGTGAGGCTGTGATGTCACAGTGAGTCTGTGATGTGAGTGGAGTGCGATATGACATGACAGTGAGGATGTGATTTCAGTGGTTTGGCTGTGATATCTGAATGAGGTTGATTTGAGTGATGAAGGTATGATGTCACAGTGAGGCTGGCATGCACTGGTGAGGCTGTGATGCTACCATGAAGCTTTGATGGTACTATGTGTTTGTGTGTAACCGTGAGCCTGTAATGTCCCAGTGGATGGTATGAGTGGATGTCACGGTGGAGGGTATGAGGTTACAGTGACACTGTGATATCAGTTGCAAGGCTGATGTCACAGTAAGGCTATGTTATCAGTAGTGATTTTGGGAGCCACACTGAGGCTATGATGTCACAATGAGGCTTTGTCAGAAGTGAGTATGTGATGTCACCATGAGGCTATTATATCAGTGGCAAGGGTGATGTCACAGTGAGTTTGTGATGTCATAGTGAGGCTATGAGGACATAGTGTGGCTATGATGTCACCATAAGGTTCTGATGACATAGTGATATTGTGATGTCACTGGAGATGTTTTGATAGCACGGTGAGGCTGTGATGTTAGTGGTGAGGCTGATGTCACAATGAAGCTGTGATGTCACTGGTTAAGATCTGATGTTACAATAAGGCTGGAATATCAGCAGTGAAAAATATGTCATAGTGAGTATATGATGTCACATGTGAGACTATGATGTCACTGGTGAATATATTAAGTGACAGTGACACTGGTGAGGTTGTAATGCCAAAAGGATGTGTTGTCACTGGTGTGGAAGTCATCTCAGTGTTCTGACTAATATCAGTGGCGATGCAGGTAGCAGAAGTGAAACTATGCCATTACTAGTGATGCTGTGATGTCACAGTGAGGTGATGTCAGTGGTAAGAATAATGTCACAATGAAGCAATTATGTAACAAGTGAACTTGTGGTTTCTGTATGAAGGCTGTGAGGTCACTGTGAGGCTGTGATGCCACCATGAGGTTTCGATGTCACTCAGTGTCTGTAGTGTCCCCGTGAGTCCATGATGTCACAGGAAGTTGGTGATGTCAGTGGCAAGGCTGTTGTCACAGTGAGGCTATGATGTCAGTAGAGATGCTGTGATGTCACAATGAGGCTCTGAGGTCACAATGAAGCTATGTCAGAGGTATGTATGTGATGTCACCATGAGGCTATTATGTGACAGGCAAGAATGATATCACAAAGAGCAAAGAGTTTGTGATGTCCCAGTGAAGCTGTGCTGTCACTGTCAGATTGTAATGTCACAGTGAGGCTGTGAGGACACAGTGTGGCTATGATGTCACAGTGAGGCTCTGATAACATAGTGATGTAGTAATGTCACTGGACAGGTTTTGATGGCACATCAGTCTGTGATGGTAGTGTTGAGGCTGATGTCACAATGAGACTGTGATGTCACAATAAGGCTGGAATGGCAGTGATGAGAAAGATATTATAGTGATTCTATGATGTCACTGATGAAGCTGTCACATCACTGTGAGGCTGTCATAACTGTTGGAAAGCTGTGGTGTCATAGTAAGCCTAGGTAAGATACCAATGTTGAGGTTGTGATGTCACAGTGAGGCTGTGATGTCAGAAGTGAAGCTTTATGTCACAATGATGCTTTGATTGCACATTATGGCTTTGATTTCACAATGAGACTGTGATGTCACAGTGAGGATGTGATTACAGTGCTGTTATGATATCAGAGGTAAAGCTTTATGTCACAATGATGCCTTAATGTCTGTGATGTCACAATGAGGCTGTGATGTCACTGCGAGTTTGTGATGTCATTGGCACAGTTGTGATATCACAGCAAGGTTGTGATATCAATAGTGACACTCTGGTACCACAGGGAAGCTGTCATATTTCAGTGAATCTGTGAGGTCAGTGGTGAGGCTGTGGTGTCACAGTGATGTTAGGTAGGATGTTAGTGATGAAGGTGTGATGTCGCATTGAGACTATCAATTCAGCGGTGAGCCTGTGATGTCATAGTGAGTGTGTGATGAAACTGTAAACTCAGAGGTGAGGCTGTGATATCACAGTGAGGTTATATTGTTACCAGTGATGCCATGATATCACAGTGAGGCTGAGATGTGAGTGAGACTATGACATCACAGTGAGGATGTGAGTTTAGTGGTTATGCTCTAATATAAGAATGAGGGTGGTGTGGTGGCTGGAGAGGTGGCTCAGGGGTTAAGCCTGTGCCTTACAGGCAGAAGATCCTGAGTTCGGTTCCTATACCCCACATCGAGACACTGGGCAGAAGCAGAGGCGGCCTGCTTTTCTGGTCCTGATAGGACAGAGTCTGTGAATCCCGCAGCAGAGTAAATAAGGAGGACTTGGAAGCAGTCCATGGTGGTTCCCGAATTCGCCCATGGTTCTACACACACACACACACACACACACACACACACACACACACACACACGCACGCATGTACAATTGAATAAAATAATAATTAAAAAATTTTAAAAAAGAATGAGGGTGATGTGAGTGATGAGGGTAGGATGTTACAGTGAGGCTGGCATGTCACTGGTGAGTCTGTGATACCAGCATGAGGATTTTATGCTAATTTGTGGCTGTGGTGTCACCATGAGTCTGTGATGTCACAGTGAGTTGGTGATGTCACAGTGGAGGTTGTTAGGTCACAGAGAGACTGTAATATCAGTAGCAAGACTGATATGACAGTAAGGCTATGATGTCAGTGGTGATGCTGTATTATATTGAGGCTGTGATGTCAAAGTGAGGCTATGTCATAGGTGTATTTGTGATGTCAAAATGAGGCTATTATGTCAGTGGCAAGGCTGATGTCTCAGTGAGCTTGTGATGTCACAGTGAGGCTATGATGTCACTGTCAAGTTGTAATGTCACAGTGAGCCTGTGAGGACACATTGATGTTGTGATGTGACTATAGAGATTTGAATGGCACAGTGAGGCTACGATGTTAGTGGTGTGGCTGATGTCACAATGGGGCTATGGTGTCAACAGTGTGTGAGGCTGTGATGTCAAAGTGTGTCTGTGATATCACCATGAGGCTATGATGTCACAATGAGGATGTGATATCACTTGGGAAAGTGTAATGTTACATTTAGGCTGCTATGTCAGTAATGAGAAAGATGTCAGAGTGAGTCTATGATGTCACTGGAGATTCAATTATGTCAGAGGTAAACCGACTGCATGACAGTAATACTGGTGAGGCTATGATGTCAAAGGCTGTGTTCGTACTGGTGTGGCAGTGATGTCAGTGTTCTGACTTATGTCATTTGTGATGCTGATGTCACAGGTGTGGCTCTGCAATCCTTAGTGAGACTGTGATATCACAGTGAATCTGTAATGTCAGTGGCAAGACTGATGCCACAATGAGACTATGATGTAACAGGTGAGCCTGTGGTGTCAGTGGGCAAGTTGTGAGTCAATTAGAGGCAGTGATATTACCGTGAATTTGTGATATCACAGTGATGCTTTGATATCAATGGTGATAGACTATGACATTACTGTTCAGTTGAGATTTCAGTGGTTACGCTGTGATGTCAGAAGTGAGGCTACTCCACACAAGTTAGGGCCGAAGCAATCATAATAGGACTTTGCATGCCCTGCGCAATGTCCAACACACTATTGACATCACAAAGTCTAGCATCTGCTAAAGGCACCAAGATCCTTGGAGGCAAGGAATTGGCAGCCACAGTAGTGTTCCTATGCTTAAGGGGAACACAAGAAAGGGTTCAGGGAAATGCCACTGTGTCCTTGTACGTCATCGGAGAGGAGGGTCCAAAGGAGAATCAGGGATGCATATTAAAGAACTCTCTGGGAATTGGGGTGGGAGGCACTGGGGGATGGGGAGGGAGGGGTGAGGGGAGGGGGAGCAAGGAATTTGGGGGGAGGAGGAGGGAGGGAGGGAACCGGTGTACCTATTAAGTTTGTATGAGCAGAAATAATAATAAAAAATGTTAAAAAAAAAAAGAAGTGAGGCTGTCAGTGAAGAGGCTCAAATGTCACAGTGAGGCTGAGATGTTTCTGATGACTGTGATACCACAGGGAGGCTGTGTTTTCACTGTTCAGGTGGTCATGGACCATGAGCCTGAAATGTCAGTGATGAGGCTGTGGTGCCATAGCAAGGCTAGAAAGGATTTCCGTGGTGTCACTGATGCTATGATTTCAGAGGTTAGCCTGTTATGTCATAGTGAGGCTATCATGTCAGAGGTGAGGCTGTATTGTCACAGTTAGAGTGTGATACCATAAATGAAGCTATAATGACACAGTAAGGCTGTGATATCACTGTAAAGCTGTGATGTCACTGTGAGGCTGTAACATCACAGAGAGGTGTGATGTTACAGGGAGGCTGTGTGGTCACTGTGGAAGATATGATGTCAGTTGTAATACTAATTTTACTAAGAGGTTAGGATGTAACAGGTAAGTCTGTGATGTAACAGGTTAGACTATGAGGTGATAGTGAAGCTGTGAGGTCACTGTGAGGCTGTGATATCAGTGGGAAGATTGATGTCACAATGAGGCAGTGGTGTCACTGTTTATGATGTAAAGGCTATGATGTCAGAGGTGAACCTGTGATGTCATAGTGATATGTTGAAACTGTGAGGCTCTAAACTCAGAGTTGATGCTGTGATATCACAGTTTGGCGATGATTTCAAAGGTGAGCCTGTCCCATCACTGGCTGTGAGCCTGTGCTATCTGGAGTGAGGCTGTGGTGTCATAGTAAAGGTAGGTAAGATACCAGTTGTTAGACTGTGATGCCACCGTGTGGCTTTGATGTCACCCTGTGTCTGTTTTCCCGGTGAGGCTGTGATGTCACCATGAGGATGTGATGTCACAGTGAGGCTGTGAAGTCAGTGGTTAGGCTGCAATTTCATAAGTGAGACTGGTATGAGAGATGAGGCTGAGATGTTGCTTCACAATGTGATATAACTGGTGAGACTATCTATTATTTCACAGTGAGATTATGATGTCACCATGAGTGACAAAATGGTGTCAATATTTTGACTATAATGTCATGGTAAGGGCTGTCCTATAAGTGGTGAGGCTGTGATGTCACAGTGAGGGTGTATTGGTACAGTTTGGCTGTGATGTCTCAGTAAAGCTGTGATGCCACAGTGAGGTTATGATGTCACCATTGAGCTGTGGTGCCACTGATGTTGCTTTAACATGACAGTGTGGCTTTGATGTCACTGTGAGGCTATGATGTCAGGGATGAAGGTTTTTGTCACAATAGTGCTTTGATGATACAGTATGGCTGTGATGTCACACTGATACTGTGATGTCACTGTGAGGTTGTGATGTCGCTGGGGATGTTGTGATGTCACAGTGAGGTTTTGATGTCAATAGCGACACTGTGGTGTCATAGAGAGGCTGTCACATTTCAGTGAGCCTCTTTGGACAGTGATGAAGGTGTGGTGTCAAAATGAGGCTAGGTAGGATGTCAGTGATGAGATTTGTCATGATGCATTGCGGTGATGAATTCAGAGGTAAGTCTGTGATGAAAAAGTGAGGCTATAATAACAGAGTCAAGGTTGTATTGTCGCAGTAGGGCAATGATTTCAGAGGTGAACCTGTGATGTTATAATGAGGCCATGATGTCACAGTGAGACTATGTCAGAGGTGTGTATGTGATGTCACCATGAGGCTATTATATCAGTGGCAAGACTGACATCACAGTGAGTTTGTGATGTCATAGTGTGGCTGTAATATTACTGTGAGTTTGTGATGTCACTGGGGAAGTTGTGATATCAGTGAGTTTGTGATGTTAATAGCAACACTGTGGTGTCGCATTGAGGCTGTCATGTTTCAGTGACCTTGTGAGGTCAGCGGTGAGGCTTTGGTGAGATAATCAGCCTAGATAGGATGTCAATGATGAGAGTGTGATATTGCATTGAGAGTATGAGTTCAGAAGTGATCCTGTGATGTTATAGTGAGGCTGTGATAAAACAGTGATTCTATGTCAGAGTCAATGATGTGATGTCACAGTTGGGCAATGATTATAGAATTGAGCCGGTGTGATGTCATAGTGAGGCCATCATGTCAGTGAGGGTATGATTCAGTGGTGAGGCTGAGATTTCATAGTGAGGCTGTGTTGTAACCAGTGATGCCACGACATCACATTGAGGCTGAGTTGTCAGTGGAGCATGACTATGACATCACAGTGAAGATGTGATTTGAGTGGTTAGACTCACACCAGAATGAGGCTGGTATGAGTGATGAGGGTATGTCATGGTTAGGCACAGATGTCATCTTGACTGTTGGGGGTTTGAGCTCTGGGCACAGTTGTAGAGAGTTGATGATTGTGTTAAGCCCAGAGCAAACCTGAAGGAGATTGTCTAGCTGATGGGTAAGACTCGGCCCATGGTGGGTGGAATTATGCCCTGGATAAATCATAGAGAGCTGGTTGAGAGGGTTGGCATCCTTCTGCTCACTTGGCCAGACATGCTGGTCTGGCAAGTAAGGATTGTTCATCTCTCAGCTGTTATGCAATAATTGTGTGGCCAGTTCCCTCAGCCCTGATTTTGGTGCATGCTTTCCCGTCAAGCTGGACTGAGAACTGTAACTGGCCTATTGTAAGGAAATAAACCTCTTCTTCCCTTAAGCCATTTGATGTCATTTATCAGCAAGCATACAGGCAAATTACAACAGAATTTGGTACTGGGAGTGGGATGTTGCTGAAAAATCTGATTATGTGGATTTTTTGGCTTTTGAATGATTCTGCTGGACAAAGTTGGAAATACTTGAGAATTTTCACTTTGTGGATTTACAAATACCATTCTTCAGATTTTAGTAGGCCAATTACTGAGAGAGATTGTATGGATGCAATATGTGATGAGAGAAACAAGGACTTTGGTAAAGCTGAATTTAAAGACAATGGACTGGTTTGCTTGACAGAGGAAAGCTGTGTTGGCAGCCTTTAAGGTTTGGATGTGCAAAGGGCAGGCAGCAGAATATCTGCTGCTGTTGCTGAAACAAGTATCAGTGAAGGAAAACCTAGTGACTTGCACTGGGAAGGTGGAAGACATGAAAATCACCATATAGCGAGATCATGGTATGAAAACCCAGATTCCTTCAGGGGCCGAAAGCCCAAGTTGAGGCCATTTCTTGGTCCTGGTTTTGGAATGTGATTACAGGGTTCATGAAAAGCAGCAAAAGCCAAGTGGCAGACTTTGAGTCCTGCAAGATAAGGTGAAGCTTATAGCTACAAATGCAAAACTCGTGTGTTGAAATTGCCAGAACTATGGGATGTATGTTGCAGATGGCTGCAAGTGGAGATTCATCTTGGTTCTAAGGAATTCTCCTTTTATACCTTCAAGCTGCAAACAGACTGGGAATTCCTGTGATTATATGAAGAGCAAAGAAGATGGACATTGAAGTACAGGATGTGGTAATTAGCTGGACTTTCATCTTATTGTTTTCTCATTGTTTCAATACTTCTATTTGGAATATTAAAGATTTTATTTGGAATTTTTAAAGAAAGACTTTTAGTTCCAATTTTAATAACCGAAATTTGAATGAAAACATTTTAAATTCATTTATGAATGTATTTTTAAGATAACTTTTAACATCTGTGGGGACAAGGAATGGTTACAGTTTATAAGTGCTATTGTTTTTCTGTCAGGTTGACAAGGGGTGGAGTGTCATGGTTAGGCACAGGTGTCAACTTGACTGTTGAGGGTTTGAGCTCTGAGCACAGTTGTATAAAGTTGATGGTTTATTTTAGCCCAGAGCAAATCTGAAGGAGATTGTCTAGCTTATGGGGAAGACCCAGCCCATGGTTGGTGGGATTAGGCCCTGGATAAATCACACAGGTCTGGTTGAGAGAGTTGACATCCTTCTGTTCACTTGGCCAGACATGCTGGTCTGGCAATAAGGATTGTCCATTTCTCAGCCATTATGCACTGATGGTGTGACCAGTTCCCTCAGCCCTGGTGTTGGTGTGTGCTCTCCCATCAAGCTAGACTGAGAACTGTAACTGGACTATCGTAAAGAAATAAACCCCTTGTTCTTTTAAGCCATTTGATGTCATTTATCAGCAACCATTCAGGCAAACTGCAAAATGGTATGATGTCACAATGAGGGTGGCATATCATTGGTGAGGCTGTGATGTCATGGTGAGGCTTTGATGTCACTGTGTGGCTGTGGTGACATTGTGATGTCAAAGGGTGCTGGTGATGTCATGGTGGAGGCTGTGAGGACACAGTGAGACTATGATGTCAGTGGCAAGGTTGATATCTCATGAGGCTGTGATGTCGCATTGAGGCTATGTCAGTGTATGTGATGTCATCATATGCCTATTATGTCAGTTTCAAGGCTGATGTCACAGAGAGTTTGTGAAGTCACAATGAGGCTATGACCAACATATCATTGATCTCCCAAAGTCCAGCACGGATCACAAGCACTAGGATCCTTAGAGACAAGGGATTAACAGCCACACTAGTGTTCCTGTACTAAAGGGGAACACAAAAAGAGCTCTAGGCAATGCTACTGAGTCCTTACACCTCATCATAGAGGAGGACCCAGAGGGAAGATTTGACATGCACACTAAAGAATGCTCCAGGAAGGTGGTAGGGGGACTGGGAGAATAGTAGGAATGGGAGAAAAGGAAAAGAACAAGGGGGAAAGGAACAAAGGGATCCAGGGAGGGATGGAGAGTGGGAGAAGAATGGGACAGTTATCAACTATGTATGAGTGGATGAAATAAAAAAAATAGTCTGATGTCAGTGATGAGACTGAGCTGTCACAGTGAGGCTAATATGTTACTGGTGAGGCTGTGATGCTGTTGCGAGGCTTTGATGTCACCATGTGGCTATGGTGTCACCATCAGCTCGTGATGTCACAGGGTGTTAGTTGGTGACGTCACAGAGGAGGCTTTGAGGTTAGAGTGAGACTGTGATGTCAGTGGCAAGGCTGATGTCACAGTGATGCTATGATGTCCATGGTGATGCTGTGAAATCATATTGAGGCTGTATTGTCACAGTGAGGTTATGTCACAGGTGTTTATGTGATATCTCCATGAGGCTATTATGTCAGTGCCAAGGCTGATCTCAGAATGAGTTTGTGATGGTACAGTGAGACTGTGATATTAGTGGTGAGGCTGATGTCACAACGAGGTTTTGATGTTACTGGCAAAGGTGTGATGTCATAATAAGGCTGCAATGTTAGCATTGAGAAAGATGTCATAGTGAGGCTATGATGTCAGTGGTGAACCCACTATGTGACAATGACACTGTTGAAGCTATGATGTCAAAGGCTGTGTTGTCACTGGTGTAGAAGTGATGTCGGTGTTCTGACTAATGTCAGTGGTCATGCAGATGTCACAGGTGAGGTTGTGCTGTCACTGGTGCAGCTGTGATGTCAGAGTGAGGCTGTGATGTCACGGTGAGGTTGTGACGTCAGTAGTGACTGTGCTTTTACAGGGAGATTATGTCATTGGTGAGGCTGTATATTCACTGGTGAGATGCTAATGTCATCGTGAGTTTATTGTTTTGAACTGAGGCTGTGATGTCACAGTGAGACTATGATGTCAGAAGTGAAGCTTTACTTGAGAGAAATGCTTTGATAGCACGGTATGGCTGTGATGCAACAATGAGGCTGTGATATCACAGTGAGGTTGTGATGTGATGTCACAGGAAGGCTGTCATGTTTCATTGAGTGTGTGAGGTCATTGGTGAGTCCATGTTGTCACTTGTGTGGCAATAATTTCAGTGTTCTCACTAATGTCAGCGGCGAAGTTGATGTCACAGATGAGGCTGTGATGTCACAATGAGGCTGTGATATCAGTGGTAAGACTGATGCCACAATGAGGCTATGATGTAACAGGTGAACCTGTGGTGCCAGTGTGCATGCTGTGAGGTCACTGTGAGGCTGTGATGTCACAGTGAGACTATGATGTCAGAGGTGAAGCTTTATGTCACAGTGACGCATTGTTGGCTCAGTATGGCTGTGATGTCACAATGATATTCTGATATCACTGTGAGGTTGTGATATCACTGGGGAAGTTGTGATGTGACAGTGAGTTTATGATGTCAATAGCGACACTGTGGTGTCACAGGGAGGCTGTCAGATTTCAGTGAGACTGTGAGGTCAGTGGTCAGGGTATGGTGTCATAGTGAGACTAGGTAGGATATCAGTGATGTGGGTGTGATGACACATTGAGGCAATGAATTCAGAGGTGAGCCTGTGATGTCATAGTGAGGGTGTGATGTAACAGTGAGGATATAACATCAGAGTCGATGCTGTGATATCACAGTTGGGCAATGATTTCACGTGTGAGCCTGTGATGTCATAGTTAAGCTATCATATCACAGTAAGGCTATGGTGTCACCAGTGATGCCGTGATATCACAGTGAGGCTGAGATGTCAGTGGAGTGAGACTATGACATCACAGTGAGGATGTGATTTCAGTGGTTTGACTGTGATATCAAAATAAAGCTGTTGTGTGTGCTGAGGGTATGATGTCACAGTGAGGCTGGCATGTTACTGGTGAGGCTATGATGCCATCAGGAGTCTTTGATGTCACTGTGAGTTTTGTAGGTCACTGTGGGCTATCATGTCACCATGAGGTGACATAACTCTGGAAGATATGATATCACAGTAAGGCTATGATATCAGTGGCAAGGGTGATGTCACTGTGAGGCTATGATGTTAGTGGTGATGTTCTGAATTGACATTGAGACTGTGATGTCACAGTTAGGCTATGTCAGAAATGTGTATGTTATGTCTCCAGGAGATTATAATGTCAGTGGCAAGGCTGATGTCACAGTTAGTTTGTGATGTATAATGGTTTGAAATGTGTCCATTACAGTCTCATGTGTTTAGCAAGGTCATGGTACCTTGAGAGAAGGAGCTTTGGTCGAGGAAGGCAGTCACAAGGTATGGGCCTTGAGGTGGATTAGTCCAACCCTTCTCCTGGAAGTCTGCTTTGGCTGCAAGCATTCTGTATTTTTCAGCTTCCAAGATGTCTGTGGTGACAGCCTCCTCCAGCTTTGGCCAGCCAGCCACCCTGCCTCTGCTTTGAGAGACTGTAGCTAGCCTCTGGAACCATAAGTTGAATAAATCTCCTTTTCACCCTTAAGTTAATTGACTTTAGGAGTTCTCTTACAGCAACAGTTAAGAGTAACTGTTTCATCGTGTCACAGTGAGGATGTGATGGCATTATTGGGATGCAATGTCAGAGTGAAGCTCTCATGACACAGTGATGTGATGTCACTGGAAAGTTTTGCATGGCACAGTGAGGTTGTGATGTTAATGCTGAGACTGATCTCACAATGAGGCTGTGATGTCACTGGTAAAGGTGTCATGTCACAATAAGGCTGGAATTTCAGTGATGAGAAAGACATCATAGTGAGTCTATCATGTCACTGGTGAGGCTATGATGTCAGTTGTGAACCTACCACATGACAGTGACACTGGTGAGTTTGTGATGTCAAAGGCTGTGTGGTCACAGGTATGGCAGTGATGTCAGTATTCTGACTAATGTCAATGGCGATGATGATGTCACAGGTGAGGCTGTGCTGTCACTGGTGAGCCCATGCTGTCACAATGAGGCTGTGATGCACTGTGAAGGTTGGATATCTCTGTGCTGTATGCTGCCATGTCATAATGAGGTGACAACACTCTGGAAGGTGTGATGTCATGGGCAGGCTGTGATGTCAGTGGCAAGACTGATGTCACAATGAGGTTATGATATAACAGGTGAGCCTGTGGTGTCACACGGAAATGGTGATATCATGGTGGAGGCTGTGAGGTCAGTTAGACTGTGATGTCAGTGGCAAGACTGATGTAATAATGAGGCTATGATGTCCATGGTGATGCTATGATGTCACACTGAGGTGTGATGTCACAGTGAGGCTGTCAGAAATGTGTATTTGATGCCACCATAAGACTATTATGTGATTGGCAAGGCTGATGTCACAGAGAATATGTGATGTCACAGTGAGGCTGTGACTACACTGTCAGGTTGTAATATCACAGCGAGACTCTGATGACAGTGATATTGTGTCAAAGGGAGGCTGTGACGTTACAGAGAGGCTATGATGTCAGAGGTGAAGCTTTATGTCACAGTGACGCTTTGATGGCATGGTATAGCTGTGATGTCACAATGAGGCTGTGATGTTACTATGAGGTTGTGATATTACTGGGGAAAGGGTAATGTCACAGTGAGGATGTGATGTCAATAGTGACACTGTGGTGTCACAGGAAGGCTGTCATGTTTCATTGACCCTGTGAGGTCAGTGGTGAGGTTAAGGTGCCACAGCTAGGTAGGATGTCAGTGATGAGGGTGTGAAGTCACATTGAGTCTATGATTTCAGAGGTAAGCCCTTGACGTCATAGGGAGGATGTGATGAAACAGTGAAGCTATAAGGCCAGAGTCGATTCTGTGATGTCTCAGTTGGGCAATGACTTCAGAGGTAAGCCTGTGATGTCTCAGTGAGGATGTGAGGTCAGAAATGAGGCTATAATACCACAGAGAGGCTGTTATATCACAGTGCAGCTGTGATATCACCTGAGACTGTGACATCACAGAGAGGTTGTGATGTCACTGTGAGGCTATCAGGTCACTGTGGAAGATGTAAAGTAAGTGGCAACGTTGATTTAAGCATGAGGCTATAGAGAACAGGTGAATCTATAATGAGTTCACAGTGAGGCTGTGATATCTCTGGGAAGATTGGGGTCACAATGAGACAGTGATGTAACATGTGAGGCTGTGGTATCACTGTTTATGATGTCAAAGGCTATGATGTCCTGCTGAGGCTATCATGTCAGTGTTAGCCTATGCTAATTGTGGTGAGTCTGTTGTGTCATAGTAAGGCTAGGTAGGATATAAGTGATGAGGCTGTAATGTTACAGTGTGGTTGTGATATCACCAGAAGGTTGTGATGTCATAATGAGGTTGTGATGTCAGTAGTAAGACTGATGTCACCATGAGGCTATGATGTGATAGGTGAGCCTGTAGTGTCAGTGGGCAGGTTGTGAGGTCACTGTGAGGATGTGATGTTACAGTGAGGCTCTGATGTCAGGGCTGATTCCATGAGATATCAGTGAGGCTGTGACATCGTTGTGATGATTGGATTTCACAGTGAGTTTAGGATATCAGAGGTGTGGCTATGCAGTCACACTGAGATTGTAATGTCAGAGGAGAGGCCATGATGTCACAGTGAGTCAGTGATGTCAGTGGTAAATTGATGCAACAGAGTCTATGATGTAACAGGTGAGCCTGTGGTGTTAGTGGGCATGCTGTAAGGTCATTGTTAGTCTGTGATGCCACCATGAGTCTTTGATGTCACCGTGTGACTGTGGTGTCACGATAAGTCTGTGATGTCACAAGGAGTTGGAGATACCACGTTTGAGTCTATAAATTCTCAGTGAGACTGTGATGTCAGTTGTGTGACTGATTTAACAGTGAGGCTATGATGCCAGTTGAGACCTGTAATGTCACATTGAGGCTTTGAAGTCACAGTGAGGCTATGTCAGAAGTGTGTATGTGATATCACCATGAGGCTATTATGTCAATGGAAGACTGATATTACAGTGAGTTTGTGAGGACACAATAAGGCCTTGATGGCAATGTCAAGTTATAATGTCACAGTGAGGCTGTGCAGACATAGTGTGGCTATGATGTCACAGAGAGGCTCTGATGACACAGTGATGTGATGTACTGGAGATGTTTTGATGGCACAGTGAGGCTGCGATGTTATGGTGAGGCTGATGTAACAATGAGGCAGTGATGTCACTGGTGAAGGTGTGGTATCCCAATAAGGCTGGAATATCAGTGGAGAGAAATATATCATAGTGAATCTATACTATAACTGGTGAGGCTATGATGTCAGCGGTGAACCTATTACATGACAGTGACACTGGACAGGCTATGATGTTAAAGTCTGTGTTGTCACTGTGAGGCTGTGCTGTGGCAGTGAGGCTGTGATATTAGGGCTGATTCTATGAGATGTCAGTGAGGCTGTGATGTTAGGGATGATACTTATATATCACAGTCAGTTTAGGACTTCAGTGGTGAGGCTGTGAAATCACACTGAGCCTGTGATGTCAGAGGATTGGCTGTGATGTCGCTGTGTGGCCATGATGGTAGAAATGATCCTATAAAGCCACAGTGAGGCTCTGTTATCAATGTGAAGCTGTGATGTTACTATGAAGCTGTGATATCACAGAGAGGTTATGATGTTACAATGTGACTCTGAGGTCACTGTGGAAGTTGTGATATCAGTGGCAAGACTGATTTCACCTTCAGGCTACGATGTAACAGGTGAATCTATGATGTTATAATTTAGACTGTGAGGTCACAGTGAGGCTTTGAGTTCACTGTGCGGTGGTGATATCTGTGTGAAGATTGATGAAACAGTGAGGCACTGATTTAACATGTGAGGTGGTGATGTCACTGTTTATGATGTCAAAGATTGTAACTGCTGAGGCTGTCACGTCACTGTGAGCCTATTCTATCTGTGGTGAGAGTGCAATGTCATGATAAAGCTAGGTAGGATACCAGTGGTGAGGCTGTGAGGTCACAGTATGGCTTTGTTGTCACATTGAGGCTGTGATGTCACAGTGAGGCCTTGATGTTATAGTGAAGCTGTGATTTCACACTCCAGCTATAAGTTCAGTGGTTAGGCTGTGATTTAAAACGTGACACTGATGTGAGAGATGAGGCTGAGATGTTGAAATGAAAATGTGATATTAACGGTGAAACTGTGATGCCATAGTGAGGTTTTGATGTCACCATTAGGCTGTAGTTTCACTGGAGAAGCTGCTGTAATATCACAATGAGCCTGTCCTATCAGTGGTGAGGATGTGATGTCAGTGAGGTTGTGATGTCACAGTGGGGTTGTGATTCCAGAATTAACTGTGCTTTCACAGAGAGACTATGCAATTGTTGAGGCTGTATTGTCATTGGTGAGGCTCAAATGTCAGGGAATTTATTGTGTCAAACTGAGGCTGTGATGGCACAATGAAGCTATGATGTCAGAGGTGAATAATTATGTCACAGTGATGCTTTGATGGCACGTTATTGCTGTGATGTCAAAATGAGGCTGTGATGTCACTGTGAGGTTGTGATGTCAGAATGAAGCGGTGATGGCACACTGCAACTGTGAGGGCAGTGGTTAGGCTATGATTTCAAAAGTGAGAATGATGTGACACGAGGCTGTGATGTCTAATAGATGATTTGATGTAACTGATGAGGCTGTGATGCCACAGTGAGGTTATGATATCACCATGAAGATGTGGTGTCACTGGTGGTGCTTTACTATCTCAGTAAGCCTGTCTTATCAGTGGTGAGGCTGTGATGTCACAGTAAGGCTGTGCTGGCAGAGTGTGCCTGTGATGTCACAGTGAAGTTGTGATGTCAGAATGAGGTTGTGATATCAGTAGTGACTGCTTTCACACGGAGATTCTGTCATTTGTGAGGCTGTATTGTCACTGTTGGGCACTAATGTCACAGTGAGTTTATTTTGTCAAACTGAGGCTGTGATGTCACTGTGAGGCTATGACGTCTGCTAGGATGTCAATGATGAGGTGTGATGTCGCATTCAGGCTATGATTTCAGAGGTGAGCCTGTGATGTCATAGTGAGGCTGTGATGAAACAGTGATGTTGTGATGTCACAGTGATGTTGTGGTGTCAGTAGACACTGATTTCACCAGGAGACTATGTCATTTTTGAGGCTGTATTGTCCCTGTTGAGCCTCTAATGTCACAGTGAGTTTATTGTGTCCAGGTGAGGCTGTGATGTCAGAATTGAACTTTATGTCACAGTGATGCTTTGATGGCAGAGTATGACTGTGATGTCACCATGAGGCTGTGATGTTACTGTGAGGTTGTGATATCAGTGGGGAAGTTTGATGTCACAGTAAGATTTTGATGTCAATAGCAACACTGTGGTGTCACAGGGAGGATGTCATGTTTCAGTAGGCCTGTGAGAACTATGGTGAGGTGCCCTAGTGAGGCTAGGTAGAATGTTAGTGATGACCTACTGAGGCTGTGATTTCAGAGGTGGGCCTGTGATGTCATAGTGAGGCTGTGATGAAACAGTGAGGATATAACCTCAGAGGTGACCCTGTGAAATGATAGGGAGTTTGTGATGTCACGGTGGAGTCTGTGAGATCACAGTAAGACTGTGATGTCGGTGGCATGGCTGATGTCACGGTGAGGATATGATGTCAGTTGTGATGCTGTGATGTCACACTGAAGCTGTGATGATGTCACAGTGAGGCTATAAACTCAGAGATGAGGTTGTGAGGTCACAGTGAGACTGTGTTCTCACCAGGGATGCCATAATATCACAGTGAGGCTGTGATGTCAGTGGAGTGAGACTATGACATCACAGTGAGGATGTGATTTCATCGATTAAGCTGTAATATCAGAAATGAGACTGATGTGAGTGATGAGGGTATGGAGTCACTATGTGGCTGACATGTCACTGGTACAGCTGTGATGCCACCATGATGCATTGATGTCACCATTTGTCTGTGGTGACACTTTGAGCTTGTAATGTCACAGGAAGTCGGTGATGTCATGGTGGAATCTGTGAAGTCACACTGTGACTGACATGTCAATGCAAAGACTGATGTCAAGATGTGTCTTTGTCTGTGGTGATGTGATGTCACAGTGAAGCTATGTCAGAAATGTGTATGTGATGTCACCATGAAGCTATTATGTCAGTGGCAAAGCTGATCTCATGGAAAGTTTGTGATGTCAGTGTGATGTCAGAGGTGAGGTTGCAATGTCACAGTGAATCTGTGATGTGAGAAATGAGACTATTATGTGACAGTGAGGCTGTGATGTTGCTGTGTAGGTGTGATGTCACTATGACGCTCTGACATAACACAGAGGTTGTGATGTCACAGTGAGGCTGTGAGGTCACTGTGGAAGATGTGATGTCAGTGGAAAGACTGATTTCACCATGAGGCTATGATGTAACAGGTGAGTATGTGAGGTCAGAGAGAGGATATGATGTCACTGTGTGCTGCGATATTTGTGGAAAGATTGATGTCACAATGAGTCAGTGATGAAACATGTGAGACTGTGGTGTCACTGTTTATGTCAAAGACTGTCATGTCACTGCAGAGGCTGTCATGTGATTGTGAGCCTGTGCTAACTGCGGTGAAGCTGTGGTGTCATAGTAAGGCTGGTGAGGCTGTGATGTCACTGTGAGGATAGATATCACAGTGCAGCGTGAGTTCAGTGGTTAGGCTGTGATTTCACAATTGAGACTGATGTCAGAGATAAGGCTGAGATGTAGCATTGACAATGTGATATAACTGGTGAAGTTGTGATGCCATAGAGAGATCATAATGTCACCATGAGGCTGTGGTGTCACTGGTGAGGCTGTAATATCATGGTGAGCCTGTCATATCAATGATGAGGCTGTGATGTCACAATGAGGCTTTGTTGGCGCAGTGTGGCTGTGGTGTCACAGTGAGATTGTGATGTCACTGTGAAGTTGTGATGTCACAGTGAGGTTGCAATATCAATAGTGAAACGGTAGTGTCACAGGGAGGCTGTCTTGTTTCAGTGAGCCTGTGAGGTTAGTGGTGTAGCTGTGGTATCATAGCAGTCTAGGTAGGATGACAGTGATGAGGGTATGATGTTGCATTGAGGCTATGATTTCAGAGGTGAGCCTGTGATGTCATAGTAAGTTGAGATGAAACAATAAGGCTATATCGTCAGAGTCGATGCTGTGATGTCACACTTGGGCAATGATTTCAGAGGTGAGCCTATGATGTCATAATTAGGCTCTGATGTCACGGTAAGACTGTAAGTTCAGAGTTGAGGCTTTGATGTCATAGTGAGGCAATGATGTCACAGGGAGTTTGTGATGTCATATTGGGGGTTGTGAGGTTACAGTGAGATTGTGTCATCAGCTACAAGGCTGATGAAAAAGGAGAGGCTGTTTTCACTGTAAGCCTGTCATATCAGTGGTGAGGCTGTGATTATACCATGAGGCTGTGCTGGCACAGTGTGGCTATGGAGTCGCAGTGAGGTTGTGATGTCACAATCAGGTTGTGATGTCACAATCAGGTTGTGATGTCAGTAGTGACTGCTTTCCAGGGAGATTATGTCTTTGGTGAGCCTGTATTTTCACTGGTGAGGCTCTCATGTCATAGTTTATTGTGTCAAACTAATGCTGTGATGTCACAATCAGGCTTTATGTCACAGTGATGCCTTGATGGCACAGTATGGCTGTGAAGTCACAATGAGGCTGTGATGTCTCTGTGAGGTTGTGATGTCACTGGGGAAGTTGTGATGTTAGAGTGAGGTTGTAATGTCAATAGCAACACTATGGTGTCACAGGGAGGCTGTCATGTTTCAGTGAGCATGTGAGGTCAGTGGTGTGGCTCTGGTGTCATAGTAGAATGTCAATGATGATGATGTGAAGTCGCATTGAGGCTATGATTTCAGCAGTAAATCTGTGATGTCAAAGTGGTGCTGTCATGTCACAGTGAGGCTATAACCTCATGTCACAGTAAGGCTGTGTTGGTGTGGCAATGATGTCAGTGTTATGACTGATATCAGTGGCATCCCTGATGTCACAGATGAGGCTATGCTGTAACTGATAAGGCTTTGATGTCACAGTGAAGCTGTGATGTCAGTGGTAAGACTGATGCCACATTGAGGCTATGATGTAACAGGTGAGATTGTGGTGTTAATGGGCAGGCTGTGTGATCATTGTGAGGCTGTGATGTCACAGTGAAGCTCTGATATCACAGTGAGGCTGTGAGGACACAGCTTGGCTATAATGTCATTGTGAGGCTCTAATGATACAGTGATGTTGTGATGTCACTGGAGGGGTTTGGTTGGTATAGTAAGGCTGTGACGTTAGTGATGATGCTGATGTCACAGTGAGGCTGTGATGGAACTGTCAGCTTTAATGTCACAGTAAGGCTGTGAGGACACAGTTTTTGCTATGATTTCACAATGAGTTTCTGATGACTGTGTGATGTGATGTCACTGGAGAGGTTTGGTTGGCACAGTAAGGCTGTGATGTTAGTGGTGAGGCTAATGTCATGATGAGGTTGTGACTTCACTGGTGAAGGTATAGTATCTCAATAAGGCTAGAATATCAGTGGTGAGTAAATAATGTAACTGCTGAAGCTATGATGTCAGTGGTGAACCTATTACATATCAGTGACACTGGTGAGGTTTTGACTAACTAATGTCAGTGGCGATGCTTATGTCACAGGTGAGGCTGTGCTGTCACTAGTGAGGCCATGATGTCACACTGATGCTATGATGCCACTCTGAAGGTTGTATGTCACTATAGGCTGTCATGTCAATGAGAAGTGATATCAATCTGGAAGCTGTGATATCACAGTAAGGCTGAGATGTCAGTGGTAAGACTGATGTCACAATGAGGCTATGATGTAACAGTTAAGCATCTGGTGTCAGTGGGCAGTTTATGAGGTAACTGTGAGGCTGTGATCTTGCAGTGAGGCTCTGAGGTCAGGTCTGATTCTATCATGTGTCAGTGAGGCTATGATATCAGGGATGATGCTTGGATTTCACAGTGAGGTTAGGATGTCACTAACAGACATCAAAGGAGGGTGTGATTTTTCATGAGGCTGTGAGGCCAGTGGTTAGGCTGTGATTTCAGAAGTGAGACTGATGTGAGAGATGTTGTATTGATGCTGTGATATAACTGGTGAGGCTGTCATACCAAAGTGAGGTTATGATGTCACTATGAGACTGTGGGGTCCCTGGTGATGCTGTGATATCACAGTGAGCCTGTCATATCAATCAGGATATGATGTCCCAGTGAGGCTGTGCTGACACAGTGTGTCTATGATTTCACAGCGAGGTCTGATTTCACAGTGATGTCGTGATGTCAGTAGTGACTGTGCTTTCACAGGGAGACTATGTTATTGATGAGGTTGTATTGTCCCTGGTGATGCTCTAATGTAACCGTGAGTATGTTGTGTCAGACTGAAGCTGTGATGTCACAGTGAGACGATGAAGTCAAAGGTGAAGCTTTATGTCACAGTGATGCATTCGTGATGTGGTATGCCTGTGATGTCACAATGACACTGTGCAGTCACACTGAGGCAGTGATTTCAGAAGAGATGCTGTGATGTCACTGTGAAGCAGTGATGTTACCGTGAGGTTGTGATATCACAGTGAGTCTGTGATATCATTGGTGATAGACTATGACATCACAATTCAGCAGAGAGTTCAGTGGTTAGGCTGGGATGTCAGAAATGAGGCTGATGTCAATGATGAGGCTGACATGTCATAATGAGGGTGAGATGTTACTGGTGAGGCTGTGATATCACTGTGAAGCTGTGATGTCACTGTGAGGCTGTGAAATCACAGAGAGGTTGTGATGTCACAGTGAGGCTGTGAGGTCACTGTGGAAGATGTGATGTCAGTGGGAAGGCTGATTTCACCATGAGGCTATGATGTAACAGGTGATTCTATGATGTAACAGGTTAAATTCTGACATCACAATGAGGCTGTGAGTTCACTGTGAGGCTGTGATATCTGAGAAGATTGATGTCACAATGAGGATGAGGAAGTGATGAAACTTTGTGGTGCTGTTGATGGTCACTGTTTATAATGTCAAAGACTATGATGTCACTGCTGAAAGTATCACATCACACATCACCATGAGCCTGTGCTAACTCTGGTAAGTCTGTGGGGTCATATAAAGACTAGTTAGGAAACCAGTGGTGTATCTGTGATGGCACAGTGTGGTTGTGATATCACCATGAGGCCGTGATGTCACAGTGTGGCTATGATGTCACAGTGAGGCTGTGATATCACAGTGCAGCTGTGAGGTCAGTGGTTAGGCTATGACTTCAGAAGTGAGACAGATGTGAGGGACAAGGCTGCAATGTGACATTGACAATGTGATATAACTGGTGAGGCTTTGATTCCACAGTGTGGTTGTGGTATCATAGTGAGGTGGTTACGTCTGTAGTGACTGCTTTCATACGGACACTATACTATTGGTGAGGTTGTATTGTCACTAGTGAGGCTCTAATGTCACAGTGAATTTATTGTGTCAAACTGAGGCTCTGATGACACATTGATGCTGTGATGATAGAGGAGATGCTATGAGATATCACAGTGAGATTATGATGTCAGCATATGGCATGTTGTCACTGATGAGGCTGTAATATCAAAATGAACCTGTGGTATCAGTAGCGAGGCTGTGATGTAACAGGTTAGACTTAGAGGTCACAGTGAGGCTGTGAAGTCACTATGAGGCTATAATGTTAGCGTCAATGCTGTGATGTCACAGTTGGGCAAGTATTCCAAAGGTGAACCTGTGATGTCATAGTGAGGTTGTCATGTGACAGTGAGAATATAATTTCAGAGGTGAAGCTGTGATGTTACTGGTGAAGTTGATGTCACAATGAAGCTATGATGTCACTGGTGAAGGTGTAATGTCTCAATAAGACTGGAATATCAGTGGTGAGAAAGATGCCATAGTTAGTCTATGATGTCCCTGGTGAGGTTGTGATATCAAAGACTGTTTTGTCACTGGTATGGCAGTGATATCAGTGTTCTGATTGTCAGTGGTAACGCTGATGTCACAGGTGAGGCTGTAGTTTCAGTGGTGAGGCTGTGATGTCACACTGAGGCTGTATTGTCATTGTGAAAGTTGTATGTCACTGTGGGCTGTCATGTCACCATGAGGTGATATCACACTTGAAGCTTTGATGTCACAGTGAGGCTGTGACTTCAGTGGCAAGACTAAAGTCACAATGAGGCTATGATATAACACTGTTGCCTGTGGTGTCAGTGAGCAGGCTGTGAGGTTACTGTAAGGCTATACTGGGAGTGTGGCTGTGATGTCACAGTGAGGTTGTGATATCATAGTGAGTTTGTGATATCAGTGGTGACTGTGCTTTCACAGGAGACTATGTCATTAGTGAGGCTGTATTATTACTGGTGAGGCTCAAATGTCACAGTGAAGCTATAATGTCAGAGGTGAATGTTTATGTGACAGTGATGCTTTGATTGCATGGTATGGCTGTGATGTCACTGTGAACTTTTGATGTTACTGGGGAAGTTGTGATGTCACTGTGGGATCGTGATATCTTTAGCAATAATGTGGCGTCACTGGGAGGCTATCAAAATTCAGTGAGCCTGTGAGGTCAGTGTTGTGGCTGTGCAGCCATAGTGAGGCAAGGTAGGATGAGGGTGTGATGTCATATTGAGGCTATGATTTCAGAGGTGAGCCTATGATGTCATAGTGAAGCTGTGATGAAACAGTGAGGCTATAACACTAGAGTTGATGCTGTGATTTCACAGTTGGGCAATGATTTCAGAGAAGAGCCTGTGATGTCATAGTAAGGCTGTGATATCACAGTCAGGCTATGACTTCAGAGTTGAGACTGTGAAGTCACAGTGAGGCTGTGTTGTCCTCAGTGATCCCATGATATCACAGTGAGGCTGTGATGTCAGTGGAGCGAGACTGTGACACCACAGTGAGGATGTGATTTCAGTGGTTAGGCTGTGATATCAGAATGAGGCTGATGTGATCGAGGATGATATGATGTCACAGTGAGGCTGGCATGTCACAGTGAGGCTGTGTTGTCCTCAGTGATCCCATGATATCACAGTGAGGCTGTGATGTCAGTGGAGCGAGACTGTGACACCACAGTGAGGATGTGATTTCAGTGGTTAGGCTGTGATATCAGAATGAGGCTGATGTGATCGAGGATGATATGATGTCACAGTGAGGCTGGCATGTCACTGGTGAGGCTGTGATTCCACCATTAGGCTTTGATGTCACCTTGTTGCTGTGGTGTCACTGTGAGCCTGTGATATCACAGTGATGTTGTGATATCACTGGAGATGTTTGGATGGCAAAGTGATGCTGTGATGTTAGTGGTAAGGCTGACGTCACAATGAGGCTGTCATACCACTGGTGATGATGTGATGTCACAATAAGACTGGAATTTCAGTGGTGAGAAAGATGTAGTAGTGAGTCTATGATATCACTTGTGAGGCTATCATGTCAATGGTGAACCTATTACATGACAGTGACACTGGTGAGTCTGTGATGTCAAAGGCTGTGTTATCACTGGTGTGGCAGTTATATCAGTGTTCTAATGTCCCTGGTGACACTGATATCACAGGTGAGACTGTGCTGTCACTGATGAGGCCTTGATATCACACTGATGCTGATATCACTGTAAAAGTTATATGTCACTGTGGGGTGTCATGTCACCATGAGGTGATATCACTCTAGAAGATATGATTTCATAGTGAGGCTGTAATATCACTGTGAAGCTGTGACATAACAGAGAGGTTGTGATGTCACAGTGAGAATGAGATATCACTATGGAAGGCGTGATGTCCGTGGCAAGACTGGTTTCAACATGAGGCTATGATGTAACAGGTGAGTCTATGATGTAATACATTGGACTGTGAGGTCACAGTGAGGCTGTGAGGTCACTGTGAGGCTGTGATATCTGTGGGAAGATTGATGTCAGGATAAGATAATGATGTAACATATGAGGTTGTGGTGTGTATTAATGTTCTCTAGAATCACGGATTTCATAGAATGAATATATATATATGAAATTTATCGTGTTGACTACATATATGGCTGAGGTAATCCATGGATAGGTGCCAGTAGCTGAAGTTGTCCAACGATGGCAGCCAGTAGCCAAGATAGTTCCAACAATGGCTGCCAATAGCTTAGCTGCTCAGTTCGGTAGTCAAATAGGTGATGGCTGAAGGCTGGAGAACTCATACAGTCTTAGTGTAGTCAAAGTCTAGATGGTTGAAGAAACCAGGTGGCCGGAAGGAAGAACAATTCCTAGCACAGCTGCAAGAATGCATCAATTCTCTTTGTTAGCTCCTTTTTATATGATGCAGTACTGGGAGGATCCTATGAGAGCTTTGGAGGACCTGATAGGATCTAGGGCTGGTATAATCCTATCAAGTGGTCTCAGTCGATCCTTTCCAATGGTAATTAATACCGTGTGGTCAAGTTGACACCTAGGCTTTTGATGTTAAAGGCTATGATGTCACTGCTGAGGCTGTCACACCACAGTGAGCCTGTGCTATCTGTGGTGTGGCTGTAGTGTCACAGTAGAGCTAGGTAAGATACCAGTGGTGAGGCTGTGATGTCACAGTGTGGCTGTGACATTCCCATGAGGCTACGATGTCACAGTGCAGCTCTGAGGTCAGTGATCAGGCTGTGATTTTAAAAGTGAGACTGGTGGGAGAGATGTGGCAGAGATATCACATTGATGCCATAGTGAGGTTATGATGTCACCATGAGGCTGTGATGTCACTGGTGCAGCTGTAAAATCATGGTGAGCCTGTCCTATCAGTGGTAAGGCTGTGATGTCACAGTGAGGCTGTGTTGGCACACTGTGGCTGTGATGTCACAATGAGGTTGGGATATCAGTAGTGACTGTGCTTTCTCAGAGAGACTGTCATTGGTATGGCTGTATTGTCACTGGTAAGGCTCTAATTTAACAGTGAGTTTATTGTGTCAAACTGAGCCTGTGATGTCACTGGAAAGTTGTGATGTCATAGTGAGGTTGTGATGTCAGTGGTGATGCGGTGGTGCCACATTGAGGCTGTAATGTCACAGTGAGGCTTTGTCAGAGGTGTACGTGTTATGTCACCATGAGGCTAATATGTCAGTGGCAAGGCTGATGTCACAGAGAATTTTTGATGTCACAGTGAGGTTGTGATTCACCATCAGGTTGTAATGTCACAGTGAGACTGTAAGGGCACAATATTGCTATGATGTCACAGTGAGTCTCTGATGGCACAGAGATGTTGTGATGTCACTGGAGAGGTTTTGATCGTACATTTAGTCTATGATGTTAGTAGTGAGGCTGATGACACAATGATGCTGTAATGTCACAATAAGGCTGGAATGTCAGTGTTGAGAAAGATGTCATACTGAGTGTATGGTGTCACTGGAGAGGCAATCATGGCAGTGGTAAACCTATTATGTGACAGTGACACTGTTGAGGCTGTGATGTAAAAGGCTGCATTGTCATTGGTGTGGCAGTGATGTCAATGTTTTGACTAAAGTCATTTGCGACGCTGATGTTACAAGTAAAGCCGTGTTGTCACTGTTGAGGCCATGATGTAACACTGAGGCACTGATGTTTGTATGTCATGTCATTGTGAGGGATATCACTCTGAAGGCTGTGATGAGTCTATGATGTCAGTGGCAAAGCTCACATCACAATGAGTCTATGATGTAACAATTGAGCCTCTGGTGTCAGTGGGAAGGTTCTGAGATCACTTTGAGGCTGTGATGACAGTGCCAAGACTCAGTGAGGCTGTGATATCAGTGGTGAGAGATTATGACATCACAGTTCCACTGAGATTTCAATGGTTAGGCTGTAAAGTCAGAAGTGAGGCTGATGTCATTGCTGAGCCTGAGATGCCACAGTGAGCCTGGGATGTTATTGGTGAGGCTGTGATGCCACAGAGAGGCTATAGTGTCACTATTGAGGCTGTCATATGACTGTGAGCCTGAATGTCAGTAATGAGACTGTAGTGTTGTACAAGGATAGGCAGTATGTCCGTGGTGTTACTGATGCTATCATATCAGAGGTGAAGGTGTGATGTCACAGTGAGGCTGTGATATCAGAAATGAGATAGTGATGTCACAGTGAGGCTGTGAGGTCACTGTGGAAGATGTGATGTTAGTGGCAAGGCTGATTTCACCATGAAGCTATGATGTAATAGGTTAGTTTATGAGGTAACTGAGGTCATGGTGAGGATGTGAGGACATTGTATGGCTGTGATATCTGTGGTAAGTTTGATATCACAAAGAGGCAGTGATGTAACATGTAAGGCTCTGGTGTCATAGGCTATGATGTCACTGCTGAGGCTGTCAGGTCACTGTGAGCCTGTGCTATCTGTGGTGAATCTGTTGTGTCATGGTAAACCTAGGTAGGATACCTGTGGTGAGGCTGTGATATAACAATGTGACTGTAATGTCACTGTGCAGCTGTGAGGTCAATGGTTATGCTGTGATTTCAAAAATGAGACTGATGTGAGAGGTGAGGCTGAGATGTCACATTGATGATGTGATATAACTCCTGAGGCAATGATGGCACAATGAGGTTATGATGTCACCATGAGGTTTTGGTGTCACTGGTGAGGCTGTAGTATATGGTGAGCCTGTCCTATCAGTGGTGAGGCTGTGATATCGCAGTAAATTTGTGCTGGCACAGTGAGGCTGTGATGTCATAGTGAGGTTGTGATGTCAGTAATGACTGTGCTTTCACAGGGAGTCTATGTCATTGATGAGGATGTATTCTCACTGGTGAGGCTCTAATGTCACAGAAAGTTTATCGTGTCAAACTGAGGCTGTGATGTCACATGAAGCTATGATGTCACAGGTGAAGCTTTATGTCACAGTGATGGTTTGACGGCATAGTATGGCTGTGATGTCACAATGAGGCTGTGATGTCACTGTAAGGATGTGATGTTACTGGAAAAATTGTGATGACACCATGAGGTTGTGATGTCAATAGCGACACTGTAGTGTCACAGGGAGGCCATCATGTTTGAATGAGCCTGTGAGGTCAATGCTGAGGTTGTGATGCCATAGTGAGGCCAGGTATGATATCAGTGATGAGGGTGTGATGTCGCATTGAGGCTATGATTTCAGAGGTGAGACTGTAATGTCAGAGTGAGGCTATGATAAAACACTGAGGCAAAAACGTCAGAGTTGATACTATGATGTCAGAGTCGGGCAATGATTTCAGAGGTGAGCCTGTGATGTCATAGTGAGGTCATCATGTCACAATTAGTTTATATCCTTTGAAGTGAGCTGTCATGTCACAGTGAGGCTGTGTTGTCACAGCTGATACCATGACATTGAGGCTGTGATGTCAGTGGAGCAAGACTATGATATCACAGTGAGGATGTGATTTCAGTGGTTAGGCTGTGATATAAGAATAAGGCTGATGTGTGAGGAGGGTATTATGTCACAGTGAGCCTGGCATGTCACTGGTGAGGCTGTGATGCCACCATGAGGCTTTGATGTCACCATAATCCTGTGATGTCACAGTAAGCCTATGATGGCAGATGTAAAACTTTATGTCCCAGTGATGCTTTGATGGCATGGTATCGCTGAGTTGTCACAATGAGGCTGTGATAGCACTGTGAGTTTGTGATGTCACTGAGGAATTTGTGGTGTCACAGTGAGATTGTGATCTCTATAGCGACACTAGCCTGTCACAGCGAGGCTGTCATGTTTCAGTGATCCTGTGAAATCAGTGATGATGTTGAGGTGCCAGAGTCAGACTAAGCAGAATGTTAATGATGAGGGGTGGTGTCACAATGAAACTATGATTTCAGAGATGAGCCTGTGATAACATAGTGAGGCAGTTATAAGGTTATAATGTCAGAGTCAATGCTGTGATATCACAGTTGGGCAATGATTTCAGAAGTGAGACTGTGATGTCATAGTGCAGCTGTCATGTCACAGTGAGGTTCTAACCTCAGTAGTGAGGCTGTTATGTCACCCTGATGCTGAGATGATATAGAGTAGCTGTGATGTTACAGTGAGTTCGTGATATCAGTTCTGACTCTGCTTTCACAGGGAAACTATGTCATTGGTGAGGCTTTATTTTCCCTGGTAAGGCTCTAATGCCACAGTGAGTTTAATATGTCAAACTGAGGCTGTGATGTCACAGTGTGTCTATGATGTCAGAGGTAAAGCTTTATGTCACAATGATGTTTTGATGACAAGATACAGCTGTGATTTCACAATGAGGCTGTCCTGTCACTGGTGAGGCCATGATGTCACACTGAGGCTATGATGTCACTATGAAGGTTGTATGTCTCTGTGTATGGTCATGTCACTGTGAGGTGATATCACTCTGGAAGTTGTGATATCACCATGAGTCTATGATGTCAGTGGCAAGACTGATGTCACAATGAGGCTATGATGTAACAGGTGAGCCTGTCATGTCAGTGGGCAGGTTTTGAGGTCATTGTGAGGGTGTGATGCTCAGTCAGGCTAGGATGTCAGGGGTGATTTTGTGAGATGTCAGTGTGGCTGTGATGTCAGGAGTGATCCTTGTATTGCACAGTGTTGTTAGAACATCAATCGTGAGTCTGTGCAGTCACACTGAGGCTGTGATGTCAGAGGAGAGGCTGTGATGTCACTGTAAGGCGATGATGTTACCGTTAGTTTGTGATATCACAGTGAGACTGTGATGTCAGTGCTGATACACTATGACATCTCGGTTTGGTTGAGATTTCAGTGGTTAGGCTGTAATGGCAGAAGCAAGTCTGATAAGTGATAAGCTTGAGATATCACAGTGAGCCTGGCATGTTACTGATGAGGCTGTGATGCTACATTGAGGCTGTGGAGTCACTTTGAGACTGTCATGTGACCGTGAGCCTGACATGTCAGTGATGAGGCTGTGGTATCATAGCGAAGCTAGGTAGGATGTCCGTGGTGACACTGATGCTGATTTCAGAGGTCAGCTTGTTATTTCAGTAGTAGAACTAGACATCAAGTGAGGATGTGATTTCAGTGATTAGCCTGTGATATCAGAATGAGAATAATGTGGGTGATGCAGGTATGATGTCACAGTGAGTCTTGCATGTCACTGGTGAGGCTGTGATGCAACTGTGAGGTTTGATGTCATCATGTGGCTGTGGAGTCACTGTGAGCCCATGATGTCACAGGGATTGGGTGATGTCACATTGGAGGCTGTGAGGTCACTGTGGATGATGTGATGTCAGTGGCAAGGCTGTTTTGAACATGAGGCTATAATGTAACAGATTAGACTGTGAGTTCTCAGTAAGGCTGTGATGTCACTGTGAAGCTATACTTGTTGTAAGATTAATGTCACAATGAGTCACTGATGTATCATGTGAATGTATGGTGTCACTGTTTATGAGGTCAAAGCCTATGATACCACTGCTGAGGCTGTCATGTCACTGTGAGCCTGTGCTTGTGTTGAGGCTGTGGTGTCATAGTAAGACTAGGTAGGATAACAGTGGTAAGGCTGTGATGTCACAGTGTGGCTTTGATGTCACCATGATGCTGTGATGTCACAGTGAGGCTGTGATGTCACACTAAGGCTGGGATGTGACTGGCAAGGTTGGAATGGGGAATTTGTGATGTCCCAGTGAGTTGTGATATCAATAGCGACAGTGTGATATCAATAGCGACAGTGTGATGTTATAGGGAGGTTGTAATGTTTTAGTGAGCATTTCAGGTCAGTGCTGAGTCTGTGGCATCATAGTGAGGCTATGGCATCATAGTGAGTCTATGTAGGATGGCAGTGATGAAGGTGTGATGTCGCATTTAGGTTATGATTTCAGAGGTGAGGCTGTGATGAAACAGTGAGGCTATAATGTCAGAGTCGATGCTGTGATGTCACAGTTGGGCAATGATTTCAGAAGTATCTTGTGATGTCATAGTTTGGCTCTCATGTCACAGTGAGACTATAATCTCAGAAGTGAGACTGTAATTTCATAGTGAGGCTGTGTTGTCACTGGTGTGGCAGTGATGTCAGTGTTTTGAATATCAGAAGTGTCCTTGATATCATTGGTGAGGCTATGCTGTTAATGGTGTGGCTGTGATGTCACAGTGAGGCTGTGTTGTCAGTGGTAAGACTGATGCCACATTGACTTTATGATGTAACAGGTTAGCCTGTGGTGTCAGTGGCAGGCTGTGAGGTCACTGTGAGGCTGTCTTAGGTCATTCTGTCTCACAGGATCTTACCCATCATTGACAACAGGCATGTCAGGCTGATGGGGAACAGTTATAACTGGTGAGATTATGATGCTACCATGAGACTGTGGTGTCCATGGTTGAGGCTGTGATATCGTGGTGAGCCTGTCCTATCAGTGGTGAAGCTGTGATGTCACAGTGAGGCTGTGCTGGCACAGTGTAGTTTTGATGTTACAGTGAGATTGTGATGCCAATTGTGACTGTGCTTTCACAGGGAGACTATTTCATTGGTAAGGTTATATTGTCACTGGTGAGGCTCTAATGTCACAGTGAGTTTATTATGTCAAACTGAGGCTGCAATGTCACAGTGAAGCTGTGAGTCAGATGTGATGCTTTATGTCATAGAGATGCTTTGATATCACACTATGGCTATGATGACACAATGATGCTGTGATGTCACTATGAAGTTATATTGTAACTGGGGGAGTTGTGATGTCCCACTGTGAGGTTGTGATGTCAATAGTTACACTACGTTGTCACAGGGAGGCTGTGATATTTCAGTGAGCCTGTGAGGTCAGTGTTGAGGCTGTGGTACACAGTGAAGCTAAGTAGGATGTCAGTGATGAGGATGTGATGTTGCATTGAGACTATAATTTCAGAGGTGAGCTTGTGATGTCATAGTGAGGCTGTTACATCACAGTGAGGCTGTGATGTCAGTGGAGCAAGACTAAGGATGTAAGGATATGGATTTCAGTGGTTAGGCTATGATATCAGAATGAAGGTGATGTGAGTGATGAGGGTAGAATGTCACAGTGAGTCTTGCATGTCACTGGTGAGGCTGTGATGCCACCATAAGGCTTTGATGTCACCATATGGCTCTAGTGTCATGGTGAGCCAGTGATATTACTATGAGGTGGTGATTTTACCGTGAGGTTGTGATATCATAGTGAAGCTGTGATATGAGTAGTGATAGACTATGACATCACAGTTTGGCTGAGATTTCAGTGGTAGGCTGTGATGTCATCGGTGAGGCTGTATAATCACTGGTGAATCTCTAATGTCACAGTGACGCTATGATGTAAATGGTGAGTGTATGATGTAATATGTTAGGCTGTGAGTTCACAGTGAGGCTGTTAGGTTTATAATATCAAAGGCTATGATGTCACTGCAGAGACTGTCATGTCACTGTGAGCCTGTTCTGTCAGTGGTGAGGCAGTGATGTCACAGGAAGGCTGTGATGTAATGGTGCAGCTGTGATCTCATTGGTTAGGCTGTGATTTGAAGTGAGACTGATGTGAGAGATGAAGCTGAGATCTCGCATTGATGATGTGATATAACTGATGAGGCTGTGAGGTAAATGTAAGATTATGATGTCACCATGAGTCTGTGGTGTCACTGGTGAGGCTGTGATATCATGGTGATATCAGTGGTTAGGCTGTGATGTCATATGAGGCTGTGATGTCACAGTGAAGTTATGTCAGAAGTGTGTATGTGATGTCACCATGAGGCTATTATGACAGTGACAAGGTTGATGTTGCAGTGAGTTTGTGATATCATAGTGATGTCGCAGGCCAAAGCTGTGGCTTCTAAACAAGGGCTCCCTCAGACGAAGAAAGCAAGGCTTCAGCTGATGGGGAACAAAAACACAAAACTCTCTGGGCTGAGTGAATCTGGACCCACTTTATTGAAACTTTGTGACAGCCTTATATAGGAAATTTTAGGGTAAAGAATTTGCACCTGCAAAGAGACTCGCTTTCTCCAATCAACAGAAATCACCTTCAGTGTGGACATTTTTTCAAGAACCTAACCCATTATTTGAGGGTAAAGGCATTTAACAGAAACGTTCTGCCAGTATCTCCAAATGTAGCTAGTCTATAATGCTCCACCAAATAGTCAGGGGATTGAGCCCACATTGTTGTCATTATTTTAACAGAGACTGCATTTTTAAAATACACAGAGGAGGATTGAGATCCTTTTTATTTCAATAACGAACATGTTTTCATTACAATTAACTATACATGTGCCCAACATCCCATAAGTCCCAGCATAAGCTTTTGCTGTTGTCCTGTCGAGGTTGGTCCTCTCAGTCAGGTGGTTTGACATAAGTAACAGGCATGACAGAAGGTTCTAGCTTGGGAAGTTGCATGCAGCCCATACAGACAATACAGGCCTGCCTCCTACATATCCATTCTTTTTGACAGCCAGTGGGAGCCATAGTTCTTTGCTCTGACTTTGTTGACCCTGCCTCAGAGGGCACCCAGCATAAGACATGGACCAGCCTTTTATGTCTTAGGTCGTGCTGTCTCACAGAATCCTACCCATCATTGACTACTGGCCCTCAAGGACCTCTCCTCTGGAAGGCATGTCAAGATATGTGATAGTAGGCCTCATGAATCTGTGCAATCCAAGCTCAAACCACATCTCTAAAGGGGCTATGACTTGGATGTTCAAGGGCCATAAGTGCCTGTAGTGTGGTCTTTTTGATAGAGTGCTTCTGAGAGATGTCCTGAAGGAAACACTTAAGCAATATTATTATTAAAAGAACAATTCCTCCTATGATAGCATAAATTATGATCCAAGATGCATCAGACGGCTTTTTAAAGTTCTAGTGAACAGGCATAGGCTCATACTTATAGAATTTCTTGTTATAATAGCACATTCAAGGGTAGATGTAATAAAAGTAGGAAATCTCAGTGAGGGAGGGATCAATCACCCATTTGCGAAATGATTACTTTTCCAGAGGAGAGTTAGGCATACACAATAAAGGACTCTCTGGGGGGGAGGCACTGGGGGATGGGGGAAGCAGGGGGTTCTGGTGGAGGAGGAGGGAGGGAGGGAACCTGTCTACCTATTAAGTTTGTATAAGCGGATATAATAAAAAATGTATTAAAAATAAAAATAAAAAAATAAGTTAACACAGTAAGAAATAAAAGACTAGAACAGGTAAAAAAAAAAAAAGAATTTCTGAGTTAGTTCATAGCTGGGAATTTTATCCACCTATGTTTTAAGACTCCTGAAGTTGCTCTCTAATTTCTTTAAAATCAGTGTATACATTCTGGCTAACAAGGCTACTTACTGTGTTTGACTAGACAAAACATCTCCAGTTGCAATTTGATTTAAAATTAAAGCAGGCTTTTTCTCCAGATCAGAGAGCAGGAAGCTAGTCCCAAAAAACCTAGGAACAGGTAGAAGGCACATTGAATTCCCAGAAGAATTCCTCCAGAAAGAGGCAAAACTTAAATTACCTAAGGAGAAATTCCTAGCATCTGGCCATGAACGTTACTTGTGACATTTCACAAAGAGCAGGCTTTGGGCCCCAACTCTGCAGAAACACCAAGACCTGACAATTCCTGTCCTTCTTATTTATTTTCAAATAATGCCATATCCTTTCTCCAAAGATGTTTCTTTGAATCCATCTTTTCCAAACTGAGACCTTGTCTACCACCTTGATCAGATAAGGATGTGGCACAGTGAGGCTGTGATGGCACTGTAAGATTGTAATGTCACAGTGAAGCTGTGAGGACACAGTGTGACTATCATGTCACGGTGAGGCTCAACACACAGTGATGTTGTGATGTCATTGGAGAGATTTGGAGGCACAGTGAGGCTATGATGTTAGTAGTGAGATGATGGTCTACCTATTAAGTTTGTATGAGCGGAAATAATAAAAAAATGTGTCTGTGATGTCACAATAAAACTGGAATATCAGTGGTGAAAAAGATGTCAGAGTGAGTCTCTGATGTCACTAGTGATACTATGATGTCAGTGGTGAATCTATTACGCGTCATTGACTGGTGAGACTTTGATGCCAAAGGCTGTGTTGTCACTGGTGTGGCAATGATGTCTGTGTTCTGACTGTGTTCTGTCAGTAGTGACACTAATGTTACAGGTGAGGCTGTGCTCTCACTGGTGAGGCTGTGATGTCACAGTGAGTCTATGATGTCACTGTGAGAATTTTTTGCCACTGTGGGCTGTCATGTCACTGTGAGGTGATATCACTCTGGAAGCTGTGATGTCACAGTGAGGCTGTGATGTCAGTGGCAAGACTGATGTCGCAATGAGGCTATGATGTAATAGTTGAGCCTGTGGTGTCAGTGAGCAGGCTATGAGGTGATTGTGAGTCTGTGACTTCGCAGTGAGGCTCTGATATCAGGACTGTTTCTATGAGATGTCAGTGAGGCTGTGACATTGGGGGTGATGCTTGCATTTCACAGTAGGTTAGGACGTCAGTGGTGAGGCTGTTTAGTCACACTGAGGCTGTGATGTCAGAGGACTGCCTGTGATGTCATTGTGAAGCTGTGAGGTTACAGTGAGATTGTGATATCACAGTGAGGCTGTAATATCATTAGTGATAGACTATGACATCACAGTTCAGCTGAGATTGCAGTGCTAAGGCTGTGATGTCAGAAGTGAGGCTGATGTCAGTAATGAGGCTGTGATGCCACAGAGAGGCTGTGGTGTCACTGTTGAGGCTGTCATGTAACCGTGAGCCTGAGATGTCAGTGATGAGGCTGTGGTGCCATAGCGAGGCTAGGAAGGATTTCATTGGTGTCACTGATGATATGATTTCAGAAGTCAGCCTGTTATGTCAGAGTGAGGCTGTCATGTCAGAGGTGAGGCTGTATTGTCACAGTTAGGGTGTGATATAAAAAATGAGACTATAATGACACAGTAAGTTTGTGATATCACTGTAAAGCTGTGATGTCACTGTGAGGCTGTGACATCACAGAGAGGTGTGATGTTATAGTGAGGCTGTGAGGTCACTGTGGAAGATATGAAGTCTGTGCCAAGACTGATTTTACCAAGAGTTTATGATGTAATAGGTGAGTCTGTGATGTAACAGTTTAGACTGTGAGAGCACAGAAAGGCTGTGAGGTCACTATAAGGCTGTGATATCTGTGTGAAGATTGATGTCACAATGAGGCAGTGATGCATCATGTGAGGCTGTGGTGTCACTGTTTATGATGACAAAGGCTACGGTGTCATTGCTAAGGCTGTAATGTCACTGTGAGCCTGTGCTATCTGTGGTGAGGTTGTGTTGTCATGTTAAGGCTATGTACGATATCAGTGGTGAGGCTCTGATATCAGAGTGTGGCTGTGATGTGACTGTGAGGATATGATGTCACAGTGAGGATGTGATGTCACTGTGAGGATGTGATGTCACAATGCTTCTGTGAGATCAGTGGTTAGGCTGTGATTTCGGAAGTGAGATTGATGTCAGATATGACACTGAGATGTCGCATTGACAATGTGATATAACTGGTGGGGCTGTGATGCTACCATAAGGCAGGAATGTCAGTGGTGACAAAAGTGCCATAGTGAGTCTATGATATCACAGGTGAGGCTATGATGTCAGTGGTGAACCTGTTATGTGACAGTGACACTGGTGAGGCTGTGATGTCAGAGGCAGTGTTTTCACTGGTGTGGAAGTGATGTCAGTATTCTTATTAATGTCAGTGGTGACACTGATGTCACAGGTTAGGCTGTGCTGTCAGTGGTGAGGTCATGATCTCACTATAAAGGTGTATGTCACTGTGGACTGTCATGTCACCATGAGGAGTTATTACTCTGGAAGCTCTGATGTCACAATGAGGCTGTGGTGTCAGTGGTAAGACTGATGTCACAATGGGGCTATGATGTAACCGGTGACCCTGTGGTGTAAGTGGACAGGCAGAGAGATCACTGTGAGGCTGTGAAGTCGCAATGAGGCTCTCTAGTCAGGGTTGATTCTGTGAGATGTCAGTGAGACTGTGACATCAGGGGTGATACCTGGATTTCACAGTGAAGTTAGGACATCAGTGGTGAGATAAAGCTGTGATGTCAGAGGAGAGGCTGTGATGGCACTGTGAGTCTTTGATGCTATCGTGAGGTTGTGATATCACAGTGAGGCTGTGATATCAGTGGTGATAGACTATGACATTACAGTTCAGCTGTGATTTCCATGGTTAGGCTGTAATGTCAGAAATGAGGAAAATATCAGTGATGTTGATGAGATATTACAGTGAGGCTGGCTTGTTATTGTTGAGGATATGGTGCCACAGTGAGGATGTGGTGTCACCATTGAGGCTGTCATGTGACTGTGAGCCTGAGATGTCAGTGATGAGTCTGTGGTGTCATAGCGAGGCTAGCCATGATGTCCATGGTGTCACTGATGCTATGATTGCAGAAATTACCCTGTTATGTCACAGTGAGACTGTAATGTCAGAGATGATGTCTCAGGTGAGTCTGTGATGTCAGTAATGAGGCTATAATGCTGCAGTGAGGCTATGATAACACTGTGAACCTATGAAGTCACAGAGAGGCTGTGAGGTGAATGTGTAAGATGTGATGTCAGTGGCAAGACTGATTTTATCATTAGGCTATGATTTAACATGGAAGTCTATGATATAGACTGTGAGGTTACTGTGAGGCTGTGATATATGTGGTAAAATTGATGTCACAATGAAGCTGTCACATGTGAGGCTATCACATGTGAGGCTGTGGTGTCACTGTTTATGATGTCAAAGGCTATGATGTCACTGCTGAGGTGCCACATCACTATGAGCCTTTGCTATCTGTGATGAGGCTGAGTTAGCCTAGGTAAGATACCAGTGGTGAGGCTGTGATGACACAGTGAGGTTGTTATGTCACCATGAGGCTGTGGTGGCACTGATGAGGTTGTAATATCACGATGAGCCTGTCCTATCAGTGGTGAGCTGTGCTGTCACAGTGAGGCTGTTCTGGCACAATGTGGCTGTGATATGAGAAGAAAGGCTGTGATGTCACTGTGAGCCTGACATATCAGTGGTGAGGCTTTGCTGGCACAGTGTGGCTGTGATGTCAGTGTGGCTGTGATTTCACAGTGAGGTTGTGATGTCAGTAGTGTCTTTGCTTTCAGAGGGATACCTTCTCATTGGTGACGCTGTATTGTCACTGGTGAGGCTTTAATGTCACTGTGAGTTTATTGTCTCAAAATGAAGCTGTGTTGTCAGAGTGAGGCTATAATGTCAGAGGTGAAGCTTTATGTTACAGTGATACTTTGAAGGCATGGTATGGCTATAATGTCACAATGAGGCTGTGATGTCACTGTGAGGTTGTGATGTCACTGGGGAAGTTGTGATTCACAGTAAGGTTGTGATGACCATAGCGACAATGTGGTGTCACAGGGAGACTGTCATGTTTCAGTGAGCATGTGAGGTCAGTGGTGAGGCTATGGTGTCATAGGGAGACTAGGTAGGATGTCAGTGATGAGGGTGTGATGTCACATTGAGGCTATGATTTTAGAGGTGAGCCAGTAATGTCATAGTAAAGCTGTGATATCACAGTGAGGCTATAACCTCCGAGTTGAGGCTGTGATGTCACAGTGAGGCTGTGATGTCAGTGGATCCAGACTATGACATCAGAGTGAGAATGTGATTTCAAGGTTAAGCTGGGATATTAGAATGTATCTGGTGTGAGTGATGACAGTATGATGTCACAGTGAGACTGGCATGTCACTGGTTTCGCAGTGATGCCATCATGAGGCTTTTATGTCACCATGTAGCTGTGGTGTCACCATGATCCTGTGATGTCACAGAGAGTTGGAGATATTATGGTGGATACTGTGATCTAAGTGGCAAGGCTGATGCCACAGTGAGGCCATGATGTCAATGATGATACTGTGAAGTCATATTGAGGCTGTGATATCTGTGGGAAAATTAATGTCACAGTGAGGCAGTGATGTAACATGCTAGGCTGTGGTGTCATTGTTTATGAAGTCACAGTCTGTGGTGTCACTGCTGATGCTGTCATAGTGAGTCTAGGATGTCACAGGTGAGGCTATAATGTCAGTGGTGAACCTCTTATGTGACAATGTCACTGGTGAGGCTGTGATATCAAACACTGTGTTGTCACTGGTATGACAGTGATGTCAGTGTTCTGACTAATGTCACTGGTGATGCTGATGTCACAGGTGAGGCCATGATGTCACAGTCAGTTTGTGATGTCATTGATGAGACTGATGCCACAATATGGCTCTAGTGTAGCAGGTGAGCCTATGGTTTCAGTGGCCAGGCTGTGAGTTCACTATTAGGCTGTAATGCCACTGGGAGATGTTAATGTCATCATGTGCCTGTGGTGTCACCATGAGTCCATGATGTCACTGGGAGTTTTTATTCCACAGTAGAAACTATGAGATCACAGTGAGACTGTGATGTCAGTTGCAAAGCTGAGGTCACAGTGAGGCTATCACTTGAGTGGTGCTGCTGTGATGCCACATTAAGGCTGTGATGTCACAGTGAGGCTGGCATGTCAATGGTGAGGCTGTGATTCCACTGTGAGGCTTTGATGTCACTGTGTGACTGTGATGACACAGTGAGTCCATAATATCATAGGGAATTGGGGATGTCACATTGGAGGCTGTGAGGTCACAGTGAGACTATGATATCAGTTGCAAGGCTGATGTCACAGTGAGGCTATGATGTCAGTGGTGATACTATGAACTTATATTGGGGCTGTGATGTCATATTGAGGCTATGTCAGAGGTGAGCTGTGATGTCACCTTAAGGCTATTATGTCAGTGGCAAGGCTGATGTCACAGTGAGGCTCTGATGTCCCTGCAGCTTATAAGTCACAGTGAGGCTGTGAGGACACTATGTAGCTATGATGTCAAGTGAGGATCTGACAATAGAGTGATGTTGTAATGTCACTGGAAAGGTTGGGATGGCCCAGTGAGGCTGTGATTTTAGTCATGAGGCTGAAGTCATAGCCTTATTGTGACATCACAAACTCACTGAGACTTCAACCTTGCCATTGACATACTAGGCACATGGTGACATCACATACACACTTCTGACATAGCCTCACTATGTCATCACAGCCTCGATGTGACATCACAGCACTACCACTGACATCATAGCCTCATTGTGACATCTGCCTTACCACTGAAATCACAATCTCACTATGATCTCAGAGCCTCCACTGTGACATCACCAACTCCCTGTGACACCACAGACTCACAGTGAAATCACAGCCACAGGGTGTGATTCAAGAATTCATGGTGGCATCATAGCTTCACCAATGACATGCCAAACTCACTGTGACATCATACCTTTATCACTCACACCAGCCTCATTCTAATATCACAGCCTAACCACTGAAATCATATAATCACTATGATGTCACAGTCCCATTCCAATGATATCACAGCCTCACAGTTATATCACAGAATCACAGGTGACAACACAGCCTCACTGTGACATAACAGCCTAACCTTTCAGGTTATTGCTTCACTATGAAATGACAGGCTCACCTCTGAAATCATTGTCCAACTGTGACATCAAAACATCAACTCACATTATAGCCTGTTTCATCATAGCCTCACTATGACAGCACAGGCTTATCTCTGAAATCATATCCTCGATCCGACATCGCACCCTCATCACTGACATCCTACCTACCCTCACTTTGGCACCACAGACTTACCACTGAACTCACAGGCTCACTGAAACATGACAGCTTCCCTGTGACACCACAGTGTTGCTATTGACATTATAACCTCACAGTGACATCACAGCCATACTGAGCCATTAAAGCATCACTGTAACATAAAGGTTCACCTTTGCTTTCATAGCCTTACTGTGACATCACAGCCTCAGTTTGACGTAATAAACTCACTGTGACCATAGAGCCTCACCATTGACAATACTGCCTCACCAATGATATATTTTCCCTGTGAAAGCACAATCACTACTGACATCACAGCCTCCACGGTGATATCACAGCCACACTGTGGCATCACAGCCTCACCACTGGTATCCTACCTAGCCTTATTACGATACCACAGACTCACCCCAGATAGCACCGGCTCACAGTGATATGACAGCCTCAGCACTGATATCATAGGATTTGACATAAACAGTAACAGCACAACCTCACTGGTTACATCACTGACTCAATGTGATATCAATCTTCCCACAGATATCATAGCCTTACAGTGACCTCACAGCCTCACTGTGATCTCACAGTCTAACCTGTTACATCATAGACTCACCTTTTACATCATAGCCTCATGGTGAAATCAGCCTTGTCACTGACATCACATCTTCCACAGTGATCTCACAGCCTCTCTGTGACATCACAACCTCTCTGTGATATCACAGCCTCACACTGACATCACAGCTTCACAGCGATATCACAACCTCACTGTGACATTACAACCTAAAAGTGCCATCACAGCCTCAAGGTGACATCAGAAACTCACTGTGACATCAGCCTTGCCACTGACATAATAGCCTTATGGTGACATCACATAAACACCTCTGACATAGCCTCACTGTGACATCAGAGCATCAATGTGACTTCACAGCATCCCTACTGACATCATAGACTCATTATGACATCATCCTTGCCACATACATCACAGTCTCAATGTGATCTCATAGCTTTCACTGGGACTTCACCAAGTCCCTGTCACATCATGGGCTCACAGTGACACCATAGCCACACAGTGACATCAAAGCCTCATGGTGGCATCATAGTCTCACCAGTGATATGCCAGACTAACTGGACATCATACCCTCATCACTCATATCAGCCTCATTCTGATATCACAGCCTAACCACTGAAAATCACATCATCACTCTGATATCACAATCTTGCTCCATTGACATCACAGTCTCACTGTGATATCATGCCATCACTGTTACAACACAACCTCTCTGTGACATCATAGCCACACTGTGTCCCTACAGCCTCACTGTGAAATAGCAACCTGACAGTGATAGTACAACTTCACTGTGACATCACAGCCACAATGTGACTTCACTGTATCACCAATGACATCAGAGCCTTATTGTGACATCAGCATTGCCATTGACATCACAGTCTCTCTGTGACTTCACAGCCTGCACTGTGACATCACCAACTCCCTGTGACATCATGGGCTCACGGTGACACCACAGCCACAACAGTGATATCAAAGTCTCATGGTGACATCACAGCCTCACCAGTAACATCCCAGTCTAACTGTGACAACTCAGCCTCATCACTGACATCAGCCTCACTTCTGACATCATAGCATAATCACTGAAATCTCATCTGAACTTTTATGTTATAGTCTATCACTACAGATATCCCTCCCTCAGTATTATAACACAACCTTACAGTAACATCACTGCATACAGTGACATCACAGACTCTCCGCTGACATCACAGCCTCAGTGTGACTGCACAAACTCAACAAAGATGAAATCAATGTGAAATCAAAGCCTCACCACTGATGTGCCAGCCTCACTGGCATTCCATAGAATCAGCCCTGACATCAGATCTTCACTGCAACATCCCAGCCTCTGATCACTTCATGACAACTCTGAGCTATTTATAACTACTCTGAACTGTGACCACTGTGAGCTTTCTAAGACCAGTATGAGCTATGAGCACTGTGAGCTCTCTATGACCACTGTGAGCTTTCTATGGCCATTGTGAACTTCTTATGACCACTATAATCTATGACCACTATGACCTCTCTAATAGCACTTTGAACTCTCTATGACAACTGTGACCTTTCTATGATCAGAGACCTCTCCATGACTACTGTGAGCTCTCCATGGCCATTTTCAACTCTCTATGACCACTATTTGCTCTCTATTACCACTGTAAGCAATTCACCACTGTGAGATCCCTATAACCACTGTGAGCTCTCTATGACCACTTTGACACCTCTGATGACTGTGCCCTCTCCATGATCACTATGAACTCTCTAAGAGAAATAGGACCTATGAGCACTGTGAGCACTCTATAACCACTGTGAGCTATGACTGTGAACTCTTTGTGATGATTATGAGCTATGACAACTGTGAGCTCTCTATGACCACTGTAAACTCGCTGTGACCTCTATGAGCTATGACTACTCTATGATGTCTGTGACCAGTATGAGCTCTGTATGACCATTAGCTATGAATACTGTGAGCTATCTATGACCATTATGAGCTATGACCTCTGTGAGCTCTCTACATCCACTATGAGCTATGAACGGTGTGAGCTGTATTCATCCACTATGAGGTGTGACCATTGTGAACTCAATGCCACTATGAGCTGTCTATAACAGCTACAAGCTATGACCTCTAAGAGCTCTCTATGGCCCCTGTGTGCTAGGACCACTATGAGCTCTCTATGAAAACTGTGAGCCCTCTATGTTCACTGTGTGCTCTCTATGAGAGCTCTGACTTATGACCACTGTGAACTTTCTATGGCCACTATGAGCTATGACCACTGTGAACTCTTCATGACCACTGTGAGCTTTGAGCATTGTGAACTCTCTATGCCTGTTATGAGCTCTGTATGATCATTATGATCATAGATAACAACTATGAGCAATGATAATTTTGAACCCTCTATGATAATCATGAGTTCTCTGTGACAACTAAAAGCTATGACCACTCTGAGCTCTCTGTGACTACTATGAGCTATGAATATTGTGAGCTTTCTATGAAAATTATGATTTACGACCATCGTGAGGACTCTTTGAACACTGACAGCTCTTTATGAGTACTATGATCTATAACAACTATGTGATCTCCATGACCACTATGAGCTCTTTATACTACTGTGAACTCTGTATTACCAATATGAACTCTCTATGACAATTATGAGTTGTTTAACAATTATGACCTATGACTCCGGTAAGCTCTTTATGACAACTATGAGCTATTACCACTGTGAACTCTCTATGCCCACTATGAACTATGTCCACTGTAGACTCTGTGTCCACTATGATCTTTCTATAACCACTATGAGCTATGACCACTATGAGTCTCTAATATCTCTGGGAGCTATGAGCACTATGAGCTCTTATTGACAACTATAATCTCTTTATGATTACTGTGACCCCTCTATGACAAATTTGTGCTCTCCATCACCACTGTGAGCCCTCTTTGACCATTTTAAGCTCTCAACGACCACTGTGTGCTCTCTATGACTACATCTGAGTTCTCGTAGCACCAATAAGAGCCATAAGGATCAAGGGCAACTCATAGTGGCCATAGAGAACTCACATTGGTCATAGCTATAGTGAATATAAAAAGTTCACAATGGTCATAGCTCACAGTGGTAATAGTGAGTTCATAGTGACAGTCATAGAGAGCTCAGAGTGGTCATAGATAACTCACAGGGCTCATAGTTCACAGAGGTAATTGAGAGCTCACAGTAGTCATAGCTCACAATGATTATAGAAATCTCACAGTGCTCAAAGCTCACAGTGGTCATACAGAGCACAAAGTGTACATAGAGTTCTCACAGTGGTCATATCTCATAGTGGTTATAGAGACTTTATTGTGGCCACAGGAGCTTCCAGTGGTGATACAGTTCTCTGAGTGGTCATAACTCATTGTGGTCATGGAGAGTTCACAGTGGTCATTACTCACAGTAGTCATAGAGAACTCATAATAATCATAGAGTGCTCACAATGGTCATAGTTAGTGGTGATAAAGAGTTAACTGTGGTTATGCATCATAGTATTTATAGCGTGCTCACAGTGGTCATGGAAAATTCATGTGGTAAAAGAGAACTCACAGCTGTCATAAATGATAATGTTTATAGAGAGCTCACAGTGGTCATACAGAGCTCACAGTTGTCATAGCTCATAGTAGTCATAGGGAGTCATAATGGACATAGCTCACAGTAGTCATAGTTAAACATTGGCATAAAGAGCTCACAGTGTCATAGCTGATAGTGATCATATAGAGCTCACAGCGGTCATAGATAATGCTCATAGAGAGCTCACTATGGTCAAAGAGAGATCACAGTGTTTATAGCTCACAGGGGTCATACCTCACAGTGTTTATAGCTCACAGTTGTCTTAGAGACCTCACAGTGGTCATACCTCACAGTGATAATTGTGAGTTCATAATGGACAATACGAGCTCTTTGTAGTGAGAAAACATCTTAGTGGTTATAGAGAGCTCACAGTGTTGATAGCTCATAGTTGCCTTAGAATCCTCACAATGGTCATAAAGGGATTACAGTGATCATAGGTCACGTAGTGGTTATAGAGAGCTCAAAGTGTTGATAGCTCACAGAGGTTATAGCGAGTTCATAGTGGTCATAGCTCTTAGTGGCAATAGAGAGCACCCAATGATTGTAACTCAGAATCATCATAGAGAGCTCATAGTGGTCAAGGCTTATAGCAGTCATAGGGAACTCACAGTGGTCACAGACGGCTCACAGTGACCATAGCTCATAGTGGTCATAGACAGTTCACAATGGACATAGCTCATAGTAGTCAAAGAGAACTCACAGTTTTCAGAAATCACAGTGGTCATAGAATGCTCATAGTGGTCATATCTCATAACAGTCATACACAGTTCATTGTGGTCATAGAGAGCTTCATAGTGTTCTTATAGTAGTCATAGAGAGCTCACAGTTGACATAGCTCATAGTGGTCGGAGAGAGCTCATAATGATAATAGAGAGTTCGCAATCATCATAACTCATAGTGTTCATCGAGATCTCACAATAGTCATAACTCACTTTGGACATAGAGAGCTAACAATATTCATAGTGAGTTCACGGTGGGAATAGCTCATAGTGGTCACAGAGACCTCACTATGATCATACAGAACTCATCATGGTCATAAATCATACTGGTTATAGAGAAATCAGAGTGGTCATAAAAACTCATAGTTGTCATAAACAGCTCAGGGTGGTCATAGAGAGCGCACAGTGCTCATAACTCATACTGGTCTTACAAATGTCTCAGTGGTCATAACTCATAATTATCATGTAGAAATCAAAGTGGTCATAGAGAGGTCACAGTCATCAAAGGTATCAGAGTGGTCAAAGAGAGCTCAGCGGTCATAGAGAGCTCATAGAGGTCATAGCTCACAGTGGTCATAGCGAGCTTGCAGTAGTCATAGCGAGCTCACAATGGTCATAGTGAGCTCACTGTTGTCATAGAGAGCCCAAAATTGTAATACCGAGGTAATAGTGGTCATAGATCACAATGGTCACAGAAAACTCACATAAAAAGCTCTCAGTGGTCATAGCTTATTGAGATCATCGAGAGCTCATAGTGGTCATAGAGAGCTCAAATTGGTAATAGACAGTTCACAGTAGTCATTGCTCATGGTGGACATAAAGAGCTCACAGTGATCATAGCTCATAGCGGTCATAGGATGCTCACAGTGTTCTTATAGAGCTTACAATTGACATAGAGAGCTCAAAGTGGTGATAAAGAGGTCATAGTGTGCATATCTCACAGAGGTCAGAGAGAGCTGATAGTGGTTATAGTTCATAGACCGGTTAGAAATTTCTTGTGATCATAGAGGCTCATATTGATCAAAGAGAACTCACAGTCAATAGCGAGCTCATGGTGATTAGGTCACATAGTGGTTACAATGAGCTAATAGTGCTCATAGCTCATAGTGGTCATAGGAAGTACATAATGGTCATGGTCATAGAGAGTTCACAGTAGTTATAGGGAGCTCACAGTGTTTATAGAGAGCTAATAATGGTCATAGTGTTGCCACAGTGGTCATAGCTCATAGTGGTCATAGAGAGCTTAGTTGTTCATATTTCATTCACCTCATAGAGAGGTCACCGTGGTCACAGAAAACTCATAGTGGTAATGGAGAGTACATAATGGCCATAGAGAGCTCACAGTAGTCATGGAGAGCTCCCAGTGATCAGACAAAGCTCACAGTAGTATTGGTTATACTGGTTATAGAGAGCTCATAGTCGTCGTAGATATGTCACAGTGATCATACACAGCTTATAGTTGTCATAGAGAATCACAGAGTTCACATCTCATACTGGTCTTAGAGATCTCACAGTGGTCCTGGAAAGGTCACAGTCATCAGAGGTATCAAAATGGTCACAGAGAACTCTTAGTATTCATAGAGATCTCAGAGTGGACACAGTGAGTTCATAGTGGCAATAGCTCACAGTGGTCATAGATAGCTCACATGGTCATAGAGAGCTCAAGTGGTCATGGTGAGATCACAGTGATCATAGGTCATAATGGACATAGAGAGCTTATATGGGTCATAGAGAGCTCACAAGTGTCATGGCTTATAGTGGTCATAAAGATCTCACAGTGTTCATTGCTCGCAGTGGTCATAGAGAGGTAATAATTTTCTTAGTGGGCTTACAGTGGTCATAGACACCTCAACATGATAATAAAGAGCTCACAGTAGTCATAATTCACAGTGCTCATAAAGAGCTTATAGTGGTTCACAGTAGTCTTGGAATGGTCACAGTAGAAATAGCTCACGGTGGTTATTGCTCATACTGGACATACAGAGCTCACAGTGGTCATAGCTCATAGTGCTCATAGAGAGCTCACAGTGGTTGTAGCCCAAATTGGGCATACAGAAATCATAGTGGTTCAATGTGGTCATAGAGAATTTGTAGCGGACATGGGGAGTTGAAAGTGGTCATAGCTCATAGTATTTATAGAGAGTTCACCATGGTTATAAGTCACAGTGGACATAGATAGCTCAAAGTGATCAAAGAGAACTCATCTTGATCATAGCTTTTAGTGGATATAGAGAGCTCAGAGTGGTCATAGCTCATAGTGATCATAAAGAGCTCATAGTTTTCATATATTGCTCAAGTAATCATGCAGAGCTCACAATTGTCATTGAAAACTCAGAGTTGTCATGGATAGGTCAAGTTGGTAATAGGGAAAGTCATAGTGGTCATATATCACAGTAGTCACAGAAAGCAAATTGTGGTCATACCTCATAGTGCTGTTAGAAGATTCTTGTAGCAATAGAGAGCTTACGGTGGTCCGAGAGAACTTACAGTCATCACAGAGAACTCATACTGCTTATTTCTCATCACATTCATAAAGAATTCAGAATGGTCATAACTCATACTTGTCACAGCGAGCACATAATGGCCATTAAGAGCTCACACCTTTTTGAAGAGCTCATAGTGGGCATAGAGAGATCACAGTGGTCATGGCTTATACTTGATATAGAGATATCATAGTGTTCATAGAGAGCTCATTGTGGTCATAGTTCATAGTGGTGATAGAGAGTTCACGGTGGTCATAGAGAGCTACTAATGTTCATAGTGTTATAACAGTGGTCAAACCTCATAGTGGACAGGGAGCTCAAAGTGGTCATAGAGAGGTCATAGTGATCATAGCTCACAGTGGTCATAAAGAACTCATAGTGGTCATAGCTCACAGTGGTCATAGAGAGCTCAAATTGGTAATCAAGAGCTTACAGAAGTCATAACTAACAGTGTTCATAGAGCAGTCATAGTTTTCCTAGCTCATAGTGGTCATAAAGAGCTCATAGTAGCCATAGAGAGCTCAAAGTAATCATAGTTCATAGTGGTCATAGAAAGCTCACAGTGATCATAGCTCACACTGGTCATAACGCGTAGTGGTCATAGAAATCTCACAATGGTAATAGCCACAGTAGTTAGAGAGCTAAAAATGTTCATAGAGTGCTCACAGTGGTCTTAGAGAACTCATAGTGGTCATAGCTCACAGTGGTCATAGAGAGCTCAAATCAAGAGCTTACAAAAGTCATAACTAAGAGTCATAACTAACATAGAGAGCTCAAATCAAGAGCTTACAGAAGTCATGACTAACAGTGTTCATAGAGCAGTCATAGTTTTCCTAGCTCATAGTGGTCATAAAGAGCTTATAGTAGCCATAGAGAGCTCAGAGTGATCATAGTTCATAGTGGTCATAGAAAGCTCACAGTGGTCATAGCTTATAGTTTTCATAGAGAACTTCAAGTGGTCATACGTCATATTGGTCATAGATAGCTCAGAGTTGTTACAGATCATTGTAGTCAAAAAACCTCACAGTGGTTATAGATAGCTCACAGTGGTCATTCAGAGCTCACAATGGTCATAGAGAGCTTACAGCAGTCATAGAACGTTTACAGTGGTCACAACTCAAAGTGGTCATAAAGAGCTCATAGTGGTCATAGCTCATAATGGTCATAAGGAGCTGATAATGGCTATAATGAGCTCACAGTCATCATAGAGATTTTACAATGGAAATAAGGAGCTCACAGTGATCAAAGCTTTAGTGGTCACAGAGAACTCATAGGGGTCATAGAAAGTTCATAGTGGCATAGAGAACTCACAATGGTCATAGAGTACTCATTGTGGTCATACCTCATTGTGGACATAGAGAGCTCACTGTGGTCATAGAGAGCTCACTGTGATCATTGTTCCTATTTGTCACAGATAGCTCAGGGTCATCATAGCTCATAGTTGTCAAAGAGAGCTCAAAGTGGTCATAGAGAGCTCACAGTAGTCACAGGGAGATCAGAGTTGTCATAGAGAGCTCAGATTATTCATATATCACCCTGCACATAGAATGCTCATAGTGCTCATGGTTCAAAGTAGTCACAGAGCGCTTACAGTGGTCATAGAGAGCTAATAATATTCATAGTGAGCTCGCAGTGGTCATAGATCTTAGTGGTCATATAGTGTTCACAATGGACATAGAGAGCTCACAGTGGTCATAGAGAGTTCATAGTGATCATAGCTGACAGTGGTCATACAGGGTCACAGTGGTCATAGTTCATAGTGGTCATAGAAAGTTCATAATGGCCATAGAGAGCTCACAGTGATCAAAGAGAGGTCATGATGGAAATAGTGAGCTTACAGTGCCCATAGATCATATTGGCCATAGAGAACTCACAATGGTCATAGTTCATAGTGGTGATAGCGAGCTCGCAGGAGTCATATGTCATAGTGAACATAGCTCACAGTGATCAAAGAGAGATCACAGTAGTCATAGCTCATATTTGTCACAAAGAGCTCATAGTGGTCATATAGAGCTTACCACATTCATAGAGAGTTCACATAGGTCCTAGAGATGTCACTTTGGTCATAGGGAGCTCACCATATTGATAGACTGCTTAAAGTGATCATAGATATCCCACAGTGGTCATAGAGAACTCACAGTGGTTATAGAGATCTTACAGTCATCCAAGAGAGATCATAGTTTTCACAGTGATCATAGAGTGCTCACAGTAGTCATAGAGAATTTACAGTAGTAATATAGAGATCATAGTTGTCATCGCTCATAGTGGTCTTAGAGAGCTCATAGTGATCATAGCTCATGTTCTACATAGAGAGTTCATAGTCTTCATAAGGAGCTCAGAGTGGTCCTATAGGTCACAGCGATAATATATTCATAGTGAGCTCGCAGTGGTCATAGATCTTAGTGGTCATAGAGTGCTCACAATGGACATAGAGAGCTCACAGTGGTCATAGAGAGCTCATAGTGATCATAGCTATGCTAGAAAGCTCACAGTCATCACGGACAAATTTCAGTCATCATAGAGAGATTACAATGTAGATAAATAGCTCATAGTTGGTGATAGAGAGTTCACAGTGGTCACTGAGAGCTCACAGTGGTAATAGAGAAATCACAGTGGTCAAAAATCATCATTGTAATAATGCTCTCTTGTGGCCATAGAGAGCTCATAGTGGTCATTGCTCCTCGTGGTGTATAAAGCTCACAGTGGTCATAGAGAATTTGCAGTGGTCATAAAGAACTCACATTAATTATACTGACCTCACAAATGTCAGTGGTCATAGTGGTCATAGCTCATAGTGATGATAGAGTTCTCTTGTAGCCATAGAGAGCTCACAATTGTCATAGCTCATAGTGTTCCTAGAAAGCTAATAATGTTCATAGTGAGTTCACAGTAGTCACAGCTCATAGCTGTCATTGATAGCTCACAGTTGTCATAGCTTAGAGTGGTCATAGAGAGCTCAAAGTAATCATGGTGACTCACAGTCATCATATATTTCAAGGTGGTCACAGAGAACTCATATTATTCAAAGAGATCCTCACAGTGGTCATAGAATTCACAGTGGTAATAGAGAAGTCATAGTGATGATAGTGATTCCCTGTAGCCATAGTGAGATCAATGTTGTCATAGCTCATAGTGATCATTGAAATCTCACAGTGGTCATAGCTCATAGTGATCTAGAGAGCTCAAAGTGGTCACATAAAGTTCACAGTCATTATAGAGAGCTCACAGTGGCCATACTGATCTCATAATTGGCAGAGTTCATTGTGTTCATAGCTCATAGTGATGACAGAGTACTCTTGTGGCAATAGAGAGATCACAATGGTCCTGGATCATAGTGGTCATATAAAGCTCTGAATTCTCAGAGCTCATAGTGTTCAAACAAAGCTCACAGTGGTCCTAGAGAGCTCACAGTGGCCAGAGAGTGCACAAGGTGGTCATAGCTCACAATAGGCATAGCCAGTTCATAATTGCCATAGAGAGCTCACAGAGATCATAGATTATACTGGTCATAGAGAGCTCATAGTGATCCTAGAGAGATCACAGTGGTAACACATCATACTGGTCATAGACAGTGCAAAGTGTTCATTGATCATAGTAGTCATAGAGAGCTTATAATGGTCATAGACCACTCACAGTGGTAATAGATTCTAATAATCATAAAGATCTCACAGTGGTTGTAGCTCACAGTGGTCATAGCTCATAGAAGTCATAGAAAGCTAATAATTTTCATAGATATTTCACAGTGGTCATAGATGGTTATAGAGATCTTACAGTCATCCAAGAGAGATCATAGTTTTCACAGTGATCATAGAGTGCTCACAGTAGTCATAGAGAATTTACAGTAGTAATATAGAGATCATAGTTGTCATCGCTCATAGTGGACATAAAGAGCTCACAGTGGTTATAGAGAACTCACAGTGTTCATACTTGTACACAGTGTTCATACTTGTAAGAAAGCTCACAGTTGCCATAGTTCAAAGTGATCACAGAGAACTCAAAGTTATCATAGAGAGGTAACAGTCGTCAAAGATTTCACAATGGTCATAGAAAGCTCATAGTGGTCATAGCTCACAGTGGTCATAGAGTGTTTGTAGTGATCATAGTCCACAGTGGTCATAGAGAGCTCACAATGGTCACAGAGAACTTATAGTGGTGTTAGCTCACAGTGTGCCTAAAGCTCTCAAAGTTGTCCAAACTGAAAAAGGTTATAGGGAGCTCAAAGTGGCCATAGATTACTCAGAGTAGTCATAGGTTATCATGGTCATAAAAAGATCCCAGTGGTCATACAGAGCTCACAGTGGTCATACAGACCTCATAGTGGTCACAGCTCACAATTGTCATAGAATGGAACTCACTATATTCATAGCTCATAGTGATCATAGAGACCTCATTGTGGCCATAGCTCACAGTGGTTATAGAGTGCTCTTGCTGATTATAGAGAGCTCAGAGTGGACATGGCTCATACTCAACATAGAGAACTCATCGTGGTCCTAGAAAGCTACCAGTGGTTATTCATCACAGTTTTCATAGAGAGCTCAGAGCCCTCATAGCTCACAGTGGTCACACCTCATAGTGGTCTTAGAGAGCTACTAATTTTCATAGTGAGCTCATAGTGGTCATAGCTCACTTCTCATAGAGAACTCACAGTGGTCATAGAGAGCTGATAGTGCTTATAGAGAGCTCACAATGTCCATAATTCATATTGGTCATACACTACTAAGAGTAGCCATCAGTTCTCATAATCATGGAGATCTCAAAATGGTCATACTCATAGTGGTCATAGAGATCACAGAGTTCATAAGTCATAGTGCTCATAAAGAGCTCACAGTCGTGATAGAGTTCACAGTGGTCATAGCTCATAATGGTCATAAAGATGTCACTGTTGTCATAGCTCATACTCGTCACTGGGAGCTCATAGCAACCATAGAGTGAGTACGGTAGTCATAGCTGTTAGTGGTCATTGAGAGCTCACAGTGGTCACAGATAACTCACAGTGGTTGTAAGTCATAGAGGTCTTCAAGACCTCACAATGGTCATATTTAACAGTGGTCATAGAAAGCCCATAGTGGACATAGGGAGATAACAGTGGTCATAGCTCATAGTGGTCAAAAAGAGCTCACAATGGTCTTAGATCATACCTGACATAGAGATCTCATAATGCACATAAAGAGATCACAGTGGTGATAGCTCATAATGGTCATATAGAGTTCACAGTGTTCATAGCTCACAATGGACATAGAGAAATCACAGCGGTCATAGCTCATGATTATCATAGACAGTGCATAAAGGACCTAGAGAACTCACAGTCTTCATAGCTTATAGTGGTCTTGGCTCATAGTGATCACTGAGAGCTCACACTGCTCATCGGTCATAGTGCTAATATAGGATTCATGGTGGTCATAGAGACATAACAAAGGTCATAGCTAGCTCTCAGTGATCATAGAGAGCTCACTCTGTTCATAAAGAGATGACAATGGTCATAGAGAGCTCACAGTGGACATAGAGAGCTCACATTCCTTATAATGAGCTCATAATCATAATATCACATAATCATAAAATCTCTATCACCACTCTGGTCATAATTCAAAATGTTCAGAGAGAGCTCATAGTGGTCATAACTCATACTAGTGATAGAGAGCTCATAATGGTCATAGACAACTCACAGTGGTCATATTTCCTAGTGATCAAAGAGATCTCACAGTGGTTGTAGCTCACATTGGTCATAGAGAACTCATAGTGGTTCATAGCTCACAGTGGTCATAGAGAGCTCATAGTTTCGATAGAGAGCTCACACCGTTCATAGATCATAGTGTTCATAAAAAGCTCAAACTGCTCATAGTTCATAGTGGTCATCGAGAGCTCACAGTGGTCTAAGTTCATAATACTCATAGAGAGCTCATGGTAGTCATACCAAGCTCACAGTGGTCATACAGAGATCAAAGTGGTCACAGAGAGGTCACATTTGTCACTGAGAGCTCACAGTTCTCATACAGAACTCACAGTTGTGAGAGCTCACAGAGGTAATAGAGAGCTCACAATGGTCATAGCTCAATCTCATAAAGACCTCACAGAGGTCATAAGTCACAGTGGTCATAGAGAGCTCACAGTGATCATAGAAAGCTCAAAGTAGTAACAAAGAAATCACAGTGGTCATAGCTCTCAGTGGTCATAGACAGTTGATAATTGACATAGAGAGTTCACAGTGGTTATAGCTCATAGTGGTCATAGAGAGCTCATAGAGAGTTCACAGCAGTCAAGGGCCATAGTACTCATGGAGAGCTCATAGTGTCATAGCTCATTGTGGTCTTAGAGAGCTCCTAGTGGTCATAGCTCAGAGTGGTCATAAAGAACTCACTGTGGTCGTATCTCATAATTAGCACAAAGAATTTATAATGGTCATAGAGAGCTCGCAGTGCTCATAGAGAACTTACATTGGTCATAGAGAGCTCACAGTAGTCATAGATCATAGTGCTCATAGAGACATCACTAAAACTAAAGAGCGCTCACAGTGGTCATAGGTCATAATGGTCATAAAGTGCTCACCATGATCATAGCTCATAATGGTCATAGAGAGCTCACAGTAGTCATAACTTATAATGGTTATAGAGAGCTCATCGCTGTAGGTCACAGTGGTCATAGACAGTTAACAAGAGTCATAGTTCCAATAAAGGACTCTCTGGGAATTGGGGGGGAAGCACTGGGGGAAGGGGAGGGGGAGGAGGGGGGAGGGAGGGAACTGGTAAAAAATTTTAAAATGTATAATTAAATTTTTAATAAAAAAAAAGAGTCATAGTTCCCAGTCAGCTAACAAGAGTCATAGTTCCCAGTGATCATAGAGAGCTCTTAGTGGTCACAGACAGTGGAAAGTGGTCATAGAGGGTCACAGTGGTCATAGAGAGCTCAGAGTTGTGATAGAGAGTTCATAGTTGTCATAGTTCATAGAGGTCATAGAGAGCTCACAATGGTTATATCTCAAATGGTAATACAGAGTTCACATTTGTAATACCTCATTGTGATCATAGAGAGCTCACAGTGATCACAGAGAAATCAAAATCATCATAGGGAGCTCACAGTAGTCAACCTCATAGTGGTCATAGAGAACTCACATTGGTCATAGATCATAATGATCAAAGAAGGCTCATTGTGATCATAGTGGATAAAGAAGGCTCACTGTGATCATAGAGAGGTCACAATGGTAACAGTTCACAGTGGTCACACAGAGCTCACAGTGTTTATAGCTCATAGTGGTCCTAGAGAGTCCACAGTGGTCATAGAGAGCTCACACTTGCCATAGAGAGCTCATAATAGTCATAGTGTGCAGAGGAAATAGAGAGATCATACTGGTCATAGATCATAATATTCAGGGAGGTCACAGTGGTTAAACACAGCTCACAGTGTAAGAGCTTATAGTGGTCATAGATGCTCAAAGTGATCATATTTCACAGTGGTCATAGAGAGCTCATATTGGACAATGAGAGCTACCACTGGTCATAGGTCACAGTGGTCATAGAGGGCTCATAGTGGTAATAGCTCACAGTGTTCATAGAGAGCTGACAATGGTCATGGAATCCTCACAGTGTTCATAGGTCCTAATGGACATTAAGAGCTCACAGTGGTCATATGTCTTAGTGGTCACAGTGAGGTCATAAAGGACAAAGAAAGCTCACAGTGATCATAGTTATTAGTGGTCTTAGACATCTGATAGTGGTCAGAGAGAGATCGCTGTGGTCATAGCTCATAGCTGTCATAGAGATCTCATTATGATCATAGAGACGTCACAGCAATCATGGCTTACAGTGGTACTTGTGAGCTCAAATTATCATAGAGAGGTCACAGTGTTCATAGAAAGCTCTCACTTATCAAAAAGAATTCATAGTGGTCATAAAGCGGTCACAGTGGTCATAGTGCATACTATAGAGAACTCACACTTGTCATAACTCACAGTCGTAGTAAAGAACTCATAACCATCAAAGAGAATTTACTGTGATCATAGTTCTTATTTATGATAGAAAGCTCACAGTGTCCATAGATAATATTAGTTATAAAGAGCTCATATTTGTCATGGCATGCTCACAGTTTTCATAGCTTATAGTCGTCAAGAGAGCTCACAGTGGTCATAGTTATAGTGGACAAAGAGAGCTCAAAATTGACATGAAGAGCTCACAGTAGTCATAGCTCATAGTGGTCATTAAGAGCTAACTTGGGTCATATCTCATAGTGATGGCTGAGAGCTCACAGTGGTCATAGAGAGCTCATAGTTGTCATAGATCACAGAAATCATAGAGAGCTAAAAGTGGTCATAGTCATAGTAATTAAAGAGAGCTCATAGCGCCATTAGAACGCTCACATTGTTCAAAACTCATAGTGATCATAGAGAGCTCACAGTGGTTACAGAGAGCTCACTGGACACAGCTTATAGTGGTCTTATAAAGCTCATAGTGGACGTAACTCATAGTTGTCATAAAGAACTCATTGTGGTCAGAGCTTATAGATGTTATACAGCACTCTATTTTCATAGAGATCTCACAGTGGTCATAGAGGTTTTACAGTGGTATTTGAGAGTTATCTATGACAACTGTTTATGGTTTATGAACACTGAGACCTCCCTGTGACCACTTTGAGCTCTCTATGAATAGTGTAAGCTCTCTATGACCACAGTGAGCTGTCTATGACCACTATGAACTTTATATGAGCACTATGACCTATGATCACTGTGATAACTCTATGGCCATTATGAGCTTTGGCCACTGTAAGCCATTTATGACCAGTATGAGCTATGACAACTGTGAGCTTTCTATGTCCTTTATGAGCTCTCCTTGACCACTATGAGCTATTACCACTAGGACCACTCTATGGCCATTATGGATCATGACAACTGTGAGATATCTATGACCACTATGAGATCTCTATGAGTATTATGGCCTCTCTATGACCCCTATCACAACTGTGATTTCTCTATGATCACTGTGAGTTATGACCACTGTGAGCTCTTTGACCAATATGATCTATGACCACTGTGAGATCTCTAGGTCCATTAAGCACTGTCTATGACCACTATGAGCTATGACCACTGTGATCTATCTATGACCACTATGAGCTCTCATGATGACTGTAAGCTACGACCACTGTAAGTTGTCTATGACCACTTTGAGCTCTCTATGACCACTATAAGCAATAACCAAGGTGAGTTCTCTATGACCACTATGAGCTATTACCACTGTTAGGTCTCATTTTCCATTATAAGCTCTCTATGACAGCGGAGTTATGACAACTGTGAGCTCTCTATGAGCACTATGAGCTATGACCCCTATTACATCTCATTGTACATTATGAGTTCTCTATGACCACTGTGAGCAATCAATGACTACTGTGAGCTCTCTATAATCACTATGAGTTATGACTACTGTGAGCTCTCTAGGACCACTATGAGCTATTTGCACTATAAACACTCTATGATCACTGTGAACTATCACCACTATGAGCTCTCTATGACAATGGTAATCTGTGACCACTATGAGCTATCTACTATCACGATGATCTCTGAATGATGATTGTGAGCTATCTATGATCACAGTCAGAATTCTGTGACCACTGTAACCTCTATATGAGCACTTTCATCTCATTATAAAGACTGTGCATTTTATGACCACTGTGAACTCTCTATGAGCACTATGATCTATGACCACTGTGAGATCTCTATGACTACTGTGAGTTAGGAACAGTGTGAGCTCTTCATGACCACTGTGTACTCTGATCACTGTGAGCTCTCTCTGACCACTATGAACTACAACCACTGTGATATCTCTATGACCACTGTGAGCTGTGACAACTATGATCTCTCTATGGCCACTATGAGCACTCTATGACTACTATGAGCTATGACCATTTTGAGCTTTGTATGACTTCTGTGAGCTATGACAACCGTGGGCTCCCTATGACAACTGTGACTACTTTGTGACATCTTTGAACCTGTATGACTACTCTGAACTCTCTATGACTACCACAAGCTCTCTATGACTACTATTAGCTCTGACAACTGAGGTCTTTATGATCACTATGTTTTATGAACACTGTGAGCTTTCAATATCCATTGTGGGCTGATTAGGCCCACTGTGAACTTTGACCACTGTGAGTTCTCCATACAACTATGAGTCCACTATAACCACTGCCAGACTTCTAGGATCACTTTGAGCTATGACCATTATGAGCAATGACCATTAGGATCTCTCAATGTCCACTATGGTATAGGACTGTGATTCCTATGTCACTACTATATGCAATGACCATGGTAAATTCTCTATGATGATTATAATTTGTTTATGACCACTATGAACTATGACCTCTGTGAACTCTAATCACTTTGATCTATGACCACTATGACCTCTTCATGACCACTGTGAGCTCTCTATGATCACTAGGAGCTCTGCATGACCACTATAAGGAATTAACACTGTGAGCTCTATATAACTACTACTAGTTGTGATCAGAATGTGTTCTCTATGTACACTATGATCTATGCCCCTGTGAACTCTATTGCCACTATGAACACTATATGAATACTATGAGCTATGCCCACTGTGAGCTCTCTATTACCACTTTGAGCTGTGGCCACTGTGAGCTCTCTATGAACACTTTGAGCTATGACTACTTTGAGCTCTCTATGACCACTATGAGCTCTCTATGGCCACAATGAGCTATCACTACTCTGAGCACTATATGACCACTGTGAACTTTGACCACTATGAGCTCTCTGTGACCATTATAAGCTATTGACACTGTGAGCTTCTGTGACCACTGTGAGCTATGAACATTGTGAGTTCTCTATGACCACTATGAGCTCTGTATGGCAACTATGAGCACTTTGTGTCCACTAGGAGATATGAACATTGTAATCTCTTTATGATTACTATGAGAGCTATGACTGCTGTGACCTCTCTATGACCATGGTGATCTCATTATGAGCACTAAGGGCTTTGACCACTATGACTTCTCTGTGACTACTTTGAACTTTTTATGACCACTGTGAACTCTCTATGACCAATGTAGCTCTTTGTGAGCTATAATACCTATGACCACTGTGAGCTCTTTATTACCACTGTGAGATATGTGACCACTCTATGCCCACTATGATCTATCAACATTGAGCTTTCTATGAACTCTATGAGGTCTTTATGACCACTGTGAGTTATGACCACTTTTAACTCTATATGACCAGTTTGAGCTCTCTATGATTTATGAGCTCTCTGAAACCACTGTAAGTTCTCTATGACCACTACGAGCTCATTATGACCACTATAAGCTATGACCCATTTGTGACCTTTGCATGACCATTTTTCATGCTTTATGACCACTGTGAGCTATACAGGACCACTATGAGCTCTGACCACTATGAGCTCTTCATGAGGACTGTGAGCAATGAGCGCTATCAATTCTCATTGTGCATTATGAACTCTCTGTAATGACTGTGAGTTATAACCACTGTTTACTCTCTATGACTACTGTGATGTATGACAACTCTGTGCTCTTTATGACCATTATGAGCCCTCTATGATAACTATGAGTTATGACCACAATAAGTTTTCAATGACCTATGAACTATGACTACCATGAACTATGACCTGTGACCTATGACTACCATGAGGTCTCAATGATCACTGTGAGCTCTGACAACTGTAAGGTATTTGTGACCACTGTGAGCTCTCTAGGACAACTATGAGCTATGGCCAATGAGTGCTCTCTATAACTACTATGAGCTGTGACCACTGTGAGCTCTCTATGACTACTTTGAGCTCTGTAAGCCCACTATTAGAGTTCTGTGACCATTATGGACTATGAGCCATTTATGACCTCTGTGAGGTATGACAAGTATGAGCTCTCTATGAAAACAGTGCACTCTCTGTGATCACTATGACATCTCTCTGCCCACTTTAAACTCTCTCTGACCACTGTGATTTCTCCATTACCAGTTTGAGCTCTTAGTGACTGTAGTGAACTCTCTATGATGACCACTGTGAGTTCTCTATAAGCACTGTGACCAATGACTACTGTGAGCTCTCTATTGCCACTTTTAGCTATGATCACTGTGAGTTCTCAATGACTAATATGAGCTCCTTATGTCCACTTTGATATCTCTATGAAAGCTATGGGCTATGACCACTGTGAGTTCTCTATGACTACTGTGAATAATAACCACTGTGAGCTCATTATGATCACCATGAGCTATAGGTACTATAGGCTTTCTATGACCAGTGTGAGCTATGGAAACTATGAGCGCTATATGAAAACAGTGAGCCCTCAATAATCACTGTGTCCTCTCTATGACCTCATGGAGCTCTTTCTGAAGATTGTGAGTTCTCAAAGATCACTTGGGACTCTTTTTGATGTCTGTGAACTCCCTATGACCACTATGAACTATGAGCATTGTGTGCTCTCTATGACCACTGTGAGCATTGTGTGACTGTAAGATATCTATGACCACTGACCTCTCTATGGTCACTGTGAGAGCTTTCAATGATCACTATGATCTCTATGACCACGAACTATGACAAATGGGAGTTATCTCTGACCACTTTGGGCTCTCAATGACCATTATGAGCTATTAGCACTGGGAGCTCTCTATGATCACTATGAACTCTATATGAACACTGTGAGCTCTTTATTGAGCTCTTTATTACCACTATGAGCTATCTATAACAACTTTGAGTGCTCTATGACCACTGTGTCCTCTCTATGATCACTGTGAGAGGTCTATGAGCACTATGAGTTATTACCATTGTGAGCTCTCTATGACAATCATGAGTTCTCTATGAGCTGTCTATGACAACTGTGAGATATTTATGCCTTATGTGAGCTCTCTATGACCACTTTGAGCTTTGACTACTGGCTATGTCTACTGTGACGTCTCTTTGGTCACTGTGAGCTTTCTCTTACCACTATGGGTTATGACCACTGTGAACTCTCTTTGAGCACTGTAAGCTCTCAATGACCACTATGAGCAATGATCACTATGTGCTCTTTATGACCACTATGAGCTTTAACCACTGTGAGCACTCTATGACCACTGTGACTGATAACCACTATAACTTCTTCATGAGCATTATGAGCTCTCTATGTCCAGTATGAGGTCTGACTACTGTGAACTCTCTATGACGACATTGAGATCTTTTTGACCACAGTGAGCTCTCTATGAGCACTATGATCTATGACCACTGTGAGTTTTCTATGACCACTATAAGTTCTCTGTGACCACTTTCATATCTCTATGGCTACCGTGAGCTCTCTACCTCAACTATGATCTCCTTATGACCACTTTGAGCTCTCTATGAGCACTGTGAACTCTCTATGACCAATGTGGGCTCAATATGACTTCTATGAACTATGACCACTGTGAGTTGTTTATTCATTGTGAGATCTGTGTTAAAATAAGAGCTATGATCATTGTTCACTCTCTATGACTATTGTTCACTTTCCATGACCAATTTAAACTCCATATGACCATTGTGAGCTCTCTATGCCCACTCTAACTTCTCTATGACCAACATGCGCTGCAACCACTGTGAACTTTCACTGATCACTATGAGCTGTGGCCACTGTAAGCTCTCTATAACCACCTTGGAAACTCTAAAACCACTATCATCTATGTCCAATGTCAGTTGTCTCTCATCAGTATGAGCTTTGACCACTGTGAGTTCTTGATGAGTATTATCAGTTCTCTATGGTCACTGTTTTCTATGCACACTGTGACCTCTTTATGACCATCTTGAGCACTCTATGACCACTATGAGTGGTTAGCACTGTGAACTCTCTATGACCAGTATGAGCTATGACCACTGTGAACACTCTATGACAATGTTTGACTACTGTGAGTTTTCTATGACCACTATGAACTGTGAACACTGTGAGCCCTTTATGACCTCCAAGAGCTATGGCCACTGTGAGCTCTCTATAGCATTGTGATCTATGACCACCATGAGTTCTCTGTGACCATTATCAACTCTCTGTGACCACTTTCAATTCTCTATGGCCACTATGAGTTCTTTACCTCAACTATGACCTCTTCATGACAACTTTGAGCTCTCTACGAACACTGTGACAACTATTATGTCCACTGTGAGCTCTCTATCACCACTATGTGCTATGACCAATTTCATGTCTCTCATCTGTTTGCTTTTGATGAGGATTATCAGTTCTCTACGGCCAATGTTTGCTATGAGTACTATGAGCTCTTTATGTCCACTAGGAGCTATATCCACTGTGAGGTCTAAATGATCACTATGAGCTATGACAACTATAAGCTCTCCATGAAATTTTTCAGCTCTTTTTTGGGCGCTGTGAGCTCCATATGACCACTATGAGCTATGACCACTGTGAGTTCTATATGATGACTGTGGTCTCTCTCTGGACACTATGAGCTCTCCATGACTCTTATGAGTTATGACACAAAGACCTCTCAATGACATCAGTGTGCTAAAATGAGTACAAGCTCTCTATGACTATTGTGACCACTGGATGATCACTGTGACCTATCTATATTTATTTTGATCTGTCTATGAGTACTGTGAGCTCTCTTTGACCCCTGTGAGAACTTTGAGCTTAGACAACTATAAGCTCGCCATGAAAACTATGAGCTACAACCTCTCTGAGCTGTCTATGACCACTAGGAGCTCTCTAGGACCACTATAAGCTATGACCACTCTGAGCTCATTATGACAAATATGAGGTATGATCACACTGAGCTCTATATGAGCACTATGAGCTATTAACACTGTGAGCTTTTAATAACCACTATGAGATTTGACTCCTCTATGTCCCTTATGAGCTCGAAGAACACTGTGAGCTATGATCTTTATGAGGTCTCTATGTCCACCATGAACTATGACCACTGTGAGCTCCCTATGACCACTCTGAGCTCTCTATGACTCCTGTGAGCTTTCTATGAGCTCTTTAAGGTATGACCACTTTGACTTGTTTATGACAACTATGAGCTATGACAACTGTGACCTCTTCATGTCCATTATGAGCTCTCTATAACTATTGTGAGGTATGACCACTATGAGTTCTCTGTGACCCCTGTGATCTAGGACCACTGTGAACTCTCTAGGATGACTATGAGGTATGACCACTTAGAGCAATCTATGACTACTTTGATCTCTCTATGAAAAATCTCAGCTCTCTATGACCACTATGAGCAATGACCATTGTGAGATCTTTATGACCAATATGAGCTACTACTGTGAACTCTCTATGACTACTTTGAGTAACTTATGAGCACCGTGAGCACTTTATGACCAATTTGAGCTATGACCATTATGAGCACTTGATGTTCATTATGAGCTCTCTATGACAGCTGTGAGGTATGACCACTGTGAGCTCTATTTAGCCACTTTGAGCTATGACCACTGTGACCTCTCTATGATCAATTTGAGCTCTCTGTGACCACTGTGTGCTCTCTATGACCACCTTAGTTCCCCTTGGGAAACTATGATGATTCTGAGCTCTCTATGACCACTTTGAGCTATGAAAACTGTGAGCTCTTTTTGACCACAATTAACTATGACCACTGTCAATTCTCCATAACAATTATGAGTTTTGTATGACCACTTTGAGTAATGATACTTGAGAGCTCTCTATGACCAATGTGAGCTATTTATGACCACTGTGAGATGTCTATGGCTGCTGTGAGTTCTACATGACCACTGTAAAATCTCTATGATGACTCTGAACTCTCTATGACGACTGTGAGCTCTCTATGACCACTACGAACTATGACTACTATCAGCTTTCTATGACCGCTATGACCACTGTGATCTTTCCATGACCGCTATGATCTATGACCACTGTGAGCTCTTTAACAGGACTATGAGCTCTGACCATATGAGTGATCTGTGACCACTGTGAATTCTGATTACTATGAGCTCTTTATAGCCATTATGAGCTCTCTATAACCACTAGGATATATAATCACTTTGAGCTCCCTGTGACCAACATGAGATTTTATCACTGTGAGCTCTCTATGACCATTGCAAGCTTTCTATGACCACTGTGAGCTCTCTATGACCACTGTGAGCTCTCTATGACTATTATAAGCCATGAGAACTGTGAGCTATCACCACTATGAAGTATAAACACTGTAAACACTCATTATCGATTATATTCTCTTTATATCCATTTAAGGTATGACCACTATGGCTGTCTATCACTACTATAAGCTATGACCATTGTGAACACTCATTGTCTATTATGTGCTCTTTATGACCATTATGAGGTATGAACACTATGATCTATCACCACTATGAGCTATGATCATTGCAAGTTCTCTATGAAAATTATGAGTTCTCTATGAGCACTGTGTGCTGTGACCACTGTGAGCTGTCTATGACTACTGCAAGTTATGAGCAGGGAAAGCTCTCTATGAACACTGTGATCTGTGACCACTTTGATATCTCTGTCACTACTATGGTCTATGACCACTATTAGCTCTTTCTGACCATTATGAGCTCATTATGACCACTGTCAGCTCCCTATGACAACTATGAGCTTTCTATTACCATTATGACTTCTGTATTACAACTATGATCTGTAACAAAGTAATTGTTACATCTGTAACCCCCAGGGTCTCCGTGAGCCCCCATTACACTGTTACAATGATCTATGAACACTGGTCACTCTTAATGACCACTATGATTTATGACCATCGTGAGCCCTCTATGACCCCTGTAGCACCCTATGAGAAACATGGCCTGTGAAAAATGTGAGTTCTCTATGATCACTATGGGGTAAGACCACTGAGAATTCCCTAGAACAACAGTGAGCTATGAACATCATGCACTCTTATTGTGTAATATGTGTTCTTATGACTATTGGAAGCTATGTCCACTGTGACCTATCTATGGCCACAATGACCTTTGACTACTGTGTGATCTCTATCAATACTATGAGCTCTGACCACTGTGAGCTATTTATGGCCATTATGATTTATGACCACTGTAAGTGTTCAATAATCACTGTGCATTGTCTATGATCACTATGAACCATGACCACTCTGAGATGTCTATCACCAATATGAGCTCTCTCTGACCACTGACAGCTGTGACCACTGTGAACACTCATTGTCTATTATGTGCTCTTTTTGACCACTAAGAAATATGAGCACCGTCAGCTCTCTATGACTACTGAGCTATGACCACTGTGAGCACTCCATGACCACTGTGAGCTAAGACCACTGTCAGCTCTGACCACTGTGATCTATAAGCTATGACCTCTGTGAGCTCTCTATGTCCATTATCAGCTCAGTATAGCACTCTGAACTATGACCACTGTGAGCTCTCTCTTGTCACTGTGAGCTTTTTATATCTCCTGTGAGAAATCAAAACTAGGAGATATTACCACTATGAGCTCTCCACGACCACTGTGAACCCTCTATGAGCACTACTACCTATGACCACTATGAACTATGAACCCTATGAGCATTCTGTGTTCATTAGGAGCGGTCTATGACCACAGAGAACTATGACCACTGCCACTGCCACGTCCTTATCCAACCATCCTGGTGGACAAGGTCTCAGTATGAAAGAGCATCGTTTCAAGGAAACGTTTTTCTGGAAAAAGGACATGGCATTATTTGAAATAAATAAGAAAAAGAAGAAAAATATGGAGATAGTCAGCCCATGCTAAAAATTTCAATAAACAGATTCACTCAGCCCAGAGAACTGTGTCTGTCTCCATTTGCCAAAGCCTTGTCTACCTTGTTGAATGGAGCCCTTGCTTCAAGGTTGCAGCCTGGACTGCAACATCTGGTGCCTATATCTGGGACACTCGACTAGGTAAGTTTTTCCTTTTTTTTCTCTTTAAGTCTTTCAGGCAAGGATAGGATCCTGTCAGGGTGCAGAAGACCTCTCGGACCAAGTGGAATCAAGTTAAGAAGATGGGTAAGGATAGGATTCCGTCAGGGTATAGACCTGGGATGAGAGTGGAGCTGAGTTAAGGAGATGGGTAAGAAACATGGGCCATACTGAGTCTAAAAAAGAAGACTCTTTATTGGTGTAACTAAGCAAATAATAAATGCATGAGGTGTTCTTGTCTCTTCTAAGCAGTTAAGAAATTTTTTTCATTTTCTACAAAAATGTTGTCTTTGGTTTCCAGAGGAAGGAACCTTCGATCTAGAAATATGGAAAAAGATAGGAAAAGAAATTAAAAACTACTATCATGTTCATGGGCCAGAAAAGGTTTTTAAATTTTCTCTATGGAGTTTAATGATAGATTCTTTAGGTCCTAGATAGAAAGCAATATGTATAGCGCAGGAAACTAAGTTAGAAAAAGAGACTCAAACTCAAAAAGAAGAGGAAGATAAAAATTATGAATGCTGGGGCTGGAGAGGTGACTAAGGGGTTAAGCCTCCTCCTTGCAGGCGGGCAGAAGTGGAGGCTGCCTGTGTTTCCAGTCCTGATAGGGCGGAGCCTGTGAATCCCAGGGCAGAGTAAAGAAGGAGGAGGTGGAGGCGGTCCATGGTGGTTCCCGAATTCGTCCATGGTTCTACACATACACACGCACATGAATACACACACACACACACACACACACAATTGAATAAAAAAAATTTTTTTTTAAAAATTATGAATGCTTAGGTAAGCAACAAGGTGTCATAACCATAAATTTAAAGAAGGAAGTGGATGATGATGTCCTGTCTCCCTCTGAGGAGACTGATTTAGGGAAAGAAGTGGACAGTGATGTACTGTCTCCTTCTGAGGAGACTAATTTAGAGGGAAAAGCAGCACCTCACAATAGTGAGGATGATGGGGCATTTCTAAAGATTTCAACACCATTTCCCCCACCTTCTAATAAAAGACATTTTAAAAAAGAGACCTGGAAAGCTTCCCACAGAGGTAACCTTTCTTGGAGCAGTACAACAGGCTAAAATAATAAAAGCTACAGAAATAGTTATAAAAGCATTGGCCTTTGCATGTGACAAAAAAAGGACAGGAAATGTCCTCACAAAAATAAAAGTCAGAAACAAAATAACAAGCCAAAATGACTATGTCCCAGATGTCAGAAGGGGTATCATTGGAAAAAAGGATGTAGATCTAAATATCATAAAGATAGAACTCTTCTGCTTCCAAAGGTAGATATTAACAATCAAATGATGATTCAAAATAATTCAGGTAAAAACTTAATAGTTCTTTCAGATTCTGTCCACTTAATTCTCTGGAGTTTTTGGGCCTTTGCCACGAGGATGCTTTAGCTTCATTCTTGAAAGAAGTGCTTTCTCCAGGGAAGACATCCAAATGTTGTCTGAGGTGATGGATTCTAATTATCCTAGAGAAATTCAATTTATGATTCAATCCTTAGAAAAACCTATTCAGTTATATAAAATTCAGAGAATTGCACAGCTATTACTTTTAGCATATTTAACTTTGCCAGATGTTGTTTTTTATATTCTTTTTTTATTTCCACTCATACAAACTTAACAGGTACACTAGTCCCCTACCTCCGTTAAACCCCCATACCCTCATACCTCCCTTTCTTTCTCCCTCCCTCCCCATCTCCTAGTGCCTCCCCCTGCCGGGCTCATGGCAGCTAGTGCAGAAGGGAGTGCTGGTCCAGCCAGGTACAACCTGGGGCTGAGCAGGATGATGAGTGTCGCCAGCCTGAACCCCGCTCACTACTGGGGAAAGACACACAAGCCCGGGACCTCAGTTAAAGCAGAAGCCCTTCTTTATTCCAACAGTCAGGCCCTTATATACCCCATCTGACATCCCATAATTCCTAGCATGAGTCTTTGCTGATTGGCCCTCTCAGCTAGGCAGTTTAAGAGCACCAACTGTAGAAGGCGTAGTCTCCCAAGATTTGCAGGCTCATGAGAATATTATGGGCTAGTGGGGCATTACTATGGGCCAGTTGCTGTTGCAACCTAAGGCTATATTGCATCAGCCACAAGACTGTGCTGAATTATGTTGGTGAGGCAGCTTAAACAGATCATGAAACTTTAGCCAGGCTCAGGAAGTTCCAACAGGTCTTGTCCAAGGTCTTCATGAAGCCCAACATTCCCCTCACATTCATGGATTATCCTTTAATATGCATGCCAAATTCTTCTCTGGGTCCTCCTCTCCCATGAGGTGCATAGATCCAGTGGCATTTCCCAGAACCCTTTCCTATGTTCCCCTTAAGTATAGGAACACTACTGTGGCTGTCAATCCCTTGCCTCCAAGGATCTTGGTGCCTTTAGCAAATGCTAGACTTTGTGGGGTCAATAGTGTATGGACATTGCACAGGGCATGCAAAGTCCAATTTTCATTGCTTTGGCCCTAACTTGTGTGGAGTATCTTGCATATCATTACTCCTCCCATCCTTATGCTCTTACAATCTTACCACCCCCTCTTCTGCAAATTTCCCTGAGCTTCAGGATGGGGGAGAGATTAGTCTGGCCTAGCTCCAGGTGGTTGATACAGAGTTTCTGATGTTCTGAATTATGGTTTGTTGATTTTTTTTCAGTTTGCTGCTCCTACAATGCCCTTGGCTCCTTCCTGGATTTTGGATGTCACCCCTGGCCAGAGATAAAAACCTGTTCAATAACAGTCTTGTTATAAGAGTATATTCAAAGATAGATGGAATAAAAGTAGGGAACAATGGTGAGGGAAGGGTCAATCAACCATTTGCAAAAAGGCTACTTTCTATCTGCCAGACTATATGCCCTCCCCTTCTGGTTAGATCATACCCCATTTATTGCAAATGATCAGGAAGGAAAGTCTGTGAACTTAACCAGGCGTCTCATTACTTACTTGCAGTCCTTGATGGTGGCCTATTTGCTCTGCTGTAACATGGTCCCCTCTCTCCTTGTTTCTGGTGGAGCCCTCCTTCCCCTTCCCTCCTGTTCATAATCTTTGCAATTACTGTAGGTATTACAGGGATTTATCCTTGAGTGTCTCTAAGTGGGTTTGGTATTAGGAGCCACCTATTTGCGAGTACATATGTCACTTAATTTTCTGTGAATGGGATAATTCACTCAATATAATTCTAATTACATCCATTTCCCTGCTAATTCCATTAATTCATCATTTTTGATGGCTGAGTATTATTCTATTGAGTAAATGTACCACATTTTCCTTATCCACTCGTCAACCGTTGGACATTTGGGTTGATTCCATGATTTTGCTATTGTAAACAGTGCTGCTATGAACATGGTTGTGCTTGTGCTATCGAGGTGAATTTTTGCTGTATGGGGGGTTATTCCCAAAAGTGGAATAGTAACATCATATGGCTTGCCAGAGTGGTTGTATGAGCCTGCATTCCCACCGGCAATGTAGAAGAGTTCCCGTCTCTCCACATCCTCTCAGGCATAAGGTGTTTTTTGTATTGTGGATTTTTGCCACTCTGACCGGAGTGAGATGATATCTCAGGGAGGTTTTGATTTACATTTCCCTGATGGCTAAGGATGTGGAACATTTTTAAAGATATTTGTTAGATATTTTCATCTCATCCCTGGTAAAGTTTCTTTTAAGTTCCAAGACCCATTTTTTTTTAATTTTTATTATTATATATTCAATTGTGCGTGTGTGCATATGTATGTGTGTGTGTGTGTGTGTGTCTGTGTGTGTAGAACCACGGACGAATTCAGGAACCACCATGGGCGCCTCCACCTCCTCCTTGTTTACTCTGCCCAGGGATTCACAGGCTCCGCCCTACCAGGACCAGAAGCGCAGGGCGCCCCCGCTTCCACCTGGCGCCAAGACCCATTTTTTAATTGGGCCATTTGTTTCCTTGGTGTTTAGTTTTCTAAGTTCCTTGGGGACTCTGGATAATAGAGCTCTATCAACTATGTGGTTAGTGAAGATTTTCTCCCATTCTGTGATTTGCCTTTGTGCTCAGGTTACAATCTCTTTATATGAATAGAAGCTCTTTAATTTCACAAGATCCCATCTATAAGTGTTGGTGACTGTTCTATTGGATGCCCGTTTAGGAACTGTTGGCCTATCTCAATCAGCTCGAGGGAGTTCCCTACCCTTTTGACTATGGTTTTTATCGTCGCTGGCCTTATATCGAAGTCCATGATTCATTTGGAAATAATTCGTATACATGGTGAAAAGTATGGATCCAGTTTTAGTCTTCTGCATGTATAGATCCAGTTTTGCCACCATCATTTGTTGAATATGCTTTTCTTTTTCCATTGGATTTTTCGAGCCCCTTTGTCGAAGATCAAATGGCTGTAGTTATGTGGGCTTATATCTAGGTCTTCAAGACTTATCCATTGATCTGTGTGTCTATTTTGGGGCCAGTACCAGGCTGTTTTCATAACTATGGATTTGTAATATAGACGAAGGTTTGAGATGGTGATATCTCCAGCAGTGTTTTTACTATCCTGGACCTTTTGTGCCTCCATATGAATTTTGAGATTGTTTGGTCAACCTCTTTAAAGAATTGCTTTGGGATTTTAAGTGGTATAGCATTGAATTTGTATATTGCCTTTGGTAGGATTGTCATTTTTACGTTTTTGATACTGGCAATCCAGGAACATGGGAGGTCTTTCCACCTTCTGGAGTCTTCTGCAATTTCATTCTTTAGGGTTTTAAAGTTTTCATTACAAAGGTTTCTTACTTCCTTGAGTAGGTTTATACCAAGGTTCATTTTTTTTAGAGGCTATAGTAAATGGGATTGTTTCTCTCAGGGCTTTTTCACTTCTTTTATTCTGGGTATATAGGAAGGCCACTGATTTTTGTACATTTATTTTGTATCCTGCCACCCTGCTGAACTTCTCAATTAGTTCCAGGAGCTTCCTGGTGGAGTTTTTGGGATCACTCAGGTATAAGATCATGTCATCTGCAAATAAGAATAGTTTGACTTCTTCCTTGCTGATTTGAATTCCTTTTATGTCCTTTCTTGTCTTATGGCTTCAGCTAAGACTTCAAGTACAATGTTCAATAGAAGTGGTGAGAGTGGACAGTCTTGTCTAGTTCCTGATCGAAGTGGGAATGCTTCCAATTGTTCCCCATTGAGCATAATCCTTGCTGTGGGCTTGTTGTATACAGCTTTTATTATATTGATAAAGGTTCCTTCCATTCCAACTGTCTCTAGGGTTTTGATCATAAAAAGCTGTTGAATCTGCATCTATCGAGAGTATCATGTGGTCTTGGACTTTGGACTCATTTATATGGTGAATTACATTAATTGATTTGCGTATGTTGAACCAAACTTGTGGGTCTGGGATAAAGCCTACTTGATCCCCATGAATGATCTTTTTGATATGTTTTTTAATCCGATTTGCTAAGACTTTGCTGAGAATCTTTGCATCTGTGTTTTTCAGAGATTGGCCTACAGATTTCTTTTTTATGTGTATCTTTATAAGGTTTTGGGATTCAGACATTATTGGCTTGATAGAGGGAATCTGATAGTGCTCCTTCCTTTGATATTTGATGGAAAATTTTAGGAGTATTGGTGTTATTAGCTCCTTAAATGTTTGGTAGAACTCTGTGCTGAATCAATCTGGTCCAGGACAGTTCTTGGTGGGAAGATTCGATATTACTTCCTCAATTTACTGATATGTTATAGGACTATTTAAATAATTCACAAATTCCTGATTCAGTTTAGATAAGTTGTGTTTACTTAGGAATTCATTCATCTCTTTTGTGTTGTCAAATTTCACAGAGTATAAATTTTTGAAATGTGATGTTATATTTCTCCAAATTTCTTGGGTATCAGTAGTGATAACTCCATGTTCATTTCTAATTTTGTTAATTTGGGTTTTCTCTCTCTTGCTTTTGATTAATTTAGCTAGGGGTGTATCAATCTTATTGATTTTTTCAAATTACCAGCTTTTCGACTCATTGATTTTCTGTATTGTTTTCCTAATTTCGATTTCAGATATTTCACCTCTTATTTTGCTAATCTCTTTTCTATTGCTTTTGGTATCAGATTGCTCTAATTTCTCTAAACCTTTAAGCTGTATTGTTAAGTTATTTATTTCTGATTTCCATTTTTTTTGATGTAGGCATTAAGAGCTATGAACTTATCTCTTAGGACAGCTTTCATTGTGTCCCAGAGATTTTGGCAAGCTGTATTTTCATTATCGTTCACTTTCAGGAAATCTTGATTTCCCTTTTAATTTCTTCCTGAATTCAAATCTCATTCAGCATCATAGTGTTCAGGTTCCAGGAGTTAGTGTATTTTCTGTTGTTTGTTGTGTTGTGGATGTCCAGCTTTAGGCCATGGTGGTGTGATAGGGCACAGGCTAGAATTTCAACTTTCCTGTATATATGGAGATTCATTTTGTGGCCTAATATGTGATCTATTTTGGAGAAAGTTCCGTGTGCTGCTGAGAAAAATGTGTATTCTTTGGTTTGTGGATGAGAAGTTCGATAGAGATCTGTAAGGTCCATTTCTTTAAGGGTTTGATTAAGTTCCAAAGTGTTTGACCTGTTGATCTATCCCATGTTGAGAGGGCAATGTTGATTTCTTACTTTAGATGCTATAGGGATTTCTTAATGAATGTGCAAGGGCTCGTATTAGGTGCATATATGTTCAGTATTGTGAAGTCTCTCTGGTGAATTGTACCTGTGACTAAAATGTAGTATCCATCCGTGTCTCTTATAATTTTCTTTGGTTTGAAGTCTGATAGCGTGTTGGCTACCCCTGCCTATTTCCTGATTCCATTAGCTTGCAGAGTTTTGGACTAGCCTTTTATTTTTAGGATGTGCCTATCTTTTGTGGTAAGATGAGTTTCCTCAAGGCAGCAGATTGATGGGTTGTGGTTTTTAATCGAAGTTTGTATCTCTGTCTCTTGATTGGTGAGTTAATACCATTGACATTTAATGTTATCATGGAGAAATTATTTTTAATTCTGGACATTTTTTATGTTTAGTGGATTTTGTAAGCGCATTTTTTGACATTTATATTTTGGTGGTATCATACTTCCCTTCTGTCCTCCTTGATACACTTGTTTTTTCTTCTAGTTTGAGGATCATTTGTAGCATTTTTTGAAAGTCTGGTTTGGTAGACATGTATCCCTGCAAGTTGCCTTTGTGCTAGAAAACTTTTCTTTCTCCCTCGATCATGACAGATAGTTTTGCTGGGTATATCAGTCTGGGTTGGCATTTTTACTTATTTAGTACTTGAAGTATGTCTCTCCAAGCTCTTCTTGCTTTTACTGTTTCCATCGAGAAGTCATTTGTTATTTTAATAGGTTTACCTTTAAAAGTGACTTGCTTTTTTTCTCTTGAAGTGCTCAGCACCTTTTCTTTGTCTTGACTATGGAGTGTCTTAACTATTATTTGCCATGGCGATTTTCTATTTTGGTCATATCTGTTTGGAGTGCAAAATGCCTCTTGTATTTGGATGGGCCTCTCTTTAGTTGAGGGAAGTTTTCTTTTATGATAATTTGAAAAATTTCCTCAGGTGTGTTATTTTAGGATTCTTGCTCTGGTATTTCATGAATGTGCATGTTAGGGTTCTTCAGGGTGTCCCATATCTCTTGAATATTCCTCTCAAGTATCTTTTTGGCTTTAACAATCTCTTCCATTGAGCTGGTTAATTCTCCCACTTTGTCTTCAGGATCTGAAATTCTATTTTCTGCTTTGTTAGTTCTGCTGATAAGACTCTCTGTTGAGTATTTTGTTGAAGATAACTTGTCTTTTGGTTCAATTTTAAACTCTGCCTGAGACTGTTTTAACTGCTCTATGTCTATTTTTGTTTCTTGAACTATTTTTCTCAACAGCTCCAAGTGCCTGTTGTGTTCCTGTTGAAAGTGATTCATGCGGTTGTTTAACTCCTCTTGGATTTCTTTTTTCATTGTATTAATCATGGTAATGATCATACTTTGAAAGTTGTTATCTTGAGTCTGGCTTTCTTGGCTATTTTCTCTGAATTTGTTGTGGTTGGAGTCCATCATTATGGGGTTAATTCTTTAGGTGGGAGATTGGGCTTCTCGGGTTTTGTTTCTCATGGATCTGCACTTTGACTTGGGCATTGTTGTTTTGTCTTTTAGGACCTTACAGTTTCAGTGTGTTTTCAGACTGAACTTATTTAGTTGGTATTACTACATTTGGGCAGTTATTACTAGTGCTTGCCTTGGAGTTGGGTACATTTGTCTTTTGTTATTGTTATTTCCTAGATGAGGCTATTAGGCTGTTAGTACATCAGTTAAGTCAGGTTAAGTAGACAGGGGGTGAATATTAGTGTGGTAGTGCACTTTTACAATTCAGTATCTAGGTGATATGTGAGGATGAGTGTTGTACTCCCTGGAGTTGTAAATGTTTTTGGGGTGGCTGTATGGAAAAGTTAATCTACAGTGATTAATACTAGAAAGGAACAGTAAGGTTAAAAAAAAAAGGAGGTTCACTTATCTTTGAGCTGAATGTGAAGAATCTCTCTCATGTGATAGGATGATTGTAGAGGTTTTCAGATATATGGCCTTTGACCTTTAGAACTTTGCTTGAGTTTCCTTTGGACTCTATTGAATTCTGAGTAGCAGTGTGTTTTCCGTGGACCACGTACCTGGGTCCCCAGTGGGCTGGATAGACAGAGGGTCTGATATTTATGGCAGAATTCTTCAAGTGGGGGACTGCAGAGATGGCTCATGGATTAAGCCTCTGCCTTGCAGGAGTAAGGCTCTGAGTTTGGATTCTATACTCCACGTATAGACGCTGGGCAGAAGTGGGGGAGGCCTGTGTTTCTGGTCCCGGTAGGGTGAGCCTGTGAATCCCGTGGCAGAGTAAACAAGGAGGAGGTGGAGGCATCCATGGTGGTTCTACACAGACACACACATACACACACACACACACACTCACGCACACATACATACATACACGTGCATACATGCACAATTGAATAAATAAAAATAAAATAAAAAAATAGAATTCTTCACCTGAGATCTGGGACTTGGCTTAGTGGCACACCCATGCTCCAGGGATGGAGGACTGTAAGTCCTGTCTGGTCCGGCGGACAGGCGGCGGGAGGAAGAAAGGGCCTGGAGCCCAGGGCATGACCCAGGCAAAACCGGAGGTAGCCTGGGTGTCGCTCAGACTGGCTGGAGAAAGGTGCTGGGACACGGGGCCACTTGGGTGCTGGGCGAACTCATCTGGGATGGAGGACTGGGAGCATGGTCGGACGGACAGGCGGGCAGGAGGAAGAAAAGAGTGCCAGATGTTATTCTTAAGGATGACAGAGGAAAAGGAAGATTTGTTTCTACATATGTAGTGACATGGGTTGAAGAAATCCAAGAAAATCACCCTAAGAGAAATATACACACACACAAAAAAAAAATCAGGATTAATGGATACAGGGGCTAGTGTTTCCTGTATTACAGGAAATGATTGGCTTCCCACTTGGCCTGTAATTAAGAGTTCATCTACTTTGGTGGGTTAAGGATTGGCCTCAAAAAGTTTTCAACCTTATGCCATTCCCTCTCTTCCTTTCTTGTTATGGAAAAGAGATGTTTCATTTTCAATGGAAATGGCTTTAGTAGTTCCTGATCCTGTAAAATTGGAACAAAAATTTTTAATTGGGGCCTCCATTACTTATTACGCTGACAAGATACAATGGAAATCAAAAGAGCCTGTATGGGTTGAACAGTGGCCTCTATCAATGGAAAACATACAGGTTATAGAACAATTGGTGCAAGAACAGTTCAAATTAGGGCATACAGAACCATCACACAGAAAACATAATGTTAAAACCAGAAAGATTAAAATCAGTAAAAAACAATTGGCTGGCTGTATAGATTAAGTTGTAAATTTACATCTTTCTTCTATTGAAGGGAACATAAATCCCAAAATTTGGTTTCATATAGATTAAAATAAAATAAACAGGTAAAAATTAAAAATAAAAATAAGAGGATAAGAACATGTTCTTCCTAATATTTTTAAATTGTTAAAATACCAATTAGAGATTGATATAAAAACCTAATATCCTAAAATTAATTCAAATAGTTTTGAGATCCATAAAAATCTTTCATACCTGTCACTTTTACAAGCTGTGGCAGGAGGATCCCAGTTTGGAAAACAATGATATAAATATTTGGCTTTAAAGATGCAAATAATACTTTGGGAAATGCTAACAAATTTTCAGGAAAAGAAAAATTAGACAAATATATTCATGCATTACATATAAAGTTTTTTAAATAGTAATTTGGTTTTGGTAATAAATTTTAAAGTTGAATCTGCTTTTGATATTTTTCATAATTAAGCTAAACTGTTGGACTTAAATACTGAGATTTTGTTTTCAATAATAAAGTTTTCATAAATGTTGATCTGCTTTTGATGATGGTTTCAAAGGTGATTTCAAGGCTATTATCAGTGAATTGTATGTTATTAATGTGCTTGTATATTTATATGTTCTGTGTCTATACGTGGAATGTCTTGAGTTTCAACATATCTGTGGTCACTTCAATGTTTTTTATTCATGTTGCATGCTAATATTTATATTTTGGCATGCCAATTTTAAATACATGTATGCATACTTAAAAAATAAAAACAAATAATTTAAATAACATCTAAGGCCTTAACTATTTACATTTTGAATCAATCACAACTGTTTTTGTGATAGATTAAGTTTTCTTTCATGAAAAATTATCTTGCTTGGTTTTGATCTTTAATAGGACTACAAATGAAAATGTCATTGTGTTTTTAATGGTTTTCCAAAAATAACAAAGCCACTATGATATTGCTTGACTAAACTTGCTCACTCCTCTGATTTCTTTTATAGAATTAATCCCATCAAATCTAACAACCAGAAAAATATAATTGTCTTCTAAAAATTTCATTAGAATTTCTTCATTCTTCTTGTGGTAAGATATAAGATATAATAGTATCTAAATGTTTATATTGCCAAAAAAGTTTACTTATCTAAAGAGACATACAGATATTTCTTGTGTCCATGTGCTGCTTGTTCATTCCGCTATTTGATAATGTGTTACCAGTTAACTTTTCTTTCAAAATTGCCAAATCAGACTCAACTCTTAATTTCTTTCAAAATGAGGCTTATTATTATCACCTCCATTAAAAGACATTTCTTGAGGGATAGTTAATATACAAACAGCAGGGAACCATCAAGTAAAAAACATATATATATTTAAAAAATACATATATATATATTTCTTAGATGTACAGAAGGTTTGATAGAATATGGGATGTTAGATGAGGAGATTGAAAATTAGAGATGATGGTTAAAGAAAATGTTGTACATTACGCTTCTTCCATGTTAAAGAAAAAGGATATTGAGCCTCAAAAATTAGAAATTAAGAATTAGGCTTCATGTATTCAAGTGTTTTTCAGTTGTGTCTGTCTTAATTAAACAGAGATTTGCTTACTAATCCTAAAGGCCTTAACTGCTTAAGATCTTATAGAGTTTACCTATTTTATAAGGGTCATGTACTTTAAAGACAAAGATTTTGGTAATGGGCCTTGATAAGAACTAAAAAAATCTTAAATTTCAGTATAAAAGAGTCAACTTACAGTATTTTCTGATATGGCCTCTATACATCTTAAATAAGAAATGTTCCCTCAGGAAGATCTGTAAAATACCATCTTCCAACTAGATTTAAGACCTCCTCAGATACACCTCATTTAAGTCTTTCTTCCATTTTATATACTTAATTTTTTTAAAAAAGAAATACAGTTAAATATAGCTTTATAGTGGCAGTACACCTTTGATATACACCTGTTCTAACCAGACTCTCCTTGGAGTCATGGATGTCTTTGTATTTCTCCATCAGCAAGCTCAGCCCTGTGGCTTCCCAAATGTTTATTCTGCCCAATGGAAAATCATAGACAATCTTCCTAACAAGATTACAGCTCTCAGAATAAAAGGAGTTGATAGCAATTCAGCACAACTTGAAAAGCCAGATCCTGACCTAAAGGATCCAGAAATGTTTCCTCTAGGATGGATTCCTGACTTCTGTTTGGACTGACTCTGAGAGTCTTTCATAAACTGGACTTTGAAAGGTAACTGCTGCTCACCATATGCTAAAAGACTTTATTTTCTATTTAAAATTCACTATTGTGTACTCATCACATGTTTTGCTCTTGGTTGCTAAAAATGTACAATTTTCTGTTGACTTTTGCTGACATTTGTACCACCAATTGTATCTACTCTTTAATGACTAATTATGTTTCTCTTAACATAGACAATAAGATAAAATTTATATTTCGGACAAAATTCAGACTCATTTAAATTCCAGAATATAACTGGTTGGCTTGACACTTAGTGTCTAGATAAGTTATTCCTACCTATCAAAACTAATCCATTAGACATATTAAGACTACTCTATATTTAAGTTTATACAAATTGTTTACTGCTCCTATAATTGTACTCTTTAAGAGACATTCAGAGACATTTTACCAACTTTAGGCTCTACACACTATGTAAATACTCATGAGTTTTAATATGGTTCACCATGTTAGTTCATATTGACATGACTATTCTTATCATAATCATTACTATAATTCTCTTTCCAGTCATTTTCAGATTAATCTCATCTTTTAAAAAAATAAAAGAGGGAAATGCCACATCCTTATCCAACCATCCTGGTGGACAAGATCCCTGAATGGCAGAATATCATTTCAAGAAAATATTTTCTGGAAAAAGGACATGGCATTATTTGAAATAAATAAGAAAAAGAAGAAAAATATGGGAATAGTCAGGCCTTAGTGTTACTGCCTGCTTTATTGTTACTGTCTAGCTCTGGCCTAAAGCCTGCTAGCTGGAGAGTGATACATTAACATCTAAATGGGCAGTCTCTAGATGCTAGACACTCTCCCTATGTAAATTAACTTTTGTCTCTGGCAGGAGGATTTCTCCCTCTAGAATTTGAGTCTACCTTTTGTATGTTCTTATATCTTTTCCTTGTTGTTGTTGTTTTTCTCAGGACTAGCTAGTATACAGTCCCTTCCAAACACATTTAATGTTTATATATAAACCACAGAAAATCTGCTTTGAAATATTTATTGTCCCTTTGCTTTTAGCAACTGAGTGTCATGCATGCTTTAACTCTAAGTGGAGACATCAGATCTGTTCCAACACAGAAAATATGTCACCCCTGCTCTTCTTTTGTTACCTGAAATGAATATGTTTTACATAATCCTGTAAAGAATTTGGTCCTGGTTTTCTTTGATGTTTTTCCTATGGGCATAGTGACATATCCCCTGGCCTTTACTTTCGGTTTTTTAAAGTATATAAATGCTGCTAAAAATTTCAATAAAGAATTCAGATTCACTCAGCCCAGAGAGCTGTGTGTCTGTCTCCATTCGCCAAAGCCTTGCCCACCTTGTCGAGGGGAGCCCTGGATTCAAGGTTGCAGCCTGGACTGCAACAGACCAACTTGAGTTCTCTATGACCACCATGGTTAATGACCACTGTGAGAATTCTATGAGCACAGTGATCTCTCTATGCCCACTATGAGCTATGACCACTGTGATCTCTGTAGGCCCACTTTGAGTTCTAACTGACCACTGTGAACTTTATATGATCACTGTGACCTCTTGATGGTGACATTGAGCTCTGTATGAACACTGAGATCTCCATGACCACTTTGAGCACTCAATGACCACTGTGAGCTTTCTCTGACCAATATGAATTATGAGCACTATGAGCTCTCTTTGATACTGTGAGCAATAACGACTGTGGACTCTCTCTGTCAACTTTCAGGTATTATTACTGTCAGCTCTCTATGAACACTAGGAGCTATGACCAGTGTAAGTTCTCATTGCCCATTATGAGCTATGACCACTTTGAGCTAGGACCACTGTGAGCTCTCTATGATCACTAAAACCTATGAACACTGTGAGGTTTCTATGTCCATTATGAACCCTCTAGGACCACTGTGAGCTATGACCACTGGGAGCTCTTTATGAAAACTATGAGCTATGACCACAGTGACCACTTTATGAACACTTTGAGTTGTACATGATTACTGTATTAGCCAGGGTTCTCTGAAGAAACAGAATCTATAGAATATAATATGTGTGTATATATATATATATATACTATATATTATATATATACATATATATTATATATATAACAAGTTTATTAAAAAAAACTCACAGCAAAAATAGTGTCCTTCAAGGCAGCCACCCGCAGCAGCCTCCTTCCTGGCTGGAATGTTCCACAAAGCCCAAAGATCCCAAGAAGGTCTCAAGCCTTTGCTCTTCCAGAGGGTCAAAGACGCTGAGTTCTGACGTCAGCGATGAACTGTGAACAGCAACAAGACCCAGAGACCAGGCTTCAAAGGCAGTGGGAACAGCAACAATGAGGTGGAAAAGAGGAAGCTCCAAGAGACAGAGGCAGCAGCAGCAGCAAAAAAAAAAAAAAAAAAAAAAAAAAAGGCCACGACACTCTAAGGCGAATAATTTGTATGCAGAGTGAACTCCACAGCAAGTCAACACCGGATCAAGGAAGAGCAAGTCCCTCCTTCTTGCATCTCCTATTATCCAGTCCACCACTGGAAAGTACTACCCACTATGGGCTGGGTTCTCCAGAGTAATCAGTCAAGTAACTACAGGCTTTTTCAGAGGGCATTCTAACTCTTAACCTTCCACAGCTGCCCCTAAACAGTCTGAAACTGTCAAGGTAACATCGAAATGCAACCATAGCAACTACTTTGAACTCTCTGTGACCACTCTATCTCGCTATGAGCAATATGACCTATGACCATTGTGATCTTTCTATTACCTTGATGAGCTATGACCATTGAGGGTTCTTTATGACTACTATGAGCTATGTCTACTGTGGGATCTTTATGATCACTATGAGCTATAACCACTGTGATCTCTCTATAAACACTGTGAGCTATAACCACTGTGAGATCCCTATGACCTCTGTGAGCTATGACATCTATGAGCTCTCTATGACAATTGTGAGCTCTCTAGGACCACCATGGCTTCTCTATGACCACTTTGAGCTCCCTATGACTACTATGAGTTCTTTATGAACACTGTGAGATCTCTAAGAGGACTAAGACCTATGACTACTCGAAGCTCTCTATGACCACTGAAGCTCTCTGTGAGCAATAGAACCTCTGACCATTGTGAGATTTCTATTACCTCTATGAGATATAAACACTGTGAGTTCTTTATAACCACTATGAGCTATGACCATTGTCTATGATCACTGAGCTGTGACCACTGTGAGCCCTGTATAACCTCTGTGAGCTGTGATGTCTATGAGCTCTCTATGACAACTGTGAGCTCTCTACAACCACTGTGACCTCTCTATTACGACTTTGCGCTATCTATGATCACTATGAGTTGTCAATGACGACTGCAAGCTCTCTAAAAGCACTAAGACCTAGGAACACTCTGAGCTCTCTATGACCACTATCTGCTATAAACTCTCAATGACTAATGTTAGCTCTCTAAGTCTACTGTGAGCTCTCTATAAGCACCATGAGCTATAACCACTGTAAGCAGTGATCTGTGAACACTATGAGCTCTATATGACACCTATGAGCTATGACCACTGTGAGCTTCCTATGACCTATGTGAGCAATGATAAATATGAGTTCCCTATGACCACTATAAGCTATGACCATTGTGACCTCTATATGACTACTATGAGATATGACCACAGTGGTCATAGCTCATAATGCTCTTAGAGAACTCACAGTGGTTATAACACACTGTTCATAGAGAGCTCATAATGCATATTTAGATCTCACAGTGGTCATAGGTCATAGGGCCCATAGAGAGCTCACAATTCATAGGTCAAAGTGGTCATACATAGCTCAAAATGGTCACAGCTCATAGTGGTGTTACAAAGTTATCAGGGGTCACAGATCATATTGTTCATAGAATATGCAGAGTTGTCATAGAGAACTCAGAGTTGTCATACCTCACCATGGTCAAGGAGAGGTAATAATAGTCATAATCCCATAAAGAGCACAAAGAAGTTACAGTGGTCATGGGCCATGATTGTCCTAGAGAGCTCCTTGTTCATAGAAGATTCTGAGTTGTCATAACTCACAGTGGTCACAGAGAGATCACAGTGTTCATTGCTCCTAGCAATTATAGAGAGCTCAGAGTTGTCATAGAGCACTCACATTGGTCATAGAGATCACAGTGGTCATAGGGATTTAACAGTCATCATAACCATAGTTGTTCTAGAGAGCTGACAATGGTTATAGAAGAATTGGAGTGGTCATAGCTCACATTGGGCACAGAGAGTTCATAGTGGTCATAGCTCATAACGGTCATAGAGAACTCAGAGATATCATAGAGAGCTCAAATTGGTCACAGACATTTCACAGTGCTTATAGAGAGCACATAATGGACATTGAGATCTCACAGAGGTCTTAGTTCATAGTGGTCATAAAGAGCTCATAGTAGTCACAGCGTGCTTTCAATGATCAAATGTCATACTGCTCTAAAAGAGCTCACTGTGTTTATGAAAATTCACAGTTGTCAGAGAACTCATAGTGTTCATAGCTCATTGTTCTGGTACAGAAATCACAGTGGTTATAGATCATAGTGGTCATAGAGAACTTGAAGTGCTCTTAGCTCACAGTGGTCAAAGAACTCACAGTGCTCATTCCTCATAGTAATAATAGAGAGCTCACTTTGCTCATAGTTAACAGTGGTCATAGAGAGCTCACAGTACTCATAGCCCATAGTGGTACTAGACAGCTCATTGTGGTCATAGTTCATATATGACATACAGAGCTCACAATGGTCATAGAGAACTTAAAGTGCTCATAGAGTTCTCAAAGTGGTCATAGAGAGATCAGAGTGGTCATAGAGAGCTCGCAGTGGTCAAAGAGAGCTCATAGTGGTCATAGATGACAAACAGTTGTCATAACTCATAGTAGTCATAGAGATCTCAAAGTAGTCATAGATTAGAATCATGAAACAGAGCCCATAATGGTCAAAGTGAGCTTATAGAGTCATAGGGAGTTCACAGTGTTCATAGATCAGTGTGCTTCTAGAGAGCTCACAGTGGTCATATCTCTTAGTGTTCATAGAGATCTCACAGTGGTCACAGAGAGTTCACAGTGTCCATTGCTCAAATGATCATACAGTCCTCACAATGACCACTGTTCATAGTTATCACAGAGAGCTCACAGTGGTCACAGAGTAATCACAGAGTCATAGAAAGGTCACAGTGTCCATAAGTCCCAGTGGTTATAGAAGGCTCAAAGTGGTCATAGCTCAGTAGACAAAAGAACTCATAATCATCTTAGAGAACTCACTGTGGTCATACCTCATAGTGGTGATAGAGGAATCACAGTGGTCATAGACCATAATGGACATAGAGAGCTCATAGTGTTCATAGCTCATAGTGGTCATAGAGAGCTCACAGTGGTCATAGATCACAGTGCTCATAGTGTGCTCACAGTGATCATAGAATGCTCACAGTGATCAGAGAGAACTCAAAATGGTCCTAAAAATGTGACAGTCATTATAAAGGACTCATTGTAGCCATGTAGAGCTAACAGAGGTTATAGGTTATAGCTCATAGTGTTCATTAAGAGCTCACAGTCCTCATAGCTTATAATGGTCACAGAGAGCTCACAGTGTTCATAGTTCATAGTTGCCACAAAAAGCTCATAATAGTCATAGAGAATTTACAGTGGTCACAGCACATAGTTGTCACAAAAAGCTCATAATGGTCATGGAGAACTTACAGTTGTCATTTGGAGCTCAAAGTGGCCATAGAGATGTCACAGTGGTCATAGAGAGCTCAGAGTTCCAATAGACAGCTTACAGTATGCATTGGACATAGTGCTCATAGCAAATCCACAGTGATAATAGAGATCTCAGAGTGTCCATAGAGGGCTCACAGTGGTAATAGCCTATAGTTGTCCTAGAGCTCTCACAGTGGTCATAGTTCCTATTGCACACAGAGACCTACAGTGGTCATAGATAATGCAGAGGTCATAAACAATTCATAATAGTCATAGTTCATCCTAGTCAGTATAGCTGACAGTGGACACAGACAGCTCACATTAGTCATAGAGAGCTCACAGCAATCATAGTTCACAGTTGTCATAGAGAGCTCCCAGCATTCACAGCTCATAGTGCACATAGAGAGCTCAAAGTGTTCATAAGTCATAGTGCTCATAGAGAGCCTATAGTGCTCATAAAGAGCTCACAGTGGTTATACTTCACAATGGCAATAGAGAGCTCATAATGGAAATATAGTGCTCATTCTGGTCATAGCTCATAGTGTTCTTAAAATGCTCACATGGACGTAGCTCATAGTGGTCAAAGAAAGCTCACAAGGGCCATAGGTCATAATGATCACAGAGAGCAAACCATGGTCATAGAGAGCTTACAGTGGTCTTAGAGACCACAAGGTCATCATAGAGATGTCACAGTGGTTATAGAACTCAGAGTAGTCATCGTTTGCTCACAGTGATAATAGCTCATACTGATCACAGAGAGTTCCTGGTGGCCAATGAGGTCAAAGAGAACTCAGTGTTGTCATAGAGAGCTTAAAGTGGTCATAGCGGTACACGCTCTTCAGATCATAGTTTTCATAGAGAGCTCACTGTGATCAAAGAGAGCTCACAGTAGTCATAGCTCATAGTGTTCATAGAGAGCTAACAGTAATAATATTTCATAGTGGTCATGGAGAGCTCACAGTAGTCAAGGAGAGCTCATAGCGCTCATAAGAGAACACAGTAGTCTAAATGAGATCATAGTGATCATAAAGATCTCAAAGTGGTCATAGAGATTTCACAGTGTTCATAGAGATCTCACAGTGCTTATACCTCACAGTTGTCATAGAGATCTCAGAGTGGTCCAAAAGTGCTCACAGTAGTCAAAGTGAGCTTACAGAGGTCATAGAAAGGTCACAGTGGTCACAGTTCACAGTGGTCAAAGTGAAGTCATAGAGGTCATAGAGAGCTCACAGAGGTCACAGTTCACAGTGGTCAAAGAGAATTCACAGAAGTCATAGAGAGCTCACAGTGTTCATAGCTCACAGTGGTCATGTAAAGCTTATAGTGGTCATTGCTGAAGTTAGTCATGGAGAGCCCACAGTGATCATTGAGAGCTCACAGTTGCCATAGAGAGCTCCCCAGTGATCATGAGAATTCATAATCATCATAAAGAGTTCACAGTGATCATAACTCATAGTGCTCATGTAGTGCTCAAAATAGTTATAACTCATAGTGGTCATAGACATCTCACAAGTCATAGTTCATAGTGCTCATAGAGAGCTCATAGTGGTCATAGAGAGCTCAAAGTGGTCATAGATAATTCAAAGTGGTGATATCTCACAGTGTTCATAGAGAGCTAATAGTGATCACTGAGAGCGCATAGTGATCACAGAGAGCTCACACTGCTCATAGAAAGCTTAAGTGGTCATACAGAGCTCATAGCAGTCATAGCATTTTGTGATAATAGAGAACTCAAAGTGGTCATAGCTCATAGTGGTCATAACACTCAAATTGATAATAGCTCATAGTAGTCATAGAGAGTTCACAGTTGTGATAGATCATAGTGTTGTTCATAGTGAGCAAACAATGGTCATAGAGAGCTTACAGTGCTCATAGAGGCATCAAAGTACTCATGGGGAGGTCACAGTAGTCATAGAGAGCTCATAATGGTCTCAGAGATCTCATAGTGGTCATAGAGAGTAGAAAGTTCTCACAGCACTCATAGTGGTCATAGAGATGTCACAGTGTTCATAGATCATAGTGCTCATAGAGAAATCACAGTTGTCAAAGACAGCTCACAATTGTCATAGCTCAGAGTGGATATGGAGACCTCACAGTGTTCATAGTTCATAGTAGTCATAAAGAGCTCACAGTGGTCATAGTTTATAATGGTCATAGAGAGTTCACTGTGGTAATAAACAGCTCAAAGTATTCATAAAGAGGTCCCAGTAGTCATAGCTCATACTGGTCAAAGAGAGTTCAGTGTTCACAGAGAATTCACAGTGGTCATAGCTCATAGAGTTCATAGAGAGTTCACAGTGGTTATACTTTACAGTGGAAATAGAGACCTCATAATGGAAATATAGTGATCACTGTGTTCATAGCTCATAGTGGTCATAAAGAGCCCACATGATCATAGGTCATAGTGTACATGGAGAGTTCACAGTGGTTCTATGTCATAATGTTCATAGAGAGCTAACAGTGGTCACAGAGAGCTCACAGTGGTCTTAAACAGATTAAAGTCATCATCGAGATGTCACAATGGTCATAGAGAACTCATAGTGGTCACAGTCAGATAACCTTGGTCATAGCTCATACTTTTCATAGAGAGCTCATGATGGTTGTAGAGAATCACAGTGGTCAAAGGGGGCTCAGTCTGGTTATAGAGAGCTCACAGTCATCATAGTTCATAGTTCTCATAGAGAGCTCAAAGTGGTCAAAGTGAGTCACAGTAATTATAGTCATAGTGGTTATAGAGACTTAACAGTAGTCATAGCTCATAGTAGTCATGGAGGCCTCACAGTGGTTATAGAGAGCTCAGAATATAAATGTAAAACTCACAAGTGTCACAGCTCACAATCTTCATAGGGAGCTCATGATGTACAAAAAAAAAAGCTCACAATGATCACAGCCCAGAATTGTCATAAAGAACTCACAGAGGTTTTAGCTCATAATGGTCATGCAGAGTTCACTTTTGTCAAAGGTTAAATTGCTCACAGAGAGCTCAAAGTGGTCACAGACTGATAACAGTGCTCATAGATCACTCACAGTGGTCATAGAGAGGTCATGTCGTCATAGCTCACTGATGTCTTAGAGAGCAAATAGTGGTTATAGTTCGCAGTGGTTCTAGAGAGGTCATATTGCTGATATGGATATCAGCGTGATAAAAGTTCTTAGTGGTCATAGAGAGGTCACAGCAGTTATAGCTCACAGTAGTCATGGAAAGTTCACAGTGGTCATAGAGAGGTTACAGTGATCATAGCTAAAAGTAGGCATGAAGTGCTCACAATGGTCATAGAGAGCCCAGAGTAGTCATAGAGAGCTCACAGTGATTATAGAGAATTTATCATCATCATAAAGAGTTCACAGTGATCATAACTCAAAGCTCATGAAGTGCTCACAATGTTCATAACTCATAATTGTCATAGAGAGCTCATAGTGGTCACATATCATAGTGCTCCTACAGAGCTCAGTGTTGTCATAGAAACTTCATAATGCTCATAGAGAGCTCAAAGTTTTCATAGAGAAGTCACAGTGGTCATCGAGTACACAAAATTGTTACAAAGAGCTCAATGTGGTAGTAGAGAGCTAATAATGCTCATAGAGCGCTCACAGTGATCAAAGAGAGTTCATAGTGGTCATAGTTCACAGTGGTCATAAAGAACTCACATAGCTCAAAATTTTCAGAGACTCACATTGGGCATAGATAGCTCACAGGACTCATAGGGAGCTCACAATTGTCAAAGAGAACTCATAATCATCATAGAGAGCTCACATTGGTCACAGCTCACAGTGCTCATGAAATGCTGACAGTGATTAAAACTCATAGTGGTCATAGAGAGTTCAGAGTGGTGATTGTAAGCTCACAGTGGAAATAGCTCATAGTGGTCATAGAGAGCTCACAGCAGTTATAGCTCACAGTGGTCATGGAGAGCTATATCATTCACAGTGGTCATCGTTCATAGTGCTCATAGAGTGCTCAGAATAGTCATATATAAGACACAGTGGTCATTGAGATCTCAAAGTGGTCATGGACAACTCAAAGTGGTCATAGGTGCTCTCGTGATTTTCCTAAAGAGTTCATAACAGTCACAGAGAACTCACAGTAGTCATAATTCAACGTGGTCACAGATATCTCATAGTGATCATTGGGAGATCATAATAATCACAGAGAGTTCACAGTGGCCATAGAGTGCTTACAGTTGTCACACAGAGCTCATAGCGGTTATAGAACTATGTAGAAATAGCTCACAATCGTCATAACTCATATTGTACATAGAGAGCTCATAGTGTTCATAGAGAGTTTACAGTGATCATAGATCATTATAGTCATAGACAACTCACAGTGGCTATACTTCCCACGGGTATTAGAGAGCTCATAATGGAAATATAGAATTCAGTGTGGTTATATATCATAGTGATCATAAAGACCTCACAGGAGTCATTGCTCATTGTGGTGATAGAGAATCCATAGTGGTCAAAGGTCATCATGCACATAGAGAGCTAACAATGATTCTAGAGAGAGCTCATAGTCACTATAGACGGTTCAGAATGGTGATAGATAGATGACAGTGCTCATAGTGAGCTCTTACTGGTTATAGCTCATAGGGGTCATAGAGAGCATAGTGGTAAGAGATCTTTGAGTTAATAGAGGACACAATGATGAAACAAAGCTCACAGTGGTAATAGATCATATTGGCTATAGATAGCTCACATTTGTCATAGCCCTTAGTGGTCATAAACAGTTCACAGTGATTATAGGTCATAGTGCTCATAGAGAACTCACAGTGATCATAGGAGATCACAGTAGTCATAGAGTGCTCAAAGTGGTCATAGGCAGCTCATTGTAGTCATAGAAAGATCACAGTGATCTTTGTGAGCTCATAGTGATCATAGATAACTCACAGTAGTCATAGCTCATAGTGGTCATAAAGAGCTCATAATGATCATAGAGAGCTCAGAGTGGTCACAAAGAGCTGAAAGTGATCAGAGAGATCTCATAGTGGTCACAGAAAGGTAAGAGTGATAAAAGAGAGCTCATAGTGGTATACAGAGACCTAAAAGTGATCAAAGAGAGCTTATAGTGGTCAAAGAGATCTTAAAGGTACCATATAGAGCTCATAGTGTCACTGTAGTCATAGCTCATAGTGGTCATAATGCACTCACAGTGGTAATACCTCAGAGATGTCATAGAGAGCTCATAGTGGTCATAGGTGCTATTACTCATAGAGATCAACTGTGGATAGCTCACAGTGATCATAAAGAGCTCAAAGTAGTCATTGAGAGCTCACAGTGGTCATAGCTCATACTGGTCATAGAGTGCTAATAGAAAGCTCTCATTGTTCATAGCTCATAGTGGTCATAGAGAGTTCACAGTGGTCATATCTCATAGTAATCATAGAGAACTCACAGTGTGTTCACAGTGGTCATACAGATCTCATAGTGGTCATAGATGCTCAGAGTAGTGATAGAGAGATCACACTGGTCATAGTGAGGTCATAGTGATCATAGCTTATAGTGGTTATAGATAGCTCATACTGGATATAGATCATAGTACTCATAGAGGGCACACAATGGTGAAAGAGAGCTCACAGTGGTCATAGGTCATATTAGTCATACAGAACTCACAATGGTCATAGAATTGTAAGAGTGGCCACAGACTGCTCAAAATGGTCATAGAGAGGTCACAGTGGTAATAGAGAGCGCACAGTACTCACAGTGTGCTCACAGGGTTTATAGCTCACAGTGGTCATAAAGAGCACATAGTGCTCATGGAGAGATCATAATAGTGATAGAATGCTCACAGAAGTCACAAAGAGCTCAGAGTGGACATTCTGAGTTCATCATGGTCATCAAGAGCTCAAAGTGGTCATAGAACATAGTGCTAATAGAGAGTTCATAGTGATCAAAGAGTTTATAGTGGTCATAAGGAACTCAGAGAGGCTAAGTAGGATGTCCGTGGTGTCAATGACGTTATGATTTCAGAGGTTAGCCTATTATGTCAGAGTGAGGCTGTGAGATCAGAGATAAGGCTGGATGTAACAGTGAAGCTGTGATGTCAGAGGTGAGGCTATAATGCCCCAGTGAGGCTGTGATATCACCGTGAAGCTGTAATGTCACGATGAAGCTGTGACGTCACTGTTAGGTTGTGATGTCACAGTGAGGTTGTGATGTTAATAGTGACACTGTGGTGTCACAGGGGGCTGTCATGTGTCAGTGAGCATGTGAGGTGAGTGGTGATATTGTGATGTCACAGTGAGGCCAGGTAGGATTTCAGTGATGAGGGTGTGATGTTGCATTGATTTCAGAGGGGAGCCTGTGATGTCATTGTGAGGTTGTGAAGAAACAGTGAGGCTTTAATGTCAGAGGTGTGACTGTGATGAAACTGTGAGGCTGTGTTGTTATCAGTGATGCCATGATATCACAATGAGCTCTGATGTAAGTGAATCGAAACTGTGACATCACAGCGAGGATGTGATTTCAGTGGTTAGGCTGTGATATCAGAATTAGGCTGATGTGAGTGATGAGAGTATGATATCAAATTGATTCCATGATGTCACAGTGAGGCTATGTCAGAGGTGTGTATGTGATGTCACCATGAGGCAGTTGTGTCAGTGGCAAGGCTAATGTCTCAGTGAGATTGCAATGTCACAGTGAGGCTGTAAAGACACAGTGATGTAGTGATGTCACTAGAGAGGTTTTAATGGCATAGTGAGGCTGTGATGTTAGTGGTGAGGTTGATGTCACAATGAGGCTGTGATGTCACTGGAGAAGTTGTTATGGAGAAATAAGGCTAGAATGTCAGCATTGAGAAAGATGTAATAGTGAGTCTATGAAGTCTCTGGTGAGGCTCTGATGTCAGTGGTGAACCTATTATGTGACAGTGACAGTGGTGTCACATCTCAGGCTGTGTTGTCACTTTTGTGGCAGTGATGTCAGTTTTCTGACTAATGTCAGTGGCAACGCTGAAGTTACAGGTGAGGCTGTGCTGTCACTGGTAAGGCTGTGATGTCATACCATGTCTGTAATGCCACTGTAAGCTTGTCATATCACTGGTGAGCCTGTGATGTCACAGTGAGGCTGTGTTGGCACAGTGTAGCTGTGATGTCACAGTGAGGTTATGATGTTGTTAGTAAATGTGCTTTCACAGGGAGACTATGTCATTGGTGAGGCTGTATTGTCACTGGTGAAGTAGTGATGTTACATTGAGGCTGTGATAACAGTGAAAAGAATGATGCAACAATGAGGCTATGATGTAACAGGTGAGCCTATTGTGTCAGTGGGCAGACTGTGAGACTCACAGTGATGTGAGTCTGTAATGTCACCGTGAGGCTATCATGTCAGAGGTGAACCTTTATGTCACAGTGATGCTTTGAAATCACGGTATGGCTGTGATGTCACAATGAGGCTGAGATATCACTGTGATGTTTCGAAGTCACTGGAGAAGTTGTGATGTCACAGTTAAGTTGTGATGTCAATATCGACCTTGTGATGTCAAAAGAAGGCTGTCATGTTTCAGTGAACCTGTGAGTCCAGTGGGGCTTTAATGTCACCATGTGGCTGTGGTGTCACTGTAAGCCCATGATGTCACAGAGAGTTGGTGATGTCACAGTGAGACTGTGATGTCATTGAAAAGGCTGATGTCATTGTGAGGCTGTGAAGAAACAGTGAGGCTTTAACGTCAGAGTCAATGCTGTCATGTCACAGTTGGGCAGTGATTTCAGAGGTGAGCCTGTGATGTTGTAGTTAGGCTGTGATGAAAAAGTGAGTCTATAATGTCAGAGTAGAGGATGTGATTTCAGTGGTTAAGTTGTGATATCACAGTGGAGGATATAAGGTCACAGTGAGACTGTGATGTCAGTGGGAAGACTGATACCATAGTAAGGCTATGATGTCAGTTGTGATGGTGTGATGTCACATTGAGGATGTGGTGTCACAGTGGTGCTATGTCAGAGGTGTGTATGTCATGTCACCATGAGGCTATTATGTCAGTGGGCAAGCTGATGTCACAGAGAGTTTGTGATGTCTCAGTGATCCTGTGATGGCACTGTAAAGTTTAAAGTCACTGTGAGGACACAGTCTGGCTATGAAGTCACCGTGAGGCTCTCATGACACAGTGATGTTTTGATATCACTGGAGAGGTTTGGATGGCACACAAAAGCTGTAATGTTAGCAGTGAAGCTGATGTCACTTGTGAAGGTGTGAGGTCACAATAAAGTTGGTAATAAGGTCAGAATAAGGCTGATAATAAGGTCAGAATAAGGATGGTAGGATTTTTGAGTGTAGGATGTCACAGTGAGGCTGGCATGTCACTGGTGAGGCTGTGATGCACTGTGAGGCTTAGATGTCACAGTGTGTCTGTGGTATCTGCCTGAGCCTGTGATATCTCAGGGAGCTGGTGATGTCATGGTAGAGGCTGTGAGATCACACTGAGACTCTGATATCAGTGGCAAGTATGATGTCACAGTGAGGCTATAATGTCAGTGGTGATGCTGTGATGTCACATTGAGGCTGTGATGTCACACTGAAGCTCTATTAGAGGTATGTATTTAATGTCAGCATGAGACTGTTATTTCAGTGACAAGGCTGATGTCACAGTGAGTTTGTGATATCACTGTGAGGACACAATGTGGCTACGATGTCACAGTGATGCTCTAATAACACAGTGATGCCGTGATGTCACTGGAGAGATTTTAATGGCACAGTGAGGCTGTGATGTCAGTGGTGAGGCTAATGTCACAATGAGGCTGTGATGTAACTGGTGAGAACGTGATGTCAGTGGTAAGACAGATGCCACAATGAGACTATGATGTAACAGGTGAGCCTGTGTTGTCAATGGGCAGGCTGTGAGTTCACTGTGAATATATCATGCTACTGTGAGACTTTGATGTCATGTTGTTGCTATGGTGTTATCGTGAACCTGTAATGTCACTGGGAATTGCTGATGTCACAGTGAAGGCTGTGATGTCACAGTGAGGCTATGTCAGAAGTGTGTATGTGATGCCACCATGAGGATATTATATCAGTGGCATGGCTTATGTCACATTGAGTTTGTGATGTCACAGCGATGTCACTGTCAGGTTGTAATATCACATTCAGGCAATGAGAACACAGTGTTTTATGATGTCACAGTGAGGCTCTCATGATACAGATATATTGTGATGTCAATTGGACAGGTTTTGATGGCACAATAAGGCTGTGATGTTATTGGTGAGGCTGATGTCACAATGAGGCTGTGAGGTCACTGGTGATGGTGTGATGTCAGTGGCAATTCTGATTTCACTGTGAGGCTATGATTCAGCAGGTGAATCTATGATATAACAGATTAGACTGTGAGGTCATAGTAAGGCTGTGAGAACACTGTGAGGCTGTGATGTCAGTGTTTAGGCTGTGATTTCATAAGTGAGACTGATGTGAGAGATGAGGCTGAGATATTGCATTGATGATTTGATATGCCTGGTGAGGCTGTGATGCCAGGGCGAGGTTATGATGTCATCATGAGGATGTGTTGTCCCACGTAAGGCTGTGATATCATCGATAGCCTGTCATATAAGTGGTCGGCAGGAGATCATAGTGAGGCTGTGCTGACACAGTGTGGATGTTATGTCACAGTGTATTGTAATGTTACAGAGATGTTGTGATGTCAGTAGTGACTGTGCTTTCAGAGGGAAGCTAGGTCATTGGAGAGGCTGTATTTTCACTGGTGAGGCTTTAATGTCATAAAGAGATTATTGTGTCAAACTGAGGCTGTGATGTTACAGTGAGGCTATGATGTCAGAGGGGAATCTTTATGTCACACTGATGGTTGGATGGCACTGTATTGCTGTGATGTCACAATGAGGCTGTAATGTCACTGTGAAGTTGTAATGTCACTGGACAAGTTGTGATGTCAGAGTGAGGTTATGATGTCAATAGCGCCACTGTGGTGTCACAGGGAGGCTCTAATATCATAGTGAGCCTGTCATATCAGTGCTGATATTGTGGCGTCATAGTGGGGCTATGTAAGATGTCAGTGATGAGGTGTGATGATGCTTTGAGGCTATGATTTCAGAGGCGAGCCTGTGATGTCATAGTTGTAAGGCTGTGATGAAACAGCGAGGCTATAACATCAGAGTCGAAGCTGTGATGTCACAGTTGGGCAATGATTTCAGAGTGAGCCAGTGATGTCATAGTGAGGCTATCCTATCACAGTGAGCCTATAACTATAGAAGTGAGGTTGTAACATTGAGGCTGTGATGTCAGTGGAGCAAGACTATGACATCACAGTGTGGAGTGATTTCAGTGGTTAGGCTGTGATATCAAAATGAGGCTGATATGAGTGATGATGGTAGGATGTCACAGTGAGGTTGGTATGTCACTGGTGAGGCTGTGATGCCACCATGAGGCTTTGTTGTCATCCTGTGGCTTTTGTGTCACTGTGAACATGTGATGTCAGCAGGAATTGGTGATGTCTCAGTGGAGGCTGTGATGTCAGAGTGAGACTGTGATGTCCGTGAAAAGGTGTCTGTCACAATGAGGCTATGATGAGAGTGGTGATGCTATGATATCACACCGAGGCTGTGGTGTCACAGTGAGGCTATGTGAGAGGTGTGTATGTGACATTAACATGAGTCTATTATGTCAGGAGTAAGGCATTTGTCACAGTGAGTGTGTGGTGTCACATTGAGGCTGTGATGTCACTGTCAGGTAGTAATGTCACAGTGAAGCTGTGAGGACACAGCGTGACTATGTCACAGTGAGGTCGTGATGACACAGTGATGTTGTGATTTCATTAGAGAGATTTGGATGGCACAGTGAGGCTCTGATGTTAGTGGTGAGGCTGATGTCACAATGAGGATGTGATGTCACTAGTGAATGTGTGATGTCGCAATAAGCCTGGAATGTCAGTGGTGAGAAAGATGTCATAATGAGTCTATGATGTCACTGGTGTGGCTCTGATTTCAGTGGTGAACCTATTGCATGACAGTGATACTGGTGAGGCTGTAATGTCAAAGGCTGTGTTGTCACTGGTGTGGCAGTGATGTCAGTATTCTGACTAATGTCAATGGCATTGCTGATGTCACAGGTGATGCTGTGCTGTCAGTGGATAGGTTGTCATAGTGAGGCTGTGATGTCAGTGGTAAGACTGATGCATATTGAGGCTATGATGTAACAGGTGAGCGTGTGATGTCACAATAGGCAGGCTATTAAGTCACTGTGGGTCTGTGATACCACCATGAGGATTTGTTATCACTGTGTGGCTGTGGTGTCACCATGAGCCGTGGCGTCAAAGGGATTTAGTGATGTCATGGTTGAGGCTGTGATGTCACTATGAGACTGTGATGTCAGTGGCAAGGCTGATGTCACAGTGAATTTGTGCTATCACAGTGAGTCTATGATGGCACTGTGAGGTTGTAATTTTATAGTGAGGCTTTGTGGATACAGTGTGGCAATGATGTCACAGTGATGCTATGGTGTCACTGTGAAAGTTATATGTCATGTCACTATGAGGTGATATCATTCTGGAAGCTGTGATGTCACAGTGAGGCTATGATGTAACACATGAGTTTTTGGTGTCAGTGGCCCAGCTGTGTGTTCACTGTGAAGCTGTGATGTTACAGTGAAGCTCAATGTCAGGGCTGTTTCCATGACATGTCAGTAGGCTGTGATGTAAGGGGTGATGCTTGGATTTCACAGTGAGTTTAAGACATCATTGGTGAGGCTGTGCAGTAACACTGAGGCTGTGATATCAAAAGAAAGGATCTAATGTCACTGTGAGGTGGTGATATTACCCTAAAGTTATGATATCACAGTGAGGCTGTGATATCAGTAGTGATCGACTGTGACATAGACTGTGACATCACAGTTTGGCTGAGATTTCATTGGTTAGGCTGTGATGTCAGAAGTGAGGCTGATGTCAGTGATAAGACTGAGATATCACAGTAAAGCTGTCATGTTACTGGTGAGGCTGTAGTGCCATCGTGAGTCTTTGATGTCAGCATGAGGCTGGTGGTGTCACCATGAGCCTGTGATATCACAGGGAGTTGGTGGTGTCACCATGAGCCTGTGATATCACAGGGAGTTGGTGATGTCACGCTGATGGCTGTGAGGTCACAGTGATGCTGTGATATCAGTGGCAAGGCTGATGTCACAGTGAGATTGTGATGTCATATTGAGGCTGTAAGGACACATTGTGGCTATGATGTCACAGTGAGTCTCTGATGACATAGTGATGTTGTGATGTCACTGGATAGGTTTTGAAGGCACAGTGAGACTGTGATATTAGTAGTTGTGGCACTATCGATTCAGGGAGGCCCTAGCCCAGGCCATTGAATCCAGGAGATCTGACTACAGACAAGCACAGACATGTCCAGACATACCCCAGACATGTCCCAATAGAGGAACCGTACAGGCGGAAGGATGAACAACCAATGGAAAGGAGGGATGAACAACTAATGGGAAGGAGGGATGAACAACCAATGGGAAGCAGTCATCTAACCTCGATTCCTAGTAAAGAGCTAAATGATTGGTGGCTGCTCTCCCCTTCCTCCTGAGCAGAGAGGTGGCCACACCTGATTGGATCTCTGACCCAATATAAGCACAAATACTTCCTGAATAAAGCTGAGTCTGCAGCCAACTGGACCATTGCCTGCTGCTCCTCATCTGACTCCTGGGGTCTGGGTGGTGACCCTGTCACTGGCTTCTCCTTTTGTCTCAAACCCACAAGGCCCCTGCCATTTCCCCTCTTCCCCCCACTTGCCCAGTGGGGATTTGGCAACATCTGTCACCCAAGGCAGGGTGATGACACCCACTCCGATAAATTTTGGTGAGTGGCCCCTTTGGTTTTGTGTTCCTGTGCTTATGGTGCCTGAAGGTGAGCAGGTAGCCTCCTCTTCTTCCCCTTTTTCTGTTTGTCCATCGTTGTGCTCTAAGATCAGGAACGCAATCACTCATTTGATTTTCCCATGATTAAAGAGACCCTCTAAATCAAGGTTTTTTTCCCATGTGTTCATTTGAGAATTTGGTCCCCTCAGAACTCAGAGCCAAGTTTGATTATATTGAATCAACCTGACCAAGGGGCATACTGTCTAGGGGAATAATGAACCCCTGAAATCTCTCACTAAATACAGGATATTCAGATCCAAAACACCTATGCATATGTCCTGCACTAGTGCTCTCCTTGGACGTTGGTTAACCTTTTAGGAGTTGTTTTCACTTTGACCTTGATTCTAATCATTGCTTTTTATTTTCTGTGCTTTTTTGCCTTGTCTGCTCACCTCTTACTCATCTCTGCTCCATTAGAGAGCCTTTCCTTTCCATGATGGGTAATTTACCATCCCATCAGAAGGCACCGAAGCTGACTGCCCTTAAGGTTCTACTAGACTTACATAGGAACAAAGTGAAACCAAAGGACTTAGATTTTTGGGAGGAAGCTTTAACCTTAGCTTCTTGGATTTCCACAGAAAATGTCTGGGACCCACAGATTTGGATGGGAGTGCTTTCCCTGGCTCATAAGAGGGAAGTTCAGGAAGGCCATATGTCTCCTGCCCCCTTTGTTCCCATACTCCTTGGCATCATAAAGTATCTTCCACTGAGGAAGGATTAATTGCTACAATGTAACTTGTAAATAGAATCCAAAATTAGTCCTTTGTTCTTCCTCTGCATCCTTCCCCTCCTCCTCCCTGATTCTGCAGAGGGCTCACAGGTCCACAGGGAGTGGCGACTCTGCCCCCTGCCAACATCCCCTTCCCTCCTCTTCTTCCTGTAGCTCTTGACTCCCCCTCTTTCCTGGCTGTATTTTCTGCTTCATACCATACTGATATACCAATACGTGTCTTAAAATCTCTCCTAGAGAATAGAGGCCTAAAGGTTTAGACTGCCAGCATAGAGGAATTTTGGAATGAGTTTGTGGTTTTAGCACTTTGGATCTCCCCAGAGAACATGTGGGAACCAGATTATGGATAAGGATGCTTTTCCTTGCTAGATGTTTTTGATAATTAAGCTAAGCTGCCAGAATTAACTAATATGAGGTTTTGTTTTAAACAAGGTTTTCCTAAATGTTAATCTGCCTTTGGTAAAGATTTCAATGGTAATTTCAAGACAGTTGTTAAATTGTACAGTTGCAGTTAAAATGTTGTTCACGTGCTTGTATGTTTATATGTTCTGTGTTTACATGGTGTGTCTTGCATTTCAACATAAAAAAATCTGTGGCCACTTCAATTTTTTTCATTTCTGTTGATGCTAATATTAAAATTTTGTCATGCCATTTTTAAATACATGTATGCATACTTAAAATAATAACAAATAGTTTTGATAACATCTAAGGCCTTATTATGTTTTATATCAATCACAATTGTTTTTCTAAAAGATTGTAAGTTTTCTTTCATATGAGTTTTCTTACAGGTTTTTTCATTTATTCCCAAAATAACAAAGTTTGCTTTCCAAGTCCTCACAGCATCCATTCAAGGTTTGGACATTCCTAAGATCACCAAAGACTTGTGGGGAACCTGACTGTCCTCCATTAGAGCTATGCCTTACTAATATACAGAATTTAGATTTTCATTTGTGTCTCAACAGCTCTTCTGGATCATTTCTGTGCATGTGCTTCCTACAGTCCCTCTGACTGCTCCTGCATGACAAAACCTCCTTTTCTCTGCCACATACTCGAGATTCCTTCTCTGCCATGGTCTCATGACTGCTAGTCAATGATTGGTAAGGCTCCACACCAGGGTGGTGTCCAACCTAAGATAGACACAGTCACTTATATTCCACACAACTGAAGAGGCTTGGGGTCGCACCAGCTATCATGGTCCCCACTAAAAAAATTATAAATAAATAAAAGAGTGAAAATATGGCACTATTGATTCAGGAAGGGCCTAACCCGAGCTCCTGAATCCAGAAGATCTGATTACAGACAAGCTCGAACAATTTTGGACATGCCCCGAACATATCCCAATAGAGGAAACATACAGGTGGAGGGAGGAAAAACTAATGGGAAGAAGGGATGAACAACCCATGGGACAGAGGGATGAACAACCCATGGGACAGAGGGATGAACAACCAATGGGATGGAGGGATGAACAACCAATGGGAAAGAGAGATGAAAAACCAATGGCAAGCTGTCATATAACCTGGATACCTAGTAAACAGCTAAATGATTGGTGGATGTTCTCCCCCTCCCCCTGAGAGGAGAGGTGGCCACAACTGATTGTACCCCTGACCCTATATAAGCTGTTGTGTCACTAGTGAGGCTGTGATATAATGGTGAGCATGTCATATCAGTGGTGAGGCTGTAATATCACAGTGAGGCTGTGCTGGCCCAGTGTGGCTGTGATGTCACAGTGAAGTTGTGATGTCAGTAGTGACTGTGCTATCACAAGGAGACTTTGTCATTGGTGAGGTTTTATTGGCACTGGAGAGGCTCTAATGTCACAGTGAGTTTATTGTGTCACACTGAGTCCCTGATGTCACAGTGAGGCTATGATATCAGAGGTGAAGCTTTATGTGAAAGTGATGCTTTGATGGCACAATATGATTGTGATGTTAAAATGAGGCTGTGATGTGACAGTGAGGCTATGATATATGTGGGAAGATTGGTGTCACAGTGAGGCAGTGATGTAACATGTGAGACTGTAGTGTCACTGTTTATGATGTCAAAATCTATGATGTCACTGCTGAGGCTGTTGCATCACTGTGAGCCTATGCTATCTGTGGTGAGGCTGTGTCATGATAAGGCTCTATAGGATACCAGTGGTGAGGCTGTGATGTCAGTGTGGGTGTGATGTCATTGTGAGTCTGTGATGTCACACTGAAGCTGTGATGTCACAGTAGAGCTGTGAGGTCACTGGTTAGGCTGTGATTGCAGATGTGAGACTAATGTAAGAGAGCTGAGGCTGTGATGCCACTGTGAGATTATGATGTCACCATGAAGCTGGTGTTACTAGTAATGCTGTGATATCATGGTGAACCTGTCATATCAGTGTGAAGATGTGATGTCACAGTGAGGTTGTTCTGGCACAGTATGGATGTAATTTCACAGTAAGGTTGTGATGTCACACTGAGGTGGTGATGTCACTGGTGATTGTGTTTTCACAGGGAGATTATGTCATTGTTTAGGCTGTTTTGTCAAAGGTGAGGCTCTATTGCAACAATAAGTTTATTGTGTCAAATTAAGGGTGTGATATCACAATAAGGCTATGATGTCAGAGGTCAAGCTTTATATCACAGTGATGCTTTAATAGTACAGTATGACTGTGATGTCACAATGAGGCTAAGATGTCACTGTGAGGTTGTGATATCACTGGGGAAGTTTTCATGTCATAGGGAGGTTGTGATGTCAATAATAACACTGGTGTCACAGGGAGGTTGTCATGTTTCAGTGAGTCTGTGAGGTCAGTGGTGTAGGAGGAATGGACCATGAAGGCCTGTATTATGTATGGGCTGCATGCCAAATGTAACTTCCCCAAGCTACCTGCTGCCGTGCCTCGTGCTGACGTCAAACTGCCTGGCTGAGAGGACCAACCCGGACAGGACAACACAGCAAAAAACCTCATGCTGGGACTTATGGGATGTTGAATGTGGTATATAGGCTGTCCCGAGACTGCAACACAGTGGTGAGGGATAGGATGTCAGTGATGAAGGTGTGATGTTGCATTTAGGCTATGACTTCAGAGGTGAGCCTATGATATCATTGTGAGCCTCTGATGAAATATGAGGCTATAGCATCAGAGTCGATGCTGTGATGTCACACCTGGGCAATGATTTCAGAGGTGAGCCTGTGATGTCATAGTGAGGCTGTCATGGCACAGTGAAGATATGTCCATAAAGGTGAGGCTAGGATATCAGTGGCAAAACTGATGTCACAGGTGAGGCTGTGCTGTCACTGGTGAGGCTCAGATGTCAGCGGTGAACTTATTATGTGGCAGTGACACTGGTGAGGCTGTGATATCAAATGCTGTGTTGTCATTGTTGTGGCATTGATGTCAGTGTTCTGACTAATATCAGTGATGATGCTGATGTCACAGGTGAGGCTGTGCAGTAAGTAGTGAGGCTGTGATGTAACATTGAGGCTGTGATGTCACTGTAAGGATTGTATATTACCGTGGGCTGTCATGTCACCATGAGGTGATATTGGTGGGGAAGCTGTGATGTCACAGTGAGGCTATGATGTTAATGGCAAGACTGATGTCACAATGAGGCTATGAGGTAACAGGTGAACCTGCAGTGTTGGCAGGTTGTGAGGTTAATGTGAGTTTGTGATGTCGCAGTGAGGCTCTGATGTCAGGACTGATTCTGTGAGATATCAGTGAGGCTGTGCCATCAGGGTGATGCTAGGACTTCTCAGTGAGGTTAGGATGTCAGTAGTGAGGCTGTGCAGTCACACTGAGCCTGTGATGTCAGAGGAGAGGCTGTGATGTCACTGTTCGGTGGTGATGTTACCATCATATTGTGACATCAGAGTTCAGCTGTGATTTCAGTGGTTAGGCTGTAATGTCACAAGTAAGGCTGATATCAGTAATGAGGCTAAGATGTCACATTTAGAATGGGATCATACGGATGATGCTGTGATGCCAGAGTGAAGTTGTATTGTCAATGTTTAGGCTGTCATATGACCATGAGCCTGAAATGTCAGTGATGAGGCTGTGATGTCATAGAGTGGCTAGGCATTATGTCTGTGATGTCACTGATGCTCTAATTTCAGAGGTTAGCATGTTATTTCACAGTGAGGCTATGAAGACAGAGGTGAGGGTGTGATGCCACAGTGAGACTTTGGTGTCAGAAATGAGGTTATAATTTCACTGTGAAGGCTGTGATATCACTGTGAAGCTTTCTTTGATTTTATATTGAGTCTGTAACATCACAGAGAGTTTGTAATGACACAGTTCAACTGAGTTTTCAGTGGTTAGGCTGTGATGTCAGAAGTGAGGCTGATATCAGTGATGACACTGAGATGTCACAGTGAGACTGGCATGTTACTGTTGTGGCTGTGATGCCATAGCAAGTCTGTCGTGTCACTGTTGAGGCTGTCATGTGACCCTGAGCCTGAGATATGATGTCACTGTGAAGTTGTGATGCTACTGGCTAAGTCGTTAAGTCACAGTGAGGTTGTGATGTCAGGGGTGATGCTTGGATTTCACAGTGAGGTTAGGATGTCAGTGGTTAGGGTGTCCAGTCACAGTGAGGCTATAATGTCACAGGAGAGGCTGTGATGTCATTGTGAGACTTGATATCACTGGGGAAGTTTTTATGTCAGTGATGTTGTGATGTCAATAGTGAAACTGGTGTCACAGGGAGGCTGTCGTGTTTCATTGAGGCCGTGAGGTCAGTAGTGTGGCTGTGGTGTCATAATTATGTTAGTAGGATGTCAGTGATGATGGTGTGATGTCGCATTGAGGCTATGTTTTCAGAGGTGAACCTGCGATGTCATAGTGAGGCTGTGATTAAAAAAATGAGGCACAACGTCACAGTTGATGGTTTGAAGTCACAGTTGGACAATGATTTCAGAGGTGAGGCCATCATGTTGCAGTGAGGCTATAACCTCAGAGATGAGGCTCTGATGTCACAATGAGGCTGTTATGTCACTGTGATGTTGTGATATCACTGGTGAAGTTTTCATGTCACAGTAAGGTTGTGATGTCAATAGTGACACTGTGGTATCACAGGAAGTCTGTTATGTTTCAGTGAGCCTATTAGGTTAGTGGTGAGGATCTGTTGTCATAGTGAGGCTAGGTAGGATGTCAGTGATGAGAGTGTGATGTCGCACTGAAGCCATGACTTTAGAGGTGATCCAGTGATGTCATAGTGAGGCCGTCATGTCACAGTGAGGCTATAGCCATAGAAGTGAGCCTGTAATACCACAGTGAGGCTGTGATGTCACTGGAGCAAGACTATACCATCACAGTGAGGATGTGATTTCAGTGGTTACTCTGTGATATCAGAATGAAGCTGATGTGAGTGATGAGGAAAGGATGTCACAGTGCAGCTGGCATGTCACTGGTGATTCTGTAATGCCAATGTGAGGCTTTGATATCTCCTTGTGTCTCTGGTGTCACCATGAACCTGTGATGTCACAGGGAGTTGCTGATGTCACAGTGGAAGATGTGAGGTCACAGTGAGTCTGTGATGTCGGTGGCAAGGCTGTGAGGTCAAAATGAGGCTATAATGTCAGTGGTGATGCTGTGATGTCACATTGAGGGTATGATGTCTGAGTGAGGCTATGTCAGAGGTGTATATGTGATGTCACCATGAGGCTATTGTGTCGGTGGCAAGGCTGATGTCACAGTGAGTTTGTAATGTCACAGTGAGGCTGTGATGTCATTGGAGGTTGTGTTGTCTCAGTGAGGCTGTGAGGAGCCAGCGTGGCTATGATGTCACAGTGAGGCTCTGACAACACAGTGATGTTGTGATGTCACTGGCGAGGTTTTGCTGGCACAGTGAGGCTGTGATGTTAGTGGTGAGGCTGATGTCACAATGAGGCTGTGATATCAGTTATGAATGTGTGATGTCGCAATCAGGTTGCAATGTGAGTGGTGAGAAAGATATCATAGTGAATCTATGATGTCACTAGTAAGGCTATCCCCTATTTTCCTTATTTTTCTTATTTATATAAAATAATGTCATGTATTTTATTTAGAAAATATTTCTTTGGAACAATATTCTGCAATGCGGCACCTTGTCAAAACAGCATGGTTGGATAGGAAATGGAACTAACCTATAAAAATCATAGGATCAGTGATATTACAGACATCTTGTTTACCTTCGTTATGACACCACAGCCTCATCACTGACATCGCAGACTCATGTGACAGCCACAACAGTGACACCAGAATCACTCTGTAGCATCAGAGCCTCAACAGTAATATCCCAGTCTCACTGTGACATCTTAGCCTCATGAATGACATAAGCATCACTTCTGACATCAGACTGACCTCTGAAATCTCAGCCAAACTGTGATGTCATGGCCTATCACTATTGATATCACAGCCTCACTGTGATATCACAACATCACATAACACCACAGGCTCATAGTGACATCACAGCCACTCCTCTAACATCACAGCTTCAGTGTAACTGCAAAGCATCACCACTGATGTCCTATCCTAAATTCACTGTGAAATCCCAGAATTACTGCTGATGTCACAGCCTCACTGCCATTTCACAGAAACAGCCCTGACCTCAGATCCCCACTGCCACATCACAGCCCCATAGTGACCTGCCAACCTGCCCACTGACATCACAGGCTCAACTGTTACATCATAGCCTCATTGTGACATCAGTTTTGCCATTGCCATCACAGCCTCACTCTGACTTTATGGCTGCCAGAGTGATATGACATCACGGTGATATGACAACTCACAGTGACATACAACCTTCACAGTGACATTACAGCTTTAATATGATATCACGGACTCACCAGTGACAGTACAGCCCCATCTGTTACATCAGCATCACCACTGCAATTAGTCAGAACACTGGCATCACTGCCACACCAGTGACAAAACAGCCTTTGACATCACAACTTCACCAGATTCACTGTCACGTAATAGGTTCAGCATCTTCATCATAGCCTCATAGTGACATCATAGACTCACTATGACATCGTTCTCACCACAGACATTCCAGCCTTATTGTGACATCACAGTTTCACCAGGGATATCACAACCTCATCGTGACCTCACCCTCACCACTAACATCATAGCCTCACTGTGCCATCCAAACCTCTCCAGTGACATAACAACATCATTGTGTCCTCACAACCTCACTGTGAAATCATAGCCATACTGTGTTCTCACATCCTCACTGTAACATTACAACTTGACAGTGCCATCACAAATTCACTGTGACATGTCTTCCTACTAACATAATAACTTCATGGTGATCTCACATAAACAACTCTGACATAGCCACACTGTGATATCACCACTGATAAAACAGGCTCACCGTGATATTACAGCCTCACCAGATCACCACAGCATCACGTTGACATCATAACCTCACTGTAGCATCACAGTCTCACCAGTTATATCACATCAATGTGATATCTCAGTCTCATCTCACACATCAGTCTCACATATGAAATCACAGCCTAACCACTGAACTCACAGATGAACTATGACATCACATCTTCATAGTGTCATCACAACCAAACTGTGACATCACAGGCTCATCACTGGTATCCTACCTAGCCTTGCATGACACAACAGCCTCACCACAGATAGCACAGACTCACAGTGATGTGAAAGCCTCAACAATGATATCATAGCCTTTGACATCATAAACAATGACATCACAGCCTCATAATTTACATCAATGCCTCACTGTGAAATCAATCTTCCCAAAGAAATCACAGCCTCAGTTACCTCACAGCCTCACTGTGATCTCATAGTCTAACCTATTATATCATAGACTTACCAATTGCATTATAACCTCATGGTGAAATCAGCTTTGCCATTGTCATCATATCTTCCACAGTGACCTCACAGCCTCACAGTAACATGACAGCGTCACACTGATATCACAGCCTCACGATAGCATATGGCCTCATTTCTGATATCACATCCTCACTGTGACATCACAGATTCACCTCTAACATCACAGACTTACTGTGACATAACAGGCTAACTTCTGAAAACATAGCATCAGTGACACCACGGACATCCTGCCAAGCCTCGCTATAACACCACATCCTCATCACTGACATCAGCCTCTCTTCTGATATCACAGTTTCAATATGACATCAGAGCATCACCACCGACATCATAATTTCATTGTGACATCAGCCTTGCCACTGACATCACAGTCTCACTGTGGCTTCACAGCCTCTATCGTGACTTCACCAACTCCCTGTGACATCATGGGCTCACGGTGACACCAGAGCCACAGTATGACATCACAGCCTCACTAATGACATGCCAGCCTCACTGTGACATCCTATCCTCATCACTAACATCAGCCCCATTCTCATATCACAGCCTAACCACTGAAATTACATCCTCATTGTGATGTCAGTCTCACTCCATTGATGTTATAGCCTTACTGTGATATCATGGCATCACAACATGACCTCACTGTGACATCACAGCCTCACCTCTGAGATTATAGCCTCTTTGCAAGATGACAATCTCACTATGACATCACATGTTCACCTTTATAATCATTGCCTAACTGTGACATCATACCATAAACTCTGACTTTATACCCTCATGTTTTTCATCACAGACTCACTATGACATCACAGGCTTATCTCTGAAATCTTAGCCTCAATGTGACATCATATCCTCATATCAGACATCCAACTTAGCCTCACTATGCCAATACAGGCTCACAGGCTGACACCACTGTGTTGCTGTTGACATCACAACCTCACTATGACATCACAACTTCCCGCGTGATATCACAACCTCGAAGAAACATCACAACCTCATTATGACATCACAGCCATTCCGTGCCATCAAAGCATCACTATGACATAAAGCTTCACCTCTGCCATCATAGCCTTACTGTGACATCACAGCCTTTGACACAATAAACCTACTGTGACATTAGAGCCAAACAAGTGATAATATAGCCTGACCATTGACATAGTTTCCCTGTGAAAGCATCTTTACTACTGACATTACAACCTCACTGTTTCATCACAACTTGACTGTGACATCACAACCACACTGTGTGCAGCCACACTGTGACATCACAGCCTCATCATGGATATGTCAGGCTCACTGTGATGTTACAGCCTCACCAGTGACAACACAGCCTCATGGTGAAATCATAATATCCCTGTGGCATCACAGCCTCACCAGTTATATCACATAATCAATGTGACATCTCAGCCTCATCTCACATCAGTCTCACTTCTGAAATCACAGCCTAACCACTAACCTCACAGCTGCATTGTGACATCACAGCCTAAGTGTTACATACCCTCATGGTGACATCACAGACACACTGTGACATCAGAACCTTACCACTGGCATTCTACCTATACTTGCTAGGACACCACAGTCTCATCACAGATCACACAGGCTCACAGGGATGTGACAGCCTCAACAGCAGCATCATAGCCTTTGACATCATAAGCAGTGACACCACAGCTTTGCATGTTACACCACTGCCTCATTGTTGCAGGGGGTAGGATGGGCCTGCAGCTAGTGCGATTGAGGGATTCTGGTCTAGCCAAATATCCCTCGGGGCTGGGTGGGTGATGAGTGTCGTGGCCTGGATCCCCCTCACCACCGGGGAGAAACACACTAGGCCAGGAGACTTATCAAAGCAGGATCTCAACTTTATTGAATAGCACTTGAGTTTATATAGGGTCCTACTGGGAGGAGGAAAGCTAGGTGGCGTGAGGGTGGTGAAAGAGAAAGGCAGCCAAAGGGATGTGTCCAGGTCAGTGAGGGGAGATTACAGCAGCACTACATCAGAGAGGGGAGGAGGGGGACAGAGATAAGTTTTAGAACTCAAGGACAGGTCCTGAAACTCCAGCCAGGCTTAGGAATTTCCAGCAGGCCTCAGGCTTGGAGGCCCAACCCATCCCCCTTTTGTTTTTATATGAAACGATCCAGGAGCCCACCTGTGACCGGGTAGATCATATGGCCTTGAGAGACTGTGCCTGTCTTAGGTGTGGAAGCTCCCTTCCGGAATCTTACCCGTCATGGGAGCTTGTAGCTTCAAGTGTTACAAGTCCTGTCCTAGCCCGGATCCCTCTTACCACCGGGGAGAAACACACCAGGCCAGGAGACTTGTCAAAGCAGGATCTCAACTTTATTGAATAGCACCTGAGTTTATATAGGGTCCTGCTGGGAGGAGGAGAGCTAGGTGGCGTGAGGGTGGTGAAAGAGAAAGGCAGCCAAAGGGATGTGTCCAGGTCAATGAGGGGAGGTTACAGCAGCACTACATCAGAGAGGGGCTTCCACACCTAAGACAGGCACAGTCGCTCAAGGCCATATGGTCTACCTGAATCGTTGCATATAAAAACAAAAGGGGGATGTGTTGGGCCTCCAAGCCTGAGGTCTGCTGGAAATTCCTAACTCATCACCCACTCAGTCCTGAGGGATATTTGGCTGGACCAGAATCCCTCAATCACACTAGCTGCAGGCCCATCTTACCCCCCTGATCTCTAGCTGGGCTCCCACTTACCTGTCTCTGGCCACCAGCCTTCAGGTTATGCTTAGTCAGATCAGGCTCAGGGGTTTAGTGTGGAGGCTGGATTCCTCCGTGGCGAGTCTTTGGTAATGGACCTGGACCTGATGAAGCTGTACAGATTCAATTTGTCTCTTAATAAAGTGAACAAAGGCATTAATCACACAAGGTCCAATGGCTGCAAAAAGAAGTATGGTGGCTAGGGGCCAAAGAGTGTAGTGAGGTAGGGTAGGAGGCCATGGAACCCTGTCCAGAAAGGACTGTCCTGAAATTCACGTTGTTGGCATTCTAGATCCTCCTGGAGCTTTTTGATCTTATCTTGAAAAATTTCTGATCTGTTGACATAATAATAGTACCTTTTTTTTTAGAAATAAACAAAGCCCTCCTTCTTTGACCATCAAAACATGTAATCCTCTCTGATTCTGGAGAACAACATCGGCCAGAGAGTTAAGTTGAGACTGTAGTTCAATTACAGTCTCAGACACAATCTGAACATCATCAATGAGTTTCTGGGATAGCTTATTATAAAGGCCCAAGGAGGTGCCCAGGCCTGCTGTGCCTGTGGCTACCCCTGCTCTAATGCCAAGCCCCACAAGGAGGGGGATCACCTGGATGGCTTTTTTAGATCTTTCCCCCCCAATAAGGCCAAAGGAGGGAATGGGTAAGGGTTCACTCCCTCTTATAATATCAATATTTGGGAGGAGGGAAGCTGGTAAGCAAAGGCCTGTCCAATTAGAAGGCAGGAAGGAGTAAGCCATTCCCTTACCACAGACAAAAATAAAGCCAGCATCCGGGCACCTTAGGGAATTATTCACGGTGAGGTTGTCTGCGCAAAAGGAAAGATGCACACCTCCAAGATCCAAGCTGTTGTTATTTGGGGATGGTAGATCCCAGAAGCAGGTGGTCTTGAGGGAGGTTGGTGTTAATTGAACAGGCAGGGGAAGACCTTTAGTGCATTTTGTAGTAGGGGAGGTAAGGCCTTGGGATGTGTTAGCCAGAAGGGCCACAGGCTGAGGAGGTCCAAGCCTGAGGTAGAGCCAACAATCCTGGGCGAGGGACGGTGCTGTTGCATTTAGAAAGGTAAAAATCATTTGTAACAAGGATTCAGTAAGAGGGTTGAGAAAAAGTTTTCCCCGTGTCCCCGGGAGAGCTATAGGGTGGTAATTAAGTTAAAGATACATATACTGAAGGAATCTCTCCATCCTATGTTCAACTTGAAGTTCTTTAAGTTCATCTTGAACTCCTCCCCCGACTGAGAATCCTATGGGGCCATTTAAGTCCCAGCAAACTGTGTGTCTCACCTTGTCAAAACGGAGGGAGACAGGAGACCCAGAGTCTCCAGTTATACTGCCCTGTGTCAAGGTTTTTCTTCCTTCTTGGTGTGTGGCAGTCCAATAGGTCTTGTTGGTAGTCTGGTCAAAGCATTGTTGGATGGTAGAATAATAAGAGGAGTGCATGGTTGGGTAGAATGTGGAGCATGGGCAAGGTCCTGGTCGGTTACCTACAACGGGGATTATTTGGGCTTGGTCACACACCTCTAGATGGCGTTACCTTTCCCAGTATAAGATGATGTTGTCTGCCAAAAGTAAGCTTTTTTGCCAGCCCACTCAACTGTCTGGCTGGTATGTCCCCCCGAGAGGAGGGAGGTGTATATTCCCCCAGAACAGCCACAGGGCTTCCCTGCCTGGTTATTAAGGATGGCCTGGGCATTTCGAGGGTCCCCAAATTCTCATCACATGGCAAAGAGAAGATCATCATCATGGTGGTCATCAGGATCGACAGTGTCATCGTTGGGGCCTGGGGAAAGAGCAGAAGTGCCACCCTCAGGGGCGTTGTGCTCCCTGGGGCTGCGATGATTATTTTTCTCCTGAGGGAAGTATTGTAGATCCCAAATGGGGACCCAAATAGGACGCTGTTCATCCTGGGGGAAGACACAGCCAAACCCTTGTCTGGGTGTGAGGGGGTCGGGGCCCCTCCATGCCCCTGTCAGGGATTCTCTCCAATGGACCAGAATGGACTTGTATGAGATCTTAGAAGTCTCTGGAATGGTGTTTCTGGGTCCGTTTTTGTCACATTTAAAATATTGAGTGTTAGCAGGGCTTTCTTTGATTGATCATGTTTAATTTTCAGTTTTTTCATAAACCTAACATACCACAAACCTTTATACTTTAACTTTTTTTAAAGTAATCAACTCATAAACCTCTTATACATACTTTAAATTTTTAAGTAACATATCTCATCTCATAAACCTTCTTTTAAACCTTCTGCACACCTAAGTACCATACATATTTTCTTTATACCTGATGGTTTCCTGTTGTTTATCCTTTAAGAAATGTCCTTTAAAAGAGGCAATAACAGTAGACCTCATCTTAAAAAAAATTATATCCAAATTAAGTTAGCAAGATTGTAGCAGAACACAGGAGTACACCTGGAATTAGAAAGCAGACATGTCCCCAAGGAAGAGAGCTCATACATACCAGGAGAATGAAGAAATTCCAATGAATTTCCCAGAGATCAGTTTTCCTTTCTTGTTGCTAGATATGTTGGTCTTGGAAAACAAACTTTTAAAGGAATTATAAAAGGATGTTATCAGATCCTAGGTAAAAACACAATATCACCTTTTGTGAAGCTTCATAAAAATCAAGATAAAACAAAATATTTTAGTCAGTACCTACTCAGGCCTTTTAATGTTATCAAATGATTTATCCTTAAGTGTGCACATGTATTTAAATTGAGCATGCCAAATAATAAAAAGAGTCAAAAACCAAAATGTGATTTTAAGCACGCAATAATTTGAAGTGGCATTAGCTTTGTTATTTTAAAACATAAAACACACATATTATGGGAAATCCAGATAAATAAGCAAGTCAAAATACTTAAAGTAACTCTTAAAATGAGGTCATCACAGACACAGCACAAAAAATGACAGACAGTTCTTCTGGCCCCTTCAGTACAGGGGGGCAGAGGCTTTTTTTCCTTAGTTGATTTAGAAATTAAAATAGAGGTGTTATTAGGTAAATTAAAAAGAAGGCAGTTTAAAACACACATCTGCTGGCCTCAAATTGTTGCTCATACTCTTTATGATCAAGTACATCCTCATAAAATCTCTTATGATCAGTTGTAATATAGGCCCCGGCTTCACCAAGAATATCTTGGCCCAGAAGATTAGCTCTTAAGCCAGACATCATTAGGGGGTGAACCTCTCCATGGTTTCTGTTGGGGTCAGCCCAGGGGTGGTAATCAGCAGTCTCCCAGGAGGTAGATTGCCTACCCATTCCTAGCAACGGTGGGCCGGGAATCAGCTGCCAGGCTATGGCACTTCTTTCCTTATGACCGTATGGTCATCCCCTGTGTCAGTGAGAAACTTGAAGCCTTTTCCATCAACAGAGAGGGACAGCTTAGGTCTCAGCCCCAGGACTAGAGTCACCGTCCAATGAGCTCTGACAGCTTGCTTCCCCTTATTTAACGAGGCTGGGGGAGGCCCCGGAGGGAGTTTACCAATATCTCTGGTGGCCACAATCCACCTTGTCATATTTTTATCTTTTAGGCCAGCACAAGCCATCTTGTGTTCCTGAGAGAGGTGATAAAAAGAATTAGTTGAGGGGGAGATCTGAAGGAAGTGTTCCTTTTGAGGGCCAGAAGGTGCTTTTGAAAGGATCTAGGGAGGAGCAAAGAGAGTCAGATCTGTGGGAAGAGCTCAGGCTAGAATTGAGCTTCGGCTTTGTTTCTGTCTAGTCTTTGTTCTCTCTAGGGGTCTGAGCTTCCTTCTTCTCTCTTGGGGGTCTGGGTGGAAACAGCCCTTTAAGGCAGAAACAGTCCAGATGACCCCCAAAGGAGGAATTTCCCCTTTCTCTATTTGAGCTCTCCTAATCAAATTCTCTATTCTATCCCATGTGTCCTAGTCAAAGAGATTACTCTCAGGCAGCCAAGGAGCCATTTTAAGCAAGCAGAACCATGATTGCAGTGCCTGATTGTCAGTGAGGTTTAAACCTTGGCTCATTCAGAGTACCTGTAAGGAGTTCAGGGCTGGATCAGCCCGGGCCAAGGACTGCCCCATAATTTATGGGGGTACACAGCCTACACAGCCTCACTGTGACATCTCAGCCTCATCACTGATAGGACAGGCTTACTGTGATATTACAGCCTCAGCAGAGATATCACAGCATCATGGTGATATCCTAACCTCATTGTGGCATGACAGCCTCACCAGTTATATCACAGCATCAATTCAATATCTCAGCCTCATCTCTCACATCAGTCTCACTTCTGAAATAATAGCCTAACCATTGACTTCACAGCTGCACTGTGACATCAGAACCTCATGTTGACATCATAGCCACACTTACACGTCACAGCCTCACAATGGAATCCTGGCTAGCCTTTCCATGACACCACAGCCTCCCCACAGATATCACAGGATCACAGTGACATGACAGCCTCAGTAGTGACATCCTTGGACATCAAAAAGAGTGACACCACAGAACCATATGTTACATCACTGCCTCATTGTGACATCAATCTTTCCATAGATATCATAGCCTGAGTCACTGCACAACCTCACTGTGACCTAACAGTCTTACCTGTTACATCAAGGACTAATGTGTTACATCATAGCCTCTTGGTGAAATCAGCCTTGCCATTGACATCACATCTTCCACAATGACCTCACAGCCTCACTGTGACATCACAAACTCTCTGTGATGGCATAGCCTCATAGTGATGTCACAGATTCACAATGATACCACAGAATCACTGTGGCATTATAGCCTCATTTCTGACATCACAGCCTCTCTGTGACATCATAGCTTCACCTTTGATATCACAGCTTTAATGTGATATAGCAAGCTAAGCTATGAAATCAAAGCATCTTTGTCACCACGGACATAATGCCTAGTGTCACTATGAAACTACAGCCTCGTCAGTCACATCTCAGGCTCACGGTTACATAACCACCTCAACAGTGAAACTAGAACCACTCTGTGGTATCACAGCCTCACCAGTAACATCCCAGCCCCTCTGTGACATCTCAGCCTCCTCACTGACATCAGCCTCACTTCTGACATCACAGCCTAATTACTGAAATCTAAGCTGAACTGTGATGTCATAGTCTATTACCATTGACATCACAGATTCACTATGATATCACAGTGTCATGTTAAAAATCACAGCCTCACAGTGACCTCATAACCTCAGTGTGACATCACAGACTCACCAGTGACAGCATAGACTCACCTGTTACATCAGAGTCGCCTCTGACATTAGTCAGAGTGGCAACACAGCCTTTGACATCACAACTCCACCAGTATCACTGTCACATAATAGGTTTACTACTTACATCAAAGCCTCACCAGTGACATCATAGACTCACTATGACATTTTCTCACCATTGACATTCCAGTCTTATTGTGACATCACACATTCACCACTGACAACACAGCCTCATTGTTATATCAGCCCCACCACTAACATCATAGTCTCACTGTGCCATCAAAACCGCTCCAGTAACATCACATCACTATGCCATTAGAGCCTCACTGTGACATCATAGCCACGCTGGATCCTCACATAACTCTGACATAGATTCACTGTAACATCAGCATGGCCACTGACAGTCAGAACACTGACATCAGTGCCACACCAGAGACAACAGTCTTTGACATCACATCCTAATCAGTGTCACTGTCAAGTAATAGGTCCACCACTGATATCATATTCTCACCAATGACATCATAAACTCACTATAACATCTTTCCCTCTCAGACATCCCAGTCTTACTGTGGTGTCATGCCTTCACCAATGATATCACAGCCTCATAGTGACATCAGCCTCATTACTAGCATCACTACTAGACTGTGCCAAGAAATGCTCTCCAATGACCTCACAACATCACTGTGTCATCAGAGCCTCACCATGACATCACAATCAAACTGTGTCCTCACAGCCTCACTGTGACATTACATCCTGACAATGCCATCACAATCTCACTGTGACATCACAATTTTCCCAGTGACATCACAACCTTACAGTGATATCACAGCATTACCCTAAAATTAAAGCATCACTGTCACATGTATATTCATCCCTGATATCATGACACAGTCTCACTGTCACATCTCAGCCTCACCACTGATATGACAGGCTCACCATGGTATCACAGTCTCACCAGGGAAACCACAGCCTCATGATGACATTATAATCTCAGTGTGGCATCACAGCCTCATCTGTTATATCACATCATCTATATGACATCTCAGCCTCATCTCTCACATCAGTCTCACTTCTGAAATCACAGCCATAGCAGTGATATCATAGCCTAACATGTTACATGACTCCTTCATTGTGACATCAATCTTCCCACAAATATCACAGCCTCACAGTGATCTCACAGCCTCACTGTGACCTCACAATCTAACATCATAGACTCACCTGTTACATCACAGCCTCATGGTGAAATCAGCTTTGCTACTGAAATCACATCTTCCATAGTGACCTCACAGCCTCACTGTGACATTACAACCTCTTTGTGAAGTCACAGTCTCACAGTGACATCACAGCTTTTCAGTGATATCACAGCCTAACTGTGGAAATATCAACTCAATTCTGAAATCACAAACTCACCTGTGATGTCAGTGTCACCACTGTTGTTAGTCAGAACACTCATCACTGCACTACCAGTGACAATACAGCCTTTGATATCACAGCCTTACCAGTGTCACTTTCAACTAATAGGTGCACGACTGACCTTATAGCCTCACCAGTGACATCATAGACTCACTATGCCATTTTTTACCAGTGACATTCCACCTTATTGTGACATCACACATTTGCCAGTAATATTAGAGCCTCATTGTTACATCAGCACTACCACTAACATCCCATCTTCACTGTGCCATCAAAACATCTCCAGTGACATCACATTTCTGTGTCATCAGAGCCTCACAGTGACATCACAGCTAAACTGTATCCTCACAGCCTCACTGTGATATTAAAAGCTGACAGTGACATCATAGCCTCACTGTGATATTAGACTTTCTTATGGCATCAAAATCTCACTGTGACCTCACAGCCTCCACGGTGACATTACAGGCTCACAGTTTCACCACAGCCACACAGTGATATCAAAGTACCATTGTGACATCACAGCCTCACCAGTGACATGCCAGCCTCATTATCATACACTCATCAATCACACCAGCTTCATTCTGATATCACAGCATAACCACTGAAATCACATCCTCACTGAGATGTCACAGTCTTGCTCCACTGACATCTCAGCCTCACTGTGATATCATGGCATCAATGGTGACAACACAGCCTCACTGGGACACCACAGGCTCACCAGATATATAACAGACTCTCAGTAATGTAACAGCCTAAACAGTGACATCATAGCCTTTGACATCATAAATAGTAACACCACAGCCTCACATTTTACTTCACTGCCTCATTGTGAAATCAACATTCCCACAGATATCACAACCTCACTGGGACCTCACAGTCTAACCTATTACATCATAGACATACCTGCTACATCATGGCCTCATGGTAAAATCAGACTTGCCACTGATATCACATCTTCCACAATGACCTCACAGATTCACTGTGATATCACAACCTCTCTGTGATATCACAGCCTCACAGTGACATCATAGCTTCATAGTGTGGCATCATAGCCTCACTAGTTACATCACATCATCAATGCTACATCTCAGCCTCATCTTTCACATCAGTCTCACTTCTGGAATCACAGCCTAACCACTGACCTCACAACTTCACTATGACATCACAGCATTACTGAGACATCACAGACTCATGGTGACATCACAGCCACACTGTGACATCACAGCCTCACCACTGGTATCTTACCTTGCCTTAATAGGACTTCACAACCTCAGCACAGTTAGCACAGTCTCACATTGACCTAACAGCTTCAGCAGTGACATCATTGCCATTGACATCGTAAACAGTGACACCAGAGCCTCACATGTTACATCACCGCCTCACTGTGACATTAATCTTCCCACAGATATCACAGTCTCACGGTGATCTCACAGCCTTACTGTGACCTCACAGTCAAAGCTGTTACATCATAGACTTACAAGTTACACCATATCCTCATGGTGAAATCAACCTTGCAACTGACATCACATCTTTGGCAGTGACCTCACAGCCTCACTGTAACATCACAACTTCTCTGTGATGCCACATCCTCATAGTGACATCACAGCTTCTCAGTAATATCACAGCCTCATTGTGACATTATAGCCTCATTCATGACATTGCAGCCTCACTGTGATATCACAACCTCATCTCTAAAATCACAGACTCACTGTGACACAAAAGACTAATCTCTGAAATCATAGAATTAGTGACACCACAGACATCCTTCCTAGCCTTGCTTTGACACCACAGTCTCATTACTGACATCTCAGGCTCACAGTCACATGGCAGCCTGAATAGTGACACCAAAGCCTCGCTGTGGCATCGCAGCCTCACCAGTAATATCCCAGCATCACTGTGACATCTCATCCTCATCACTGACATCACCCTCACTTCTGACAATATAGCCTAACCACAGAAATTTCAGTCAAACTGTGGTGTCAAAGTCTGTTACCACAGATATCATAGCCTCACTGTGACATCACAACCTCATGGTAACATTGTCACCTCACAGGGTCATCACAGACACTCCTCTGACATGACAACCTCAGCGTGACTGCAAACCCTCACCACTGACGTTCTAAACTCACTGTGAAATCCAAAGATCACTCCTGACATCACAGCCTCACTGACATGTCATAGAATCAGCCCTAACATCACAGCCTCACTGTGACATCACAACTTCCCCAGTGACATCATGACCTCACAGTGACATCACCGCCATACCATGCCATCAAAGCATCACTGTCATGTAAACATCACAGCCTCACAACTGATAGGACAGGCTCACCATAATAAAACAGCCTCATCAATGACATCACAGCCTCCTAGTGACATCATAACCTCACTGTGGTATCACAGCCTCTCCAGTTACATTACATCATCAATGCAATGTCTCAGCCTCATCTCTCACATCAGTCTCTTCTGAAATCACATCCTAACACTGACCTCACAGCTGCACTGTGACATCACAGCCTTACTGTGACATCACAGACTCATGGTGACATCACACCAAACTGACATCACAGCCTCACCACTGGTATCCTACCTAGCCTTACTATGATACCACAGCCTCAACAGAGATACCACAGGCTTACAGTGACCTGAAAGCCTCAGCAGTGACATGATTGCCTTGGACATCATAAACACTACCTCATTGTGACATCAAACTTCCCACAGATATCACAGCCTCACAGTGACCTCACAACCTCACTGTGACCTCACAGCCTCACTGTGACCTCACAGTCTAACCTGTTATATCATAGATTGACCTGTTACATCATAGCCTCATGGTGAAATCTGCATTGCCACGGAGATCACATCTTCCACAGTGACCTTACAGCCTCATGGTGACATAACAACCTTTCTGTGATATCACAGACTCATAGTGACATCACAGCTTCACAGTGATATTATTTCTGACATCACAGCCTCACTCTGAGATCACAGACTCACCTTTGACATCACAGCTTCACTGCAACATAACAGGCTATCCTCTGAAATCATAACATCAATAAAACCATGGACATCCTGCTTTGCCTTGCTATGACACCACAGCCTCATCACTGACATCTCAGGCTCATAGTCACATGATATCCTCAACAATGACACCATAGCCTCACTGTGGTATCATTGCCTATTGCTTTATAACTATTTCTGTAGCTTCTACATTTGGCTCCCATGTGGGATCTTCATTTTCCATTCTTCTAGTCTGTTGTACTGTTTCAAGAAAGCCTACCTCTGTGGGATTCTTCCTAGGACTCTCATGAGGAAATGACATTGAAGCTTTTAGAAATACCCCATCATCCTCACTATGGTGTGGTAGTGGTTCTTCCTCTAGATCAGTCTCCTTAGATTGAGACATGACATCACTGTCCACTTCTTTCCCTAAACCAGTCTCCTCAGAGGGAGACAGGACATCATCATCTGCTTCTTTCTCTAAATCAGTCTCCTCAGTGACAGAACATCACTATCCACTTCTTTTCCTAAATCAGTCCCATTAGGGACACAGGACATCATCATCCACTTCCTCCCTTAAACTTACTTTTATGACATGATGAGGCTTAATTGAGTCTTCATAATTTTTATCTTTATTTTCCTTAGAAATCTTCTCCCCTAACTTAGTCCTGTGCTATGCTTACTGTTTCTTGACTAGGACCTAAAGATCTATCATTAAACTCCATAAAGATAATGTAACAATTTGGACCTTTTCTGGTCCTTGAACATGATAACTTTCTATCTCTTTTCCTATCTTTTTCCAAGTTTCTAGATCCAAGGTTCCTTCCTCTGGAAATCAATGACAATATTTTTGTACAAAAAGAAAAAAATTTCTTAGCTGCTGTTGCAGTTTGCCTGCATGGTTGCTAATAAATGACCATCAAATGCCTTAAGAGAACAATGGTTTATTCTCTTACGATTCCTAGTTAAAGTTCTCAGTCCATCTTGAAGGAACAGCACGCATCAATACCAACACCAGCGCTGAGGGAACTGGCCACTATCACTACATAACAGCTGAGAGAAGGATTTTACTTGCCAGACCAGCATATCTGGCCAAGTGAACAGAAGGATGCCAACTCTCTCAACCAGCTCTCTGTGATTTATCCAGGGCCTAATCCCACCCACCATGGGCTGGGTCTTCCCCATCAGCTAGACAGTCTCCTTCACGTTTGCTCTGGGCTTAACTCAATCATCAAGTCTCTACAACTGTGCCCAGAGATCAAACTCACAACAGTCAAGTTGACACCTGTGCTTAACTATGACAACTGTTTAGAAAAGACATATACACCTCATGCATTTATCATGTGGCTAGTTATGCCAATAAAGAGTCTTCTTTCTTTAGACTCAGTATGGCCTGTTTCTTACCTTTATTTTTAACTCGGCTCCACTCTCATCCGAGGGTTCTTCTGTATCCTAACAGAATCCTATCCTTATCTGTCTTATTAATTTGGCTCCACTTGGTCTGAAAGATTTTCTGCACACTGACAGAATCCTATCCTTTCCTGAGACTTAAAGAGAAAAAGAGAAAAGGAAAAACTTACCTAGTCGAGTATCCCAGATTTGGGCACCAGATTTTGCAGTCCAAGCTGCAACCTCGAATTCAGGGCTCCCTTCAACAAGGTAGATAAGGCTTTGGCAAATGGAGGACAGACAGACAGTTCTCTGAAGAGTCTGAATGAATCTGAACTCTTCATTGAAGTTTTTAGCAGAGTTTATGTACTTTAGAAAATCCAGAGTAAAGGCCAGGGGATGTGTCACCATGCCCATAGGGAAAATATCAAAGAAAACTAGGACCAAATTCTTTACAGGATTATGTAAAACTTATTGATTCCAGGTAACAAAGGAAGAGCAGAGGTGACATATATTTTCTGTATTGGAACAGACATGATGTCTCCAGGTAGAGTTTAAGCAGGCATGACACTCAGTTGCTAAAAGCAAAAGGACAATGAATGTTTTAAAATAGATTGTCCCTGGTTTATGTATAAACATCAAATGTGTGGGGCAGGGACTGTAAATTAGCTAGTCCCAAGAAAAACAACAACAACAAAAAGATCTGAAAACATACAAGAGACAGACTCAAATTCTAGAAGGAGGATTCTTCTTGCCAAAGGCAAACCTTAATTTATATAAGGAGAGCCCTTAGGACCTAGCAATTGTCCATTTAGATGTTAATGTGTCACTGTCACTCCCCAGCTAGCAGACTTTAGGCCAGAACCAGACAGTAACACTCAGGCAGGCAGTAACACTAAGACCCGATTATTCCCATATTTTCCCTATTTCTCTTATTTATAACAAATAATGTCATGTCCTTTATCCAGAAATGATTTCCTTGAAACAATATTCTGTCTTGCTAAACCTTGTCAAAACAGCATGGTTGTATAAGGACATGACACTAAACTCTGAAATCATAACATCAGTGAGACCACAGACATCCTGCCTAGCTTCCTTATGACACGGCAGCCTAATCACTGATATCTCAGGCTCACAGTCCCATGACAGCCTCAGAGCCTCACCAGTAACACACCAGTCTTAGTGTAACATCTCTGTCTCATCACTGACATCAGCCTCACTTTGACATCACAGCCTAACCACTGAAATTGCAGCTGAACTGTGATGTCATAGTATATCACCACTGATATCACAGCCTCACTGTGATATCACATCCTCATCACAGCCTCACAGTGACATAACAACCTACCCACTGACACCACAGGCTCACTGGTTGCATCATAGCATCATTGTGACATCAGTCTTGCCGCTGACCTCATGGGCTCATTGTGACATCACAGTTTCCAGAGTGTGGAATATGACAGTCCACAATGTCATACAACCTTCACAGTGAAGTCGCAGCCTCAGTGTGACATCATGGAGCTTCACCTGTGACATCAGCATTGGCACTGAAATTAGTGAGAACACTGACACGATGGCCAAACCAGGGACAAAACAGCCTTTGACATCACATCCCACCAGTATCACTGTCACATTATAGGTTCACCACTGGCATCACAGACGCACCAGTATCATCATAGACTTACTGTGAAATCTATTTCACAACTGACATTCCAGCCTTATTGTGACATCACATTTTCACCAATGACATCACAGCCTCATTGTGACATCAGCCTCACCACTAACATCACAGCCTCTCTGTGCCAGCAAAACCTCTTCAGTGACATCACAACATCACTGTGTCATCAGAGCCTCACTGTGATATCATAGCCACATTTTGTCCTCACAGCCTCACTGTGACATTATAATCTGACATTGACATCACAGCCTCACTGTGAAATAAAAAACTGTGACATCTGCCTAGCCACTGACATTATAGCCTCACGGTGACATCACATACCCAATTCTGAAAGTCTCACTGTGACATCACAGCATCATCTCTGACATCATAGACACTGCGATATCAGCCTTGCCTCTGACATCAGTCTCAAGGTGAACTCACAGCCTCCACCATGACATCACCAAGTGCCTATGACATCAAGGGCTCATGGTAAAACCAAAGCAACAGGGTAACTTCAAAGCCTCATGGTGACATCATAGCCTCACCAATGATATGCCAGACTCCCTGGGACACCATACTCTCATCATTCACATCAGTCTCATTCTGATATTATAGGATAAGTACTGAAATCACGTCTTCACAGCGATGTCATAGTCTTGGTCCACTGATATCACAGCCTCACTGTGATATCATGGCATCACTGGTGACAACACAGCCTCACTGTGACATCTGAGGTTATAGCCTCACTGTGATATGATGGTCTCACTATGACATCACAGGCTCACCTCGGAAATCATTGCCCAATTGTGACATCACAGCATAGACTCTGACATTACAGTCTCACTATTGTGTCACAGCATCACTATATCACATGCTCACCTCTGAAATCATAGCCTCCATGCAATATCACAACCTCATCACTAACATCTTACCTAAGCTGACTGTGGCACCTCAGGCTCACTACTGACCTCATGGGCTCACTGAAACATGACAGCCTCCCTGTGACACTACAGTGTCGTTATTGACATCACAATCTCACTGTGACATATCAGCCTCTTCACTGACATCAGCCTCACTTCTGATATCACAGTCTAACCACTGAAATCTCAGCAGAACTGTGATGTCACAGCCTCACTGTGGCATCATAGCGTTGCCAGTGGTATCCAACCTAGCTTTACTATGACAGCACAGACTCACCACAAATAGCACAGCCTCACAGTGGCATGAAAGTCTCATCACTAATACCATAGCCTTTGACATAAACAGTGACAGCACAGCCTCACTTGTTACATCACTGACTCAGTGTGACATCAATCTTCCCACAGATATAACAGACACAGTGACCTCACAGCCGCACTCTGACCTCAAAGTATAAAATGTTACTTAATAAACTGACCTGTTACATCATAGCCTCATGGTGAAATTAGCCTTGGCACTGATGTCACATCTTCTACAGTGACCTCACAGCCTCTCTGTGACATCACAACCTCTCTATGTTGTCACAGCCTTACTGTGACATTACAACATGACAGTGCCATCACAGCCTAACTGTGACATCACAAACTTACTGTGACATCAGACTTGCCACTGACATAATAGTCTCATGGTGGCATCACATATACACCTCTTACATAACCTCACTGTGACATCACAGCATTAATGTGACATCACAGCATCACAAAGACATAATTGCCTCATTGTGACATCATCCTTTCCATTGATATCAGAGTCTCACTGTGACCTCACATCCTCCACCAGGACTTCACCAAGTCCCTGTCACATCAAGGGCTCACGGTGAAACTACAGCCACACAGTGACATCAAAGCATCATGGTGTTATAACAGCCTCACCAGTGACAGGCCAACCTCACTGTGAAATTATGCCTTCATCACTCACATCAGCCTCATTCTGACATCACAGCCTAACCACTAAAAATCACATCCTCACTCTGATATCATAGTCTCACTACATGGACATCATAGCCTCACTGTGATATCACGGCATCACTGGTAACGATACGGCTCCACTGTGACATCATAGCCACACTGTGTCCTCACAGCATCACCTGACAGTGAAAGCACAGCCTCACTATGACACCACAGACTAAATGTGACTTCACAGTATCAACAATGACATCAGAGTGACATCACTGTGACCTCAGCCTTGCCATTGACATGACAGTCTCACTGTGACCTCACAGCCTCCACCGTGACATGACCAACTCCCTGTGACATCATGGGCTCACGGAGGCATCACATCCTCACCAGTAACATTCCATCCTCACTGTGACATCTCAGCCTCATCATTGATATCAGCCTCACTTCTGACATCATAGCGTAACCACTGAAATCTCATCCAAACTGTGATGTTGTACTCTATCACCACTGATATCACACCCTCACTCTGATATCACAACCCCACGGCAACATCACTGCCTCACAGTGACATCAAAGTCTCTCCATTGACATCAGAGCCGTAGTGTGACTACACAGCCTCACCACTAATGTCCTAACCTCATTGTGAAATCCAAGCATCACCCCTGATATCACAGCCTCACAGACATCTCAGAGAATCAGCCATTACATGAGAGACTTACTGCAAAATCACAGCCTCACAGTGACCTCACAGCCTGCCCACTTTCAGGACAAACTTACCTTTTAAATCATAGCCTCATTGTGGCATCAGTCTTGCCACTGACTTCACAGCCTCACTGTGACATCTCAACCTGATATCACCTAACGGTGACATGACAGCACACAGTGACATATAACTTTCAAAGTGACATCACAGCCTCAATGTGACATCACAGCATCACCACTGACATCATAGCCTTTCTGTGACATCAGCCTTGTCACTGACATCAGAGTCTCACTGTGACTTCACAACCTCCACCATGACATCACTAACTCCCTGTGACATCACAGGCTCACAGTGACACTACTGCAACACGATGACATCAAAGCCTCATGGTGGCATCACAGCCTCACTGTGATATCCCAGCTAAAACACAGATATCACAATTTCACTATGATGGCATGGCCTCATTGTGAAATCACAGACACATTATGGCATAACATTCTGCGCATTGTCATCACAGCCTCATTTTGGAATCACTGCATCACCAGTGACAACACAGACTTACTGTCTTATTGCAGCCTTACCTTTGCCTCCACACCACAACCTCATGTGACAGCACAGCCTCACCACTAACATCCTAACTTACTGTGAAATCACAGCATCACTTGTGATGTCACAGCTTCCCTGTGATCATACTTCTCATTTAGATCTCACAGTGGTCAAAGAGAGATCACATTGGTTATAGCTCATGGTGGTAATAGATATTTTACAATGGTCATAGGCTATAGTTTTCATAGAGAGCTCACAGTGGTCATGGAGTGCTCACAGTGGCTACAGCAATCTCATAGTTATCATAGGGAGCTGACAATGGTCATAGTTCACAGGGGTCATAGAGAGTTCATAGTGGTCAAAGAAAGATCACCTAGGCCAGAGAGAGTTCATATTCATCATAGCTCATGGTGGTCATAATTCACAGTGGTCATATGGATTTCATAGTGGGCAGAGAGAGCTCATGGTGGTTCTAGCTCATAGTGGTCATACAGGACTCACAGTGGTCATAGAGATCTCATAGTTATCATAGAGAGGTCATAGTGATCATAGATCATAGTGAATATAAAAAGCACATAGTCATCAAAGAAAACTCAGAGTGGTCGTAGCGTACACTGATCACAGACAGCTTATAATATTCAGAGCTCACAGTAGTAATAGAGAGATCATAGTGGTCATAGAGATCACAGTGGTCATAAAGTGCTGACAGACATGCAGAGCTGACAGTCATCACAGAAAGTTCTTACATAGCAAGACAGAGAGTTCACAGTGGTCATAGCTCACAGTGGTCATAGCTCACAGTAGTCACAGAGAACTCACAGTATATATAGAATGCTTACAGTGGCCATAGAGAGCTGACAGTGATCATAGCCCAAAGGTGTCACTGAGAGCTCATAGTTCTCATAGAAAATTCACAGTGATCATAGGTCATAAGTGTCACAGAGAGCTCACAGTTGTCATAGAGAGCTCAGAGTGTTCATTGCTCACATTGGTCATAGAAAGCGCACATTATTCATAGCTCATGGTGGTCATTGAAAACTCACAGTGGTAATTGTGAGCTCACAGTAGTCATATCACATATTGGTCATAGAGAGCTCAGCGCTGTCATAGACAGCTCACAATGGTCGTAGGTCATGGTGGTCACAGACAGCTCATAGATATCAGAGAGTGCTCACAATGGTCATTAGACAGTTGACAATGCTCAAAATTCAAAATGGTCATAGAGCACTCACAGTTGTCATAGAGATCTCACAGTGTTCATAAAGAGCTTACAGTGATCATAGACAGCTGACAGTGCTTGTAGCCTCTCATGGTCATTTAGAGCTCACAGTACTCATAAAGAACTCATGGTGGTCATAATTCATAGTGTTCATAGAGAGCTCACATTTGTCAAAAGAGTTAACTGATCATAGAGAGCTCATAATGGACAATGAGATTTCACAGTGGCATAGATCTTAGTGGCCACAGAAAGCTCATAGTGGTCATAACTCACAATGATCATAGTTCACATTATTCAGAAAGAGCTCATCAGGTTCATAGGGAGTTCATAGTAGTCATAGCTCATAGTAGCTCATAGAGAAGTAATAGTGGTCATAAAGAGCTCAGATTGGTAATAGCTCACAGTGGTCATAATTCATAATGGACATAGAGAGCCCATAGTTGACACTGAGACATCACAGTGATCATATCTCATATTGGTCACAGAGAGCCTACAGTGATCATATGTCATAGTGCTCGTATATAGCTCACAGTGTTCATAGTGATCTCATAGTGGTCATAGCTCATAGTAGTCATAGAAAGCTCACAGTGGTTGCACCTCAAAGTGGTCATGGAGAACTGATAATTGTTATAGAGAGTTCAAACTGGTCATAGTTTATAGAGTTGACACAGAGCTCACTGTGGTCCCAGACCATAGTGGTCATAGAGAGTTCCCAGTCGTCATAGCTCTTAGTGGTAACATGGAGCTCACAGTGGTCACAGAAAGCTCACAGTGTTCATAGCTCATAGTGAACATAGAGATGTCACAGAGCTCATAACTCACAGTGGACATAGAGAACACAAAAAGGAAAAGGTCATCAGCACATATTGCTCATAGAGAGATCATAGTTGTTACAGATATCTCACAGTGCTCATAGATATGTCATAGTGGTCTTAGACAGTTCACTGTGGTCATGCAGAGCTGACAGTCATCACAGAAAGCTCACTGGGGTCATAGATCACAGTTGAAATTGAGAGCTCCGAGTAGGCACAGAGACCTCACAGAGGTCATGAAAGCTCATAGGGATAACAGTGCACTCTGGTTGTACAAAACTTACAGTGGTCAAAGATTATAGTGGTCATAGAGAGTTCACAATATTCATAGCTCATAGTAATCATAGAAAGCTCACAGTGATAATAGAGAGCTCACAGTGGTAATTCCTCATACAGTTCATAGAGAACTCACAGCTGTCATAGAAAATTCATAGTGGTCATAGAATGCTCAGAGCCATCACAGAGAGCTCACAGTGGTTATAGAGCATTTCTAATCATCATAAAGAGCTCCCAGTTGTCATAGATCATAGTGCACATAGAGAGCCCACAGTGGTCAAAAAGAGCTCAGAGTGGTCATAGAGAGCTCACAATGGTGAAAGCTCACAGTGATCATACAGAGTATGGTCATAGTGCTCCTAGAGAGATCAGAGTTTTCATGGAAATCTTACAGTGGCCACATAAAACTCATAATGGTCATGAGAGCTCCCAATGGTCATAGAGAGCTCCCAGTGGTCATAGGAGTTAACAGTGATTATAGCTTTTATTTGTCATAGAGATGTCTTAATGGTCAGAGTGCTCAGAGTGGCAGTAGAGAGCTCATAGTTGTCACAGAGAGCTCACAGTGTACATTATCTCATAGTGGTCCTGGCAATCTCACAGTGGTCATATACACCTGACAGTGGTCATAGAGAGCTCTGTATATTCATAGATACATAACAGTTGTCATCAAGAACTCACAGCAGGTAGAGAGAACTCATAGAGGACATTGAAAGCTTATAGTCATCACAGCTCTCTCTGGTATATAGAGCTCACAGTGGTAATAGATCATAGTGCTCATAGAGAGATGACAGTGGTCATAGAGAGCTGATAATTGTCATTGAAGTGACAATGGCCTTTGAGATCTCATTGTAGTTATAGAGAACTCACTGTAGTCATAGCTAATAGTAGTCATAAAGTGCTCATAATGGTCATAGAGATCTCACAGTGGTCACAGCTTATGTTGGTCATAGAGAGCTCATAGTTGTCATAGCTCACAATGGTCATAGAGAACTCATAATTGTCATAGAGAGGTCACTGTGGTCATAGCTCATAGTGTTGATAGTGAGCTCATTGTGGTCATAGATAATTGTGATCATAGAGAGATCAAAGTATTTTTAGCTCATAGTGGTCATGGAAAGCTCACAGTTGTCATAGAGAGCTCACAGTGGTGATAACTCACACTGTAACTAGAGAGATCATTGTGATTATAGACACATCATTATGGTCATAGAGAATTCACACTGATTATAGAGAGTTCACAGTTGTAATTGAGAGGTCACAGTTTTCATACAGAACTCACAGTGGCAATAATGCAATCAAAAATGTAATATAGCACTCATAGTGCTCATAGCTCATAGTGATCATAGCTCACAGTGTTCAGAGTGTGCTCATAGTGGTCATAGAGAGCTCACAGTGGTCATAGCTCATAGTGGTCATAGAGAATGCACAGTTGTCATAGAAAGCATAGTGGTCATTGTTCACGGAAGTGTTAGCGAGCTCATAGTGGTCATAGCTCATAATGGACATAGAAAGCTCACAGTGGTCCTAGTTCATAGTGGCCTTTGAATGCTCACAGTAGTAAAAGACAGCAAAACATATGTCATAGTTTATTGTGGTCATAAAGAACTTAAAGTGGTCATTGCACAAAGTGGTCACAAAGTTCACAATGGTTATAGAGAGCTCACACTCATCATAGAGTGCTTACAGTGGTCAAAGAGAGCTCATGGTGGTCACAGCTCACAGTGGTCATATGGAGCTCATAGTGGCCCTAGATCCTAGTGGTCACAGAAAACAAATAGGTCATAGAGAACTGGCATTGGTAATAGTTCAAAGTGGTCAAAGAGAGCTCACAATTGTAAAAGAGAGCTCATAGGGTTCATAGCTAAGAGTGCACACAGTGGTCATAGTTTATACTGGTCTTAGAGAACTCATAGTGGTCATAGAAAGCATACAGTTGGTCAGAGCCCATAGTGGTCACAGAGAGCTCACAGTGATCACAAAGAGCTCATAATGGTAAAAATTAATACTACACATGAGAGCTCAGAGTGGACTTAACTCAGTGGTCATAGAGAGCTAATAGTGCTCATAGAGAGCTCTCGGGGGTCATAGACAGCACACGGTGGTCATAGATCATTGTGGTCATAGAGACATCACAGTGGTTACAGTTCATAGCAGTCTCTATGAACTAGGCCACTATGAACTAGGACCACTGTGAGCTTTCTATGTCCATTATGAGCTATGACCACTATGAGCTCGCTAACACTTCCGTGATTGTGGTCATAAAGAATTCAGAGTGCTCACAGCTCATAGTGGACATAGAGATCTCACAGTGGTCATACCTCACAGTAGTCATATGGAGCTATTAATGTTCATAGAGCTCACAATGGTCATAGTTCATCATGTTCATAAAGAGCTCAGAGTCCTCATAGAGAGCTGACAGTCGTCATAGGGATCTGTCCGTGGTCATAGATTGCTCACTATGATTTAGAGTGCTCACAGTCATCATAGAGAGCTCTTCGTGATCATAGAGATCACACAGTGATCATAGAAAGCTCAGTTTTCACCATGGTCATATTTCATAGTGGTCATAAAGAGCTCATAGTGGTCATAGAGAGCTCAAAGTGGTCATAGCTCATAGTAGTTACAGAGACATCACAGTGGTTACAGTTCATAGCAGTCACCGAGAGCTCATAGGGTTGAAAGAGAACTCACAATGTTCATAGCTCATATTGCTCATTGAGAGGTCACAGTGGATATAGAGAACTCATAGTGTTCGTAGAGAGCCCATAGTCTTCATAAGGATCTCACAAAGGTCATAGAGAGCTAATAGTGTCATAGAGAGCTCATAATTTTCATAGCTCACAGTATCATAGCTAATAGTGGACAAAGAGAGTGCACAGTGGTCATATTGACCTTACAGTGGTTATAACGGGAGAGTGGTCATAGAGAGCTCACAGTTATCATAGGTTGCTCACTGTCATCATAGAGAGCTCATAATGGTCATAGACTATCACAATTTTCTTAGCTCGTAGTTGTCATAGAGAGTTCAGAGTTATCATGGAGAACTGACAGTGGTCACAGCTCATTGTGGTCAGAGAGAACTCAGAGTCTTTATAGAGTCCTGACAGTGGTCATAGAGAGCTGACAGAGATGATAGAGTGTTCACTGTTTCATAGAGAGCTCAAGGTGGTCATAACGAGGTCACAGTGGTCATAGCTCATAGTAGCCATAGAGAGTTCATACTGTATATATAGAGCTCACAGAGGTCATTGTTATAGTGGACATAGAGAACTCACGGTGGTCCTAATATCACAGTGCTCATAGACAGCTCACAGTGATCACAGAGAGTTCACAGATATAAAAGAGAGCACACAGTGGTCATAGCTTTATAGTGGTCATATAGAGCCCACAATACACATAGCTCATATTGTTCATGAAGAGGTCATAGTGGTCAAGGAGACATCAGAGTTGTTATGGAGAGATCAGAGTGGTCATAGAGAGCTCTTAGTACTCATAGCTCACAGAGATCATAGAGAAGTCATAGTAGTCATTTGAGAGCTCACACTCATCATAAGGAGCGTAGAGTGCTCTTAGAGAGCTTACAGTGATCATAGATAGCTCATACTTTTCATAGCTCATAGTGGTCATAGCTAACGGTGGGCACAAAGAGCTCACAGTGGTCAAAGAGAGCTCACAGTGGTTATAGAGAGCTCAAATTGTTCAGAGAAAAATCACAGTGGCTAGAGAGATCTCATAGTGGCTTTATAGAACTCATATTGGCCATAGCTCACAGAGATCATAGAGAAATCATAGTGATCATAGCTCATAGTGCTCATAGAATACTCATAGTGGCCATAGAGAGCTCACAGTGGTCATATAGAGCTCAGAGTAGACATGGAGAGCTCATCGTGGTCATAGCTCACTGTGGTCATAGAAAACTCACAATCTTCACAGAGAGTTTATAATGCTCATAGCTTATAATGGTGATAGATTGCTCACAGTGTTCATATATCATAGTAGTCATAGAGAGCTCAGAATCATCATAGGGAGTTGACAGTCATCATATCTCATTATGGTCCTGGAGAGCTCAGGGACTTCAAATACAGCCGACAGTGTTTGTAGAGAGCTGACAATGATAATAGAGAGCTCACTGTGGTCAGAGAGAGCTCAAAGTGGTCATAAAGAGCTCACAGTAGTCATAGCTCATAGTAGTCATAGAGAACTCAGCATCATCATAGAGCATTAACAGTAGTCATAGAGAGGTAACAATGGGCATAGAGATTTCACTGTGCTCACAGATCATAGTGCTCATAGATAGATGACAGTGGTCATAGAGAGCTCACAGTTTCCATAGAGATCATAATCGTCATAGAGAGCTCAAAGTCATCATAGAGAACTCACAGTGGTCATAGAGAGCTCACGTTGTCATACGTCATACAGGTCATAGGGAGTTCAGTGTTGGCACAGAGAGCAAACTGGTCATAGAGAGGTAAGAGTCATCATAGAAAGTTCACAGTGTTCATACAGACCTCACAGTGGTCATACAGAGCTCACACAAGTCAAAGAAAGCTCATATTAATCATAGCACACTGTGGTAACAGAAAGCTCACAGTGGTCATAGCTCATAGGGGTCATAGCTCATAGTGGTCATAGAGAACTCATAGTGGACATAGAGAGCTCACATTGGTCATAGCTCACAGTGGCCATACAAAACTCATAATCACGACAGAGGGCTTAAGATGGTCATAGCTCCAAGTGGACATAGAACATACTGGTCAAATAGAGATCACAGATGTCATAGAGAGATCAAAGTGGTCATAGAGAGATCACAGTAGTCATAGCTCATAATGGTCATAGAGAGCTCACAGTGCTCATAAGTGCTCATAGAGGGCTCATAGTGCTCACAACTCACAGTCTTCATAGAGGGCTCATTGTGCTCATAGCTCATAGTGAATATAGAGAGCTCATTATGACAATAGAATGATCATAGTAATCATAGCTCACAGTGGTCTTACAGAGCTCAAAGTGGTTATAGCTCAGGGTGCTCATAGAAGGCTCGTAGTGGTAATAGAGAGCTCCCAGTCATTATAGAGAGCTCTCAGACTTCATAGAGAGCCCACAGTGGTAACAGAGAGCTCACAGTGGTTATTGCTTACAGTGATCATAGAGCGTTCACAATCATCATAATGTGGACTCATTGGTCATAGAAAATCATAGTGGTCATAGCTCATAGTGGACATAGGGAACTAACAATTTTCATAGAAGTCTCATAATGGTCATAGGTCATAGTGGACATAATGAGCTAACAGTAGATGTAGAGAACTCACAATTTTCACAGAGAACTCTCATTGATCATAGAGAGCTCACAGTTGCAATACAGAGCTCATAGAAAGCTCATAGTGGTAATAGAGAGCTCACAGTCATTATAAAGAGCTCTCAGACTTCATAGAGAGCCCACAGTGGTAACAGAGAGCTCATATAGCTCACTGTGAGCTCATACAGAGTTCACTATAGTTATAGATAGTTTTCCGTGGTCATAGAGTTCTCACAATAGCCATAGCTCAAAGAGCTCAAAGCTCAGCCATAGCTCAAAGAGCTCAAAGCTCACAGTGGTCATAGAGAGCTCACAGTGGACATAGAGTCTTTGTAGTCATAACTACAGTAGTTATAGGGAGGTCATAGGGATCATAGCTCATATTGGTCCTAGACAACTCAAAATGGCCATAGAGAGTTCATAGTGGTCATAGAGACCTCATAGTGGTCATAGAGACCTCACAGTGGTCATAGATCATAATAGTCATAGAGATCTCAGAATCATCATAGAGAACTGGCGGTGGACATATCTTATTGTGGTCATAGAGAGCTCAGAGTCCTCCTAAGCTGACACTGTTCATACAGCTCGCAGTAGTCATAGAAAGCTCACAGTTGTCAAAGAGAACTCACAGTGGACATAGAGACCTCACAGACTTCATAGAAAGCTCATATACTACTCACAGCTCACTGTGGTAATAGGGAGCTCACAGGGCTCCTAGGTCACAGTCACCATAGAGAGCACTTAGTGATAATAGCAAGCACACAGTGTTCAAAACTCATAGAGGACATAGAGAACTCAGAGTGGTCACAGCTCACAGTGGTCATAGCTCATAGTGGTCATATTAAGCTCACAATGGTCATAGGTTACAGTGGACATAGAAAGCTAACAATGGTCATAGATCAAAGTAATCATAGAAAGCTTATAGTGGTCATTGATAACTCACAGTTGTCATGGATCATAATGGACATAGAGAGATTAGAGTGGTCACAGCTCCTCATCATCATAGAGAGCATAGAACGGTCATGGAGAACACAGAGTGGTCATAGAACATAGTGATCATAGAGAACTCACAGTTTTCCTAGCTCACACTGGTCACAGAGAGCTCACAGTGGTAATTAAGAGGTCACAATGTTGACAGGGAGATCACAATTCCCAAAGATAGTTCATAGTACTTATACCTCACACAGGTCTTGGAGAGCTCATAGTAGATATAGCTTATAGTGATAGTGAGGTCATAGTGGTCATAGACTGGTCGCAGTCATCATGGCTCCTAGAGGACATAGAGAGCTCACAATGGTCATAGGTCATAGTGCTCATAGAGAGCTCACAGTGGTCATAGGTCATAGTGGTCATAGATAGCTCAGAGTGGTGTTGGATCATAATTGTCATACTGAGCTTATAATGATAATAGAGACTTCACAGTGGTCATAGCCCATATTTGTTATATACCTCTCATAATGGCCATAGAGTGCTCATAATGGTTATAGAAAGCTCACAGTTGTTATATAGAGCTCAAAGACGTCATAGAGCGCTCATAAGTGTCACAGAAACTGCATAGTGCTCATAGCTCACAGAAGTCATTTGGAGCTCTTAGTGGTCACAGAGAATTCACAGTGGTCACAGAGAACTCCTAATTGTCATAGAGACTTCACAATGGTCATATCTCACAGTGATCATAGACAGCTAACAGTATTCCTAGATAATAATGAAAATAAGGAGTTCACAGTGGTCAAAGCTCATAGTGGTACTGAAGAACTCACAGTGGTTCTAGCACAAAGTAGTCCTAAGAGATCTCAGTGTCATCATAGTCAGCTCATAATCGTCATAGCTCACAGTGGTCATAAAGAGCTCAAAGTTGTCATAGAGAGGTTAGAGGGGTCATAGATTAAAGTTGTCAAAGAGAGCCCATAGTGGTCATAGTTCACGGTAGTCAAAAAAAGATGATAGTGGACCACAGAGAGCTCACAGTGTGCATAGCTCATAATGGTCATAAAGAGCTCACAGGAGTCATAAGTTATAGTTGTCAAACAGAGTTTATATTGGTCATAGACCACTCATTGATAATTCAGAGCTCACAGTAGTCATACAGAACTCAAAGTGGTCATAGATATCTCATAGTCGTCATAGATCATAGTACTCACAGATTGCTCACAGTGGTCAAAGAGACCTCAAAATGATCATAACTCATAATTTCAATGGAGAGCTCACAATATTCACAGCTCCTAGTAGTCACAGAGAGCTCAGAGTGGTCATAGCTTTTAGTGGTCATAAGGAAAAAATAATCATCATAGAGAGTTCAAATATATCATAGCTAATAGTTGTGTTAGAGAGATTATGGTGGTCATAGATCACAGTGATCATACAGAGCTCATAATTGATAGAGAGCTCACAATGCTTAAAGCTCACATTGGTCATGAAGAGCTCACAATGTTTATAGTTCATAGTAGTCATACAGAGCTCATAGTGGTCATAAACATCATACAGTGGTCATAGCTCATATTGGTCATAGAGAGGTCACAATGTTCACAGCTCCCAGAGGTTATAGAGAGCTCACAGAGGTCATAGAGAGCTCACAGTGGTCATAGAGTGCTTGAGCTGAAAGTGATCATAAAGAGGTCACAGTGTCAGAGAGTGCTAACAGTGGTCATAGTTCCTAGTGCTCATAGAGAGTTAATAGTGGTCATGCAGTGCTCATATTGGTCATAGCTCACAGTGGACATAGAGAGCTCACAGTGTTTATAACTCGTAGTGGTAACAGAGAACTCAGAGTCATTATAGGTCACAATGGTCAGAGACAACTCACAGTGGACATAGAGAGCTCACAGAGGACATAGCTGCTAGTTGTCACAGAAAGCTCACAGTGGTCACAGCTCACAGTTGTCATAGAGAACTTATAATGGACAAACAGAGATTATTGAGAGCTCACATTGGTCATAGCTCACAGAGGACTAGAGAGCTTCTAGTATCATAAAGAGCTCACAGTGAACATAGAGACCTCACGATGTTCATAGCTCATAGTGGATACAGACAGTTCTGAGTGGTCTTAAATTATAGTGGGCCTAGAGAGCTCATAGTGGTCATAGATAGCAAATAATGGAGAATAAGTGTTCAAAGTGATCATTTCTCATAGCAGTCATATAGATGACACAGTGGTCATAGGTCATAGTGGTTATAGAGAGCTCAAAGTGATACTAGCTCACAGTGGTCATAGAGAAATCATAATCATCATAGATAGCTCAAAATGTTCATAGGTAACAGTGGTGATAGAGAGCTAACATTGGTCATAGATCATAGTCCTCACAGAGCACTCACAAATGTCATAGCTCATAGTCTACATAGACAGCTTATTGGAGTCATAGAAAGTTCATAATGATAATAACTCATAGTGGTTATAGAGAGTTCACAATGTCCACAGCTCACAGTGGTGACAGGGAGTTCACAGTGATCATAGTTCATAATGATTGTAGAGAGCTCACAGTGGTAATAACTCACAGTGTTCATAAGAGCTCATAATGGACATAGAGAGCTCACAGTGGTCATAGCTCATAGTGGTTATACAGAGTTCACAGTGGTCAAAGATCATAGTGGCCATAGACAGCTAAGAGTGGTCATAGATCTTTGCACTCATAGAGAGGTCACAGTGATCACAGATATTTCACAGTGGTCATAAAGAACTCAAAGTAGTCATAGATAGCTCACAGTGTTCATAGCTCAGTGATCAGAGAGAACTCATAATCATCATAGAGAGATCATATCCTATAGTGTTGACAAAGAGCTAATGGTGTTTATAGTTCATAATGCTCATGTGGTGCCAATAGGAGTCATAGCTCATAGTGGTCATAGAGTTCACAGTTGTCACAGCTCACAATAATCATTGATCGCTATTAAAGGAGACAGAGTGCTCACAGATTATAGTTCATAGTAGTCAAAGAAGTCCCATAGTTATCATAACTCATAGTGGTCTTATAAAGCTCACAGTGTTCACAGACCGCTCACAGTGGTCATAGCTCATACTGGTCATAGACAGCTTACAGTGACCATGGCTCACAGGGGCCATAGATAGCTCAAAATGGACATAGAGAGCTCACAGTGGTCATACCTCATAGTGGTCACAAGAAGCTCATAGTGGTTACAGCTCACAGTGGTCACAGAGATCACACAGTAGTCACAGCACACAGCAGATTTTTAGAGCTCACAATGGTCATAGAGAGCACTCAGTGTTCATGCAGTGCACATAGTGCTTATAACTCACAGAGATCATTGAGAGATCTTGGTGGTCATTGCTCACAGTGGTCATAGAGAGCTCAGAGTGATTATAAATCACAGCGATCACAGAGAGCACATAGTGGACATACAGAGCTCACAGTCGTCATACATCATAGTGATCATAGAGAACTAATAATGGACATTGAGAGATCACAGTGCTCATAGCTCATAGAAGTAATAAAGAGCTCACAGATATCATAGCTTATAATGGTCATAGAGAGATCACAGTGGTCATAACAAGCATAAAATGCCCAAAGAGAGCTCACAATGGTCATAGAGAGCTCACAGTGGTTATAACTCATAGTGGTCATAGAGAGCTTATATGGTCAGAGCTAACAGTGGTCATAGAGAACTCATAATCAGCATAGACAGCTCACAATGGTGATGAAGAGATCACAGTGGTCAAACTCACAATGGTCATAGAGACATCACAGTTTCCATACATATCACAGTTTTCATACAAAATTCATAGGGGTCATAGCTCACAAAGAATATTGAGATCTCATAGCAGTCATAACTCATTATGGTCATAGTGAGCTCATAGTGGTCATAAGTCACAGTGATGATAGAGACTCATAATCATCCTAGAGAGCTCAAAATGGTCATAGCTCATAGTGATGATAAAAAGATCACAGTGATCATAGTTCATAGTGATCATAGATAGCTCACAATGTTCAGAGCTCCTACTTGTTATAGAGCATTTGTAAAGGTCATAGAAAGCTCACTATAGTCATAGATCATATTGGTAATAGAGATCTCACTGTGGTCACAGCTCACAGTAGTCATAGAGAGCTCATAATTGACAAGAGTTCACAAAGGTCATAGCATCTAGTGATCAGAGTGATCATACAGTGATCATAGCTCATAGAGGCCACAGAATACTCACAAGGGTTATATAGAGAGCTCACAGTTGTCATAGAGTGTGCCTAGTTCTAATAACTCACAGACAATATTGAGTGCTCTTAATGGTGAGCTCATAGCTCATAGTTGTCATAGAAAGCTCACAATGGTCATAGATCCTAGTTGTACTACAGTGCTCATAATGGTCATAGAGTATTCATAGTGGATATATATAGGTCATAGTGGTCATGAAGAGCTCATAGTGGTTATTGAGAGCTCACAGTGGTCATAGCGAATAGTGCTCATAGAGAGCTCAGACTGTTCAAAGGCAGCTCATAGTGGTCATTGAGAGAGATCACAGGAGTCAAAGCTCATAATGGTCATGAATAACTCACAGTGGTCATAGGTCACAATGGTCATAAAGAACTCAAAGTATTCATAGGTCTTAGTGTTCAGGGGAACTCACTGTGAACATAGGTCATACTGCTCATAGAGAGCTCACAGTGATCATGGACAACTCACAATGGTCATAGAGAGCTCAAAGTTGTCATAGAAAGCTCATAGTGCTCATATCTCACAGAGGTCATTGAGAGCTTATAATGGACAGAGAGCTCAAAGTTGTCATAGCTCATAGTGGTCATAGAAAACTCATAATGGTCATAGATCATAGTTGTACTACAATGCTCATAATGGTCATAGAGTATTCATAGTGGACATACATAGGTCATAGTGGTCATGAAGAGCTCATAGTGATCATTGAGAGCTCACAGCGGTCATAGCGAATAGTGCTCATAGAGAGTTCAGACTGTTCAAAGGCAGCTAACAGTGGTCATAGAGAGCCCATACTGGTCAAACTGGTCATAGAAATCTCACAGTGGTCACAGCTCTCAGTGGTCATAGAGGGCTCAAAATTGACAATAAGAGCTCACAGTACTTTTTTCATTGGATTTTTTGGGCCCCTTTGTCAAAGACCAAATGGCTGTAATTTTGTGCAGTCTTATATCTGGGTGTTCAACCCTTATCCATTGATCTGTGTGTCTATTTTGAAGCCACTACCAGGCTGTTTTTATAACTATGGATTTGTAGTATAGACTAAGGTTTGGTATGGTGATACCTCCAACAGTGTTTTTATTACTCAGGATTTCTTTGGCTAGCCTGGGTCTTTTGTGCCTCTATATGAATTTTGAGATTATTTGATCAACCTCTTTAAAGAATTGCTTTGAGATTTTGATTGATATAGCATTGAATCTGTATATTGCCTTTGGTAGGATGGTCATTTTTACGATATTGATTCTGCCAATCCAGGAACATGGGAAGTCTTTCCATCTTCTGGTTTCTGCAATTTCTTTCTTTAGGATTTTAAAGTTCCATTTAAAATTTTATTATTATTATTATTTATTCAACTGTGTGCATGTGTGTGTGTATGTGTGTGCGCGTGTGTGTGTCTGTGTGTGTGTGTGTCTGTGTATGTATAGAACCACGGACGAAATCGCGAACCACCATGGACGCCTCCACCTCCTTCTGCCCCGGGATTCACAGGCTCCGCCCTACCATGACCAGAAGCGCAGGCCGCCTTTCCCCCCCTCCCCCGCTTCCACCTGGCGTCTATATGTGGGATCTGGGATCCGAACTCAGGACCTTTCGCCTGCAAGGCAGAGGCTTAACCCCTGAGCAATCTCTCCAGCCACAAGTTTTCATTTTAAAGGTCTCTTATTTCCTTGGTTAAGTTTATTCCAAGGTATTTCATTTTTTAGGGGCTATAATAAATGGGATTTTTTCTCTCAGGGCTTTTTCACTTCTTTCATTCTGGGCATATAGGAAGGCCACTGATTTTTGAACATTTATTTTATATTCTGCCACCCTGCTGAACTCCTGTATTAGTTCCAGGAGCTTCCTCAGGTGTATGATTATGTCATATGCAAATGGAGATAAAATGACTTCTTTCTTGCCAATTTAAATCCTTTTAATCTCCCTTTCTTGTCTTATGGCTTCAGCTAAGACTTCAAGTATAATGTTGAATAGAGGTGGTGAGAGTGAACAGCTTTGTCTAGTTCCTGATGAAAGTGGGAATGGTTCAAGTTTTTCCCCATTGAGTATAATCCTTGCTGTAGGTTTGTATAGAGCTTTTATTATATTGATAAAGCTTCCTTACATTCTAGAGTTTTGATCATAAATGGCTGTTGGATCTTGTCATAAGGTTTTTCTGCATCTATCAGGAGTATCATGTCTTGAATTTTAGGCTGGTTTACGTGGAGAATTACAGTTATAGATTTGCATATGTTGAACCACCTTGTGTGCCTGGGATAAAGCCTACTTGATCCCCATGAGTGATCTTTATGATATGTTTTTGAATCAGATTTGCTAAGACTTTGTTGAGAATCTTTTCATATGTGTTCAACAAAGAGAATGGCCTATAGTTTTCTTTTTTAAGTGTATCTTTATTAGGTTTTGGGATTAAGATGATATTAGCTTCATAGAAGGAATTTAGTAGTCTTTCTTCTTTTGCTATTTGATGGAACAGTTTAAAGAGTATTGGTGTTATTAGCTCCTTAAATACCTGGTAGAACTCTTATGCTGAATCCATCCGGCCCAGGACATTTTTTGGTGGGAAGATTCGAGATTACTTCCTCAGTTTCCTCATATGTTAGAGAACTATTTAAATAACTCACAACTTCCTGATTCAATTTCGGTAAGCTGTGCTTACTTAGGAATTGATCATTTCTTTTGTGTTGTCAAATTTCACATACTATAAGTTTTTGAAATATGATGTTATAATACTCTGAATTTCTTGGGTATCTGTAGTGATAAATCCATTTTAATTTCTAATTTTGTTAATTTGTGTTTTTTTCTCTCTGGCTTTTGTTTAATTTAGCTAGGAGTGTATCAATCTTATTTATTTTTTCATAGAACCAGCTTTTTGACTGGTTGATTCTCTATCATTTTCTTCATCTCAATTTCAGATATTTCTCCCCTTATTTTGCTAATCTCCTCCCTTCTACTGCTTTTGGGATCAGATAGCTCTAGTGTCCCTAAAGCTTTAAGCTGCATTGTTAAGTTATTCATTTGTGATGTTTCCATTTTTTTGATGTAGGCATTAAGAGTTATGAACTTACATCTTAGGACAGCTTTCATTGTGTCCAAAGAGTTTAATAAATTTTATTTTCATTATTGTTCACTTTCAGGAAATCTTGAATTTCCTTTTTAATTTCTTCCCGAATCCAATTCTCATTTAGCATCATAGTGTTAAGTTTCCAGGAGTTAGTGTATTTTCTGTTTGTTATGTTGTGGATGTCAAGCTTTAGACCATGGTGATCTGATAGGATACAGGCTAGAATTTCAGCTTTCCTGTATATGTGGAGATTCGTTTTGTGGCCCAATATGTCATTTACTTTGGAGAAAGTTCTGTGTGTTGCTTAGAAAAAATGTGTATTCTTTCGTGCATGGATGAAAAGTTCGATGGAGATCTGTAAGGTCTATTTCATTTAGGGTTTGATTAAATTCCACGTGTCTCTGTTAAGCTTTTGACCTTTTGATCTATCCCATGTTGAGAGGATGGTATTGAAATCCTTAAGAATTATGGTTTGGGGGTTGATTTCTCCATTTAGACGCTGTAAGGTTTGCTTAATGAATGTGGACGAGCACATGTAAGGTGCATATATGTTCAGAATTGTGACGTCTTCCTGGTGAATTATACCTTTGACTAAAATTTAGTATCCATCTGTGTCTCTTAAGATTTTTTTTGGTTTGAAGTCCACTTTGCCCAACAGCATAATGGCTATCCCTGACTATTTCCTGGTTCCATTAGCTTGCAGAATTTTGGACCAGCCTCTTATTTTTAGAATATGCCTATCTTTTGCGGTGAGAGTTTCCTGAAAGCAGTAGATTGATGGGTTGTGGTTTTTAATCCAAGTTTGTAATCTGTGTCTCTTGATCGATGAGTTTATTCCATTGACATTTAATGTTATAATGGAGAAATTATTTTTTAATTCTGGACATTTTCTATGTTTAGTGGCTTTTGTAAGTGTCTTGTTGGGTTTTAGGTTTTGGTGGTATTATATTTCCCTTCTGTCCTCCTAGATACACCTGTTTTTTTCTTCAAGCTTGAGTGTCATTTCTAGCATTTTTTGAAGGCCTGTTATTAAAAGCAGCCTGGTATTGGCTCCAAAAAATCCAATGGAAAAAGAAGAGTATCTTCAACAAATGGTGTTGGCAAAACTGGTTATCCACATGCAGAAGATTAGAACTGGACCCATACTTGTCACCATAGACAAGACAACTCCAAATGGATCAAGGGCCTCAATATAAGGCCAGAGATTATAAAAACCTTAATTAAAAGGTTAGGGAATTCCCTTGAGTTGATTAGATTAGGCCAACAGTCCTAATCAGAAATCCAATAGTACAGTCAATAAAACCAACACTCAACAGATGGGATCTTAGGAAATTAAAGAGCTTCTTTTTCAGATAAAGAGATTGTAACTCAAGCACAAAGGCAACCCACAGAATGGAAGACAATATTCACTAACCACATATCTGGTAAAGCTCTATTATCCAGAGTGCACAAAGAACTTAGAAAACTAAACACCAAGGAAACAAATGGCCCAATTCTAAAAGGGACCTTGGAGTTTAGAAGAAATTTTACCAGGAAAGAAATTGAAATGTCTAACAAATATCTTTAAAAATGCTCCATATCCTTAGCCATTAGGGAAATGCAAATCAAAACTTCCCTGAGACATCATCTCACCCAGGTCAGGATGGCAAAAATCCACAATATAAACAACACCAAATGCTGGAGGGGATGTGGATATAAGGGAACTCTCCTACATTGCTGGTTGGAATGCAGGCTTATATAACCACTCTGGCAAGCCATCTGGTTACTCTTAAAACAGTTAAAGGTTGAAATGCCATATGACTCTGCTATTCCACTATTCAGAATAGTCGCCCATACAGCAAAAATTCACCTCAATAGCACAAACATGACCATGTTCATAGCACCACTGTTTACAATAGCAAAGTCATGGAATCAAACCAAATGCCTAACAGTTGATGAGTGGATATGGAAAATGTGGTATATTTATACAATGGAATATTACTCAGCCATCAAAAAGGATTAATAAATGAAATTTGCCAGGAAATGGATGGAATTAGAAAAAAACGTATTAAGTGAAGTATCCCAGAACCAGAAAATTAAGCACCATATGTACTCCTTAATAGGCGGATTCTAGCACCAAACCCACTTAGTGACACACTCAAAAATAAATCCCTGTAATACCTACAGTAATTGCAAAGATTATAAGCAGGGAGGGAAAGGGAAGGAGGTCCCTGCCAGCAACAAGGAGAGAGGGGATCATGCTGTGGCAGAGAAAATAGGCCACCATCAAGGATTGCAAGTAAGTAATGAGACATCTGGTTGTACTCACAGACTCTCCTTACTGGTCATTTGTGTCTGATGGAGTATGATTTCACCAGAAAGGTAGGGCATAGAGTCTGGCAGATAGAAGGTAACCTTCCCACAAATGGGAGACTGACCCCTCCTCACAGTGGTCTCCTATTCTTATTTCATCTCCTTTGAATATGCTCTTATGATAAGACTCTATTTGAACAGCATTTTATCTCTGACCAGAGGGTGATATTCAATACCCATCAGAATGGAACCAAGGGCAGTGCAGGAGTAGCAAACTGAAAAAAAAAAATCAACAAACCATAATTCAGAAAATCAGAGACTCTACATCAACCATCTGGTACAGGACCATCCTAATCTCTTCCCATTCTAAAGCTCAGAGAAATTTGCAGAAGAGGGAGCAGTAAGATTGTAAGAGTCTAAAGATGGGTAGGAGCAAAGATGTGCAAGATACTGCGTACAAGTTAGGGCCAAGGTAATCATCATAGGACTTTGCATGACCTGTGCAATTACCAACATATAGTCTATAGAGCTCACAGTGGTCATAGCTCATAGAAGTCTTATATTACTGACAGTGTTCACAGAGGGATCATAGGCAGCTCACAGAGGCCATAGAGAACTCACATTGGTCATAGCTCATAGTGAACATAGAGAGCTCACAATGGTCATAGCTCTTAGTGGTCATAGAGAGCTCATAATGGACATAAGAGCTCACAGTGGTCATAGCTCATAGTTGTCATAGAGATCACACAGTGGTCATAGCTTATAGTGGCCAAAGAGAGCTCATAGTGAGTGGTCACAGAGAGCTCACAGAGGTCATAGACAACTCACAGTGCTCAAAGCTCAGAGGTAATTGAGAACTCACAGTGCTCATAGCTCACAGTTGTCATAGAGAATACACAGTGGACATATAATGCTCACAGTGGTCATTTCTCATAATGGTCATAGAGATTTTAATATGGTAACTGAGAGCTCCCAGTGGTGATACAGAGCTCACAGTGGTCTTAGCATTTAGTAGTCATAGGGAGCTCATGATAGACATAGAGAGCTCACAGTGGTCCTAGCTCACAGTGGTCATAAAGAACTCATAATCATCATAGAGTGCTCACAATGGTCATAGTTATTAGTGGTGATAAAGACTTAACTGTGGTCATAGGTCATAGTGTATAGAGTGTTCACAGTGGTCATAGAGAACTTATAGTGGTAAAAGAGAATTCAGAGCCATCATAGATGATAATTCTCATAGAGAGCTAACAATGGTCATGGAGAGCTCACAGTTGTCATAGTTCATAGTAGTCATAAGGACTCATAATGTATATAGAGAGCTCACAGTAGTCAAAATTAACAGTTGGCATAAAGAGCTCACAGTGTCATAGCTCATAATGATCATAGAGAACTCACAGTGTTCATAGATGATAATGCTCATAGAGAGCTCACCATGGTCAAAGAGAGCTCACAGAGTTTATAACTCACAAGTGTCATAGAGAGCTCACAGTGGTCTTAGAGACCTCACAGTGATCATAGATAGTTTATAATGGATAATAAATGTGCACGGAAGTCAGAGCTCATAATGGTCATATAGATCACACAGTGTTAATAGCTAATAGTGGTCAAAGAGAGCTCATAGTGAGTGGTGATAGGGAGCTCACAGTCATCATAGATAACTCATAGTGCTCATAGATCACAGAGGTAATTGAGTGCTCCAGTGTTCATAGCTCACAATGGTTATAGAGAGCTCACAGTGCTAATAGCTCACATTGGTCATAGAGCACACAAAATGGTCATAGAGAGCTCACAGTGGTCACAGCTCATAATGGTCACAGAAACCTTTTACTGGTCATGGAGAGCTCCTAATTGTGATACAGAGCTCACAGTGGTCTCAGCTCATAGTCATCACAGAGAGCTCACAGGGGTCATAGATGATATGCTCATAGAGAGCTCACCATGGTCAAAGAGATCTCACAGTAGTTATAATTCACAGGGGTTATAGAGAGCTCACAGTGGTGTTAGAGACCTCACAGTGGTAGTATCTCACAGTGGTCATAAGAGCTCATAATGGACATAGAGAGCTCACAGAGCTCATACTTCATAGAAGTATTGAAGAAGATCCCACAGTGGTATAGCTGATAGTGGCCATGTAGAGTTCATTGTGGTCATAAATCATAGTGTTCATCACAATCTTACAGTTGTCATAAGAGCTTACAGTGTTCATAGATCACAGATGTCTCAGAGATCTCATAGCATTGGTAGCTCTCAGTGATAATAGAGAGGTCATAGTGGCCACAGAGGGATCACACAGGTCACACCTCATGGTAAAAATAGAGACCTCACAGTGATCATAGTTCATAGTGGCCAAAGAGAGCTCACAGTGGTCGAAGAGCATTCACAGTGGTCATAGCTCATAGTGGCCATAGAGAGCTCACAGTGGTCATAACTCATAGTTGCCATAGAGAGTTCACAGTGGTCATAGTTAATAATGGTCATAGAGAGCTCATAGTGGTCCTAGAGTACTGACAGTGGTCATAGATAAAATTGGTCATAGAGATCTCATAATGGACATTAAGAGCTCACAGTCATCATAGCTCATAGTGGTCACAGTGATCACATAGTGGTCATAGCTCACAGTGTTCATTCAGAGCTCGGAGTATCATAGACTGCTCACAGTTGTCTTAGAGAGCACATAGCGCTCACAGCTCAAAGGAGTCATTGAAAGCTCATATTAGTCATTGCTCACAGTAGTCATCGAGAGCCCACAGTGATCATAGCTTATAGTGTTCATACAGAGAGCACAGTAGTCAAGGCTCACAGGAGACATAGAGAGCTCACAGTGGACATAGATAGCTCATAGTGGTCATAGCTCACAGTGATCATAGAGAGCTCATAATGACCAAAGAAATCACACTGTGGTCATAGCTCATAGTGATCAGAGATAGCTCACTGTTGTCATAGAGAGGTCACAGCGGTCATAGTTCATAGTGGTTATAGAGGGCTCCCAGGGGTCATGAAGAATTGACAGTTGTCATAGCTAATAGTGGTCATAGAGAGCACAGTGTGGTCATAGCTCATATTGGTAGTAGAGAGCTCACAGAGATCACAGAAAGCTCACAGTGGTCATAGCTCATCATGGAACTAAAGAGATCAAAGTGATCATTGGTCATAGTAGTTAGAGAGAGCTGACAGTAGTGATAAAGAGCTCACAGTGTTGATAGATCTTTGTTGGCTTAGAGTGTTCATGATCATTGCTTACAGTGGTCATAAAGGACTCACAGTTGTCATAGATCATGGTGGTTATAGAGAGCTCATAGTGCTCACAAAGAGCTCAAAGTGTTCATAGCTCACAGAGGTCATAGAGAACTCATAGTAGTCATAGGTCACAGACGTCTCAGAGATTACATAATGGTGATAGCTTATAGTGATAATAGACAGGTCATAGTAGCCATTAGGGATCACACAGCTCACACCTCATTGAAAAAAGAGAGAGATCACAGTGGTCCTAGTTCATAGTAGCCATAAAGAACTCACACTGATCATAGCTCATCGGTGCGATAAAGGGCTCCTGCTATTCATAGTTCACAATGGTCATAGAGACATCATAATGGTCATAGAGTGCTGACAGTGGTCATATATCATATTGGTCTTAGAGATCTCATAAAAGACAATAAGAGCCCATAGACATCATAGTTAATAATGGTCATAGAGATCACACAGTGATCATAGCTCACAGTGGTCATTCAAGTGATCACAGAGTGCTCACAGTTTTCACAGAGACTGCATAGGGCTTACAGCTAAAGGGGTCATTGAGAGCTAATAGTGCTCTCAGGGGTCATTAAGAGTGCACAGTGGTCATAGCTTATAGTGTTCTTACAGAGATCAAAGTAGTCATAGCTCAAAGGGGACATAGAGTGCTTACAATGGTCATATAAAACTCACAGTAGTCATAGCTCATAGTGGTCATAGACAGCTAATAGTGTTCATAGCTTATAGTGGTCATAGCGAGCTCAGTGGTCACAGATTGCTCACAGGGGTCATGGAAAACTCACAGAGGTCATAGAGAATTCAAAGTTGTCATAGGGGGATCACTGTTGTCATAGATAGTTTCCAGTTGTCATTGTTCACAGAGGTCATAGACAGCCTGTACTGCTCATTGCTCCTAGTGGTCACAGAGTGTACTGGCCATAGAGAGCTAACAAGTTATACTTCATGTTGGTCATAGAGAACTCACAGGGATCATAGATCATACAGGTCATAAGAGCTTACAGTGTTCATATAGAGCTCACAGTGACCATACCTCCTAGTTGTCATAAAGATTTCAGAGTAGTCTTAGGTCATAGTGGTCACAGAGAGCTTACAGTTGTCACAAAGGGCTCATAGTGGTCACAGAGATCTCACAGTGCTTATGGACAGCTCACAACAGCCATAGATAGTTTACAGTTGTCATAGCTAAGAGTGGTCATAGAGAGCTCATAATGGCAATAGAAAGCTTGCAGGGGTCATGACTCAGTGGTCATAGAGAGGCAATAATATACATAGTGTGCTCACAGTGGTCATAGCTAAGAGTCATCATAGAGAGCTGACAGTGTTCATAGAGAGCTCAGAGTGGTCATAGCTCATACTGGTCATAGAGAAATCACTTCTCATGGTGGTCATAGATCACACTGGTCCAAGGGATCGCATAATGGCCATTGAAAGCTCACAGTGGTCATGGAGCACTCATAGTGGTCACAGAGAGCTCATAGTGGTTATGACTTATACTGGTCATAGAACACCGATAGTAACTTAAGCACAAAGGCAACCCACAGAAAATCTTCACAAATCATATGTCTGATAGACCTCTATTATCCAGAGTGCACAAAGAACTTAGAAAACTAAACATCAAGGAAACAAATGGCACAATTTAAAAAATGGGCCTTTGAATTTAAAAGAAACTTTACCAAGGATAAAGTCAAAATGTCTAACAAATATCTGAAAAAATGCTCCACATCCTTAGCCATCAGGGAAATGCAAATCAAAATCTCCCTGAGATAGCATCTCACCCCAGTCAGGATTGCAAAAATCCACAATACAAACAACAGCAAATGCTGGAGATGTGAACAGAGGGGACCTCTCCTACATTGCTGGTGGGAATGCAGGCTCTGGCGAGCCATCTGGCAATTCTTAAAACAGTTAAAGATTGAAATGCCATATGACCCTGCTATTCCACTTTTGGGAATAATCCCCCATACAGCAAAAATTCACCTTGATAGCACAAGCAATGTTCATAGCAGCATTGTTTACAATAGTAAAGTCATGGAATCAACCCAAATGTCCAACAGTTGATGAGTGGATAAGGAAAATGGAATACTATTCAGCCATCAAGAAAGATGAATTAATGAAATTTACTTGGAAATGGATGGAATTAGAAACAATTATATTGAGTGAAGTATCCCAGGCACAGAAAATTAAGCACTGTATGTAGTCTCTAATAGGTGGATCCTAGTAACAAACCCACTTAGAGACACACTCAAAGATAAATCTCTGTAATATCTACATTAATTGCAGAGATTATAAACAGGAGAGAAGGGGAAGGAGGGCAGTCAGAAACAAGGAGAGAGGGGATCATGTTACAGTAGAGATAATGAGTCACCATCAAGGACTGCAAGTAAGTAATGAGACATCTGGTTAAGCTCACAGACTTTCCTTCCTGGTCACTTGTAACTGATGGGGTATGATCTTACCAGAAATGGAGGGCATACAATATGGCAGATAGAAGGTAACCATTTTGGAAATGGGAGACTGATCCCCCACTCACCGTAATCTCCTACTTTTATTCCATCTACCTTTGATCTACTCTTATTATAAGACTCTATTTTAACTGCTTTTTATCTCTGGCCAGGGGGTGACATCCATTATCCATAAGGATGGAACCAAGGGCATTACAGGAGCAGCACAACTGAAAAAAAATTAAACCACAATTCAGAACATCAGAGACTCTATATTAACCACCTGGAATCAGGCCTGCCTAATCTCTCCCCATCCTGAAGCTCAGGGAAATTTGCAGAAGAGAGGGCGGTAAGATTGTAAGAGCACAAGGATGGGAGGAGTCATTATATGCAAAATACTCCACACAAGTTAGGTCCGAAGCAATTTTAACAGGATTCTACATGATCTACGCAATGACCAACATATCATTGATGCCCTCAAAGTCTAGCATGGACTAAAGGCACTAGGATTCTTAGAAGCAAGGGATTAACATCCACAATAGTGTTCAGATACTTAAGGGGAACACAAGAAAGAGTTCTATGATATGCCACTGAGTCCTTACAACTCATCAGAGAAGAAGACCCATAGGAAAATTTGACGTACACATTAAAGGATGCTCCAGAGATGGGGGAGGGGGCACTGGGAGAAAGGGAGGGAGAGGGGAAATGAAGGGGAAAAAGGGGGAAGGAGCAGGGAGGTATGGGGGAGTGGAGGGAGAGAGGGGACAAGGGTATCTATTATGTTTGCATGAACAGAAAAAATAAATACAAAAAAAACCCAGATTCATTGGAATTTCTTCCTTCTCCTGTTATGTATGAGCTCCCTTTCTTTTTTAAATTTTTTTTTATTATTATTATTTATTCAACTGTGTGTATGTGCGCGCGCGTGTCTGTGTGTGTGTGTATGTGTGTGTAGAACCACGGACGAATTCGCGAACCACCATGGACGCCTCCACCTCCTTCTGCCCCGGGATTCACAGGCTCCGCCCTACCAGGACCAGAAGTGCAGGCCGCCCCCGCTTCCGCCTGGCGTCTATACGTGGGATCTGGGATCCGAACTCGGGACCTTCCGCCTGCAAGGCGGAGGCTTAATCCCTGAGCCACCTCTCCAGCCCCGAGCTCCCTTTCTTGAGGACAAATTTATTTTCTAATTCCATGCTCCCATATGTAGCTACTAAGGTGGAACAGGAATTACAAGCCTCTAACTTACCCAGACCCCATTCCCCTGAAACAAAATGGAATCAATACAATCTGGACCTAGCATAGTCTGTGTTCAGGAGATTCTAAGTGCATTGGGATCAGCTCAGGTTCATGTTTCCCTTCCATTTCAAGAGTTTGGCTTATATTACTTAAATAGTTTCACTGAGGTTTCAGATAAATTTATTTTTCAAACAGGAAGGAAGGAAAGAAAAAGGGGAAAAAAAAGGAAATCATAAACTTGACATCTGCTAAGGGGATAGATAGAATACTAACATGCATGCCCAAGCTGACAAACTTGAAATTCCCTTGCACACAGGGAAAGAAAACAAAACAAATAAATAGGTTTTTGAGAATGATGGAATCAGATAGCATGTAGCAGAAAGCTTGCAGTTTAGAGGCCCAAGAAAGCCTTTTTGTGCTATAGAGTTAAAGCCAGAGACATATGTCAGTGGAACATTTAATCAAGTTTTGCTCTTGTCCTAAAAGCTTCCCTAAAGCTAAGCTTAGTGTTTGGCAGAGGAAAATGGCAATGACAAACTTAAAGACTTAAACCATGAAGCAGAGAACAAAATGTCTGTGGTCAAACAGACTAGCTTCACTGACAAATCAAAGCTGGCTCTCCATTTATATCACAGCAGTGGTCCTAAGAAAATGCTCAGAGATATGTAGAACTTTCCATGTGAGGAAACAATGTCCCTGAATATGTCTTTTTTACATTCCCTTGGTCCCTAAAAGACCTGTACCACTTTGCTTTAAGAATCCAGAAGGAAGAAGCAAACTAATTTAGATTGTTCTGCCCCATGATTCAGACAGTTTACATGTTTTTTGGATAGGCCTTAGAATGCAAACTCAGAGATTAGTAACTACCAGAGGAGAAAGGTCTTCAATATGTAAACTACTTACTTACAGCTCTTGGCCAGATAAAGATAGTGTCTATTTCAGGAAAAATAACAGGTAGATTATTTTAGGCTTAATTTATCTGTTTTTGTCTCTTTTAGATGGACCTAAAAATAAAAAGTCATCCATCAATGACCTCTAGACAATCTCAGCCCTTCATAGATGAGGCTCATTGACTGTTCACACTTCCTTTGCACCGACTCAGCAGGAAGTAGCCAGAGCAGTCTTCACCCCTCATCCCTTGAGAAGTCTGGGTTTACAGAAGATTAAGGGGTACAATAGGCAGGTCTAGAACAGTCCTTGCTGGGACAGTCTCTAAGATCTATGAAGGTCTTTGATATTCCTGAAGGTAATCCCCCAGAGCTGTAATCACCCTGAAGAAACTTCTGCTGAGGAACTGATTAATCAATCCACCCAGAGATAAAATAGCCAACTTTCCTATGAAGGGATTATGGAGATGAGCTCTCCATATCCAAAAAACAACTTGGTCTTTAGCCCCACCTGGGCCTAAGAGCAAGTGGGTTGGGTCCAATGGCAGTTAACCAACCAGAAAAAGCCAGTTTCCCTGGGCTTGCCTAGGTGTACACATATACATGGTCCTGGCAGCCATCTTTGGTGCCCTAGCCCCTCATAACCCTCTAGTGCTGTGAATCCATTTTTAGTTCCATGTCTGTTTCTCATGGATTCCACAAGTTTTTTCTAGGTTCATATGTCTCATGTTAGTTAATAATTTTTTGAGATAATTCAAAATTTCTTAAAAGGCAAATTTTTAAAGATAACCTACAGAAATTGGGGACTTTCTTTTGGCAGAAGTAAAAAGGTTTAAAATATTAGTGAACTAGTAAAGGCTCTATACAAAAACAATATAGCTCATGGATTTTTGGGAGGCTCTACTCCATATTGTTAATTTCAGAGATTTTTTTTTAAAGATTGCTTATCTAAACAGATATACAGGTATTCTCCTATGACCATTGTTGCTTATTTATTCCATATTTAATAATGGTCTCTACAAAATTTAAAAAAACTTTTACTAACTTGTGTTATAACTAATCTATACATTTGGTCCTAAAAGATTTTAAAGTACTACAATTATCTGAATTTTTATAAATTATTTAACATTTTCACTTCAAAATGAGATTTAAGGCTGTTTATCTTAAATCACAACTTTTCTTTTGCTTTCTCATTAAATCATAATTCCTAAAGGGAATATCTGCTTCAGATCTTATAGAGTCTATTATATTTGTATTATAAGGACTATATACTTTAAAGACAAAAATTTTGGTAATGAGACTAAGAACTGAAAATCTTAAATTCAATATAAAAGAGTCAACTTAAAATATTTTCTCAGACATGGCCTCTATACTTTTTAGATAAGAATTGAACCCCCAGGAAGATCTCCAAGTAGATTTAAGACTTCCTCAGATACACCTAATTTAATTTTCTTCCATTTTATACATTTTAGTGGTTTTTACAGTGACAGAATGCCTTTGACATACACTTGTCCTAACTAGTCCCAAGGCTCCATTGGAGTTGTGGGTATCTTTGTGTTTCTCCATCATCAGGCTCACCCCTGTGAATTCCCAAATGCTTATTCTGCCAGTGGAAAATCATAGACAGTCCCCTTGATGAGATGACAGTCTTGGGTGCCTAACCTGCTTATTGATCTTTCCCTGATTTGTAAGGTGGCCAATGAATCAGGCCCTGACTCCTCTTATTTTGAATAGGTTCTACATCAATGGGCCATGCAGCTCCAAAACTATTGTGATTGGTATCATCTCCTTAAGGCAGACTTAGAGATAGTCATTTTCCTGAATTGGTACTCTGCATATGATGATCAGGCAGAAACACAAGCCTGCCTCAACATTCAGTATGGTCTTACCAACATATTGGATATGCTCACAGGTTATGGAAAATATAATGATCCCATATCACATTCAACCACAGTTTTGGCTACATATTTTCAACAGGTGTCTGACCTGGCCTTCAAGGTGCTAAAAGCTTGCTCTTACCTCATGTGACCCTCGATATGCCTTCATATGCTTAACACTTTATCAGGTCTCCAACATGTCCAAGGATCATGAACAACTTTGTCAGTACATCCAGGGTCCTTGATCTCAGGCCCTTTTAATTACTTATTGACTTTGAGCCAACAGATACAACATATTAACATGACACATGTGGCTCCCCTGCTTATAGATACTGGGTTTGAAACCAGAATCTGGAACAACTTTAAAAGGCTGTTTGATCCTTCTTAGATTGTGACTTATGCTATCATAAGAGAAATTGTTCTTTGATTAATTATATTGTTTAAGTGTTTGCTTCAGCACATCTCACAGCAGTGCTCCATCAACACGACCATGCTACAGGTGCTTATGGCCCTTGAACATCCAAGCCATGGCTCCCTAGAGATGTGGTTCAAGCTTAGATTGCAGAGATTCATGAGGCCTTGTTCTAATCTACTATACACATATCCTGACATGCCTTCCAGAGGTGAGATCTTTGAAGGACCAGTGGTCAATGATGGGTAAGATCCTGTGAGACAGGATGACCTAAGACAGGCACAGTCTATCATGCTGGATGCCCTCTGAGGAAGGGTCAACAAGGTCAGAGTAAAGAACTCTGGCTTCTGCTGACTGTCAAAAAAAAGGAAAAAGGATGGATATATAGGCAGAATGGACTAGGCAAGCCTGTATTGTCTGTATAAGCTGCATGCATGGATGCAACTTCCCCAACCTGAAATCTGCTGCAATGCCTGGTGCTGACATCAAACTGCCTGACCAACCCAAATAAACCAATGCAGCAAAAGTACCCACCAGAACTTAAGGAATGTTGTATGAGGTATATAAACAGCCCAATATTTACAATAAAGAAGTTTGCAAGACTGCGAGCCTGCTTTGCCACTTGACTGACTCCAGAGTGATAGAGAGCTCAAGGTGGTCATAGCTCATAGTATTCATAGAGAGCTCATGATGGCCATAGTGAGCTCTGAGAGTTCACAGTGGAAATAGAGAGCTCATAGTGGTCATAGAGATATCATAATGGTAATAGAGTTGTCATACCTCATAGTAGTTATAGAGTTCTCACAGTGGTCAAAGCACACAGTGGTCCTTGACAGGTAATAATGTTAATAGTGAGCTCATAGTTGTCATAGCTAATAATGGTCACAGAGTACTCACAGAGGTCATAGAATGCTCACAGTGGGCACAGAGAAATCACCGTACTCAAGGAGACCTCATAGTTGACATAAATAGCTCACAGAACTAATAGAAAGCTCACAATGGTCTTAGATCTTATGAGTTTTAGAGAGATCACAGTAGTCATTACGCATAGTGATCATAGAGAACTCAAAGTAGTCATAGAGAGGTCACAGCCATCAAAGATATCCCAGTTGTCATAGAGATGTCATAGTGTTGGTAGCTTACAGTGGTCATCAAGAGCTCATAGTGGTCCCAGAGAACTCACAGTGGTCACAGAGAACTCACAGTGATCACAGAGAGTGCAGAGTGATCATAGCTCACAGTGGTGCTAGAGAGTTCACAGTGGTCATAGCTCATAATGTTCACATAGAGCTCACAGTGGTCATATCTATTGGTCATAGAGAACTCATAGTAGCTATAGCTCATAGTAGTCATAGAGACATCATAGCAGCCATAGCATGTTCACAGTGATCATAACTCATTGTGTTTATAGAGAGCTCACAGTGGTCATAGGACATAGTGAACATACAGAGCTCACAGTAATCAAAGAGACTTCTCATTTGTTGTTTATAGTGGTTATAGAGAGCTCATAATGGTAATAGAGAAGTCACAGTCATCACAACTCATAATGTTCATGGAGGCTCAAAATATTCATAGCTCACATTGGTCATAGAGATGTAATAATGTTCAGAATAAGCTCATAGTGGTCATAGCTAATAGTGGTCACAGACCCTCGCTGTGGTCCTATAAAACTCATAGTGGTCATAGTTCATACTGGTCATAAAAAAAAAATCACAGTGGTTATAAACTCATAATCATCATAAAGAGCTCTGAGTGGTCATAGAGACCACAGTTCTCATAGCTCAAACTGGTCTTACAAATGTCTCAGTGGTCATAACTCATAGTGGTCATGCAGAACTCAAAGTGGTCATACAGAGGTCACAGTCATCAGATATATCAGAGTGGTCATAGAGAGCTCAGTGGTCATAGCTCACATCAGTCATAGAGAGCGCCCTGTGGTCAAAGACAGCTCACAGTGGTCAAAGACAGCTCACAGTGGTCATAGAGAGCTCATAGAGATCATAGCGCAGAGTGGTAATAGAGAGCTTATAGTGGTTATATAGAGTTCACAGTGGTCATAGTGAGCTCACAGTAATCATAGTGAAGTCACAGTAGTCATAGAGACCCCAAAATTGTAATACTGAAGTAATAGTGGTCATAGCTCACAGTGGTCACAGAAAGCTCGTAGTGGTCATAGAAAACTCTCAGTAGTCTTAACTCATTCAGATCATAGATCTCTTTGATCTCTCTATGACCACTGTGAGCTCTTTATGCCCTGTATAATGTATGAACACTGTAAGGTATTTGTAACCACTATGAGCTCTTTATGTCCACTATGATCTATGACCACTGTAAGCTCTCTGTAAAAATTATTAGCTTTCTATGACTACTATGAGCTATGACCACTATGAGCTACAAACACTGTGAGATCTCTATAGCTTATAGTGGTCACAGAGAGCTCAGATTGGTAATAGATAGTTCACAGTAGTCATAGCCTATGGAGGACATAAAGAACTCACAGTGATGATAGCTCATAATGGTCATATGGTGCTAACAGTGTTCATATAGAGCTCACAATTGTCATAGAGAGCTCACAGTTGTCACAGAGAGGTCAAAGTGGTGATAAAGAAGTCATAGTGTTTGTATTTCACAGTGTCACAGAGAATTCATAGCGGTCATACGCCATTGTCTGGTAAGAAATATCTTGTGATCATAGAGAGTTCAAAATGGTATTAGATAGGTCATAGTGGTCATAGCTCACAGTGGTCATAGAAAGCTCACAGTGGTCACAACTAATAATGGTCATAGAGGTCTTATAGTTGCCATATTAATGTTAGAGAGCTAAAAATGCTCATAGTGTTCTCACAGTGGTCATAGCTCATAATGGACATAGAGCACTCACAGTGGTCATAGAAAGCTCACAGTGGTCATAGCTCATACTAGTCATAGAGAGCTCACAGTTATCATAGATCATAGTGGGCACAGAGAGTTCATAGTGGTCATAGAGAGCTAAGAGTGTTCATAGCTCATAGTAGTCATAGAGTTCACAGTGGTCATAGCTCATAGCAGTCATAGAGAACTCATAATGGTAATAGACAACTCACAGTGCTTACACCTCCTAGGGATAATAGAGATCTCAGTGTTTGTAGCTCACAGTGGTCATAGCTCATAGTAGTCATAGAAAGCTAATAATTTTTACAGAGAGCTTACAGTGGTCATAGATCATAGTGGACATAAAGAGCTCACAGTGGTTATAAATAGCTTATAGTGTTCATACATTATACAGGGCATAAAGAGCTCACAGTGGTCATAGAGAGATCAAAGTTGTACAAAGGTAACTGTCATCAAAGGTTTCACAATGGTCAAAGAGAGCTTATAGTGGTCCTAGCTCACAATTGTCATAGAGTGTTTTTAGTGGTCATAGTCCACAGTAGTCATAGAGAGCTCATAGTAGTCATAGAGAACTTGTAGTGGTCATAGCTCACAGTATGCATAAAGCTCTCAAAGTCATTCAAGCTCAAAGTGGTTATAGAGAGCTCATAGTAGCATAGATTGCTAAGAGTAGTCATAGTCATCATGGTCATAGCTCAAAGTGCTCATAGAGAGTTCACAGTGTTCATAGAGAGCTCACAGAGTTCATACAGATATCATAGTGGGCACAGCTCACAGTTGTCATAGAGAACTCACAGTGTTCCTAGCTCGTAGTGGTCAGGGAAATCTCACAATGGCCATAGTGAGCTCACAATGGTCACAGAGAATTCACAATGGAAATAGAGAGCTCACAGTGATCATACCTCATGCAGGTCATTGAGAGCTCAGTGTGGTCATAGAGAACTCATAGTGGTGATAGAGAAGTCACAATGTTCACAGAGAGCTCCTAAGGTCATAGCTTACAATAGTCATGGAGAGCTCATAGTGGTTATGGAGAGCTCAGTGTGGTCATAGACAGCTCACAGTGGTGATAGCTCAAATGGTCATGGAGCGGTCACAGTGGTCATAGCTCATAATGGTCATAATGATCTCACAGTTGTTATAGCTCACCATGGTCATAGAGAGCTAATAATGTTCAAGAGAGCTCAGAGTAGTCATAGTTCAAAATGGTCACAAAGAGTTCATATTGGTCATATCTCATAATGGCCATAGAGAACACATAGTGGTCACAGCTAACAGTGGTCATGAAAAGCTCATAATTGTCATAGCTCACAGTGGTCATAGAGAGCTCATAGTGGTTATAGATTGCTCATCCTAGTAATAGATCACAGACCTCATAGAGCACTCATAGTGGTTCTAGCTCATATTGTTCATAGAGAGCACATAGTGGTCATACAGAAATCATAGTAGTCATAGCTCATAGTGGTCATAGAAAGCTCAAACTGTTCATAGTCAATATAGAGTGCTCACAGTGGTCATAGAGAACTCATAGTTTTCACAGAGAGCTCACAGTAGTCACAGCTTACATTTGTCACAGCGACCTCAGAGTACTCATAGCTCATAGTATTCTTAGAGTGCTCACACTGGTCATACAAATTCACAGTGGACCTAGAGAGCTCACAGTGTTCATAGATGGCTCACAGGGTCATAGAGAGATCACAGCAGTCATAGGGAGATCTTAGTGATTATAGAGAACACACAGTGGTCAGAGAGCTCACAGTTGTCATTGAGGCTTCATATTGGTCACAGCTCACAAAGGTCATAAAGTACTCATGGTGGACATGGAGAGCACATAGTAGACATTGCTTATTCTGTTCAGTGAAAGCTCATAGTGATCCTAGAGAACTCACAGTGGTCATAACTCATAGTGGTCATGGAGAGCTCGTTATGTTGATACAGAGCTCACAGTCGACAGCTCATAGTATTCATAGAGATGTCACAGTGTTTGTAGCTAACAGTGGTCATAGAGCGTTGGTAATGTTCACAGTGAACTCAAAGTTTTCATGGCTCTTAGTGGTCATAGAATGCTCACAGTGATCACAGAGAGGTCACAGTCATCAAAGATTTCACAGTTGTTATAGAGAGCTCATAGTGGTCATAGTCCATAGTGGTCATAGAGAGCTCATAGTGGTCACAGCTCACAGTGGTCATAGAGAGCTCACAGTGGTCATAATTTAAAATTGACATAGAGAGCTCAAACTGGTCATAGTGAACTTATAGTGGTCTCAGAGAACTTACAATGAAAATAGAGATCTCACACTGGCCATAGCTCATAGTGATCATAGAGTTCATAATGGTCATAAGATAGTTCACAGTGGATGTAGAAAACTCACACTTGCACATAGTCACCAAAGTTTACTGAGGTCATAGAATGATCATAGTGTCATTGTGCTCATAGAAAGGTCACAGTAGTCAAAGAGACCTCTCAGTGGTCTTAGGTCATAGTTGTCATACAGACCTCACAGCAGTCATATCAATGGTCATAGAGAGGTCATTATGGACAATATGAGGTAACCGTGGTCATAGGAAACAGTGGTCAGAGAGGGCTCACAGTGGTAATAGCTCACATGGTTCATAAAAGCTCACAATAGTCATGGAAAGCTCAGAGTGGTGATAGCTTATAATGGACATAAAGAGCTCAAAATGGTCAGCGCTTATAGTGGTCACTGTGAGGTCATAAAGGACAAATAGAGCTCATAGTGTTCAGAGCTTATAGTGGTCTTAGAGAGCTCATAGCAGTCTTACCTCATAGTTGTCATAGAGGGCTCACTGTGGTCATAGCTCACTGCTGTCATACAGAGCTCAATTGCCATAGAGACCTCACAGTGGTCATAGAGTGAGTACAGTGGTACTTGAGAGTTCTCTATAACTGTTTACAGTTTATGACCACTGTGACCTCGCTGTGACCGCTTTGAACTCTCTATGAACAGTGTAAGTTATGACCACAGTGAGCTGACTATGACCACTATGAACTTTCTATGAGCACTATGACCTGTGATCATTGTGATACCTTTATGACGAGTATGCGCTATGACAACTGTGAGCTTTCTATGTCCTTTATGAGCTCTCCATGACCACTATGAGCTATTACCACTAGGACCACTCTATGGCTATTATGAATCATGACAACTGTGAGACATCTATGACTACTATGAGATCTCTATTGTTGGGCCCGCCCAGGATTTGCCCCAGGGCATGGCTGAGCACATGGGACTAAAGATGGCGCTGAGGGCAAGGGTCTTGGTCATAACCTGATCACTTCACAAAGAGCCCTAATTGGCTTTCAGGTATCTACCTGCCCCCTGTGCTGAGTGGCATTGAACTTGACCATTAGCACCTGTAGGATGTGTTGACCTTGTGACACAATTGGATGTCTGTTTTGCGCCTTGGTGGCCTTTGTCTATAAAAGTTCCTTTTCTCCCCTAATAAAGAGAGATCTGCTTCTGACAATCTCCCTGTCCCGTGCTGAGTCTCTGGGGGTAAAGGCGGAGGTGGGGACGACTGGAACCTGCTTTCATCACAGCCAGCAGCTGTGTGTATATGTGTGAGTGAGTGAATGAGTGCATGTGTGGGAACCGGTTCCCACACTCTATGAGTACTATGGCCTCTCTATGACCCCTATCAGCTGACAACTGTTGACTTCTTTATGATCACTATGAGTTATGATTACTATAAGCTTTCTATCACCACTATAGTTTTCTTTTAAAAATATGACCTATTAGCACTGTGAGATCTCTATTACCACTATGAGCTATGACCACTGTGAATTCTCTATGATCACTTTGAGCTCTCAGTTACCACTGTGATCTCTCTCTAACCATTGTAGATTTCTATGAAAAATATGACCTATGAACACTGTAAGCTTGCTATAACCACCTATCACTATTATGAGCTGTGACAACTGTGATCTCTCGATGACAACTGTGAGCGATGGCCACTGTGAATTCTCTATGACCACTATGAGCTCTCTATGACCACTTTGAGCTCTCTAATACCTCTATGAGCTATGACCACTTTAATTTCTCCGTGAAAAAAAGTATCTATGACCAGTGTGAGCAGTATCTATTTGGGAACTCTCTATGACCATGTGAGATCTCTATGAACACTATAAGCTTTCTATGACCACTGTGATCTGTGGCCACTGTGAGCTCGCTATTATCACTATGAACTATGACCACTGTGAGATCTCTATGAATTCCTTTTTACCACCATTAGCTATGACCAATGTGACTTCTCTATGATTACTTTGAGATCTCTGTGATCATTGTAGCTCTCTATGAACTATAAGATCTGTGACCATTGTGAGCTCTCTATGACAACTGTGAGTTGTCTATGAGCACTATGACCTATGACCATCATGAGCTCTCTATCACAACTATGAGCTATGAACACTGTGAGCTCTCTGTGATGACTGAGTTCCCTTTGACATCTGTGATCTATGACCTCTATGAGCTCTTTATGACTACTATGAGCTATGAGCACTGTGAGCTCTATATAACCACTATGAACAATGACCACTGTGAAGTCTCTAGGACTATTATAAGCTATGACCACTGTGATTTCTCTGTGACCAATGTGAGCTCTATATGAACATTGTGATTTCTCCATGAACACTTTGAGCAGTTTACGACCACTGTGAGCTCTCTATATCCACTATGATCTATGAGCACTGTGAGTTGTCTATGAACACTGCGAGATATGACTACTGTGAGCTCTCTATGAGCACTATCGTCTATAACAACTCTGAGCTCTCTATGAATACTATGACTATTGACACTATGAGCAGTCAATGACCACTGTGAGCTTTGAGCAGTGTGTGCTCTCTATGAACACTGAGATCTCTATGGCTACTATGGACTATGAATATTGTGACCTCTGTATGACCACTCTGAGTTCTCTATGACCACCCATTATGATCTATGACCATTGTGAGCTCTCTATGAGCTATGACCACTGTGAACTTCTATGGCCACTATGAGGTCTCTATGACTAGAATGAACTATGAACACTGTGAGCTCTCTTTGGCCATTATGATCTGTTTCCACTGTGAGCTCTCTATGACCACTGTGCACTCTCTATGATCACTATGAACCATGAGCATTGTGAGCTTTCTATGAATACTGTGAGCTGGGACCACTGTGAGCTCTCTATGGCCACTTGAGCCCTCTATGACCTCTGTGGGCTATAAAAAGTGTTAGCGTTCTAGGACCACTAAGAGCTGTGACCACTGTGAGCTCTATGACCACTATGACTTATGGCCACTGTGAGCTCTCTGTGAACACTATGAGGTCTGTTTCACCACTCTGACCTGTGACAACTGTGAGCACTTATGACCACCATGAGCTATAACCACTGTGAAATCTCCATCACCACTGTGAGTTATGACTACTCTGTGGTCTCTATGACCACTATGATCTATTACCATAGTCAGCTCTCTGTGATCACTATTACCTCTCTATGACCACTATGAGCTTTGACCACTGTGATTGCTCTATGATGACTTTAAGCTCTTTATGACCACTGTAAACTCTGCATTACCACTGTAGCTATCTATTAGCTATATGAAATATGACTATTGTGAGCTCTCTATGACAACTATGAGCTATGACCACTGTGAACTCTCTATGACCACTATGAGCTATCAACACTGTGAGCTTTCTATGACAATTGTGATGTATGTCTACTGTGAGCTCTCTATCACCACTATGAGCTATGACCACTATTAGATATGATCATTGTTAGCTATGACCATTGTGAGCTCTCTATCACCACTTTGAGCTATGAACACTGTGACTTCTCAGTGACCAATGTGAGTTCTCTGTCACAACTCTGAGCTGTGAGCTCTGTTAACTCTCTTGGGTGACTTTGAGATAAAACCACTATAAGCTATGACTATTGTGAGATTCCTATGCTCTCTCTGAGCTCTCTATGACTATTATGAGCTATGATGCTTATGAGGTCTCTATGACCTCTGTAAACTAAGACAACCATGGGCTCTCTATGAGAATTGTGAGCTGTCTATGATCACTGTACCTCTCTGTGACCAGTTTGACTTTTGTATGAACACTATGAGGTATGACTACTGTAAGCTCTCTGTGACTGCTAGGAGCTATGACAATTGTTCACCCTTTATGCCTATTAGGGGCTATAAACACTGATCATTCTATGACTGCTGTGAGCTCTCTTTGACCACTATCAGCTATGACAACTGTGAGCACTTTATAATCACTGTGAGCACTTTATGACTACTTTGAGATATGACTATTGTGAACTATTTACATTTATTATGTGAGCTCTCTATGACTACTGTGAGCTATGATCACTATGATCTCTCTATTTCCACCCTGAACTATAACCACTCTTCCCTCTCTATGATCATTTTGAGCTTTCTGTGGCCACTGTGTGCTCTCTGTGAAAACTAGAGTTCCCTAGGAGCAAAACAATTTATGAGCTCTCTATGACCACTATGAGCAATGAACACTGTGAGAACTTTATGACCACTATGAGCTATGACCACTATGAGCTGTCTATGACCACTAGGATCTATTATCACTTTGAGTTCTCTAATACCACTATGAGATATGACCACTGTAATTTCTCCATGAAGATGAGGAAGTCTCCATGATCACTGTGAGCAATGACCATTCATGTGAGATCTCCATGATCGCTCTGAGTTCTCTAGGACCACATGATCAGTGGTCACTGTGAATTCTCTATCACCACTCTGAGCTATGACCACTGTGAGATCTCTATGACCACTATGAACTTTTTCTGACCACTATTAGCTATGACCAAAGTTATCTCTCTATGATAACTTTGAATTCTTTATGACCATTTTGAGCTCTCTGTGATCACTGTAGCTCTCTATGAGCTGTAAGACCTATGACCATTATGGGCTCTATATGACCACTGTGAGCTCTCTATGACAACTGTGAGCTCTCTATGACCACTATGACCTATGATAACCGTGAGCTCTCTCTCACCATTATGAGCTATGACGACTCTGAGCTCTCTATGATGACTATGATTTCCCTTTGACATGTGTGATCTATGACCACTATGAGTTCTCTGTGACCATTATGAGCTATGACCACTGTGTCTTCTCTAGGACCACTATGAGGTGTAACCACTGTTAGTTCCCATTGTTCATTATGAGACCTCTATTATCACTGTGAGATAAGAATTCTGTGTGATCTTTATGACCACAATGAGATATGACCACTGTTAGCTCTCACTGCGCATTATGAGCTCTCTATGACCACTTTGATCTATGACCACTGTGAACTCTCTACAACCACTATGAGCACTCTATGACTACTTTGAGGTCTCTATGAACATTATGAGCTCTGTATGACAATTACATGCTATTAATACTGTGATTTATTTATGACCACTATGAGCTATGAATGACAACTGTGAGCTATGAACATTATGAACTCATTATGACTATGATCTATGAAAACTGTTAGCTCTCTATGACTGCTGTGACCTACGTATGACCACTGTGAGCTGTGAGTTCTCTCTGTGAGCTTTTTATAACTACTATGAGCTGTAACTACTGTGAGCTCTCTGTGACCACTATGAGCTCTATAGGACCACTATGACTATGACCACTGTGGCCTCTCTATGGCCACCATGAATTATGACCACTGTGAGTTCTCTATGACCTCTATTAGCTATAAATAGAGAGAGTTCTCTGTGGCCACTATGAGCTCTCTATTATCACTATGAGTTATGAACACTATGGGCTCTTTATGACCTCTATGAGTTTTGACAAATATGAGCTCTCTTTGACAACTGTGATACATCTATGTCCACATTAAGCTCTATAGGACCACTGTGAGTTCTTCCTGACCACTGTGACCTTTCTATGAGCACTGTGAGCTCTCTATGTCCATTATGAGTTATACACACTGTGGGCTTTCTATGACCAGTGTGATCTGTGACTCCTGTGAGCTCTCTGTGATCACTATGAGCTTTCTATGAACATTATGAGCTCTTTATGACAAATATAAGCTGTGATCACTGTGAACGCTCTGTGACCATTATTGGCTGTGACAACTTTGATCTCATATGACCACTGTGAGCTCTGTATGACAATTTTGAACTCTCTATGATCACTGTGTTCACTTTATGACCACTTTGAGCACTCTATGACCAGTCTAAGCTGTATATGTAAGCTCTCTATGACCCTTATGAGATCTGTATGACAAATATGAGCTATGAGCACAGTGAGCTCTCTATGGTTATTGTGAACTCCCTAGGAACACTCTAAGCTCTCTATGACTACTTTGAGCTATGAGTACTGTGAGCTCTCTATGAACACTGAGCTGTGACTGTGTGAGCTCTCCATGACCAGTATGAGCTATGACTACTATGTGTAAGCTATGATACCTATGACCTCTTTATGACCACTGTGAGCTCTGACCACTGTAAGCTCTCTAAGTCTATTATAAGCTCTCTAAAACCACTATGAGCTTTGACCACTGTGGTCTCTCTATGACCACTGTGAACTATATATGACCACTGTCAGCACTGTATGGCATCTGTAAGATCTCTATGACCACTATGATCTAACACCACTGTGATCTTTCTTTGCCCACTGTGAGCTCTCCATGACCACTATAAGCTATGACTACTGTGAGCTATCTATGTATATTTTGAGCCTTCTATAACCACTCTGAGCTATGAATACTGTAAGCTCTCTATTTCAAAATAGAGTTATGAACACTGTGAGCTCTTTGTGAACACTGTAAGTTCTCTGTGACCACTGTCAGCTATTACCACTTGGTGTTCTTTATTACCACTGTGATCTTTCTATGACCACTGTGAGCTCTTTATGAGCATTGTGATCTATGACCATAGTGAGAGGTCTAGCACCACTATGACCTATGACCACTGGACCTCTTCATGACTACTTTGAGCTTATGACCATTGTGAGATCTCTATCGTTGGTATGATCTTTGACTCCAGTGAAGTCTCTATGACCATTATGAGCTCTCTATGACCACTGTACGCTGTGACTACTCTGAGTTCTCTATGACCACTATGAACTATAAGCATTGTGAGGTCTCTTTGAAAACTGTGAGTTCTCTATGAGCAGTAAGAGCTCTATATGACAACCTTGAGCCCTCTATGACTACTATGAGTTCTCTGTGACCACTGTGAGGTCTCTGTGATGACTGTGCACTCCTTATTAGCACTGTGATCTAAAATCACTGTGAGCTCTCAATGTCCATTTTGAGCTCTCTATGACCTCTGTGAACTCTGACTAGTGTGACCTTTCTATGAGCACTCTGAGCTATGACTACTGTCAGCTATCTATGCCCATTATGACCCTAAGAGTTCTCTATGATGATTATGAGTTCTCTATGACTGCTGTTAGCTATTATCACTGTTAGGTTTCTATGACCATTTGAGTTCTTGATGATCACTATGAGCTCACATTGATCCCTGTAAGCTCTCTATGACTTCTCTGATCCCTGTATGACAACTATGAGCTCTTTATGCCCAATGTGAGCTCTCTATGACCACTAAGAACTATGATCACTATGAGCTCTCCATGACCACTATAAGCTATGATCACTATGAGGTCTTTTTCACCACTGTGAGTTCTCTATTGGTAGTAGGAGCTCTATATGACCACTCTGAGCTCTCTAGGACCACTATGAGCTCTCTATGACAATTGCAACCTATGACCACTTTGAGCTGTCTATGATCACTATGAGGTCTCTATTCCAACAGTGAGGTCTGTATGAGCACTGTGACCTATAATCAATGTGAGCTCTCTATGACCACTATCAGCTATGACAACTGTGAGCTCTTTATTATCACTCTGAACTATGATCACTGCAGGCTATCTATGTAGATTATGACCTCTCTATGTCAACTGTGAACTATGACCACTGTGAGCTCTCTATGAACACTATGATCTCTCTTACCAGGATATTCTATGACCACTGTGAGTTCTCTATGACCATTATGACCTTTGTAGGATGACTGTGAGCTCCCTATGACCTCTGTAAGTTCTTTATGACCACTGCAAGCTCTCTATGACCATTGTAAGCTATGACCACTGTAAGGTCTCTATGACCACTATGAACAATGACCACTGTGAGCACTATATGACCACTGTGGTCTTTCTATAACCAGTATGATCGGTGACCACTATGAGCTCTCTCTCACCATTATAAATTATGATCACTGTGTGCTGTCAATGAAGATTATGAGTTCTATGAGTTCTGTGTGACCACTGCGACCTCTCTATGATCATTGTAATTTCTCTGACCACTATGAGCTCTCTGTTAATCCTGAGCTATGATCACTGTGAGCTCTTAATGACCACTATGAAATATTATTACTGTGAGCTCACTATGATCACTGTGAGCTATCTATGACCACTTTGACCTCTCTAAGAACACTTTCAGCTCTCTATGATTACTGTAAAATCTATATCACTACTGTGAGACCTGTAAACATTATGAGCATTATTTGACCACTTTCGCCTATCTATGATACCAATGTCAGCTCTCTATGACCACTGTGGCCTTTCTATGCCATTTTGAGCTCTCTATGATGACTGGGAGGTTGTCTATGACAACTGTGAGCTCTGTATGAGAACGATAATCTGTGACCATTCTCAGTTCTCCATTACCTCATAGCACTATGAACACGATGAACTCTGTATGACTAACTGTAACTTTTTATGACCACTGTTAGCAGTCTATGACCATTTTGAGTTCTCTATGACCATTATGGGCTATGACCTCTATGAGCTGTCTATGATCACTTTGAGCTTTCTATGACCACTATGAGCTATGACCACTCTGAGTTCTCTATGATCACTGTTAGCGCTCCATTACTACAGAGAGCTATGAACAGTATGAGCTTTCTCTGACCACTGTAAACTGTGACCACTGTTAGATCTCTATGACTCCTATGAACTCTCTATAACCACTGTCAGCTCTCTTTGACCAATGACCACTGTGAGCTCTCCAGGGCCACTATGAGTTATGACAACTATGAGGTCTCAGACCACTGTGAGCTTTCTATAAGCAGTATGAGCTGTCAATGGCCACTGTGATCTCTCTATGACCACTGTGAGTTCTCTATGTCCACTGACAACTCTATGTCCACTATAAACTATGACCAATGTGATCTCTCTATGACCACTATAGTCTATGTAACCACTACAATCTATGACCAGTATGAACTATGACCATTTTGTGCACTCTATGACGATTATGAGTTCTCTGTGATCACTGTGTGCTATGACCACAGTGAACTCTCAATAACCACTATGAGCTATGACCACTCTGATCTCTATATGTACTCTAAGGTATGAAGAGTACAATCTCTATATGACAACTATGAGCTTTTAAAATGGAGAGATCTCTATGGCCACTCTGAGCTTTCTATTACCACTGTGAACTCTGTATGACCACTGTGAACTATGAGTATTATGAGATCACTACGGCCACTCTGATCTATCACCATTCTGAGCTCTCTATGACCATTATGAGCTCTCTTTGATCACTGTGAACTCTGTATGAGCACTATGATGTATCACTACTGGGATCTCTCTGTGACTATTTGAGCTCTCTGTGAACACTGTGAGCTCACTATGACCACTGTGATGTCCCTATGATGGCTGTGAACTCTCTATGATCATTTGAGCTCACTATGACCACTGTGAAATCTCTATTACCACTGTAAGCTCTCTATGAGCACTATGACAATTGTGAGCTCCCTATGACCATTGGAAGCTATGACCACTGTGAGAACTTTATGAACACCATGAGCTTTGACCACTGTGAGCTCTCTATGACTACTATGAGATCTCTGTGACCACTATGAGCTATGAACATAGTGATTCACTCTGACCACTGTGAAGTCTCTGTGACTACTATTATCACTCTATGATCACTTTGAACTATCTTTTACCACTGTGACCTCTCTATCACCACTGTAATTTCCCTATGAGCCCTATGAACTATGCCACTGTGAGCTCTCTATTACCACTGTGAACTGTCTATGACCACTTTGAGCACTCTATAAGCACCATGACATATGAACGCAGTGAGTTCTCTATGACAACTATGAACTATGATCACTGAGTTCTTTATGACCTCTCTGAGCTATGAACAGTGTGAGCTCTTGATGTCCATTATGAGTTCTTATGATCACTGCTCACAATGAGCACTGTGAGCGCTTTGTGAATATTATTAGCTGACTATGACCACTGTGAGCTTTATATGACCACTATGAACTCTCTATGACAACTTTGAGCTATGACCACTGTGTGCTCTGTATGAACATCATAAGTTTCACGACTAGTATAACCTATGACCAGTGTAATCTATCAATGACATCTTTGAAGTCTTTATGACCATTTTAAGGTCTCTATGACCACTGTAACTCTTCATGGGCAGTACAACCTATTACCATTATAAGCTATCTTTAACCTCAATGATCTATCACCACTGTGAGTTCTCTATCACAACTGTGGGTCTCTTGGACTACTATTAGTTATTACCACTGTGATTTCTTTGTCACCAATATGAGCTCTCTATGACCACTATGAACTATGACCACAATGAGCTCTCTGAGACCTCTGTGAGTGATAACATAAGCTCTCTATGACCATTATGAACTCTCTATGACCACTTTGAGCTCTCCATGAGTATCATGACTTATGAAAACTGTGAGTTCTGTATTACCATTATGAGCTATGACCATTGTGAACTGTTAATGACCACTCTGATCTGTTTCCACTTAGAGCCCCCTATGTCCATTATGAGCTCTCTATCACCGCTGTGAACTATGTCCACTGTGAACTCTCTAGGAGCACTATGATATATGACAATTGTGAGCTCTCTATGACCACTATGATCTCTCTGTGATCACCAGGCAATTAACACTGTGAGCCCACTATGATCACTGTGCAATCTCTATGACCACTGTGACCTCTCTTATGAACACATTGAGGTCTCAATGACCACTGTGAGCTCTCTATGGCCACTGTAACCTCTCTGTTACCACTGTGACTTCACTATGATCAATCGGAGCTCTCTATGAGTTCCATGATATTTAACCACTGTGAGTGATGACCACTGTGATATGTGACAATTATGATCTATGACCAATGTGAGCTCTCTTTGACCACTGAGCTCTGAGAACATTATGAGCTCTCTATGATCTGTTAGTGCACAAGGACCACTGTGAACACTCTATGACCACTGTGGGCAAAATATGACCACTCTGACCTGTGACCAATATAAATTCTCTATGACCATTATGAGCTCTCTATGACCACTGTGAGCTCCTTTCATGACCACTATGAGATATGACAACTGTTAGCTCTCTATGACCACTATGAACTGTGACCACTGTGAATTCTCTATGACAATTGAGCTCTCTATGACTACTGTGTACTATCATCACCGTGAGCGCTTTATGACCACTTTGAGCTCTCTATGAGCACTCTGATCTATGACCACTATGAATTCTGTGTGAACACTATGAGTTCCCTATGACAACTCTGAAATGTCTATTACCACTTTGAGCTTCTGTGTCCACCATGAGCTCTCTATGACCAGCTTAAGCTATGACAAAAGTGAGCTCAGTATGAACACTTTGAGCAATCTATGCCCATTTTAACATCTATATGATGATTTTGAGCTTTCTAAGACAACTGTAAGCTCTCTATGGCCACTGGGAACTCTCCATGAGCATTAAGATCTATGACAACTGTTAGTTCTGTGTGACCACTATGAGCTGTGACCATGGTGGGCTCTCTGTGAGCAGTATGAGCTCTCTATGACCACTATGATCTATGACATATGAGAGTCCTTTATGACCACTATGAGCTATGACAGCAGTGAGAGCTATATTTCCATTATGAGCTCTCTGTTACTACTGTGAGCTATAACCAAAGTTAATACTGTATGACCACTATGAGCTATGACCACCGTGAGCTCTCTATGCATAACATGAGCTCTCTATGACTAGTATGAGCTATGACCAGTGGGACTTCATGATGAATACTTTGAGCACTTTATGACTATTGTGAGCTATCTTTGACCACTATGAGATATGAGAACTGGGAGGTTTCTATGATCACTGTGTGCTCTCTGTGACTACTATTACTTATGACCACTTGAGGTTTCTAGGAGAATTATGAGCTATAACCATTGTAAGCTCTCTGACAACTATGAACTCTCTATTACCACTCCTATCTATGGCAACTGTGAACTCTCTATTACCACTGTGAGATTTCAATGGCCAGTGTATTATGTTTATGATGACTGGCAGCTCCCTATGGCCAGTGTGAGCTCTGTATGAGCACTATGAGTTATGACCTCTTTGAGTTCTCTATGACCACTATGAGATATGATCACTGTGAGCTGTCTAGGACCACTATGATATATTACCACAATGATATCTATATTTCCAATATGATCTCTCTAAGACCTGAATATCTATGACCACATCAACTCTCTATTATTGCCGTATCCCCAGCTGGGCCAGCTGGGGGGGAAGAGAGGGACTTGAGGTGAATGGGCGAGCCAGTGACGGGGTCACCAACCAGACCCCAGGAATCAGGTAAGAAGCAAACAGAGATGAGCTGCAGCTGATTCAGAATCATTAAGGGCATTTTGGCTTATATAGGGTCAGGGTCCAATTAGGTGTTGCCATCCCTCCTCTGGGGGGACAACCACCAGTCAGTCATTTAACTGTTTTCTAGGTGTCCATTGCAGTTGCAGGTTAGACAGCCGCTTCCCATTGGCTGTTTATCCCTCTGTCTGCATGGTCCTCTGTTGGGACATGTCTGTACGTGCCCAAGCTTGTACATAGCTGGGAGCTAGGGTCTCCCTGAATCAGTAGTGCCACATTTCACCCTTTTACTTTTTTATAATTTTTTTCATTGGGGACCATGATAGCTGGGCTGATCCCAATCCTCTTCATCTGCATGGAATATAGTTGACTGTGCCTGGCTTGGATTGGTCACCACCCACTGTGGAGCCTTACCCATCATTGACTAATCAGTCATGAGACCATCACAGCGAAGGAATCATGGTCCCAAAGGGGAACTCAAGGTAGCAGAGAAAAGCAGATTTTCATCATTGCAGGGGCAGGCAGAGAGGCTGTGGGTAGGGCAGGTGGAGAAGCTGTAGGTGGGACAGGCAGAGAGGCTATGGGCAGGTCAGGCTGAGAGGTTGTAGGCATGGCAGACTGAGAAGTTGTGGGTGGGGCAGGCAGAGAAAAGATCCAGAAGAGCTGGGGATACATAAATCAGAATCTAACGATTGTAAATTAGTAAGGCATAGCTTCAATGGAGGATAGCTAGGCTTCCAACAGGCCTTTGTTGGCCTTAGAAATATCCAGAGCCTGAATGGATGCCCTGAGGACCTGCATAAAGCAGGCTTGTGTTGTAAAGGCTGAGTCCTTAATGCTTTCTATTTGCATCCAAATAGTACAATTAGCTTTAAAAGGGCAACTCCAAAAGTTAATCAAGTTACCAGATTTTTTGGGTGAAAAGAAAGCAGATATCCTGTTCCATAGCTGTTCACCAAAGAATGCCGCAGTAATAATTTGAACTTTAGTCTCGTTAATTTTGATAGTTTGAAACATTCCAAGTGTACTTAATATTGGCGGGCAGGAGGCATATGGCCATCCTGAACTTCCCTCTTAAGGGCCAGGAAGAGCAGTGCTTATGACATATTTAAAGCATTTCTTTCTTTCTTTCCCTGCTAGCAAGGGAATTTCAGGTTTATCAGCTTGGGCGTGCCTGCCCAGCACTTTATTTATCCCCTTAGGCAGATGGATCCCTCAGAGAAACTTGATAAGTAACTTAGGCTGAAATCTTGCAAAGAAAAAGGAAACATGAACCTGAGTTGACTCAAATACACTTAGAATTTCCTGATAATAGACTATGCTGGGTTCAGCATTTATCCTTCTTTGTGTCAAAGGAATGGGGTCTGACTAAAGTGCAGGCTTGAATTCCTGTTCCACCTTAGCAGGCATATAAAGATTTGTCCCCAAAAAAGGAGCTCATACATACTAGGAAAAGGAATAAATTCCTATGCACTTTTTATAATTCCTGGCTGCTAGATTTGATGGGATAAAATTTTATAAAAGAAGTCAGAGGAATGAGCAAGTTCAATCAAGCAATATCATAGTGGCTTTGTTATTTTGGGAACATATGGAAAAACCTTTAAGAACACAATGGCATTTTCATTTGTAATCCCATTAAAGATCAAAACCAGGTGAGAAAGTTTTCCATGAAAGAAAACTTACAATCTATCAGAAAAACAATTGTGATTGATATAAAAACATAACTAGTTCAGGCCTTAGATGTTATTAAAATTATTTGTTTTTATTTTTAATTATGCATATATGTATTTAAAAATGGCATGCTGTTATGGCATTTTGATGTCAACTTGACAGTTGCAGACTGTTTGGGGGCAGCTATGGAAGCTTAAGGGTTAGAATGGCCCCTGAACAAGCCTGTTGATATTTGACGAATTACTGTGGAGAAACCAGCCTATGGGTGGTATCTTTCAGTGGTGGACTGGATAATAGGAGGTACAAGAAGGAGGGATTTGCTTTTCCCTGATCTGGTGTTGATTTGCTATGGAGTTCATTCTGTGTGTACATTGTTCACTTTGTGGCCTTTTTTGCTGCTGCTGCTGTTGCCTCCGTCCTTGGCTGACTTGGAACTTCCTCTTTTCCACCTCGCTGTTGCTGTTCCCGCTGGCTTTGGAGCCTGGTCTCTGGGCCTTGCTGCTGTTTTCTGTTCATTGCCAGTGTTGGAGCCCAGCTGTTCTTCACCAACATCAGAAAACAACATTTTTGACCCTCCAGAGAAGCAAAGGCTTGAGACCTTCTTGGGATCTTTGGATTTTGTGGAACATTCCAGCCAGGAAGGAGGTTGTTGCAGGCAGCTACATTGGAGGACACTATTTTTACTGAGTTACTTTTTAATAAACTTGTTTATATATATAGACATATATTACATTCCATAGATTCTGTTTCTCAGAGAACCCTGACTAATGCACATGCCAACATTTTTATATCAGCATGCAACAAAATGGAAAAAACTGAAGAGGCCACAGACATAAGACACACATGAAAACAGAGAACACATGAACAACATTTTACCAGCAAATGTACAATTTACCAGCAAATATCTTAAAATTACCCTTGAAAGATTTATCAAAGGTGCATTAACATTTAGGAAAACCTATTTAAAACAAGATCTCACATTAGTTAAGTCTGGCAGTTTAGCTTAATTGTGAAAAATATCTAGCAAGGAAAACATTCTTATCCATAGTCCGGTTCCCTTATATTTTCTGGGGGCATCCAAGGTGCTAAAATGACAGCCTCATTCCAAACTTTCTCTAGCCAGCAGATTTAACCTCCAAGCCTCTAATCTCTAGAAGAGATTTTAAGATACACGTCTAAGGCTCCTTGTAGTGTAAGGGGAGGTTGCCCATTTTTCTATAGAACAGAGATGAAACCAAAAGAGGTGCAGATAAGACAAGGAATGTATTGGGCCCAAATGTCTTATGCTTGGTGGGGAACTTTCAGAGTTCGTTACTACCTCTCCCGGGCCATATGTGCATATAGTGCCTCCGGGTCAGGCTGATTTATTGTGAGACTGGGCTCTGAGTTCTGAGGGGACCAATTTCTCATGTGAACTTGCCAGAGAAAGGCCTTGTTTTAGAGGGGCTCTTTGATTATGGGGAAATCAAATGAGTGATTGGGGCTCCTGGATTATCGGCAAATCAAGCAAGCGATTGTTTTCCTAACCTAAAGTGGGGCTCCTGGATCATCAGCAAATCAAGCAAGCAACTATGTTCCTAAGGACAAACAGGGAAAGGGGAAGAAGAGGGGGCCACCTGCTCACCTTCAGTCACCATAAGCACAGGAACACAAAACCAGAGGGTCGCTCACCGAACTTTATTGGAGTGGGTGTCTCATCTACATCAAAGGCAGCCCCATGTTGGAGTGCCAATTGTTGCCATATCCCTGGCTGGCCCAAAGAGAAGGCCTCGAGCCAAATGGGCAAGCCAGCAAAGGATCACCAACCAGACCCCAGGAATCAGGTAAGAAGCAAGCAGAAGTGAGCTGCTGATTCAGAGGGCTTATATAGGGTCATGGTCTAATTAGGTGTTGCCATCCTTCCTCTGGGGGGACAGCCACCAGTCATTTAACTGTTTACTAGGTGTCCATTGCAGTTGCAGATTAGACAGCCGCTTCCCATTGGTTGTTTATCCCAGCGCCTTCATGGTCCTCTGTTGGGACATGTCTTGGGCATATCTGTACGTGCCTAAACTTGTCCATAGCTGGGAACTGGTTAGGTCCTCCCAGAATTGATAGTGCCACACTCTATGGCCATGTGAGCTATCTATTGACACTCAGATCATTCTATGAACACTTTGAGCTCTCTATGAACACTATGACCTATGACCACTGTGAGCTCTCTTTGACCACTGTGAGTATTCTCTGTGAGTTCACTTTGACCATGGTGAGCCCTCTATGACCACTGTGAGCTCTTTATCACCACTATGAGCTCTCCATGGCCATTATGACCTATGAACACTGGTAGTTCTACATGACCACTCTGAGCTATGACCACTGTAAATTCTATATGACAATTATCAGCTCTGCATGGCCACTGTTAGCTATGATGAATGTGAGCTATCTGTGACCACAATTATCTCTCTATGATGACTTTGTGCTCCCTATGACACCTGAGATCTCTCTATGACCCCTATGAACACTCAATGAGCACTATGACATATGACCACTTTAAGTGCTCTATGACTACTATGAGTTGGGAGTACTGTGATCTCTTTATAACAACTACGAGTTTTGGCCATTGTGAATTTTCTATGACCACTGTGGGTTCTCTATAAACCACTATGTTCTATGAACACTATGAGTCCCCTCTCACCAGTATGAGCTATGACAATTGTGAGCTCTTTATGACCACTATGAGCTATTAGCACTGTGAGCTGCCTTTAACTACTCTGACCTCTGTGAGCTCTCTATGACTACTATGAGTGCTCTGTGACTACTTTGTGTAACAATGTAACTGTTACAGATGTAACAATGTAACAGTGTAACAGGGGCTCACAGAGACTCTTGGGAGCGGGGATAAACTGGCCGGGAGTCAACAGCACTGGGAGCAGGTGAGTGGCAAAGCAGGCTCTCAGGCTTGTAGGCTCTCAGGCTTGTGGCCCATTTATTTTAAGTAGCAGGCAGCTTATATAACCCAACGTGACTCTTTGTTGAGTTGTCCTGTCCGATTGCTCCTCTCAACCAGGCAGTTTACAGCACCAACTGTCTTTGCTCTGGAGAAGATGTAGTCTCACGAGATTTGTAGTCTCATGAGATTTGTATGCTTAGCAGGAGGGAGGAGTACAAGGATCCTCTCTGTATGGAAGCTTCTGTGGCACAATTATTGTCTGTTCTTTCTACATATCCATCCTTTTTATTTATTTTTGACAGCCAGCAGGAATCAGAGTTCTTTGCTTTGACCTTGTGGTCCCCGCCTCAGAGGGTGTCCAGCATTATGGACCATGCCTGTCTTAGCTCATTCTGTCTCACAGGATCTTACTCATCATTGGCTACTAGCCTTCAAAGGACCTCACCTCTGGAAGGCATGTCAGGATATGTAGATAGTAGACTAGACCAAGGCTTCACAAATCTCTGTAATTCAAGCCCAAACCATGTCCCTAGGGGCACTATGGCTTGGATATTCAGGGGCCATAAGCACCTGTAGTATGGTCTTATTGATGGATTGCTGCTGAGAGATGTGCTGAAGGAAATACTTAAACAATATACTTGATATAAGAACAGTTTATAATCCATTTAAAATTAAAATCAAGTGAGAAACAATAAAAGAAAACTTATAATCTAATAGAAAAACAATTGTGATCGATGGAGAACATAAGTAGCTAAGGCCTTAGATATTACCAAAAATAAGTATGCATACATGTATTTAAAAATGACATGCCAAAAAAAAATCAGTGCACAATAGAAATATAACAAAAAATCAGTGCACAAAAGAAATGAAAAAAAAAAAATCAGTGGCAACAGAAATAAAAAAATATTGAAATGGGAAATAGAAAAAGTATTGAAGTGGCCACAGATTTACTCATTTTATGAATCTGGTTCCCGGTAAAACTTCGCAATATCTGTTGCCAGTCTTACATCTCGAGGTGGCACCCATGTTGGTGAAGTGGAATCCTAAGGGAAGATACAAGCATATCCTCGCCCTGGGTTAATAAGGAAGCAGGTCCTTGCCATAGCAGCATGACAGGATTCCTCCATAGGACAAGAGGCAAGGGAGTATTGTGAGAAAGAAAGCCCAGTGTTCATAACAGGTTCTAATTTGCATTTAGTAAAAATCTTTAAGAGCCCCAAGAGTTCACCCACTGCACTGAGCCAGGGTTGGGGAGGACATAAGTAATATCTTTTTCCCCTGGGCGCTAAGTAAGAATTCCATCTGTGGGAGTAATTATTATTTTTTTCATTAACAAAAGTAAGAATTTATTACTTTAATTATTGTCAAATTCGTATTATCTTCCAATCCATCTGCTTCAGTTATATCTAGATCCACTTTTTTAAATGAAGGAAATAGAACATTACCTGTCCAAATCTTGCATACCTCTTTTGCCTACCTCTTACACAAACCAATCTTTATTATTAAAGATAACACTGAAAGATCTTTGTTTCTCCTGTATAGTAGGAGCAACTTTTCTAAAATTTCTTTGGAAATAGCCACAAAAATATCTTCCATCAGCCTTATTCAGTCAAACATCTTTCTTTAGAGTCAGGAAATGAAGCAAAAGGACCAAAATTGGGTGAAATGCTATTTTTTTAAAATAATTCTGAGCTATGAACAAAAAAGCAAAGATAAACCAAAGCCAATCCTATTGTAATAAATAAAACTGTTAAATATGCATAGTTCTGTTTTCAACTGGATTTTCCTGGGTGACAGATATATGACAAGAAAATATTTATTATAAGGCAACTTCCGATTGGGGCAGATCAAATTATGGTGTTTTATAGAGCTCAAATTTTAAGATAGAATCTACTCTTCTATTTTAAAGAAAACCATTAATTTTCCTCAAGGAGAATGGATTCAGCCTAAGTTAATGGCAGTATTAGAGATGTATATTTCTCTATGGTTTGTTGTAATGCTGGTAGAAATTATTGTTTTAGCCCATTACAATAATAATTGGCCTAGAGACCAAATAGTACTAAGTGGTCTAGTCAAATAAAAAAGAATGTCTCTCATTTAACTTTCCCCAATGAAAATTTAAGCAATTACTGCAGTGATTTTAATCTTCATAAGAACATCTCTTTCATTAATAATTAAAGGCATTCGATAGAACCTGAGACATCAGTATCTATAATGTTTCTTCTGTAAATATGATCATTGTTTATAACAAACGCATTACATCATAATGTCTTGACCTTAATGAGAAACTATGACAATGAGATTCGGTTTGCTTTTATGAAGTGCCTATTTCTGTGTTCATAACTTTTAGGTAAGTAAAGATAAACAGAACTCACCAAAATGAGAGGTTAGGCTCGTTTCAGTTACTAATATCCTTTAAGAATTCCAACTTGAAGTATTACAGGTTTTTTGTTTTTTTTTTTAAGAACAAAGACAAGACTAAAAAAGAACAGATGAGACAAGGAACATAAAGTGGGGAAATTCCGTGGTCCCTATCAGTAGACAGACAAACACAGAGCAAGGGAAAGGGACCCTTCACGCTCACCTCTTGTGAAGACAAAAACAAAAAGGGGCCAGATTACCAAAAAATTGCCAAAAGGGGCACAGTACTCCACACTAGTGCTGAGATAAGGAAAGGATCACTGTGGAAGCCCCACGTTGACGCACCAGACGTAACAGTGTAATGTGGGCCCACAGAGACCCTTACGGGCAGGGATAAGCCTGCGCAGAGTCAGCACAGACTCCGGGAGTCAGGCAAGTGGCAAAACAGGCTCTCAGGCTGGTGGGCTCTCAGGCTTACAGGCTCATATATTCTGAGTATCAGGCTGCTGTCTTTGGTCTGGAGAAAGCATAGTCTTGTGAGATTTGTAGTCTTGCAAGATTTGTATCTTGCAAGGAGCCTCTCTGTATGGGGGATGGAAGCCTCTGTGGCACAATCATTGTCCATTCCTCCTACAGTCTATGACCACTTTCAACTCCCTATAACTACTCTAAGCTCTCTATCACCACTGTGAGCACTCTGTGAGGAGTATGAGCTCTCTATGAGCACTTTGAACTCAGTATAATACAAATATAAGCTCTCTATGACCACAGTGACCTTTCCATGGTAACTTTGAAATTTCTATTACCACTGTGAGGTCTCTGTGATGATTGTGAGCTCTGTATGAGCACTATTTATGACCATTTTAAGCTCTCTATGTCCATTATGAGCTCTCTATTAGCACTATGATCTGTGACTACTATGAGCTATGACAACTGTGAGAATTCTATGACCACTGTGATCTCTCCATGACCATTGTGAGCTCTCTATAACAACTGTAATCTCTCTATGATGAATATGTGCTGTGAACACTGTGAACTCTTTATGACAACTATAATATATCCACTGTGAGTTCTCTATGACAACTTTGGGCTCTCTGTACCCACTTTGTTCCATTAACACTGTGAACTCTCTCTCACCAGTATGAGTTATGAACACTGGGAAGGTTTATGACTAACATGAGCTATGACCACTGAGAACTCTCTATGTCCATTATGACTCTCTGTTACCACTATAAGCTATGACCACTGTGAAATCCCTATAACAACTAAAAGCACTATGACCACTGTGAATTCTCAATGACCACTATGAGCTATCTGTCACAACTCTGAGTTCTCTATGTCCAACGTGACCCCTCTATGAACACTATTAACACTATGATCTTTAAGTCCAGTATGATCTATAACCACTGTGAGCTCTCTTTGATAACTGTGAGCTCTCTTTGATAATTGTGAGCTCTCTATGTGCATTATGATCTATGATGACTCTCAACTCTCTATGAACACTATTTTGCTCTCTATGACCACTCTGAGCTATTTCCATTGTGAGTTCATTATCAGCCCTATGAACACTCTATCACTATTCTAAGTTCCTTATGACTACTATAAAGTCTTTGACCACTATCAGCTCTCTATGAGCACTATGATCTATGATCATTTTGAGCTCTTGATGACCATGATGACCTCAGTATGACCACTCTGAGCTCTTTGTGACCTCTGTGAGCATTCTATCACCACTATGATTCTCCATGACTACTATGTGCTCTCTATGACCACTGTGAGTTATTAACCCTGTGAATTCACTATAAGTATTGTGAGCTTTCTATTACTATGGTGACCTCTCTAAGACCACTTGGAGCCGTCTGTTGCCATTCTTACAATTCTATGACCATTGTGAGCTCTGTATGACCAATATGACCTATGACCACTGTGAGCTCTCATTTCACCCTCTATGAGTACTATGATCTATGTCCTGTATGAGCTATGTATAACTACTATATGCTATGATCACCATGAACTTACTATGACCAGTGATCTATCACCATTCTGAGCAATCTATAATAAGTATAATCTCTCTATGACCACTGTTAGCTCTCTATGAGCATGATGACATATGACCGCTATGAATTATACATCACCACAATGAGCTACGACCCCTGTGAGCTCTTTATGACTACTATGATTTATGACCACACTGAATTCTTTATTTCCATTATGAGCTCTCTATTACCCCTGTGAAGTATAACTAGTGTGAGCTCTCTATGAGCATAATGATCCATGACCACTGGGACCTCTCTTTAACCATTTTGAGCTCTTTATGACCACTGTGAGCTCTCTATTTCTACATAATTCTATAACCATGCTGTGCTCTGTATGACAACTATAATCTATGGCCTCTGTGAACTCTCTGTGAACATTATGATCTCTCAAAGATCACTGTGAAATATGTATGACCACTTTGAACTATGTCCACTGTGAGTTCTCTGTGACTTTTATGAAAACTGTGAAAGCACTCTATGACCACTTTGAGCTGTCCATGACCACTTTGAGCTCTCCATGGCCACTGTGTTCTCTATATGACTATTCTGAGCACTCTATGAGCACTATGAACTATGACCACTGTGAATTGTCTATAGCCACTATGAGTTTTGAACACTGAGAGCACTTTATCAGCACTGTGAGCTATGACCACTGTGAGTTCTTTATGACGAATGAGTTCTCTTTGACAACAGTGAGCTCCCTATGAAACCTGTGAGCTATCTATGCCCAATATGAGCTCTCTATGAACATTTTGAGCTATGTGAGTTCTTTATGACCACTATGAATTATGACCACTATGAGCTCTCTTTGATCACTGTGAGTTCTCTATGAGCATTATTAGCTCTCTATTACCACTCTAAGCTCTTTGTGACCACATTGTGTACTCTATAATCACTGTGACTTCTCTATGAACACTTTGAGCTCTCTGTGAGCATTATAAAGTTTCTATAACAACACTGAGCTCTATAGGAGCATTATGACATATGATCACTGTGAGCTCTTTATGACCATTATGAGTTATGAATACTGTGAGCACTTTATGAGCTCTTTGAGTTATGATCCCTGTGAACTTTCTATGATGATTATAAATTCTCTATGACCATTGTAAGCTCTCTATAACTACTCTGAGCTCTTTATGACCACTGTGAGCTCTTCATAACTACTTTCAGCTATGACCACTGCAACCTCTCTATGACCACTATGAGCTTTCCATCACCACTGTGAGCTATAACTACTGTAAGCTCTTTATGACCACTATAAGCTATTTCCACTATGAGCTTATGATCAACACTCTGAACTCTCTATGACCACTCTGAGTTTTTACTACTCTGATATCCATATCACCAATATGAGCTTTCTAGAACCACTACAAACTATGACCACTATTTGCTCTTTAACATAACAGTGAGTTATGACCACATGACCTCTCTATGACCACTGTGAGTGATCTATTAGCAGTGTTATCAGTCTGTGACCACTTTGAGTTCTCTGTGAGCAATGTGACTTTTGATAAAAATGACTCTGCATGACCACTATGAGCTACGACCTCTGTGAGTTCTTTATGACTATTCTGAGCTATGACCATTGAGAGCTTTTTGTCCATTATGAGCTCCCTATGAAGATTGTGAGCTATGACTCATGTGAGTTCTCTAGGACTATTATAAGCTCTCTACGACCACTGTGAGACCTCCATGACCACTATGAGTTATGACTACTGTTAGATCTCTATAAACACTATGAGATATAACTACTGTGACTCTCTTTGACCACTTTGAGCTCTCTATGAACACTATGAAGTATGATGACTGTGAGCCAGACTGAGCCCTCTTTAACCAATATGATTCCCTTCAATTCATGATTCTCATGAGCTCTATATGAAAAGTATGAGTTCTTATGACCATTGTGACAGCTCTATGATGACTTTGACTTTTGTAAGACCATGTGAGCTCTCTATGACTACTGTTAGCTCTCTATGAGCATTATGATGTATAACAACTGTGAACTCTCCATGACCACTATGTCCTATGATCACTGTGAGCTCTTTATGACCACTATGAGCTATGAATAAAGTGAGCATTTTATGTCCATTATGAGCTCTCTATTCCCACTGTGAAGTATAGCCTCTGTGAGCTCTCTATGAATACTATGAACTATGACCACTGGAACTTTTTATGAATACTTTGAGTTCATTATGGCCACAGTGAACTCTCTATGACCACTGTGAGCTCTTTTAGACTACTATGAACTATGAACCCTATGAGCTCTCTATATCCACTGTGAGCTATGACAACTGTGAGTTCTCTTTGACAACTAGGAACACTGTGACATCTCTATGACCACTATGAGATCTCTGTGACCATTATTATCTCTCTATGACTACTGTGACCTCCACATGAGTCCTTTGACCTCTCTATGAACACTGTAAACTCTCTATAACATTGTGAGCTCTCTGTGAACACTATGACTTATCATCACTCTGAGTTCTCTATGACTACTATGAGCTGTTATCAATTTGAGCTGTTTATGACCACTATGAGCTATAACCACTGTGAGTTCTCTATTATCAAAGAATGTTATTGTTGGGCCTCATAGAGCCTGGATCTGAGGCCTGTTGGAACTTCCTAAGCCTGACTAAAGTTTGGCGATCTGTCTCTTGCCTGCAACTTCCGCATCAAGGTGATTCAGCACATCTTGGGAAAAAAGCCTCTGCATAGTTCCTGCTTCCATGGTCATACCTTATTGGCCCTTACACCTCACTCCATCCCTATACCTCCACCTCTTCCTCCAACTCTATATAAGTGTCTGCCACATACAATAAAGTGAGCTCCTACTTCAACGGATCTCCCAGCCTGGTATGTCTTTCCCCGGTGGTAAGGGGGATCCGAGCTGCTGACACTCACCATACCACTTAGCTCCAGGGTGCGGTAGGCTGGACCAGACCCATGCATTATCTGCAGCAGACTGGTGTCCCGTGTGAGGCATTTGCTCCATGGAAGAACGCTGACAGGTCAATCAGACTCCGGGTGAGTGTACCCTCATAAATTATGGGGCAATCTTCGTCCAAACCAAACCCAGTCTTAGAGTCCTTAAGAGTTCTGTTAAAAACTAGGGGCCTTAATCTCACTGATAGTCAGGCCCTTAAAACATGGGGCTATTTGCTTAAGATTCCTCCGTGGCTACCTGAGAGTAATCTCTTTGATTGGGACACATAGGAATGAGTAGAGAATTTGATTAGGAGAGCTCAATAGAGAAATGGGAGATCCCTCCTTTGGGAGCCCTCCTGACTGTCTCTGCCTTAAAGGGCTGTTTTCCACCCAGATCCCTGAGAGAAAAGAAGGAAGATCAAACATATGCTGAGAACAAGGACGAAAAGGAAATAACACTGAAACTAAAAATCTAACCCCAGTTCTTCCTGCCGATCTGACTCTCTTTACCCCTCCCTAGACTCTTTTAGAAGTGTCCCTTGGTCCTCTAAGGGTCCACCTTCTTCAGATCCTCCTACTTCTCCCTCAACTAATTCTTTTTATCACCCCTCTGTGCCTCCACCCTATCCACCCCCCCCCTACAACAAGGCCAAGCACCTGAGATCTTTTCTGTTAATATCAATTCGGGTGGCAACTGCCCCACTGCCTGGTATCTGTGGGAGGCTCATTATTTAAAAGATCTTAAGAAGGCTGTCTCAGAGGATGGCCCCAACTTTCCTTGGGCAGAGACCATTCTCCAGGGCCATGGCCTCTGTGTTACAGAACACCTGCCAGGGGGATATGGCTGCCCTGTGTGTGCCCTTCAACAGGCCTCTGGAAGCAAAGGGTGATCCTGTTTTGGGTGCGGTAAGGATGGCCATTTTAAAAAGGAGTGCCCCAACTGGGCTAGAAACCCCCAAACAACATTGCCTAATTTACCATCCACCCCCTGTTCCTGGTGCAAGAAGGGATTTCATTAGGCCAAGGATTGTAAGTCTAAATTCAACCCTAAAGGTGAACCTTTAAACTCTCCCAGGGGCTTCCCTCAGCCCCATTAAATAAGAGGAAAAGGACAATTAAGGCTCACTGGAGTGTGCCTTTAGTCCCTGGCCTGAGACCTAAAATGTCTCTGATGATTGCCAGAAAGAATTTTAAGTTCCTCATTGACACGAGGGATGACCGTACTGTTATACAAAAAGAGGACGTTCCCCCGTCATGGGAACTGGTGCCGGGACCTCCCCTGCTTGGTGTGGGTGGACAATCCATGTCATGGGAAATGGCTGACTGGCAGCCCTGGTCCAACCCTGAGGGGAGCCGTGGAGAAGTGCGCCCTTTAGTGGTATTGGGTCTAACAGCCAACCTTCTGGGCCAAGATATCCTAGGGGAGGCTGAGGCCTATATTACCACAGACCACAAGGGCTTTTATGATGATATACTAGATCAAGAAGAATATCAACAACAATTTGAGGCAGGAAGGGCCAGCCACCCTAACTATAGAGATGATCCTTATTTCAAAAAAATTAAATAAAAACATTCCTCAGTTCATCCCCAATCCTAAAGGCCATTGCTCACCCTCAGGTCCATAAAATCCAATGGATACCTGGAAACCACATATGGGTCAAACAGTGGCCTTTACCTACCTTTAAGTAACAACAACTCCACATATTGGTTGAACAACTACTGTCTTTGGAGGGCATGTATGATCCTCAACGAGTCCCTGGAACTCTCCCGTCTTTATCATTAAAAATATAATGGTTCCTGGAGACTCCAACATGATCTAAGAAAAATAATAAAAAATAAAATGTTGACTTTTGGGACCCCCCCCGAAAAGGGACTCTCCTGGACCCCACCCATTCCCAAGACCCATTATCTGACCATCATTGACATCAAAGATTGCTTTTTCTCTATTCCCTTACACCCTGATGACACAGAAAAGTTTGCTTTCTCTATCCCCTCCACTAATTTTGGTGGGCCAGACCTAAGGTTTGAGTGGACTGTGCTGCCCCAAGGCATGGCTAATAGCCCCCTTATATGCCATTACTATATGTTACATATTTTTTCCTCCATAATTAATCGTTCTGATGTTCTTTTTTATATTTATATGGATGATATCCTTTTAGGCTCTCAACGCCCCCATGGTCTTCAGAACATTACTAACAAATGTCTGACCATCTTACAAATAAACAATTTTAAGGTTGCTCCTGAAAAGATTCAGACCGTCCCTCCTTTTAAAATTCTAGGCTCTGTATTACCTCTTGATACTGTTTCTCCTGCATAACCTCAGCTACATATTCAGGATTCTTACATCTTACCACAACTCCAAAAGGTCCTCGGGGAGATCAACTGGATGAGGCCATGGATACCCATCACTACTGAAGAAATGGCTCCCTTGCTTGATCTTTTAAGGGGCCTTGACTTCTCCTCCCAGGTTACCCTTACCCTGTATCACTGACCAGTTTTTTCTAGACTCCAACAGGCCATAAATATTTCAGTCTTAAAGAGATTTGACCCTGACCTACCTGTCTCCCTCTATGTTTTTTCAGGAGCCACATTATGCATTGCACTGTTGGCTCAAGAGAATGAGCCCCTTCAATGGCTTGAGCTCCTAGAGTTTATTCTATGACTGACCAAATTGCTGACTATATTATCAAAGGCAGAGATGTTTCCACTAAAATATTTGATCTAGAACCCCACTCTCTTATCATTCCCTTCAAATTGACACACTTTACCTGGCTCCACAGAATTGCTATGGCTCTGGAGGGATTTATGGGTAGGGTTGATTGTCACTATGATCCCCACAAGTGGATGAGTTCATTTGCTAGACTGGAATGGAAACACTCCAAACTCTTTTTGTCTCATCCTTACCCTAAATTTCTCACTATATTTACCAAAAATCAAAGGCTCAGCACAATTCAAGGAACTATTTGCTGTCATCCTTGCATTAGATACAATACAAGAGTATTAATCTGTTCTCTGACAGCCTCTTTGTTGGTAATTTGTTACCCAACTTTGTTGAAGTTCATATTAAATTGGATTCCAATTCTATATCTCCCTTAATGATCCAACCTCAGTCTCTATTTAAAAAAAGAGCCAACCCCATTTTTCTCCAACAGCTCAGAGACCATCAAAATTTACCAGGCCTTCTCTCAGAAGGAAATGCTCTGGCTGAAAAATTGGCCTCTACAACTAGTGCAACATGATCACAAAAGTTACACACTTCCACCAGTTGACCCATATCAGTTGGAGAGGGCTTAGACATAAATACCCACAAGTGTCCATTAAAGATCTTTAAAAAAATTGTTCAAACCTGTAAATCTTGCCAGCCTTTCCTTAAAATACCCCCTTTCCAAAATACATGGAGCAATCCTTGAGGGTTCCGACATAGTCATCTCTGGCAGATAGATGTAACCCACTATTCTCCATTTGGGAAATTAAAATACATCTCTCTTACAGTTGATACCTTCTTTCGTGCCTGTTGGGCATCAGACCGACCATACAGGATTAAAATCCAAACATATGGCTATGAGCCATATGATTCAATGTTTTGTGGCCCTTGAGTTACCAGATCAAATCAAAACAGATAATGGCCCATGCTTTATAGGTAGGACCCTCACAAACTGCCTTGAGACCTGGAACATCACACATTCTACAGGCATTCTGTATAACCCACCAGGTCAAGCAATTGTTGAACGATACAACCAACCCCTTAAGGCCAAATTACAGAAACAAAAGGGGGAATCCCTATCCCCTCATGACCAACTAAAAAAAGCACTATTCACTCTAAATATTTTAAATTTTTCTAAGAAGACCAATTACATCCATTTCAGAAGTATTGGTCCTCCTCCATTATGTATAGCTCTGTTTGAGTCAAATGGAGGGATGCACTAACTGGGGCTTGGAGGGGACTGGACCCCCTCCTCACTGCACGAAGAGGATTTGGATGTGTTTTCCCTCAGGATAAAAAGCGACCTATTTGTGATCCAGGGAGTGATCTAAAATATTTGCCCCAGAAAGAGGGCAATGACTATAACCTCTCCAGGGAGTGTTCCACCCCTGAGAGCTGTGCCTCTGCTTTCTCCCCAGAAACAATTGAAGATGAAACTGCTGAGCCTTCTGATGATGACAATATTCATCCTGCCCAATGATGGAGGATTTCGAAATCCATACGATGCTTGAGCCATCTTAGCCAACTGGATGGGGAAGCCTTGTGACTGAGGGGAACACATAGAAAACAGCCATTCGGGACCTCTATGATTACTACCACAATTGACTCTGGAGATAAGACTGCCTACTCACAGGCTCAAATTTCTCTAGTCACTGATGCTATACCATTCCAATGGGTCTGTGTACAAAAATCTAAGATCATACCTTTAATGAATGGCAAACCGGGACCCTGCCCTTATTCCAACTTTTATCAGACTATGCACTCTGCCTGTTATGATACAGTCCAACAGTGCACCTCCAATAATAAGACATACTGGACTGCTATTAAAAATTCAAGGATATCAGGTGGCACAAGTGGGTTTGTTTATTCAGGGTGATGGGGGATATGCCTCCTCCCCCTGTCTCGGCTCTGTAGGCCAAGATGTTTGGTGGGACATGGTAGCCCCTATTGGGTATTCCGATGGTGGGAGGATTTAAGATAAACTCAGAGAAAAACAGATTGAAAAACGCATAGAGGAACTCATACAGGCCCAATATCCAGAAATTAATTATCACCTATTGCCCTCCCTAAAAGTCGAGGTGCACTCTCTCTTGAACCCTTGACAGAATCCCTACTAGAAATGGTATTTGACCTACTAAATAAGAAAACCCCCTTGCTTGCTGAAGATTGCTGGCTCTGCCTTTGGCAGGGCTGCCCCCAGCCATTCGCTATTCCCACAAGTGCTATGAGGAGTCACCCTAGTAGTTGTTCTGCTACATTCCCCATCCATGTTCAACTTCTGCCTATCGTACTTAACAGAACTGGCTTTTGGGCTTCACCATCCCAGTATAATACCAACATAGATTTAGGAGCCATTCATCCCTCTTTTTGTGAGTCAAAGATAACTGAGCCTAACTCACAACTCTGACTGCCCTCTGGGATGGTCTTCATTTGTGGAGGAGGGATGGCTTACAGCTTCCTGCCAGCCAACTGGACCTGCCTCTGTGCCCCTGCTTCCCTAATCCCAGATGTGGACATAATCCCTGGGGATGAACCCCTTCCAGTGCCTTCTATTGATTATATTGGAGGGAAACCCAAGAGAGCTGGACAGAAGATACCTTTACTTGTAGAACTGGGGATATCCACAGAGGTAGCCACAGGTACTACAGGGATAGGGACTGCTGTCTATCTTTACCGAAAGCTCTCTTTACAGATGATTAATGATTTAAAGGCTGTGTCCAGTACTATCCTTGACCTCCAACAACAGCTCAACTCTTTGGCAGATGTTATCCTCCAAAATAGGAGAGGGCTAGATCTGTTAACTGCCAAAGAGGGATGGATTTGCTTATTCCTGCAGGAGAAATGATGTTTTTATGCTAACAGATTTGGAATCATCCAAGATAAGATCAAGAAACTCTAGGAAGACCTGGAGAGAAGACAGGACCTTCGAAATAATCCACTTTGAACGGGCTTTAATGGCCTTTTGCCCTATTTCTTCCCCCTGCTTGGACCTATCCTTCTATTCCTCCTCCTTACCCTTGGGCCCTATGTCATCAATAAGATTACACAGTTCATTCAGTAGCACATAGAGGCAAAAAGATCAATCAGGTCAAGGTTCATTACCACAGGCTTGCCACTAGGGGTTCCAACTCCTTCATGACTGGCCATCTTCCGATGAACATCCCTCCTCAGCCCTCCACATGACCAATGACCGGTAAGATCCCAAATAGCTAGGGACAACCTAAGACAGGCCGTGGAGTGGTCCTTTGGCGACATAAGAACACAATAGCCAATGATGGGTAAGACCTCCAAAAGGAGACAACCTAAGACAGGGGTCATATCTCTAGTTCACCATTACAAAAACAAAAGTGGGAGATATTGGGCTTCATAGAGCCTGGGTCTGAGGCCTGGTGGAACTTCCTAAGCCTGACTAAAGTTTGACACCTGTCTCTGGCCTGCGACTTCCACATCAGGGTGACTCAGCACATCCTGGGAAAAAAATAGCCCGTCTAGTTACTGGTTCCGTAGTCACACCTTATTGGCCCTTACACCTCGCCCCACCCCTATACCTCCACCTCTTCCTTCAACTCTACATAAGTGCCTGCTTGATACAATAAATTGAGTTTCTGCTTCGACAGATCTCCCAGCCTGAAGTGTCTTTCCCCAGTGGCGAGGGGGTCTGGGCTGCTGACACTCACCATCCCACTCAGCCCAAGGGTGCAGCCGGCTGGACCAGCGCACCCCTTGCGTTATCTGCCGGACCTGGAATTCTATAACCACTATGAGCTCTGTATGATGACTATAAGCTCTCTATGACCAGTGTGAGCTCTCCGTGATCACTATGAGCTCTCAATGACCACTATTAGCTCTCTATGAATACTATAAGATATCACCACTTTGAATCATCTATGACTACTTTGAGCTCTATGACCACTGTGAGCTCTCTATGAGCACTATGAACTATGACTATTGTGAGATGTCTACGACCATTATGAGTATAACCACTGTGAGCGCTACATAAGCACTATGTGTTATGACCACTGTGATCTCTCTATGATGTGTATGAATTCTCTATGATCACTGTGAGCTCTCTATAGCAACTGTGAGCTCTCTATGATCACTATGACCTCTCCATGACTAACTTAAGTTATCACAAGAGCACTAAATGACCACTGTGAGCTATGACCACTGAGTTCTCTATAATTATGAGCTCTCTTTGACCACTGTGAGCTCTCTATGATCTTTGTGAGTTCACTTTGACCACTGTGAACTGTGACCACTGTGACCTCTCTGTGACCTCTGTGAGCTCACTTTGACCACTGTGAGCACTTTTGAACCACTCAGATCTCTATGAAAACTGTGAGATATAACCTCTGTGAGATCTCTATGAACACTATGACCTCTCTATGACCACTTTGAGATCTGTATGATCACTATAATCTCACTTTGACTACTGTGATCTCTTTATGACCACTGTGAACTCTCTTTGACCACCGTAAGCTCTCCATGACCATTATGAAATATTACTACTGTTAGCTTTATATGAACACTATGAGCTATGACCACTGTGAGCTCTCTATGAACACTATGATCTGAAGAGTGTGAACTGCCTATGACCACTTTAAGCTCTCTATGACAACACGGAGTTCTCTGTGACCTCATTGAGGTATGTGTGGTCACCAGGTACTCTCTGTGATCATCATGAGCTATGATAACTGTGAGCAAACTATGACTACTGTGAGCTCTCTATGACCACTGTGACATCTCTATGTTGACTTTGTGGTCTCTAAGACTATTATGACCTATGGCCTTTATGAGCTTTCTTTGACCAGTGTGAGCACTATATTTCCATTATTATCTCTCTATTGCTACTGTGAAGTATAACCACTGTGAGCTCGTTATGAGCACTGTAGGCTCTTTATGAGTACTATGACTTATGACCACTTTGAGCTCTCTATGTGCACGATGAGCTGTGAGCACTTTATGACCACTGTGAGCTGTGAATGCTGTGAGCTCTCTATGATGACTATGGACTATGATTGCTGTGGGTTCTCTATGACTAATATGAGCTGTCTTTGTCCACTGTGAGCTATACTGACTAGTTTGAACTATGATTATTATGAACTCTTTATAACTTCTGTGAGTTATCTATGACCATTGTAGCTCTCTATGAGCAATATGACCTATGACATCTGTGAGTGCTCTATGACGACTATGAGCTATGACCACTATGAGCCCTCTATGGACTCTTTGCACTCTTTTCTACCATTGTGGATTTGCTATAAGCACTATGTTCTATGAATACGGTGAGCTGTCTATTGTAATTCTGAGCTCTTTATGACCACTGTGACATCTTTATGGCCACTTTGAGCTCTCTTGATCACTGTAAATTCCATATGACCACTGTGAGTACTCTATGACCATTATGAGCTTTTTGTGACAACCATGTGCTATGACCACTGTGAGATCTCTATAACCATTATGAGCTTTTTGTGGCAGCTATGAGCTATTAACACTGTCAGCTCAATGTGACCATTATGAGGTTTGACCACTGTAAGCTCTCAATGACCACTATGAGCTATAACCACTGTTGTTTCTGAATGGCCACAATGAGCCCTTTATAATGACTATCACATTTCTAGTATCACTTTGAGCTCTCTATGATCACTGTGGGCATCCTATGACAACTGTGAACTCCCTTTGAGCACTATGATCTATGACCACTGTGAGCTCTCTATGACCACTATGAGCTATGAATATTATGAGCTCTCTATGTCCATTATGATTTATGACCACTGTAAATCCTCTATCAGGTATAAGGTATAACCACAGTGAGTTCTCTATAATGATTATGAGTTTCTTATCACCACTGTGAGCTGTGACTACTTTGAGCCTTCTGGGACCACTGGGAATTTTGGGCACTGAGAGCTTTCCATGACTTCTGTGATCACTCTGTGACCACTGTGAGCTCTCTATGATGACTATGAACAGTGGCCACTGTGAGGTCTCGACCATTGTGAGCAATGTGCACTGTGAACTCTCTATGACCACTCTGAGATCTCTTTGAACAGTAAGAGATGTGACCACTGTGAGCTCTCTAGGAGCACACTGATCTATGAACACTGTGAGCTCTCTATGACCCTACAAGCTCTCTTTGAACATTATGGACACTGATGATTTTAATCTATGACAACTTTGAGATTTCTATGACCACCATGAGTTCTGAAAACTGTGAGCTCTCTATGACCAGTATGAGCTCTCTATGACCATTATGAGCTCTCTATGATCTTTGTCAGCTATGACCACTATGATCTCCTATTGATTACTGTGAGCTCTCTATGACCATTGTGAGCTCTGTATGTCATACATGAGCTATAACCACACTGAGCTGTCTAGTACCACTATGAGCTGTGAGTACTATAAGCTCTCTATGACCACTGTGAACTATGAGCAGAGCTCTCTATCACCATTATAAGGAATGAAATCTGTGAGTACTCTGATCACTGTGAGCTAAGAGCACTTCGAGTTCTCTATGACCACTATGATATATAACCACTGAGTTCTGTATCAGCACAATGAGCTATGATCTCTATGAGCTCTCTATGACAACTGACTTTTCATGACGACTGTGAGCTCTTTTAGAGCAATATGACATTTGATTATTGAGAGCTCTCTATGACCACTATAAGCTATTTATGACCACTATGAGCTAAGACCACTGTGAGATCTCAGTGTCCATTATGAGCTTTCTATGACCTCCATGAATGGTCTGTGACCAATTTGAGTTTTCTATGACAACTGTGAGTTCTCTATGACTGCTATGAGCTATTACCACTGTGAGCTCTCTGTGCCCAATGTGAGCTATGACCACTCTGATTCTTCTATAACCATTGTCAGCCCTCTAGGACAACTATGATCTATGACTGTGAACTCTCTATGACCATTGTGAACACTCTATGACTAATGTGAGCTCTCTATGACAACTCTGAGCTCTCTATGATTCATTGCTAGGAGCAATGAACACTGTGATCTCTTTGTGACTACTGTGAGTTATGACAACTGTGAGACTTCTATGAACAATATGAACTCTCTAGGACAACTATGAACCATGACCTCTGTGAGCTCTTTGTGACCATTATGGGCTATGACCATTATGACCTCTCCTTGACCATGATGAAATATGACATCTGTGAGCACTCTATGAAAACTCTGAACTCTCTATGACAAATGTGATCTATGACCCCTGTTATCTTTGTATCACCACTATGAGCTATGACCACTTTGAGCTCATTATTACCACTATGAGCTCTCTTTGAGCACTATGAGCTATGACCACTGTGAGCTATCTGTGACCACTTTGACCTATGAACTGTGAGATCTCTATGGCCCCTATAACCTATGACCACTGTGAGATCTTTATGACCACTATAAGCTATCACTACTGTGAACTCTCAATATCCATTATGAGCTCTCTAAGAACACTGTGTGTTATGACCACTGTGAGCTCTCTAAGAGCATTATGAACTATGGACACTGTGGTCATATCTCATAGTGGTCATGTAGAGGTCACAATGGTCATAGCTCACAGTGCTCATAGGGAGCTCATATTTATCATTGCTCACATAGGTCATAGGAAGCTCATAGGCATAGCTCATAGCATCATATAGTGCTCACAGTGTTCACAGGTCACAGTGGTCTTAGAGCACTTACAGTAGTCATAACTTATAGTGCTTATAGAGAGCTCACAGTAGACATAGAGAGCTCACATTAGTCATAGAGAGTTCACAGTTGCCATAGCTGATAGTGGTTACAGAGAGTCAGAGTGGTTATTGCTTATAGTGGTCATAGAGAGTTCACAGTGATAATAGCTCATAGTGGTCGTATAGAGCTCACAATGTTCCTAGACTACCAATAGCTCCCATAATTCTCAGAGGCTATAGAGAGCTCACAGTGCTCATAACTCACAGTGCCTATAGAGAGCTCACAGTTGTCCTAGTTCACAGTGGTCGTAGTGAGCTCATAATGGACAATGATAATTTACAGTGTTCATAGCTCATAATGATCATAAAGAGAGCACAGTGGTCATAGAGAGCTCACAGTGATAAAAGCTTATAGTGGTCATATAGAACTCACAATGGTCCTAGATAAACTACTCATAATGGTCATAGCTCACAGAAGTTATAGAGAGCTCACAGTGTTCATAGCTCACAGTGGTCATAAAGAGCTCACAGTGGTCAAAGAGTGTTCACAGTGATCATAGCTCATAGTTGCCATAGAGAGCTCACAGTGGTCGTAGAGAGCTCTAAGTGGTCATGGAGAACTCACAGTGGAAAAAGAGAGTTCACATTAGTTATAGAGAGCGAACAGTGGTCATAGGAGATACTGGTCATAGATAGCCCATAGTTGTCAATGCTCACAATAATCATACTTTGTTCAGATTTTCACAGATCATTCAAAATATTCATAGATAGCTCATAGTCGTCATAGAGAACTCACAGTAGTCATATAGTGTTCATAGTGGTCATACAAAACTTACAGTGGCCATAGATCATAGTATTCATAGAGATCTCATAGTGGTGAAAGAAATCTCACAGTGATCATAGCTCATACTGGTCATAGAGAGCTCATAGTGGTCATAGACAGCTCACAGTGGTCACATCTCATGATGGTCAGAATGAGCATAGAGTGGTTGTATAGGATTCACAGTAGTCACATCAGATAATGGTCATAAAAAGCTAAGTCTGGTTATCACATTTGTCACAGAGAACTCACAGTGGTCATAGGTCAATTGTTCCAATGATGGTAATAAATAGGTCATAGTTTTCATATCTCATAGTAGTCATGAAGAGCTCACAGTGGTCATAGAGATCTCACAGTGGCAGTAGCTCATATTGGATATAGAGAGCTCACAGTGATCATAGAGAGTTCATAATGGACATTTTAGCTCACAGTATCCATAGCTCATTGTGGTCATATTTCACATCCTGTGCCAACTAGGATGGTAAGATAAGATCACAACCTGGAGAAGAGAACTTCAAGGAAGCATCTTCTGGAAACAGGACATGACTTATTTTGGAATAAATAATAAAGACAAAAAACATATGGGTATTGTCAGGCTTGCAGCCTGCTCTTTGGGATGGGCCATTGCTAGGGGCCTGAGTTGTTGTTAGGAACCACTCCTCTTCGAGTCTTGCCTCTTATCTTTGATAGACAAGTTCCTCTGTATTTGTGATTGTTCATGCCTCCTATCGCTGATATTCTATCTATTTCCAGGTGTCTTTTTGATTTTTTCCCAAAACTACCTAGGTTATCACCTACCCCTAGGTTCTTGTCCCTGGAACTAGAGATGTCAAATAAATTTGCCTTAAGTCTTTTGCTTCCTAAATAAAAAACAAGCCTATTTTTAACTTTAAATTAAATTATGACTAGAAATTTCATGTTCAGTCATAACAATAAATAGACCTGTTAGGCAGAATATATATGCTGATTTTTTAAAATTTTTTATTATTATTTTATTTTATAATATTATTTATATCATATTATTATTATTATTATTATTTATTCAATTGTGCATGTGTGTACGTGTGTGTATGTCTGTATGTGTGTAGAACCACGGACGAATTCGGGAATCACCATGGACCGCCTCCACCTCCTCTTTACTCTGCCCTGGAGTTCACAGGCTCTGCCCTACCAGGACCAGAAACGCAGGCCTCCCCCTGCTTCTGCTCGGTGTCTATACGGGGTCTAGGATCCAAACTCATGACCGTCCATCTGCAAGGCAGAGACTTAACCTCTGAGCCACTCTCCAGCCCCTGTATATGCTGATTTTAAAGAAATAAGAGAACAACCTTGTCATAGTTAAGCACATGTGCCTACTTGACTATTGAAGGTTTGAGATCTGGGCACAGTTGTAGAGAGCTGATAGTTGAGTTAAGCCCAGAGCAAACCTGAAGGAGATTCTAGCTGATGGAGAAGACCCAGGCCATGGTGAGTTGGACTAGGCCTTGGACAAATCACAGAGAGTTGGTTGAGAGAGTTTGCATCCTTCTGTTCACTTGGCCAGGCATGCTGTCTGGCAAGTAGGGATTGTTCATCTCTCATCTCTCAGCTGTTACATGGTGATGGTGTGACCAGTTCCCTCGGTCTTGGCATTGGTGCATGCTCTCCCAACAAGCTGGACTGAGAACTGTAACTAGGAATCATAGAGAGAATAAACCCCTTGTTCCCTTAAGCTGTTTGATGGTGATTATCAGCAACTATACAGGCTGACTGCAACAAACCTCAAGAGTCCTAAAACATAAGTGGTTAGAATTTTCTCAAAAATATGACTCTTGTTAAAGTAATTCAGAAATTCTCCAAATATGAAAGTATGCCATCTGTTCACTAAAGTCAGTATACAACTATTTTTATAGAGCACATAATTGAAAATAATAATAAAATATTCTTAAAATTAATACAAAACTTTTTTATAGAGCAGATGACTTAATAAAAATAGAAAAAAAATAAATGCTAAAATTGTTCCTACAACTATATCCTAATATAGGCCAGCTTAAATAATAACAGCCAGAATCTGATACCCTAAAAAAGAAAAAAAATGTATGACATGTGCCCAATTACAATTTACAAGAATGTATAATAGATATAAATTAAAAAGAAGCTCAACCTCAGTATATTTTAACTAAATCTCATATAAAATCTGTGCTGCAATGGTCATACTTAACTCATACAACAATACAGACTTAGACCCTGTGTCTGTTCTGTGGGACATTGTAAAATAGATAAATTTAGAGAGACTGAGGAGTTTGGAAAAAACCTGTTGGAAGGCTGGGAAAAAAACTGTTGAGATGTGATAAAGATTTGTTTGGGTCTCACCCTCAGATAATGAATTAGGTTCTTAAAGAATGTTTATCCTAAAGATGATTCCTGCTGATTAGAAGGATACCTGTCTGTCTGCAGGTGCAGCATCCTTTGCCCCAAAATTTTCTAATATAAAAACTGCTACAGGGGGCTGGAAAGGTGGTTCAGGAGTTAAGCCTCTGCCTTGCAGTTTGAAGTTCTTCAGTTCGGATCCTTAACCCCATGTATAGATGCCAGACAGAAGCGGGGGTGGCCTGCTTTTCTGGTCCTGGTAGAACAGAGCCTGTGAATACCGGGGCAGAGTAAATAAGGAGAGGTGGAGGCGGTACATGGTTGTTCCTGAATTTGCCTGTGGTTCTACACACACACACGTGCATACATGCACAATACACACAAATGTGCACACATGCACAATTGAATAAATAATAATAAAAAAATTTTAAAAATTCAAATAAAATAGATTCAGATTCACCTAGCCTAGAGTTGTGTGTGTCTGTCTCTCATCCTCTGACTCTTTGCCACACTTGGTCGAGGGGAGTCCTGGATTCAGAGGCTGCAGCATAGACTTCAGCAGTCGTAGAGAGCTCATAGTAGTCATAAAAGCTCACAGGGCTCATAAAGCTCATAGTGGTCATAGAGAGCTCAGAGTAGCCATAGCTCACAGTGGTCTTAGAGAGCTCATAATGGACAATGAGAGCTAATAGTGGTCATGACTCATAGTGTGCACATAGAATTCACGGTGCTCATTCCTCCTGTGGTCATAGAGAGCTCACAGTGGTCACATAGAGCTCAAAGTGGTCATAGACAGCTTGCAGTGTTCATAGCTCATAATGGTGATACAGAGCTAACAGTGCTCTCGAGAGCTCACAGTGTTCCTAGCTCATAGTAGTCATAGAGAGCTCACAGTGGTCTTAGATCATAGAGAGCTTGCAGGGGTTACAGCTAACAGTGGTCATAGAGAGCACACAGTGCTCATAGCTAATAGTAGTCATTAAGAGGTCACAGGGATCAGAGAGTGCTAACAGTAGCCATAAAGAGCTTACAATGGTCATTGCTCACAATGGTCGTAGAGAATTCATAATCATCATAGAGAACTCACATGGTCATAGTTCTTATTGGTTATAGAGAGCTCACAGTGGTCAAAGAAAGCTCATAATGAACAATGAGAACTCACAGTGGTCGTAGCTCATAGTGGTAATAGAGATCTCACAATGGTCATAGCTCATAATGATCATAGATAGATCAAAGTGGTCATAGACAGCTCAGAGTCACCATAGCTCATAATGGTCATGAAGAGCTCACAATGGTCATAGCTTATAGTGGTCATATAGAGTTCACAGTGGTCAAAAGAACTCATTGTTAAAATAGAGATCTCATAGTGATCATAGCTTACAGAGGTCATAGAGAACTCATAGTGGTCATACAGATCTCACAGTTTTTATAAATTATAGTGCTCATAGAAAGCCTCAGTGATCATACAGTACTCAGAGTGGTCCTAAATCTTAGTGCTCTTAGAGAGCTCACAGTGGTCATTGACATCTCACAGTGATCATAGGTAGAGCAAAGTGGTAATAGAGAGGTCATAGTGGTTGTAGAGAGCTCACAGTTGTCATAGAGAGCTCATAGACATCACAGCTCACAGAGGACATACAGGACTCACAGTGGTCATAGCTCACAGTGGTCATAGACAGATCACAGTGGTCAAAGCCCATAGTGGTCATAAAGAACTCACAGTGGTCATAGCTCAAAGAAGTAATAGAAAGGTCACAATGGTCATAGATCCTATTGCTCACAGAGAGCTACAGTAGTCATAGAGAGCTCAGAGTGGTCATAGGTTTTAGTACTCATAGAGAGCTCACAGTGTTTTTAGAGAGCTCATAGTGGTCACAGGAAACTCAAAGTGGTTGTAGAAAGGTCATGGTGGTCCTAGAGAGCTCACAATTATCATAGAGAGCCCATAGTTGTCACAGCTCACAAAGGTCATAGGGAGCTCCCAGTGGTTATAGCTCACAGTGGGTATAGAGAGCCCACAGTGGTCATAGCTCATAGTAGTCATAAAGGACTAGCAGGTGGTCATAGCTCATAGAGTAAATAGAAAGATAACAATGGTCATAGGTCGTATTGCTCATAGTGAGCTAGACTGGTCATAGAGAGGTCAAAGTACTCATGTAGAACTCAATGTGTTCATACAGAAGTCACTCTGGTCATACCTTATAGTTTTCATAAAGACCTCACAGTGGTCATAGCTCACAGCTGTCCTAGAAAGTTCATAATGGACATAGAAACCTCACAGTGTTCATAGCTTTTAGTGATCATAGAGAGCTCACAGTGGTCACAGTTCATAATGGTCATAAAGAGCTGACAGTAGTAATACCTGAAAGTGATCAGAGAGAGTTCACAGTTGTCATTGCTCACAGTGGTCAAAGAGAGCTCAGCTCACAGTGCTCATAGTTCATATTGATCAGAGAGAGCTCACAGTGGTCAGCGAGAGTTCACAGTGGTTATGGATATCTCACAGTGTTCATACAGAGCTCAAAGTCATCACAGAGAGGTCACGGTGATCATAGAGAGCTCACAGTGGTCACTTAGAACTCAAAGTGGGGCTACAGAGGTCACAGTGATCATAGCTCATAGAGGTCATAGAGAGATTACTGTGCTCATAGAGATCTCACAGTGGTCATAACTCATGGTGGTCATAGAGAACTCAAGATGATCATAGCTGTCTGTGGTCATAGAGCTCCTAATGAAATACAGTGTGCTCACAGTGTTCATAGCTCATAGTGGTCATAGGTAGTAGTACTCAAACAGAGCTCACAGTAGCTATACAGAGCTCATAAGGGACATAGATAGCTCACAGTGGTCATAGCTCATAGTGGTCATAATGAGGTCACAGTGGTCAGAGATGACAGTGGTCTTAGTTCACAGTGGTCATGGAGTGCTCCCAGTAATCATAGCTCAGTGGTTATAGTGAGCTGACAGTGCTCATATCTCACAGTGACATAAAGAGCACATAATAAACAATAAGGGCTCACAGCAATTATAGCTCAGTGGTCATAGACAGCTGACAGTGCTCATATCTCACAGTGGTCAAAAAAAGCACGTAATAAACAATGAGCGCTCACAGTGGTCACAGCTGTCAATGGTCATAGAGAGCTCATAGTGGTGATAGACATCTCAAAGTGGTCATGGTTCATAGTAGTCATAGAGAATGCACAGTGATTATTGAAAGCTTACAGTGGTCATAGCTCATAATGGCCATAAAGAGATCACAGTGGGGGCTGGAGAGGTGGCTCAGGGGAAAAGCCTCTGCCTTGCAGGTCGAAGGTCATGAGCTCAGATCCTAGATCCCACATATAGACACCGGACAGAAGGGGGGCAGCCTGCATTTCTGGTCCTGGTAGGGCAGAGGCTGTGAACCCCAGGGCAGATAAGTAAACAAGAAGGAGTTGGAGGCAGTCTATGGTGGTTCCCAAATTCGCCCGTGGTTTTACAAATATACATACACATACATACAAATACATGCACAATTGAATAAAAATTTTTAAAAAAGAGTTAACAGTGGTCAGAGCTCACAGGATTGACAGAGATTACACAGTAGTCAAAGGTCATTGTGGCCATAGATAAGTCACAGTAGACATACATTCCAATAATCACAGAGAACACATATTGAACAATGAGAGCTCATGATGCTCATAGCTTACAGTAGTTACAGAGAACTCTCAGTGGTCATAGGTCATACTGATCATTGAGTGCTCTCAGTGTTCATAAATCATAGTTGTCGCTTTTTTTACACCCCACCCCGCTCCGCTGGTCAGGACGGGCGCGCCCGGTCCAGCTGGGCCTCACCCCGCGCCCTAGGTGGTGGTAAGTCTCCACCCAGCGCACCGCCCACCAGGACCCCAGGTCAGCCCACAGGAAACCAGCTCTGACTCCAACCATCCAGCCGGAGCCGTACGTGCGGGGCCGAGGGACGAGGAGGACCTCCCCCTGTGCCGTGGCCCTGCCCCAGCTGCCCTCGGGTTAAATAGCTCCACGCCGACGCCCCCATCCTCCCTTTACACCCCACCCCGCTCTGCCGGTCGGGACGCTCCGCCAGTCGGGACGCGCAGGCAGTCCAGCCGGGCCTCACCCCGCGACGTAGGTAAGTCTCCACCCGCGCCCGCCCACCAGGACCCCAGGCCAAATAATTCAGTTTAGTAAAATTGAGAGATCTTAAGAGTTAAAATGACAATGCCAAAGTCAAAGTGCAAATCCATGAGAAGCAACACTCAAGTAAACAAATTTCCCACTGAAGAAATTAATCCCATAATGTTACACTCCAACCAGAACAAACCCGTGGAAAAAGACCAAGAAGGCCTCACCCAGGATAAAGACTTTCAAAATATGATCATTACCATGTTCAATACTATGAAAGAGGAAATCCGGGAGGAATTACATAATCGAATCAATCGCTTTGAAGAGGAACACAACAGACATCTGGAGGAGTTGAGAAAAACAGTGCAAGAAACAAAAAGTGGCATAGAGCAGTTAAAACAAACTCAAGCAGAGTTTAAAACTGAGCTAAAAGACAAGTTATCTTCAACCCAGAATGCCACAGAGAGTCTTATCAACAGAACTAACGAAGCAGAAAACAGAATTTCAGACCTTGAAGATAAAGTGGGAGTACTAACCAGCTCAATGGAAGAGGTTGTTAAAGCCAAAAAGATACTTGAGAGAAATATCCCAGAGATATGGGACACCCTGAAAAAGCCTAACATGCGTATTCATGGAATACCAGAGCAAGAATCTCAAAATACCACCCCTGAGGAAATTTTTCAAACGATCATCAAGGAAAACTTTCCTCATCTAAAAAAAGAGAGGCCCATCCATATACAAGAGGCATTCAGCACCCCAAACAGATACGACCAAAATAGAAGCACGCCCCGGCAAATAATAGTTAAAACACTCCACATTCGAGATAAAGAACTGGTGCTGAGAGCTTCAAGGGAGAAAAAACAAGTCACTTTTAAAGGTAAACCTATTAAAACAACAAATGACTTCTCAGTCAAAACAGTAAAAGCAAGAAGAGCTTGGAGTGACATACTTCAAGTATTGAATGAGCAAAAATGTCAACCCAGGCTGATTTACCCTGCAAAACTATCAGTCATGATCGAGGGAGAAAGAAAAATTTTCCAGCACAAAAACAACTTTAAGGGATACATGTCCATCAAATCAAGCCTTCAAAAAATGCTAGAAAGGATATTCAAGCGTGAAGAAAAAAACAGGCATATCGAGGAGAACAGAAGGCAAATATAACACCATTAAAAACGAAGCAATATACTTATAAAAGCTACTAAACATAATAAATGTCTGGAATTAACAACAGTTTCTCCATTATAACACTAAATGTTAATGGAATTAATTCACCGATCAAGAGACACAGATTACAAACTTGGATTAAAAATCACAATCCATCAATCTGCTGCCTGCAGGAAACCCATCTCACCACAAAAGATAGGCACGCTCTAAAAATAAAAGGCTGGTCAACAATTCTACAAGCAAATGGAAGCAGAAAACACGCAGGGGTAGCCATTATGCTATCAGACAAAGTGGACATCAAACCAAAGAAAATTATAAGAGACACGGATGGATACTACATTTTAGTCACAGGTACAATTCACCAGGAAGACTTCACAATACTGAACATATATGCACCCAATATGGGCCCCTCCACGTTCATTAAGAAAACCCTACAGCATCTAAAGCAAGAAATCAACCCCCAAACAATAATTCTTGGGGACTTCAAAACCACCCTCTCAACATGGGATAGATCGACAGGTCAAAAGCTTAACAGAGACAGTTTGGAACATAATCAAACCCTGAAAGAAATGGACCTTACAGATCTCTATCGACCTTTTCACTCACGCACCAAAGAATACACATTTTTCTCAGCAGCACACGGAACTTTCTCCAAAATAGATCACATATTGGGCCACAAAATGAATCTATACATATACAAGAAAGTTGAAATTCTAACCTGTGCCCTATCAGACCACCACGGCCTAAAGCTAGACATCCACAACACATCAAACAAGAGAAAATACACTAACACCTGGAAACTTAACACTATGGTGCTGAATGAGAACTGGATTCAGGAAGAAATTAAAAAGGAAATTCAAGATTTCCTGAAAGTGAATGATAACGAAAATACAACTTACCAAAATCTCTGGGACACAATGAAAGCTGTTCAAAAGGTAAGTTCATAGCTCTTAATGCCTACATCAAAAAAATGGAAACATCACAAATAAACAACTTAACAATGCAGCTTAAAGCTTTAGAGAAACTAGAGCAATCTGATCCCAAAAGTAGTAGAAGAGAGGAGATTAGCAAAATAAGGAGAGAAATATCTGAAATCGAGATTAAGAAAACGATAGAAAAAATCAAGCGGTCAAAAAGCTGGTTCTTTGAAAAAATCAATAAGATTGATACACCCCTAGCTAAACTAACCAAAAGAAAGAGAGAGAAAACCCACATTAACAAAATTGGAAATGAACATGGAGTTATCACTACTGATACCCAAGAAATCCAGAGAATTATAACATCATATTTCAAAAACTTATACTCTGTGAAGTTTGACAACACAAAAGAGATGGATGAATTTCTAAGTAAACACAACTTACCTAAATTGAATCAGGAAGTTGTGAATTATTTAAATAGTCCTATAACATATAAGGAAATTGAGGAAGTAATCTCGAATCTTCCCACCAAAAAATGTCCTGGACCAGATGGATTCAGCACAGAGTTCTACCAGACATTTAAGGAGTTAATAACACCAGTACTCCTTAAACTGTTCCATCAAATAGCAAAGGAAGGAACACTACCAAATTCCTTCTATGAAGCTAATATCGTTTTAATCCCAAAACCTAATAAAGATTCACTTAAAAAAGAAAACTATAGGCCGATCTCCCTGATGAACACAGATGCAAAGATTCTCAACAAAGTCTTAGCAAATCAAATTCAAAAACATATTAAAAAGATCATTCACGGGGACCAAGTAGGCTTCATCCCCGGCACACAAGGTTGGTTCAACATACGCACATCAATAAATGTAATTTATCATGTAAACCAGTCCAAAGTCCAAGACCACATGATACTCTCGATAGATGCAGAAAAAGCTTTTGACAAGATCCAACAGCCTTTTATGAGCAAAACGCTAGAGACAGTAGGAATGGAAGGAACCTTTATCAATATAATAAAAGCTATATACAACAAGCCCATAGCAAGGATTATACTCAATGGGGAACAATTGGAAGCATTCCCACTTCAATCAGGAACTAGTCAAGGCTGTCCACTCTCACCACTTCTATTCAATATTGTATTTGAAGTCTGAGCTGAAGCCATAAGACAAGAAAGGGACATAAGAGGGATTCAAATCGGGAAGGAAGAAGTCAAGCTATCCCTATTTGCAGATGACATGATCCTATACCAGAGTGATCCCAAAAACTCCAACAGGAAGCTCCTGGAACTAATTGAGAAGTTCAGCAGGGTGTCAGGATACAAAATAAATGTGCAAAAATCAGAGGCCTTCCTATATGCCCAGAATGAAAGCAGTGAAAAAGCCTTGAGAGAAACCATCCTATTTATTATAGCCCCTAAAAAAATGAAATACCTTGGTATAAACCTAACTAAGGAGGTAAAAGACCTTTACAGTGAAAACTTTAAAACCCTAAAGAAAGAAATAGCAGAAGACACCAGAAGGTGGAAAGACCTCCCTTGTTCCTGGATTGGCAGAATCAACATCGTTAAAATGACCATTCTACCAAAGGCAATATACAGATTCAATGCTATACCAATCAAAATCCCAAAGCAATTCTTCAAAGAAGTTGACCAAACAATCTCAAAGTTCACATGGAGGCACAAAAGACCCAGGATAGCAAAAACAATCCTGAGTAACAAAAACATAGCTGGAGGTATTGCCATACCAAACCTTAGTCTATACTACAAATCCATAGTTGTAAAGACAGCCTGATACTGGCTCCAAAACAGACACACAGATCAATGGATAAGGATTGAAGACCCAGATATAAGCCCACAAAGTTACAGCCATTTGGTCTTTGACAAAGGGGCCCAAAGAATCCAATGGAAAAAGAACAGCATCTTTAACAAATGGTGCTGGCAAAACTGGATCTCCACATGCAAAAGATTAAAGCTGGACCCGTACTTGTCACCATGTACAAGACTTAATTCCAAATGGATCAAGGACCTTGATATCAGGCCAGAGACTATAAAAACCATAGTTCAAAGGATAGGGAACTCCCTCTAGCTGATTGGGCTAGGCCAACAATTCCTAAACAGACATCCAATGGCACAATCACTGCTACCAACTCTCAACAGTTGGGATCTTGTGAAATTAAAGAACTTCTGTTCAGATAAAAAGATTATAACGTGAGCTCAAAAGCAACCCACAAAATGGGAGAAAATCTTCACTAACCAAACATCTGATAGAACTCCGCTGGCCAGAGTGCACAAAGAACTTAGAAAACTAAACACCAAGGAAACCAATGGCCCAATTAAAAAATGGGCCATGTAACTTAAAAGACACTTTACCAGGGATGAAATTAAAATGTCTAACAAATATCTTAAAAAATGCTCCACTTCTTTAGCCATCAGGGAAATGCAAATCAAAACTTCCCTGAGATATCATCTCACCCCGGTCAGGATGGCAAAAATTCACAATACAAACAACAACAAATGCTGGAGAGGATGTGAAGAGAGGGGAACTCTCCTACATTGCTGGTGGGAATGCAGGCTCATACAGCCACTCTGGCGAGCCGTCTGCAGATTCTTAAAGAAAGTAAAGATTGAAATGCCATATGACCCTGCAATTCCACTTTTGGGTATAACCCCCCATACAGCAGAGGTTCACCTCAATAGCACAAGCACGACCATGTTCATAGCAGCACTGTTTACAATAGCAAAGTCATGGAATCAGCCCAAATGTCCAACAGTTGACGAGTAGATAAGGAAACTGTGGTACATCTATACAATGGAGTACTACTCAGCCATCAAAAATGATGAATTACTGGAATTTGCTGGGAAATGGATGTCATTAGAAACAATTATATTAAGTGAAGTATCCCAGACCCAGAAAATTAAGCACCGTATGTACTCCCTAATAGGTGGCTCCTAATACCAAACCCACACAGCCCACCTAGAGACAGTAATTCCAAGGATTATGAACAGGAGGGATGGGGTAGGAGGGCCACACCAGAAACAAGGAGAGAAGGGACCATGTTACAGCAGGGAAAATAGGCCTCCACCAAGGACCCAAATAAGTAATGAGACATCTGATTAAGTTCACAGACTTTTCTTCCTGATCATTTACTACTGAGGGGGAGTGATCTCACCAGAAGAGGAGGGCATATAGTCTGGCAGATAAAAAGTAACCATTTTTCAAATGGCTGATAGACCCCTCCCTTACTGTGGTTTCCCACTTTTATTACATCTACCTTTGAATGTGCTTTTATCACAAGACTCTAACAGCTTTTTTTCTCTGGCCAGGGGGTAACATACAATGCCCACCAGGATGGAGTGAAGGGCATTGCAGGAGCAGCAAAAACTGCAAAAGAAAATCAACAAACCACAATCCAGAACTTCAGAGACTCTATATCAACCACCTAGAACTAGGCCAGCTTAGTCTCTCCCCATCTTGAAGCTCAGGGAAATTTGCGGAAGAGGGGGCTGTAAGAGTGTAAGAGCATAAGGATGGGAGGAGCAATGATATGTAAGATACTCTATACTAGTTAGGGCTGAAGCAATCATAATTGGACTTTGCATGCCCTGCGCATTGTCCAACACACTGTTGACCTCACAAAGTGTAGCATCTGCTAAAGGCACCAAGATCCTTGGAGGCAAAGGATTGGCAGCCACAGCAGTGCTCCTATACCTAAGGGGAACACGGGAAAGTGTTCAGGGAAAGGCCACTGGGTCCTTGTATGTCATCGGAGAGGAGGGCCCAGAGGAAAATCAGACATGCACAAGAAAGGACTCTCTGGGAATTGGGGTGGGAGGCACTGGGGGAGGGGGAGGGAGAAGGGTGGGAAGGTGGAGCAGGGGGTACGGGGGGAGGAGGAGGGAGGGAACTGGTGTACCTAATAAGTTTGTATGAGCTGAAATAAAAAAAAATTCCAATGGAACAAAATAAAATATGGCATTTCTTCATCCAATACTAAAAAAAAAAATTTTAGTTATCATACAGAACTCATAATGGTAATAGAAAGCTCATAGTTGTCATAGTGAGCTGACAGTGGTCATAACAAGCTCATAACGGACTTAAAGCTCATAGTGGTCATAGTTCTCATAGAAATCTCACAGTGGTCATAGATCATAATGGTGACAGAGCTTTCAAAATGGTCATAGATCGTAGTGTTCATAAAGAGCTTTCCCTGCTCATAGCTTACAGTGATCATAGACAGCTCACTGTGGTCACAGCACACAGTGTTCATAGAGAACTCATAATCTTCATAGAGTTCTCACAATTATCATAGCTCATAGTGGTGACAGATCATAGTGGTCATATCTCACAGTGGTCGTAAAGAGCACATAATAGACAATGAGTGTTCATAGTGATCATAGCTCACAGTAGTGATAGACAGCTCACAGTGGTCATACCTCAAATGGTCATAAAGAGGACATAATAGACAATGAGTGTTCACAGTGTTTAGAGTTCATAGTGGTGATAGACAGCTCACAGTTGTTATGGCTCATAGTAGTCTTAGAGAATTCACAGTGGTCACTGAGAGGTCATAGTAGTCATAGAGAACTCACAGTGAGCACAGAGAGCTTACAGTCGTCAAATCTCATGTTGTTTACAGGGATCTCAAAGTGATTATATCTCCTAGTGGTCATAAAGGGCTCATAATAGCTATAAAGAGCTCATAATAATCATAATTCACAGTCGTCACAGATCCCTCATATGATCATAGCTCATAGTGCTGTTAGAGAACTCACAGTGGTCATAGATCATAGTAGTCATGAACAGCTCACAGTGGTCATACCTCACAGTTGTCATAGAGAGTTCATAATGAACATCAAGTGCTCACAATGGTCATAGCTCAAATTGGTCATAATGTGCTCATAGTCTTCATAAGTTCCTTAAAGTGGTCATACAGAGTTCACAGTAGTCATACTCACATTGGTCATAACAATCTCACAGTGGTCATAGAGAGTTGACAGTTCTCATAGAGAGATCAAAGTGGTCATAGAGTGCTCTAAGTGGTCATACCTCATACTCATTCTAGAGAGTTCACAGTCATCATAGCTCAAAGTAGTCATAGAGAACTCACAATGTTCATACCTCACAACAGTTATAGAGAGCTCATAACAGACATGAAGAGCTCACAGTTGTCATATTTCATAGTTGTCATAAACATGTTACAGTGTTCACACCTTTAAGTGCTTATAGCAAACTCACAGGAGTCATAGCTCAAAGTGATCTTAGGGAGCTCACAGTGATCATAGTTCATAGTTGACATAGAGTGCTCACAAAGATCATAGCTCACAGTGTTCTTAGAGCTCATAAGGGACATAGAGTGGTCAAATCTCATAGTGGTTATTAAGAGCTCATAGAGTATAATAGCTCATAGTGCTCATATAGAACTCAGAGTGGTCATGCCTCATAGTTGTCAAAGACAGCTCACAGAGGTTGTAGCTCATAGTTGTCATGGAGAGCTTATAATTGTCTAAGCTCAAAGTGCTCACAGTGGTCATAGAGAGCCCATAGTGTTCATAGAGAGCTCAAATTAAATGTAGACAGGTCACAGAGGACCTTATAGTTGTCATAGTGAGCTCACAGTGATCATAGCTCATAATGGTCCTTGAGTGCTCATAGTAGTTATATATAGCTCACAGAGGTTGTAGCTTATACTCCTCTTAGAGAGCTCAGAATGGTCAGAGCTCATAGTGGCCCTAGAGAGCTCACAGTCATGATCGAGGTCTCACAGTAGTCATGGAGAGATCAGAGTGGTCATAGAGACCTCACAGTAGTCACAAAGAGCTCACTGTTGTCATAGATAAGCTCATAGTTGTCATAGCTCATAGTGGTCATACAAAATTCTTAGTGGTGATAGGTAGCTCACAGTGGTCCTAGCTCATAGTGGTCATAGAGAGCTAATAGTGCTCACACTTCACAGTGTTCATAGAAAGCTCATAATAGACAATGAGTACTCACAGTGGTCATACGTGATAATCATCACAGGTAGCTTATAGTTGTCATAGTTCACAGTGGTCTTAGAGAACTCACAGTGGTCATATACAGTGAACAGTGATCATAGGTCATAGTGGTCATAAAAAGGTCATAGCTCACAGTGTTGATAGATAATTATGGCACAGAGGACTCACAGTGGTCATAATTCATAATGGTCATAGAGAGCTCAGAGTGGTCATAACTCACAGCAGTCATAAAGAGCTCACAACGCTCATAGGTCGTATAGCTCCTAGAGAGCTACAGTGGTCACAGAGAGCTTACAGTGTCAGGATAAGCTCAAAGTGTTCATAGAGAGTTCACAGTGTTCATTGCTCATAGTAGTCATAGATAGCTCACAATGCTCATAGAGAGCTCACAGTGGTCATACCTCATAGTGGTCATACAGAGCTCACAGTGCCCAAAAAAAGCTCAAAATTGTCATAGAGAGTTCATAATGGTCATAGCTCATAGTGATCATAAAGAACTCACAGTGAATATAGCTCATGGGGGTCATAAAGAGCTCACAGCTCATAGCAAACAGTGGCCATAGAGAACTGATAATCCTCATCAAGAGCTCATGGGTGAGAGAGACCTGACACTGATCACAGCAAATAGTAGTGATAGAGAGCTCATAGCTAATAGTTGTCACAGTGCTCATAGAGAACTCAAAGTTGTCATGAAGAGGTCATAGTTGAGGTAGAGAGCTCATAGTGGCCATAGAAAGTTGTAAATGGTCACAGAGAGTTTGTAGTGGTCACAGAGACCTCACAGTGGTCATAGGTCATAATGCTCATAGAGAACTCACGGTGGTCAAAGAGAACTCACAGTGGTCATAGCTCTTAGTGGTCATAAAGATCTCACAGTGTTCACAGCTCATAGTGGTCATAGAAAACTCATAGTGGTCAAAAAGAGCTCAACATCATCATAGAGAGTTCATAGTGGTCATAGCTCATACTGGTCATAGAGAATTCACAGTGTTTATAGAGAGCTCATAATGGTTATCACTCACAGTGGTCATAGAGTGCTCACAGGTCATAAAGAGCTCACAGTGTTCATAGCAAATAGTGGCCATAGAGAACTGATAATCCTCATCAAGAACTCACAGTGGTCAAAGCTTATACTGATGAGAGACAGCTGACATTGGACATAGATGATAGTGGTTTTAGAGTTCCCAAGGTGGTTACAGAGAGTTTACAGTGGCCATAACTCATAGTGATCACTGAAAATTCACAGTAGTCCTAGCGCATGGTGGTCATACAGAAGTTAGAGTGGTCATAGAGAGCTCATAGTGATCATACAGAGCTTATATTGGTCATAGAAAGCGAACAGTAGTCATAGAGAGTGAACAGTGTGATAGCTCTTAGTTTAATGCAGAACTCACAATGGACAAAGAAGTCACAGAGGTCATAGTTCATAGGGGTCATATTAAGCCCACATTGGTCATAGAGGGCTCACAGTGCTCATAGAGAGCTCAAAGTGGTCACAAAGAGGTCATAGTTGAGTTAGAGAGCTCATAGTGGCCATAGAGATCTGAAAGTAGTCACAGAGAACTCACAGTGGCCATAGATCATAGTGCTCATAGACAGCTCACAGTGGTCAAAGACATATCATAGTGGTCATTGATCATGGTGGTCATAAAGGGCTTACAGTGGTCATACCTCCTAGTGCACATAGGGAATTGACAGTGATCATAGAGTGCTCACAGTGATCATAGAGAGCTCATAATGGACAAGAAGACATAACAGTGGTCATCAAGAGTTCACAGTGTTCATAAATCACAATGGTGATAGATAACTAACAGTCATCATGGCTCATGGTGGTCATAGAGAGCTCACAATGGTCATTAGGTATATTTTTCATACAGAGGTACAGTAGTCATAGAAAGCTCACGGTGGTCACAGAGAGCTCAAAGTAATCATAGAGAGGTCACAGTGGTCATGGCTCATAGAAGTTATAGAGAGCTCACAGTGATCATATATCATATTTTTCATAGAGAGCTACAGTGGTTAGAGAGAGATCATAGTGATCACTGAGAGCTCAAAGTGATCATAGAGAACTCACAGTGGCCATAACTCATAGTGGTCATAAAGATCTCATAGTGCTAATAGGTTATATTTTTAATAAAGAATTACAGTGGTCATAGACAGCTCATAGTGGTCATATGGACCTCACAGTAGTCATAGATCATAGTGGTCTTATAGAGCACATACTGGTCAAAGAGAGATCACAGTGATCACAGCTGATAGGGGTCATAGAGAGGTCACAATACTCATAAAGATCTCATATGTAACAATGTAAGAGTGTAATGGGGGCCCACAGAGACACTTGAGGACAGGAATAAGCTGGCGCGGAGTCAACAGCACAGACTCCAGGAGTCAGGTGAGTGGCAAAGCAGGCTCTCAGGCTTGTAGGCTCTCAGGCTTGCGGCTCATTTATTTTAAGTATCAGGCTGCTTATATACCCCACCCGACATCCCATAAGTCTCAGCATGAGTCTTTGCTGAGTTGTCCTGTCCAGATTGGTCCTCTCAGCCAGACAGTTTAACAGCACCAACTGTCTTTGCTCCGGAGAAGGGGTAGTCTTGTGAGTTTGTAGTCTTGCGAGATTTGTAGTCTCGTGAGATTTGTATGCTTAGCAGGAGGGAAGAGTCCAAGGAGCATCTCTGTGGTACAATCATTGTCTGTTCCTCCTACAATAGTGGTATAAATAGCTCACGGTTGTCAAGGTCCATAATGGTCATAAAGTGGTCCTAGTGGTAATAGTTCTCAGTGGTCGTGGGAGCTCACAAAGGACATAGAAAGCTCAACTCACAGTGGTCAAAGCTCATAGTGGTCACAGAGGTATCACAGGGATCATAGGTCATAATGCTCATAGAAAGTTCATAGTGGTCCTAGACAGCTCACTGTGATCATAGAGAGCTTACACTGTTCATAGAGAGCTCAAAGTGGTCACAGCAAGGACATAGTGTTCATAAACTGTAAACAGTTGTCATAGAGAGCTCTAAAATACCATTGTAAACCCTCTATGAGCACTGTGAGGTCTCTATGACAATGGAGCTCTGTATGACAGCTATGAGCTATGAACACAGTATGCTCTCTATGACAACTATGAGCTATGAGCACTATGAGTTCTCTAAGACCACTATAAGCTATGACCACAGTGAGCTCTCTATAACCTCTATGAGGTGTGACCACCATGATCTCTCTATGAACACTAGGAGCTCTTTATTACCACTTTGAGCTTTGAACAATGTGAGCGCTCTAATGGCACTATGAGTTCTCTATGACCACTATGACTATGACCACTTTTAGCTCTTTATGACCTCTGTGACCTATGACAACTATGAGCTCTCTATGACTACTGTGAGGTCTCTACACCACTATGAGATATGACCTAAGTTAGCTCTTAATGACCACTATGAGCTATGACCACTGTGAGCTCTCTATGTCAATTTTGAACTCTCTATGTTCACTGGGAACTATGACCACTGTGAGCTCTCTATGACCACTATAAGCAATGACAACTGTGAGCACTCTTTATAACTAATATTATCTATGGACACTGTGAGCTCTCCATATAAAAATAAGAGCTATGACCACTGTGAATTCACTTTGATCATTATGAGTTTTTTACTATGACTATGAGCTATGACCACTGTTAGTTCTCTATACTATGCACTATTACCGCTGTGAATGCTCTATGACCACTATGAGCTCTTTATGACAAGTGAGAGATTTCTATGAACACTGTGACCTCTTTATGATTATTTGAACTTATAAGTACCACTGTAAGCTATCTATGACTGCTGTGATATCTCTATGACCATAATTAGATCTGTATGACAGCTATGAGCTATGACCATCGTGAACTATCTCTAACCATTATCAGCTGTCTAAGACCACTAAGAGCCATGATGACTGTGAGCTCTCTTTGTCCTTTATGACTTCACTGTAACCACTATGACTTATGGCCACTGTGAGTTCTTAATGTCCATTATGTGCTATGAGCACTGTGAGCACTCCATGACTATTGTGAGCTCTCTATGACCACTTTGAGGTATTACCACTATGAGCCCTCTATGCCCACTATGACTTATGACCAGTATTAGCTCTCATTGTCCAATATGAGCTCTCTATGATCACTGTGAAATATGATCACTGTGAGCTACCTATGACCACTATGAGCTATGACCACTGTGAGCTGTGTTTAACCACTGTGACCTCCCTGTGAGCACTATGATCTATGGTCAGTATGATCTCTGTATGACCTCTCCAAGCTGTGATCATTATGAGCTCTCCATGGTAAATGTGAGCTCTCCATGACCACTGTGAACTCTCTAGGACCACTATGAGGTATAAACACTGTGAGTTCTATATAACCACTCTGAACTGTTAACACTGTGATCTCTCTATGATCATGGTGAGCCCTCTTTGACCATTATGATCTATGACCAATGTGAGTTCTCTATGACCACTGTGAGCTTGACTACTGTGAGCTCCCTATGATGATTTTGAGTTCTCTGTGATCACTATGTGCTCTCTCTGATCACAATGAGATATTTCCAATGTGAGCTCTGTATGACCATTTGAGATATGACCACTGTGAGCTCTCTATGACCTCTGTAAGCTATGACAACTATGAGCTATCACAACGCTGAGCTCTCCATGACAACTGTGATCCCTGTATGACCACTTTCCACTGTCTGTGACCACTATGAACTTTTTGTGATCACTATGAACTATGACCCCTATGAGCTTTCTATGAGCACTGTGAATTACGACAACGTTGAGCTCTCTATGACCATTACAAAATATGACTACTGTGAGCTCTCTATGACCACTATGAGCTATGACTACGGTGAACTTTCTTTGGTCTCAGTGATCTCTCTATGAGCACTATGATCTATGACCTCTCTATGACCAATGTAAGTTCACTATGACCACTGTGAGTTCTCTATAACCACTCTGAGCTATGACTACTATGAGCTCTCTAAGACCACAATGAGTTATGAAACTATGAGCTTTTTATGAGCACTATGATCCATGACTGCTGTGAATTCTCTATGGCCACTATGAGCTCTTCATGACCACTGTGATCTCTCTATGACTTCTGTTTGGAAGGATCACTATGACCTCTCTATGACAAGTGTGAGCTTTCTATAATCCCATGACCTCCCTATCACCACTTAAAGGTCTCTGTAACAACTATAAGCACCCAATGTTCACTGTGTGCTCTCTAAAGCCATTATTAGCTCTGTATTATCACTATGAGCTGAGACCACTATCAGTACTTTAAGACTACTAAGAGATATGACCACTGCGGCCACTATGAGTATTCTAAAACCAGTGACCACTCTATGACAACTGAGATCTGTGTGAGTACTCTAAGCTCTCTATGAGCACTATGAGCTATGACCACTGTGAACTCTCTATGTCAATTATGAACTATGTCCACTGAGAGCTATGACCACTGTGAATTCTCTATCACTACTTTGAACTTTCTGTGACCACTGTGAGCGCTTTTTGACTGCTGTGACCTATGATCCCTGTGACTTCTCTATGATCACACTGAGCTCTCTATGACCACTATGGCCTATGACCACTGTGAGGTCTTTATAAGGATTATGAGCTCCCTTGATCACTATGAACTATGACCACTATGAGCTCTCTATTACCTCTATGAGCTATCACAACTATGAGCTCTGTATGAGAACTGTAAGCTCTCAATAACAACTGTGACCTCTCTGTGTCCACTGTGATCTTTGTATGACCACTGTGAGCTCTGTATGACTACCATGAGCTCTCTATAAGTACTATGAACTTAGACCACTGTGAGCTCTCTATGACCACTATGAACTATGAGCAGTTTGAGCTCTTTATGAACACTATGATCTATGACCAGTGTGAGCGCTCTATGAATGCTATGAGCTCTCTATGACCACTGTTAGCTATGACCACTATGAGTTTTCTATGACCACTATGAGTTCTCTATGACCACTCTGAGCTATAACCACTGTGAGCTATCAGTGATTGTGACTCTATCAATTCAGGGAGGCCTTAACCCGGGCTCCCGAATTCAGGAGGTCTGGCTACAGATAAGCCTGGGAAGAAACCATACAGGCAGTGAGATTGACAACCAAATGGCGGACGGATGAACAACCAATGGAAGGAGGGATGAACAACCAATGGGAAGTGGCTATCTAACCTGGACACCCAGTAAACAGTTAAATGATTGGTGGCTGCTCTTCCTCCTCCCCTGAGTAGAGAAGTGGCCACACCTGATTGGACCCCGACCCTATGTAAGCCCAAACACTTCCTGAGTAAAGTTGAGTCTGCGCCAACTCGTCGTCTGTGTGCTGCTTCTCGCCTGACTCCTGGGGTCTGGGTGATGATTCCGTCGCCAGCTCGCCCATTTACCTCGCGCCCATGAGGCCCTGCCATTTCCCCTCTTCCCCCCAGCTGGCCGGTGGGGTATTCGGCAACAAGTGATCATTATGAGGGCTCTATGAGTGCTATAATCTATGACCATTATGAGCTCTCTATCACTACTGTGAGATATGACCATTGAGATCTCTGTGATCATTTTGAGCTATGATCACTGTGAACTCTCTATGATCACTCTGAAATCTCTATGATCACTATGAGTTCTGTAACACCAGAATGAGCTCTCTCTGAGTACTTTCAGTTATGACCACAATGAGCTATCACTATTGTGATATGATGATTTTGAGCTCACTATGAGGAATGTGAGCTCTCTATGTGCACTATGACCTATGACCTCTGTGATCTGTATGACCACTATGAGCTATGAAAATTGTGAACTCTCTATGACCACTATGAGCTATGATCATTTTGAACTCTCTATGATTATGATGACTGAAGGCCACTCTTAGTAGTGTGTGACCAATATGAGTATATGACCATTGTCATCTTTCTGTGATCTCTCTATGATGACTGAGAGTTAAGTATGACCACTGTGATGTCTCTGTGACCACTGTGAGTCTTATATTAGCACAATAACCTATGAGTACTGTGAGCTTTCTATGATCACTGTGAGCTAAGACCACTATACTCCATGAACACTGTGAGTTCTTTAGGTCCTTTATGCACTGTCTATGAGAACGATGAGCTATGAACACTGTGATTTTTCTATGATCACTGTGAGCTATGAACACTATGAGCTCTATATGATCATTATGACCAGTTACCACTGTGATCTCTTTATGTGCATTATAAGATCTCTATGATAGCTATTAGCTGTGACCATTGTGAGTTCTTTATGACCATTATGAGCTATGACCACTGTGAGCTCACTATGCCCACTATGGGCTGTCTATGACCATTGTGAGATATGACCACTGTGAGGTCTCTATAACCTCTATAACTTATGAGCACTGTGAGCTATCTGTGACCACTGTGAGCTCTCAATGACCAGTAGCAGCTATGACCACCGTGATCACTCTATGGTCACAAAGAGCTCTCAGCGACCACTATGAGCTATGACAACTGTGAAATCTATATGAACATTATTAGCTATGACCACTGTGAACTCTCTATCACCATTGTGAGCTCTCTATGTGCACTATGACTTATGACCTCTGTGATCTCTATGACCACTATGAGCTATGAAAACTGTGAGTTCTCTATGACCACTATGAAATATGACCATTTTGAACTCTCTATGATTATGATGACTGATGGCCACTCTTAGTAGTGTATGACCAATATGAGTTATGGGCATTGTGAGCTCTTTATGAGCACTATCAACTCTCTATGACCACTGTGAGTTCTCTATGAGAAATGAGCTATGACCACTGTGAGCTCACCATGAACATTAGTTGCTCAATAAGACCACTGTGAGATGTGACCACTGTGAGTTATGAGCATTCTGAAATCTCTATGACAATTTTGATGAATAACCACTGGGAGCTTTCTAGGACCATGATGAGCTCTCTATGATGAGTATGAGTCATGACCACTGTGAGCTCTCTATAATCAACATGAGCACTCTATGACCATTGTGAGCTATGATCACAATGAGGTATATATGACAACTGTGAGTTCTCTATGACCAATGTGAGTGTCTATGACCATTATGAACTCTCTATGACCACTATGAACTATGACCAGTTTGGGTCTCTATTTCCATTGTGAGCTCTCTGTCACCACTGTGAGCACACTATGGCCAATTTGAATTCTTTTTTTTTAAATTTTTTTTATTATTATTTATTCAACTGTGCGCATGTGCGTGTGTATGTGCGCGCGTGCGTGTGTGTGTCTGTGTGTGTGTGTGTCTGTGTATGTGTAGAACCACGGGCGAATTTGCGAACAACCATGGACGCTTCCACCTCCTTCTGCCCCAGGATTCACAGGCTCCGCCCTACCAGGACCAGAAGCGCAGTCTGCCCCCGCTTCCGCCTGGCGTCTATACGTGGGATCTGGGATCCGAACTCAGGACCTTCCGCCTGCAAGGCAGAGGCTTAACCCCTGAGCCACCTCTCCAGCCCCAATTTGAATTCTCCATGACAACTTTGAGCTATGACCACTATGAGCTCTTTATGACTACTGTGACCTGTGACCACTATGAGCTCTCTATGACCACTATAAATTATGACCACTATGAGCTATGACCAGTTTGACCTTTCTATCACCACTAGAGCTATGACTACTGTGAACTCTTTAGGACCACTATGTGCTCTCTTGAACAATGTGAGCTAGAACCACTATGAGTGCTCTATGAGGATTGTGAGCTATTACTACTATGAGCAATCTATGACTACTGTGAGCTCTCTGTACCACTGTAAGCTATGACCATTATGAGCTCTCTATGACCATTGTGAGCTTACCACTGTGAGCTCTCTATGACCACTATGAGATATGACCAATGTGAGTGCTCTGTGACCAGTTTGAACTATTACTACTCTAAGCTCTCCATGAACGTTATTAGATATCTATGACCACGGTGAGCTATAACAACTGTGAGATCATTATGACCACTATGAACTATGACCACTGTGATCTGTCTATGACTACTATGACCTCTCTATGAAAATTATGAGCTATGACCATTGTGAGCTAAGACTTCAATGAGCTCTCTCTATAACTAGTATCACCTCTCCATGACTACTGTAAGCTATGTCCATTAGGAGGTCTCTATGAGCACTGTGAACTAACACCACTATGAGTTCTCTATGACCAGTCAGAGCTTTCTATGTCCACTCTGAGCTCTCTATGACCAGTATGAGCTATGATGACTGTGAGCGCTCTATTTCAATTGTAAAAGCTCTGTGACCACTCTGAGCTCACTATGGTCATTGTGAGCTCTCCATGACCACTATGAGCTTTGAACACTGTGAGTTCTCTACAACATCTGTGAGCTGTGATGACTATGAGTTCTGTATGAACTCTGTGAGCTCTTTATGAACATTGTAAACTCTCTATGACCACTGGGATCTCTCTATGACCACCGTTAGCTTTCTATGACCACGATGATCTATGACTGCTCTGAGTAATCTGTGCCCACTATGAGCTCTCTATAACACCTTTGAGCTTGGATGACTTTGACAGCTTTATGCGCACTGTGAGCTATGACCACTACAAATTTTCTATGACCACTGTGAGCTCTCTATGATCACTGTGGTCTATGACCACTACAAACACTCTATGACCACTATGAGCTATGACCACTGTGAGTTGTGATCACTGTAAGGTCTCTATGACTGCTGTGAGCTCTCTATGACTACTATGAGCTCTGAATAACAACTGTAAGCTATTTATAACCACTGTGAGATTTTTATGACTACAATGAGCTGTGACAACTCTGAGCTATCTATGACCAATATAAGGTATGACTATTTGGAACTCTCTCTGAACACTATAAAATATGACCATTGTGCTTTTTATGACCACTATGAACTATGACCACTCTTAGCTCTCTATGGCTCCTATGAGCTCTCTATGACCACTATGAGTTAGGAAAACTATGAATGCTCTATGAGCACTGTTACTTATGACCTCTATAAGCTCTTGATTACCACTATGAGCTCTCTATGACCACTGTGGGCTATGGCCACTATGAGCTCTATATGACCAGTGTGACCTATGACCACTATGAGCACCCTTATGACCCCTGTGATTTCTTTGATGACTGTTACTTCCCTGACCACTATGAGCTTTCTGTGATCACTATGAGCTATGACAACTATGAGCACTCTATGAATGTTAGCTCTCTAACACTGTTGTGGCTATTACCACTGTGAGACCTCTAGGATCACTATGTGTTATGACTAGTGAGCTTTCTGTGACCACTGTGACTATAACCACTATGACCTCTCTAATACCACTTTTAGCTCTCTATGACTACTTAGAACTCTCTATGACTACTATGAGGTTTGACCACTGTAATAACACTATGAACATTAGTAGCTCTCCATGACCACCTTGAACTCTCTATGACCATTTTGAACTGATAACTGTGAGCTTTCTATGACTGCTATCAGCTCTCTATATCAAGTATAAGCCATGACCACTGTAATCTCTCTATGTCCACTGTGATCTCTACAAACAAGTGTGAGTTCTTTATGACCATTAAATGCTCTCTGTGACTATGACCACTATGAGATCTTTATGAGTGCTATGAAAAATAACCAGTATGAGCTCTCTGTAATGATTGCAAGTTCTCCCAGACCACTGTGAGCTCTCTATGGCTCACAGTTCTAACAGCACTATGAGGTATGACCACTATGAGCTCTCTGACCACTGTGACCTATGACCACTATGACTTTCCCTATTACCACCTTGACCTATCCATCACAACTCTGATATTTCTATGACAATTGTGAGCTCTGTCTTATTACTTTGAGCAATCTATGAAAACTATGAGCTCTCTATGACCACTATGAGCTATGACCACTGTGAGCTCTCTATATTCACTATGAACTATAATCATGGTGAGTTCTCTTTGATCACTTTGAGCTATCTAGGGCCACTGTGACTTATGACCATAGTGAGCTCTCTATAAACATTATGAGTTATGACCACTTTCAGCTCCCCATGTCCGCTACAAATTCTCCATGACCACTGTGAACTATGATCACTATGATTTCTTTATGACCAATTTGGGATACTACCATTGTGAACTCTCTGTGAGCACTATGAGCTATGACCACTGTGAGCTCTGTATCACCAGTATGAGCAATACACACTGTGAACTAGTTCTACTGTGAGCATTCCAAATCTACTGTGAGCTCCCTACGTCAACTCTAAGCTCTTTATGACCACTGTGAACTATAACCATTGTGAGCTTTTATTATTATGTCGAGCTCCTCTATGACCACTATAAGCTATGACCTCTCTAAGTTCATTATGAAAATTATTACCTCTCTATGACCACTGTGAGCAATGATTACTGTGAGATATCTATGACCACTATGAGCTATGACTCTTGTGAGCTCTGTATTACCAATATGAGCTCTCTATGACCACTATGACCTATGACCATTGTCAGCTCTCTATGACCATGTGAGTTATCTATGACCACTGTGAGCTATCACCACTATGAACTCGCTGTGTCCACTCTGAGCTCTTTATGACCACTTTGACACCTCTGATGACTGTGACCTCTCCAGGATTGCTGTGAGATCTCTAAGACCAGTATGAATTATGACCTCTGTGAGCTCTCTATGGTAAATATGAGCTATGACCACTGTGATTTCTCTAGGACCACTATGAGCTCTCTATGACCAATAACCAATGACCACTGTGAGCTGTCTATGATCACTGTGAGCTCTCAATAACTACTGTGAGCTCTCTATGACTATTATGTACTCTCGATTACCACTATGAGCTTTCTATGACCACAGTGAACTCTCTGAGAGCTGAATGAACAATGAACAATGTGAGCTTTCTATGACCACTATGAGGTATGACCACTGTGGAGTCTCTATGACTATTATGGGCTGTCTATAAACAGTATAAGCCACTCCCACTATGAGCTCTCTATGGCCACTGTGAGCTCTCTATGACCATGACCATTATGCAGTTCATATGACCACTATGAGCTATGAGCACTATGAGCTCTTTATCACCACGGTATGACATAATCACCATGAGATCTCTGGGTTGACTGAGTTCTCTATGACCACTATGAGCTCTCTATGACCACAAGAAATTTCTAACTGGACTATGGACTATGACCACTACCAGGTTTCTGTAACCACTGTGAGATATGCACACTATGACCTGTTTATCATCACTTTGTGCTCTTTATGTCAGTTGTGAGCTCTATAAGATCACTGTGAGGACTCTATGACCACTGTGAGCTATGATTACTGTGAGCTCTTTACATCCACCATGAGCTATGACTACTGTGGCCTATTACCAATCTGAGCTCTCTATGACCACTATGAGCTCTCTATGATTTCAATGAACTATGACCACTGAGAGCTTTCTATAACCACTATTTGCTTTCTGTGACCACTGTGAGCTACGACCACTATTACTTCAGTATTACAACTTTGGGCTCTATATGACAACAGTTAACTCACTCTAACCAAGGAGCTTGATATGACTAGTATGAACTCGCTATGATCACTATGAGCTCTCTATGACCGCTGTGAGCTCTCTATGACCATTCTGAGCTCTGACCACTGAGCTATCTACGACAACTCTGATACCTTTGATGACTGTGACGTCTCTAGGAACACTTTGAGTTCTGCATGAACATTATGAGTTAAGGCCACTGATATATTTGTACTGTGAGCTCTCCGTGACCACTCTGAGTTCTTTATGACAACTATGAGTTTTTTATGACCATGGTGATTTCTCTATAACCAGTATGATCAATGACCATGATGAGTTCTATATGTCCACAGTGAAGTCTCTGTGACCACTATAAGCATTTACCACTGTGAGCTCACTATGAATATTATTAGTTCTCTATGACCAATATGAGCTATGAATACTGTGAGATCTCCATGAGCACCATGAATTATGATGATTGTGAGCTCTCTATTACCATCATGAGCTCTCTATAACCACTATAAACTATGACCACTGAGAGTCCTCTTTGACCACTATGAGCTATGCATGTCCACTATGTCCTATGACCACTGTGAGCTCTCTATAAAACAATGAATTTTGACCATTGTGAGCACTGTATGGCTACTATGAATTCTTTATGACCACTATGAGGTATGTGTATCACGAGTTCTCCATGACCAATAGGAACTATGACCACTGTGAGCTCTATATGAACTCTATAAGCTAGGATCACAGTGAATTCTGTATGACATGAGTGAGCTATGACCACTATGCACTCTCTAGGATCACTGTGAGTTCTCTATGACCACTGTGAACTATCTGTGACCACTGAGAGCTATGGGCACTATGAATTTTCTATGACCACTGTGATATCTTTGATAACTACGACTTCTCTATGACCACTTTGAATTCTCTATGACCACTATAAGTAATGACTACTGTGACCTCTTTAAAACTCATATGGCCTATGACCATTGTGAGATTTCTATGACTATTGTTAGTTTTTTATGTCAACTATGAGCTCTCCATGACCACTGTGATTTCTCTATGCTTACTGTGAACATTCTATGACCTCTGTGAGCACTCTTTGATGACTATTAGCTATGACAACTTTGAATCACTATGAACATTTTTTTGTGTCTAGGACCACTGTGAGATAAATGTGACTACTATGAACTATGACAACTATGAATTCTCTGTTATGAATATGATATCTCTAACACCACTGTCAGATCTCTATTTCCATTGTGAACTCTCTGAGATTACTGTGAGCTCAATATGGCCATCATGAGCTCTTTATGAAATCTATGAGCTATGTCCACTGTGAGCTGTCTATGACCACTGAGAACTGTGATCACTATGAACTCTCTAGGACCACTGTGAGCTCTCTATGACCACTGTGAGTTCCCTGTTACCTCTGTGAGCTAGGACACAATGACTTTGACATGTGAGTTATCTATGAACACTATGAGTTCTCTATGACCACTTTGAAATCTCTGATAACTCTGACCTCTTCATGACAACTTTGAGTCTTTATGACTACTCTGCACTATGACCACTGTGAGCTTTCTTTTTTTTTATTTCAGCTCATACAAACTTATTAGGTACACCAGTTCCCACCCTCCCTCCTCCTCCCCCCGTACCCCCTATTCCCTCTCCCCACCCCTCTCCCTCCCCATCCCCCAGTGCCTCCCACCCCAATTCCCAGAGAGTCCTTTCTTGTGAATGTCTGATTTTCCTCTGGGCCCTCCTCTCTGATGACGTACAAGAATCCAATGGCCTTTCCCGAACCCTTTCCCGTGTTCCCCTTAGGTATAGGAACACTGCTGTGGCTGGCAATACTTTGCCTCCAAGGATCTTGGTGCCTTTAGCAGATGCTACACTTTGTGAGGTCAACAGTGTGTTGGACAATGCGCAGGGCATGCAAAGTCCAATTATGATTGCTTCAGCCCTAACTAGTATAGAGTATCTTACATATCATTGCTCCTCCCATCCTTATGCTCTTACACTCTTACCGCCCCCTCTTCCGCAAATTTCCCTGAGCTTCAAGATGGGGAAAGACTAAGCTGGCCTAGTTCTAGGTGGTTGATATAGAGTCTCTGAAGTTCTGGATTGTGATTTGTTGATTTTCTTTTGCAGTTTTGCTGCTCCTGCAATGCCCTTCACTCCATCCTGGTGGGCATTGTATGTTACCCCCTGGCCAGAGACAAAAAGCTGTTAGAGTCTTGTGATAAAAGCACATTCAAAGGTAGATGTAATAAAAGTGGGAAACCACAGTGAGGGAGGGGTCTATCACCAATTTGCACAATAGTTACTTTTTATCTGCCAGACTATATGCCCACCTCTTCTGGTGAGATCACTCTCCCTCAGTAGTAAATGATCAGGAACAAAAGTTTGTGAACTTAATCAGATGTCTCATTACTTATTTGGGTCCTTGGTGGAGGCCTATTTTCCCTGCTGTAACATGGTCCCTTCTCTCCTTGTTTCTGGTGTGGCCCTCCTACCCCATCCCTCCTGTTCATAATCCTTGGAATTACTGTCTCTAGGTGAGCTGGGTGGGTTTGGTACTAGGAGCCACCTATTAGGGAGTACATAAGGTGCTTAATTTTCTGGGTCTGGGATACTTCACTTAATATAATTGTATCTAATGACATCCATTTCCCAGCAAATTCCAGTAATTCATCATTTTTGATGGCTGAGTAGTACTCCATTGTATAGATGTACCACAGTTTCCTTATCCACTCGTCAACTGTTGGACATTTGGGCTGATTCCATGACTTTGCTATTGTAAACAGTGCTGCTATGAACATGGTCGTGCTTGTGCTATCGAGGTGAACCTTTGCTGTATGGGGGGTTATCCCCAAAAGTGGAATAGCAGGGTCATATGGCATTTCAATCTTTAATTTCTTTAAGAATCTCCAGACGGCTCGCCAGAGTGGCTGTATGAGCCTGCATTCCCACCAGCAATGTAGGAGAGTTCCCCTCTCTCCACATCCTCTCCACATTTGTCGTTGTTAGTATTGTGGATTTTTGCCATCCTGACCAGGGTGAGATGATATCTCAGGGAAGTTTTGATTTGCATTTCCCTGATGGCTAAAGAAGTGGAGCATTTTTGAAGATATTTGTTAGACATTTTAATTTCATTCCTGGTAAAGTTTCTTTTAAGTTCCAGGGCCCATTTTTTAATTGGGCCATTGGTTTCCTTGGTATTTAGTTTTCTAAGTTCTTTGTGCACTCTGGACAATAGAGCTCTATCAGATATGTGGTTAGTGAAGATTTTCTCCCATTCTGTGGGTTGCCTTTGAGCTCGCGTTACAATCTCTTTATCTGAACAGAAGCTCTTTAATTTCACAAGATCCCAACTGTTGAGAGTTGGTAGCAGTGACTGTGCCATTGGATGTCTGTTTAGGAATTGTTGGCCTAGCCCAATCAGCTCGAGGGAGTTCCCTATCCTTTGAACTATGGTTTTTATAGTCTCTGGCCTGATATCAAGGTCCTTGATCCATTTGGAATTAAGTCTTGTACATGGTGACAAGTACGGGTCCAGCTTTAATCTTCTGCATGTGGAGATCCAGTTTTGCCAGCACCATTTGTTGAAGATGCTGTTCTTTTTCCATTGGATTCTTTGGGCCCCTTTGTCAAAGACCAAATGGATGTAACATTGTGGGCTTATATCTGGGTCTTCAATCCTTATCCATTGATCTGTGTGTCTGTTTTGGAGCCAGTACCAGGCTGTCTTTACAACTATGGATTTGTAGTATAGACTAAGGTTTGGTATGGTTATACCTCCAGCTGTGTTTTTGTTACTCAGGATTGTTTTTGCTATCCTGGGTCTTTTGTGCCTCCATATGAACTTTGAGATTGTTTGGTCAACGTCTTTGAAGAATTGCTTTGGGATTTTGATTGGTATAGCATTGAATCTGTATATTGCCTTTGGTAGGATGGTCATTTTCACGTAGTTGATTCTGCCAATCCAGGAACAAGGGAGGTCTTTCCATGTTCTGGTGTCTTCTGCTATTTCTTTCTTTAGGGTTGTAAAGTTTTCATTTTAAAGGTCTTTTATCTCCTTAGATAGGTTTATACCAAGGTATTTCATTTATTTAGGGGCTATAATAAATAGGATGGTTTCTCTCAAGGCTTTTTCACTGCTTTCATTCTGGGCATATAGGAAGGCCTCTGATTTTTGCACATTTATTTTGTATCCTGACACCCTGCTGAACTTCTCAATTAGTTCCAGGAGCTTCCTGGTGGAGTTTTTGGGATCACTCAGGTATAAGATCATGTCATCTGCAAATAGGGATAGCTTGACTTCTTCCTTGCCGATTTGAATCCCTCTTATGTCCCTTTCTTGTCTTATGGCTTCAACTAACACTTCAAGTACAATATTGAATAGAAGTGGTGAGAGTGCACAGCCTTGTCTAGTTCCTGATCGAAGTGGGAATGCTTCCAATTGTTCCCCATTGAGCATAATCCTTGCTGTGGGCTTGTTGTATATAGCTTTTATTATATTGATAAAGGTTCCTTCCATTCCTACTGTCTCTAGCGTTTTGATCATAAAAGGCTGTTGGACCTTGTCAAAAGCTTTTTCTGCATCTATCGAGAGTATCATGTGGTCTTGAACTTTGGACTGGTGTACATGATGAATTACATTTATTGATTTGCGTATGTTGAACCAACCTTGTGTGCTGGGGATGAAGCCTACTTGGTCCCCATGAATGATCTCTTTAATATGTTTTTGAATCCGATTTACTAAGACTTTGTTGAGAATCTTTGCGTCTGTGTTCATCAGGGAGATCGGCCTATAGTTTTCTTTTTTAAGCGAATCTTTATTAGGTTTTGGGATTAAAATGATATTAGCTTCATAGAAGGAATTTGGTAGTGTTCCTTCCTTTGCTATTTGATGGAACAGTTTAAGGAGTACTGGTGTTATTAACTCCTTAAATGTCTGGTAGAACTCTGTGCTGAATCCATCTGGTCCAGGACAGTTTTTGGTGGAAAGATTCGAGATTACTTCCTCAATTTCCTTATATGTTATAGGACTATTTAAATAATTCACAACTTCCTGATTCAATTTAGGTAAGTTGTGTTTACTTAGAAATTCATCCATCTCTTTTGTGTTGTCAAACTTCACAGAGTATAAGTTTTTGAAATATGATGTTATAATTCTCTGGATTTCTTGGGTATCAGTAGTGATAACTCCATGTCCATTTCTAATATTGTTAATTTGGGTTTTCTCTCTCTTGCTTTTGGTTAGTTTAGCTAGGGGTGTATCAATCTTATTGATTTTTTCAAAGAACCAGCTTTTTGACTGCTTGATTTTTTCTATCGTTTTCTTAGTCTCGATTTCAGGTATTTCTCCCCTTATTTTGCTAATCTCCTCTCTTCTACTACTTTTGGGATCAGATTGCTCTAGTTTCTCTAAAGCTTTAAGCTGCATTGTTAAGTTGTTTATTTCTGATGTTTCCATTTTTTTGACGTAGGCATTAAGAGCTATGATCTTACCTCTTAGAACAGCTTTCATTGTGTCCCAGAATTTTGGTAAGTTGTATTTTCGTTATCATTCACTTTCAGGAAATCTTGAATTTCCTTTTTAATTTCTTCCTGAATCCAGTTCTCATTCAGCATCATAGTGTTAAGTTTCCAGGAGTTAGTGTATTTTCTCTTGTTTGATGTGTTTTGGATGTCCAGCTTTAGGCCGTGATGGTCTGATAGGGCACACGTTAGAATTTCTACTTTCTTGTATATGTGTAGATTCATTTTGTGGCCCAATATGTGATCTATTTTGGAGAAAGTTCCGTTTGCTGCTGAGAAAAATGTGTATTCTTTGGTGCGTGAGTGAAAAGTTTGATAAAGATCTGTAAGGTCCATTTCTTTCAGGGTTTGATTATGTTCCAAAGTATCTCTGTTAAGCTTTTGACCTGTCGATCTATCCCATGTTGAGAGGGCGGTGTTGAAGTCCCCAAGAATTATCGTTTGGGGATTGATTTCTTGCTTTAGACGCTGTAGGGTTTTCTTAATGAATGTGGAGGGGCCCGTATTAGGTGCATAAATGTTCAGTATTGTGAAGTCTTCCTGGTGAATTGTACCTGTGACTAAAATGTAGTATCCATCCATGTCTTTTATAATTTTCTTTGGTTTGAAATCCACTTTGTCTGATAGCATAATGGCTACCCCTGCCTGTTTTCTGCTTCCATTTGTTTGTAGAATTTTTGACCAGCCTTTTATTTTTAGAGCGTGCCTATCTTTTGTGGTGAGATGGGTTTCCTGCATGCAACAGACTGATGGATTGTGATTTTTAATCCAAGTTTGTAATCTGTGTCTCTTGATCGGTGAATTAATTCCATTAACATTTAGTGTTATAATGGAGAAACTATTGTTAATTCCAGACATTTATTATGTTTAGTAGCTTTTATAAGTATATTGCTTCGTTTTTAATGATGTTATACTTGCCTTCTGTTCTCCTGGATATGACTGTTTTTTTCTTCACGCTTGTGTATCATTTCTAGTATTTTTTGAAGGCCTGGTTTGGTGGCCATGTATCCCTTAAAGTTGTCTTTGTGCTGGAAAATTTTTCTTTCTCCCTTGATCATGACTAATAGTTTTGCAGGGTAAATCAGCCTGGGTTGACATTTTTGCTCATTTAATACTTGAAGTATGTCTCTCCAAGCTCTTCTTGCTTTTACTGTTTCGACAGAGAAGTCATTTGTTATTTTAATAGGTTTACCTTTAAAAATGACTTGTTTTTTCTCCCTTGAATCTCTCAGCACCAGTTCTTTATCTTGAATGTGGAGTGTTTTAACTATTATTTGCCGGGGCGTGCTTCTATTTTGGTCGTATCTGTTTGGGGTGCTGAATGCCTCTTGTATATGGATGGGCCTCTCTTTTTTTAGATGAGGAAAGTTTTCCTTGATGATCGTTTGAAAAATTTCCTCAGGGGTGGTATTTTGAGATTCTTGCTCTGGTATTCCATGAATACGCATGTTAGGCTTTTTCAGGGTGTCCCATATCTCTGGGATATTTCTCTCAAGTATCTTTTTGGCTTTAACAACCTCTTCCATTGAGCTAGTTAGTACTCCCACTTTATCTTCAAGGTCTGAAATTCTGTTTTCTGCTTCGTTAGTTCTGTTGATAAGACTCTCTGTGGCATTCTGGGTTGAAGATAACTTGTCTTTTAGCTCAGTTTTGAACTCTGCTTGAGTTTGTTTTAACTGCTCTATGCCACTTTTTGTTTCTTGCACTGTTTTTCTCAACTCCTCCAGATGTCTGTTGTGTTCTTCTTCAAAGCGATTGATTTGATTATGTAATTCCTCCCGGATTTCCTCTTTCATAGTATTGAACATGGTAATGATCATATTTTGAAAGTCTTTATCCTGGGTGGGGCTTTCTTGGCCTTTTTCCGTGGGTTTGTTCTTGTTGGTGTCTAACATTATGGGAGTAATTTTTTCAGTGGGAAATTTGTTTACTTGATTGTTGCTTCTCATGGATTTGCACTTTGACTTTGGCATTGTCATTTTAACTCTTAAGATCTCTCAATTTCACTAAACTGAATTATTTGTCCTGGGGTCTTGATGGGCGGGGCGGGTGGAGACTTACCTAGGTCGTGGGGTGAGGCCTGGCTGGACTGCAGACGAGTCCCGACCGGTGGAGCGGGGTGGGGTGCAAAGGGGGGATGGGGGCGACGGCGTGGAGCTATTTAACCCAAGGGCAGTTGGGGCGGAGCCCGGGCACAGGGGGAGGTCCTCCTCGTCCCTCGGCCCCGCGCGCGGGGCTCCGGCTGGATGGTGGGAGTCGGAGCCGGTTCCCTGTGGGCCGACCTGGGGTCCTGGTGGGCGGTGCGCGGGGGGGGGGGGGTACTCACCAGCTAGGGCGCGGGGTTGAGGCCCGGCTGGACCTCGCGCGCGAGCGTCCCAACCGGCGGAGCGGGGTGGGGTGCAAAAGGGCCACTGTGAGCTTTCTTAGACCAGTACTAGTGATGAAGTGTGTGAGTTCTCCATGACCACTGTGAGCTTTCTATGGCCATTATGAGTTCACTATGACTACTATGACCTCTCTATTAGCACTTTGAGCTCTCTATGACAACTGTGAGCTATCTAGGATCACTGTGAGCTCTCTATGACCACTTTGAGGTCTCTATGACCACTATGAGGTATGACCACTGTGATAACACTATGAACATTTTTAGCTCTCTAGGGCCACAGGGAGTTCTCTGTGACCACTAGGAACTATGACCACTGTGAGCTCTCTATAACTGCTATGATCTCTCTATGTCACATACAAGCCATGAACACTGTGAGCTCTCTATGACCACTGTGAGCTCCTCATGATCAAAGTGTGCTCTCTGTGGCCATCATGCATTCCCTGTGATCATTATAAGCTTTGACCACTATGAGCTTTGTATATCCACGATAAGTTCTCTATGATGATTGTGAGTTTTGTGGGACCACTGAGCTCTCTATGACCACAAGAGATTTCTAACAGCACTAGGAACTATGACTACTATGAGATCTCTGTGACCACTGTGATTGGTGACCACTATGACCTTCCTATTACCACTTTCAGCTATAACACTGTGAGCTATCTATGACAATTATAAGCTCTTTATGACCACAGTGAGCAATCTATGATAACTATGAGCTCTCTGTTACCACTATGAGCTATGACCACTATGTGTTCTGTATAACCAATATAGGCTATACCACTGTGAGCTCTCTATTAACACTCTGAGTTATGAACACTGTGAGATCTCTAAGACTAATATGACCTTTGACCATTGTGAGCTGTCTATGAGAACTTTGTACTATGAGCATTGTGAGCTCTCTAGGACTACTATGAACTCTCTATGACCAGTGTGAACTATGACCACTACCAACACTATGAGCTGTGAACACTTTTATGTCTCATTGTCCATTATGAGCTCTATATGAGCACTGTGAGCTCTCCATGACTACTGTGAGGTTTGACCATTGTAATAACTCTATGAACATTATTAGCTCTCTATCACCACTGTGAAGTCTCTAATACCACTGTGAGCCATTCATGACCAATATAAGTTATGACCAGTGTGAGGTCTTAATTGTAGCAGTCTCATGGATCCATGGGGATCCATGGAGACCCTTGAGAATGGGGATAAGCATCTGTAAAGTCAACATTACGGACTCCAGGAATCAGGTGAGTGGCAAAGCAGGCTCACAGGTTTTCCAACTCATTTATTGTGATATTGGTCTGCTTATATACCCCCACATAACATTCCATAAGTTCCAATGGGAGCTTTGCTGTGTTGGCCTGTCCAGAGTGGTCCTCTCAGTCAGGCAGTTTGATGTTAGCACCAGACACTGCAGCAGATTCTAGCTTGGGACAGTTGCATTCACACATGTGGCCCATGCAGACAATATAGGCCTGCCTGGTCCATTCCTCCTACATACTCATCCTTTCTATTTATTTTGACAGCCAGCAGGAGCCAGAGTTCTTTGCTGTGACCTTGTTGACCCCACCTCAGAGGTTGTCCAGCATGAGGTCACCCTTTCTCACCTCTGGAAAGTATGTCAGAATATGTGGATAGTAGATTAGGCCAAGGCCTCATGGATTTTTGCAATCCAAGCCTGAACCACATCTCTCAGGGGGTCATGGCTTGGATGTTCAAGGGCCATGAGCACCTGTAGCATGGTCTTATGAAGGAGCACTGCTGCTAGATGTGCTAAAGGAGAAACTTAAGTAATATAATTAATCAAAGAACAATTCCTCCTATGATAGCATAAGTTACAATCTAAGAGGGATCAAGCAGACTTTTAAAGTTGTTCCAGATTCTGGTTTCAAACCTAGTATCTATAGGCAGAGAAGTCACATGTGTCATGTTAATATGTTCTATCTCTTGGCTCAAAGTTGATGAGTAATTAAGGAATGCCTGAGATCAAGGCCCCTTGATGTACTGAGAAAGTTGTTCCAAGCCTTGGAAATGTTGGAGACCTGATAAGCTGTTAAGCATATGGAGGAATATTGAGGTTCATAGGAGGTAAGAGCAAGCCTATAGGGCTTTGAAGGCCAGGTCAGACACCTGTTGAAAATATGTAGCCAAACATATGGTGGGTTCTGTTATAGGGTCAATATATTGTCTGTTGCCAAATCCCTGCAGGGCCAGCTGGGGAAAGGAGGGGAAACAGTGGAGCCTCAAGGCTCAAAGCAAATGGGCAAACCGGCGATGGGGTTACCAACCAGACCCCGGGAAACTGTTGAGAAGCAGCAGTGGAATGAGTTACTGCAGATTCAGTTTTATTCAGGAAGTGTTTGGGCTTATACAGGTTGGGGTCCAATCAAGTGTTGCCACCCATTTGCTTGGGGAAGTGGGAGCAGCACCAATCATTTAGCTGTTTACTACATGTCCAGGTTTGATGGCCATTTGCAATTGGTTGTTCATTTCTCCTTTCCATTGGTTGTTCATCCCTCCGCCTGTATGGTTCTTCTATTGAGATGTGTCTGGGGCATATTCGAACATGTTCAGGCTTGTCTGTAGCCAGACATCCTGGATTTAGGACCCTGAATTAATAGAGCCACAATTGTCCATAACCTGTGGTCATATCCAATGTGATGTTAAGACCATACTGAAGGTTGAGGCAGGCTTGTGCTTCTGCCTGATAATCATATGCAGAGTGCCAATTCAGGAAAATGGCTAGCTCCAAGACAGCCTTAAGGAGATGATACCAATTATAATAGGTTTGGAGTTGCATACAGAACCTGTTAAAAATAAAGGGAGTCAGGGGCTTATTCACTGGCCCCCTTACAAATCAGGGAAAGATCAGCAAGTGGGGTAGGCACCCAAGGCTGTCATCTCGTCAAGGAGACTGTCTATGATTTTCCACTAGGCAGAATAAACGTTTGGGAATCCACAGGGATGAGCCTGGTGGTGGAGAAACACAAAGCCACCCACGACACCAGTGGAGCACTGGGTTTGGTTAGGACAAGTGCATATCAAAGGCATTCTACTACAGTAAAATCATTAAAGTGTATAAAATGGAGGAAAGAATTAAATGAGGCATATGTGAGGAAGTCTTAAATCTAGTTGGAGGATGGTATTACAAATATCTTCCTGGAGAGCCATTTCTTTTCTAAGATGTGTAGATGGCATGTCTAGAAAATACAAGTTGACTTTTTTATATTGAAATTTAAGATTTTGTAGTTCTTATCTAGGTGCATTATCAAAATTTTTGTCTTTACATGTACACTAAAGGATGCTCCAGGAATGGGGGTGGGAAGAGGCACTGGGAGAAAGAGAGGGAGGGGGGAAAGGAAAGGGAAAAGATGGAGAGGGAGCAAGGGGATCCAGGGAGCAGTGGACAGATGGAGGGGAATGGGGTACTTATCAACTTTATATGAGTGGAAGAAATAAAAAATTAAATTAAAAAAAGAAAATAAATATGCATCATTAAGATATATAAAGAAAGAAAATTATACAAATATAAATATAATATACTCTATAAGATCTTAAGCAGTTATGGTCTTTAGGAATTAGGATTTAGTGAGTAATCATATCTCTGTATAATTAAGACACAAACAATTGAAAAACACTTGAATACATGAAGCTCAATTTTTAATTTCTAATCTCTGAGGCTCAGTGTCTTTTCTTCTATAGCAGCATAACACATAACATTTCCTTTAAAAATCATCTCTAATTTTCAATCTTCTCATAAACCTAACATTCCCCAAACCTTCACAACATACTTTAAGATCTTTCTAAGTAACCAAATCATAAACCTCCTGTACATAAACGTTCTCACAAACCTTCTGTACATTCTTTAACTTTCTAAGTAACATTTATTTCCTTCATATCTTTTTTACTTGATGTTTCCCTGCTGTTTTCACATTAAATATCCCTCAAGAAATGTCTTTTAAAGGCAGAAATAAGAGTTGACCTCATCTCTAAAGGAAATTAAGAGTTGAGTGTGATTTGGCAATTGTGTAAACGATATATGTATACATTTATATACGATCATTTATAAATGTATACTTTGAAATCTAAGACATTGTAGCTCTCAATTTACTTATCTACTTTAGCATTAACCAACCACAAAATTCATTTATTTAATATATATATGAACCTTATTATATAAACATAAAAGAAAACTTTTGTTTTAAGATAAACTGCCTTAAATCTCATTTTGAAGTGAGACTATTACATAATTTATAAAATTTCAGATAATTGTAGTACTTTAAAATATTTTAGAGCCAAATATATGGATTTATTATAACATATCAGTAAAAGTTTTTAAAAATATTGTAGAAACCAGGACATTATTAAATATGGAATAAATCATCAGCACATGGTCATAGGAGAATATCTGTATGACTGTTTAGACAAGCAATCTTTAAAAAAATAAAACCTCTGCAATTACCAATACCAAGTAGGGCCTCCTCTAAATCCATGAGCTATATTGTTGTTGTATAGAGCTTTTACTAGATTGTTTTTAACAATCTAACTTCTATTGCAAGAAAGTCCACAATTTCTGTAGGTTAACTTCAAAAATTTGTCTTTTAAGAATTTTTGAACTACCTCAAAAATTGTTAATTAATTTATGAGAAGTGAGCAGTTAGAAAAAAAAAAAAACTCATGGAATCCATGAGAAACAGGCATGGAACTAAAAATGGATTCATAGCACTAGAAGGTCATGAGGGGCTAGGGTGCCAAAGATGGCTGCCAGGGCCAGGTATACTTGTACATCTAGGCAAGCCCAGGGAAATTGGCTTTTTCTGGTTATTTAACTCCCATTGGGCCCAACTTTAGGGTCCAGGTGGGTCTAGAGATAAAGTTGTTTGTTGGATATAGAGAGCTGATCTCCATAATCCCTTCACAGGGAAATTGGCTATCTTATCTGTGGTAGAATTGATTAGTCAGTTCCTCAACATGAGTGTTTCTTCAGGTTGATTCCAGCTCTGGAGGATGACCTTCAGGAATATCAAAAACCTTCAAAGACCTTAGAGACGGTCCCAGCAAGGACTGTTCTAGACCTGCCTATTGTACCCCTTAACCTTCTAAGACCCAGAGTGCTCAAGGGATGAGGGGCAATGACTGCTCTGGCTAATTCCTGCTGAGTTGGGGCAAAGGAAGTGTGAGCAGTCAATGAGCCTTATCTATGAAGGGCTGAGATGTTCTAGAGGTCTTTGATGGATGACTTTACTACTTCTAGGTCCATCTAAAAGAGACAAAAACAGATAAATTAAGCCTAAAATAATCTACCTGTTATTTTGCCTGAAATAGACACTACCTTTATCTGGTGTAAAAGCCAAGAGCTGTAAGTAAGTTATTTACATATTGAAGATCTTTCTCCCTTGGTAGCTACAAATCTCTGAGGTTGCATTTTAAGGCCTGTCAGAAAAATATGTAAACTGTCTGAATCTTGGGTCAGAACAATGTAAATTAGTTGGATTCTTCCTTCTGGATTTTTTAAAAAAAATTTTTTATTCAATTGTGTGTGTGGATGTGTGTATGTATGTGTGTGTGTGTATGTATGTGTATGTGTGTGCAGAACCATGGACAAATTCAGGAACCACCATGGACCGCCTCCATCTCCTCCTTGTTTACTCTGCCCCTGGATTCACAGGCTTCACCCTACCAGGGCCAGAAATGCAGGCTTCCTCTGCTTCTGCCTGGCATCTATACGTGGGGTCTAGGATCCAAACTCAGGACCTTCTGCCTGCAAGGCAGAGGCTTAACCCCTAGCCACCACTCCAGCCCCCTTTCTGAATTTCTTAAAGAAAAGTGGCACAGGTCTTTGGGACCAAGGGAATGTATAAGAACATATGCAGGTTACATTGATTCCTCACATGGAAAGTTCTACATATTTCTGAGGATTATCTTAGGACCACTGTTCTGATGTAAATGAAGAGCCAGCTTTGATTTGTCAGTGAAGCTAGTCTGTTTAACAGCAGGCATTTTATTCTCTGCTTCTTTCTGGTTTAACTCTTTTAAGTTTGTCATTGCCGTTTTCCTCTGCCAAACACTGAGCTTAGCCTCAGGGAAGCTTTTAGGACAGGAGCAAAACTTTACTAAAACTTTCAGCTGACATATGTCTCTGGCTTTAACTCTACAGCAGAAAAAGTCTTTCTTGGGCCTCTAAACCGCAAGCTTTTTGTTACATGCTATCTGATTCCAACATTCTTAGAAACTTATCATTTTTGTTTTGTTTTCTTTCCCTGTCTGTAAGGGAATTTCAAGTTTGTCAGCTTGGGCATGCATGCTATTTTCTCTTAGGTAGATGTCAAATTAATGATTTCCTTTTTCTTTCTTTCCTTTCTGTTTGGAAAATAAATTTATCCGGAATTTCAATGAAACTTCTTAAGTAATATAGGCCAAACTCTTGCAAGGAAAGGGAAACGTGAACTTGAGTTGACCCAAATGCACTTAGAATCTCCTGAACACAGATTATGCTAGGTCCAGATTGTGTTGATTCCATTTTGTTTCAAGGGAGTGAGGTCTGGCTAAGGTGGAGGCTTGAAATTCGTGTTCTACTTTAGTAGAAGTACACATAGGAGCATGGAATTAGAATGCAGATTTGTCCCCAAAAAAGGGAGTTCGTACATACCGGGAGAAGGAAGAAATTCCAATGACTCTTTTAGAAGACAATTATACTTTCTTGTTTACTAGATTTGATGGGATAAAATTCTATAAAAGAAGTCAGAGGAATGAGCAAGTTTAATTAATCAGCACTTTAGTGACTTTTTATTTTGGGAATATGTGGAAAAACCTTTAAGAACATTTTCATTTGTAGTCCTATTAAAGATCAAAATCAAGCGACATAATCTTTCCTGAAAGAAAAACTTATAATCTATCAGAAAAACAATTGTGATTGATATAGAACATAAGTAAGTTAAAGTCTTAGATGTCATTAAAATTATTTGTTCTTGTTTGAAAGTAAGCATACAAGCATTTAAAAATGGCATGCCAAAATTTTTATATTAGTGTGCAACAAGCATTTAAAAATGGCATGCCAAAATTTTTATATTAGTGTGCAACAGAGATGAAAGAAAATTGAAGTGGCCACAGATTTTTTAATATTGTCAAAGAACAAAATTTATTAATAAAAATAAAGAAAATGATGTAGTACAGATACAGACATATTGGAAAGGATTTGTCAAAGAAATTGGGTCATGTGATTTTGGAGAGTGAGGAGTCTCATAATTTGTCACTGGCAAGCTAGAGAAACAGAACTGGTAACATGGCTCAGTCCAAGCCCAAAGATGGAGAACCTGAGAGGCCACTGGCATATGTCCTGGAGTTTATTTATTTTTTATTAATTTTAAATATATTTTTATAATTTCACACACATGTAACATATCTTCATTATATTCACTCCTCACTCTCCATCGCTCCGTAGTTTTTTTTATTTTTTTAACATTTTTTATTATTATTTCTGCTCATACAAACTTAATAGGTACATCGGTTCCCTCCCTCCCTTCTCCTCCCCCCGAACCCCCTGCTCTTTCTCCCCTCACCTCTACCTCTCCATCCCCCACAATCTCCCCCACAATCCCCAGAGAGTCCTTTAATGAGCATGCCAGACTCTCCTCTGGGCCCTCTTCTCCGATGACGTACAAGCACCCAGTTGTATTTCCCTGAATCCTTTCCTGTGCTCCCCTTAAGCATAGGAACACTACTGTGGCTGTCAATCCCTTGTCTCCAAAGATCTTGGTGCCTGTTGCAGATGCTAGACTTTGTGAGGTCAATGGTGTGTTGGACAGTGCGCAGGGCATGTAAAGTCCAATTATGATTGCTTTGGCCCTAACTTGTGTGGAGTATCTTACAAATCATTGCTCCTCCCATCCTTTTGCTCTTACAATCTTATCGCCCCCTCTCCTTCAAATTTCCCTGAGCTTCAGGATGGGGAGAGACTAAGCTGGCCTAGTTCTAGGTGGTTGATATAGAGTCTCTGAAGTTCTGGATTGTGGTTTGTTGATTTTCTTTTGCAGTTTTGCTGCTCCTGCAATGCCCTTCACTCCATCCTGATGGGCATTGTATGTCACCCCCTGGCCAGAGACAAAAAGCTGTTAAAATGGAGTCTTGTTATAAGAGTACATTCAAGGGTAGATGTAATAAAAGTAGGAAACCTCAGTGAGGGAGGGGTCAATTGCCCATTTGCAAAATGATTACTTTTTATCTGCCAGACTATATGCCCTCCCCTTCTGGTGAGATCATACCCCCTCAGTTGCAAATGATCAGGAACGAACGTCTGAGAACTTAACCAGGTGTCTCATTACTTACTTGCAGTCCTCGATGGAGGCCTATTTTCTCTGCTGTAACATGGTCCCCTCTCTTCTTGTGTCTGGTGTGGCCCTCCAACCCCATCCCTCCTGTCATAATCCTTGGAATTACTGTAGGTATTACATAGATTTATCTTTGAGTGTCTCAAGGTGGGCTGGGTGGGTTAGCCACAGATTTTTTTATGTTGAAACACAAAATACACAACATGTAAACACAGAACATATAAACATACAAGCACATGAACAACATACAATTTACTGGCAACTGTCAGTTGTACAAGTTTAATTTCTCTTGAAAGGTTTATCAAAGGTGGGTTAACATTTAGGAAAACCTTATCATTTAAAACAAAATCTCTAATTAGTTAAGTCCAGCAGCTTTTCTAATTATTAAAAACATTAAAGCAGATTAAACCTAAAATTTAGTACTAAAACAAAATTGCTATTTAAGAAAGTTTATATTTAATAGATGAATATATTTGTCTAATTTTCACTTTTTTTCTAGCAAGGAAAAGCACCCTCATCTATAGGTTGGGTTCCCACATATTCTCTGGGGAGATCCAAGGTGCTAAAACTGTAGCCTCATCCCAAAATTCTTCTAAGCCAGCAGTCTTAACCTTGAGGCCTCTAGTAGCAGAGATTTTTAGATATGCATTTCAGGTTCCTTACAGTATGAGTGGAGGTTGCCCATTTTTTTTTAAAGAACAGAGATGAGACCAAAAGAGGAACAGATGAGACAAGGAATGTATTGGGCCCAGTAGGGAACTTCCATCATTCTTAGGTCATGGCCATATGCTGTGAGGGGGAAAGGGATGCCATGGAAGCCCCATGTTGGTGCACCAGATCTAGCAGTCTTGGGGACCCATGGGACTCACATAGACTCTTGGAGACAGGCACAAATTCAACATCGTGGACACCAGAGTATAGCAAGTTGCAAAGCATTCCTTCTAAACTTGACTATTATGAGCTATCCATTACCACCATAAGCTTTCTATGCCCAATATACACTTGCTATGACCACTATGAGTTATCTGTCACCATGGTGGTTCATGACCATTATGGTCTCCCTAATACCACTCTGAGCTGTCTGTGACAACTGTGAGCTCTCTAGGACTACTGTGAACACTCTAGGACCACTTTGAGCTCTCTATGACAACTGTGAGCTCTCTGTGAGCACTGTAAGCTCTCTATGACCACTATGAGCTCTCCATGACAAGTCTAAGTCATGACCACTGTGAACCCTTTATAGCACTATGAGCTATGACCAATATGAGCTCTCTATGACTGCTATGAGAGATAACCAGTATGAGCTCTCTGTGATGAATGTGAGTTATCTATGACCACCATGAGCTCTCTATGGCCACATGAAGTTTTTAACAGAACTAGGAGCTAACCACTATGAGCTCTCTGTGATCAATGTGATCTATGACAACTATGACCTCCCTATTACAACTTTGAGCTATGACAACCATGAGCTCTCTATGACAATTGTGAACCCTCTATAACCACTATCAGCAATCTATGACCACTGTGAGATCTCTATTACTACTATGAGCTCTCTATGAAAGCTGTGAGTGCGCTATGACCACTGTTAACTGTCTATGACCACTGTGATCTCTCTATGACCAGTATGAACTGTTACCACTGTGAGCTCTCTATGACCATGGTGAGCTCTCTGTGACCACATGACCTATGACCACTGTGGGGTTCCTATGTACATTATTAGCTCTCTTTGTCCACTGTGAACTATGATCACTGTGAGCTCTCTATTACCATTATTAGCTCTGCATGACCACTATGACTTATGACCACAGTGAGCTCTCTATAGCGATTGTGAGCTCTGACCATTATGAACTCTGGATGAACAATGTGAGTTCTTTATGAACACTGTTATCACTCTACAACTACTGTGAGCTATGACAACCATGAGCTCTCTATGACCACTTTGAGCTATGAGCAATGTGAACTCTTTGAGACCAGTATGAGCTTTAACCACCGTGAGCTCTCTAAAACAACTATGAGCTATGATTGCTGTGAGCTCTCTAAGACCACTATGAGCTCTCTGAGACCAGTATAAGCCATTACCACTGTCAGCTATCTATGATCACTGTGAGGTTTATGACTACTGTAAGCTCTCCATGGCTATTTTCAACTCTTTATAAGCACTATGTGCTCTCTATGCCCACTGTGAATTATGACTAACTATGATCTCTTTGTGTGCAATAAGAACTATGAAAATGTGATTTCTGTATGACTACTGTGAACTATGGTCTATCTGAGCTCTGTATGACTAGAATAAATTTTGACCAGTGTAAGATCTCTATAACTCTTGTGAAATCTCTGACGATTTTGCCCTTTCTATGACCATTTTGAGCTCTCTGTTACCCCTGTTAGCTCTCTGTGACCATTGTAAGCTATTACCACTGTGAGCTCTCTATGACTACTGTGAGCTCTTTATGACCACTTTGACACCTCTGATGACTGTGCCCTCTCCATGACCACTATGAGCGCTCTAAGACTATCACCTCTATGACAACTATGAGCAATGACTACTGTGAGCTCTCTAGGACCACTATGAGGTAGGACCTCTGTCATAACACTATGAATATTAGCTATGGCCACTGTGAGCTCTCTATGACCATTATGCACGCCCTATGACCACTGTGATCTATGACCACCATGAGCTTTCTATGACCACTGTGACAACTCTGAGGACTGTGACCACTTTGAGTTCTGTAGGACCACTATGAGCTAGAAACACTGTGAACTTTCTATGACCATTGTGAGCTCTTTATGACAACTGTGAGTTTTTTATGCCACTGTAATTTCTCTATGACCAGTATGAGCTATGACCCGTCTGAGCACTGTATGACCACTGTTAGTTCTCTATGACCATTATTAGCTATGACCATTGTGAGCACACTATGTACATTATTCTCTCCCTATGACCACTGAGTTATGATCACTGTGAACTCTCTGTTGCCATTATGAGCTCTCTATGACCACTATTAGCTATGACCACTGTGAGCTATCTAGGACTGTTGTGAGCTGTCCATAACCACTATGAGCTATGACCATTATAAGCTCAAAATGACCATTGTGAGCACACTATGACCACTGTGAGCTCCCTATGACTACTGTTAGCTCTCTATGAGCACTGGGAGTTATGACTACTGTGAGCTCACTATGACCACTAGGAGCTCTCTATGAACACTATGAATTCTATATGATCACTTTGAAACTCTGATTGTGACCTCTGTATGATTACTCTGAACTATGACCACTCTGAGCTCTGTAAGATCAGTATGAGCTATGAGCATTGTGAGTTCTCTATGACTGCTATGAGTGTCATAGTAAAGCATAGGTGTCAACTTGACAGTTGAAAGTTTGAGATCTTGGCATCTTCTTAAAGAATTAGTGGTTGAGTTTGACCCAGAGCGAACCTGCAGGAGATTGTAAATGGTTGCCCCATCACACAGTAAGATAAAGGAACAAGAAAGAAATGCGATTCTGTCATAGTTGGGCACAGGTGTCAATGTGACGGTTGAGGGTTTGAGCTGTGGACAACACATTTGTGGAGAATTAGTAGTTCAGCTCAGAGCGAACTTGAAGGAGATTGTCTAGCTGATGGGAAAGGTCCAGCTTATGATGGGTGGGATTAGGTCCTGGAATAAATTACGAAGAGCTGGTTGAGCATATTGACATTCTTCTGTATACTTGGCTAGACATGCTGATCTGGCAAGTAAAGACTGTCTCTCTCAGCTATTACATAGAGATGGTGTGGCCACTTCTCTCAGCCCTGGTGTTGGTGCATGTTGTCTCGTTAATTTGTAATAAGAACTGTAACCAGGAATTGTAAGAGTGAATAAACCCTTGTTCCCTTAAGCTGTTTGATGGTTATTTATCAGCAACCATGGTGGTGAATTGCAACAATGAGCTATGACCACTGTGAACTCTCTAAGACCACTATGAGCTCCCTATGAACAGTAATAACTGTGATGACTGTGAGCTCCCTATCACTGTGAGCTATCCATGACCACTGTGAGCTCTCTAAGGGCATTATGAACTCTCTGTGACCGCTGTTAGCTCTCTATGACCACTGTGAACTATGACTTCTATGAGATCTGCATGGCCACTATAAGCTATTACTATGGAGCTCTCTATAACCACTATGAGCTCTCTATGACTACTGTGAGCTATAACCACTATGAGCTCTCTATGGCTACTGTGAGCTATAACCACTATGAGATCTCTATGACATCTGTGACATTTCTGAGACTCTGAAATCTCTACTTTGAGTTATTTATTACCATTATGAGTAATGTCTACTGTGACCTCTCTAAGACTAGTATAAACTATGACCACTGTGAGCTCTCTATGACCACTATTAGCGATGAACACTGTGAGCTTACTATGAATATTATTACCTCTCTATGTCCACTGTGAGCTATGAATACTATGAGATCTCTATGACCACTGTGAGCTTTCTATTACCACTGTGAGTTTTGTATGACCACTATGAGCTATCTATGAACACTGTGAGCTTTCTTTGAATACTATGAACTTTATAGGACCACTGTGAGAACTCTATGATGACTGTGAGCTATCTATGACCACTGTGAGCTCTCTATGACCAATGTGATATTTCTATGAAAAAAGTGAACTCTGCATGACCACTGTGATCTCTATAGGAACTCTGTGAGCTTTCTAGGAAAACTGTAAGGTCTCTATGACCATTATGAGCTATGACCACTGTGAGCTATCTGTTACCACTGTGAGCTCTCTGTGACCACTGTATGCTCTCTATCACCACTAGAGTTCTCTATGACCACAATGAGTTATGACCATTGTGAGATTTCTATGACCACTGTGAACTGTGACCACTACAACCTCTCTATGACCAATGTGAGCTCTGTGACCACTGTGAGCTATGATGAGTATGAGCTCTGTGTGACCATTGTCAGCTACAGACAATACAACTTCTTTATGACCACTGTGAAATCTCTCACAATTGTGACTTGTCTATGACCACTTTGAGCTCTCTATGTCCACTATGAGCTATAACCATTGTGCACTCTCTATGAGCAGTATTAGCTATGTCCATTCTGCATTATCTATGAACATTGTGAGCTTTCTATCATAACAATGGACTGTGATCACTGTGATAACACTGTGAAAGTTATTAGCTCTCTATGATCACTGTGAATTATGACCACTATAATCTCTCTATGGGCACAATGAGCTCTCTATGACCTCTGTAAGCTATGACCACGATGAGCTCTCTATGTCCACTTTGACCTCCTATGACCATTATGAGCTCTGTATGACAGTGGTGAGCTAAAAGCACAGTGAAGTTTCTATGACTATTATGAGCTTTCTAAGCTCTGAGCTTTAACCACAGTGAGTTCTCTATGACTACTCTGAGCTCTCTAAGACTACTATGAAGTATGAGCAGTATGAGCTCTCTATGGCCTCTATGAGCTCTACATAAAAGCTGTGACTTCTCTATGACTACTTTGAGCTCTCTATGACGACTGTAATCTCTCTATCACTACAATGAGTTCCTATGACCACTGTAAGCTATGATCACTGTGAGCTCTGTATGTCCACTGTGAACTGTCTATGAAAACTGTGAGCCCTCATGAGCACTATAACCATGAATACTTTGTGCTCTCTATGACCATTATGAGCTTTGTGTGACCAATATGAGGTATGACCACAATGAGCTCTGGATGACCAATATGAGGTATGATCACTGTGAGCTTTCTCAGACCACTATGAGCTGTGAACTGGCCACTAAATCCTGTCTATGGCCACTATAATCTTTGACTACCGTGAGTTCTCTATGGCCCTATGAGCTATATATAACTACTGTAACCTCTCTATGACTATTTTGAGTTCTCTATGACCACTGGGTTCTATTACCACTGTAAGATCTTCATTGTGAGCTCTTTATGGGCACTATGACCTATGACCACTACACCACCTATGATGTCTGTGAACACTGTATGACCACTATCAGCTATGACCACTGTGAGCTCTCTGGTACCACCGTGAGCTCTCTATGAGCACTATGACTTACGACCACTAGAAGCTATGACTGTGAGCTCTCTATGACAAGTTGGCCTAAGACCACTATGAGCTATCTATAACCAACATGAATATGACCCTGTTAGCTCTCTACAGTCACTATGAACTCTCTGTGACCACTATGAGGAATGAGCAGTATAGGCTCTCTATGACCTCTGTGAGCTATCACAACAGTGAACTCTCTTTGAAAACAGTGAGCTTTCTGTAAATCCTGTAAACTCTCTATGAGCACTTTGAGCTCTCTATGACCACTGTGAGCGCTCTATTACCACTGTGAGAGCTCTATGACCACTGTGAGCTCTCTATGAGCACTATGAGTTATGACAACAGTGAATACTGTATGACCACTATGAGCTGTGAACACTGTGAGCTCTCTGTGACAACTGTGAGCTCTGTACGACCACTATGATCTCCCTATGACAACTATGAAGTATGACCACTGTGAGCTCTATGTGAACACTATAAGTTCTCTATGACCAGTATGACCTAAGACCATTGTGAGCTGTCTATGACCAACATAAAATATGACCACTGTTAGCTCTCTACGGCCACTATGAATGCTCTATGATCACTAGAAGAAATGGGCCATAGAAGCTCTCTATGACCTATATGATCTATAACAACAGTGAACTCTCTATGACAACAGAGAGCTTTCTATGACCACTATAATCTCTCTATGACCCCTGTGATCTGTCTATGACCACTATGAGCTATGACTACTGTGAGTTTTCTATGACCAGTGGGACCTCTTTATGTCCACTGTGACCTCTTTATGATCATTGTTACTTCACTATGACCACTATGAGCTCTCTATGACCACTGTGACAGCTCTATGATCAGTATGAGCTCTCTAGGAGCACTATGACCTATGACCACTGTGAGCTGTCTGTAGCAACAGTGAGCTCCCTATGATCACTATGACCTAAGCCTACTCTGAGGTCTCTATGGCAACTATGCAGTATGGCCACTGTGAGCTCTATGTGAACGCTATGAGCTATTATGAACAGTATGACCTATGACCATTATTAGCTCTCTATGACCAACATGAAGTATGACCATTGTTAGCTCTCTATGGCCACTATGAATGTCTATGACTACTAGGACCAATGAACAATACAGGCTCTCTATGACTTCTGTGAGCTCTGACAACTGGAATTATCTTTAACAACAGTGATCTCTCTATGACCACTTTGAACTTTCAATGACTACCGTGAGTTCTCCATGACCCCTGTGAGCTCTCTGTGACCACCGTGAGTTCTCCATGACCCCTGTGAGCTCTCTGTGACCACTGTGAGCTCTCTATGACCCTTTTGAACTCTCTAAAACCACTATGAGTTATTAGCACTGTGAGCTCTCTATGAACACAGTGAGCGATCATGACTGTGAGCTCTCTATGACCACTATGATATAAGAACACTATGAAGCTCTCATGAGCACTATGAGCTTTGATCGCTGTGAGGTCTCTATGACCACTATGAACTCTGTATGACCATTATGAAATAGGACCACTATAAGCATTCTATGACCACTGTGATTTCTGAAAACTGTACCCCTCTTTGACTACCATGAGCTATGACCACTGTGAACTGTCGATGACCACTATGAGCTATGATCACTGTGAGCCCTCTGTGACCACTATGAGCTTCCTATGACCACTATAAGCCATGACCACTGTGAGCTCTCTATGATGACAATGAGTTACGACCATTGTGTGCTTTCTATTGCCACTAGAAGCTATGACCACTATGAGCTCTCTATAACCTCTGTGAGCTATCAACACTTTGAGCTCTCTCTATAACCACTATAAGCTCTCTATTTCCAGTATGAACTATGACAATTGTGAGCTCTCTATGAACACTGTCACCTATGATCACTGTGAGGCCTTTATGATCATTGTGAGCACTCTAAGCCAACTATGAGCTATTAACACGGTGAGCTCTCTATGACCACTCTGAGCTCTTTCTAAGTACAATGAGCTATGACACCTGTGATCTCTTTAATTCCATGATGAGCTATGACCAATGTGAGCTCTATTACCAATACGTGCAATGACCATTGTATGTTCTCTATGACAACTATTAGCTATGACAAATATGAGTTCTCCATGACCACTGGGAACCCTCTATGTCCACTATGAACTATAACCATGGTGACCTCTCTATGACAACATTGAGCATTCTATTGCCAGTATGAGATATTTCCACAGTGTGAATTGTTTTCATTATGAGCTATGACCATTGTCAGCTATGACCACTATGAGCACTCTTTGACCACTATAAGCTCTGTATGTCCCCTTTGAGCTATGACTACTTTGATCTCTGTATGAACACTATGAGCTATGACGACTGTGCACTCTTGATGAACCCTGAGAGCAATATGTGCTTTCAATGACCCCTTTGAGCTGTGAGCACTATGCACTCTCTATGACAACTGTGAGCAGTTTATGACCACTCTGAGCTCTGAATGACCATTGTGAGCTATGACCACTGTGTGATCTCTATGATCACTATGAGCTATGATGACTGTGATCTCTTACAATTATGAGATATCTATGACCAATATGATTAATGATTTATGACCACTGTGAGTAATGACCATTGTGAATACTCTAAGCCAACTATGAGCTATCAACACTTTGAGCTTTCTATGACCACTATAAGTTCTCTATGACCACTATGAACTAGGACCACTGTGACCTCTCTATTTCTACAATGAAGTGTGACCAGTGTGATCTCTCTATGGCCACTATGAATTCTCCATGATGACTCTAAGCTATCACCACTATGAGATCCCTGAGACCTTTGTGACCTATGACTAGTATGAGCTCTCTATGACCTCTGTGAGCTATGAACACTTTGAAGTCTTTGTGACCACAATGAGCTCTCTATAACTACTATGAGCTATGACAACTGTATGTTCTCTATGAACACTGTAAGCCCTTTATAACCACTGTGCGTAAGGACCATTGTGAGCACTCTAAGCCAACTATGAGCTATCAACACTGTGAGCTCTCTATGACTACTGTCAGCTCTCTCTAACTACTATGAGCTATGACCACTGTGAACTTTCTATGTCCACTATGAAGTATGACCACTATTAGCTCACTAAGACTTCAGTAAACAGTGACCACTCTGAGCTTTCTATGACAACTGTGTATTCTCTATTAACACTATGAACTATGACCATTGTGAACTCTCTATGAACACTGTGAGCACACTATGAACATTGTGAGCTGTGATCACTTCGAGCTATCAACACTTTGAGTGTTCTATTACAATTTTGATTGCACTGTTGCCACTGTAAGTTCTGTATGAAAACTGTGATCTCTCTATTATAACTGTGAACTCTCTATAATAAGTATGGGTTCTCTATTATCATAATGATCTCTTTGTAACCACAATTATCTCTCTAGTTGTACTGTGAGTTATAACCACTGTGAGCTTTCTATGACAACTGTGAGCTTTCCATGACCACTATGAGCTAAGAATACTTTAAGTTCTCTATGACCACAATCATCTATGACCACAATGAGCTCACATCAACACTATGAACTATGACCATAATGACCTCTCTATGACAATTATGAGTTCTCTATGACCACTATGAGCTATGACCACTGTGAGCTTTCTATGACAATATGAGCTGTGACCACTGTCAGATCTCTATGACCATTATGAGCTCTCTATGACTACTATTAGCTATGACTATAGTGAGTTCTCTATAACCACAATGAGATCTCAAAGTCCACTGTCACCTCAATGACAACTATCGGCTCTCTATGACCACTGTCATCTCTCTATGAGCACTATGATCTATTACCACTGTGAGCTCTATATTACCAGAGAAATCTGTGATCAGTAAAAGCTTTCAATATCCTCTATGAGTTCTCTCTGCCCACTGTAAGCTCTTGATGACAACTGTGACATATCTATGAATACACAGAGCTCTTTATGATCATTGTCACCTGTCTATGATCATTGTCACCTCTCTGTGACCACTATCAGGTATATATGACCACTGTGAGCTTTCTAGGACAACTATGAGATAATGAACACTATAAGCTCTCTATAACCATTGTGAGCTCTCTATTGCCACTCTGAGCATTCTGACCATTAAAACGTCCCTAGGACTACTATAAACTATAGCCACTATTAATTACCTATGACCACTGGGTGCTTTCTATGACCACTGTGAGCTAGGGCCACTATGAGGTTTATGTGGCCACGGTAAGCTGTCTATGACATCTGTGATCTCTCTATAAGCACTATGATCTCTGTATGACCACTGTGAGCTTTCACCATTGTGAACTCTCTATGACCACTATAAGTTATGTCCACTCTGAGCTCTCTTTGACCACTGTGAGCTCTCTTTGACAACTTTGATCTTTGTATGTCCACTATGACCACTGTATGACCACTATAAGCTACCTATGCAACTGTGAGTTCTCTATGACTACTGTGAGTTATGACCAGTGTGTGTTATGACCACTATAAGTATTCTGTGGCCACTGCAAACTCACTAGTACCATTATGAGCTCTCTATGAGCACTATGAGCTCTGTGTAACCACTGTCAGCTATGACTATTGTGAGCACTGTAAGTTTTCACCACTTTGTACTCTCTTGGATCACTGTGATCTCTCTATATGCATTATGACCTATGACAACGGAAAGCTCTCTATGACCACTATGAACTCTCTATGACCACAGTGAGTTCTGTAGACCACTATGAGCACTCTCTGACCATTGTGAGCTTTCTATGACAGCTGTAAGTTCCTACAAAGGAACTCTATGAGGTATGACTACTGTGAGCTCTCTTTTTCCTCTGTGAGCTCTCTATCACCATTATGAGCTATGAAAACTGGGAACTCTATATGATCAATATGAGCTATTACCACTGTGAGTTTTCTATCGCCACTATGACCTTTCAATGTGTACTTTGAACAATGATCCATATGAGCTCTTTAAGACTTTTGTGAGCTATGACCACTATGAACTCTTTATGACAACTGTGAGCTCTCTATAACCACCATGAGCTCTCTATGACGACTGTTACTGCTCTTTGACTAATGTGAGCTTTCTGTGGCAATGGTCATCTCACTATGACAACTGTCAGCTCTCTATGTCCAATGTGAGCCTTCTACGACCACTGTGAGCTCTCTATGAGAACTGTGAGCTCTCCATGACCAGAATGAGCTATGACCACTGTGAATTCTAATTGTCCATTATATGCTAGATACGAACCTTGTAACCTCTCTATCTTCACTATGATTTATGACTACTGCGAGTTCTCTGCGACCACGATAATCTCTATATGAACTCTAGGAGCTATGATGTCTGTGAGCTCTCTATGACAACTATGGTCTGTGACCACTGTGACCTCTCTATAATGATTATGAGTTCTGTATGATCATTGTGAGTGCTCTGTGACCACTATAAGCTCTCTATGAGAACTACAAACTCCTTCACTACTGTGAGCTCAATTTGACCATTTTGAGATCTCTATGACTATTGTGAGTGTCATAATTGGACTCGGTGTCAACTTGAGTACTGAAGGTTTGAGCTCTGGCACATTTGTAGAGAATCAGTGGTTGAGTTATGTCCAGAGCAAACCTTCAGGAGATTGTCTAGCTTCTGGAGAAGACCCAGTCCACAGTGGGTAGGATTAGGCCCTGGAATAAATCACAGAGAGTTGGTTGGGAGAGTTTGCATTCTTCTGTTCACTTGGCCAGACATGATGGTCTGGAGAGTAAGGATTGTCCATCTCTCAGCTGTTATGTGGTGGTGTTGTGGCCAGTTACCTTGGCCCAGGTGTTGGTGTGTGCTCCCATTCAAGCTGGACTGAGAACTATAGCCAGGAATTGTAAGAGAAAATAAACCCTTGTTCCCTTAAGCTGTTTGATGGTCACTTATCAGCAGCCATTCAGGCAGACTGCAACAGTGAGCTCTCTGTGTCAATTGTGAGCACTTGATGACCACTGTGAATTCCCTATAACAACTATGAGCTGTGATCATAGTGAACTCTCTCTGGCCACTGTCAGTTCTCTATGAACACGTCAGCTCTCTATGAGCACTGTGAGTGCTCTCTGACCACTATGAGTTCTGAGCACTATGAACTTTCTATTACTATTGTGAACATAGTAAGACCAGTATAAGTTAGTTTGAAGACTGTGACCTATGACCATTGTGAGTTCTCAATGACCAATGCCAGCTCTCTATAACCTCTGTAATCTTATGTTGAGCACTGTGAGCTCTCAATGAGGACTATGATCTATAATCACTGTGAGCACTCTATGACCTCTGTGAGCTTACTTTGACCACTATGACCTCTGTATGACCACGGTGAGCTTTTCATGACTTATGTCAGCTCTCCATGAACACTGTGAGCTTTCTGTGACCACTGTCAGTTCATCTTGACCACTGTGAACTCTCTATGACCACTGTGAGCACTCTATAATCACTGCCAGCTCTCTATGAACACTGTCAGTTATCTATGACCACTTTGAGAGATCTCTGACGACTATGAGCTGAGCATAATGAACTTTCTATGACCATTGTGAGCATAGAATGACCATTATGAGCTCTCTATTACCACTAAGATCTGTGACCACTATGAGCTATCTAAGACAATTTTGTGCTCACTATGACCACTGTATAGAAACTATATTGAACTCTGTATTACAACTGTGAGCTCCTATGACAAGTGAAAGGTCTTTATGATCATAATGAGCTGTCTGTATCCACTATAAGCTCTCTAGGATCATTGTGATCTATGATGATCATAGCTCTCTATGACCCCTGAAAACCCTCTATAACTACTGTGAACTCTATGACTACTGTGAGCATTCAATGACAACTATGAGATATCTATTACTATTGTGAGCCCTTTATGAGCACTATGATCTGTGACCACTGTGAGCTCTCTATGACCATGTTGAGCCCTCTATGACCATGTTGAGCTCTCTATGAACTCTTTGAGCTATCTATGACCACGGTAAATTGTCTATGACAATTATAAGCTCTGAATCACAACTACATACTATGACCACTCTGATGCTCTAAACTAAGAAAACTGTAAGCTCTCTGTCAGTCATGAACTCTGTAAGCTCTCTATGGCCACTATGAGTTCTCTTTCACCACTGTTAGCTGTGCCCACTGTGAACTCTCTATGACCTCTGCGACCTAGGCCACTATTAGCTCTCTATGACAACTGTGAGTTCTCTATGACCACTGTGACCTCTATATGACCACTTTGAAGTCTTTGTAACCACTATGATCTCTTTATGACCACTATGAGCTATGATCATTGTGAACTTTCTATGATCACTTTGAGCTCTTTGTGAACACTGAGAGCGCTCTTTGACCCCAGTAGCTCTCTATGAGTGATACAAACTATGAAGACTTAGAGCTCTGTATAAACACTATGAACTATGACCACTGTGAACTCTTCATGACCTTTGGGAGCTATGGCCACTGTGAGCTTTTATTGTCCATTGTGAGCTCTCTATAACTGCTTTGAGCCCTGAATAATGTGAGTGCTCTATGATCACTGGGAGTTCTCTATGACCACTATGATCTATAACCACTGTGAGCTGTTTATCAACATTATGAGCTATGACTACATTGTGTTCTTTTTTTCTTTTCTTTTTTTTATTTCTGCTCATACAATCTTTTTTATTTTTATTTTTAAATTTTTTATTATTATTATTTATTCAACTGTGCACATGTGCATGCGTGCGTCTGTGTGTGTGTGTGTGTGTGTGTGTGTGTGTGTGTAGAACCACGGACGAATTCGCGAACCACCATGGACGCCTCCACCTCCTTCTGCCCTGGGATTCATAGGCTTCGCCCTACCAGGACCAGAAACGAAGGCCGTCCCCGTTTCCGCCTGGCATCTATACGTGGGATCTGGGATCCGAACTCAGGATCTTCCGCCTGCAAGGCGGAGGCTTAACCCCTGAGCCACCGCTCCAGCCCTCTGCTCATACAATCTTAACAGGTACATCGGTCCCCTCTCTCTCTCCACCCCCTTGATGCTTCCTGTTCCCGCTTCCTCTTCCCCCTCCCTCCTCATCCTCCAGTGCTTCCCCGGAGCATCCTTTAATGTGCAAGCCAAATTCTCCTTTGGGTCCTCCTCTTCGATGGGGTGTAAAGACCCAGGGCCATTTCCCAGAACCCTTTCCTATGTTCTGTTTAAGCATAGGAAATCCCTAGCCTCCAAGGATCCTAGTGCCTTTAGTCCATACTAGACTTTGTGGGGTCAATAATGTTTTGGACATTGCGCAGGTCATGCAAAGTTCTATTATGATTGCTTCGGCCCTAACTTGTGTGGAGAATCTTGCATACCATTACTCCTCCCATCCTTGTGCTCTTACAATCTTACTGCCCCCTCTTCCGCAAATTTCCCTGAGCTTTAGGATGGGGAGAGGTTAGGCTGGCTTAGTTCTAGGTGGTTGATGTAGGGTCTCTGATTTTACAAATTATGTTTTGTTGATTTTTTTTTCAGTTTTGCTACTCATGCACCACCCTTGGATCTATCCTGATGGGTATTAGATGTCACCCCCTGGCCAGAGATTAAAAACCTGTTAAATTAGTCTTGTTATAAGAGAATGTTCAAAGGTAGATGTAATAAAAGTAGGAGACCACAGTGAGGGAGAGGTCAATCACCCATTTGCAAAACGGTTACTTTCTATCTGCCAGACTATATGCCCTCCCCTTTTGGTGATATCATGCCCTATCAGTTGCAAATGATCAGGAAGAAAAGTCTGCAAACTTAACCAGATGTCATTGAGCTCTTAGTGATTATGAGCTCTTTACCACTGTGAGCTATGACCACTATGTTCACTCTATGACCACTATAAGCTATGACCAATTTGATCTCTCTATGACCACTTTAATAACTCTATGACCACTGTGATTTCTCTATTACTACTATAACCACATTTGACCACTATGAGCTATGACCATTATGAAATGGCTATGATCATTGTAAATTATGCCCACTCTGAGCTTTGTTTGACAACTGTGAGCACTATGATCTATGTGAACTGGGAGCTCCATATAACCACTATGAACTCTCTATGACAACTGTGAGCTCTCTATGACCAGTATAAGCACTCTATGATCACTGTGAACTCTCTATGACCACTATGAACACTCTATTACCACTGTAACCTCTCTATGACCACTTTGAGCTACTTATCACCATTTTGAGATCTCTATGCGCACTGTCAGCCATCTATGACCACTGTGAATTTTCTACTAAAACTGTGAGCTATCTGTGACAACTATCAGCTCTATATGACCACTATCAGCTCTCATTACCACTTTCAACTTTCTATAACCACTGTAAGATCTCTATGAATACTATGACCTTTCTATGACCTCTATGACTTTTGTGTGTCCACTATGAGCTATGACCATTGTGACCTCTCTATGACTACTATAAGGAAAGACCACTTTGCACACTTGTTCAACACTGGAACCTCTTGGTATGCACTATGATTAATGACAACTGTGAGTCCTATATAACCACTATGAGCTCTCAATAACCATTGTGAGCTCTTTATGACCACTGTGATCTAAGACAACTGTGAGCTGTCTATTATCCTGTGACCTCTCTATGACATTATAACTGTGACCACTGTGAGCTCTCTATGACTACTAAGATATATTACCATTATGATTCCTCTAGGATCACTATTAGCTATGACAACTATGAACTTTCTATGACCACTGTGAGCTCACTTTGAACTCTGTGAAATCTTTTTGACCATTAAGAGCTCTCTATGATAACTATGCACATCTATTACCACTGTGAGCTATGACTATTATGAAATCTCTATGACCACCATGAGTTATGACCAATGTGATCTTTCTTGGACCACCGTGAGTTCTCAATGAGCACTATGGTCAATGAGTAATGTGAATGCAATATGACCACTGATGCTCTCTATGACCACTGTGAGCTTACTTTGACCATTGTGATCTCTCTATGACACTATTACCTCTCTATGACAACTATTACTCTCTAGGGCTTCTCTAAGCTATGACCAGTATGAGATCTCTATGGCTACTGTGACCAGTATGAGCTCCCTGTCACCACTATGAGCTATGACCACCTGAGCTCTCAGTGTCCATTATGAGCTGTGTATGACCAATGTGAGCTATGAATACTGAGCTCTCTATGACAATTGTGAACTCTCTATGACCACTATGACCTCTATGACCTATCGCTGTGATGACCATTATGAGCTCTTTATACCCACTAGGTGATTTGACTACTTTGGAATCTCTATGACCACTATGATCAATGACCACAGTAAGCTCTCTATCAACACTATGTGCTATAGTGATTGTGAGCTCTCTATGAAGATTGTGAGTTCTGTATACCCACTGTGAACTCTTTATGACCATTATGAGCTATGACCACTGTAAGTTCTCTATGACCACTTTGAGCTATGACAGCCATGAGCTCTCAATGACCACTATCAACTCTATGACCATGTGAGCTCTCTGTAACCACTGTGCTCTCTATGACTACTATGGCTCTCTGTGAGTCTTTTATGACCATTATGAGCTCTACATGACCACTGTGATGTATAGATGTCACAGTGAAGGTGTGATGAAACTGTGAGGTTATGAGGACACAGTGAAGCTATGATGTCGTTGTTAAACTAATGATGTCACAATGAGGCTGAGATGTCAGTGGTGAGGCTGTGATATCAGAATATAGGCTGTTACATCACTGGTGATGCTGTTGTGTCACTGATAAGGCTGAAGTCACAGTGAGTTTGTAACATCACAGAGGCTGTGATGATACAGTGAAACTGTTATGTCACAGTTGGATGTCATGTCAGATGTGAGGCTGTGATGTCAGTGGTGAAGCTATTGTGTCAGTGGCAAGGCTGAAGTCACAGTGAGAATGTTATGTCACAGTGAGAATGTGACATTAGAGGTGAGGCTGAAATGCAAGTGTGAGCGTATGTCACTGGCAAAGCTGTGACATCACATAAGGCTTTGATGTCAGAACTGAGGCTGTGATGATATAGTGAGGCTATGATGTTAGAGGTCAGGATGTGATATCAAAATGAGGCTATGATGTCAGTGGTAAAGGTATGATGTCACAATGTAGCTGAGATGTCAGTGGTGAGAATGATGTCACAGTGAGATGTCACTGGTGAGGCTGTGATATCAGTGGTGAACCCATTAGGTGACAATGACACTATGATGTCTGTGTCATGGTTTGAAATGTGTCCCCCACAGTCTCATGTGTTTGGCAAGGTCATGGCACCTTGGAGGAAGGCAGTCACAAGTGGTGGGACTTGAGGTGGATTAGTCCCACCTTACCTCCAGGAGAAGTCTGCCTTTGCTGCAAGCAGTCTGCAGCTCTCAGCTTCCAAGGTGTCTGCGGTGACTTAGCCTCCTCCAGCTTTGGCCAGCCAGCCATGCCGCCTCTGTTTTGAGAGACTGTGCCTTCCTTCTGGAACCGTAAGCTGAATAAACTTCCCTTTCTTCTTTAAGTTGATCGAATTTGTTCTCTCACAGCACTGGTTAAGAGTAACTGTTACAGTCTGTGATGAAGGTTTGATGTCACAGTGATACTAGTGATACTAGACGGTCAGTTGTGAGGCTGTGAAGTCAAAGTGAACCTGTGATATAGCAGTGACCCTGTGACATCACTGTGGAATCTTTTAGTCACAGCGAGATTGTAATATCAGTGGTAAGGCTGATGTCACAGGTGAGGCATGATTTCAAGCATGAAGCTCTGATGTCACAGTCAGGCTGTTGTGTCACAATGAGAATGTGATGTCACAGTGAGGCTGTAAAGACATAGTGAGGCAGTAATATCTCTGTGGAAACTGTGAAGCCACAGTGAGGTTGTAATATCAGTAGCAAGACTGGTGTCACCATTCAGGCTTGGTTTCAATGGGGAAGTTCTCAAGTCCCAATGAGGCTATTGTGTCACACCTTGGTTTTATGTCAAAGTGAGGCTTTGATTTTAGAGGAGATGCTCTGATGTGACTGCTGAGGCTGTTATGTCACATTGAGGGTGTGACATCAGAGGTGAGGCTGAAACATAACAGTGAGCATGTGATGTCAGTGATGTGGCTGTGATGTCACAGTGAGTCTTTCATGTCTGAGTCATGTCACAGTTAGGCAATGATGTCAATATGGAGTCTGGAATGGCACAATGTGGCTGTGATTTCACAGTGAGGATGTGCCCTCACAGTGAGATAGTGATTTCAGATATTTCAATGTGATGTCACAGTGAGGCCATGATGTGACAGTGATGATGTGCTGTCACAGTGAGGCTGTGATGTCAGTGATGAAGCCTATTATGTGACAGTAAAGCTGTAATATCAGTGGTAAATCTTTGATGTAACAGTGAGGCTAGGATATCAGTGGTGAGGATGTGACATCATAGTGAGGCTGTGATGTCACAGTGAAGCTGTAATATCACAGTGATGGTGTGACATCAGAGTTGAACCTGAAACATAACAGTGATCCTGTAATGTCAAGAGTGAACTTGTGATGTCACAGTGTGGCTGTGATGTTGCAGGGAGACTGTGATGTCACTGGTAATGAAATGATGTTCCAGTGATGCTATGTCCTCATACTGGAGACTGTGATGGCACAGTGTGTCTGTGATGTCACAATGAGGCTCTGTCCTCACAGTGATTCTGTGATGATAGAGGTGGGGCTGTGATGTCACAGTGATGCTGTTATGTCACAGTGAAGCTGTGATTACATAGGGAGGCTCTGATGTCAGTGGTGATTCTAGGAGATGGCAGTGAGGCTTGAAATTACAGTGAGGATGTGCAGTCACAATGAAGTAAGCTGTCATGTCAGTTTGTAAGCTTTGAGATTACAGTGAGGCTGTAATATCAGTGGCAAAGTCAATGTCACAGGTGATGCTTTTTTTCAATGGTGAACCTCTGATATCACAGTGAGGCTATTGAACCATGCTGAAGTTGTGATATCAGAGATGGCCCTTGATGTCACAGTGAGGCTGTGATATCATCAGTGAGGTTGTGATGTCCATGGTGAAGCTGTTGTGTCAGGTTCAAGGCTGATGTCACAGTTATTTTGTGATGTCACAGAGAGGCTGTGATATCACAGCAAGGTTGTTATCTCACAGTAAATGTGTGACATCAGATGTGAAGCTGAAATGTAACAGTGAGCCTATGATGTCAGTGGTGTGGCATTGACATCACAGTGAGGTGCTGATGTCAGAGTTTAGGCTGCAATTCCAGAGCAAGGCTGTGATGTCACAGTGTGTCTGTGGTGTAACATTGAGGCAGTGCCCTTACAGTTACTTTGTGATGTCAGAGGTGTGGCTGTAATATCACAGTGATTCTGTGATGTCACAATGAGACTGTTGTGACAGAATGAGGCTCTGATATCAGTGGTGATTCTATGAGGTGACAATGAAGCTTTGACATCAGTGGTGATTCTGTGATTACACAGTGAGTTTAGGATGTCAGGAGTGAGGTTCTTCAGTCACAGTGAGCCTGGGATGTCAGAGGTGAGGCTGCAATGTGACAGTGAGGCTGTGTTATCACTGGTGTTGCTGTGGTGTCACAATGAGGCTGTGATGTGAGAGGTGTGGCTGTAATGTTGTTGTGTTAGAGGCAAGACTGAAATCACAGTAAGTTTTCTGACATCACATAGAGGCTTTGATGTCACAAGGAGTCTGTTATGTCACAGTGAGATTGTGATATCAGCAGTCAGGCTGAAAAGTAACAATGAGCCTGTGATGTCAGTGGTCATTCTGTGACATGACAGTGAGGTTGTGATGAGAGTTAAGCCTGGGATGTCACAGTGAAGCTAGGATGTCACTGTGGAAGCTGTGAGTTCACAGCTAGGCTGTAATATCAGTGGCAAGGCTAACACATCACAGTGAGCCTGTGATGTTAGAATTGAGGCTGTGATGTGATAGTGAGGCTGTGAAGTCACTACTATGCTGTGATATTAAAGTGAGGCTATAATGTCACTGTGGAGGCAATGATGTCATAGTGTGGCTGTGTTGTCACAGTTAGGCTGTGATGTTACAGTGAAGTGTGCTGACACAGTGAGTTTGTGATGACACAGTGAAGTTATAATGTCAGAGATGAAGCTTTATTGTCACCAAGAGGCTGTGATGTCAGTGGTGATGGTATGAAGTCACAATGAAGCTGAGATGTCAGTGGCTAGAATGATGTCATAATGAGGTTATGCTCTCTTTGGTGAGGTTATCATGTCCATGTGTATGGGGTGCTACTATGTGATAGTGATGCTGTGATATCTTGGTGATGCTTTGATGTCACAGTAAGGCTAAGATGTCATTGGTGAGGCTATGAACTCACAGTGAGTCTATGATGTCATTGTGGAAGATGTGTGTTCACTGAGGCTTTAATATCAGTTGTAAGGCTTATGTCACAGGTGAGGCTTGGTTTCAGTGGTGAAGATCAAATGTTATAGTAAGGTTGTGGTGTCACATTGAGGCTGTGATGTTACCATGAGGCTGAGATATCAGTGGTGAAGGAATGATATCAAAATGAGGCTGAGATATCAGTGGCAAGAATGTTGTCATAGTAAAGTTATGTACTTATTGGTGAGGATATTCCCTAACAGTGAGACTGTGGTATCAGAGGTGTGCCAGTGATGTCACAGTGAGGTTGTAATACCAGTGTGGAGGATGTGATATCATAAAGAGACTCTGCCATCACAGTGAGATTATGATGTCTGAGTTGTGGCTGTGGAATCACACTGTGGCTGTGATGTCACAGTAAGGCTATGATTTAAGAGGTGAGCCTGTGATATTACTATGAGAGTATGATGTCACAGTGAGGATGTGATGTTAAATGTGAGTCTGGTATGTCACAGTGAAGCTATGATGTTACAGTGAGGCTGTGACATCAGTGGTGATGCTGTGATATCAAATTTGAGGCTACACTGTCACACTGAGGCTGTAATGTCACTGGTAATGCTTTGATGTCACAGTGAGTGTATGATATCATTGTGAAGAATGTGATGACACAGTGTGGCTGTGATGTCAAAGCAAGGTGGTGTGCTCATAGTGAGGCTGTGTTGTCAGTTTGTGTTTGTGATGTCTCAGTGAAGCTGTGATGTCAATGGGGAGGTTGTCATGTCCCAGTTTGTGTGAGATGTCAGAGTGAGGCTCAGACATACAAGTGAAGTTGTGATATCAGATATGTGGCTGTGATATCACAGTGAGGCAATGATATCTCAGTGAGGCTATGATGTCACAGTGAGGCTGTGATGACACTGTGAGGCTGTAAAATAAGATGTGAGTCTGTGATGTCGCCATAAGGCTGTGATTTCTGTGGTGAAGGTATGATGTTACAATGAGGCTGAGATGTTAGTGGTGAGAATGATGTCATAGTGAATTTATTATGTTATGGGTGAGGCTATGATTTCAGTGGTGAGCTTATAATGTGACAGCGAAGCTGTGATATTTGTGATGAAATTTTTATGTAACAGTGAGACTAGAATGTCAGTGGTAAGATTGTGAAGTCACAAAAAGGCTGTGATGTCACACTGAGGCTGTTATGTCACTTGAAGCTGTGAGGTCTCAGTGAGACTGTGATGTCACTAAGACATTAGATATTAGAGGTGTGATTGTGATGTCAGAGGTGAGGCTGTCTTGTCAGTGGCAAGGCTGAAGTCACAGAATGTAATATCACTGTGAAGCTGTGATGTCACTGTGAGGCTGTGACATAACAGACAAGGTGTAAAGTCACAGTGAGGCTGTGAGGCTGTGATAACAGGGTTGATGCTTGGATTTCACAGTAATGTTAGAATATCATGATGAGGCTGTGCAGTTCCACTCAGGCTGTGATGTCAGATGAGAGGCTATGATGTCAAAGGAGAGTCAGTAATGTCACTGTAATATCATGGTCAGGTTGTAATGTGACAGTGAGTCTATCAGAACACAGTGTGTCTATCATGTCACACTGAGGGTCTGATGACACAGTGATGTGATGTCATTAGAGAGGTTTGGATGGCACAGTGAGGCTGTGATGTTAGTGGTGAGGCGGATGTCACAATATGGCAGACATGTCACTGGTGATGGTGTGATGTCACAATAAATCTGGAATGTCAGTGGTGAGAAAAATGTCATAGTGAGTCTCTGATGTCACTGGTAAGGCTGTCAGTGGTGAACCCATTATGTGACAGTGTCACTGGTTAGGCTATGATGGTAAAGGCTGTCAATGTTCTGACTAATGTCCATGTCATTGCTGATGTCAGAGGTAAGGCTCTGCCCTCACTGGTGAGGCCGTGATGTCACACTGAGGCTGTTTTGTCACAGTGAAGTTTGTATGTCACTGTGATCTGTAATAACACTGTGAGGTGATATCACTCTGGAAGGTGAGATTTCATAGTGAGGCTGTGATATCAGTGGCAAGACTGATGTCAATCAGGCTCTGATGTAATAGGAGAACCTGTGTTGTCAGTGGGCATGTTGTGAGGTCACAGTGAGTTTGTAATGTCACAGTGAGGCTCTGATGTCAAGGCTGATTCTATGAGATGTGAGTGAGGCTGTGACCTCAGGGGTGATGCTTGGATTTCACAGTGAGATTAGGACGTCAGTCGTGAGGCTTGCAGTCACACTGAGGCTGTGATGTTAGAGGAGAGGCTCTGATGTCACTGTAAGACCATGAGCTTGTAATATCACAGAAAGACAGCGATATCAGTGGTGATAGATTATGACATCATAGTTCAGCTGTGATTTCAGTAGTTAGGCTGTGATGTCAGAAGTGAGGCTGATGGCAGTGATGAGGCTGAGATGTCATAGTGAGGCAGGGATATTTCTGGTGAGGCTGTGATATCACAGTGAGGCTGTGATTTCACTGTAGAAGATTTGATTTCACTGACAAGGCTGATTTCACCATGAAGGTATGATGCAACAAGTGAGTCTATAATGTAATAGGTTAGACTATGAGGTCACAGAAAGCCTGCGATGTCAGAGTGAGGTTGTGATGTCAATAGCGACACTGTGCTGTCACAGGGAGGCTGTCAGGTTTCAGTGAGCCTGTGATGTTAGCGGTGAGACTGTGGTGCCATAGTAAGTGTAATTAGGATGTCAGAATTGATGCTGTGATGTCAGTTATCCAATGATTTCAGAGGTGAGTCTGTGATGTCATAGTTAGGTTGTCATGTCATGGTGAAGCTATAACCTCAGAAATGAGTCTTTGATGTCATAGTGAGACTGTGTTTTCACAAGTGATGCTGAGATATCCCAGTGAGTTTGGGATGTCAGTGGAGTAAGATTGTGACATCACAGTGAGGATGTGATTTCAGTGTTTAGGCTGTGATATAAAAATGAGGCTGTTGTGAGTGATGAGGGGGTGATGTCACAGTGAGGCTGGCATGTCACTGGTGAGGCTGTGATGCCACTGTGAGGTTTTGATGTCACCCTGTGGCTGTGATGACACTAAGAGCCTGTGATGTCACAGGGAGTTGGTGATGTCACGGTTAAGGTTGTGAGATCACAGTGATACTGTGATGTTTGTGGCAAGGCTTATGTCACAATGAGGATATGATGTCAGTGGTGATGATGTGATGTCATATTGAGGCTGTGATGACACTTTAAAGGTTTTATGTCACTGTGGGCTGTCATGTCATTGTGAGGTGATATCATTTTGGAAGCTGTAATGACTCACAGGGAAGCTGTGATTTCAGTGGCAAGTCTGATGTCACAATTAGGCTATGATGTAACAGGTGAGCCTGTGGTGTTAGTGGGCATGTTGTCATCATTGTGAGACTATGATGTTGCAGTGAGGCTCTGAAGTCAAGGCTGATTCTGTGAAATGTCAGTGAGGCTGTAGTGTCCCTGGTGATGTGTGATATCACTATGATCCTGTCGTATCAGTGGTAAGGCAGTTATGTCACAGGGAGGCTGTGTTGGCACAGTGTGGCTGTAAAAATCACAGTGAGATTGTGATGTCACAGTGAAGTTGTGATTCCAGTAGTGTATGTGCTTTCACAGGGAAACTATGTCATTGGTGAGGCTGTATTGTCACTGGTGAGGCTGTAATGTCACAGAACATCGTGAGGTTATGAATGTCAGTAGTGACTCTTCTTTCACATGGAGACTATGTCATTGGTGAGGCTGTTTTATCACTGGTGAGGCTCTAATGTCAGAATGAGATTATAATGGAAAGCTGAGGTTGTGATATCACAGTGAGGCTATGATGTCAGAAGTGAAGCTTTATGTCGCAGTGATGTTTTGAAGGCAGAGTATGGCTATGATGTCACTGTGAGATTGTGATGCCCTGGGAGATGGGTGATGTCACAGTGAGGCTGTGATGTCAATAGTGACACTGTGGTGACACGGTTAAGGTTGTGAGATCACAGTGATACTGTGATGTTTGTGGCAAGGCTTATGTCACAATGAGGATATGATGTCAGTGGTGATGATGTGATGTCATATTGAGGCTGTGATGACACTTTAAAGGTTTTATGTCACTGTGGGCTGTCATGTCATTGTGAGGTGATATCATTCTGGAAGCTGTAATGACTCACAGGGAAGCTGTGATTTCAGTGGCAAGTCTGATGTCACGATTAGGCTATGATGTAACAGGTGAGCCTGTGGTGTTAGTGGGCATGTTGTCATCATTGTGAGGCTATGATGTTGCAGTGAGGCTCTGAAGACAAGGCTGTTATGTTTCAGTAAGCCTGTGAAATCAGTGGTGAGGATGTGGTGTCATAGTGAGGCTATGTCAGATGTCCGTGATGAGGGTGTGATGTTGCATTGAGGCTATGATTTCAGAGGTGAGCCTGTGATGTCATAGTGAGGCTGCGAAGAAACAGTGAGGCTATAATGTCAGAGTCAATGCTGTGATGTCATAATTTGGCAATGATTTCAGAAGTGAGCCTGTGATGTCATAGTGAGGCTGTCATGTCATAGTGAGGCTATAATCTCACAGGTAAGGTTGTAATGTCACAGTGAGACTGCGTTGTTACCAGTGATGCTGTGATAGCTCAGTGAGGCTGTGATTTCAGTGGAGCGAGACTATGACATCACAGTGAGGATGTGACTTCGGTGGTTAGACTGTGATATCAGAATGAAACTGAAGTGAGTGATGAGGGTATGATGTCAAACTGAGGCTGGAATGTCACTGGAAAGACTGGGATGCCCCGTGAGGCTTTGATGTCACCATGCAGCTGTATTGTCTCCATGAGCCTGTGATGTCACAGGAAGTTGGTGATGTCACTGTGGAGGTTGTGAGTTCAAAGTGAGATTGTGGTGTCAATGGGAAGGGTGATGTCAGAGTGAGTTTATTATGTCAGTGGTGATGCTGTGAAATCACATTGAGGTTGTTATATCACAGTGAGGCTATATCAGGTGTGTATGTGATGTCACCATGAGGCTAGTATGTCAGTGGCAAAGCTGATGTCACAGTGAGTTTGTGATGTAACAGTGAGTTTGTAATGTCACAGTGAGGCTCTGAGTATACAGTCTGGACATAACATTACAGTGTAGCTCTGATGACACAGTGATGTTGTGATGTCACTGGAGCAGTTTTGATGGCGCAGTGTGGCTGTGATGTTAGTGGTGAGGCTGATGTCAAAATGAGGCTGTGCTGACAGGTAAATTAAACAGAGTGAGCTGACTGAGAAAGTTGGTATTTTCCTACACACTTTGCCAGACATACTGGTCTGCTATGTGTGAATTGTCCCTCTCTTAGCTGTTATGTGGATGTGTTATGACCAGTTCTCTTAGCACCTAGTGTTGGCATGGATTATCCTGCCAGGCTGTACATGCATTGTTACTGAACTATTTGTATTAGTTAGGGTTTTCTAGAGTCACTGAATTCACAGAATGAATATATATATATATATATAGGAAATTTATTGGGTTGGCTTACAGAAATGGCCGAGGTAGTCCAGCGAAGGCTGTCAGCAGCTGAGGTAGTCCAACAATGGCTTCCAGTAGCCGAGGTAGTTCCAACAATGGCTGCCAATAGCTAGCTGCTCAGTTCAGTAGTCAAGCAGGTGATGGCTGAAGGCTGGAGAACTCCTAGGGTCTTGGAAGGTCGAAGAATCCGGGCGGCCGGAAGGAAGAATGATTCCTAGCACAGCTGCAAGAAGGCCTCTTTTCTCCTTGGTGGCTCCTTTTTATATGATGCAGTACTGGGAGGATCCTTTGAGAGCTTTGGAGGTCCTGATAGGATCTAGGGTGAGTATCCTTCAAGTAGTCTCAGTTGATCCTCTCCAGACGTGGTCTCAGCCCAGCTTAGTTAATACCGGGTGTGTCAAGTTGACATCCAGGCTTAACTATCACAAGTCCACCCCTTGTCAACTTGACACCAAATCACATTTCCTTAGGCCATTAAAAATTCTCCAAATAAAACAGTTAGATTCATAGTTCCGTCTAACATAATATAGCTATCCACGTACAACCGCACACGCATTATTTTTACAAGATTAATGACAATGCCCCTTAAGAAATGCTTAGTCTTGGTGTCCCATAACACAGTATCGTAATATAGATTACAGCATTTCATCTCATAACTACAGATTAACATATTACATTACATAAATATCTTCTTAGAGTATGTGCACATGCACAAGTCTATTCTTGACAGTCTAGACCAGAGGCACTCATGGCAATTATAATCCTCGTTTCTGTAACTGGTTTCGTGGCCTTAGGTGGTATTTATAACTATCTTCTTCTACTACCCATTCTGTATTTCCTCCACATTCAGCAAGTACTTCTGCAGGTCTTGGCTCTTTACCTGGAGGGGTTATCCATACCTTCATTCCTGAAGGATCTGGACCATTTACTGTCTTTCCTGTGTTGGGTTGCTGTAAATTCCCATTGACCTTAATCACAGGACATGGTAATACTAAGAGACGCCCTAGTGGGTCTCCTACACTCCAAACATATTCTTCCTTACCACCATTGTGGAGAACGAGTCCAATTTCTCCTTGGTGGTCTGGGTTTATCACCCCTCCTAACACTGTTATTCCTTTCTTGGTCTGTTGGCTCAAGGGCATCAGAAGTCCAAAATAACCAGGAGGAAGCCTTAGCTTCCAGTTCAAAGGAATAGTTGCTGTGTCTCCTGGCAGAAGCATTCCCTGCTCTGGACTCAAAATTTCTAAGCCAGCAGAATACAGGCTTACGGGAACAGGAAGCAAAACAGGAGCTATTCCTGTTTCCACCCCTTGATTCCTGGACCCGTGAATCCTGGCTATAGGAGACACAGTACCATATATTGGACGCTGGTTTAAGGCATATACTGCCTCCTGGAGAATTCTGCCCCATCCCTCCAGACTATTACCACCTAATTGACACTGTAATTGTGCCTTTAAAAGGCCATTTCACCGTTCTATCAAGCCAGCTGCTTCAGGATGGTGGGGAACATGGTAAGACCAATGAATCCCATGGTCATGTGCCCACTGCCGTACTTCTTTAGCTGTGAAATGAGTTCCCTAGTCAGAAGCAATGCTGTGTGGAATTCCATGACGGTGGATAAGGCATTCTGTAAGCCCCTGGATGGTAGTCTTGGCAGAAGCATGACGTGCAGGAAAGGCAAATCCATAACTAGAATAAGTATCTATCCCAGTAAGAACAAAGCGCTGCCCTTTTCATCTTGGAAGTGGTCCAATGTAGTCAACCTGCCACCGTGTTGCTGGTTGGTCACCCCGAGGAATGGCTCCATATCGAGGACTCAGCGTTGGTCTCTGCTGCTGGCAGATTTGGCACTCAGCAGCAGCTGTAGCCAGGTCAGCTTTGGTGAGTGGAAGTCCATGTTGTTGAGCCCGTGCATAACCTCCATCTCTGCCACCATGTCCACTTTGTTCATGGGCCCATTGGGCAATGACAGGAATGGCTGGGGAAAGAGGCTGACTATCCACTGAACGGGTCATCTTATCCACCTGATTATTGAATGTTTCTTCTGCTGATGTCCTCTTTTGATGAGCATTTACATGAGACACAAATATCTTTGTGTCCTTTGCCCATTGGGAGAGATCTATCCACATGCTTCTTCCCCAGATGTCTTTCTCGCCAATTTTCCAATTATGTTCCTTCCAAGTCCCCGACTATCCTGCCAAACCATTGGCTACAGCCCATAAATTAGTATACAGTTGCACATCTGGCCATTTTTCCTTCCAGGCAAAATGAACAACCATGTGCACTGCCCGAAGTTCTGCCCACTGTGAAGATTTCCCTTCTCCACTGTCCTTTAGGGTTGTTGCGGAAAGGGGTTGCAGCGCTGCAGCTGTCCACTTCTGGGTGGCACCGGAATAGCGAACAGAACCATCTGTGAACCAGGCCCTAGTCTTCGCTTCTTCAGTTAGCTGATCATAGGGCATACCCCAGGAGGCCATAGGTGCATGCTTGGGAACAGGCATTGCAACAGGTTGGGGAACCATAGGCATTTGTGCAACTTCTTCATGTAGCTTACTTGTGCCTTCAGGACCCGCTCGGGCCCTGTCTCTTATGTACCACTTCCATTTGATAATAGATTGCTGCTGTGCCCATCCAACTTTATGGCTTGCTGGATCAGATAACACCCAACTCATGATGGGTAACTCAGGTCGCATGGTAACTTGGTGACCCATTGTCAGACGTTCAGTTTCCACTAAGGCCCAATAACAAGGCAAGAGTTGTTTCTCAAAAGGAGAGTAATTGTCTGCAGATGATGGCAGGGCCTTGGTCCAAAATCCCAGGGGTCTCTTCTGTGATTCACCTATGGGAACCTGCCAGAGACTCCAAATAGCATCTCTATCAGCAACAGATACTTCCAATACCATTGGGTCTGCTGGATCATATGGTCCAAGTGGCAAGGCAGCCTGTACCGCAGCTTGAACCTGCTGAAGAGCCTTCTCTTGTTCTGGGCCCCACTCAAAGCTGGCAGCTTTCCGAGTTACTTGGTATATGGGCCTAAGTAACACACCCAAGTGAGGAATGTGCTGCCTCCAAAATCCAAACAGGCCCACCAAACGCTGTGCTTCTTTCTTAGTGGTGGGAGGGGCCAGGTGCAACAACTTATCCTTTACCTTAGAGGGGATATCTCTACATGACCCACACCACTGAACTCCTAAAAATTTTACTGAAGTGGAAGGTCCTTGGATTTTGGTTGGGTTTATTTCCCATCCTCTGTTGCGCATATGCCTTACCAACAAATCCAAAATGCTTGCTACTTCCTGCTCACTTGATCCAATCAGCATAATATCATCAATATAATGGACTAGTGTGATACATTGTGGAAGAGACAAGCGATCAAGATCTCTGTGAACCAAGTTATGGCATAGGGCTGGAGAATTAATATACCCTTGAGGTAACACTGTAAATGTATACTGCTGGCCTTGCCAACTGAAGGCAAATTGCTTCTGATGATCTTTATGAATAGGTATGGAGAAAAAAGCATTTGCAAGATCAATGGCTGCATACCAAGTACCAGGAGATGTGTTGATCTGCTCAAGCAACGAAACCACATCTGGTACAGCAGCTGCAATTGGAGTCACAACTTGGTTAAGTTTGTGATAATCAACAGTCATTCTCCATGATCCATCTGTCTTTTGCACAGGCCAAATGGGAGAGTTGAAGGGAGAGGTGGTCGGAACCACCACCCCCCTGCATCCTTCAAGTCCTTTAAGGTGGCACTAATTTCTGTAATTCCTCCAGGGATACGATAGGGTGGGTATCCTTCACAATACGGTAGAGGCAGTTCTAAAGGCTTCCATTTGGCCTTCCCAACCATAATGGCTCTTACTCCACATTTCAAGGAACCAATGTGAGGGTTCTGCCAACTTCTAAGTATATCTATTCCAATTATACATTCTGGTACTGGGGAAATAACCACTGGATGAGTTCGGGGACCTACTGGACCTACTGTGAGTCGAACATTAGCCAAAACTCCATCAATCACCTGACCTCCATATGCCCCTACTTTAACTGGAGGGCCATTATGCTTTTTAGGGTCTCCTGGAATCGATGTCAACTCAGACCCAGTATCTAGTAAACCCCAAAATGTCTGATTATTTCCTTTCCCCCAATGCACAGTTACTCTAGTGAAAGGCCTTAGGTCCCTTTGTGGAAGGACAGAAGAAAGACTAATATTAAAGCTCTTTGCTATGGTGTCAAGATCCTTCCTTAAAGGAACCCGGCCTCCCCTTCATTCAAGGGGTTCTGGATCTGTAAACTGGCTCAAATCTGGAAATTGGTTGACAGTTCGCAATTCTCTGCTACTATGAGTAAAGGCAGCTTTTCCTTCATTTCTGTTAGAATTTTTCTGCTTGTACAGGTCAAATAAGAACTTTGTAGGCTTCTTATCTATTTTACTTTTAGGGACACCATGGTTAATTAGCCAATGCCAAAGGTCTAAGCGAGTGAGACCCTCATAAGTACTGTTGTGTCTAGGCTGCACATTATGGTTAGTACGCTTACTTTGCCATTGGCGATTCAAAGCTGCCACTTGGCCCCTACTACTCCTCGATCCACCTAGGCCCACTGAATTTAAGTCTTCCAACTGGGCGGCAGCATCTCCCATTGTTAGGTCTGGAACAAGGAGAAGAGCAATGATAGGAGCCTTCATATTCGGTGCTGCCCCTCTCACCAATTTATTAAGTACATTTCTGGTAAAAGGCATGTCATCTGGATTCTCCCATTGAGAATTGGATTTTAAAGAACGTATCCAGTCAAGCATACCAATTTCCCTGAGCCTCTTAATCCTATCATCAACATTAAACCAAGGAATGTCTGGAATCTCTAGTTCCTTTTCAGATGGCCAAACTTTAATAAATACTTCAGCTACCCACTCAAATAAACTCTTGCCACCATTTTTAACTCTATGAGTAGCAGTGTTAAACCTAGAATCTCTACTCAATGGGCCCATTTCTGTGAACTCACTTTTATCCAGTTTTATGCTCCTTCCACCAGTATCCCAAAGCCTTACAATCCATTCCCAGGGGTATTCCCCAGACTGCTGCTTAAACATGTTAGAAAACTCATGGAGTTCTTTAGGAGTATAGCGTACCTCCTCATGGACCATAGTTTCTATTTCACCTTTAGGAGCTTGTTTAGCCTTAAGCCTAGTTATAGGCCTGGAAGCAATCACAGGTGGGCGTGCCATAAAAATCAGCATTTTCTTGAGGCAAAGTCTTTGCTCTCCTTTCAGACAAATCATGAGTAATTCCCTCACGCAAAGATGGAGATAGCAATTCTGTAGAGGGTGGGAGTGGGGATTCATTCTCTGCTAAGGGTGGGGAGACCATTCATCAGGTGGAATAAATGCACCAGAATTTGAGAGTGCAACGTCCTCATCCTCGTCATCAGTTTGGTCTTCCCACACATCAGCATCCCACTTTTCAGGATCCCACTCTTGGCCAATCAGCGCTTTTACTTTAACTGCCAACACCTTTCGAGGCTGGGAATTCAATTTACGTTGTAACTCAGCCACCCTAATAATCAAAGTTTGGGTTTGATTTTCACCAATTCGAGCCCTATTGCTACTGGAGAGAAGATTCTCTTCTAGAGCACACTTAGAAACTTCTAAGTTTTTTATGCGCATTCTGAGTTCGATATTTTCCTCACTGAGATATTCCTTTTTCATTTGTAGTTTATTGAGAGATGCTAGAAGCAACCAGCCAGCATCATCATTTTCCTTATTCTTACTCATTTTATGTAAAGTTTCATATACGGAATCGCTGAGCTTCTCAATCTTCGCAAGAGGGGCATCAAGATTGTCTAACACACCTACATTTACCAGTTCTAGAAACAGTTCACTCCAAACAGTTGCAGTATCCTCCATGCCACTAGGGGAGTCTTTAGTCGCTGGAGGTTTCACTGGGTCAAAAAGCCAGCTCCAGAAATCACAAAGCTTGCCAGCAAAATTCATTCTTACAATTCTGTTTCTCTAGAACCACTTCTGGTACCAATTTCTGTATTAGTTAGGGTTCTTTAGAGTCACTGAATTCACAGAATGAATATATATATATATAGGAAATTTATTGGGTTGGTTTACAGAAATGGCCGAGGTAGTCCAGCGAAGGCTGTCAGCAGCTGAGGTAGTCCAACGATGGCTTCCAGTAGCCGAGGTAGTTCCAACAATGGCTGCCAATAGCTAGCTGCTCAGTTCAGTAGTCAAGCAGGTGATGGCTGAAGGCTGGAGAACTCCTAGGGTCTTGGAAGGTCGAAGAATCTGGGCAGCCGGAAGGAAGAATGATTCCTAGCACAGCTGCAAGAAGGCCTCTTTTCTCCTTGGTGGCTCCTATTTATATGATGCAGTACTGGGAGGATCCTTTGAGAGCTTTGGAGGTCTTGATAGGATCTAGGGTGGGTATCCTTCAAGTAGTCTCAGTTGATCCTCTCCAGACGTGGTCTCAGCCCAGCTTAGTTAATACCAGGTGTGTCAAGTTGACATCCAGGCTTAACTATCACACTATTGTAAGAGAAAATAAACCTCCTTCTTCCCTTAAAAAAATAAGACTGTGAGGTCACTGGTGAAGGTGTGATATCACAATACGGCTGGATGTGTGTGGTGTGAAAAATATCATAGTGAGTCTCTGATGTCCCTGGTGAGGCTATAACATCAGTGATGAACACATTACCTAACAGTGACACTGGTGACAATGATGTGAAATGCTGTATTGACACTGGTATGGCAGTGATGTCAGTGTTTTGACTAATGTCAGTGGCGACCCTGATGTCACAGGTGAGGCTGTGCTGTCACTGGTGAAAATGTGATGTCACAATGAGTATGTGATGTCAGTAATAAGGCTGATATCACAATAAGGTTATGATGTAACAAGTGACCCTGTGGTGTCAGTGGGCTGCCTATGAGGTCATTGTGTGGCTATGATGCCACCATGAGGCTTTGATATCATGGTGCATTTGTGGTGTCACCATGAGCCCGTGATGTCACAGGGAGTTGGTAATGTCACAGTGGAGGCTGTGAGGTCACAGTGAAATTGTGATGTCAGTGGCAAGGCTGAAGTCCCAGTGAGGGTATGATGTCAGTGTTGATGATGTGATGTCACAGTGAAGCTATATCAGAGATGTGTATGTGATGTCAACATCAGGCTATTATGTCAATGACAAGGCTGATGTCACAATGAGTTTGTGATGTCACAATAAGGCTGTGAGGACACAATGTGGGTATGATGTCACAGTAAGTCTCTGATGACATAGTGATGTGATGTCACTGAAGTGGTATTGATGGGACAATGAGGCTGTGATGTCAGTAGAGAGACTGAAGTCACAATGAGGCTGTGATGTTACAGTGAGACTGTAATATCACTGGAAAGGCTGATGTCACAGTGAGGCTGTGATGTCACAGTGAGGCCGTAATGTCACAACGAGGCTATGTCAGAGATGTATATGTGATGTCACCATGAGGCTATTGTAGCAGGGGCAGGGATCAAGTCACAGTGAGATTGTGATTAAATAGTGAGGCTGTGATGTCACTGTCAGGTTTTAATGTCACAGTGAGGCTGTGAGGAAACAGTGTGGCTCTGATGTTATGGTGAGACTCTGATGGCACAGTGATTCTGTGAAGTCACTGGAGAGGTTTGGATTGCACTGAGGCTGTAATATTATGGTGAGATTGATGTCTCAATGAGGCTGTGATGTCACTGTTGAAGATGTGATGTCACAATAAGGCTGGAATGTCAGTGGTGAGAAAGATGTCTATGGAATCTATGATGTCACTAGTGAGGTTATGATTTCAGTAGTGAACCTGTTACGTGACAGTGACACTGATGAGGCTGTGATATCAAAGGCTGTGTTATCACTCCTGTGGCACTGATGTCAGTGTTGGGACTAATGTTAGTGGAGATGCTTATGGCACAGGTGAGGCTGTGCTGTCAATGATGAGGCCATGGCATCACAATTAGCCTGTGATATCACTAGAAGAGTTTTATGTCACTGTGGGCTGTCATAGCACCAAGAAGTGATATCACTGTAGAAGCTGTGATGTCACAGTGAGGCTGTGATGTCAGTGGCAAGGCTGATTTCACAATGAGGCTATCATGTGTGAGGTGAGCCTGAGGCAGTCTGTGTGGTCACTGTGAAGCTGTGATATCTAAGGGAAGATTGATGACACAGTGAGACAGTGATATAATATATGAGGCTCTGATATCATTGTATATAATGTCACTGCTGAGGCTGTCACATCACTGTGAGCCTGTGCTACCTGTGGTGGGTTGTGGTGTCATAGTAAGGCTAGGTAAGATACCAGTGGTGAGGCTATGATGCTACAGTATGGCTGTGATGTCATTGTGAGGTTCTGATTTCAAGGCTGATTCTATGAGATGTCAGTGAAGCTGTGATGTTACAGGTGATACTTGGATTTCACAGTGAGGTTAAGACGTCAATGGTGAGGATGTGCAGTCACACTGAGGCTGTTATGTCAGAGGAGAGGCTGTGATGTCACTGTGAGGCTGTGATGTTAATGTGAGATTGTGATATCATGGTGAAGCTGTGCAATCAGTGGTGATAGACTATGACATCTCAGTTTGGCTGAGGTTTCAGTGTTTACCCTGTGATGTCAGAAGTGGTGTCTCATTGAGGCTGTGATGACACAGTGAGGTTATGTCAGAGGTGTGTATGTGATTTTACCAAGAGACTATTATGTCAGTGGTAAGGTGAGTTTGTGTGTTACAGTAAGGACACACTGTGTCTATGATGTCATAGTGACACTCTGCTGACACAATCATGTTGTGATATCACTGGAGAGGTTTGGATGGCACAATGAGGCCGTGATATTAGTGGTCAGGCTGATATCATTATGAAGCTGTGATGTCACTGGTGAAGGTGTGATGTCACAATAAGGCTAGAATGTCTGTGGTGAGAAAGATGTCAGAGTTAGTCTATGATGTCACTCATGAGGATATGATGTCAGTAGTGAAACTACTACATGATAATGACCCTTGTGAGGATATGCTGTGAAAGACTGTGTTGTCACTGGTATGGCAATGATGTCAGTGTTCTCACTAATGTCAGTGGTGACACTGATGTCACCTCTGGTTTTCCTTTGTTGCCTGGAATGAATATGTTTTACATAATCCTATAAAGAATTTAGTCTTGATTTTCTTTGATGTTTTCTATATGGGTTTGGTGGCACATCCCGCGGCCTTTACTATGGATTTTCTTTTTTTTTTTCCAAAGTTTTATTTATCTATCTATCTATTTATTTATTTATTATTTATTTATTCAATTGTGCTTATGTGCATGTGTATTCATGTGTATGTGTGTAGAACCACGGGCGAATTGAGGAACCACCATGAACTGCCTCCACCTCCACTGGTTTCACAGGCTCCACCCTACCAGGACCAGAAATGCAGGTCACCCCCTGCATCAGCCCAGTATCTATACATGGGGTCTAGGATCCGAACTCAGGACCTTCCCCCTGCAAGGCAGAGGCTTAACCCCTGAGCCACTTTTCCAGCCTCTACTCTGGATTTTCTAAAGTATATAAACTGCTAAAAATTTCAATAAAACATTCAGATTCACTCAGGCCAGAGAGCTGTCTGTCTGTCCTCCGCTTGCCCAAGTCTTGCCCACATTGTTGAGGGGAGCCCTGGATTTGAGGTTGCAGCTTGGACTGCAACAACTGGCACCTGAACCTGGGACACTTGACTAGGTAAATATTTACTTTACTCTTTTTTCTCTTTAAGTCTTTCAGGCAAGGAAAGGATCCCATCAGGGTGCAGAAGACCCTTCAGACCATGTGGAGCCAAGTTAAGAAGATGGGTAAGGATAGGATTCTGTCAGGGTACAGAAGATCCCTCAGATGAGAGTGATGCCGAGTGAAGAAAACCGGTAAAAAACATGGGCTATACTGAGTCTAAAGAAAGAAGACTTTGTATTGGCATAATTAAGCAAATGATAAATACACGAGATGTTCATCTCTCTTCTAAGTAGTTAAGAAATTTTTTCATTTTGTACAAAACTGTTGTCCTTGGTTGCCAGAGGAAGGAACCTTGGATCTAGAAACTTGGAAAAAGAGATTAAAAAAAACTATTATCATGTTTATGGGCCAGAAAGGACCCAATTGTTACATTTTCTTTATGGAGTTTAATGATAGATTCTTTAGGTCCCAGTCAAGAAACAGTAAGCATAGCACAGGAAATTAATTAGCAAAGACTCTCCTGACTCCAAAGGAAAATAAAAATAAAAATTATGAAGACTTAATTAAGCCTCAACATATCATAACAGTAAGTTTGGAAGAGGAAGCAGATGATGATGTTCTGTCTCCCTCTGAAGAGACTGATTTAGAAAAGGAAACAGACTATGATATCCTGTCTCCCTTTGAGGAGACTGGATTAGGGAAAGAAGTGGACAGTGATGTTCTGTCTCCCTCTGAGGTGACTGATTTAGAGAAGGAAGCAGATAATGATGTCTTGTCTCCCTCACAGCAGACTAGTTTAGGGAAAGAAGCAGCATCTCACCATAGTGAGGATGATGGGGTATTTCTAAAGTCTTCAATGCCATTTCCATTTGAGAGTTCTAGGAAGCCTCCCACAGAGATAGACTTTCTTGGAGCAGTACAACAGGCTAGAAGAATGGAAAATGAAGACCTCACATGGAAGCCAAATTTAGAAGCTACAGAAATAGTTATAAAGCAATTGGCCTTTGAAAATACAATGTGCCAGGCTTTATTAAGATCAGTCAGAAAAAAAAGTCTATGAGCGATTACATCAAAGTATGTATGGATGCCTCACCAGCCTATATGCAAGGAGTACAAATATTAAAATGGGCAGGTGATTGATAGAAAGTAACTATTTTGCAAATGGGTGATTGACCCCTTTCTCACTGCAGTCTGCTACTTTTATTCCATCTACATTTGAATATACTCTTATAACAAGATTCTAATTTAACAGGTTTTTAATCTATGGCCAGGGAGTGAATTCCAATACCCATCAGGACGGAGCCAAGGGCATTGCAGGAGCAGCAAAACCAGAAAAAAATCAACAAACCATAATTTAGAACATCAGAGACTCTATATCAACCACATGGAACTGGGCTAGCCTAATCTCTCCCCATCCTGAAGCTCAGGGAAATTTGCAGAAGATGGGGAAGTAAGATTGTAAGAACACAAGGATGGGAAGAGTAATGATATACAAGATACTCCACACAAGTTAGGGCTGAAGCAATCATAATAGGACTTTGCATGACCTGCGCTATGTCCAACACATTATTGACCCCACAAAGTCTTCCATGGATTAAAGGCACTAGGATCCTTGGAGGCTAGGGGCTGAACACAGTAATGTTCATAAGCTTAAGGGGAACACAGGAAAGGGTTCTGGAATATGCCCCTGGGTCCTTGCACCTCATCAGAGAGGAGGACCCAGAGGAGAGTTTGGCATGGACAGTAAAGGATGCTCTGGGGATTGGGGGGAGAGACACTGGGGGCTGGGGAGGAAGGGCAGAGGGGAGGGGGAAGCAGAGGGGTTTGGAGGAGATGGAAGGAGGGAGGGGACTGGTGTAACTGTTAAGTTTGTATGAGTGGAAATAATAATAATTTAAAAAATGGTCAGGTGATATTAAATCAAAAAGTTTTCAGCTTTATGTCATTCCTTCTCTTCCTTTTCCATTGGTGTTTTATCCTCAGTGGAAACGGCCTTAGAAATTCCTGATCCAGAAGAATCAGAACAAAAATTGTTAATTGGGGCCACTGTTACTTATTATGCTGATATAATTCAATGGAAATCAAAACAGCTTGTATGGGTTGAAGAGTGCCCTCTATCAATGGAAAAAGTACAGAGTATAGAACAATTGGTACAAGAAGTTAAAATTAGGGCACACACAACCATCACACAGAAAACATAATGTTAAAACCAAAAAGATTAGAAAAAGTAAGAAACAATTGGCTGGCTTTATAGATTAAGATGCAAATTTACATCTTTCTTTTATTGGATGGAGTGTAAATACCAGAATTTGGTTTCATATGGATTTAACAAATAAAAAATAAAAATAAGAGGCAAAAACATGTTGTTCCTAATGGTTTTAATTACAAGAAAAAACAAAAAATTAATATGAAAACCTAATATCCTAAAATTAATTCAAACGTTTCTGAGATCCATAAAAACACGTTCAAAACTGCTGCTTTTACAGGCTGTGGCAAGAGGATCTCAGCTTGGGAAACAGTAAGATAAATATTTGGCCTTTAAAAAGGAAATGACACTTTGAGAAATGCTAACAAATTTTCAGAAAAAGAAAAAATAGACAAAGATATTCATCTATTAAATATAAAGTTTCTTTAATAATTTCCTTTTGGGTACTAAATTTTAAAGTTTAATCTGCTTTTGATATTTGTCATAATTAAATTAAACTGCTGAACTTAAGTAATTTGAGATTTTCTTTTCAATGATAAGGCTTTCATAAATGTTGATCTGCTTTTGATGATGTTTTTAAAGGTAATTTTAAGGCTGTTGTCAGTGAATTGTATGTTATTAGTGTGTTTGTATGTTTATGTGTTCTGTGTTTGTGTGTTGTGTGTCTTGTGTTTTAAAGTAAAAATTCTATGGCCACTTCAATCTTTTTTATGCATGTTGCATACTAATAATAAAATTTTGGCATGTCATTTTTAAGTACATGTATGCATACTTAAAATAAGACCAAATAATTTTAATAACATCTAAGGCCTTAACTATTTAAATTTTGAATTGATAACAACTGTTTTTCTGATAGATTGTAAATTTTCTTTCATAAAAAGTTATCTCACTTGGTTTTGATCTTTAACAGGACTATAAATGAATGTTCTTAAAGGTTTTTTCCTATATTCTCAAAATAACAAAGCCACTATAATACTGATCAGTTAAACTTTCTCACTCCTCTTGACATCTTTTGTAAAATTTTATCCCATCAAATCTAGCAAACACGTATTACAAATGTCTTCTAAAAATTCAATGAAGTTTCTTCATTCCCCTCATAGTAAGATAAAATAATATCTAAATGTTTCTATTGCCAGAAAAAATTGCTTATTCGAAACAGAGACATACAGGTATTCTCTTGTGCCCATGTGCTGCTTGTTTATTCCATATTTAATGTCTCAGTCTCTACAAAATTTAAAGAACTTTTACTGACTTGTGTTATAATTAATTTGGCTCCAAAAGATATTAAAGTACTACAAGTTATTTAGCATTTTCTTTTCAAAATAAGATTTAAGGCTGTTATCTTAAAAGTTTATTTTGTTTATGTTGCATATACTTTAAAGATACAAAATTTATGGTTATTTAATGTTAAAGTAAATAAATAAATTAGAGTTATAATGTCTTAGATTTCAAAGGGATATATTGTATGTAAATGTACATATGACTAAAGTATAAAAACTCTGCTAAAAACTTCAATGAAGAGTTCAGATTTACTTAGCTCAGAGTGCTGTCTGTCTGTCCTCCATTTACCAAAGCCTTGGCCACCTTGTGGAGGGAGCCCTGGATCTGAAGTTGCAGTTTGGACTGCAGCAGATTTGTCTGTTATGTCACAGTGAGGCTGTGATATCAGAGGAGAGCCTGGAATGTCACTGTGAAGTGGTGATGTTACTGTGAGGTTATTATATCACACAGTGAGGCTATGATATCAGTGGTGATAGACTGTGACATCACAGTTTGGCTGAGATTTCAGTCATTAGGCTGTGATGTCAGAAGTGAGGCTGATGACAGTGATGAGGCTGAGATGTCACAGTGAGGCTGAATGTTACCAGTGAGGCTCTGATGCCACAGTGTTGTTGTGGTGTCACTGTTGAGGCTGTCATATGATCATGAGCCTGAGATATCAGTAATGAGGCTGTGATATCGCAGGGAGGTTGGCAGGATGTCTGTGGCTGTGAAGCCACAGTGAGGTCATGATGTCACCATGAGACTGTGATGTCACTGGTGAGGCTGTAATATCCCAGTGAGTGTCCTATCAGTGGTGAGGTTGTGATGTCACAGTGAGGGTGTGTTGGCACATTGGGGCTGTGACATCACAGAGAAGCTATGAATTCACAGTGAGGCTATGAGGTCAGTGTGGAAAATGTGATATCAGTGCAAGGCTGATTTCACCATAAAGCTATGATGTAACAAGTGAGACTATGATGGAACAGGTTAGAATGTGAGGTCACAGAGAGGCTGTGAGGTTACTGTGATGCTGTGATATCTGTGGAAAGATTGATGTCACAATGAGTCAGTGACATAATATGTGAGGCTATAGTGAAACTCTTTATGATGTCAAAGACTATGATGTCACCGCTGAGGCTGTAATGTCACTGTGAGCTGTGCTATCAGTGGTGAGGTTATGGTGTCATGGTGGGCTAGCTTCAATAACAATGGTGAGGCTGTGATATCACAGTGTGGCTGTGATGTCATCAAGAGGTTGTGAGGTCTGAGCGCTTGTTCCGGCCGAGACCGGCTGCTTTTACCTTCTGCTCCTTGGCGCACCCGGGCGCTGCAAAGTTTTGACATTTCGGCTGCGCGCGAGCGCTGTCTGGTGGACAGCTGTGGCGCTGGCCGACCCCGAGGGCCCCTCCTCTGCCCGATCGCCTGCCTTCCAGTTGCCAGGGGTCGATCGACGACCACGAGGCTCCGCCGCGTCCTCCAGCGCTGGGTTCACCGGCCCGGAGCAGCCTGCAGCCATGGCGCGGGGGCCGGAGAACGTGAACCGACTCACGGAGAACATGTACCAGAATGTTATGGAACAGTTCAATCCCGGGCTACGGAATTTAATAAACCTGGGAAAAAATTATGAAAAAGCTGTTAATGCTATGATCCTGGAAGGAAGAGCCTACTACGATGGTGTGGCCAAGATTGGGGAGCTTGCCACGGGGTCCCTTGTGTCGACGGAGCTGGGCAGGGTCCTCATAGAGATTTCAAGTACCCACAAGAAGCTCAACAAGATGCTGGAGGAAAATTTCAAAAAATTCCACAAGGAGATATCTATGAGCTGGAGAAGAAGACAGAACTCGATGTCAAGTACATGAATGCAACTCTGAAAAGATACCAAGCGGAACACAGGAGTAAGTTAGACTCCCTGGAGAAATCCCAGGCCGAACTGAAGAAGATCAGAAGAAAAAGTCAAGGAGGACGGATCACACTCAAATATGAGCACAAAGAAATTGGGTACGTGGAGATTGTCACTTCTCGCCAGAGCAAAATCCAAAAGTTCATTGCGGATGGCTGCAAAGAGGCGCTGCTGGAGGAGGAGAGGCGCTTCTGCTTCCTGATGGACAAGCACTGCAGCTCTGCCACCCACATACACTATTACCAGCTGCAATCTGCAGAATTGCTTAACTCCAAGCTGCCCAGGTGGCAGGAAACATGTTGTGATGCCACAAAGTGCCAGAGAAAATTATAAACATGATAGAAGATATAAAGACTCCTATCGCCACACCAATGTCTGGGATGCCACAGCCCTCGCCTATGATTGAGAGAAGCAACACTGCTGGGAAGGATTATGACACCCTGTCTAAATACTCACCAAAGAGGCCCCCAGCCCCTTTAGCCAAAGCCTACACCAGTCCTTTGATTGATATGTTCACTAACCCAGCAACCATTGCACAGAGCTCGGAAAAGACAACTCAACAGAATCTCCAGAGGATCCCAGTTTACAGAGATCAGTTTCTGTCGCCACCGGACTCAACCTGATGAAAAAGCAGAAAGTGAAGACCATCTTCCCACACACCGCAGGCACCAACAAGACCCTGCTAAGCTTCGCCCAGGGCGATCACACTGCTCATCCCAAGGAGAAGGATGGCTGGCTGTATGGGGAGACGACACCTCCAAAGCGAGGGGCTGTTTCCCGTCATCATATACAAAACTACTGGAAGAATATGCAAAGGAGGCCGTGACGGTACCCACACCAAGCTCTGCCCCAGTGAGAATCATGAGCACGGTGGATCTGATTGAGAAAAGCAGTGTTGTCATCTCACCTTCCGACTACCTGGAGTGCCTGTCCAAGGGCGCAACCGCCGACAAGAGAGCAGATGCCGCCAAGCCCACCTCCACCTTCAAAGCCCCGGAGGCCAGAGCAGACGCCACATCTCCCAGCGATGCAAATGAGATTGCCAAGCCACCTTTCCTCAGTGGAGAAAACTCCTTTGCTATTGTGAAACTCCGGCCAATGGTGACAAATGATCGATCAGCACCAATCATCCGATGAAGTCGCTAAGGATCATCCCAGTCCCCCTAATGCTAAGTTCTCACCTGCAAAATGATAGATATACATTGTCAGCCAAATGCTGGGACTGTCGACGCTTCACCAGAGGGTGCCTGATTTCAGTGAATCTACTTGAGCGAATTAATGATAACACAGTTGGGTTTACACATTTCTGTAACAGCTTAGTGAATAGCTCAATCATTTAAAGTATTTTCTCCTGTTTCATCAAAAAAAGGAGTAAATTTGTTCCAATCTTAGTATTTTATGTTTTTAAAAAGTAACAGCCAGAATAAGGGATAGTGTGCGCTTCCACGCCTGGCTTTCGGTAGCTGAATGCAAATGAGACCAGAGTTTCATTTTAGGAAGCTTGCACCTAAGGTAGCATGATAATGTTCCATGAAGAAAAATATGTAAGTTTGCATCTTAGCATGCAAATCATATTAAGCAATATAAATTATGAAATCATTAAATATAATTTTTATCTTACCAATTTAAAATGTTTGATTAGACAAATGTAGAACTCCCAGAAATAGGGAAATCCCTACCTCCTCCTGGTAGATGTAGCTGCCGACTGCCAAAACATTTTACCTTCTCTCATCCACAGCCCACTTGGCCCTGAGGTACATCTGAAATCAGGATGACTGATCCGGAGGGACAAAGCCTTTAGACCATCCCACCCTCAGGCCGGGGCTTCTCTGGGACCAGCACATATCCCAGAACAAGGGACCTGCATTTGTCCCTAAAGGTGCCAAGCTTGGATGTCTTTTGCCATGGCAGAGCATGGTAAAATTCACACTCAGGCTGCTGCATCCAGTGTTGTGGATCTTACCATAGAGGAACTCCTCACCATAGAAAAAGTTTTTTCATGAAATGGAAACTGGTCAGGGCCAGTGTACAGGGCAGTTCAAAGTCCTTCCTGCTGGGTTAGGCATCCAAAGTGTCCTGATGCACATGAAGGAAGGTTCCTGATGCAGGCCCCCTTTCCCTGCACTGTCTGGTCTGGGCAGTACCACGTGCTGTCTCACAACTGTCTTAGGAAAGTTTGCCCACTCAACTTCAGATCTAGTCCAGCAGCTCAGCTCCCCTCCTGTGATGAGCACACAGTGCAGACTACAGGAATACAGAACAGGGCAGTGTCCTCCATCTGCCCGCCCCCAGCTTTGTTGTACAAATACAGTGTGCACTCCTAGCCTATCCCTGTTTCCCTCATAGACTGGAACTAGAGAGTCACTCACTGGGCTCCCAGAAGGAGAGTCCCTGGCCCTGGGGGCCATGCTCTGCAAATTCCAAGGTTCACTCATGTTCAATGTCAGTAATAAAAGAGAATTTGAAACGTGAAAAAAAAGAGGCTGTGAGGTAACAGTGAGGGTATGATGTCACAGTGCAGCTGTGAAGCTGATGTGAGAGATGAGACTGAGATGTCGCATTGACGATGTGATATAACTGGTGAAGTTGTGATGCTCTAATGAGGTTATGATGTGACCAAGAGGCTGTGGTGTCACTGGTGAGGCTGTAATTTCTCAGTGAGCCTGTCCAATCACAGGTGATGCTGTTCTGTCACAATGAGGCTGTATTCTCACAGTGTGGCTGTGATATCACAGTGAAGGTATGGTGTCAGTTGTGAGGTTGTGCTATCACACTGAGGCTGTGATGTCAGATGAGAGGCTGAGACATCACTGTGAGCCTTTCATATCAGTGGTGAGACTGTGACGTCACTATCAGTCTCTGCAGGAACAGTGTGGCTGTGAAGTAACAGTGAGGTTGTGATATTGTGATGTCAGTAGTGATGGTGCTCTCACAGTGAGATTATGTCATTTTTGATTCTGTATTGTCACTGCTAAGTCTATAATGTCACAGTGAATTTATTGTGTCAAACTGAGGCTGTGATGTCACAGTGAGGCTATGATGTCAGAGGTAAAGCTTTATGTCACATAGATGCTTTGATGGCACATTATGCCTGTGATGTCAAACTGAGACTATGATATCACAGTGAGGCTATGAGATCAATCATTATGTCACAATGATGCTTTGATGTCACCCTAAGGCTATGATGTCACAATGAGGTTGTGATATCTCTATGAGAATGTGATGTCACTAGGTAAGTTGTGATGTCACAGTGAAGTTGTGATGTCCATAGCGACACTGTGGTGTCACAGGGAGGCTATGATATTTCAATGAGCCTGTCAGGTCAGGGGTGAGATCGTGGTATCATAGTGAGGCTAGGTAGGATTTCAGTGATGAGGGTGTGATGTGGCATTGAGGCTATGATTTCAGAGGCAAGTCTGTGATGTCATAGTGAGGTTGTGATGAATCAGTGAGGCTATGTCAGAATTGATGCTGTGATGTCACAGCTGGGCAATGATTTCAGAGGTGAGCCTGTGTTGTCATAGTGAGGCTGTCATGTCATGGTGAGCCTGTGTTGTCACCAGTGATGCCTTGATATCACAGTGAGGTTGTGATGTCAGAGAAGCGAGACTGTGACATCACAGTGAGGATGTGATTTCAGTGGTTAGGCTGTGATATCAGAATGAGGCTGATGTGGTTTCATAGCGAGGCTAGGCAGGATGTCAATGCCTTATAATCCTATGATTTCAGAGGTTAGCCTTTTTTGACATTAAGGCTGTGATGTCAGTGGTGAGGCTGTGAAGTCACAGTGAGGCTGTGAGGTCATTGTGAGACTGTGATATCTGTGGGAAGACTTATTTCAAAATGAGGCAGTGATGTAATATGTAAGGCTGTGGTTTCACTGTTTATGATGTCAAACGCTATGATGTTACTGCTAAGGCTATCATGTCAATGTGAGCCTGTGCTTACTGTGGTGAGGCTTCAGTGTCCTAGTAAGTCTAAGTAGGACACCAATGGTGAAGCTGTGATATCATAGTGTGGCTGTAAAGTCATCATGAGGCTGTGATGTCACAGTGCAGCCATGGGATCAGTGGTTAGGCTGTGTTTTCAGAAGTGAGACTGATGTGAGAGATGAGGCTGAGATGACACATTGATCATGAGATTTAATTGGTGAGGCTGTGATGCCAAAGTGAGCCTGTCATATCACTGTGAGGTTGTGATGCCACTGGGGAATTTGTGATGTCACAGCGAGATTGTGGTGTCTTAGAGACACTGTGGGTTACAGGGAGGCTGTCATGATTCAATGAGCCCATGATGTAAGTGGTGAGGCTATGGTGCCATAGTGGGCCTAGGTATGATGTCAGTGATGAGGGTATAATGTTTGCATTGAGGCTATGATTTCAGAGGTGAATCATTGATGTCATAGTGTGGCTGTGATGAAACAGTGAAGCTATAACCTCACAGGTGAGGCTGTGAGGTCACAGTGAGGCTGCATTGTCACCAGTGATGCTGTGATATCACAATTATGCTGTGATGTCAGTGGAGCAAGACTGTGACATCACAATGAGGATGTGATTTCAGTGGTTAAGCTGATATCAGAATGAGGCTGATGTAAGTGATGAGAGTATGATGTCAGAGTGAGGGTGGCATATCACTCGTGAGGCTGTGATGCCATAGTGAGAATTTGATGTCCCCCCACGTTGGAGCCGCCAGGTCAGCAGCACCGTGCCGCTCGGCCACCGGCTTAGCCCCTGGGGCCCCACCCCAGACCCCAGACCCTCACACCCTCCTGCCCCCGTGCGCCTCCGTCCCCTCCAGGTCGCAGGTGAAAAATTCTGCCATCAACATCAGACCCTCTGCCTCTCTGGCCCACCGGGGACCTACGCACGTGGTCCACGGAAGCACCATGTCTACTCAGATTCAATAGAGTCCAAAAGAACTCAAGCAAAATTCAAGAACAGAGGGAACACAAGCCATACATCTGGACTCCACTACAATCATTATATCACATGGGCGAGATTCTTCTCATCCAGCCCAAAGGGCAAGCACTAGTAACTGCCAAGTGTAACAATACCAACAATGTCAATTCAGTGAAAACCACATAGAAACTGAAAGGTCCTAAAAAACAAAACAACAATGTACAAGTCAAAGTGTAGATCCATGAGAAACAAAACCAATCTCCCACCGAAAGAATCAATTCCATAATGAGGGATTCTGACCAGAACAAATCCACAGAAAATAACCATGAAAGCCAGACCCAATATAACGACTTTCAGGGTATGATCATTACCATGATTAATACTATGAAAGAGGAAATCCGAGAAGAGTTAAAAAACCGTATCAACCACTTTGAACAGGAACACAACAGGCACTTGGAGGAGTTGAGAAAAACAGTTCAAGAAACAAAAATAGGTATAGAGCAGTTAAAACAGTCTCAGGCAGAGTTTAAAATTGAACTAAAAGACAAGTTATCTTCAACCCAAAACTCAACAGAGAGTCTTATCAGCAGAAAAAATAGAATTTCAGATCTTGAAGACAAACTGGGAGAATTAACCAGCTCAATGGAAGAGATTGTTAAAGCCAAAAAGATGCTGGAGAGGAACATTCAAGAGATATGGGACCCTGAAGAAGCCTAACATGCGCATTCATGGAATACCAGAACATGAATCACAAAATATCACACCGGAGGAAATATTTCAATTCATCATAAATGAAAACTTCTCACAACTAAAGAATGAGAGGCCAATCCAAATATAAGAGGCGTTTCGCACTCCAAACAGATATGACCAAAATAGAAAATCGCCACGGCAAATAATAGTCAAAACACTCCACATTCAAGACAAAGAAAAGATGCTGAGAGCTTCAAGAGAAAAAAAGCAACTCACTTTTAAAGGTAAACCTATTAGAATAACAAATGACTACTCAATGGAAACAGTAAAAGCAAGAAGAGCTTGGAAAGACACACTTCAAGTATTAAATGAGCAAAAATGCCAACCCAGACTGATATACCCAGCAAAACTGTCTGTCATGATTGAGAAAGAAAGAAAAGTTTTCCAGCACAAAGACAACTTGACGGAATACATGTCTACCAAACCAGGCCTTCAAAAAATGCTAGAAATGATACTGAAGCTTGAAGAAAAGAACAAGTGTATCCAGGAGGACAGAAGGGAAGTATAATACCACCAAAACATAAATATCAAACAACATGCTTACAAAATCTACTAACCATAAAAAATGTCCAGAATTAAAAATAATTTCTCCATTATAACATTAAATGTCAATGGTATTAACTCACCGATTAAGACACACAGATTACAAACTTGGATTAAAAATCACAATCCAACAATCTGCTGCCTTCAGGAAACTCATCTCACCACAAAAGATTCCTAAGAATGAAAGGCTGGTCCAAAATCTTGCAAGCTAATGGAACCAGGAAACAGGCAGGGGTAGCAATTATGCTTTCAGACAAAGTGGACTTCAAACCAAAGAAAATCATAAGAGACACAGATGGATACTACATTTTAGTCACAGGTACAATTCACCAGGAAGACTTCACAATACTGAACATTTATGCACCCAATACGGGCCCCTCCACATTCATTAAGAAAACCCTACAGTGCTTAAAGCAAGACATCAACCCCCAAACGATAATTCGTGGGGACTTCAACACTGCCCTCTCAACATGGGATAGATCAACAGGTCAAAAGCTTAACAGAGACACTTTGAAACTTAATCAAACCCTGAAAAAAATGGACTTTACAGATCTTTATCGAACTTTTCACCCATGCACCAAAGAATACACATTTTTCTCAGCAGCACACGGAACTTTCTCCAAAATAGATCACATATTGGGCCACAAAATGAATCTACACATATACAAAAATGTTGATATTCTAATCTGTGCCCTATCAGACCACCACGGCCTAAAGCTGGACATCCACAACACAACAAACAAGAGAAAATACACTAATTCCTAGAAACTTAACAATATGATGCTGAATGAGAACTGGATTCAGGAAGAAATTAAAAAGGAAATTCAAGATTTCCTGAAAGTGAATGATAATGAAAATATAACTTACCAAAATCTCTGGGACACTATGAAAGCTGTTCTAAGAGGTAAGTTCATAGTTTTAATGCCTACATCAAAAAAATGGAAACATCAGAAATAAATAACTTAATGATGCAGTTTAAGGCTTTAGAGAAACTGGAACAATCTGACCCCAAAAGTAATAGAAGAGAGGAGATTATCAAAATAAGGGGAGAAATATCTGAAATTGAAACTAAGAAAATGATAGAAAAAAATCAACCAGTCAAAAAGCTGGTTCTTTGAAAAAATCAATGATCGATACACTGAAAAAAATCAATGATTGATACACCCCTAGATAAATTAACCAAAAGCAAGAGAGAGAAAACCCAAATTAACAAAATTAGAAATGAACATGGAGTAATCACTACGGATACCCAAGATCCAGAGAATTATAACATCATATTTCAAAAACTTATACTCTGTGAAGTTTGACAACACAAAAGAGATGAATGAATTTCTAAGTAAACACAACCTACCTAAATTGAATCAGGAGGTTGTGAATTATTTAAATGGTCCTATAACATATAAGGAAATTGAAGAAGTAATCTCAAATCTTCCCACCAAAAAATGTTCTGGACCAGATGGATTCAGCACAGAATTCTACCAGACATTTAAGGAGTTAATAACACCAATACTCCTTAAACTGTTCCATCAAATAGCAAAGGAAGGAACACTACCAAATTCCTTCTATGAAGCTAATATCGTCTTAATCCCAAAACCTAATTAAGATTCACTTAAAAAAGAAAATTATAAGCCGATCTCTATAATGATCACAGACGCAAAGATTCTCAACAAAGTCTTAGCAAATCGGATTCAAAAACATATCATAAAGATCATTCACAGGGACCAAGTAGGCTTCGTCCTCGGCACCCAAGGTTGGTTCAACATACGCAAATCAATAAATGTAATTCATCATGTAAACCAGTCCAAAGTCCAAGACCACATGATACTCTTGATAGATGCAGAAAAAGCCTTTGACAAGATCCAACAGCCTTTTATGATCAAAACGCTAGAGACAGTAGGAATGGAAGGAACCTTTATCAATATAATAAAAGCTGTATACAACAAGCCAACAGCAAGGATTATGCTCAATGGGGAAAAACTGGAAGCATTCCCACTTCGATCAGGAACTAGACAAGGCTGTCCACTCTGACCACTTCTATTCAATATTGTATTTGAAGTCTTAGCTGAAGCCATAAGACAAGAATGGGACATAAGAGGGATTCAAATCGGCAAGGAAGAAGTCAAGCTATCCCTATTTGCAGATGACATGATCTTATACCTGAGTGATCCCAAAAACTCCACCAGGAAACTCCTGGAACTAATTGAGAAGTTCAGTAGGGTGGCAGGATACAAAATAAATGTGCAAAAATCAGAGGTCTCCCTATATGCCCAGAATGAACGAAGTGAAAAAGCCTTAAGAGAAACAATCTCATTTCCTATAGCCCCTAAAAAAATGAAATAACTTGGTATAAACCTACCCAAGGAGGTAAAAGATTTTTACAATGAAAAATTTAAAACCCTAAAGAAAGAAATAGCAGAAGACACCAGAAAGTGGAAAGACCTCTCTTGTTCCTGGATTGGCAGAATCAACATCGTAAAAATAACCATCCTACCATAGGCAATATACAAATTCAATGCTATACCAATTAAAATCCCAAAGCAATTCTTCAAAGAAGTTGACCAAACAATCTCAAAGTTCATATGGAGGCACAAAAGACCCAGGATAGCAAAGACAATCCTGAGTAACAAAAACACTGCTGGAGGTATTACCATACCAAACCTTAGTCTATACTACAAATCCATAGTTATAAAAACAGTCTGGTACTGGCTCCAAAATAGACACACAGATCAATGGATAAGGGTTGAAGAACCAGATATAAGCCCACAAAAATACAGCCATTTTGTCTTTGACAAAGGGGCCCAAAGAATCCAATGGAGAAAGAAATGCTTCTTCAACAAATGGTGCTGGCAAAACTGGATCTCCACATGCAGAAGATTAAAGTTGGACCCGTACTTGTCACCATGTACAAGACTTAATTCCAAATGGATCAAGGACCTTGATATCAGGCCAGAGACTATAAAAACCATAGTTGAAAGGATAGGGAAATCCCTCGAGCTGATTGGGCTAGGCCAACACTTCCTAAACAGACATCCAATGGCACAGTCACTGCTACGAACTCTCAATAGTTGGGATCTTGTGAAATTAAAGAGCTTCTGTTCAGATAAAGAGATTGTAACACGAGCTCAAAGGCAACCCACAGAATGGGAGAAAATCTTCACTAACCACATATCTGATAGAGTTCTTCTGTCCAGAGTGCACAAAGAACTTAGAAAACTAAACACCAAGGAAATCAATGGCCCAATTATAAAATGGGCTCTGGAACTTAAAAGAAATTTTACCAGGGATGAAATTAAAATGTCTAACAAATATCTTCAAAAATGCTCCACTTCTTTAGCCATCAGGGAAATGCAAATCAAAACTTCCCTGAGATATCATCTCACCCTGGTCAGGATGGCAAAAATCCACAATACAAACAACAAATGCTGGAGAGGATGTGGAGATTAGGGAACTCTCCTACATTGTTGGTGGGAATGCAGGCTCATACAGCCACTCTGGCGAGTCGTCTGGAGATTCTTAAAGAAATTAAAGATTGAAATGCCATATGACCCTGCAATTCCACTTTTGGGTATAACCCCCCATACAGCAGAGGTTCACCTCGGTAGCACAAGCACGACCATGTTCATAGCAGCACTGTTTACAATAGCAAAGTCATGGAATCAGCCCAAATATTCAACAGTTGACGAGTGGATAAGGAAACTGTGGTACATCTATACAATGGAGTACTACTCAGCCATCAAAAATGATGAATTACTGGAATTTGCTGGGAAATGTATGTCATTAGAAACAATTATATTAAGTGAAGTATCCCAAACCCAGAAAGATAAGCACCATATGTACTCCCTAATAGGTGGCTCCTAGTACCAAAGTCACCCAGCCCACATTGAGACACTCAAAGGTAAACCTATGTAATACAGTAATTGCAAGGATTATGAACAGGAGGGATGGGGTTGGAGGGCCACAGCAGACACAAGGAGAGAGGGGACCATGTTACAGCAGAGAAAGTAGGCCTCCAAGGAATGCAAGTAAGTAATGTGACACCTGGTTAAGTTCACATACGTTCGTTCCTGATCATGTACAACTAAGGGGGTAGGATCTCACCAGAAGAGGAGGGCATATAGTCTGGCAGATGAAAGATGATCATTTTGCAAATGTGTGACTGACCCCTCCCTCACCGAGGTTTCCTGCTTTTATTACATTTACCCTTGAATGTGCTATTATAAGAAGAGTCCAGTTTAACAGCTTTTTGTCTCTGACCAGGGGGTGACATACAGTGCCCATCAGGATGGAGTGAAGAGCATTGCAGGAGCAGAAAAACTGCAAACGAAAATCAACAAATCACAATCCAGTACTTCAGAGACTCTATATCAACCACCCAGAACTAGGCCAGCCTAATCTCCCCCCATCCTGAAGCTCAGGGATATTTATGGAAGAGGGGGCGGTAAGATTGTAAGAGCAAAAGGATGGGAAGAGCAATGATTTGCAAGATTCTCCACACTAGTTAGGGCCGAAACAATCATAATAGGACTTTGCATGCCCTGCGCAATGTCCAACACACTATTGACCTCACAAAGTCTAGCATCAGCTAAAGGCACCAAGATCCTTGGAGGCAAGGGAGTGACAGCCACAGTAGTGTTCCTGTGCTTAAGGGAAACAAAGGAAAGGGTTCAGGGAAATGCCTCTGGGTCCTTGTACATCATGGGAGAGGAGGACCAAGAGGAGAGTTAGGCATACACAATAAAGGACTCTCTGGAAATTGGGGGGGAGACACTAGGGGATGAGGAGGGAGGGAGGGGGAGCAGGGGGTTCACGGGAAGGAGGAGGGAGAGAGGGACCTGGTCTACCTATTTAGTTTGTATGAGCAGAAATAATAAAAAATGTATTAAAAAAAGATGGAGGTTATGAGAACACAGTGAGATTGTGATTCCAAAGTTAAGGCTGATGTTACAGTAAGACTATGAAGTCAGTAGTGATGCTGTGATGTCACATTGAGGCTGTGATGTCACAGTAAGGCTGTGTCAGTGGTGAGTTTGTGATGTCACCATGAGCCTATTATGTCCACTGATAGACTGATGTCACAGTGAGTTTGTGATGTCACAGTGAGGCTGTGGTATCACTATCAGGTTGTAATGTTACATTGAGACTGTGAGTACACAGTGAGGCTGTGGTGTCACTGTTGAGGCTGTCATGTGACCGTGAGCCTGAGATTTCAGTGATGAGGCTGATAGTGTGATAGTGTGACTAGGCAGCATTGTGATGGCAATGATGCTATGATTTCAGAGGTTAGCCTGCTTTCTCACATTGAGGCTATTATGCCTGAGATGAGGCTGTAATGTCACAGTGAGGCTTTGATGTCAGAAATGAGGCAAGAATGCCACAGTAATTCTGTGATATCACTGTGAATCTGTGATGTCACTGTGACTTCACAGAAAGGTTGTGATGTCAGACTGAGGCTGTGAGGTCACTGTGAAAGCTGTGATGCCAGTGGTGATTCTCAATTCACCATGAGGCTGTGATGTAACATGTGAGTATATGATGTAATAGGTTAGACTGTGAGCTCACAGTGAGGCTGTGAGGTCACTGTGAGGCTGTAATATCTGTGGGAAGATTGATTTCAAAATTAGACAGTGATGTAACATGTGAGGCTATAGTGACACTGTTTATGATCTCAAAGGCTATATCACTGCTGAGGCTGTCACATTACTGTGAGCCTGTGCTGTCTGTGATGAGGCTGTGGTGTCATGTTATGGCTAGGTAGGATACAAGTGAGGAATATATGATGTCATAGTGTGGCTGTGATGTCACCATGAGGCTCTGATGTTACAGTGAAGCAATGATGTCACAGTGAGGCTGTGCTAGCACAGTGTGGCTGTGATGTCACAGTGAAGTTGTGAAGTCACATTGAAGTTGTGATATCAGTAGTGACTGTGCTTTCACAGGGAGACTATGTCATTTATGAGGCTATATTGTCACTGGTGATGCTCTAATGTCCCAGTGAGTTTATTGTGATAAACTTGATGTCACGATTTGACTATGATATCAGAGATGAAACTTTTTGTCACAGTGATGCTTGGGTGGCACATTATGGCTATGATGTCACAATGAGTCTGTGATGTCACTGTGAGGTTGTGATGTAACTGGAGAAGTTAGCCTGTGAGGTCATAGGTGTGGCTGTGGTGTCATAGTGAGTCTAGGTAAGATGTCAGTGATGAAGGTGTGATTTTGCAATGAGGCTGTGTTTTCAAAGGAGAGTGTGTGATGTCATAGTGAGGCTGTGATGAAACAGTGAGACTGTATCATCAGAGTTGATGCTGTGACATCACATTTGTGCAATGATTTCAAACGTGAGCCTGTGGAAGTTACAGTGAGGCTGTCATGTCACAGTGAGGCTATAACATCAGAGGTGAGATGTGATGTCTCAATAAGACTGGAATGTCGGTGGTGAGAAAGATGTAATAGTGAGTTTATGATGCCACTGGTGAGACTATGATGTCACTGCTAAATCTGTTACATGACAGTAATCCTGGTGAGGCTGTGATGATAAAGGCCTTTATTGTCACTAATGTGGCAGTGATATCAGTGTTCTGATTAATATTCGTGGTGATGCTGATGTCACTGGTGAGGTTGTGATGTCACACTGAAGCTGTGATGTCATTGTGAAGCTTGAATGTCACTGTGGGCTGTTATGTCAACATGAGGTTTCATCACTCTGGAAACTGTGATGTCACAGTGAGGCTGTGATGTCAGTGGCAAGACTGATGTCACAATGAGGCTAGGATGTATCAGGTGAGTCTATAGTGTCAGTAGGCTGGCTGTGATGTCATTGTGAGGCTGTGATGTCACAGTAAGGCTCTGATGTCAGGGTTGATTCTATGAGATGTCAGTGAGGCAGAGATGTCAGGGGGTGATGCTTGGATTTCACAGTGAGGTTAGTACTTCAGTGATGAGGCTGTGCTGTTTCACTGAGACTGTGATGTCAGAGGAGAGGTTGTGATATATCACTTTGAGGTGGTGATGTTACCTTGAGGTTGTGATGTTACAGTGAGGGTGTAATATCAGTGGTGATGGCAGTGACATCACAGCCTCCTTGTGATCACAGCACGGTATGTGCTATCAAAGCATATCATTGACATAAAGCCACACTGGGACAGCACAGCCTCACTGTAACACACAGCCTCACCACTGATAGGATAGGCTCACCATGTTGTTACAGCCTCTTCAGTGACACCAGAGCCTCCTGGTGACATCATAACCTCATTGTGAGATTGCAGCCACGCTAGTTATAACACATCGTCAATGCAACAACTCAGCTTCATCTGTCACATCAGTCATACTTCTGAAATTACAGCCTAACCACTGACCTCACAGATGCATGGTGACATCACAGCCTCCTTGTGCCATCACAGCCTAACTGTGACATTGCAATTTCATCAATGACAGCACAGCCTAACTGTGACATCACCGCATCAATGTGACATCACATCATCACCACTGACATAATAGCCTCACTGCAACATCTGCGTTGCCATTGAGATCACAGTCTCACTGTGACCTTAGGACTTCCACCGTGACATCACCAACTCCCTGTGACATCATTGGCTCACGGTTACACCACAGCCACATGGTGACATCAAAGCCTCACTGGGACATCACAGCCTCATGGTGAACTCACAGACTGACCATTGAAACCACAGGCCAACCTGTTATGTCATAGCCTCATTGTGATTTCAGTCTTGCCACTGACATCACAGCTTCCAGAGTGATATCACCTCATGGTGATATGACAGCCTAAAGTGACAAATAACCCTCACAGAGACATCATAGCCTCCCTGTGACATCACAGCCTCATCAGTGACAGCAGAGCCTCAATGGTGTCATCAGTGTCGACATTGGCATTCGTCAGAACACTTACATAACTGCCACACTGGTGACAACACAGCCTTTAACATCATAATCTCACCAGTATCTGTTATAAACTAGGTTTATCACTGACATCATAGCCCTACCATTGGCATCATAGACTCATTATGGCATCTTTCTCACCACTGACATTCCAGCCTTTTTGTGACATCACACCTTCACCAGTGACATGACAGCCTCAGTGTGACATCAGCCTCACCACTAAGATCACAGCATCATTGTGCCATCCAAACCTGTCCAGTGACATCACAGCATCACTGTGACATCACAGCCATACATGCCATCAAACGCTGTGACATAGAGCTTCACCTCTGTCACCCTACCCTCACTGTGACATCACAGCCTTAATTTGACTCAATAAACTCAGTTCCATTAGTGCCTCTCCAGTGAGAACGCAACATCACCAATGACATAGACTCCCTGTGAAAGCACAGTCACTACTGACATCACAACCTCAATACGACACCACAACCTCACTGTGAGATCACAACCACACTGTGACATGACAGCCCACAGTGATATACAAATTTCACAGTGACATCACAGCCATAGTGTGACGTCATGGATGCACTAGTGAAAGCACAGCCTCACCTGTGACATCAGTGTGATCACTGACATCACTGCAACACCAGTGACAACACAGTCTTTGGAATCACAGCCTCATTAGTGTCACTATCACGTAACAAGTTTACCACTGATGTCATAGCCTCACCAGTGAAATCATAGATTCACTGTGAAATCTTTCTCATCACTGACATTCCAGTCTTATCACCAGTGACATCACAGCCTCATCAGTGACCTCCTATCTAGCCTCACCATGGCACCACAACCTCACCACTGACCTCACAGTTACATTGAAACATGAAAGCCTCCCTGTGACACTACAGTGTTGCTATTCACATCACAACCTCACTGTGACATCATACCTTACCCAGTGACATCACAACTTCATTGTGACATCAAAGCCACACTGGGCCACCACAGCCTCACTGTGACATCACAGCTTTCATAGTCATATCACCACACAGTGACATGACAGACCACAGTGACCTACAACTTTTACAGTGACATCACAGCCTCATTGCAACATCACAGCCATACTGTGCCATCAATGCATCACTGTGACACAAAGTTTCACCTCTGACATCCTAACATCACTGTGACATTATGGCCTTAGTTTAACACAATAAACTTACTGTGACATTAGAGCCTCATCAGTGACAATACAGCCTCACCAATGACATAGTCTCTCTATGAAAGCACAGTCACTATTGACATCACAACCTCACTGTGACATCGCAGCTACATGTGGCATCACAGCCTCACTGTGACATCACAGCCAAACTATACCAAGAGAGTCAGTGTGATATCACAGCCTCACCACTGATAGGACAAGATCAGCACAATATTACAGCCTCACCAGTGACACCAGAGCCTCATGGTGACATCATAACTTCACTGTGGCATCACAGCCTTACCAGTTATATCATGTTGTTATTGCAACATCTCACCCTCATCTCTCACATCAGTTTCACTTCTGGAATCACAGCATAGCCAAGGACCACACGGCTGCACTGTGACATCACAGCCTCACTGTGACATCACATCCTCACCACTAGTATTCTATCTAGCTTTACTATGACACCACAGCCTCTCCATGGTTAGCACAGACTCACAGTTATATGACAGGCTCAGCAGTGACATCATAGCCTTTGAAAACATAGAGACACCACAGCCACACATGTTACATCACAGTCTCATTGTGACATCAATCTTCCCACAGACATCACGACCTCACAGTGACTTCATGGTCTAACCTGTTATAACTTAGAATCACCTGTTTCATAATAGCCTCATGGTGAAATCAGCCTTGCCACTGAAATCACATCTTCCACAGTCACCTCACAGCCTCACCTCTGACATTACATCCTCACTGTGACATAACAGGCTTACCCTCTGATATCATAGCATCAGTGACACCACGGACATTCTGTCTAGCCTCACTATGACACCACAGCCTCATCACTGACATCTCAGGCTCAGGATCACATGACAGTCACAATAATGACACCAGAGCCTCGTTGTGGCATCACAGCCTCACCAGTAATATCCCAGCCTCACTGTGACATCTCAGTTTCATCAGTTACATCAGCCTCACTTCTGACATCACAACCTAACCACTGAAATCTCAACCAAACTGTGATGTCATAGTCTATCATCACTGATATCACAGCCTCACTGTGATATCATAATATCATGGTAACATCACAGCCTCAAAGTAACATCACATCCTCTCCTTTGACATCGCAGCCTCAGTGTAATTGCACAGCCTCAACACTGACATCCTAAACTCACTGTGAAATCCAAGCATCACCCCTGAGGTCACAGCCTCACTGATATCTCAGAATTAGTCCTGAAATCAGAGCCTGACTGTGACATCACAGCCTCATAGTCATGTCACAACCTTCCCACTGACACCACAGGCTCATCTATTATATCATAGCCTCATTGTGATATCAGTCTTGCCACTGACATCAGAGCTTCACAGTGACATCACAGCTTCCAGAGTGATATCACCTCATCGTGACATGACAGCCTACAGTGACATACAATTCTCACTGTGAAAACAGCCTCAGTGTGACATCACTGACATCACTCACAGGCTCAATCACCAGTGACAGTGAAGTTTTTGACATCACAGCCTCAGCAGTGTCCCTGACACATAATAGATTCATCACTGACAACATAGTCTTACTAGTGACATCATAGACTCACTATGACATCTTTCTCACAACTGACATTCCAGCCTCACTGTGCCATCAAAACCTCTCCAGGGACATCACAACATCACTGTATCATCAAAGCCTCGTTGGGACATCATAGCCACAATGTGTCCTAACAGCCTCACTGTGACATCAAAAGTTCACTGTGACATCAACCTAGCCACTGGCATAATAGCCTCATGATAACACCATATGCATAACTCTGACATATAATCACTGTGACATCACAGCCTCAATGTGACTTCATAGCATCACCACTGACATGATAGCCTCATTGTGACATGAGTCTCTCCACTGACTGTGAAATCACAGCTTCCACTGTAACATCACCAAATTCTTGTGACATCATGGGTACATGGTGACACTACAGCAACATGGTGATGTGACAGTCTCAAGGTGGCATCACAACCTCACTGTGGCATCAGAGCCTCACTATGACATCACAGTCCCACCTCTGAAATAATTGCCCAGCTGTGACATCACAGCATTGACTCTGACCTTATACACTCACTGTTTCATCACAGCCTCACTATGACATCACAGGCTCACCTTTGAAATCATAGCCTCAATATACCATCATACCCTCATCACTGACATCCTATCTAGCCTCACTATGGCACCTCATCCTCACCACTGACATCACAGACTCACTGAAACATGACAAGCTCCCTGTGACACCACAGTGTAGCTATTGACATCACCACCTCACTGTGACACCACAACTTCACCAATAACATCACAAACTCAGAGTAACATCATGGCCTCCTTGTGACATCACATCTATACCATGCCATAAAAGCATCATTGTGACATAAAGCTTTACTTCTTTCATCATAGCCTATCTGTGACATCACAGACACACTGTGTCCTCACAGCCCCACTGTGATTTTACTACTTGACAGTGCCATCAGAGCCTCACTGTGACATTACAAACTCACTCTGACATCAGCCTTGCCACTGACATAATAGCTCATGGTGGAATCACAGTCACACCTCTGACATAGCCTCACTGTGATATCACAGACTCAAAGTGACATTACAGCATAATCACTGATATTATAGCATTGCTGCAACATCAGCCTTACCACTGAAATCACAGTCTCATTGTGACCTCCAAGCGCCCACCATGACATCATCATCTCACTGTGACATCATGGGCTCATGGTGTCACCACAGCCACACATTCGCTGTCATGTAATAGGTTCACCATTGATGTCATGGCCTCACCAGGATCATCAAAGAATTACTGTGACATCTTTCTCACCACTGACATTCCAGCCTTATTGTGACTTCACACCAGTGACATCCCAGCCTCACTGTGCCATCAAAACCTCTCCAGCAACATCACATCACTGTGTCCTCACAGCCTCACTGTGACATTTGAACCTCAGAGTGGCTATCACATCCTCACTGTGACATCACAGCCTCAGAGTGACCTCACAGACTTTCCACTGACACCACAGCCTTACCTGTTACATCACAGCCTCAATATGGCATCAGTCTTACCACTGACATCTCAGCCTTACTGTCACATAACAGCCACATGAGTTATAGCACAGAATCAACTGTGATATCAGGGATGCCACTGAAATTAGTCAGAACCCTGACATCACTGCCACACCAGGGACAACCACCAGCCTCACTGTGACATGACAGCCTTACTATGACATCATAGGCTCACCTCTGAAATCATAGTCTCAGTGTGCCTTCACACCCTAATCACTGACATCCTATCTAGCCTCACTATGACACCACAGTCTCACCACTGACTCACAGGCTCACTGAAACATGTCATCCTCTCAGTGACAACACAATGTTGCTATTGATATCAGAACCTCACTGGGACATGACAACTTCCCCAGTGACATTACAATCTCCCAGTGGCATACGAGCCTTATTGTGACATCATAGCCATACTGTGCCATTAAAATGTCACTGTGACATAAAGCTTCACCTCTGATATCATAGCCTCATTGTGACATCACTGCCTCAGTTTGACACAATAAACTCACTGTGATATTAGAGCCTCACCAGTGACAATACGGCCTAACCAATGACACAATCACTACTGACATCACGAACTCACTGTGATATCACAACCTCACTGGACTATCATATCCACACTGTGCCAGCACAGCCTCACTGTGACATCACAGCCTCACCATTGATAGGACAGGCTTACTGAGATATTACAGCCTTACCAGGGACACCAAGCTTCATGGTGACATCATAACCTCACTGTGGCATTACAGCTTTCCCAGTTATATCTCATCATCCATACAATATCTTAGCCTTATCTCTGACATGTCTCTCTTCATAAATCACAGCCTAACCACTAGACTCACAGCCACACTGTGACAACATAGCCTCTGGAATGGTATCACTCCTAGTCTTGCCATGACACCACAGCCTCGCCACAGGTAGCACAGGCTCACAGTGACCAGACAGCCTCAGCAGTGACATCATTGCCTTTGATATCATAAACAGTGACACCACAGCCTTACATGTTACATCACTCTCACCATTACATCAATCTTTCCACAGATATCTGATCACAGTGACCTCATAGCCTCATTGTGACATTACAACTTTGCAATCCCATCATAGCCTCACTATGACATCACAGTCTCACCTATGAAATCATAGCCTCGTGACATCACACCATCATCACTTACATCTTACCTAGTCTCACTATGACACTACAGCCCTATCACTGAGATCATGGACTTACTGAAACCTGACAGCCTCTCTGTCACACCACAGTGTCCCTATTGACATCATCACCTCATTGTGACATCACAGCTTCCCCAGTGACATCTCAACTTCACAGTGACATCACAGTCTCATTGTCACATCACAGCCATACTCTGCCATCAAAGCATCACGGTGACATAAAGCTTCACATCTGACATAAAACCTTCACTCTGACATTCACAACCTCAGTTTGACATAATAACTCACGATGACATTAGAGCCTCACCGGTGAAAATACAGCCTCATTAATAACATAGTCTCCCTGTGCAAGCATAGTCACTATTGATCTCATGACCTCACTGTGACATCACAACCTCACTGTGACATCACAGCCACACTGTTCCAACACAGACTCACAGTGACATCACAGCCACAAAACTGATAGGACAGGCTAACCATGATATTACAGCCTCACCAGCGACACTGCAGCTTCATGGTGACATCATAAGCTCACTGTGGCATCACAGCCTCACCAGTTATATCAAACCATCAATGCAACATATCATTCACATTTCTCACATCAGTCTCACTTCTGAAATTACAGCATAACCACTGACCTCAAAGATGCAGTGTGACATTACAGCCTCATTGTGACATTACAGCTTCACTGTGAAATCAAACATTCATGGTGACATCACAGCCACACTGTGACATCAGAGGCTCACCACTGGTATCCTGTGTAGACTTAGCATGACAACACAGCCTGACCACAGATAGCACAGGCTGACAGTTAAGTGACAGCCTCAGCAGTGACATCATAGTCTTCAAAATCATAAACAGCGACACCATAGCCTCACAGATTATGTCAGTGCCTCATTGTGACATCAATCTTCCCACAGATATCACAGCCTCATGGTGACTTCACAGCCTCACTGTAAACTCAAAGTCCAACCTGTTACATCATAGCCTCATGGTGAAATCAGCCTTGCCCTTGGCATATCATCTTCCACAGTGACCTCACAGCCTCATGGTGACATTACAACCTTTCTGTGATATCACAGCATCATAGTGACATCACAGCTTCACAGAGATATCACAGCTTCACTGTGTCATTATAGCCTCAGTTCTGACATCACACCCTCACTGTGACATCACAGCCTCACCTCTGACATTACAGCCACACTATGACATAGCAGGCTAACCTCTGAAATCATAGCATCAGTGACATCACAGGCATCCTGCCTAGTAGCCTCCCTATGACATCACAGCCTCATCACTGATGTGTCAGGCTCATGGTCTCATGACCCCTTCAACAGTGACACCACATTGTGCCATCACAGCTTCACCAGTAACATCCCTTCCTCACTGACATCTCAGCATCATCAGTGCCATCAGCCTCACATCTGACATCACAGCCTAACCTCTGAAATCTCAGACAATGTCATAGTCTATCACCACTGATATCACAGCCTCACTGTGATATCACATCACGGTAAAATCACAGACTCACAGTTACATCGCAGCCTCTCCTGTGACATCACAGCCTCATTGTGACTGCACAGCTTCACCACTGAAGTGTAATCACAGTGTGACATCCAAGCATCGACCCTGAGACACGGTCTCACTGACATCTCATAGAATCAGCCCTGACATGAGAGCCTCATTGTGATTTTGTTATCAGAATTTTTTTTAGAATTTTTTTATTTATTCAATTGTATGTGTGTGTGCGCATGTGTGTGTGTGTGCGTGCATGTGTGTACACATGTGTGTGTGTGTGTAGAACCACAGGCGAATTCGGGAACCACCATGAACCGCCTCCACTCCTCCTCATTTACTCTATCCCGTGATTCACAAACTCCACCCTACCAGGACCAGAAATACAGGCTGCCCCTGCTTCCACCCTGCATCTATATGTGGGGTCTAGGATCTGAACTCAAGACCTTCCACCTGCAAGGCAGAGGCTTAACTCTTGAGCCACCTCTCCAGCCCTTTTCGTTATCAGAATTAACCAGACAAATCACTCCACCAACTAAGAATGGCCATGTACCACCACACAAGGAATCAAGGAAGAGCTATTAATCTGTAAATCCTGACTTGAGGGCATATGCCCAGGGAATTAATGAACCCTTGAAGTCCTTCACTAAGCACAGGATGCTTATATCCAAAACACCTCTGCATATGTCCTGCACTAGGTCTCTCCTTGGATGTTGGTTACCCTTTTAAGAGTTGTTTTCACTTTCATCTTGGTTCTAGTCATAGCTTTTTATTTTCTGCACTCTATCATTGTCTGCTCACCTCCTAGTCATCTCTGCTTCCATTAGGGAACCTTTCTTCTCCATAATACTTAATTTACCACCCCATCAGAAAGCACCCAAGCTCACTGCCTTTAAGGCTCTACTAGACTTATGTAGGATCAAAATGAAACCAAAGGACTTAGAAGATTTTTGGGAGGGAGCTTTAATCTTAGCTCCTTGGATGTCCTCAGAAAATGTCTGGCACCCACAGATTTGGATGGGAGTGCTTTTACTGGCTTGTATGCAGGAAGTCCAGGAAGGCTATATGTCTCCTGTCTTCCATGTTCCCATCTTCCTCGGCATCATAGGATGCTTTAAAGGATCCTCTAGTGAGGAAGCGAGTAATTGCTTTCCAAAACTCTATCAAGCAACAGGAAAGGATAAATTCAAAGAGAAAAGATATAGAAAGACAACAGAAAATGTTTTCAAAGAAGGAACCTCCTAACATGGGTCAGGGCCCCTCCCGGGAGGAGTGAAGCAGCAGCAGCCGCAGAAATGATGGAAAAATTTCATAGCATGGACCCATGGCGACAGGAATTGTTATAGGTCAAGTTTAATGGAGTTGATGTTAGTAAGAGGCCACTCAATAGTGACTCTGGAGCAAACTTGAACACTGCCTGCTCCTTCTCGCATGGCTTCCAGGGTCTGGGTGGTGACCCGGCACTTGGTCTCCCCCTTGCCTTAAGCCCACGATGCCATGGCTGAATTCCCCCTATATTCATGACAGACCATGGGGAATCGGCAACAATCAGTGACATCATAGACTCACTATGACACCTTTCTCACCAATGACATTCCAGCCTTATTGTGACAATCACACCATCACCACTGACATCACAGCCTCATTGTGACATCAGCCTAACCACTAACATCACAGCTTCATTGTGTCATGAAAACCTCTCCAGTGACATCGCAACACCACTGTGTCATCAGAGCCGGACTGTGACATTATAGCAACATTGGGTCCTCACAGCCTCACTGTGACATTACAACCTGACAGTGCCATCACAGACTTACTATGACATCACAAGCTCTCTGTGACATCAGCCTTTCCACTGACATAATGGTGACATCACACACACACCTCTGAAATCTATGACATCACAACCTCAATATGACTTCACAGCATCAACACTAATATCACTTTGACAACAGCCTTGCTACTGACATCACAGTCTCAGTGTGACCTCACAGCTTCCACCATGACATCAACAACTCCAAGTGACATCACAGGGTCACAGTGAAACCACTGATACAGGGTGACATCAAACTTCATGGTAGCATCACAGCCAATCAGTAACCTCACAGCCTCCCACTGACACCTGTGGCATCTGTCTTACCACTGACATCACAGCCTCACTGTGACCACACAGCCTCTCCAATGAGAGCACAGCCTCACAAGTGACATCTGCATTGGCACTGACATTAGTGAGAACACTGAAATCACTGCCAAACCACTGACAACACATCCTTTGGCATTACAACCTCACCAGAATCACTGACATCAATGCCACAACAGTGACAACACAGCCTTTGATGAGACAGCCTCAGCAGTGTCACTGTCATGTAGTAAGTTCACCACTGACATCAGAACCTCCCCAGTGACATCATAGACTCACTATGACATCTTTATCACCACTGACATTCCAGCCTTATTGTGACATCAACCTCATCACTAACATCACAGCCTCACCGTTCCCTCAAAACCTCTCCACAGTCATCACATCCCTGTGTCATTAGAGCTTCACTGTGATGTCATAGAACACTGCGTCCTCACAACCTCACTGTAACATCACAAACTCACTGTGACATCAGCTTTGCCCTTGACATAATGGCCTCATGGTGACATCACATACACATCTCTGATATACCTCACTGTGATATCACAGACTCAATGTGACAACAGCCTTGCTACTTAGATCACATCTTCCACAGTGACCTCACAGCCTCACTGAGGCATCACAACCTCTCTGATATGTCAAATCCTCAGTGACATCACAGCTGCATAGTTATATCACAGTCTAACTGTGGCATTATAGCCTCATTCTGGAATCACAGCCTCGCTGTGACATCACAGCCTCTCCACTGACATCACAGCCTCACTGTGACATAACAGGCTAACCTCTGGAATCATAGCATCAGTTACACCATGGATATCCTTCCTAGCCCCACTATGAAACCAAAGCCTCACCACTGACCTAACAGGCTCACTGAAACATGACAACCTCCCTGTGACACCACAGTGTTGCTAATTATATCACAACCTCACTGTGACATCACACATACCCTGGGATACCACAACCTCACAGGGATATGACAACCATATTGTGATTTTCAAGCATCACAGTGACATTAATCTTCAACTCTGAAATAATAGCTTCACTGAGACATCACAGCCTCAGTTTGACACTATAAATTCATGGTGACATTACGGCCATACAAGTGTCAACACAGCCTTTGACATCACAGCCTCACCAGTGTTATCTTTGACTCCCAATGACATCTTTCTCACCACTGACATTGCAGACCTATTGTGACTTCACATCTTCACCATTAAAAACTCACAGCCTCGGGCTGGAGAGGTGGCTCAGGGGTTAAGCCTTCGCCTTGCAGGCAGAAGGTCCTGAGTTCGGATCCCAGATCCCACGTATAGATGCCAGGCGGAAGCGGGGGTGGCCTGCGCTTCTGGTCTTGGTAGGGCGGAGCCTGTGAATCCCGGGGCAGAAGGAGGTGGAGCGTCCATGGTGGTTCCCGAATTCTTCCGTCGTTCTACACATACACAGACACACACACACACAGACATACACACACGCATGCACACAGTTGAATAAATAATAATAATAAAAAAATTTTAAAAAAAATCACAGCCTCATTGTAACATCAGCACCACCACTAATATCTCAAACCCCTCCAGTGACATCATATTACTGTGTTGTCGGAGCCTCACTGTGAATTCATAAGCACACTGTGTCCTCACTGTGACATTAAAACCTGACAGTGACAACATAACCTCACTGTGACATCACAATCTCTCTGTTACATAAGCCTTACCACTTACACAACAACCTCATGGTGACATCACGAACAAAACCTCACTGTGACCTCACAACCTCAATGTGTCATAACAGCATCACCACTGACATCATAGCCTCACTGTGATATCAGCCTTGCCACCGACATCACATTCTTACAGTGATGTCACAGCCTCCATCATGACATCACCAAGTCCCCATGACATCACAATCTCACGGTGAAACCACAGCCTCATGGTGACATCTAAGCCTCCCAATAGCATCACAGTCTCACTGTGAAATCACAGCATCACCTCTGAGATTATAACCTCACTGAGACATCAGAGGCTCACTATGACATCGCAGGCTCACCTCTGAATTCATTGCCCACTGTGACATCACAGCATCCACTCTGATGTTATAGCCTCCCTGGTTCATCACAGTCTCACCTGTGAAACATCCTACCTAGCCTCACTTTGGCTCCTCAGCCTCACCACTGATCTCTCAGTCTCAATGAAACATGACAGCCTTCCTGTGACACCACATTGTTGCTATTGATATTATAACATAACCGTGATAGCACAACTTCCCCAGTGACATCACAGCCTCACAGTGACATCACAGCCTCATTATGACATCACAGATATACCATGCCATCAAAGCATCACTGTGACATAAAGCTTAACCTCTGACATCATAGCCTTACTGTGAGATCAAGCCTCAGTTTGACACAATAAACTCACTGACACATTACAGCTTCACCTGTCAATAAAGACTCACCAATGACATAGTCTCCCTGTCAAAGCACAGTCACTACTGACATCACAACCTCACTGTGATATCACAACCACACTGTGCCAACACAGCTTCATGGTGGCATCACAACCTCATCACTGATAGGACATGCTCATTGTGATATTACAGCCGAATGAGGCTAATGTGAATGATGAGGGGATGATGTCACAGTGAGGCTGGCATATCACTGATGAGGCTGTGATGTCACCATGAGGATTTGATGTCACCATGTGTCTGTGGTGTCATCATGAGCCTATGAGGTCATAGGGAGTTGGTGATGTCACAGTGGGGGCTGTGGTGCCAGAGTGAGACTGTGATGTCAGTGGCAAGGCTGATGTCAGAGGGTATGATATCAGTGGTGACAGTCGATGTCACATTGGGGCTGTGATGTCACAGTGAGGCTATGTCAGAAGTGTGTATATGTCATCCCCATGAGGCTATTATGTCATTGGCAATGGAAATGTTACAGTGAGTTTGTGATGTCACAGTGAGATTCTGATGACACAGGTATGTTGTGTTGTCACTGGAGAGATTTTGGTGGCACAGTGAGGCTGTGATGTCAGTGGTGAGGTTGATGTCATAATGAGGCTGTGATGTCAAAGGCTGTGTTGTCAGTAGTGTGGAAGTGATATCAGTACTCTGACTATTGTCAGTGAGACTGATGTAGCAGGTGAGGCTGTGCTCTCACTGGTGATGCTTTGATGTCACAGTGAAGCCGTGATGCCAGTGGTAAGACTGATGCCACAATGAGGCTATGATGTAACAGATGAGCCTGTGATGTCAGTGGGCTGGATGTGAGGTCACTGTGAGTCTGTGTTGCCACCGTGCAGCTTTGAGGACCCCGTGTTTCTGTAGTGTCACCGTGAGCTCATGATGTCATAGGGAGTTGGTGATGTTTTAGTTGAAGCTATGAAGTCACAGTGAGACTGTATGTCAGTAGCAAGGCTAATGTCGCAGTAAGACTATTATGTCCTTGGTGATGCTGTGAAGTTATATGAAGCTGTGATGTTACAGTGAGGCTATGTTAGAAGTGTGTATGTGATGTCAACATGAGACTATTATATCAGTGGAAAGGCTGATGTCATAGAGAGTTTGTGATGTCACAGTGAGTCTGTGATGGCACTTTCAGGTTGTAATGTCACAGTGAAGCTGTGAGGACCCAGTGTGGCTCTAATGTCACAGTGAGGCTCTACTGACACAGTGATGTTGTGATGTCACTGGAGAGGTTTTGATGCCACAGTGAGGCTGTTTTTTTTAGTGGTGAGTCTGATGTCACAATGAGGCTGTGGTATCAGTGATGAAAGTGTGATGTCACAATAAGTCTGAAATGTCAATGGTGAGAAAGATACCATAGTGAGTTTATGATGTCACTGGTTGTTGTTGAATCTTTGCTGGGACACCCAAGGAAATAGGGGAGATTCAGCAGGGGTATTGTGTGCTTGAGGCAAGAGGGCAAGCAGGCACAGGGTGCCACCCAGACCCTGGGAATCAGGTGAGAAACAGCAGGCAGAGGGCGAGTTTGCTGTAGACTCACTATTGAGTGGCCCCTTCCTAACACCAACTCCAGTAAACCTGTTCTATAACAAACAATTCCTGCCATCATGGGTTCAGGCTATGCAATTCTTCCATAATTTCTGCCATTGCTGCTGCTCCATGCTCCTCTAAGGAAAGGGCCTGACTGATGGCAGGAGCTTTCCACTATGCTAACATTTTCCGTTATCTTTCTGTCTGTTCTCTCTGTGAATTTATCCTTTCCTATTGCTTGGTAAGGTTTTGGAAAGCAATTAGTCATTTCCTCAGTGGAAGATCCTTTAAGGCTTGCTATGATGTGGAGGAGGATGGAAACAAAGGGGACAGGGGGGAGTGGGGGTTCGGGGAGAGAGAAGGGAGGGAGGGAAGTGGTGTACCTATTAAGTTTGTGTGAGCAGAAATCATAATAAAAATGTTAAAAAAAGAAGGAAGTTTACAGATCAATGCCACATTGATGTCATCTGTAGATTCCCAAAACTGTCTAAAGATGAAAAGCATCATGTTTTGCCACAGACCAGAGTCGCGTCCTTGAGACCAGGGCTCCCCAGGACCAGGTGGAGAACAGAACACACACAGCCTCCTCTCATCTGAGTGTATCCTGAAACCCTTTTTTGAAACTTTTGTGACAACTTTTATACAGAAAATTTTGGGAAAGAATTTTGCACCTACAACAGACATATAATTTTCTAGTCAGCAAAAATCACCTTCAGGGTGGACATTTTTTCAAGAACCTAACCTATTGCCTAAGGGTAAAGGTACTTAACAGAAACATTTCTCAGTATTTCCAAACTTATCTAATCTATAATGCTTCACCGGATAGCTATGGGGCTGATCCTACATAGTTGGCAATTTTAATAGACTGCTTTCTTTTAAAATACAGAGGCAGAATGTTCTCCTATTGATTTTAGCAAGGAACATATTTTAAAATTAACTATAGGAGTCCTCAACATCCCATAAGTCCCAGCGTGAGCTTTTGCTGTTGTCCTCTCCAGGTTGATACTCTCAGTCAGGCAGGTCGACATAAGCACCAGGCATGGCAGCAGGTTCTAACTTGGGAAGATGTATGCAGTTCATGTAGTCTCTACTATCCAAGCTTAAACCACATCTCTAAGTGGGGCCTTGACTTGGATATTCAAGGCCCATAAGCTATGGCTGGTTCTGTCGATGGAGCACTACTGAGGTATGCACTGAAGAAAACACTTAAGCAATATAATTATTAAAAGAATAACTTCTATAATAGCATCCTTCTATTCCTTTAATAGTAAGATTGCTTATGTCTTCCTTTGAGGAATTCCAGAAGTGTATTGCCATCAGTTAGATGACCCATCTGTGAATCATGCATACTCCAAACCTGGGGTCCAGTCAGGCCCCATATGCCGAGGGTGTCTCTTTTGGGGCGGAGGTGATCATTGGTGGGAGTGCACTCAGATGGTCCATCTCTCTGATTTCTCATAAGAGTGCTGTTTGGGATAGGAAAGACATGGCCCCCTTTGCTTCTGACATGGATTCTCCCAGTTCGGATTGCTAATACCATCTCCAGGGGCAGTCTTGGCATCTAGACTTTCTGGCATGATGGTCTCTTCCTTGGCCTTCAGCCAGGGTAAGAGGGTATCACAGTTTCTTTTAAGGTTCTGGTGGACTGATAGCATAGTCTTATACTTCTATAATTTCTGAGTTAGTATGTAGGTGGGAATTTTACCCACCTATGTTTTAAGACTCTAGAAGTTATTTTCTAATTTCCTTAAAGTCAGTGCACACATTCTGGCTAACAAGTCTACTTATTGTAAATGACTAGACATGAAATTTCTATTTAGTATTTGACTGAAACTTAAAAAGCAGGCTTCTTCTCTAGAACAGAGAGCAGGAAGCTAGTTCCAAAAAACCCTAAGAAAGGGCACTCCTAAATCCCAGAAGAATTCTTCCTGCCAGAGGCAAAACTTGAATTATCCCAAACAAAACCTAGGTAAGAATGCTTTAGCACCTGTTCATGGGCTTTATTGTGACATACCAAGAAATTCCTAGCACTTGCCCATGGGTTTACTGTGACCTTCCCAGGGAACAGGCTTTAAGCCTGAACTGGGAAAAAACACCAAGACCTGACAATTCCCATATTTTTCCTCATTTCTCTAAAATAAAGCCATGTCCTTATCCCAAAACATGTTACTTTGAATCCACCTATCAGACAAAGTGGACTTCAAATCAAAAAATATCAGAGACACAGATGGATACTACATTTTAGTCACAGGTACAATTCACCAGGAAGACATCACAATACTGAACATGTATGCAGCCAATATGGGCCCCTCCCACATTCATTAAGGAAACCCTTCAATGTCTAAATTGAGAAGTCAATGCCAAAACAATAATACCTAGGGATTTCAACACCGCCTTCTCAGCATGGGATAGATAAACAGGTCAAAAACTTAACAGAGACACTTTGGAACTTAATCAGACCCTGAAAGAAATGGACCTTACAGATCTCTATTGAACTTTTCATCCACGCACCAAAGAATACACATTTTTCTCAACAGCCCATGGAACTTTCTCCAAAATAGATCACATATTGGGCCATAAAACAAATCTCCACATATACAGGAAAGTTGAAATTCTAGCCTGCATCCTATCAGACCACCATGGTCTAAAGCTTCCTATCCACAATACAACAAACAACAGAAAATACACTAACTCCTCGAAACTTAACACTATGATGCTGAATGAGACTTGGATTCAGGAAGAAATTAAAAAGGAAATTCAAGATTTCCTGAAAGTGAACGCTAATGAAAATACAACTTACCAAAAATCTTTGGGACACAATGAAAGCTGTCCTAAGAGGTAAGTTCATAGCTCTTAATGCCTACATCAAAAAATGTAAACAGAAATAAATAACTTAACAATGCAGCTTAAAGCTTTAGAGACACTAGACCAATCCAATCCCAAAAGCAGTACAAGAGAGGAGATTAGCAAAATAAGGGAAGAAATATCCAAAATTGAGATTAGGAAAATGATACAGAGAATCAATGAGTCAAACAGCTGGTTCTTTGAAAAAATCAATAAGATTGATACACCCCTAGCTAAATTAACCAAAAGCAAGAGCGAGAAAACCCAAAATAACAAAATTAGAAATGAAAATAGGGTTATCACTACTGATACCCAAGAAATCTAGAGAATTAAAAAGTCATATTTCAAAAACTTATACTCTGTGAAATTTGACAACAAAAAGATAGATGAATTCCTAAGTAAACACAACTTACCGAAATTGAATCAGGAAGTTGTGAATTATTTAAATAGTCCTATAACATATGAGGAAATCGATGAATTAATTTCGAATCTTCCCAACAAAACATGTCCTGGACCAGATGGAATCAGCACAGACTGCTACCAGACATTTAAGGAGCTATTAACATCAATACTCCTTAAACTGTTCCATCAAATAGCAAAGGAAGGAGCACTATCAAATTCCTTCTATGAAGCTAATATTGTTTTAATTCCAAAACCTAATAAAGATACACTTAAAAAAGAAAACTATAGGCCAATCTCTCTGATAAACACAGATGCAAAAATTCTCAACAAAGTCTTAGCAAATTGGATTCAAAAATATATCAAAAAAATCATTCACAGGGACCAAGTAGGCTTTATCCCTGGCAAACAAGTTTGGTTCGACATACGCAAATCAATAAATGTAATTTATCACATAATCCAGTCCAAAATCCAAAACCACATGATACTCTCAATAGATTCAGAAAAAGCTTTTGACAAAAGCCAACAACCCTTTATAATCAAAACTCTAGAGAAGATTGGAATGGAAGGAACCTTTATCAATATAATAAAAGCTATATATGACAGCAAGGATTATACTCAATGGGGAAAAACTTGAAGCATTTCCGCTTTAATCAGGAAATACAAAAGGCTCTCCACTCTCACCATTTCTATTCTGTATTGTATTTGAAGTCTTAGCTGAGGCCATAAGACAAAAAAGGAAGATAAAAGGGATTCAAATTGTCAAGGAAAAAGTCAGGTTATCTTTATTTGCAGGTGACATGATTTTATACCTGAGTGATCCCAAAATTTCCACCAGGAAACTCCACCAGGAAATTCCTGGAACTGATACAGAAGTTCAGGAGTGTGGGAGGATACAAAATAAACATACAAAAACCTTCCTATATGCCCAGAATGAAAAAAGTGAAAAAGCCCTGAGAGAAAAAATTTACTACAGCCCACAGAAAATGAAATACCTTGGCATAAACCTAACCAAGGAAATAAGAGACTTTCACAATGAAAACTTTAAAACTCTAAGGAAAGAAATTGCAAGACACCAGAAGATGGAAAAACCTCCCATGTTCCTGGATTAGCAGAATCAACATCACAAAAATGACCATCCTACCAAAGGCAATATACAGATTCAATGCCATACCAATTAAAATTCCAAAGCAATTCTTTAAAAAGTTGACCAATCTCAAAATTCAAATGGAGGCATAAAAGACCCAGGATAGCAGAAACAATCCTGAGTAACAAAAACACTGCTGGAGGTATCACCATACCAAACCTTAGTCTATACTACAAATCCATAGTTGTAAAAACAGCCTGGTACTGGTTCCAAAATAGATACACAGATCAATGGATAAGGTTTGAAGACACAGATATAAGCCCACACAACTACAGCCATTTGGTCTTTGACAAAGGGGCCCATAGAATCCAACGAAAAAAGACTAGCTTCTTCAACAAATGGTGCTGGCAAAACTGGATTTCCACATGCAGAATATTAAAGCTGCACCTGTACTTGTCACCATGTACAAGAATTAATTTCAAATAGATCAAGGACTTCGATATAAAAACCATCGTTGAAAGGGTAGGGAACTCCCTTTAGCTGATTGGGCTAAGCCAACAGTTCCTAAACAGAGATCCAATAGCACAATCGCTACAATCAACATTCAACAGATGGGATCTTGTGAAATTAAAGAGCTTCTGTTCAGATAAAGAGATTTTAACTCAAGGGGTATGATCTCACCAGAAAGGCAGGGCATAGAATCTGGCATATAAAAGGTAACCATCCTGTAAATAGGAGACTGAGTCCCCCCCAGCTGTCTCCTCCTCTTATTCCATCTACTTTTGAATCTACTCTTATAATGATTCTATTTTAACAGCCTTTTATCTCTGGCTAGGGAATGACATCCAATACCCATCAGGATGGAGCCAAGAGCAGTGCAGGAGCAACAAAACTGAAAAAAAAAGTCAAAAACAAAAATTCAGGAAATCAGAGACTCTACATCAACCACCTGGAGCCAGCCCAGCCTAATCTCGCACCATCCTAAAGCTCAGGGAAATTTGTGGAAGGGGGTACAGAAAGATTGTAAGAGCCTTAAGTTGGGGAGGAGAAACGATATGCAAGATACTCCATACAAGTTAGGGCTGAAGTAATCATAATAGGACTTTGCATGACTTGTGCAATGACCAACATATCATAACCACCAAAGTCGAGCATGGATCACAGGCACTAGGATCTTTAGAGGCAAGGGATTAACAGCCACAATAGTGTTCCAATGCTTAAGGGCAACACAAAAAAGAGCTATAACCAATAACACTGGGTCCTTACACCACATCAGAGAGGAGGACTCAGAGGGAAGTTTGACATGCACAGGGAAGGATGCTCCAGAATGGGGAGGGAGGGGGGCACTGGGAAAAATGAGGGAGGGGGAAAGGAAGGGGAAAAGGAGGGAGGGAACAAAAGGGTCCAGGAAGCAGTGCAGCCAGGAAGAGAGAGAGGGAGGGGAATGGGGTATTTATCAACTTTGTATGAGTGGAAAAAAGAAATTAAAAAACACACACACACAAAAAAAAGATTATAACTCAAGCACAAAGGCAACCCACAGAATGGGAGAAAATCTTCACTAACCATATATCTGATAGAGCTCTATTATACAGAGTGCACAAAGAACTTAGAAAACTAAACACCAAAGAAACAAATGGCCCAATTAAAAAATGGCCTTGAGGGGCTGGAGAGATTGCTCAGGGGTTAAGCCTCTGCCTTGCAGGCAGAAGGTTCTGAGTTCGGATCCTAGACCCCACATATACATGCTGGGAAGATGTGGGAGCGGCCTGTGTTTCTGGCCCTGATAGGGCAGAGTAAACACGGAGGAGGTGGAGGTGTCCATGGTGGTTCCCGAGTACTTCTGTGGTTCTACACACACACACATACATACACACATGCATATACGTGCATACACGCACAATTGAATAAATAATAAATAATAATAAAAAATTTAGAAAAGAAATCTAAAAAACGGCCTTGGAACTTAAAAGAATCTTTATCAGGAACGAAATTAAAATGTCTAGCAAATATATTAAAAGTGTTCCACATCCTTATCCATCAGGAAATGCAAATCAAAACCTCCCTGAGATATCAGCTCACCCCAATCAGGATGGCAAAAATCCACAGTACAAACAACACCAAATGCTGAAGAGGATGTGGAGAGAGGGGAACTCGCCTATATTGCTGGTGGGAATGCAGGTTCATACAACCACTCTGGTGAGCCATCTGGCGATTCTTAAAGAAGGTAATGATTGAAATGCCATATGACTTTGCTATTCCACTTTTGGGAATACCCCCCCATACAACAAAAATTCACTTTGATAGCACAAGCACGACTATGTTCATAGCAGCATTGTTTACAATAGCAAAGTCATGGAATCAACCCAAATTTCCAACAGTTGATAAGTGGATAAGAAAAATGTGGTACATTTATACAATGGAATACTACTCAGCCATCAAAAATAATGAATTAATGAAATGTTCCGGGAAATGGATGGAACTAGAAAAATTATATTAAGTGAAGTATCCCAGATACACAAAATTAAGCGCCATATGTACTCCCTAATAGGTGGATCCTAGTGCCAAACCCATGTAGAGACTCTCAAAGATAAATCTCTGTAATACCTACAGTAATTGCAAAGATTATAAACAGGAGGGATGGGGAAGGAGGACCCCATGAGAATCAAGGAGAGAGAGGATCATGTAACAGAAGAGAAAAATAAGCCATCATCAAGGATTGTAAGTAATTAATGAGACATCTGGTTAACTTCACAGACTTTCCTTTCAGATCATTTGCAACTGATGGGGTATGATCTCACCAGAGAGGGGGTTCATATAGTCTGGCAGATAGAAGGTAACCATTGTGGAAATGAGAGAGTGACCTCTCCCTCACCCTGTTCTCCTACTTTTATTCCATCTACCTTTGAATATACTCTTATAACGAGACTCTAATTTAATAGGTTTTTATCTCTGGCCTGGGGGGACATTCAATACCCATCAGGATGGAGCCAAGGGCATTGAAGGAGCAGCAAAACCATAATTCAGAACATTAGAGATTTTATATCAACAACCTGGAACTAGGCCGACTAATCTCTCCATATTCTGAAGCTCATGCAAATTTGCAGAAAAGGGGGGCAGTAAGATTGTAAGAGCACAAGGATAAGAGGAGTAATGATTTAGGGCTGAAGCAATCATAACAGGATTTTGTGTGACTTGCACAATGGCCAACAAATTATTGACCCTCTCAAAGTCTAGCATGGACTAAAGGCACTAGGATTCTTAATAGCTAGGATTAACAGCCACAATCGTATTCCTATACTTAAGGGGAACACAAGAAAGAGTTCTAGGAAATGCCAATGAGTCCTTACACCTCATCAGAGAGGAAGACCCAGAGGAAAGTTTGACATACACATTAAAGGAGGCTCCAGGGATGGGAGGGAAGAGACACTGAGAGATAGGAATGGAGGGGGGGAAGGAAGGGGAAAAGGGAGGAGGAAGCAAAGGAGCCCAGCGTGGGGTGGAGGGAGGGAGGAAATAGAAAAATAAAGTAATTGAACATAAAAAAGAATCATTAAACTTGACACTAAACAATAATTTATTCCTCGAACCCTCTCAAATGACAGCATAATACTTAGTGTACTCACATTATTGATAACTCTTCAGGCACTCCAAATGTAATTGATTCGATCTAATATGTGGAAACTGCCAAAGGAAGATAATTTTTGCCTTTCATGAATATACAGCCCTGTTTATACATCATAATTTTGAAAGCAAAGTTCTTCTCATAAAATCTTTTGACCATTTATCTCCATGGGCTCATATGATGCTTTAATAGTTGCCTTTTAATGTACATAATGCTTTAGAGACCAGTGGTAAGCAGAAGAACTCTGAGTTTGTCAGTAGAAAGAATGGAATGCTACTGGCCTGCTAGAATCTTGATTTGCTCCCTTGGCCAGGCATTGTTTCTGGGAAATCTATATAACACTCTCTTAATCTTAATAAATGAGCAGATTGGAGGAGATATGTCAAGGATAACATAGGAGATGACTGATGATGTGCCTTAATGTGCAAATTTTGCACATAAAAAATGAGTATTTGAGATGCAATCCAGTCTCACAATGATTATGATGTTAGGCTTAGACTTTAGGATCATCTTGTGATTTGAAAAATATGAAGATAGCAAGGAAAGAGGAATTCTCATGAGAAATTTGAGAATGAGAGAAAGACAGATTCATAGAGTGATGGAAAGTGGGGGGAGCAAAGGAAAAGATCAGGCATGATGAAATTAATAAATGATTAGAAGGAAGAAAAGTAGCAGAATGAAGATAGAAATAAATATAAAGGTATACAGATAAATATGTATTAAAAATATTGAAAAAATGCAAGCAAGTGAAAGGATGGGATGGAAGAAATTTGAGCCCATAAAATGCTATGTTGAAGAAATGACTGTGAACAGATTTGTTATCATGATCAATAAGCCCATCATTCTTTTATTTATTGCACATGTGCAACTAAGGAAGAATTACATAATTTGTTAGTGACATTTAACTAAGCATATATATACACATGTGAAACTAAGGAAGAATTACATAATTTGCTAGTAACATTTAACTGAGCATATGTATCTTAGTTCAGGCCTTTAGAGATTTTCCTTCAATAACTCCAATGTATCCATTCTTTCATATTCTCCACCTTTCTTTATTGATGGTCATTATTTCTCTTTCTAAGCATAAGGTTCCAACTGTCAAATAGAAAGCAATGTGTTTCATTTAGCTACAAAGTGTCAACCAAATTTTTTCCTCAAAACTGCTAGTTTCCATACTTGCAATTCTCACATTATTAGATGAACACACTAACACTGGAAAACAGTTTGCTTCCAAATGTTCAATTAATATCAGAAGATGAGACAGTGTTTTTCCAGAATGTTTAATTTGATAAGCACTCATATTGAATTAAAGTTCACTGCACTGAGCTCTTCCTTTGCATCTATTCACTTCCTTCTCCATATTCAGGCAATTTACTCCCCATCCAGTCAATTTACATCCCCCCTCTTATATATCTGTGTGTGGACAACCCTGACACTGCAAGGTGCCTGTGTTACTAAATTAAAGAGATTTATAGTATTATGAATGGTTCTATACTGCGAATATAATTATTAGGGAGAGAAAGTATATTTTTCATTCCTTCCTCTGGATTTATATACTCTCTCTTCTTACCTTGATGTTAATTATCACTTCCCAGTAATATATCTTGCAAGTGATGCATGAGAGTCCAGCTTCATTTTTCTGCACTAAGATATAGAATTGTGGCCTCTTCCATTTAGGGACTATTTTCCACATTTTTATGAATTGAAGTAATAAATCAGGAGACATCATGTATAAATCTTCAGGTTTAAGTCTTAAATTCTAAAAGTTTTATCACTCTTTTAATTTTTTATTGTTTCTGCATTGTATTTGATACTGTGGATTTGTGAGATTTGGACTTAAGAAAAGTCCAATATATTTTTTGATACATGATGTTGTTCTTATTATAATCAATATTCTGGTCTACAACATGTATATTGTGATTAAACAATCAGTTTCAGTAAAGAATTGTGTATTCGAGTGGTATTGCAAGGATGGTAGAATGGTTATTTTTACGTTAGTTCTAATAATTTAAGAAAACTTGCAGGAACTTTTCTTTTGTGGTATCATCTGTATTTTATAATTTTCAGCAGTTTGTAGATTTAAATTAACCATATCTCCTATGGTTGCTTAGCTTCATATATAAAACATTTCACTTAGATTAGATTTGGCAAACAGAAAGTTATCCCACAGTAACTTCTCACTTTGCTCATCCCTGGCATACAGCACACGGCTGAGTTTCCAAAGTTAGCTTTTTCTCCTGTCCCTGTACAGAACCCCTTTAATAGTTCCAATATGTACTTCATGACACTTGAAGGTTCTTTCAGGGATAGAACCATGTGATCTGAAAAGAAAGATATCATTATTTCTTCTTTTCCTCTTTGTATCTTTGTATCTATCTTAACTCCATCTCTTGTCTTTCACAGCATTTGAATTTGAAGTGTGACATTAAATGACACACTGCTATCTCCCTTTCCAAAGCATGTCTCTTCCTTGACCTCATTCATTGGCAAGGAATGACTTCATTTTAATTTTCTAATGCAAATTTCCATACATCCTCAATCTTGCATCATCTTTTGAGGAATAACCCTCCTTTGATTGGCCTTTATGATAATATGTAATTGACTTGTAGTGTTTATCTCAGAAGAAATCCACTTAGTTGTCTGGAAAATTCAATTACCTATCCCTGGATTTTTCTGTCTTGCAGCTCACAAACAACACCTTTATCCAATATATGCATTATTTAAAACTTTCACTATCTTGGTTTTCATTTCACTATACTTCATCTCTGCTATGGGAGCCGGTGGTACATTTAAAAAGGTTATGTACCACATTTCTCTGCCTGGACCCTGGAGCCTGGAGGAATTCCTAAGCCTCATGGAATGCCCCTAGACCATGCCCCAAGCCCCAGGTCATCTGCCTCATTAGCTAGCCCAAGGTCCCAGAAAATCTGACTATTCAACTGACCACTCTGCCTTTCTGCTATAGACTTCTGACAGGGATGGAATACCTGCTCCTTAGGTAAGGCCTCTAGACCATGCCACAAGCTCCAAGTCATCTGTGCTGCCAACTAGTAACCAGTCTTCCTTTATGCTTTGGGGAAAGCTCCTAGGCCATGTCCCAAGTCCCACTAGCCATATTGCCTTTTTGCCAAGGTCCTATTCCTGAGCATACTCCTTGCTCCTCAGGTAAGGTTGCTAAACCATGCCTGAAGACCCAGATCATCTTCATGACCCACTAGGAGCCAGTCTGCCTTTCTGCTCCTGAGGAAGTCCCCTATGCCTCAGATACTGGATGAGGACTCCCTGCTCCTCAGATTCCAACAGAGTACAGAGAAAACACAAGCAATGGGCTAGGAAAAAAATCACCATTCATCTCAGGTCTCCTAAAATCTTTCCATCATACATGAAACAATATTCATATCCACCTCTAAGATAAGTAAACAAATTTCACCTTCCTCTATCTCTCAATTATTAGTCACCATAGTTTAACATTTCCATATAGCCACCTAAAAACCCATACAACTTCAAGGATCATACCACTCATCACCCTTGCATATCTTCTAGGAAGTAAACCAAAAAAGTGGACTATAATACTAATCTTCAATCCCTGTCTATTAAATTGTATTAATTGGTGGACTAAGTCCAATAGACTCATCTAGGAAATAACGAAAACACCAGATAGGGATATCCAACTCCAAAACCAACCCCAGCAATGATTGCTCAAGTGTAGTAATACTTTCTAATTTAGTTCAGCCAAAACACACACAAAAAGAAGGACATAAGAGATAAAACAAAAATGCATAAGTAACAGTGCAAACCCATTAGAAACAAAACCTAAGACAACAAATCTCCTTACAAAAAAAAATAAATCCTATAATAATGGAATCAATACAGAACAAGCACAAAGAAGATAGACAAGAAAGCCATAACCAAGATAATCATCTTCAAAGCCTGACCTTTATTATGATCAAAATAATGAAGGAGGAGTCTGAGGAAAGTTAAATAACCATATCAATCAGTTTGAATCAGAACACAAACAGGCACTTGGAGTAGATTATAAAAGTAATTAAAGAAACAAAAATTGGGAAAGAGCAGTTTATATAATCTCAACCCCAGTTTAAACTCCAGCTAAAAGACAAGCTATCTTCAACCTAGTACTCAACAGAGAGAGACTTATCAGCAGAACAAATGAAGCAGAAAATACAATATCAGATCTTGAAGACAAAGTGGAAGACCTAGTCAATTCAATCTAAGAGGTTATTAAAAGCAAAAACATTTTGACAGGAACATTGACAAGTTATACCACGACTTGAAGAAGCCTAATATGTGCATTCATGGAATATCAAAACAAGAATCTGAAAATACTACACTCTAGGAAAATTTTCAAATTATCATAAAGGAAAGCTTTCCACATTAAAGAAAAGCCCATCCAAAAAGGCATTCTGCATCCTAAACAGATATAAACAAAATAAAAATTCACCACAGCAAATAATAGTCAATCACTACACTTACTAGACAAAGAGAATGTGCTGAGACCATCAAGAGAAAAAAACAAGTCACTATAAAAAAACCTGTTAAAATAGCAAATAATTTTTCAATGCAAATAGTAAAAGCCAGAACACTTTGGAGAGACATATTTGAAATCTTGAATGAGCACAAATGTCAACCCAGGGTGATATAACTATAAAGACAACTTCAAGTTTTACATGATCACTGAACATGCCTTTAAAATATGCAAGAAGGAATACACATGCTTGAAGAAAAAATACGCACATCCAGGGGAAAGAATGGTTTAAATGCTTTAAAACCATCATACAATACAAGCTAAAATAGTAAATTTAGGAAAGACAATAAACAAAAATAATGTGAGGAATCAAAAGTAATGTCTCCAGTATAACCTTAATTGTTAATGGAATTAACTGTCCACTGAAAAGAAGTAAGTAAAAATATGAACTAGAAATTAAAACAGATCCATCTGCTGCCTTTAGGAAATACATTTAACCACAAAAAGATAGGCACATTCTAAAAGCAAAATATTGTTAAAAAATTCTTAAATGAACCAAGAAACAAATAGTCCTGGCAACTAAGGCATCGACAAAGTGGACTTCAAACCAAAAAAAATCTTAAGAGATTCAGAAGGATACTACATTTTAGTCATAGGAACAATTCACCAGGAAGATTTCACAATACTGAGCATATATATGCACCTAATATTAGCTCGTATACATTCAGTACAACATCTAAAAGAAGAAACCAGCCCCAACTGAATAATACTTTGGGATTTCAATAAAGCACGCTGAACATGGGAGAGATCAAATTGCCAAACTCTCAACAGAGAAATATTGGAACTAAATCTAACTGTTATGGAAATGGACTTGCAGATTTCCATCGATCCTTCCATCTGATAACTAAGGAATTCACATCCTTCAAAGCAACCCACAGACCTTTCTCCAATATAGGCCATATATTGAGCCACAAAAGGAATCTCCACATATATAAGAAGGTTGAAATTATGCATGTAACTGTCAGAACACTATGGTCTAAAGCTTGACATCCACAATATGACAAATAGCAGAAAATATAATAACTCTTCAAAAGTAAATACTGTGATGCTGAGTGAGAAATGGGTTCAAAAAGTAATCAAAAAGGAAATTCAAGATTTTCTAGAAGCCAGCTATAACGAAAATACAACATATCAAAATCTCTGGGACACCATGAATTCTGTCATGAGAGGTAAGTTTTTAGCTCTTAATGCCTATATCAAAAAAATGGAAACATCACAAGTAAATAATTTAACAATGTAAGCTTAAAACCATAGAGACACAAGAGCAATCCAATCCCAAAAGCAGTAAAAGAGAGAAGATTAATAAAATCAGGAGAGAAATATCTGAAATGGAGATAAGAATAATGATACTAACAATCAATGAGAAGAAAAGCTGGGTCTTTGAAAAAAATCAACAAGATTGATTCACCCATAGGAAAATTAAACAAAATCCAGGGAGAGAAAACCCAAATTAACAAAATTAGTAAACAAAATGCAGTTATCACAAATATACATCATATTTCAAAAATTTATACTCCATGAAAGTGGATAACCCAAAAGAAATGGAAGCATTACTGAGAAAGCACAATTTACCTATTGAATTTGAAAGTTTTGAATATTTTCATGAAACAAATGTGTAAATTAAAGAAATACCCAACAAAAAAATGTCCTGGACCACATGTTTTTGACTCAGTATTCTAGAAGACATTTAAATGACACCACTACTCCTTAAAATATTCCATAAAATAGCTAACAAAAGAACACATCTAAATTCTTTCTACTAAACTAATAGCATACTAATTGCAAAAATCTTACAAAGATACACTTAAAAAAGACATCTAGGAAAATAACTATTGTAAATATATATGTATATATTCTCAAAAAAATCTCAGCAATTTAAATTAAAAAACATATTAAAACATCATTTACTGTGATCAAGTAGACTTTATCTCAGTCACATAAGAATTGTTCAAAATATATAAATGAATAAATGTAATCCATCATGTACACCAACCCAAAGTCCAAAATCACATGATACTCTCCACAGATGCAGAAATAACTTTCAACAAGATGAAATATATATTTATGATTTAAAACCCTAGAGACAGGTAGAATAGAAGGGACTCATATCAACATAAGAAAAGCAGTACACAACACGCCAATGGCAAGAATACTCAATGCGGAAAAAATTGAATCTTTCCACTTTGATCAGGAATTAGGCAAGGCTGTTCACTCAGATCATTCTATTTATTATGTTTTTAATTATTCATTCATTTGTGCATCTGTGCACATGTGTGCATGTATGTGTGTGTGTAGAACCACAGATGAATTTGGGAACCACCATGGACCACCTCCACCTCTGCCTTGTTTACTCTGCCCTGGGATTCACAGGCTCTGCCCTACCAGGACCAGAAACGCAGGCCACCCCCGCTTCCACCCGGCGTCTATATGTGGGGTCTAGGATCCAAACTCAGGACCTTCCGCCTGAAAGGCAGAGGCTTAACCCCTGAGCCACCTCTCCAGCCCCTCTATTTATTATTGTAATAGACTAGATAGTGAGATAAAAGGGATTCAAAATGGAAATGAAAAAGTCAAAATATATCTATTTGCAGAGGACATGATCTTAGACATCAGTGATCCTAAAAACTGCACTAAGAAACTCATGGAACTAATATATAAGTACAGCAGAGTGGCAGGTTACAAAATAAATGTGCAAAAATCAGTGGCCTTCTTATACATCAAGAATGAAGAAAGTGGGCTGGAGAGGTGGCTCAGGGGTTAAGCCTCCGCCTTGCAGGCGGAAGGTCCTGAGTTCGGATCTCAGATCCCACGTATAGACGCCAGGCAGAAGCAGGAGCGGCCTGCACTTCTGGTCCTGGTAGGGCGGAGCCTGTGAATTCCGGGGCAGAAGGAGGTGGAGGCATCCGTGTTGGTTCGCGAATTCGTCCGTGGTTCTACACACACACACACACACACACACACACACACACACACACACACGTGCGTGCACATACGCACATACACACGCATATGCACACAGTTGAATAAATAATAACACACACACACACACACGTGCGTGCACGTACGCACATACACACGCATATGCACACAGTTGAATAAATAATAATAATAATAATAAAAATTAAAAAAAAAAAGAATGAAGAAAGTAAATACGTTCTAAGAGAAAAAATCCATTTACTACAGTCCCTAAAACATGAAAGAACTAACCAAAAAGTGAGACATTTTTATAATGCAAACTTTAAAACCCTGAGGAAAGAAATTAAACAAGACCTCAGAAGGTTTAAAGGTCTCCTATGTTCCTCAATTGGCAGAATCAACATCATAAAAATGCCCTTTCTACCAAAAGCAATATACAGATTCAATGCTATACAAATCAAAATCCAAAGCAATTCTTTTAAAAAAATTGACCAATCTCAAAATTCATAGGGAAACACAAAAGGCCCAGGACAGCAAAAACAATCCTGAGTAACTGTTGACAAATCCCCACCAGGCCAGCCAGGGGAAAAGGGGAAAGGGCAGGGGCCTTGTGGGCTGGAGGCGAATGAGTGAGCCTGTGTGACTCCAGGAGTCAGGCAAGAAGCAGCAGGCATGAGACGAGTTGGCTGCAGACTCAGCTTTATTCAGGAAGTATTTGGACTTATATAGGGTTGGGGTTCCAATCAGGTGTGGCCACCTCTCCACTCAGGGTGAGGGGGAAAGAAGCCACCAATCATTTAGCAATTTATTAGGTGTCCAGATTATATGGCTGCTTCCCATTGGTTGTTCATCCCTCCTTCCCATTGGTTGTCCATTCCTCCTTCACAATGGTTGTTCATACCTTTGCCTATATGGTTCCTCTATTGGGATGTCTGGAGCATGTTCAAACTTGATCAGGCTTGTCTGCAGCTAGACATCCGGGATTTGGGAGCCTGGGCTAGGGCCTCCCTGAATCGATAGTGCCACATTTTCACCTTTTTATTTATTTATTTATAATTTTTTTTAGTGGGGACCATGATAGCTGGGGTGATCCTGAGCCTCTTCAGCTATACGGAATATAGGTAACTGTGACTGTCTTAGGTTGGACACGACCCTCCTGTGGAGCCTTATCTGTCATTGACTACCAATCATGAGACCATTGCAGAGAAGGAATCATGGTGCCAAAGGGGAACTCAAGCAGTGGCAGAAAAAAAAAGGAGGTTTTTATCAGGGCAGGAGCAAGCAGAGAAGATGTAGGTGGGGCAGTGGGGGAGATGATCCAGAAGAGATGGGGAGACATAAATCAGAACCTAACAATTGTAAATTAGTAAGGCATAGCTTCAAAGGAGTACAGCCAGGCATACAATGAGCCTTCGGTGGCATTTAGGAATGCTGAGGCCTGAATGGATGTCCTGAGGACCTGGAAAGCAAGCTTTGTTATTTTGGGAATATATAAAAATAAACCTATAAGAAAACTGGGAGGCCAGTATCTTCTGAAGCAGAAAATACACCCAGGAAAAAAGGGGAGTTAAGAGCTACAAGAAGAAGAAGAGAAGGGGATGTTGTCAGGGGGTGCAATGCATCTGTGAGTCCTCAACCAGGGAGGGGGAGGGGAAGGATTCAGAGGAAGAACAAAGGACTAATTTTGGAGTTTCTCCACAAGTTACATTGTAGCAATTAATCACTTTATCAGTGGAGGATCCTTTAAGGCTGTTATGATGTTGAGGAGGATGGGAACGAAGGGAGCAGGAGGCATATAGCTGTCCTGGACTTCCCCCTTGTAGATCAGAAAGAACACTTCTATCCAAATCTGTGGGTCTCAGACATTTTCTGGGGAAATCCAAGAAACTAAGATTAAAGCTTCCTCGCAAAAATCTTCTAAGTCCTTCGGCATCACTTTGATCCCATGTAAGTCTAGACGAGCTTTAAGGGCAGTCATCTGGGGTGCCTTCTGATGGGACAGTAAGTTACCCATGATGGAGAGGAAAGGTTCCCTAATGGAGAAGAGATGACTCAGAAGTGAATGGACAAGGCAAAAGAGCACAGAAAATGAAAAGCAATGACTAGAACTAAAGTCAAAGTGTAAAAAAATGTCCAAGGAGAGACCTAAGACAGGACATATGCAGAGGTGTTTTGGATCTAAGCATCCTGTGCTTAATGAGGGACGTTAGGGGTTGTTACTCTTCTGGGCTGTATGCCCCCAGTCAGGCCAATTCAATATAATTGAACCTGGAACCCGAGTTGTAAGGGGATCAATTTCTAATGTGAACTCACTGGGAAAAGCCTTAATTTGAAGGGACTCTTTGATAGTTAGGAAATCAAATGAGTGATTTGGGTTCCATGATTATCAGCAAATCAAGCAAGCAATTACGTTCCTAACCTTCAGAGGGCTCCTTGATCATGAGCAAATCAAAAGGGTGACTGTACTCCTAAGGACAAACAAGGAAAGGGGAAGAGAAGGGGGTCACCTGCTCACCTTCAGGCACCATTCACATAGGAACACAAAACTAAAGGGGCCACTCACCAAACATTACTGGAATGGGTATCTCACCTACACCGAAGGCAGCACCACCCCACATTGGGTGCCAGGTATTGCCAAATCCCCACCGGGCCAGCCAGGGGAAAGAGGGGAAATGGCAGAGGCTTTGTGGGCTTTAGGTGAATGAATGAACTGGCGATGGAGTCACCACCCAGGCCCCAGGAGTCAGGTGAGAAGAAGCAGGCAGAGGAGGAGTTGGCTGCAGACTCAGATTATTCAGGAAGTGTTTGGGCTTATATAGGGTTGAGGGTCCAATCAGGTGTGGCCACCTCTCCACTCAGGGTGAGGGGGAGAGAAGCCACCAATCATTTAGCAGTTTACTAGGTGTCCAGATTATATGGCTGCTTCCCATTTGTTGTTCATCCCTACTTCCTATTGGTTGTCCATCCCTCTGCCTGTATGGTTCCTCTACTGGGACCTGTCTGGGGCATGTCCAGACTTGTTGAGGCTTGTCTGTAGCCAGACCTCCTGGATTTGGGAGCCTGGACTAGGTCCTCCCTGAATTGATAGTGCCACATGCAGCAAAAACACTGCTACAGGAATCACCTAATCAAACCTTCATCTATACTGCAAATCCAAAGTAATAAAAACAGCCTATACTGGCTCCAAATACTCACAGAAAAATGGATGATGGTTGAAGACCCAGATAAGGGAACACACAATTACAACCATTTGATCTTTGCCAGATGGGTACAAAAAATTCAAAGAAAAACTAACAATATCTTCAAAATGTGGTGGTGGCAATACTAGTTATTAACATGTAGAAGATGAAACTTGGACTTGTTCTTGTTACCAAACACAGAAATTAATTTGAAATGCATCATGGACCTTTACATTTGTCCAGAGATTACAAAATCCCTAATGAAAAGGGTAGGGAAATTCCTCACACTGATTACGCTAAGCCCACATTTTATGGACATAAAACTTACAAAATTAAACGCCAATGAGATGCCCCAATTTCCCATGATGAACTTGAAATGTCTAATATGTGTCTTAAAAGTATTCCTACCATCAGGTAAATGCAATCAATGTTATCCTGAGATATCATCTCACCCACATCAGGATGGCAAAAATCCACAATCCAAAAACATCAACTTCTGGAGCGAATGTAGAGGGAAGGAAAGTTAATAGATTGCTGGTAGAACGCAGGCTGATACAACAAATCTGGCCATCAGCGTTGCAATTTCTAAAAAAGTTAAAGATTGAATAATCCCTCATGCAGAAATTCACTACAGTGAAATGAGCACAACAATGTTCATTGCACACTATTTAGAAAAGCAAAGTAATGGAATTAACACAAAGGCCCAACAGTTGAGAAATGGATAATGAAAATGTGGTACATTTATACAATGGATCACTACTCAAGTATCAAAAAAGGGAATTAATGAAATTTGCATGAAATGCATGGAATTAGAAAAAGTTATATTGAGTGAAGAAATATGTACTCAGAAATATATACTCCCTAATAAGAGGATCCTAGTACCAAACTAAGTTAATGACACCTCAATGGTAAATCTATGTAATTCCCACTTTAATTGCACAGGATTATAAACAGGAGGAGAAGACAAGGAGGACTTCAAAAGAAAACAGATCAGGGATCAGGTTTCAGTAGAGAAAATTCGTCAAGTGAAATATTGCAAATAAGTAGCAAGACATGTGGTGCAGTTCACTCTCACTTCCCTTCCTGGTCACTTGTAACCAAACATATTTGATCTCACAAATACTGGAGAATAAAGGGACTTGCATATAGATGGTAACCATCCACCAGGTAGGACAATGACCCCTCCCCTTTTATTGCTGTGTCCTACTCCTATTCTTCCATCTACCTTTGAGTGTTCTCTTATATTATGATCTGTATTTAAACAGTCCTTATCTTGAATAGGAGGTAAAATTTGATACCATTTGGAATGCAGCCAATGGTAGTGCAGGAAAAGCGAAACTGAAGACAACAAACCATAATTCATTATGCCAAAGACCGTACATAAATCACTTGAGGCAAGAATAGGCAAATGTCTACCAATCATAAAGCTGAGGAAACTGCAGAAAAGGGGAATGCAAGATTGTAAGAGCCTAAAGATGGGGAGAACCAATGATATGAAAGATACTCCACAGAAGGTAGGGCTGCAGAAGCTAATATTGGACTTAGCCTGACTTGCGCAATGTCTGTCATGTAAAGGACACTCCCTCAGAGTCTAGCATGGATCACAAGGGACTCCAGGCACTTTGAACATTAGAGGCAAGGGATTAAACTGTCATAATAGAGTTCCATACTAACTGGTAGATCAATAAGTCACTTTGAGCTATGCCATTTAGTCTTTAACCCTCACTAGGATGGAGGAATCAGAAGGAGTTTTGTTATTCTCATAAAAGCAGGCTTCAGAAATGGGAGGGAGGGAGAGGTCCAGCAAAGAGGGAAATAGTGTGGGGGAGTGAAAAAAAGGGAGGAATAGAGAAGATTGTAGTAGGGGAAAAATGGGGAGGAGAGGTGGAGGAACAGGATGGGAGTGCCTATTGAGCTTACATGGTTAGGAAAAAAATGTGGTAGAAGAATAAGAAATGATTATTTACCTAAGATGTGGAATATTCTTTTATGCTTGGTTAATATAAGGTATTGTCTGTGATGAACTTACTCAGATCTTGCAAGTGTTTATTCTCTTCTCCATGGGGTCCCAGTGATTGTATTATATTCTGGGGTTTTCTCAATGTTTTCCTTCTTTTCATTGAAGTAATCTTGTCGCCTGCTCAGAGTATTCAATCACCACTGCTGCATCAATTCTCCTTGGGAGGTGTCTGTTCAATTTTTATTATTTAAAAATTGGTTTTTAAGATTAAGTTGAAATTTCATAGGAATTTTTTCCTACTACTATTTGGGTTTCTTTAATAGGCCCCCTCATCTAATGGAAATAACTATTACATTCCCAGTGCATATTTGTTTAGGAAGGAATTGTTACATTTCACAATATTTCTCATCTTTTTCAATGTGAGGCAACAATTCATTGAAAATCATTATCTTAATTGTTGTGTTATTTCTGACTGATCTCTTAAATTATAAGTGTCTGCATTACTGCAATATGAATTATTGCTGGGTTCACATTATTTCTAGACACTTTGTGAGATGTTTACATACTGTTTCTGGTGTTTAGTATTTTTCATTGGTGTTCATTATGCTTAGAAAGTCTCATGTAAAAAATTTTGGTCCCATATCCCTGTGAATAGAAGGGACAGAGCTACAAAGGTTGAATGTAGGATTGATTAAATGTTGGTTCCTATGCAATATCCTATGAATGCTTCAACCTAGTAGTGTATTGGTGTTAATGGCTATATATACACTGACAGATTTTATATTGGACCTGAAGATTGTTATTTCAAAGGTTAAGTGGACTATTTTTACATTTCTTTGCTTAACTTTACCTTAATTCACATTTCTTTGTTGAAAATGTGCATAGGTAGAAGAAAAGGCAAGGCAGGAGTCAATATGAAGTATGTCAGAAAAAAGATAAAAAAGAAAAAATTAAGAAATCAGAAAAAGAAAGAGAGTAAGAAAAAAGAAATAAAGGGGAAAATGCACTAAGTATAAAAGATAGAAGGAGAGAAGAAAGCTACACATTAGGCAAATTATTACAAATTTATGAGAGTAACAAATGAGTTTTTCACTGGAAACTTCACAACCAGGGGATGTTGGAGAGAGTACTTCAATATAACTGATACATATGCAAAACCACTGCTATATATGTGAAAACTGCAATTCAATGTTGGAGACAAAAGAAAAACTATCCTAGAAAAAAATAGAGATCTTCTTGACCAACAAACCATCTGTACACATAGTGTACATTTCAAGGGTAAAAAGAAGGGAATTAAATCCAAGAAGTTAGAGAAGAAAAATAATGTGAAGCAAAGACATATTCTTAGGAAAACATGAAAGTCAGAAAATGAGAGTAATTAAAAAACATCTCTCAATTAGAATTTGAGGAATCACTGGACTAAACTGCCTAATGAAGTGATATATACTTTATAAAGTGTGGATTAAATATGCCATTCCATCAATATGATGGCTCCAACACAAAAAACTCATTATAAAAAACTAAACTAAATCAGAGTCCACCAAAATAACCTTAAGCTAAAGGAATAAGAAAGAAGAGATTCTAATACATTATTCAGTAAAAGTCAAAAGAAAACCAATCAAAATACACACAGAAACCCTCTACATATTCCTCAAAGGATTAGATATTGAAACTACTTCACAATTCTTGACATTTACATAAATTATATGAGCTTATCCACATTCTCTAAACACATGCAAAATGTACAAAGCAAAATAAAATATTAAAACATAAAATAATATGTTGGGATTTCACCACCCCATTCTTCCCAAGAGAGAAGTCACAATGTGAAAATTTGAGCAGAGCACCCCTGAAAATAAATCAATCCTAAAAACATGACTTTTACATACTGAAATCTTATCCCATTACCAGGAAACCACATCCTTTTCAGCATGTAAGGGAGCATCTCCATTTAGAGCACAGATTCCGACACAAGAGCATCCCACTTCAAATATAGGATGATTAAATAATCAATAAGATTGTTTGATGACACTGCAATAACACTGGGCATCTGGAAAAATATAAAGCCTAGAAAGAGCAAAAATTTATGAAAACAAAGAAATTTGCAGCTGAATAACTAAAGGGTCCACAAACAAGAGGAAACTAAATCTAAAATCTGAACAATGCAGAATATCAGCATGGCAAAACATCTGTGAAATGATATAGTCTATTCTGAAGGAAAAGTTTGTAGCAATCCAGGCCTATGTGAGAAAATGGAAACATGCATAATTAATGACCTAGTCTAATAGTGTCATTCTCTAGACATTGAGGCAAAGAATGGCAAATGCAGAAGAGCAACTATTTCTCAAATGAGGAAAAAGTCACTCAAAACTTAGGCAATAAAAATGCAAAAATCAAAGAGCCCATTGATGGATTAAAAAAAAAATTAACATGAATTGGGACTGGAGAGATGGCTCAGGGGTTAAGCCTCTGCCTTACAGGCAGAAGGTCCTGAGTTCGGATTCTAGACCACACGTATAGATGCCGGGCAGAAGCAGGGGAAGCCTGCGTTTCTGGTCCTTGTAGGGAGGAGACTGTGAATCCCAGGGCAGAGTAAACAAGGAGGAGGTGGAGAAGGTCCATGGTGGTTCCCGAATTCCCTGGAATACACACACACATACATACACACATGTGCACACATGCATAATTGAACAAAAAATTAACATGAATAAAAAAATTGTAAGCCACAACTCTGAAAGTGAAAAAAGAAAGAAAACACTTCCTAAAATCATAAAATTAGATGTGAAAATGAATTTATTGCAAATGACACAAAGGAATTTCAAGGAAGCCTAATATCATAAGTTAAATCTTTTGGACCCTCAGGATGAAATGGATAAGTTGAAAGCAGAACAGATTGAATTGAGGATTCAAACATAAAAAGCAAGAAAAAGCAGCTACAGTTCTCTCCAATCATAAAAGCTGAAGACCATATAAATTCAATGCAGAATTCATGCAAACAGTTAAAGAAGATCTAATTACAATATACCTAAATTTATTCTATAAATGTTCAGAGGAAGGATCCCCTTGATGCTCACTAAAGGAAAAATCACAAGAAGAAACCTGTAGAACCTTTTTGTTGCTGAGCACAGATTCAAACAGATTAAAAAACTGTATTCAAAAGATCTTTGCTAGGTACAGTTTGGACTTATTAAAGAAACATGATTGATTGAATCTATTTAAATTTATAAAAATAATTTATCTTAGGAGGAAATGGGTGGACACAATTTGCCTGGAAATGGATTGAATTAGAAAACATATTGAGTGAAGTGTACCACACAGAAAGTTAATCACCCTATATACTTCTTCATAGGTGGATCTTAGTTCCAAACCCACTTAATGATATATTCAAAAGTAAATCTCTCTAATACTTAGCGTATTAGCAAAAACTGTGAGCAGGAGGTAAGGGGAAGTACTGCCCCCCCCTTCAAAAAAGGTGATATGGGTCAATAGTGTGTTGGACACTGCACAGGGCATGCAAAATCCAATTATGATTGCTTCGGCCCTAACCTGTGTGAAGTATCTTTTGGCATGCAAATTAAAGGATTCTCCGGGGATTGGGGGAGGGGAGGCATTTGGGGGGTGGGGAGGGAAGAGTGAGGGGAGGGTGAGCAGAGAGGTCGGGGGGAGGAGAAGGGAGGGAGGGAACCGGTGTACCTATTAAGTTTGTATGAGTGGAGATAATAAAAAATATTTTTTAAAAAGGAGATATGGGATCACCCTTCAGTAGAGAAAACATATCACCAGCAAATACTGCATATAAATAGCTAGAACCTGGTGATGCCCACTTTCACTTTTCTTTCTTGTCACTTGTGAATGCAGTTTTTTTTATAATTTTTAAAAATTTTATTTATTTATTTATTCATTCAATTGTGCTTGTATGCATGTGTGTGTATGTGTGTATGTATGTGTGTGTATGTATGTATGTGTGTGTAGAACCATGGATGAATTCGGGAACCACCATGGACTGCTTCCATCTCCTCCTTGTTTACTCTGCCCCAAAATTCACAGGCTCCACCTTACCAGGACCAGAAATGCAGGCTGCCCCTGTTTCTGCCTGGCGTCTATACATGGGGTCTAGGATCTGAACTCAGGACCTTCCGCCTGCAAGGCAGAGGCTTACTCTCTGAGCCATGTCTCCACCCCCGTGAATGAACAGGTTTGATCTCACCAATTATGGAGGTTATATGGACTGCCAGATAGTCTGTAACCATCCACAAAAGGGACACTGACACCCCCCTCACTGCTGTGTCCTTTTCCTATTTTTCTATGTACCTATGTGTCTCCTCTTTTATTAAGATCTTCATTTACACAGTCTTTTATCATTGGTTAGGAGGTCATCTTTGATACCAATATGGATGTGGATGAAGAATGGAGAGGTTGGGGGTACAAATGAGCTTGCATTATTAGGAAAACAAGAAAATGTGGGAGAAAAAAATAAAAGGAAAAATAAGAAAAGAGGAGAAAAGAGGAATAAATGAAAAAAAGATATCCCCGGGGCTTGAGAGGTGGCTCAGGGGTTAAGCCTCTGCTGACATCCAAAGTGCACTGTGAAATCACAGTATCAACCTGTCATAGTTAAGCACAGGTGTCAACTTGACTCTTGAGGGTTTGAGCTCTGGGCACAGTTGTAGAGAGTTGATGATTGAGTTAAGCCCAGAGCAAACCTGAAGGAGATTGTCTAGCTGCTGGGGAATACCCAGCCCATGGTGGGTGGGATTAGGCCCTGGATAAATCGGGGAGAGCTGGTTGAGAGAGTTGGCATCCTTCTGTATACTTGGCCAGACATGCTGGTCTGGCAAGTAAGGATTGTCCATCTCTCAGCCGTTATGGTGGCCAGTTCCCTCAGCCCTGGTGTTGGTGCGTGCTCTCCCGTCAAGCTGGACTGAGAACTGTAACCTGACTGTCGTAAGAAAGTAAACTCCTTGTTCCCTTAAGCTGTATGATGGTCATTGATCAGCAACCATGCAGGCGGACTGCAACAGAATTTGGTACCCAGGAAGTGGGGTGTTGCTGATAAATCTGACTATGTGGATTTTGTGTCTTTTGAACGGTTTCACTGGACAAAGTTGAAAATGCTTGAGAATTTTCACTTTGTGGATTTATAAATACCGTTCTTCAGCATTTAGTGGGCCAATTGCTGAAAGACATTGTTTGGGCACAATTTGTGATGAGGGAAACAAGGACTTTGGTAAAACTGAATATAAGGACGATGGACTGGTTTGCTTGACAGAGGAGAGCTGTGTTGGCAACCTTGGAGGTTTGGATGTGCAAAGGGTAGGCTGTTGGACAAATGAGTATCAGTGAAGGAAAACCTAGTGACTTGCACTGAGACGGTGGATGACGTGGAAACCACCGTATGGCAAGTTCGTGGTTTGGAAGCTCAGATTCCTTCAGGGGGCGAAAGCCCAAGTTAAAGCTGTTTCTTGCCCTTTGCAAGTTTGGTTGCCTAGAAGAGAGGCTTTTCCAGCGTCAGCGCGTTGAAGTTGGTACAGCTATGGCTCCAGTGGACTAAGCTGCATTTCAACCTCACTTCGGAATCTGGCAGCGTCCCTCAGGTGATACTGGTTTTCGTGTACTACTGAAGGGTTCATGGAGAGCAGCTAAAGCTTTGCACCAAGTGGCAGGCGTAGAGTTCCTGTGAGAGATGGTGAAGCTTAAAGCTGCAGAGGAGAACCCAGAGTTGTGTTTGAGATGCCAGAACTGTGGGACTGCTGCTGAGGACAACTGTGAGTAAAGATTCAGCCTGGTTCAGAGGAACTCTGCTCTTACAACTTCGAGCTGCAAACAGGGACTGGGAATGCTTCGAACCTTTGAGCCGCCTTGACTACGTGATGAGCAACAGAAGATGGACATTGAAGTAAAGGATGCAGTATTTGATTTTCTGGACTTTGATCTTTTTAATGTTTTCTTATTGTTTAAAATCTTTCTGTTTTAAAGTTTTATCTGTTTTAAAGTATTTAACTTATTCTAATTTAGGAAGATTAAGAACTTTTAACTTTTAAAATATTGGAACTAAGTTTTAGTGAGAAAACATTTTAAATTTGTCCATGGAATGTATTTATATTTTAACATCTGTGGGGACAAGGAAAGGTTACAGTTTAAAAAGTGTATTGTTTTTGTGTCAAGTTGACAAGGGGTGGAGTGTCATAGTTAAGCACAGGTGTCAACTTGACTCTTGAGGGTTTGAGCTCTGGGCACAGTTGTAGAGAGTTGATGATTGAGTTAAGCCCAGAGCAAACCTGAAGGAGATTGTCTAGCTGCTGGGGAATACCCAGCCCATGGTGGGTGGGATTAGGCCCTGGATAAATCGGGGAGAGCTGGTTGAGAGAGTTGGCATCCTTCTGTATACTTGGCCAGACATGCTGGTCTGGCAAGTAAGGATTGTCCATCTCTCAGCCGTTATGGTGGCCAGTTCCCTCAGCCCTGGTGTTGGTGCGTGCTCTCCCGTCAAGCTGGACTGAGAACTGTAACCTGACTGTCGTAAGAAAGTAAACCCCTTGTTCCCTTAAGCTGTGTGATGGTCATTGATCAGCAACCATGCAGGCGGACTGCAACACAACCCTGACATCACAACCTCACTGTCATCTCATAGAATGACCACTGATATCACAGTCTCACTAGGACATCACAGTCTCCCTGTGACATCATAACCAAATGTCTGACATCATGGCCTTACTCTGAGAGCACAGCCTCACTGAGATAAACCCACAGTGTGCCATCACAGCCTCCACAGTGACATCATATGCTCACTGTGATATTACAGCATCACCAGTGACATAACAGCCTCACTATGACATTACACCCTCAACTCTGTCATAACAGAATCATTTTGACATCACAGTCACACAACTGATATCACAGGTTCACTGTTACATTTCAGCTTCAGCTCTGATGTCACACTCTCACTGTGACGTATCAGTCTCACTCTGATATCACAACCTCTTTGCAACATCACAAACTCGCTTAACTTCAGCCTTTCCACTGACACAACAGTCTCACCAGTCACATAACAGTCTCACCTCTGATATCACAGCTGCACTGTGACATCACAGTGTCATGATATCACAATGTCATGTGATATCACAGTCTAACTGTTAAGGCACAGACTCGGTTATATCACAGCCACTGTGACATCACTGCCACACTGTGCTATCACAGCATCCACAGTGGCATCATATCCTCACTGAGAAATCACAGCCACACGATTACCATCAAATCCTCACTGTGACATGAGTTTCATGGTGTCATCACAAGCTCACCTCTGACAGCACAGCCTCACTGTGACCTCACCACAGACATCACAGACTCACTGTTACATTTCAGCCTCACCTCTGATGTCAAACCCTCATGGTGACATAACATCCTCACTGTGACAGCACAGCCATACTTCTGACATCACAGTCTCAACTCTGACATCACAGACAGACTGAAATCTCCCAGCCTCACCACTGACATCATTGTTACATTTCAGCCTCACCACAGATGTCACACCCTCATTGTGACATCACAATCTTACCCATAACACTTCAGGCTCATGGTGACATCACAGTCTCATGGTGACATCGCAGCTCCCCTCTAACATCATAGCCTCACTGTGACAGTACAGCCTCAGTGTGACACAACAGCTTCACTATAACATCAGAGCTTCACCATTGAAAGCATCCTCAACTGTGACATCATATTTACAACTGATATTACAGCCTCATTGTGACCTCACAGCTTCCACAGTGACATCACAGCCTCACTGTGACTTCAAAGCCTCAGTACTGACATCCTAGCTTTACTGTGATATCGACACTTCATCATGGTCATCACAGTCTCATGCTTACATCAGTCTCACTAGTGACATCATAGCCTCACTGTGTCATCACAGTCTCATTGTGTCATCACAGCCACACTGTGACATCACAGTCTCCACATGTACCTTACAGCTTCACTGTAACTTTGCAGCATTAGCAATGAAAACACAGACTCACTGTGAATTCAGAACCACACTGAGACATCACAGGCTCCACACTGATGACAAATCTTCACTGAGACATTATAGCATCCCTAGTGACAACACAGCCTCACTGTCTCATCACAACCTCATCTCTTACATCACATCACAGCCTCACTGTGACTTCACAGCCACACCTATGACATTACAGACTGACTGTGACCACATAACCTCAGTGTGAAAGCACAGCCTCACTGTGATCAACCACACTGTGACATCACAGCCTCGACAATGACATCACAGCATCAGCAGTGCAACACAGCTTCACTGTCACATTGCAGGCTCACCTCTGACATCACATCACAGCCTCACTGTGACAGCACAGGCTTAACACTGACATACTGATTTCAACTGTGAAATCACACCATCACCACTGACATCACAGGCTCACTATCATCTCACAGAATTACCACTGATATCAGTGTACCACTGTCTAATCACAGCCTAACTGTGTCATCACAGCCTCATTGTGACATCACACTGTCACCAGTGACATTATAGACTCACTGTGTCATGGCAGCCTTATCCTTGACATCCAAACCTCACTGTCATGTCACAGCCTCACCAGTGATATCACAGGTTCACTGTTAAGTTTCAGCCTCACCTCTGATGTCACATCCTCATTGTGACATAATACCCTTTCTGTGACATCACAGTATCACCAGGGACAATACAGCTTCACTGTCACATAGGAGCCTCACATCTGACATCACATCACAGCCTCACTGTGACACACAGACTCACCAGTGACATTCTAAACTTACTATAAAATCACATCATCAGCACTGATGTCACAGCCTCACTGTCATCTCATGGAAATACCACTGACTTCAGAGCCTCTCTTTGTCATCACAGTCTAACTATAACATCACAGTCCCACCCTCTGATATCACAGACTCACTGTGAGGGCACATTCTCACTGGGAAATCATAGCCAATTCTGCCATCACCGCCACACTTCTGCCATCACAGCCTCACTTTTGATGTCACGCCCTCACTGTGACATAACAGCCTCACTGTAACATCACAGGCTCTGTACAATCACAAACTTATTGTGACTTCAGCCTTGCCACTGACAAAATATCTTCATTGATGACATTACAGCATCACCTGTAACATCACATTCTTACAATGACATCACAAGCTCACTTCTTACACACTCAGTGTGACATAACAGCATCACTATGACATCATAGCTTCACCATTGAAACTAACACTCATCAATGACAACACAGCCTCACCACTGAAATCAAAGGTTCATTGTGACTTCATACCTTAATCATGGTGACATCAAAGCCTCACCTTTGCCATCATAACCTCATTGTATCATCAAAGCCTCACTGTGACATCCCAGCCTCACTGTGACATCCCAGCCTCACTGTGATATCCCAGCCTCACTGTGACATCCCAGCCTTACTGTGACATCCCAGCCTCACTGTGACATGGTACATCAGAGTCTCATGGTACATCACAGTCACATGGTGACATGAACTCTTCACCACAGATATCACAGCATCACTGTCACTATATAGACTCACCACTGATATCATAACCTCACCAGTGTGATCATAACCTCACTATGACATCATTCGTGACACTGATATCTCAGCCTCATTGTGACATCATAAATTCACCACTGACATCTCAGCCTCATGATGACATCATGGCCTCACCTCTGACCTCATAGCCTCACTGTGTCATCACAGCCTCACTGTGTCATCACAGCTTCACTGTGTCATCCCAGCTTCATTGTGTCATCACAGCCTCATTGTAACATCACAATCTACCTGTGAATTTACAGCCTCAATACTGACATTAACATCTCATTGTGACATCATACCTTCACCATTGACATCAGAGCCTCATGGTGACATCACAGTCTCACCTCTGACATCATAGCCACACTGTATCATCACATCCTCACTGTGATATCACAGGTTCACTGTGACAGCACAGAATCACCAGTGACTACACAGCTTCACTGTCTCATCACAGCCTCACCTTTGACATCACATTACAACCTTACTGTCAATGACAACCACATCACTGATGTCCCAGCCTCACTGTTATTTCATAGAGCCAACACTGACATCACAGCCTCACTGTGACATCACAGCCTCACTGTAACATCACAGTCACATCTCTGACATCACAGCCTCTCTGTGAGGGTACAGCCTCACTGTGATATCATAGCCACTCAGTGACATCGCAGCACCCATATTGACATCAAAGCCTCACTGTGACATCACATCATCACCAATGACAGCACATCCTAATTGTCTAATCATGGCCTCACCTCTGACTTCACATCACAGACTCATGGTGACATTACAGACTCACTGTGACATCATAGCCTCACTGCTGGCATCACACAGTGTGACATCACAGCCTCACCTCTTATCTCATAGCTTCACCCTATCATAGCCTCGCTGTGAGATCACAGCCTTACTGTGACATCACAGCCACACCTCTGACATCACAGCCTCACTGTGATATTACAACCACACTGTGCCATCACAGGCCCCCACAGTGACATCATTGCCTAACTGTTACATCACAGCAACACCAGTGATATCACAGCCTCACTGTGGAATGACAGCCTTATCCTTGACATTCAAGCCTCACTGTGATAGCCTCACCTCACAGCCTCACTGTGATATCACTGTCTCATTGTGACATCACAGGATCACTTTTGACATCATAGCCTCACACTGTTACCACACCATCAGTGTGACACAACAGCCTCACTGTGACATCAGAGCTTCACCATTGACACCAAGCTTCACCCTTGACATCAGCCTTGCCAGTGATATATCCACACTATGATCTCACAGCTTTCACAATGACAGCACAGCCTCCCTGGTTTGCCACAGCCTCACTGTGACATCATAGCCTCAGCAATGGGATCACAGGCTCAATGTTACATTTTACCCTTACTTTTGATGTCACATCCACACTGTGACATAACAACTTCATCTCTGACATCATAGCCTTACTGTGACAACACAATCTCAGTATGACACAAGAGCACCACTGTGACATCAAACTTGACCACAGACATCACAGTGACACTGTCTTATAATAGGCTCACTATTGACCTTGTCGCCTTATTAGTGAGATTGAAAATTCAGTGTGACATTATTCCCACCCCTGACATCTCAGCATCATTGTGACATCATATCTTCACCACTACCATCACAGACTTATGGTAACATAGCAGACTCACCTCTAATATCACAGCCTTACTGTGACATCACAGTCTCACGGTGACAATACAGGCTCACTACTGACATCCTAGCCTGACTGTGACATCACAGCCTCCACATTGACATTACAGCCTCACTGTGAATTCACAGCCTCACTGTGACATCACACCGGATATCTGACATGAAAGCCTCATTGTGATGTCACAACCACACCAACATCACAGACTCACTGTTATGTTTCAACCTCACTTCTGTTGTCCCACCCTCAGTGTGACATAAGAACCTCACTGTGACTTAACTGCCTCTCTGGGATGTCACAAACTCACTATGATTTCAGTTTTGTCACTGACACAACAGCCTCACAGGTGACATCACAGATTCACCACCGTTATTGCAGCCTTACTGTGACATCACAGTCACACAATGACAACACAGGCTCAATTCTGAAATCATAGCCTCACTGTGACATCACAGCCTTAGTGTGACATAAAAGCCTCAGTGTGACATCAGAGCTTCCCCTTTGAAATCAAGACTCACCTGTGACATCAGCTTCATAACTGCCTTACTGGGAGATCATTGCCGAACTTTGCCATCACAGCCTCCAAGGTGACATCATAGCCTCACTGTGACATGCTAGAATCACTTGTGACATCACAGGCTCACTGTGACATCGCAGCCTCATTTCTGACATCAAAGCCTCACTTTTACATCACAAACCCAATGTGTCTTCAGGCTTGCCCCTGACACAACAGACTCACTGGTGACATCAAAGCTTCATCATTGACTTGATGAACTCATTGTAACATCACAGTCACATGGTGACATCACAGGCTGACATCAGACATCATATTCTCATTGTGACATCACAGCCTCAATGTGCTACAACAGCCTCACCATGGACATCACAGCGTTATTGTCAAAAAATTGGCTCACCACTGACTTCATAGACTCAGAGAAATTACCTCATTACACTGACATCATAGACTCAACAGAGAGATCATAACCTCATTAGTATATCATTCTAGCACTGACAGCTCAGCCTCATTGTAACATCACAGTATCACCTCTGACATCATAGCCTCACTGTGTCATCATAGACTCATTGTTAGAGCACAGCCTCACTGAAATCACAGCTACATTGTGCCATCATATACTTCACAGTGACATCATAGTCTCATTGAGACATCTCAGCCTCACCTGTGACATCACAGCTTCAACTCAAACATCATAGACTCATTGGAACTTACAGTCTCCTGATGAACTCACAGCCTGACTTCTGACATCTTAGTCTCACCATAATATCACATCTTCAGTGTGACACAATAGCCTCACTGTGCCATCAGAGTTTCACCATTAAAACCAAGCCTCACCTGTGACATCAGCCTTTGCCACTGATATTACAGCCTCACGTGACCTCACAGCTTCCACAGCGACATCACAGCCTCACTATGACATCATAGACTCAATGCGATTTAACAGCCACACCTCTGATATCACAGCCTCACTGTGAGCACAGAGACTCACTGTGACATCACTGCATCACCAGTGACATCACAGTGAGGCTGTGATGTCATGGTCTCACCGCTGATATCACAATCTCACTGTGACTTCAGCTTTGTCACTGACACAACATTCTCACCTGTGACACAGCAGCCACAGCTCTAACATCACAGGCTCTCTGTGAAGGAAAAGCCTCACTGTGACATCACAGCCTCAACTCTGACATCACAGCCTCACTGTGACCTCACAGATTCCACATTGATATCATAACCTCATTGTGACATTACAATCTTATTGTGACTTCACAACCTCACCATTGACATCCCAGCCTCACTGTCATATCAGTTTCACTACAGACATCACAGCATCACTGCCACATAATAGGCTTACTGCTGACATGATAGAGTCATCAGTGGGATCATAACCTCACAATAACATCATTCTCCCCATTGACATCTCAGCCTTATTGTGACAACATACCTTCACCATTGATATTACAACCTCATGGTGACATCAAAATCTCATCTCTGATATCATAGCCTCATTGTGAAATCACAGCATCACCACTAATGTCCCAGCATCTCTGTCACATTACAGGCTCACCTCTGACATCACATAATAGCCTCATTGTGTCATCTCAGCCTCATTGTGACATCACATCCTCCCTGTGACATCACAGCCACACCTTTGACATCAGAGATTCATTATCACATCACAGCCTCACCTCTGACATCATAGCACAGCCTCACTGTGACACTGCAGCCTCACTGTGACATCTCAGTCTCACCTCTGAAATCATAGCTTCAGTGTTTCATCACAGCCTCACTGTGACATTACTGTTACATTGTGACATCATAACCTCAACTCTGAAATCATACCTTCACTGTGTCATCACAACATTACTGTGTTATCACAGGCTCACTGTGACATCACAGGCTCACTGTGACATTATAACCACATTTCTGATATCACAACCCCACTGCAACAGTGAGCCACACTGTGACATCACAACCTCCACTTTGAATCATAGCCTCAATGTGATATCATAGCAGTGACAAAACAGCCTCACTGTGACATCACAGGCTCACTGTTATATTTCAACCTCACCTCTGATGTCACACCCTCGCTGTGACATCATAGCTTCTCTGTGATGTCACAAACTCACTGTGACTTCAGCCTTGCCACTGATACAACAGCCTCACCTCTAACATCAAACTTTCATGATAACATCACAGGGTCACCTGTGACATCATAACCTCACTTTGTCATAAAATACTCACTGTGTCACAACTGTCTCACTGTAAATTCATAGCCTCACTGTCACATCGCAACCTCACCTCTGACATCACTTCACAGTATCACTGTGACCTCACCACTGACTTCCTAACCTCAATGTTAAATCACAGCATCACCACTGATGTCACAGCCTCACTTCTATCTCATAGAAACACTATTTACACCAGAGCCTCACTGTGTCATCACAGACTCACTGTGACATCACAGGCTCACTGTGGCATCATAGCCACACCTCTGGCATTACAGCTTCACTGTGAAATGGAATCCACACTCAACATCACAACCTCCACATTGAGTTACAGCCTCACTGTTATGGCACAGCCACAATACACCATCACAGCCTCCACAGAGACATGATAGTCTCACTGTGACATGACAATATCACCAGTGACATCACAGCCTCACTGTGACATTGTATCCTCATCTCTGACATCACAGACTCACTGTGTTGTCATAGCCTCACCACTGACATAACAGGCTCATTGTCACATTTCAGCCTCGCCACTGATGTCACATCCTCACTGTGACATAACAGCCTCACTGTGACATCATAACCTCTATGTGATGTTGCAAATTCACCGTGACTTCCTCCTTGCGAATAACTCAACAGACTCACTGTGACATTAGTCTTACTGTGACATCATAGCCTTACTGTGACATCACAGCCTCAGTGTGAAACAACAACCTCACTGTGACATCAGAACTTCACAATAGAAATCAAGTCTCACCTGTGACAAAGCTATGCCACTGATACGACAACATAACTGTGACCTCACAGTATCCACAGTGAAACCTGTGCCTCATTGTGACTTCAGAGCCTCACCACAGTCATTACAGTATCACTGTCACCTGATCGCCACTGACATCATAGCCTCACCAGTGAGATAATAGCCTCAGTATGACAACATCCTCGTCACTGACATCTCAGCCTCATTGTGAAATCTCTTAACAATTGACAACTTGGCATCATTGTGACATCATAACTTCACCACTGATATCACAGACCCATGGTGCCCTCACATCCTCACCTCTGACATTATAGCCTCACTGTGTCATCAAAGCCACACTGTGCCATCACAGCCAAATCACTGACATCACAGCTTCAGTGTGAAGACACAGCTTTACTGTGACATCACAGCCATACTATGCCATTGGAGCCTCCACAGTGACATCATAGCCTCAGTGTGACATTACATCATCACCACTGACATCACAGGTTCACTGTTACCTTTCAGCCTCACCTCTGATGTCATACCCTCACTGTGATATAACAGCCTCACTTTAATATCACAGATTCTCTTTGACCACACAAACTCACTGAGAATTCAACTTGCCACTGACATAACAACTTATCAGTGACATCTCAGCCTCACTTTTTACATCACAGTCTCATGGTGACATCACAGGCTCACCTATGACATCATAGCCTCAGTGTGACAAAACAGCCTCACTGTGATATCCTAGCTTCACCATTGAAACCAAGCCTTGCCTGTCACATCAGCCTTACCGGTTATGTTAGTGCCTCACTTACAGCTTCCACAGTGACATCACAGCCTCAGTGTGACTTCATGGCCTCACTGTGCCTTCACAGCCTCACCACTGACCTCACAAGCTCACTATTATGTTTTAGCCTCACCTCTGATGTGACACTCTCTCTGTGACATAACAATCAGACTATGATATCAAATTCTCTCTGTGACATCACAAACTCACTGTGACTTCAACCTTCCCATTGACACAACAGTCTCATCGGTGACATCACATGCTCACCTTTGACATCATAGCTTCACTGTAATATCATGACCTCAGTGTGACAAAACAGTTAAATTATGACATCAGAGCTCCACAAGTAATGCAAGCCTTACCTGTGACATCAGTCTCGCTACTGATATTACAATCTCATAGTGACCTCACAGCTTCCACAGTGACATCACAGCCTCACTTTGACTTCATGGCCTCCCCATTGACATCCTAATGTCACTTTCACTTTAAAGCTTCACCAGAGACACCATAACATCAACATCACATAAATACTCACCACTGACATCATTGCCTCACCAATGAAATAATGACCTCACTATGGCATCATTCTCATCACTGATATCTCAGTCTCATTGTGACATAATACTCAAATCTGACATCATAGCCTTACTGTGTTATCACAGTCTCACAGTGTATCACAGACTCACTGTGTGATCATGTACTCACAGTGACTTCACAGCTTCACTGTGACATCACAACTGCACCTGTGACATCACATCACATTAACATCACAGCACAACAGTGACATTATAGCATTACCATTGACGCTCACAGCCTCACTGTCATCTCATAGAATCACTACTAACATCAGAGCCTCACTCTATTATCACAGCCTAACTGTGATATCACAGCCTAACTGTGACATCAGAGCCTTCATATTGAAATAACAGCCACCACAATGACACCCTAGCCTCACTGCGATATCACAGTATCATCAGTGACATCATATCATCAGTGACATCACAACTTCACTGTAACATCACAGCCTCAACTTTGACATCATAGAATTATTGGGCCATCACAGCCTCACCAATGTCATCACCGGCTCACTCTTATGTTTCAGACTCACCTCTGGCATCACAACCTCATTGTCATCTCATAGAATCACCACTGACATCAGATACTCACTGTGCCATCATAACACCACTGTGTGGTGACGCAGTGATATCTGACATCAGAACCTTACTGTGAAGGCATAGCCTCACCAGTGACATCACAGCCATGTCTCTGTCATCAGAGTCTCATTGTAACATCTCACCCTCAGTGTGACACAATAGCCTTACTATGAAATATGAGATTCAACATTGAAACCAAACCTCATCTGTGACATCACCCTTGCCACTGATATTACAGCCTCACTGTGACCTCACAACTTCCACAGTGAAATTACAGCATCATTGTGACTTCACAGCCTCATCAGTGACATCCTAACCCCACTGTGAAAGCAATGCTTCTCCCAGGACCTCACAGCATCTCTGTCACATAATAGGCTCACTTCTGACCTCATAAGCTCACCAGTGAAATCATAACCTCACTATGACATCATTCTCACCAATATCTCAGCCTCTTTGTAAATCATTCCTTCACCACAGAAAACTCAGACTCATTGTGACATCATACCTTCATCACTAACATCATAGCCTAATGGTGACATCACAGTCTTACCTCTGACATGCTAGCTTTTTTTTTTTTTAACGTGAAACCTGGGATCCAAACTCAGAACCTTCTGCTTGTGAGACAGAGTCACAACCCCTGAGCCATCTCTCCAGCCCCTGACATGCTAGCTTAACGGTGTCATCACAGCCTCACTGTGACTTCACAACCTTACTATGACATCACGGCCACACCTATGACATCACAGCCTCTAAATCTGATGTCATTGTGACATCACAGTATCACCACTGACAACATAGCCTCACTGTCACCTTACTGCCTTACCTCGAAATCACATCACAGACTAACCTCAATGTGAAATCACAGCATCACCACTGATGTCGCAGCTTCACTGTCATCTCATACAATCACCACTGATATCAGCGACTCACTGTGACATAACAGCATCTCTGTAACATTACAACCACACTTATAACATCAAAGTCTCACTGTGACAACACAGCATTACCAGTGACAACACAGCCTAACTGTCACATTACATCCATCCCTCTGGCATCACATAACAGACTCACCACTGAAATCCTCACCTCATTGTGAATTTGTAGTATCACCACTGACATCACATCCTCACTGTCATCTCTTAGAATCACCACTGGTATCAGAGCATCACTGTGTCATTATAGCCTCACTGTGATATCACAGCCACTCCTTTAACATCACATCCACACTGTGAAGGCACAGCCTCGCTGTAAAACCACATCCACACGTGCCAACACAGCATACACAGTTTCATCACAGCATCACCAGTAACATCAAAACATCACTGTGACATCACAACATCACCACTGACAACACAGCCTCGCTGTCGCATCACCACCTTGCCTCTGAAATCACATCAGAGATTTAATGTGACTGTGCAGCCTCACCACTGATGTCCTAACCTCACTGAGAAATCACAGCATCACTGACCGCTATCACAGCAGTTCACAGTGAAGATAGAGTGCTAAAGGTGGTCATAGAGAACTCACAATGGTCATAGCTTAGAGTGGTCATATAGAGCTCATAGTGGTCATAGAGAACTCATAGTGATCATAATTCAAAATGAACATATAGCGGCTACAGGGTTTATAAATCACAATACTTATAGACAGCATATAATGAATAATGAAAGCTCACAGTTATCATAGCTCATAGTGATCATAGAGAATTCATAGGTATCTGAGAGTGCTCACAACAGTCATAGAAAGTTCACAATGTTCAAAGTTCATAATGATCATAGAGTGCTCACAGTGGTCATACAGAGCTTACAGTGTGCATAAAGAGCTTACAGTGATCATAGAGACCTGACAGTGGCCATAGCCCATCGTGATCATTTAGAGCTCCTAGTGCTCTTAAAGAGCTCATTGTGGTCATAATGCATAGTGGCCATAAAGAGCTCATAGTGGTCATAGAGAGCTCACAAGTGGTCACTGAGAGATCATAGTGGTCATAGAGGATCTCAGTTGTCATAAATCATAGTACACATAGAGAGTTCACAGTGGTCAACGAGAGCTCAAAGTGGTCTTACCTTATAGTAGTCATAGAAAGGTTACAATGGTCATAGCGCACAGTAGTCATAAAGAGGTCATAGTGGTCAGAGAGCGATCACACTGATCAAAGAGAGCTCACAGTGGTCACAGCCCATAGTGTTCATAAAGACTCACAGTATTCATAGCTTCTAGTGGTCATAGAGAGCTCATAGGGGTCATAGAGAGCTCACAGTGTTCATAGCTAATAGTGGTTATAGAGAGCTCATAGTGGTCGCAGTGCAATCACAATGATCATAGAGAATTCACAATGCTCATAGTTCAAATTGGTCATACAGTGCACACAGTGGTAATAGAGCAGTCACAATAGAGAGCTGTGAGTGATCATACAGAGCTAAGAGTTTTCACAGACAGATCACCTTTTTAATAGAGAGCATACTTTGGTCATAGAGGGCTGACAGTACTCATAGAGAATTCAAAATGGTGACAGAGGTCACAGAGGGCTTACAGTGGTTATAGAGAGCTCATAGTGGTCATAGAGAGATCACAGTTGTTATAAAGAGGTCATAGTGGCCATAAATTACAGAGGTCTTAGAGACCTCATACTGGTAGCAGTTCATAGAGGTCATGGTGAGCTCATAGTGGCAATAGAGGGGTCACAATAGTCATAGCTAATAGTGATCATGAAGATCTCACAGTATTCAGAGCTCCTAGTAGTCATAGAAAGCTGGCAGTGGTAATAGAGAACTCACAGTGGTTATAGAGAGCTCATAGTGTTCACAGAGGACTCTCAGTTATCATAAATCATAGTGCACATAGAAAGCTCAAAGTAGTCAAACAGAGCTCAGAGTGGTCTTAATTTATAGTGGTCATAGAGAGCTCAAAATGGTTATAGCTTAGAGTGGTCATAGACAGGTCATAATGATCATAGAGAGTTTACAGTGGCCACAAAGAGCTCAGATTTTGTCATAGTTCATAGAGATCATAGTTCACAGTGGTCATAGAGAGATCACAGTCGTCTTGTTTCATAGTGTTCATAGAGAGCTCACAGTGGTGATAGCTCATAGTGAACATAGCTCATAGTATTTGAAAACAGGCCACAGAGGTTATAGCTCATAGTGATCATAGAGAGCTCACAATGATCATAGCACAACATGGTCACAGAGAGCTAACAGTGGTCATAGAGAGCTCACAGTCATCATAGAGTATTCATAGTGGACATAGAGTGCTCCCAGTGGTCAAAGAGAGCTCACAGTGTTCATAGATCATAGTCTTCATAGAGCTCTCAGAGTGGTTATTCCTAACAGTAGACATAGAGAACTCATAATTGTTATAAAGAGCTCACAATTTTCATTGCTCATAGTGTTGATAGAGAGGTCATGGTTGTCAAAGATGATAGTAGTCATAAACAATTCACAGTGGTCATAACTCAGAGTGGTCATATAGAGCTCATAGTGGCCATAACCCACAGAGGTCACAGATAGCTCACAGCCTCATCGGTCATATTGCTTATAGAGAACTACAGTCGTCATAGAGAGCCCCAGTTTTCACAGGGAGCTCAAAGTTGTCATAAAGATTTCACAATGGTCTTAGCTCATGTGGTCATAGAGAGTTCGCAGTGGTCATAGATAGTTAATAGTGCTCATAGCTCATATTGTTCATAGAGAGCTCACAGTGGTCAGAACCCAAAGTAGTAATAGAGAGCTCACATTGGTCACAAGTGATTGTGCTTATAGTAAGCCCACAGTGGTCATAGGAAGCTCAAAGTTATCATATGTAGCTAATAGTGGTCATAGATCACAGAGATCACTGAGAGGTCATAGTGGTCACAGCTAATAGTGGTCACGGAGAGCTCATAGTAGCCATAGAATGCTCACAGTGGTCATAACTCATAGTGGTCTTAGAGCTCACTGTTTTCATAAAGACCTTACAGTAGTCTTCGAGTGCTCACAGTTGTCATAGAGAGATTACAGTGATCATAGAGAGCACACAGTGGACATAGCTCATAGTGGTCATAGCTAGTTCTCATTGGTCAGAAGGAGCTCATATTTATACAGAGCTTATAATGATCACACAGAGGTCACACTTGTCATAGAGAGCTCACAATTGTAGTAAAAAGCTAATAGTTTCCATACAGAGCTCACAGTAGCCATAGAGAGGTTGAAATGTTCATGGAGGGCTTATAGTGGTCAGGGCTCACAGTGGTTACAATTTGCAGAGGTCATACTATGCTCATTGTGGTCACAGGAAGCTCATAGAGGTTATAGCTTACAGTGGTCATAGAGAGTTCACAGTGCTCATACTTCATAATGGTTACAGATAGCTCACAGTGGTCTTAGGTCACAGTGGTCATAAAGAGCTCAAAATGGACAATGAGTGCTCAGGGAAATCATAATGTTTATCATGAGCTCAAAGTGGTCAAAGCTCATAGGGGTCATGGAGAGCACACAGTGCTCATACGTCGTATTGCTCATAGAGAGTTACAGGAGTCATAGAGATTTTCCAGTGGTTAAAGAGAGCTCACAGTGGCCATAGCTCTTAGTGTTCATAGAAAGGTAATAGAGGTCATAAATCACAATGGTCATAGACACCTCACAGAGGTCATTGGTCGTAGTGCTCATAGTAAGCGCACAGTGGTCATAGAGAGCTCACAGTGGTCATAGACAGATAATTGTGGTCATAGGTCACAGTGTTTATAGAGATTTCAGAGTTTTCGCATGGAGCTCACAGTGGTCATACCTCAAAATGGTCATAAAGAGCTTAAAGGGGTCCTAGTTCACAGTGGTCATAGAGAACGCATAATTGACATAGAGTGGTCACAATGGTCATAGCTCAGAGTGATCACAGAAAGTTTATAGTGACCATAGCTCAAAGTGGTCATAGGAGCTCACATTAATCATGGAGATGTCCTAATGTTATAACTCATAATTGTCAAAAAGAGCTCACAGTGGTCATAGCTCATAGTGGTCACAGAGAGCACAAAGTTGTCATAGGTATTATTGCTTACACAGAGCTACAGAGCTTATTGAAAGCTTACAGTGTCACAGTGAAGGCACAGTGTTCATATCTCACAGTGGTCATAGTTCATTGTGGCCATACCTCATAGTGATCATAGAGAGCTCATAGTGGTCATAGGTCATTACAGTGGTCATAGCTCATGATGGTCAGAGTCCTCAATGGTTGTAGCTCATAGTGATCATAGGTCACAGTGAACATAGAAAGTTCATAGTGGTCATAGGTCAGAATGGTCACAGAGAGCACACAGTGGTCATTGTTCACAGTGGCCGTAGAGAGCTCATAGTAGTCAAAGAGAACCCACAGAGATCATAGCTCATAGTGGTCACAGAGAGTTCACAGTCCTCAAAGCCCAAAGTGGTCACAGAGCACTCACAGTGACCATAGAGAGCTCTAAGTCATCATAGAATGTTCACAGTGGTCATAGAGAGACTACAGCCATCACAGAGAGCTCATAGTGTTTATACAGAATTTATAATGAACATAGAAGTTCACACTGGTAATAGAGAACTCTCAGTTGTAATAGAGAGCTCATAGATTTCATACAGAGCTCACAGTGGTCACAGAGAAATGACAATAGTCATGGAGAGCCTAATAGTGGTCAAAGCTCACAGTTGTCACAGTTCATAGTGGTAATATTGTGCAAACAATCACCACAGGGAGCTCATAGTGGTTAAAGACTGCTCACAGTGGTTATAGAGATTTCACAGTAGTCATAGCTCATATTGGTCTTAGTTCATAGTGGTCATAGAGGGATGACAGTCATCATGGAGAGCAGACTTTGGTCACAGAAAGGTACTGCAGTCATAGATCATAGTTTTCATCAAGAGCTCACAGTGGGCATAGGGACCTCACAGGGGTCATAGAAAGCTCATAGGGGAAACATTTCACTCTGGTTATAGAGAACTCACATTGGTCAAAGATGTTAGTGGTCATAGAGACATCACAATATTCAAAGCTCATAGCAGTCACAGAAAACTTACAGTGGTGATAGACAGCTCAGAGTGTATATACCTCATAGTGTACTTAGACAGCTCACAGTTGTCATAGAGAGTTCTTAGTGGTCATAGAGAGCTTCCAGTTGTCATAGATCTCTATACATAGAATGCACAGTGGTCAAAAGAACTCAGAGTGTCCTTCCCCACCCCGCTCCGCCAGCCAGGAAACGCGTGCGGTCCAGCTGGACCTCATCCGCGACATAGGTAAGATCCGTCCCTGCCCACCCCCAGAACCCCAGGCCAAATAATTCAATTTAGTGAAATTGAAAGATCTTAAGTGTTAAAACAACAATGCCAAAGTCAAAGTGCAAATCCATGAGAAGCAACACTCAAGTAAACAAATTTCCCACTGAAGGAATTAATCCCATAATGTTAGACTCAAACCAGAACAAACCCAAGGAAAATGGCCAAGAAAGCCTGACCCAGAATAATAACTTTCAAAATATGATCATTACCATGTTCAATACTATGAAAGAGGAAATCCGGGAGGAATTACATAATTGAATCAATCGCTTTGAAGAGGAACACAACAGACACTTGGAGGAGTTGAGAAAAACAGTGCAAGAAACAAAAATGGGCATAGAGCAGTTAAAACAGACTCAAGCAGAGTTTAAAACTGAGCTACAAGACAAGTTATCTTCAACCCAGAACGCCACAGAGAGTCTTATCAACAGAACTAACGAAGCAGAAAACAGAATTTCAGACCTTGAAGATAAAGTGGGAGTACTAACCAGCTCAATGGAAGAGGTTGTTAAACCCAAAAAGATACTTGAGAGAAACATCCAAGAGATATGAGACACCCTGAAGAAGCCTAACATGCGTATTCATGGAATACCAGAGCAAGAATGTCAAAATACCACCCCTGAGGAAATTTTTCAAACGATCATCAAGGAAAATTTTCCTCATCTAAAAAAAAGAGAGGCCCATCCATATACAAGAGGCATTCCACACCCCAAACAGATACGACCAAAACAGAAGCACGCCATGGCAAATAATAGTTAAAACACTCCACATTCAAGATAAAGAACTGGTGCTGAGAGCTTCAAGGGAGAAAAAACAAGTCACTTTTAAAGGTAAACCTCTTAAAATAACAAATGACTTCTCAATGGAAACATTAAAAGCAAGAAGAGCTTGGAGAGACATACTTCAAGTATTGAATGAGCAAAAATGTCAACCTAGGCTGATTTACCCTGCAAAACTATCAGTCATGATTGAGGGAGAAAGAAAAATCTTCCAGCACAAAGACAACTTTAAGGGATACATGTCCACCAAACCAGGCCTTCAAAAAAATGCTAGAAATGATACTCAAGCGTGAAGAAAAAAACAGGCATATGCAGGAGAACAGAATGCAAGTATAACACTATTAAAAGCAAAACAATATACTTATAAAAACTACTAAACATAATAAATGTCTGGAATTAACAATAGTTTCTCCATTATAACACTAAATGTTAATGGAATTAATTCACTGATCAAGAGACACAGATTACAAACTTGGATTAAAAATCACAATCCATCAATCTGCTGCCTGCAAGAAACCCATCTCACCACAAAAGATAGGCACTCTCTAAAAATAAAAGGCTGATCAACAATTCTACAAGCAGGGTCTGGAGAGGTGGCTCAGGGGTTAAGTCTCTGCCTTGCAGGAGGAAGGTCCTGAGTTTGGATCCTAGACCCGACGTATAGACGCCGGGGGGAAGCGGGGGCGGCCTGCGTTTCTGGTCCTGGTAGGGTGGAGCCTGTGAATCCCAGAGCAGAGTAAAACAAGGAGGAGGTGGAGGCGGTCCATGGTGGTTCCCGAATTCGTCCACGGTTCTATAGTCACACATACACACACACACATACGCACACACACACAATTGAATAAATAATAAAAAAATTGTAAAAATAAAAAAACAAAACAAAACAAAACAAAAACAATTCTACAAGCAAATGGAAGCAGAAAACACGCAGGGGTAGCCATTTTGCTATGAGACAAAGTGGACTTCAAACCAAAGAAAATTATAAGAGACACAGATGGATACTACATTTTTGTCACAGATACAATTCACCAGGAAGACTTCACAATACTGAACATACATGCAACCAATACGGGCCCCTCCACATTCATTAAGAAAACCCTACAGCGTCTAAAGCAAGAAATCAACCCCCAAACGATAATTCTTGGGGACTTCAACACCGAGCTCTCAACATGGGATAGATCAACAGGTCAAAAGCTTAACAGAGATACTTTGGAACTTAATCAAACCCTGAAAGAAATGGACATTACAGATCTCTATCGAACGTTTAACCCATGTACCAAAGAATACACATTTTTCTCAGCAGCACACGGAACTTTCTCCAAAATAGATCACATATTGGGCCACAAAATGAATCTACACATATACAAACAAGTTGATATTCTAAGCTGTGCCCTATCAGACCACCACGGCCTAAAGCTGGACATCCACAACAAATCAAACAAGAGAACATACACTAACTCCTGGAAACTTAACAATATGATGCTGAATGAGAATTGGATTCAGGAAGAAATTAAAAAGGAAATTCAAGATTTCCTGAAAGCAAATGATAATGAAAATACAACTTACCAAAATCTCTGGGACATAATGAAAGCTGTTCTAAGAGGTAAGTTCATAGCTCTTAATGCCGACATCAAAAAATGGAAACATCAGAAATAAACAACTTAATGATGCAGCTTAAAGCTTTAGAGAAACTAGAGCAATCTGATCCCAAAAGTAGCAGAAGAGAGGAGATTAGCAAAATAAGGGGAGAAATACCTGAAACCGAGATTAAGAAAACGATAGAAAAAATCAACCAATCAAAAAGCTGGTTCTTTGAAAAAATCAATACGACTGATACACCCCTAGCTAAATTAACCAAAAGCAGGAGAGAGAAAACCCAAATTAACAAAATTAGAAATGAACATGGAGTTATCACTACTGATACCCAAGAAATCCAGAAAATTATAACATCATATTTCAAAAACTTATACTCTGTGAAGTGTGACAACACAAAAGAGATGGACGAATTTCTAAGTAAACACAACTTACCTAAATTGAATCAGGAAGTTGTGAATTATTTAAATAGTCCTATAACATATAAGGATATTGAGGAAGTAATCTTGAATCTTCCCACCAAAAAATGTCCTGTATCAGACGGATTCAGCACAGAGTTCTACCAGACATTTCAGGAGTTAATAACACCAATACTCCTTAAACTGCTCCATCAAATAGCAAAGGAAGGAACACTACCAAATTCCTTCTATGAAGCTAATATCGTTTTAATCCCAAAATCTAATAAAGACTCACTTCAAAAAGAAAACTATAGGCCGATCTCTCGGATGAACACAGACACAAAGATTCTCAACAAAGTTTTAGCAAATCAGATTCAAAAACATATTTAAAAGATTATTCACTGGGACCGAGTAGGCTTCATCCCTGACACACAAGGTTGGTTCAACATATGCAAATCAATAAATGTAATTTATCATGTAAACCAGTCCAAAGTTCCAAGACCACATGATACTCTCGATAGATGCAGAAAAAGCTTTTGACAAGATTCAACAGCCTTATATGATCAAAACGCTAGCGACAGTAGGAATGGAAGGACCTTAATAAATATAATAAAAGCTGTATACAACAAGCCCACAGCAAGGATTATGCTCAATGGGGAACAATTGGAAGCATTCGATCAGGAAATAGACAAGGCTGTCCACTCTCACCACTTCTATTCAATATTGTACTTGAAGTCTTAGCTGAAGCCATAAGACAAGAAAGGGACATAAGAGGGATTCAAATCGGCAAGAAAGAAGTCAAGCTATCCCTATTTGCAGATGACATGATCTTATACCTGAGTGATCCTAAAAACTCCACCAGGAAGCCCCTGGAACTAATTGAGAAGTTTAGCAGGGTGGCAGGATACAAAATAAATGTGCAAATATCAGAGGCCTTCCTATATGCCCAGAATGAAAAAGGTGAAAAAGCCTTGAGAGAAACAATCCCATTTACTATAGCCCTTAAAAAAATGAAATACCTTGGTATAAACCTAACCAAGGAGGTAAAAGACCTTTACAATGAAAACTTTAAAACCCTAAAGAAAGAAATTATAGAAGACACCAGAAGGTGGAAAGACCTCCCTTGTTCCTGGATTGGCAGAATCAACATCGTAAAAATGACCATCCTACCAAAGGAAATATACAGATTCAATGCCATACCAATTAAAAATCCCAAAGCAATTCTTTAAAAAAGTTGACCAAACAATCTCAAAATTCATATGGAGGCACAAAAGACCAGGATAGCAAAGACAATCCTGAGTAACAAAAACACTGCTGGAGGTATTACCATAACTAAACCTTAGTCTATATTACAAATTCATAGTTATAAAAACAGCCTGGTACTGGCTCCAATATAGACACATAGATCAATGGATAAGGGTTGTAGACCCAGATATAAACCCACAAAATTACAGCAATTTGGTCTTTGACAAAGGGGCCCAAAGAATCCAATGGAAAAAGAGCAGCATCTTCAACAAATAGTGCTGGCCAAACTGGATCTCCACATGCAGAAGATTAAAGCTGGACCCGTACTTGTCACCATGTACAAGACATAATACCAAATGTATCAAGGGCCTTGATATCAGGGCAGAGACTGTAAAAACCATAGTTATAGGATAGGGAACTCCCTCGAGCTGATTGGGCTAGGCCATCATTTCCTAAACAGACATCCAATGGCACAGTCACTGCTACCAACTCTCAACAGTTGGGGATCTTGTGAAATTAAAGAACTTCTGTTCAGATAAAGAGATTGTAACACGAGCTGAAAGGCAACCCACAGAATGGGAGAAAATCTTCACTAACCACATATCTGATAGAGCTCTACTGTCCAGAGTGCACAAAGAACTTAGAAAACTAAACACCAAGGAAACCACTGGCCCAATTAAAAAATGGGTCCTGGAATGTAAAAGAAATTTTACCAGGGATGAAATTAAAATGTCTAACAAATATCTTAAAAAATGCTCCACTTCTTTAGCCATCAGGGAAATGCAAATCAAAACTTCCCTGAGATATCCCCTAATAGGTGCCTCCTAATATCAAACCCACCCAGCCCATCTTCAGACACTCATAGGTAAATCTATGTATTACCTACAGTAATTGCAAGGATTATGAACAGGAAGGATGTGGTAGGAGGGCCACACCAGAAACAAGGAGAGAAGTGACCAGGTTACAGTAGAGAAAATAGGCCTCCATCAAGGAGTGCAAGAAAGTAATGTGACACCTAGTTAAGTTCACAGACATTCGTTCCTGATCATTTACAACTAAGGGGGTATGAACTCATCAGAAAGGGAGGGCATATAGTCCGGCAGATTAAAAAGTAACCATTTTGCAAATGGGTGATTGACCCCTATCATTGCCGAATGCCATATTACCCTGCGATCCCACTTTTGGGTATAAGTATTACATCTACCCTTGAATGTGCTCTTATAATAAGACGCCAGTTTAACAGCTTTCTGTCTCTGGCCAGGGGGTGACATACAGTGCCCATCACGATGGAGTGAAGGGCATTGCAGGAGCAACAAAACTGCAAAAGAAATTCAACAAACCACTATCCAGAACTTCAGAGACTCTATATCAACCACCTAGAACTAGGCCAGACAAATCTCTCCCCATCCTGAAGCTCAGGTACATTTGCAGAAGAGGGGGCGGTAAGCATGTAAGAGCAAAAAGATGGGAGGAGCAATGATTTGCAAGATACCCCACACAAGTTAGGGCTGAAGCAATCATGATTGTTCATTGCATGCCCGGCGCAATGTCCAACACACTATTGACCTCACAAAGTCTAGCATCTGCTAAAGGCACCAAGATCCTTGGAGGCAAGGGATTGACAGCCACAGTAGTGTTCCTATGCTTAAGGGAACACAGGAAAAGGTTCAGGGAAATGCCACTGGGTCCTTGTACGTCATCGGAGAGGAGGTCCCAGAGGAGAGTCAGGCATGCACAAGAAAGGACTTTGGCAATTGGGGCGGGAGGCACGGGGGGATGGGGAGGGAGGGGTGAGGGGAAGGGGAGCAGGAGGTTCGGGGGAAGGAGGAGGGAGGGAGGGACCTGGTGTACCTATTAAGTTTGTATGAGCTGATATAATAATAAAAATGTATTAAATTAAAAAAAAGAACTCAGAGTGGTCATAACTTAGAGTGGTCATAGAGAACTCACAATGGTGATAACTCACAGTGATCACACAGAGGTCATAGTGCTCATAGAGAGATCACAGTTGTCATAGAGAGCTTACAATGGCCACACAGACCTCATAGTGGTCATAGCTCACAGTGCTCACACAGAGCTCACAATGGTCATAAGGAGTTAAGCGTGCTTATAGCTTACAGTGGTCATAGAGAGATCTTAGTGGTCAGAGTGATCAGAGTGGTAATAAAGAATTCAGAGTGGTCACAAAGAGCTTGCAGTGTTCATAGCTCTTAGTAATATTGGCAAGCTCACAATGGTCATATACTGCTGACAGTGATCATAGAGAGGTGACAGTGGTCTTAGAGAGCTCTCTGTGGTCATAGTTGTCAATAAGAGCCCACAGTGGGCAGAGAGAGCTCACAGAGGACATAGAAAGCTTGCAGTGGTCACAGCTATCTCTGGTAATACAGAGCTCTCGGTGATAATAAATCCTAGTGGTCAAAGAGAGCTAATACTTGTCATTGAGGTGACAAAGGTCCTTGAGAATTCATTGTAGTTATAAAGAACTCACTGTAGTCACAACTAATATTGGTAATAGAGAGCTCAATGGTCAAAGAGAGTCTACAGTGGTTACAGGAAACTCACAGTAGTCATAGCTCATAATGGTCACAGTGAGTTCACTGTGTTCATAGAGAGCTTACAGTAGTCATAGAGAGGTGACAGTGGTCATAGAGAGCTCACAGTGATCATACCTCACAGTGGTCATAGGGAACTCATAATTGTCATAGAGATCTCACTATAGTCATAGTTCATAGTGTTGATAATGCACTCACCGTGGTCATTGCTCACAGTGGTCATAGAGAGCTCAAAGTATTCTTAGCTCATAATGGTCATGGTAAATTTGCGGTGGCAGTAAAGACCTCAAAGTCATCATAGAAAGCTCACAGTCACCATAGAGACCTGACAGTTGTCATGGAGAACTTACAGTGGTCATGGAGAACTGACAGAGGTCATAAAGGGCTCACTGTGGTCATAGAGAGATTATAGTTGTCATCGACAGCTCACAGTAGTCATAGATAGCTCACAGAAGTCAGAAAGCTCAGAGTCACAGTTCACTCTGATTATAGAGACCTCACAGTGGTCATAGATCATAGTGGTCATATAATTCATAGTGTTCATAACTCATAGTGGTTATATTAAGCACATAATGGACAATGAGAGCTCATAGTGGTCATAGCTCATAGTGATCATACAGAGCTCATAGTGGTCACAGTGAATTTACAGTGGTCACAGCAGGCTCACCATAGTCATAGCTCATATTCATCATAGAGAGCTTACACTGTTCATAGAGAGCTTGCAGTAGTCATAGAGAGTTGACAGTGGTCATAGAGATCTGACAGTTGTCATAGAGACCATAGCTCTTAGTTTTCATAGAAATATTGCAGTGGTCATTGTTCACATTGGCCATAGGTCACAGTGCTCATAGTAAGCTCAGAGTGGTCATAGAAAGTTCACAGTCACAGAGTGCTCAAAGTGGTCATATAGAGGTTACAGTGGTCTTAGAGATCTTAGTTTTCCTGGAGAGCTAATAAGGTTATGTAACACAGAAGTCATTGAGATCTTGTAGTGATCATAGTTAATAGTGATCATGGAGAGTTCATAGTGGCCATGAGAGTTCACCGTGGGAATAAGTCATAGTGGTCTTAGAGAGCTCACAGTTGTCATAGCTAACAGTGGTCATAGTGCCTCACAGTTGTCATATCTCATAGTTCTCTTACAGAGTTCAAAGCCATCATACTCAACTTCTACTGATTAATAGACAGCTCATAGTGGTCATAGATCATAGTATTATAGAGAGGTCACAGTGGTTATAGAAAGATCACAGTGGTCATAGCTCACAGTGGTCATGAAGAGCTCATGGAAGTTATAGAGAGCTCATTATGATCATAGAGAGCTCCCAGTGATCTCAGAGTGTTAATAGAATGCTCATAGTTTTCATACAAAACTCACAGTAAGCTGATAATTGTCATAGTGAGCACATAGTGTTCATTGCTCACAGTGATCACAGCTCACAGTGGTCAAAGTGTGCTCACAATCATATTAGAAAGCTCATAGTGGCTATATCTCATAGTGGTCATAATGAGCTCATAATTATCATAAAGAGCTCACAGTGTTTATAGACAGCTGACAGTGCTCATAGAGAAGTCACATTGATCGTAGCTCAGAGAAATCATAGAGAGCTAACAGCTGTCATAGAGAGTTCACAGGGGCATAGAGAGGTCACAGTGGTTTAAGTAAGCTCACAGTGATCATGGACAGCTCATAGTGTTAATGGAAAATTAATAGTGGTCATAGAGAACTCACAGTGGTCATAGGATGCTCACATGTGTCATAGATCTCACTCCTCATTGAGAGCTCAGAGTGATCTAAGAGAAATCACAGTCATCATAGTTTATGGTGGATATAGAGAGTTCACTATGGTCACACTTCATAGTGGTAATAGAAAGCTCACACTGGTCATAGAATTCTCACAGTTGTCATAGAAAACTCACAATGGTCATAGACAGCTTACAATGGTCATAGAGATCTCACAGTGGTCAAAGTGAGCTCACAGTCATCATAGAGAGCTCATAGTTATCATAGACAGCAAATAGTGGTCAAAGAGAACGCACAGTGCTCACAGTGGTCATAGAAAGCTCATATTGGTCCTAGAGGACTCACAATGGTCATACCTGTTAGTGGTCATAGAGAGCTCACAGTGGTCAAAGCTCGTAGTGGTCATAAAGAGGAGACAGTGAGGCTAGCTTATAGTAGTCATTATGAAATCACAGTGGTCATAGGTCATAATGCTCATGGAGAGTTCACAGTGGTCAAAAAGAGTTCACAGTGGTCATAGAGAGCTCACTGTGGTCCTAGGTCACAGAGGTCATTGAGAGCTCATAGTGGTCATAGAAAGCTCACAGTGGTCATAGAGAGCTCACAGTGGTCATAGAGAGTTCACAGTGGTCATAACACATTGTGCTCATAGAGAACACACAGTTGTCATAGAGAGTTCTGAGTAGTAACTGTTCACAGAAGTCTTAGTGAGCTCACAGTGCTCAAAACTCATAATGGTCATAGAAAGCTCATAGTTGCTATAGAGAACTCACAATGGTCATAGCTCATAGTGAACATAGAGAGCTGTCAGTGATCATAGCTCATAGTAGTCATAGGCTGCTCACAGTGGTCATAGTTCATAGTGGACATAGAGAGCTCATGGTAGTCAAAGAGGACAAAACAGATGTCATAAAGAGCTCACAGTTGTCATTGCACATAGTGGTCACAATCTCACAGTAGTTATAAAGAGCTCACAGTCATCATAGACTGCTCACAGTGGTCAAAGAAAGCTCACTGTGTTCATAGAGAAGTCACAATGCTTTTATAGATCTTATAGTAGTCATAGCTCACAGTGGTCATAGTTCACAGTGGTCATTGTGTGATCACAGTTGTCATAGAGAGCTTACAGTAGTCACAGAGAACTCCCAGTCATCAAAAATAGCTCACAGTCTTCATAGAGAGCTCACAGACATCATAGAAAGTTCATAATGGTCATTGCTCACAGTGGTCATAGAGATCTGAAAAATAGTCATAGGCAGGTTACAATGGTCATAAAAACCTCACAGCTGTAATAGAGAGATCATAGTGGTCATAGCTCACAGAGGTCAGTGAGAGCTGATAGTGGTAATAGCTCATAGTGGTCATAGAGAGCTAATAGTGGTCATAGAGTTTTCAGAGTGGTTATAGAGAGCTCATAGTGTTCATATAGATCTCAATGTTTTCATAGATCAAAGTGCTTATAATGAGATCACAATAGTCATATTTCATAGCAGTCATAGATAATTCACAGTGATCATAGAGAGCTCACAGTGGACATAGAGTGCCCACAGTGGTCATATATATATGATAGTGGTCATATAAAGTTTAAAGAGGTCATAGAAAATTCATAATGGTCATAACACAATGTGCTAATAGGGAGCTCACAGGGGTCATAACTCATAGTGGCCTTAGAGAGTTGATAGTCATCATAAGGAGCTCATAGTTGTCATAGAGAGCTCACAATGTTCATAAATCATAGTGGTCAAAGATAGCTTAAAGTAGTCATAACTCACAATGGAATAGAGAACTCATAATCATCATACAGAGATCACAATGGACATAGCACATAGTGGTCACAAAGAGAGATCACAGTGGCCTTCTAAAGCTGACAGTGGTCATAGAAACCTGACAGAGATCATAGATAGCCCACAGTTGTCATAGATAGATCACAATAATCACATTGATCATACAGTGGTGATAGACAGTTCACAGAGAGCTCACAGAGAGCTCACAAAAGTCATAGAAATCTCAAGGTCATCATAGCACATTGTGGTATTTGAGATCATTGTGGTCATAGAAAGCTCATAGTGTTCACAGCTTGTAGTGGTCATAGAGGTATGGCATTGATAATGAGATCTCATAGTGATCTTAGAGAGCTCATAGTGTCTCATAAGAGCTCATAATGGTCATAGCTTACAGTGATCATATTTCATTGCGATCATAGAGAGCTCATAATGGTTATAGTGAGCTCATAGTGGTGATGGAGAGCTCACAGTGCATAAAGAGAGCCCACAGCTGTCATAAAGTGCTCATAGTGGGCATAGCTCATAGCAGCCATGGAGAGCTCACAGTGGTCATAGCTCACAGTGGTCCCAAAGAGCTCATTGTGGTCATAGCTCATGGTGGTGATAGAGAGCTCTTGTGGACATAGAAACATTACAGTGGTCATAATTCATAATGGTCATAGAAAGCACACTGGAGATATGGCTCATATTGTTCATAGAGAGCTCACAGTGCTCATAGATTACAGTGGTCCTAAAGAGCTCAAAGTGGCCAAAATGAGCTCACAGTGGTGATGGAGAGCTCACACTAGAAATAGAGAATCACAGTGGGCCTAGCTCATAGTGGTCATAGGCAGTTCATAGTGGTCATAGAGGACCAATAGTCATCAGAGAGAGCTCACAGTTGAGATTGAGAGGTCATAGTTGTCATAGTTCAAGGTGGTCACAGAGATTTCACAGTTGTTATGGAGAGCCCACAGTGGTCTTGAGAACTCACAGAGGTCATACAAAGCTCACAGTACTCATAGAGAGCTCACAGTGGTCATAGCTTATAGTAGTCCTTGAGAGATTATAGTGTTCTTACAGAGCTCAAAATGATCATAGAGATGGTCACAGTGGTCATAGCTTTCAGACATTATAAAAAGCACACAGTGTACTATAAAGCTCACAATGGTCATGCAGAACACATAGTGGCCATCAAGGGCTCACAGTAGTCATAAAGATCTCACAGAAGTCACAGATTTCTTACAGTCATAACAGAGAGATAATAGTAGTCATAGCTCACAATGGTCACAGAGAGCTCATAGCAGTCATAGCTTATATGGTTGTTGCAGTCAGCCTGTTTGGTTGCTGATAAATGACCATCAAACATTTCCTTTCAATTTTCTGGTTATAACTCTCAGTAGCACACCATCTCCACATAACGACTGAGAGACAGATGATCTTTACTTGCCAGACCAGTATGCCTGGCCAAGTGTACAGAAGGATGTTGACTTTCTCAAGCAGCTCTTGGTACTTTTTCTGGAGTTTAGTCCCACACATAATGGCTGGGCCTTTCCCATCACATAGACCATCTCTTGCAAGTTGCTCTGGGCTTAATGCAAAAATTAATTTTCTACAAATGTGCCCAGAGTTCAAACCCTCTTAACTTTAAGAATGTATTAAATTGCCCTCCTCCCTTCCAATGGTCCTGAACACAAGCTTGCTCCTGCAGTTCAGGTAAGGCACCCTGCTTCTCAGATACTCCCCACCAGAACCCAGGTCACCTGCTCCTCCCAGTCCTTCCCACTATACAACCTGGGCAGCGCCAAAGCTACCCAGGGCTGGGAGTGACTACTGGCCATGCCCCAGATCCCAGGTGAAGCCTGCTGATCATCCTTAGCCCCTCCCCCCTTCTGCATGCCAGGAATGCACACTGGCTCGCTCTCAGATCAGGTAAGGCATACCCTGTGTAGTAAACCTGATTTAATTGATGTACTAGCTAATAGCCTCATCTTGGAAATAAAAATAACAACAGAAACACACCCAACTCCAAGGCAACCAATAGTAATAAATGCCAAAAAGCAGTTATACCAACTAAATCAGCTCAGTCAAAAACACATAGAAACTGTAAAGACTCAAGAGACAAAACAGCAATGCCCAAGTCAAAGTGTAGATCCATAAGAAACAAAAGCCAAGAAAACAAATCTCTCACTGAAAGAATTAACTCCATAGCTACAGATTCCAACCAGAACAAATTCACAGAAAATAGCCAAGAGGGCCAGGCCCAAGATAATGACTTTCAAAGCATGATTATTACCATGGTTGATACTATAAAAGAGGAAATCTGGGAGGAATTAAATAACCACATCAACCACTTTGAAGAGGAACACAAGATTCACCTGGAAGAGTTGAGGAAAAGAGTTCAAGAAACAATAGGCATAGAACAATTAAAACAGAATAAAGCAGAGTTTAAAACTGAACTAAAAGACAAGTTATCTTCAATCCAGAACTCAACAGAAAGTCTTATCGGCAGAACTAAAGAAGCAGAAAATAGAATTTCAGATCTTAAAGACAAAGTGGGACTATTAATCAGCTCAATGGAACAGGTTGTTAAAGCCAAAAAGATACTTGAGAGGAATATTCAAGAGTTATGGGATGCCTGGAAGAAGCCTAACATGTGCATTCATGGATACCCAGAGCAAGAATCCCAAAATACTACACCTGAGAAAATTTTTCAAGCTATGAAAAATGAAAACTTCCCTCATCTAAAGAATGAGAGGCCCATCCAAATACAAGAGGCATTCCAAACCCCAAACAGATATGACCAAAATAGAAACTCGCCATGGCAAATAAATGTTAAAACACTCCACATTCAAGAAAATGAAAAGGCCCTAAGACCTTCAAGGGAAAAAAAACACATCACTTTTAAAGGTAAACCTATTAAAATAACAAATGACTTCTCAATGGAAACAATAAAAGCAAAAAGAGTTTGGGAGATGTACTTCAAGTACTAAATGAGCAAAAATATCAATGCAGGCTGATATACCAGGCAAAACTCTCAATCATGATTGAGGGAGAAAGAAAAGTTTTCCAACACAGACAACTTGAAGGCTTACATGTCTACCAAACCCGACTTCAAAAAAAATGCTAGAGGACTGGAGAGGTGGCTCAGGGGTTATGCCTCTGCCTTGCAGGCGGAAGGTCCTGAGTTTGGATCCCAGATTCCACGTATAGACGCCAGGCAGGAGCGGGGGCGGCCTGCGCTTCTGGTCCTGGTAGGGCGGAGCCTGTGAATCCCTTGGCGGAGGAAGTGGAGGCGTCCAAGGTGCTTCCCGAATTCGTCAGTGGTTCTACACACACACACACACACACACACACACACACACACACACACACACACTTACACATGCACAATTGAATAAATAATAGTAATAAAAAATGCTAGAAATGATACTCAAGCTTCAAGAAAAAAACAAGCATATTCAGGAGGACAGAAAGGATATACCACCAAAACCTAAAAGCCAAACAATACACTTACAAAAGCCATTAAAATAAAAAATGTCCAGAATTAAAAATAATTTCTCCATTATAATAGTAAAGTCATTGGGATTAACTCACTGATCAAGAGACACAGATTACAAACAACTTGGATTAAAAACCACAAACCATCACTCTGCTGCCTTCTGGAAAACTCATCTTACCACAAAAGATAGGCACATCCTAAAAATAAAAGGCTGGTCCAAAATTCTGCAAGCTAATGCAACCAGGAAACAGGCAGGGATAGCCACTTTGCTTTCAGACAAAGTGGACTTCAAACCAAAAAAAATCATAAGAGACACAGATAGATTCTACATTTTAGTCAGAGGTACAATTCACCAGGAAGACTTCACAATTCTGAACTTATATGCACCTAATATAGGTTCCTCCACATTCATTTAGCAAACCCTACAGTGTCTAAAGGGAGAAATCAATCCACAAACCATAATTCTTGGGGATTCCAACACTGCCCTTTCAACATGGGATAGATCAAGAAGTCAAAATCTTAACAGAGACAGACATTTTAGAACTTAATCAAACTCTTACTGAAATGGACCTTACAGATCTTTATCAAATATTTCGTCCATGCACCGAAGAACACATTTTTCTCAGATGACATATTGGGCCATAAAATGAATCTCCACATATACAAGAAAGTTGAAATTCTAGCCTGTACTCTATCAGACCATCATGGCCTAAAGCTTGATATCCACAACACAACAAACAACAGAAAATACACTAACTCCTGGAAAATTTACACTATGATGATGAATAAGAATTGGATACAGGAAGAAATTAAAAAGGAAATTTAAGAATTTCCTCTAAGTGACTGATAATGAAAATACAACTTATCAAAATTTTTGGAACACAATAAAAGTTGTCCTAAGAGGTAAGTTCATATCTCTTAATGCCTACATTAAAAAATGGAAATATCACAAAAAGTAACTTAATAATGCAGCTTAAAGCTTTAGAGAAACTAGAGCAATCTGATCTCAAAAGCAGTAGAAGAGAGAAGATTATAAAAATAAGGGGAGAGATTTCCAAAATTGAGATTAGGAAAATGATATAGAGAATCAACTAACTAGTCAAAAAGCTGGTTTTTTAAAAAGGTTAATAAGATTGATACACCTCTAGGTAAATTAACCAAAAGAGAGGAAAAAGCCACCATTAACAAAATTAGAAATGAAAATGGAGTTATCACTACTGATACCCAAGAAATTCAGATTATTATAATGTCATATTTCAAAAACTTATATTCTGTGCAATTGGACAACACAAAAGAAATGGATGAATTCCTAAGTAAGCACAACTTACCTAAATTGAATCAAGATTTGAATTATTTAAATAGTCCTATAACATATGAGGAAATTGATGAAGTAATCTCGAATCTTCCCAGAAGAAATGTCCTGGGCCAGATGGATTCTGCACAGAGTTCTACCAGACATTTAAGGAGCTAATAACATCAATATTTCTTAAACTGTTCCATCAAATAGCAAAGGAAGGAACACTACCAAATTCTTTCTATGAAGCTAATATCATCTTAATCTCAAAACCTAAAAAAGAAAACTATAGGCCAATCTCTTTGATGAACACAATTGCAAAGATTCTCAACAAAGTCTTAGCAAATCGATTCAAAAATATATCAAAAAGATCATTCACTGGGATCAAGTAGGCTTTATCCCAGACAGACAAGGTTGATTCAACATACAATAAACGTAATTCACCATATAAACCAGTCCAAATTTCAAGACCACATGATACTCTTGATAGATGAAGAAAAAGTTTTTGACAAGATCCAACAGCCCTTTATGATCAAAACCCTAGAGACAGTTGGAATGGAAGGAAACTTTATCAATATAATAAAAGCTGTCTACAACAAGCCTACAGCAAGGATTATAGTCAATGGGGAAAAACTTGACGCATTCCAGCTTTGATTAGGGTCTAGACAAGGCTGTCCACTCTCACCACTTCTATTAAATATTGTACTTGAAGTCTTAGCTGAGTCCATATACAAGAAAGGGAGATAATCGGCAAGGAAGAAATTAAATTATCTCTATTTGCAGATGACATGATTATGTACCTGATTGGTCTTAAAAACTTCACCAGGAAGCTCCTGGAACTAATACAGGAGTTTAGCAGGGTGGCAGGTTACAAAATAAATGTACAAAAATCAATGACCTTCCTATATTCCCGAATGAAAGAAATGAAAAAGGCCTGAGAGAAGCAATCCCATTTACTATAGCCCCTAAAAAGTGAAATACCTTGGTTTAAACCACATCAAGGAAATAAGAGATTTTACAATGAAAACTTTAAAACCAGAAAGAAAGAAATTGCAGAAGAAAACAGAATGTGAAAAGGCCTCCCATGTTCCTGGATTGGCAGAATCAAATCATAAAAATGACCATCCTACCAAAGGCAATATACAGATTCAATGCTATACCAATCAACGTCCCAAAGCAATTTTTTAAAGAGGTTTGTCAAAGAATCTCAAAATTCATGTGGAGGCACAAAAGACCCAAGACAGCAACAGAAATCCTGAGTAACAAAAACACTGCTGGAGGTATCACCATACCAAACCTTAATCTATACTACAAATCCATAGTTATAAAAATAGCCTGGTACTGGCTCCAAAATAGACACACAGAGCAATGAAAGAGTTTATATAGCCTGCAGGGCACAAAACGGGCAGCCAATTACCTTAATGGTCAGCACAGCATGCAGGCCGTATAGGTCAGACTAAACATAAATCTATATTGGCTCCTATGAACCAATTAGGGCTTTTTATAATATACACAAGGTTACGCTCAGCACACTAGCTCCCAGCGGCATCTTTGGTCCCATATGCTAATCCATGCCCTACTCACTCACTCCCAGACCATTATTCCTGGGCAGGCCCAACATCTCCCCCTTTTTGTTTTAATAGAGACTGTATTTTACAATTAACTGTATATATGTCCAATGTCCCATAAGTCCCAGCATGAACTTTCACTGTTGTCCTATTCCAGTTCATCTTTTCAGTCAGGCAGTTTGGTATCAGCACCAGGAATGGCAGCAGGTAGCTTATGGAAGTTTCATGTGGCTCATACAGACAGTACAGGCCTGCCTGGTCCATTTTTAGACCAAGGCCTCACAAGTCTCCAAGCTTGAATCACATCTCTGGTAGGGCCATGGCATGGATGTTCAAGGGCCATAAATGTCTATAGCATGGTCTCATTGATGAAGCACTGCAGAGAAATGTGCTGAGGAAACACTTAAGTGATATAGTTATTAAAAGAGCAATTATTTTCTAAATGTTAGGTCAAACCCAGATTGACTCCACCTTGGTTTAGGCAAGATATCAATTCGGCCATCTTGAGTTCAGTCAGGCCTATAAGGATTATGGTTAGAATCTTCGTAAAACACACCGTCGGTAGTTTTTTGACAGAAGGTTAGCTGGATAGAATTTCCCAGTATCTTTGGAATCTCGATTCAAGTTGTCCCTTTTTCTAAATTGAAAATTTTGATGGTAAATAATGCCAACCCTAGCTGTTGGTGTGTGCTTACTCCCCCCCCCTTTTTTTTAGTAATTGGGCCTTTAATTTGGTTGAGTATGGGGTCATCTAGCAGAGGGGGATGTCTTTTTTGGAATTTTAAAGACCTTCAAAGACCTTGAGAGACCCATCCCAGCATGGCCGTTCTAAGCCTGCCTACTTTACTCTTTAACCTACATGAGGACCCAGACTGCTCAAGGAATGAGAGGCGATGACTGTTCTTTAACTACTTCTTGCTGAGAAGTGATGATGAAAGTGAAAACAGCCTGATGTCCTCATCTTCGAAGTGCTGGGATGGTCTAAAGGTCTTTGACAATGGTTTTATTACTTTAAGATCCCTTTAAAAGAGACAAAACACAGGTTAAACTTTTAAGATCTGCACAAGGATTAAACCATTATAACTGGGAAGGAACATGGGATGAATTAAATAAGCTCAGTAATCTTACTGTGGGTACAGGCAAGAGTTAGTAAAGAAATCCTGTTACCTCACCTGGAATAATCATTGTCTTTGTCTGGTGTAAAAACCAAAAACTAATCTACATACTGAAGACCTTTTTTCTCTGGCAGCTGTAAATCTCTATGATCACATTTTAAAAACTGTTTAAAACAATGTGAACTGTCTGTCTTATTTCATTAAATGAAGGAATGTCTAAAAGCTACATCATTAAGCATATAAGGAATTTCAGTAGTTATTTTTTGAGTAATTGATGAATCTGTCATTTTCTTAATCATTAACATTTTAGTAAAATCAAAGATTGACAAAAGCCTAGGAAGGAAGCTGAGCACTAGAATTTTGTGCTCCCTAGTCTATCAACATAGAAACAAAGATGCTTCGCATTTGCATGTTAAACCCAAGGTTCTCAGAATATGCTCAACCTGGCATATTGGGCCTTTTTTGCTGGATATCAGAGGCAAATTCCTTCATTCCCATCAGGAGGGAAGTTTATAGCTTCAGGCCATTTTATTAGTCCCCACCAGAGGGCTCGACCGCTGGGCTGTGGGGCAATCTTCCTCTAGTGGAGATTCCCATAGTTGGGACATAGGCCACATGAAAGCTTCCTGGGCTTGCAACTATCTCAAAGCGCCCAGTCTGGCCATATTCAAAGCATCTTTTCTATATTTCCCCTGTTGGAAAGGGTCCTGGGTTGGTCTGTTTGGGTGCCTGTTAATATTTTACCTATCTCCTTAGCCAAATGCCAAAATTTGATTTCTTTGTTTTGTGGGGTTTTTTTCTTTTCTTTCCTTTTTCCAAATTAAGTTCTACATCAGTTGCCCTATTTTTATCAGAGGCAAAGGACACAGAACAACAGACAGTTTTTATGGTCCCTTCAGTGCATGAAGGGCAAAGTCTTTTTTGAATCAACCTTTAGATAAACACAAACAGAAGCAGTTCCCAGGGAACTGAGGAATTTGTATGTATCTTCCTCACCCCCCCCCCCCGAGTAATGCTGATTGATGGCACTTTTTTTTTCCAGGTATGTGCTGGGGACAAGGGGGAGCTCCCCAGGTTTTTATACAATGCCTGCTATTGGCACTCCAGAGGGACCTTTATCTAGTTTTTTCCATGCTGTCCATTTAATGATGGTGGAATTAGAAAGCACTTCTCTGGCCACATCCAGCCAGTCTTTTGTTGTGCAGGATTGATGAGCTAAATCTTGAAGTGTCTTGACCCAAGGATAAATTGGGCCATCCTCTAGAATTTCCCACTTTAATTTCTTTAAATTTTTTGCTTCCCAGAGATACCATACTGTAGGGCAATTGGCCTCTGGATCTAGGTTCTCAGCATACTTGGGCTCAAGCTCTTGATTCCCTGCTTTAGCCTGACAGGGACCAGTGCACCCCCATGCTGATTTGGGTGAAATCTTGGTGAGAGTGTATTGGGGAAGGCTCTTGTCTATCCCCCCTTCTCCTCATTCCCCTTGAGGGGAGTTAAGTCTGGATACAGGCAAGCATTCCCAGTCCCAGTTCCCAGACCAGTTCCACTCTGCAGTCACTCACTTGCATTTTTTTCAGCCCCTGGACTGAGCCGCCCTTCCCCCATGAGTCGAGTTAAATCTGGATGAAAGGAACCGCCTGTGCCAGGAACGATCTCTAGCCACTCCCCAAACTGCAGGTCTCAGGGCTTGCACAGCCCCGCCCCCTTTCTGGGAGGCAGGGTGTTCTCATTTTCTGCCAGTACTAGAAGCGCATGCAGCTCCTCCCCCTTGTTCAGCGGCTCTGCGAAGTTTTTACTTTCCGCCTTTTTCCAATCTCCTTGAGTGCACAGTGCTGGGACACCATGGCCTAATGTGGATCCCTCTAAGCAACTGGCCTGCTCCCTGCTCCTTTCCCCACCCTGCTATGCCCAGAGGGCATCCGGGAATCCCCGCCGAGCTGCAGCAGCTTCGAAGTTGCACCTGGAGCTAGAATCTCCTCACTACTTTCCTGGCCCTGCTGCCCCACAGTCCCATGGAGGCTTTCCCCACCCTGCAGCCCAGTGGTGCCCAGGATAGCTTGCAGCTAGGGCGTGCTCGGAGTTGGCAGCCGAAGTTGCCAGGGAGCTAGAAACTGGGGCTCTGGCAGCTCCTCCCCCTTCTCCTTCCCCTCTGCCTGTCCCACCTGCACCTTCGGGTCCAGTGGAAGATGGATTGGATTGGGAAGGAACATTGCCTCAAGGGCAAAAATAATGGGGTAAAATCCTGAAGGAGGGGACACCCCAAAATGTTCCTCCCGCTTCCTGGCTAGATTTTCTACCCAATTTCAGGTGGTCGATGAGAACACCTTACACAATTGGATCCAAGGTGCTAATTCAAGGGCTGTTTGCCACATGGCTGCAATGGCAGAGTCTGATACCTCTAAACCATGGCTTCTTAATATAGATCTCAGTGTTGTTGGCACTGGGTCAACCTTGCAAGTTGAGTTACCCATATTTACCAAGTTTCACTTACCCTGAAATCTACTTAGTTCCACCCATTTTGGGAAGCATCCTCACACAGAGGCACCAGATGCGGGGGCTGGTTTTTCCACTCACATACACTGTGATGGCTCCAGGCCATCAGGACAGAGAAAGGCAAACACACTGCAGATCCTCCATCCCCTCACCCAAATCCAGGGGAGTCTGAACACAGCAGGAATGTTGTCGAGGAAAGACTCAGTCACTTTATTGGGGGCAATGAAAGTTTATATAGACAGCAGACTGCAGGGCGTGAAACAGGCAGTCAATTACCTTAATGGTCAGCACAGCATGCAGGCTGCATAGGTCAGACTAAATATAAATCTATATTGGCTCCTATAAGCCAATTAGGGCTCTCTATAATATAAACAGGATTACACCCAGCACCATCTTTAGTCCCATGTGTTAAGCCATACCCTGCTCACTCGCTCCCAGACTGTTATTCCTGGGCAGGCCCAACAATAGCAGTCATAGCTGATAGTGGTGATAGAAATCTCTTATGGACATATAGAGTTCACTGTGGTCATAACTCATAGTAGTCAGAGAAAGCTCACAGCGGTCATACCTCATATTCATCATTGAGAGCTCACCAAGGTCATTATAGAGAATGTTTATACAGATCTCAAAGTGGTCATGGAGCATATATAGTTGTCATATCTCACAGTGTTCACAGAGAACACATGGTCAGAGCTGACAGTGGTGATAGAAATTTCTCGTGGCCATAGAGAGCTCAAAGTAGTCATAGACATCTCAAAGTGGTCATAGTGGGCTCATAGTGGTCTGTCATGGTTTGAAATGTTCCCTCCAGTGTCATGTGTTTGGCAAGGTCTTGGTACCTTAAGAAGTGGAGCCTTGCTGGAGGAAGGCAGTCACAAGGGGTGGGCCTTGAGGTAGATTAGTCCCACCCTACCTCCAGAAGAAGTCTGCATTGCTGAAAGCAGTCTGTAACTCTCAGCTTCCAAGATGTCTGCAGTGACTTAGCCTCTTCCATCTTTAGCCACCCAGCCATGCTTCCTCTGCTTTGAGAGACTGTACCTTCTTCCCTCTGGAACCATAAGCTGAATAGCTCCCTTTGTCCTTGAAGTTTCTTGACTTTGGGTGCTCTCTCACAGCAATAGTAAAGAGTAACTGTTATAAGTCACGGCTCACAGTGGTCCTAGAGAGCTCATCATGGTCATAGCTCACAAAAGTAATAGAGTGCTCACAGTGGTCATAATTCATAGTGGACATACGGAGCTAATAATGGCAATAGAGATCTCATAGTGGGCATGGCTTATACTGGTCAAAGAAAGCATATAGTGCTAATAGCTTATAATAGTGTTAGAGAGATCTTGTGTAAGTAGAGAGCTCACAGTTTTTATACACCAAAGTTCACTGTGGTCATAGGGAGCTCACAGTTTTCACTGATTGCTTACTTTGGTCATAGTCATACAGAGTGCACAGAAATCACAGTGAGCTCATGGTTGTCAAAGAAAGGTCACAGTGTTAATATAGAATTCACAGAGGTCATTACTATAGTGGATATAGAGAGCTCACTTTGATCATAGGTCATAGTGCTCATAGACAGCTCAGAGTCATCATAGAGAGCTTACAGTGATGAAAGAGTGCACACAGTGGTCATATTGAGTTCATAGTGGTTATAACTGATAGTCATCATAGAGAGCACACAGTGATAAGAGAGACTCAAATTGGTCAGAGAGAGATCACAGTGATCAGAGAGAGTTCACAGTTGCGTTAGAGAACTCATAGTGTTCATAGCTCACAAAGGTCATAGAGAGATCATAGTGGTCATAGCTCATAATGGTAATAGAGTACTCATAGTGTCCATAGAGAACTCACAGTGGTAATAGATAACTCAGTGGTCATAGCTCAGAATGGTCATAGGGACCTCATAGTGGTCATAGAGAGTTCATAGTGGTAATAGCTCATAGTGATTATACAGAGCTCACAGAGGTCATAACTCAATGTCATAGAGAACTCATGATCTTCACAAAAAGTTCACGGTGGTCATAGAAAATAATGGTGATAGATAGCTCACAGTGTTCATAGATCATAGTAGTCTTAGAGAGCTCACAGTGGTCATAACTTATAGTGGTCATAGAGAGCTCACAGTGGTGGCATCTCATAATGGTCATAGAGAGCACATAATGGACCATATGAGAACAAAATGATGATAGATCATAGTTGTCATACAGAACTCAGATTGCTCATAGTTCATACTGGTCATAGAGAACTCACAGTGGTCAAAGAGAACTTATAATCATCATAGAGAACTCACAATCATTATAGCTCATAGTGGTGAGAGTGAGCTAACAGTGGTTCTAGATCATAGAAAAATCACAGTGATCATAAGTCACAGTGGTCCAATAGATCACACAGTACTCATACCTCATAATCTCATAGAGAGTTCACAGAGGTCATTCAGAACTCACAGTGGTCATAGCTGACAGTGGTCATAGAGATTTCATAATGGATTTAGAGAGCTGAGAGTGTTCAAAGCTCACAGTGGTCATGAAGAGCTTACAGTTGTCCTATCTCATAGTGGCCATAGAGAGCTCACAGTGCTCATAACTCATATTGGTTATAGAGAGCTCACAGTGGCCATAGAGTGCTCACAATTTTCATAGAGAGCTCATAGTGGTCATTTCTCACAGATGTCATAGAATGCTTGTAGTGGTCATAGCTCGTAGTGGTCACAGACAGCTCATAGTGGTCATTGGAAGGTCAGTGTAACAGTTACTCTTTACTATTGTTGTGAGAGAACACACAAAGTCAAGCAACTTAAAGGAGAAAGGGAGATTTATTCAGCTTAAGGTTTTAGAGGGGAAACAATTTCTCATAGTGGAGACAGCATGGCTGATTGGTCAAAGCTGCAGGAGGCTATGTCATAGCAGACATCTTGGAAGCTGAGAGCTGTAAGATGGCTTGCTGCAAATGCAGATTTCTCCTGGAGGTAGGGTGGGACTAATCCACCTGAAGGCTCACCCTTTATGACTGCCTTCCTCCAGCATGGTTCCACCTTTTAGGTGCATTGATCTTGCCAAATACATGAGACTGTGGGGGACACATTTAAAACCATGATACTCCACCCTTGGGCCCCAGAGGCTCATTGCCATCTCATTATGCAACCAATACTCAGTCCAACTTTAAAAGTCTTCATAGACTACATCATAGTCCCAACACAGTCCAAAAGTCCAAAGTCCAAAGCCTCCCATAAAATCAAAAGACAAATTACATACTTCCAACATACAATGGCACAGAATAAACATTCTCATTCCAAAAGGAAGGAATGGGAGCATATATAGGAAATATGATCCCTAACAAAACTGAAAACCAGCAGGATAAACTACAAATCCTCTAGCTCCAAGTCCAACAGGTGAACCTCTCCTTGAAATCATCTCAGTTCCAAGCACCAATGCAGCTGCCCATAGAACACCTTGTTGTCTTCAGCTGGCTCCTCCCAGGGTATACAGCTCTCTTTGGCAGATGTACCACATTGTCTCTGGCATCTTTAACATCGTTACTTCTTAATGGCAGAACAAGATTTAATTCCACATCACAAATTGCCTTTCTTGGGCCTCTACACTGCAGACTTTCTGTCACATGCTGCCTTGCCTGGCTACAATCATTTTTTGAAATCTTTTTTTTTTTTAAATTTAATTATACATTTTAAAATTTTTTACCAGTTCCCTCCCTCCCCCCTCCTCCCACTCCCCTTCCCCCAGTGCCTCCCCCCCAATTCCCAGAGAGTCCTTTATTGTGTACGCCTAACTCTCCACTGGGTCCTCCTCTCCGATGACATATAAGGACCCAGTGGCATTTCCATAAGCCCTTTCTCTTGTTCCCCTTAAGCATAAGATCACTACTATGGCTGTCAATCACCTTGCCTCCAGGGGTCTCGGTGCCCTTAACAGATGCTAGACTTTATGAGGGCAACAGTGCGCTGGACATTGCGCAGGGCATGCAAAGTCCCATTATGATTGCTTTGGCCCCAACTATTGTTGAGAATCTTGCAAATCGTTGCTCCTCCCATCCTTTTGCTCTTACAATCTTACCGCCCCCTCTTCCGCAAATGTCCCTGAGCTCCAGGATGGGGAGAGATTAGGCTGGCCTAGTTCTATGTGATTGATATAGAGTCTCTGAAGTTCTGGATTGTGGTTTGTTGATTTTCTTTTGCAGTTTTGCTGCTCCTGCAATTCCATTTTTTGAAATCTTATAGGAGGATTTCATGATCTCCTCAATCTTGCCTCCTTGATGCCTTTAAAATCAGAACCATGGGAATGACTTTGCCAAGACTAGCTCCCTTAAATCACAGCTGATTCAGCTTTTCCATGCTGACCAAATCTTTCAGTCCTGAGCAGTTACTTTGTAGGAGAAATTGATTCTTGCTTTGGAACTCCACCCTTTAGCTTAAATCTTCTGAAAGGATTTCATTCTTATGGGTCAGAGTGTTCCCTAAGGATCTTGTCCTCAAGGTAGAGCCTCTCCTATTATGCAAATTGAGAGCAGGTTTTGATTTACAAAAGGAACCAACAGCCATTTTGTTCTCTGCTTCTTTCTGGTTCAACTCTTTCAGTTTGGCTTTGTATTTTTCATCATTAGGTCTTACCCTTACCCTTATCCCATCTGATACCTTGTTCTTTTTAATAACTCTAAAGACAGCTAAAAGGTAGCCAGACGACATTGTCGAGACTACATTGCCTTGAAATTTCCTATTAAGTACTCCACTTCAGGCAAGATTTCAGGATGAGGGCAAAACTTCACTAAACTCTCTGCCAACACATGGCTCCATTTGTCACTCGTCCAGTTGCAAACACAGTCTGTGTTCCACTCTGGACCATCACAAGCTAGGCTTCCACTGCCTGTGTCTTTCACAGCATTGCTCTCTTTGGAGCTCTCATGAGAAATGCCCATTCGGCCACACCACCAAAATGCAAAGACTTTCCCAGCACAAAGTCTCAAAGTTCTCAATATTTCTCCCAACGAACAGTTCCAAACAGTTCACAACAAAAATATTAGCCACATCACAGCATTGGTCACATTTCTAGGTATCAATATCTCTCAGATTCACAACAAAAACCTGGTTGGGGTAACAGCTCTTCTTAAGCTCATAGAACATCCCACTACTCAGTACCAATTTTGGTAGCAGTTATTCTTAACTACTCATTTGGGAGAGCACCCAAAGTCAAGAAACTTAAGGGAGAAAGGAGATTTTTTTCAGCTTACAGATCCAGAGGGAAGGTACATTCTCTCCCAGTGGAGGTGGCATGGCTTGTTGGCCAAAGCTGGAGGAAACTATGTTACTGTAACATCTTGGAAGCTGAGAGGTGCAAGAATGCTTGCTGCAAAGGCAGAATTCTTCTGAAGGTAGTGTGGAAATAATCCATTCAAGTTTCACCCCTTGTGATTGCTTTCCTCCAGCAAGGCTCAAACTCTCAAGGTGCCATGATCTTGCCAAACACATGAGACTGTGCGGGATACATATCAAGCCACAACAGGCATAGAGAGCTCATAGTTGTCATAGAGCATTCATAGTTCACAGAGATCTTTAAGAGCTCATAGTCGTCATGGCTCACAGTGGTCATATAAAGCACATAATAAACAGAGAGATCATGGTGGACTTAGCTCATAGTGGACATATAGAGCTCACAGTTGTCATAGCTCATCGTGGTCATAAAGAGCTCACAGTGGTCATAGCTTATAGTTGTCAAACAGAGCTCATAATGGTCATGAAGACCTCATATTGGTAATATAGAGCTCATAGTGGTCATAAAGAGCTCACAGTGGTCAAAGAAAGCTCACAGTTCTCATAACTCATAGTTCTTATAGAGAGCTCACAATATTCATAGCTAATGGTGGTCACAGAAAGCTTAGAGTGATCATAGCTCTCAATGGTCATAGAGAACTCATAATGTCATAGAGGGTTCAAAATTGTCATAGCTCATAATTGTGTTAGAGAGATCATGGGAGTCATAGATCACAGTGATCGTAAAGAGCTTATAATGGGCATAAAGAGCTGACAGTGCTCAAAGCTCACAGTGGTCATGAAAAGCTCAAAGTGGTCACAGCTCATAATGATTGTAGAAAGCACACAGTCGTCATAGGTCATAACTCTCATAGAGACCTCACAGTGGTCAGTCATAGAGGGCTCAGTTTACAAAGAGACCTCATAGTTGTCATAGCACACAGAGACTTTAGAGAGCTCTTAGTGGTCATAGCTCATAGTGGTCATTGACAGCTCATAGTGGCATTGAACTCACACATGTCACAGCTCAGAGTGGATGTAGAGAGCTCATACTGTTCATAGCTCTTAGTGTACATAGAGAGCTCAAAGAGGACGCAGTTCATAGTGGTCATAGAGAGCTCATAGTGTTCATAGCTCAGTGGTCTTACAGAGGTCATATTAGTTATAGACATCACACAGTCAGTAAGAACTCATAATGGTCATAGCTCACAGTGTTCATAGAAAGCACATAATGGACAATGAGAACTCCCAGTAGTCATAGTTCACAGTGGACATATGGAGCTCACACTGATCATAGCTCACAATGGTCATAGCGAATTTATAGTGGACATAGAGAGCTCACAATGGTCATAGCTCATAATCATCGTAAAGAGCTCACAGTAATCATAGCTCACAGTGGTCATAGATTGCTCACACTGGACATAGGTCCTATTGCTCCTAAAGAGTTTCAATGGTTATAGAAAACACACAATGGAAACAGTTTAGCTCAAAGTGGTAATAGATAGGTCACAGTCATCATAGTTCACAGTGGTCATACAGAGCTCATAGTGGACATAGAGAGCTCACAGTAGACATAGCTTATAGTGGACATAGAGAGTTTATACTGGTCATAGCTTGTGGGCAAGCACGGGATCCAAACATAGGTGACTGCTGTGGCCAGGATTCAGAGTGAGCAAAACCCATTCTCTTCACAAGCCAGTTAAGCACATTTACTGGTGGTCTGGCCCACTCCCAGCCAGACTCCAAGTGCCCCTCTGCTTCTAGGTGCTTTAGAATTAAAGTCAGAACCTGTGCCTTGTTGGCCCCCAAAAAGGTTCCTGTGGGTTCTTGCCAGTGGCTGGATTGGCCAGCTTCCCCTATATAAGTCTTTGTTCCTGAATAATAAAGCAGACACAATATTTCCCCCCTGTATGGTGACTCTGGTGCCTGTCTGTCCCTTAGTGGCATTGGCATCCTCACCCCTGTTGTTTCCTGCAAATATGCCACTGCAGCGACCATCAGAGCTCCTGGTTGCTGCTATTGTGCCTGCCTCTCCAACAATAGCTCATAGTGGTCATAAACAGCTCACAGTGGTCATAGCTCATAGTGTCAAACATAACTGACAGTGTTCATTAAGAGTTCTTAGTGGTCAAAAAGAGCTCACAATGGTGATAGAGAGCTCACAGTAATCATACCACATATTTGTCATCAACAACTCACAGTGGTCATAGCTCATACTGGTCATAAGAAACTCACAGTGGTCATACCTCAGAGTAGTCAAAGAGAGTTTAGTGGTTATAGTGAAATCACTGTTGTCATAGCTCACAGTGGTCACAGTGGACTCACAATCGTCATAAAGACCTCACAGTTGTCCTAGAGAGCTCAGAGTGGTTTTAGCTCACACTTTTCATAGAGTGCATACAGTGATCATAGCTCACAGTGGTCAAAGTGAGCTCAAAATGGTCATAACTCATAGTGGTCATAGAGAGCTCATAATGTTGATAGAGTGTTCACAGAGGATATAGTTCATAGTGTTCATCGAGATCTCACAGTGATTATAGCTCACAGTAATCATAGAGACCTGATAATGTTCATAGTGAGCTCAACTTGTCATAGCTCTTAGTGGTCATAGAATGATCACAGTGATCATAGAGAGGTCACAGTCATCAAAGATTTCACAGTGGTCATAGAGAGCTCATAGTGGCCATAGTCCATAGTGGTTATAGGGAGTTCATAGTGTCACAGGTCACAGTAGTCATAGAGAGCTCACAGTGGACATAGCTTAAAGTTGTCATAGAGAGTTTAAAATTGACAGAGTGAGCTCATATTGGTCACAGAGGGCTCACAATGGAAACAGAGAGCTCAAACTGGTCATAGCTCCTAGTGGTCATAGAGAATTCATAATTATCATAGAGAGCTCACAGTGGACATAGAGGGATCATTGTGGTCACAGCTCACAGTGGTCATAGAATGCTCATGGTGATTATACAGAGCTCAGAGTGGTCATGGCTCACACTCCTCATAGAGAGTTCATAGTGGTTCTAGAGAGCTCAGAGTGGTTATTCATCATAGTTGACAAAGAGAGCCCAGAATGCTCATAACTCACAGTAGTCATACGTCACAGTGGTCTTAGAGAGCTACTGATGTTTATAGTGAGGTCATAGTGGTCATAGCTCATATTTGTCATAGGGAACTCACAGTGCTCATAGAATCCTGAGAGTGCCATACCTAATATTGGTCATAGACAACTAAGAGTTGCCATCAGTCATCATAGTAATAGGGAGCTCAAAATTGCTACAGCTCATAGTGGTTATAGAGAGCTCACAGGGTTTATAACTCACAGTGGTCACAGAGAGCTCATAATGTGTGGGGGTTCTGGGGATCGCAGCTCCATCCTGCAGGCCAGTCCCACCAGTCTTCCACAAGGGGGATCGGGGAAAGGTGAGTGCACTGTCCACCCGTTCCCAGTCCTCCTTCCCAAGAACAATCAGATGCAACAGGGAGTCTAGTCAAACAGGAACTTCTATTGCAATTCCATAGTCATCTTATAAAGGCAGAAACTGCAAGGGGAATTCCACAGTGGGGAAAGGGGCAACCAATCATCTTAAAGGTCAAGCCAGCATGCAGGCTGTATATAGCGAAATTTCTTCTAAACATCCTGAGCTACACCCCCTCTTGTCTTCCTCCATCAAAACATCTTTGGCTAAACTCAAAAAATCCTGAGCTACACCACCTCTTGTTTTCTTCCATCAAAACATCTTTGTCTAAGCTTGCCAGACCACCAAGGTCACCTAGAGTGAGGCCCCCACAATAATGGACATAGAGAGCTCATAGTGGCTATAGGTCATATTAGTCATAAAGAGCTCACAGTGGTCATAGCTCATAGTGGTAATAAAGAGCTCAAAGTGTTCATAGCTCATAGCTATCATTGAGATCCTATAGTGCTCATAAAGTGATCATACTGGTCATAGTTCATAGTGGTCATATAGAGCTCACAGTGTTCATAGCTCACAGTGGTCATAGAGAAGTCACAATGGTCATAGAGAAGTCACAGTGGTCATAGATCATAGTTCTAGAAAGCTCATAAATGATCTAGAGAACTCACAGTCCTCATAGCTCATAGTAGTCTTAACTCATGGTAGTCATAGAAAGCCCACACTGGTCATAGGTTATTGGGATAACAGAGCACTCACGGTGGTTATAGAGATTTCACAATGATCATGACAAGCTCTTAATGGTCACAGAAAGATCATTCCAGTCATAGAAAGCTCACGATTGTAATAGAGAGCTCACAGTGGTCATAGAGAGTTCACCATGGACATAGAAAACTCTCATTCATCATAGTGAGCTCATAGGCACACAGTGGTGATAGAGAGCACATAGTGATCATAGCTCATAGTGGTGATAGAAAGCTCATCATAGTCATAGAAATTACACAGTGTTCATAGAGAGTTTAGTGTTCATAGCTCAACGTGATTATAGAGAGCTCACAATGGTCATTCTCAGAGTGGTGATAGAGAACTCATAATGGTCATAGAGGGCTCACAGTGGTCATAGCTCATAGTGGTGATAGAGAACTCATTGTGATCATAACTCATAACTCATAGTGGTAACAGAGAGCTCATAATGGTCATTGATAGCTCACAGTGGCCATAACTCATAATGGTCATAGAGAGTTCACAATGTTTATACAGAGCTCACACTGGTCATAAGATCATAAGGTTCATAAAGAGATCAAAGTGGTCACAGCATATAGTGGTCATAGAGAGCTCACAGTGGTCTTAGTTCATAGTATTCATAGAGAGCTCAGTAGTCATACAGAGCTCAAAGTGGTCATATACAGTTCAAAGTGGTCACAGAGAGGTCACAGTTGTCATTGAGAGCTCACAATTCTAATACAAAGCTAATAGTTATTATAGCTCACAGAGGTAATAGAGAGCTCACAGTGGTCATAGCTCATAGTAGTCAAGAGAGCTCATAATGGTCAAGAGAGCTCATAATGGTCATAAAGACCTCACAGTGGTCATATGTCATAGCAGTCATAGAGACCTCAAAGTGATCATACATTAGTCACAGTGGTCATAGGTCACAGTGGTCATAGAGATCTCACAATGGTCATAGCTTATAATAGTCATAGAGAGCTCATAGTACTCAAAGGCCACAATGGCCATAAAGTGCTCATAAAAGATATAGAGTGCTCATAGTTATCATAGCTCATAGTGGTCATAAAGAGATCACAATGGCCAAAGCTCATAATGGACAAAGTGAGCTCTCAGTAGGGTCATAGGTCACAGTGCTCATAGAGATCTCACAACTTTCATAGAGAGCTCACAGTGGTCATTGGTTATAATGCTCATGCAGAGCTCACAGTAATCATACAGAGCTCAGAGTGGTCTCAGTGGTTTTAGAGTCCTCATAGTGGCCACAAAATGATCACAGTGGTCCTACTTCATAGTAATCTTAGAGTGCTGATAGTGGTCATATTTCATAATAATAATACAAAGCTAACAATGTCCATAGAGAGCACATAAGGGTTATAGGGAGCTTACAGTGGTTATAGAAACTTCCAAGTGATCATAGAGAGGTCATGAGGTAATAGAGAGCTTACAGTAGTCATAGACAGCCCATAGTGTTCCTTGAACACAGAGGTCATAGAGAGATCATAATGGTCATGTAGAGTTCATAGTGGCCATAGAGAGCACACAGCAGTCATGGACCATAGTATTTATATAGAGCTCACAGTAGTCAAAACACATTGTAGTCTTAGAAAGCTCCTAATGGTCATAGCTCAGAGTGGTCATAGAGAACTCACTGTGGTCATGCTTTCTAATTGTTACAAAGAGCTCAAAATGGTCAGCGAGGGCTCACCATGGTCATAGAGGACTTACATTGGTCATAGAGCTCTCATAGTGGTCATAGAGGGCTCACATTATTCATAGATCATAGTGCTCATAGAGAGCTAACTGAAGTCAAAGAGAGCGCACAGTGGTCATAGATCATAATGGTCATAAAGAGCTCACCTTGGTCATAGCTCATAGCAGATATAAAGAAATCATATTGATCATTGGTCAAATTGCTCATAGAGAATTACAGTGATCATTTAGAGCTCACAGTGGTCATAGAGTGTTCATAGTAGTCATGTCTTTTAATGGTGGTAGAGAGCTTATTATTTTCATAGCTCCTAGTGGTCATAGAGAGCTCATAGTGGTCATAGTTCATAGTGATCATAGATATCTCATAGTGCTCACAGAGGGTAGAAAGTGGTCATAGAGGGGTCACAGTTGTCATAGAGAGTTCAGAGTTGTCCTAGAGAGCTGATAGTTGACATAGCTCACAGAGGTCATAGAGAGCTCATAATGATCATAGCTCATGGAGATCATAGAGAGCTCATACTGGCCATAGAGAGCTCATAGTTGTCAAAGCTTACAGTAGACAAAGTGAGCTCACAGTGGTCATGTCTCACATGGTCATACCGAGCTCACATTGTCATATACTATGAGCTGTAACCACTGTGTGCTGTTTTTGACTGGTCATAGAGAGCTCACACTTGCAATCCAGAACTCATAGTTGTCATAGTTTACAGAGGCAATAAAGAGATTTTACTGGTCATAGATCATAGTGCTCATAGAGAGATCACAGTGGTCAAAAACAGCTCATAGTGGTCACAGCTCATAGTGCTCATAGATTGTGGCACCATCGATTCAGGGAGGTGCTAGCCCTGGCTCCCAGGAGGTCTGGTTACAGACAAGCCTGGATAAATACGTACATGTCCCAGTAGAGGAACTTTACAGGCAGAGAGATGAATAACCAATGGGAAGGAGGGATGAACAACCAATGGGAAGCGGCCATCTAATCTGCCTCTGTAATGGACACCTAGTAAACAGCTGAATGATTGGTGGCTGTTCCCCCTCCCCCCAAGCAGAGAAGTGGCAACACCTGATTGAATCCCTGACCTTTATATAAGCTCAAGCACATCCTGAAATAAATGAGTCTGCAGCAAACTCATCCTCTGCCGGATGCTTCTCACCTGACTCCTGAGGTCTGAGTGGTGACCCGCACCTGCTTGCCCCTCACCTCAAGCCCTGAGGCCCTGGCATTTCCCCTTCTTTTCCTGGCAGGCCCGCAGGGATGCAGCAACAATAGATAGCTCAAAAATCTTGGTGGTCATAGAGAGCTCATAATGGTCATGGAGAGCTCAGAGTGGTTATAGTTCATAATGGACATTAAGAGCTCACAGTGGTCATAGCTCATAGTGGTCTTAGAGAGCTGATAGTGGTCAGAGAGAGCTCACTGTGGTCATAGCTAATAGCTGTCATACAGAGTTCATAATGGTCGTAGAAATCTCACAGTGGTCATAGGTGGCCTACAGTGGCATTTGTGATCTCAAATTGGTCACAGAGAGGTCACAGTGTTCATAGAAATCTCTCACTTGTAATAATGAGTTCATAGTGGTCATGGAGGAGATCACAGTAGTCCTAGTACATAGTGGCCATAAAAAGGTCACAGTGGCCATGGCTCACAGTTATCGTAAAGAACTCATAATCATCAAAGAGAACTCAGAGTGGTCATAGTAAATATCTTTGATAGAGAGCTAATATTAGTCATAGAGAACTCATAGTTGTCATAGAGTGTTCATAGTTGTCATAGCTCCTAGTGGTCATAGAGAGTTCGCAGTGATCATAACACACAGTGGTCATAGAGAGCTCCTAGTGGTTATAGAGAGCTCATGGTGGTCATAGCTCAGAGTGGTCATTAAAGGCTAACTCAGGTCACACCTCATAGTGGTGGTAGAGAGCTCAAAGTGGTCATAGAGAGCTCATAGTTGTCATAGCTGACAGAGGTCATAGAGAGCTAAAAGTGGTCATAGAGAGCTCATAATGCAATAGAGCACTCACAGTTGTCAAAGCACATAGTAGTCATGGAGAGCTCACAGTGGTCCTAACACACAGTGGTCATAGAGAGCTCTTAGTGGTCTTAGCTCATAGTGGTCAAAAAGAACTCAAAATTGTCATAGAAAGCACGCAATAGTCATATCTCATGGTGGTCATAGTGCTCACAGTGATCATAGAGAAACTCACTAAATTTTAGTAGCTCACCCTAGTTATAGAGCATTCGCAGTTATTATAGATCATAGCAGTCCTAGATAGTTCACAATGGTCCTAAAGAGCTCACACTTGTCAGAGAGAGTTCATAGTGGTCATTGCTCCAAGAGGTAAAAGAGAAATCATAGTTGTCATAGATCATAGTGCTCATAGAGAGCTCGCAGTGGCAATATCTCAAAGTAGTTGTAGAGAATACATAATAGACAATGAGAGTTAACAGTGGCCATTGCTGATAGTGGTCATAGAGGACTAACAGTGGTCATAGCTCAGTGTGGTCATAGACCATAGCTCACAACGATCATGGAGAGCTTAAAGCTGTAATAGGTCATAGTGGTTATAAAGAGGTCACAGTGGTCATTACTCATACTGGTCTTAGAGAGGTCACTGTGATCATAATTCATAGTTGTCATACAGAGCTGATAATTGTCATAGAGTCCTCATAATGCTCATAGAGAGCTCACAGTGGCCTTTGCAAACTCAAATTGGTCATAGAAAGGTTAAAGTTGTAATAGAGAGCCATAAAGGCCTCATCCTTGTCATAGCTTACAGATTTCATATAGGGCTCACAATGGTCATAGCTCACAGGGGTCATAAAGGACTCATAGTGGTAATAGGTTATAATTACCTTGCAGAGCTCATAATGGTTACAGAGAGTTATAGAGATCATAGAGATCTCAAAGTGGTCATAGGTCATAGTGGTCATAGAGTGCTCACAATGGTCATAGCACATAGGTTTCAGAAAGCTCACAGTGGTCTTAGAGAGCTCATAGTTGTAATACAGAGTTCATAGTTGTCATAGAGCTCATAGTGGTCATAGAGTTGTCATAGTTGTCATAACTCACAAAGGTCATAGAGAGCTCATAGTGGTCATAGCTCATATTCTTCAGAGAGCACTCATAGTAGTGATTGAGAGATCACAGTGGTCATATCTCATAGTAGTCATAGAGAGATCACAATGGTCATAGAGTACTCAAAATCATCATAGATCACTCAGAGAAGTTATAGCTCATAGTGGTCATGGAGAACTCACAATGATCATTGATCATAGTGGTAATAGAGAGCTCACAGTGATAATGGAGAATTAACAGTGGTAATAGCTCACAGGGGTTATAGAAACCTCAAAGTAGTCAGAGTTCATAGTGGTTCTAGAAGGTTCACAGTGGTCCTAGAGAGCTTATACTTGCCATATAGGGCTCATAGTCATCATAGCTTATAGAAGTCACAGAATGATCATAGTGGTCATAGATCATTGTGCTAATAGAGAGGTCATAATGGCCAAAGAGAGTATCAGTGGTCATAGCTCATAGTTGTCATGGAGAACTCACAGTAGTCATATCTTACAGTGCTCATAGAGAGCTCACAATGGTCATGGAGAACTCCAAGTGGTGATAGCTCACAATGAACATAAAGGGAGCAAAGTGGTCATAGCTCATAGTGGTCACAGTGAGATCATAAGATACAAAGAGAGCTCACAGAGGTCATAGCTCATAGTTGTCATAGTCAGATCACTGTGCTCATAGCTCATAGCTGTCATACAGAACTCAATGGTCCATAAAGACCTCGCAGTGTTCATAGAGTGCTTGCAGCTGTATTTTAGAGTATTCTATCACAACTGTGTACTGTATGACCACTGTGCCCTCCCTATGAACACTTTGAGTTCCTATTAATAGTGTAAGCGTTCTATGATGACTGCGAGCTATCTATGACCACTGTGACTTCTCAATGATGACATTGACCACCCTGTAACCACTATGAGTTGTCTATTAACACTGTAGCTCTGTATGAAAAATATGACTAATTTCCCTTTTGCTGCTCCACCTGCCCACTTGGCCTAGATGCTCCTGGTCACTCTGTGTCTCAGATAATCCCCACCAGCCCATCCCAACTGCTCCTACCGGCTAGCCTGGACAGCATCCAGCATGCCTGGGGTTGGCTGGAACTCGAGGCCACTCCACGCGTCCCAGGTGAGGTGCACAGCTACCGCACCACCAGTCACTTTGCTGGTCCACCCGCCCAGCCACCCTGGAAGCTTCAGCATTTCAAGAAGGACACACAGTTGCTCAGAAACCAACAGAATATAACGAAAATCCAAGCAGAGCTATAGGGGACGAATGCCATACATCTGAAGTCCTCGAACACACAGAATCTGAAAGGTATTAAGAGACAAAACAATAATGTATAAGTCAAAATGCAGATCCATGAGAAACAAAACCCAAAAAGTCAAATCTCCCACCAAAAGAATTAGCAACATAATGATAGATTCAAATCAAAACAAATTCACAGAAAATAGCAAAGAAAGCCAAGCTCAGGATAATGACTTTCAAAGCATGATCATTACCATGATCAGTACTATGAAAGAGGAAATCTGGGAGGAGTTAAATAACCGCATCAACCACTTTAAACAGGAACACAACAGACAGTTGGAGGAGTTGAGAAAAACAGATCAAGAAACAAAAATAGGCATAGAGCAATTAAAACAGACGCAAGCAGAGTTTAAAATTGAACTAAAAGACAAGTTATCTTCAACCCAGAACTCAACAGAGAGTATTATCAGCAGAACTAAAGAAGCAGAAAATAGAATTTCAGATCTTGAAGACAAAGTGGGAGTATTAACTAGCTCAATGAAGAGGTTGTTAAAGACAAAAAGATACTTGAAAGGAATATTCAGAAGTTATGGGACAACCCTGAAGAAGGCTAACATGGGTATTTATGGAATACCAGAGCAAGAATCACAAAATACCACATCTGATGATATTTTTCAAATTATCATCAAGGAAAACTTACCCCACCTAAAGAATGAGAGTCCCATTCAAATACAAGGGGCATTCCACACTCAATTCTGCACCCAAACAGATATGACCAAAATAGAAACTCACGACAGCATATAATAGTCAAAACACTTCACATTCAAGACAAAAAAAAAAAAGGTGCTGAGAGCTTCAAGGGAAAAAAAAACAAGTCGCTTTTAAAGGTAAACCTATTAAAATAACAAATGACTTCACAATGAAAACAGTAAAAGCAAGAAGAGCTTGGAGAGATGTACTTCAAATATTAAATGAGCAAAAATGTCAACCTAGGCTGATAAACCAGGCAAAACTATCCATCATGATCAAGGGAAAAAGTAAAGTTTTCCAGCACAAAGAAAACTTGAAAGCTTACATGTCTACCAAACCAGGACTTCAAAAAATGCTACAAATGATATTGAAGCTTGAAGAAAAAACAAGCATATCCAGGAGGACAGAAGAAAAGTATAATAACACCACAAACTAAAAGCCAAATAGTACACTTACGAAGGCCACTGAACAAAAAAATGTCCAGAATTACAAATAATTTTTTCATTATAACATTAAATGTCAATGGTATTAACTCACCAATCAAGAAACACAGATTACAAACTTGGATCAAAACCCACAACCCATCAAACTGCTGCCTTCAAGAAATTCATCTCACCACAAAAGATAGGCACATCCTAAAAATAAAAAACTAATCCAAAATTCTGCAAGCTAATGGAACCAGAAAATAGGCAGGGGTAGACATTATGCTGTTGGACAAAGTGGACTTCAAACTAAAAAAAACCATAAGAGTCACAGATGGATACTACATTTTAGTCACAGGCACAATTCACCAGGAAGACTTCACAATACTGAACATATATGCACCCAATACGGGCCCCTCCACATTCATTAAGAAAACCCTACAGTGTCTAAAGTGAGAGATCAGCCCCAAAATGATAATTCTTGGGAATTTCAACACCGCCCTCTCAACATGAGATAGATCAGGGGTCAAAAGCTTAACAAAGACACTTTGGAACGTAATCAAACCCTTACTGAAATGGACATTACAGATCTCTATTGAACTTTTTATCCACACAGCAAAGAATATACCTTTTTCTCAACAGCACATGGAACTTTCTCCAAAATAGATCACATATTGGGCCATAAAATGAATCTCCACATATACAGGAAAATTGAAATTCTAGCCTGTACCCTATCAGACCACCATGGTCTAAAGCTTGACATCTACAACACAAAAAAACAGAAAATACACTAACTCCTGGAAACTTAACACTATGATGCTGAAAGAGAATTGGATTCAAGAAGGGAATTGCAGGAGCAGCAAAACTGCAAAAGAAAATCAACAAACCACAATCCAGAACTTCAGAGACTCTATAACAATCACATAGAACTAGGCCAGCCTAATCTCTCCCCATCCTGGAGCTCAGGGACTTTTGCGGAAGAGGGGGCGGTAAGATTGTAAGAGCAAAAGGATGGGAGGAGCAACGATTTGCAAGATTCTCAACAATAGTTGGGGCCAAAGCAATCATAATGGGACTTTGCATGCCCTGCGCAATGTCCAGCGCACTGTTGCCCTCATAAAGTCTAGCATCTGTTAAGGGCACCGAGACCCCTGGAGGCAAGGTGATTGACAGCCATAGTAGTGATCTTATGCTTAAGGGGAACAAGGGAAAGGGCTTATGGAAATGCCACTGGGTCCGGTCCTTATATGTCATCGGAGAGGAGAACCCAGTGGAGAGTTAGGCGTACACAATAAAGGACTCTCTGGGAATTGGGGGGGAGGCACTGGGGGAAGGGGAGGGAGAGGAGGGGGTTCGGGGGAGGAGGGGGGAGGGAGGGAACTGGTAAAAAATTTTAAAATGTATAATTAAATTTTTAATAAAAAACAAAGAAAGAAATTACAAAGGAAATTCAAGATTTCCTGAAAGTGAACGATAATGAAAACATAACTTACCAAAATATTTGGGACACAATGAAAGCTCTCCTAAGAGGTAAGTTCATAGCTTTTAATGTCTACATCAAAAATATGGAAACATCAAAATTAAATAACAATGCAGCTAAAGCTTTAGAGACACTAGAGTAATCCAATCCCAAAAGCAGTAGAAGAGAGGAGATCAGCAAAATCAGGGGTGAAATATCCGAAATTGAGATAAGGAAAATGATACAGAGAATTAACCAGTAAAAAAGCTGTTCTTTGAAAAAAAATCAATAAGGTTGATACACCCCAGCTAAATTACCCAAAAGCAAGAGAGAGAAAACCCACCATTAACAAAATTAGAAATGAAAATGGAATTATCACTACTGAAACCCAAGAAATTCAGATTATTATAATGTGTTATTTCAAAAACTTATACTCTGTGAAATTTGACAACACAAACTAAATGGATGAACTCCTAAGTAAACACAATTTACCCAAATTGAATCAGGAAGTTGTTAATTATTTAAATAGTACTATAACATATAGGAACTTGATGAAGTAATCTCAAATCTTCCCACCAAAAAATGTTCTGGACCAGATGGATTCAGCAGAGTTCTACCAGATATTTAAGGAGCTAATAACACCAATATTCCTTAAACTGTTCCATTTAATAGCAAAGGAAGGAACACTACCAAATTCTTTCTATGAAGCTAATATCATCTTAATCCCAAAACCTAATAAGGATACACTTAAAAAAGAAAACTATAGGCCAATCTCTTTGGTGAACGCAGATGCAAAGATTCTCAACAAAGTCTCAACAAATCAGATTCATAAACTTATCAAAAAGATCATTGACAGGGATCAAGTAGGGTTTATCCCAGGCACACAAATTTGGTTCAACATATGCAAATCAATAAATGAAATTTACCATATAAACCAGTCCAAAATTCAAGACCACACTCTTGACAGATGCAGAAAAAGCTTTGACAAAATTCAACAGCTCTTTATGATCAAAACATTAGAAGGTTAGAATGGAAGGAACCTTTATCAATATAATAAAAAGCTGACTACAACAAGCCTATAGCAAGGATTATACTTAATGGGGAAAAACTTGAAGCATTCTTGCTTTGATCAGGAACTAGACAAGGCCGTCCACTCCCATCACTTCTATTCAATATTGTACTTGAAGTCTTACCTGAGTCCATAAGACAAGAAAGGGAAAAAAAGAGATTCAAATGACCAAGAAAGCATTCAATTTATCTATATTTGCAGATGACATGATCTTATTCCTGAGTGATCACCAAAACTCCACCAGGAAGCTCCTGGAACTAATACAGAAGTTCAGCAGGGTAGCAGGATACAAAATAAATGTAAAAAAATCAGTGGCCTTCCTATATCCCCAGAATGAAAAAAGGGAAAAAGCCCTGAGAGAAACAATCCCATTTACTATGGCCCCCACTAAAAAATGAAATAACTTCATACAAACCTAGCCAAGGAAATAAGAGACCTTTACAATGAAACCCTAAAGAAAGAAATTGCAGAACACACCAGAACATAGAAAGACCTCCCATGTTCCTGAATTGGAAGAATCAACATCATAAAAATGACCATCCTACCAAAGGCAATATACAGATTCTATGCTATGCCAATAAAAATCCCAAAGCAATTCTTTAAAGAGGTTAACCAAACAATCTCAAAGTTCATATAGAGGCACAAAAGACCCAGGATAGCTAAAACAATCCTGAGTAACAAAAGCACTGCGAGAGGTATCACCATACCAAACCTTAGTCTATACTACAAATCCATAGTTGTAAAAACAGCCTTGTACTGGCTCTAAAATAGAAACAGATCAATGGACAAGGGTTGAAAACCCAGATATAAGCACACACAAGTACAGCCATCTGATCTTTGACAAAGGGACCCCAAAAAAACCCAATGGATAAAGAACGACATCTTCAACAAATTGTGTCGGTAAAATTGGATCTCCACATGCAGAAGATTAAAAATGGACCTGTACTTGTCACCATATACAACACTTAATTCCAAATGGATCAAGGACCTCAATGTAAGGCCAGAGACCATAAAAAAGTATACTTGAAATAGTAAGGAACTCGTTGGAGCTGAAAGGACTAGGCCAACAGTTCCTAAACGGACATCCAATAGCACAGTCACTACAACCAACACTCAACAAATGGTATCTTGTGAAATTAAAGAGCTTCTGTTCAGATAAAGATAAAGAGATTGTAACTCGAGCACAAAGGCAACCCACAGAATGGGAGAAAATCTTCACTAACCATATATCTGATAGAACTCTGTTATCCAGAGTGCAGAAAGAACTTAGAAAACTAAACACCAAGGACACAAATGGCCCAATTAAAAAATGAGCCTTGGAACTTAAAAGAAACTTTACCAGGGATGAAATTAAAATATCTAACAAATATCTTTAAAAATGCTCCACATCCTTAGCCAACAGGGAAATGCAAATCAAAACCTCCCTGAGATATCATCTCACCCTGGTCAGGATGGCAATAATCTACAATACAAAGAACACCAAATGCTGGAAGAGGATGTGGAGAGAGGAGAACTCTTCTGAATTGCTGGAGGGAATGCAGGCTCACTCTGGTGAGCTGTCTAGCAATTCTTAAGGAAGTTAAAGATTGAAATGCCATATGACCCTGCTAGTCCATTTTTGGGAATAACCCCCCAAACAGCAAAAATTCACCTTGATAGCACAAGCACGACCATGTGCATAGCAGCACTGTTTTACAATAGCAAAGTCATGGAATCAGCACAAATGTCCAACAGTTGACAAGTGGATAAGGAAAATGAGGTACATTTATACAATGGAATATTACTCAACCATCAAAAATGATAAAATAATGAGATTTGCCAGGAGATAGATGGAATTAGAAACAATCATATTGAGTGAAGCATCCTAGACACAGAAAATTAAGCGCCACATGTATTCTCTAATAGGTGATCCTAGTACCACACCCACTGAGAGACACACTCAAAGATAAATCTCTGTAATACTCACAGTAATTGCAAAGGTTATAAACAGGAGGAAAGGGGAAGGAGGGCCACACCAGAAACAAGAACAAAGGGGGGATCATGTTACAGCAAAAAAGGCCACCATCAAGGACTGAAAGTAAGTAATGAGACATCTGATTAAGTTCACTGTCTTTCCTTCCTGATCATTTGCACCTGATGGTGTATAATCTCACCAGATGGAGAGGGCATATAATCTGTCAGATAGAAAGTAACTATTGTGCAAATGGGAGGCTGACCCCCCCCTCACCATGGTCTCCTACTTTTATTCCATCTACCTTTGAATATATTATTATAATAAGACTTTATTTTAACAGATTCTTATCTTTGGCCAGGGGGTGACATCCAATACCCATCAGGATGGAGCGAAGGACATTGCAAGAGCAGCAAAACTGAAAAAAAATCAACAAACCGTACTTCAGAACACCAGAGACTCTATATCAACCACCTCGAACCAGGCCAGCCTAATCTCTCCAAATCCTGAAGCTCAGGGTAATTTGCAGAAAAGGGAGTGGTAAAACTAAGAGTACAATGATGGGGAGGAGTAATGATATGCAAGATACTCCATGCAAGCTAAGTCTGAAGCAATCATAATAGGACATTGCATGACCTGTGCAATGACCAACACAAAATCGACTCCTCAAACTCTAGCATGGACTAAAGGCACTAGGATCATTAGAAGCTAAGTATTAATAGCCACAATAGTGTTCCTATACTTATGGAGAACACAAGAAAACGATCTAGGAAATGCCACTGAGTCCTTACACCTCATCTGGCAGGAGAGCCCAGAGGAAAGTTTTATATACACATTAAAGGATGCTCCAGGGATTGGGTGGGGGAGAGGCACTGGAAGACAGGGAGGGAGGGGGGAAAAGGATGGAGAATAAGGAGGAGGGAGTTAGGGGTTCAGGGAAGATTGGTGGGAGGGAGGGGACCAGTGTACCTATTAAGTTTGTATGAGCAGAAATAAATTAATTAATTTTAAAAAAGAAAAATATGACTAATGACCACTGTAAGTGTTCTATGACCACAATGAGCTATGATGACTGTGAGGTTTTTATCACCATTATGACTTATGACCACTGTGAGTTATGACCACTGAGAGAGGTCTATAGGACCTCTATGAGTTATGTACTCTGGAGGCTGTCAATGTCTATTATGAGCTCTCTATGCCCAATGTGATCTATAACTACTGTGATCTCTCTATCACCATTAGAAGCTATGATCAGTATATGTTCTTTATGAGCATTGTGAGCTTTTTAGGACCACTATGAGCTATGACCACTGTGAAATTTGAGCTCTTTATGACTACTGTGAGTTCTCCATAACTACTGTGAGCTCTCTATGACCATTATGATCTGTAATCACAGTGAGCTCTCAAGATTAAATATGAGCTAAGATCACTCTGTGCTTTCTGACCATTTTTAGGTATTACCAGTGTGAGCTCTCTGTGAGCACTATGAGCTGTGAGCACTACCATTGTGATCTCTCTCTAACAACTGTGAGCTTTCAATGAACACTTGAGCTATGACCACTGTGAGCTCTCTAGGACAATTATGAGCTATCATCACTTTGAGCTTTCTATGGCCACTATGAGCTCTCTATGACCACTATGAGCTATGACCACTGTGAGCTCTGTATGTTGTGAACTTTGAAAATTTTGAGTTCTGTGTTACAACAGTGATATCTCTATGGCCATGGTGACTTTTCTATGATCACTTTGAAATCTCTATGACCATTGTGAATTCTTCATAATCACTGTAAGCTCTCTATGAGCTAGGAGCAGTGTGAGGTCTCTGTGAAGACTCTGAGCTCTGACCATTGTGAGCTCTCTAGGACCATTATATATCTATGACCACTGTGAGCTCTCTGTGACCACTGTAATTTATGAACACTGTGATCTCTCTAATAATACTATGAGCTATGACCACTGTGATCTCTCTATGGCCACTATGAGCTCTCTAAGACTACTTTGAGCTATGACCCCTATGAGCTCTCTATGACCTCTGAGAGCTATGAAAACTATGAATTCTCTGTAACTGTGAGCTCTCTATGATGACTGTGACCTCTGTGACATCTTTGAGCTCAGAAGACCACTGTGAGCCATTTATGGCCACTGTGAGCTCTCTATGAGCAATATGATCTATGACCACTGTGAGCTCTATATGACTACTAAGAGGTATGACCAGTGTGAGCTCTTTATGACTATTATGATCTATAACCACTTGAGCTCTCTAGGTCCATTTTGCACTGTCTGTGACCACTATTATTTATGATGACTGTGAGTCTATGACTTCTTTGTGCTCTCTGTGCCCACTATGAGCTATGACCACTGTTATCTCTCTCTGTCCATTATGAGCTCTCTGTTATCACTGTGAGTTATAAACACTGGGAGCAATCTATGAGTTCTCAATGACATCTGTGAGTATTACCATTGTGAGTTATGAACACTATGAGTTATGACACTGTGAGCTCTCTCTGATGACTCTGAGCTATGACCACTGTGACCTTATGGTTACTTTGAGCTCTCCATAACCAATAACAGTTCTTTATGACTACCGTAGCTCTATATGAAAAATATGACTAATGTCTACTGTGAGCTCTCTATGACCACTATGAGCTATGATGACTGTGAGGTATCTATCACCTTTATGGCTCATGACCACTGTGAACTCTCGATGACCACTGAGAATGATGATCACTGTTACTTCTTCTTGTCCATTATGAGCTCTCTATGACCACTGTGAGCTCCCTATCACCACTATAAGCATTATATGAACACTATGAGCTATGACCACTGTGAGATCTCTAAAGTGATTATGTGTTCTGTAGGACCACTGTGAGCTATGACCACTGTGAGCTCTCAATGACCCTATAAGCTATGACTCCTGTAAGCTATATCCTCTATGAGCTATGATGCCTACAAATTCTCTATAACTCACGTGAGCTCTATATGACCCCTGTAAACTGTGACTACTTTGGGTTCTCTATTATAATTGTGAGCTCTGTGTAATCACTGCAAGTTCTCTATGACCACTGTGAGCTATGACCACTGTGAGCTTTTTATGACCATTATGATCCCTGTGTGATCTCTATGTCCATTATGAGTGCTTTATGACCACTGTGAACTATGACCACTGTGAGCTCTCAATGGCCATATGAGCTCTCTTTGACCACTATGAGTTATGACTACTGTGAGCTCTCTATGACCCCTATGAACTCTCTATGTCCACTATGAGTTATGACTACTGTGCCCTCTTTATGACAATTTTGAGCTCACTATGACCACTGCGAATTCTCTCTGACCACCATAGCTTTCTAAGAGCAATATGACCTATGACCACTCTGAGCTCTCTATGACAACTATGAGCTATGACCACTGTGAGCATTCTATAACCACTATGAGTTATGACCATTGTGAATTCTTAATAACCAATGTGAGCTCTCTATGACGATTGTGAGCTCTGACCACTGTGATCTCACTATGAGCACTATGAGCTATGACCACTCCAAGCTCTGTATTACAATCATGATCTTTCTTGACATCTTTGAGCTCTGTATGTATGCTCTGACCATCCTATGACCACTGTGAGCTCTCTGTGATCACTATGTTCTATGACCATTCTGAGCTCTCTATGTCCTTTATGGGCTGATTATGATCCCTATAAGCTATGACCACTGTGAGGTTTCTATCACCATTATTCACTTTTACCACTGTGAGTTCTAACGATTATACATTCTGTATGACTACTGAGAGTTATGACCAATGTGAGCTCTCTATGACCACTGTGAGCTATGACCACTGTGACCTCTCTATGACCACTACGATCTCTCTCTGACATCTATAAGATATCATCACAGTGAACTCTCAATGACCACCATGAGATAAGACCACTGTGACCTCTCTATGAACACAATGACTGATGACCACTAAGATATCTCTAAGACGACTATCTCTATGACAACTCTTAGGTAGGACCACTATGAGCTATCTATATCCTTTATGAACACTCCATGACCACTGTGAGCTATTACCACTAAGACCACACTATGTTCATTATGAACCATGAACACTGAGAGATATCTATGATCATTATAAGCTCTCTACGACCACTATGATCTCTATCAGCTATGACTACTGTGAGTTCTTTATGATCACTATGATCTATTGACCACTGTGAGCTCTCTTTGACCACTATGAGCGTCATATGATATATGACTACTGTGAGTTCCATATGACCACTATGAGGACCACTATAATCTATGAACACTATGTGCTCTCTGAGCATTGTTAGTTGTAAACACTAAAAGCTGTCTAGGATGATTATGAGCTATGAACACTGTGACCTCTCCTTGTCCATTAGGTACTCTGTGTGACCACTGTGAGCTATGAACATAGTGACTTCTCCATCACCACTTTGAGCTCATTGTGGCCGTTGGGAGCTCTCTATGACTACTGTGACTTCTCCATGACTACTTTAATCTCAACATGACCACTGTGAGCACTCTATCACACCTATACCTCTCTATGAGCAATATGACCTATGACCACAGGTACCTTTCCATGACAACTTTGAGATTATTATGACAACTGTCTGCACTCTATGACACCTGTAGCTCTCTATGAGCAATAAGACCTGTGACCCATGTGAGCTTTCTATCACCACTATGAGCTATGACCACTGTGAGAACTCTATGACTACTGTGACCTCTCTATGACCATTAGGAGCTTTGACCGACATGAATTCCCTATGAAAACTGTGAGGTCTCTTTGCACACTACGTTCCCTCAATGACCTCTGAGAGCTATGACAACTATGAAGCTCTCTATGAAAAATGTGACTTGTCTATGATCAATGTGACCGTCTATGACTGCTTTGCACCCTCTATGAAAACTTTGTGCTCTCTATGACTACTGTGACCCCTCTATGAGCACTATAATCTATGCCACTGTGAGCTCTCCATGAACTCTATGAGCTATGACCACTTTGAGCTTTCTATGACCACTGTGAGCATTGTATTACCACTGTGATCAGTGACCATGCTGTGGTCTTTATCAACACTACAAGCAATGACCACTGTGAACTATTACCACTGTGAGCTTTCTATGACCACTATGAGCAACAATCACTGAGAACTCTCTATGATGATTATTATTTCTCTATGACCAATATGACTTATGACTACTGTGTGCTTTGTATGACTGCTTTGAGCTTTTTATGACCTCTGTGAACAATGACTACTGTGAGCATTTTATGATCACTATGAGCTAGCTCTCTATGACCACTATAATCTATGAACAATGTGAACTCTCTATGTTCAGTATGTGCTATGACCACTATGATCTCTCTATGACCACTGTGAACTCTCTATTGTCACTATGAGCTATGACCACTTTGAGCTCTCTATGATCATTGTTAACACTCTATGACCATTTTGATCTATGACTACTGTAAATGCTCTATGACTGCTGTAGAACTGTCTACGATGCTATTGACTCTCTATGAACACTGTAGTTCTCTATGAGCAATATGACCTATGATGACTATAAGCACTATGATCTATGTCCATTTAAGTTCTCTGTCACTACTATGGGCTAAGACTATTATGAGTTCTCTATGACCATTGTGAGCTCTCTATGTTCATTAAGAGATGTCTATGAGCACAGGGAGCTATGAACACTGAGTTCTCCATGACCACTGTGAGCTATGATCACTGTGAACTCTCTATGACCATTATGATCTATTACCCCAGTGAACTCTTGGTGACTACTGTGAGAGCTCTATGACCAATATGATCTATGACTTCAGCGAACTCTCTATGACAACAGTGAGCTCTCTATGACCACTGTGAGCTATGACTATAGTGAACTCTTTTTGAACACTATGAGCTATGACCAATGTGAGCACTAATTGTCCATTAGGTGCTGTCTGTGAACACTGTGAGCTCTCTATCACCACAATGAGTTCTATATGACCACTATGAACTATGACCACTTGAGCTCTCTATGTCTACTGAAATCTTTAACTATTATTTTGGATCTATCAATACTACAAACTATGACCACTGTGGCTCCCTGTGATTATTATGAATTCTCTATCACCACTGTGCTCCATGACCACTGTGAACTCTCTATGTCCCCTATGAGCTATGACCACAGTGGTTCTCTCTAGCAACTATAAGCTCTCTATGACCATTATGAGCTTGACCACTATGAGTTCTCTGTGACCCCCGTGAGCTCTCTATGACCACTGTGAGCGATGACCAACATGAGCTTTTTATGACCACTGTGACTTCTCTATGACCACTTTAAGCACTCTGTGACCACTCTGAGCTCTCTATGAACAACGTGAGTTATGACCACAGTGAACTCTTTATGACCACTATGAGCTACGATTTCTGTGAGCTCTCTATGGCCATTATGAGCTTTCTATGACCTCTATGAGCTATGCCCAATGTGAACTCTCTCTGACAGCTTTGACTTCTATGAGCTTTGACCATTGTGAGCTCCTATTGTCCACTATTTTCTCTCAATAATCTCTGTGATCAATGACAGCCATGAACCATCTAGATCAAGTATGAGGTCTCTATGACCAATATTACCTCTCTATGACCTCTCTACAAGCTCTCAATGTGAACACTGTGAGCTCTATATGAACACTATGAACTGTGACCACTGTGAGTTCCCAATGCATGCTATGAGCTATGAACACTATAAACTTCAATGAGAACTCTGAGCTCTGTTCGACAATGGTGACTTCTCTATGACAACTTTGAGCTCTCTATTATCATTTGAGCAATCTATGACCATTGCTATCTCTGTATCAGCATTATGATCTATGACCACTTAGAGCTGTTTATGACCACTATGAGATATGACCATTGTGAGCTCTTTATGACCATTATGAGTTCTTTATAAATATTTGGAGCTCTATATGACCATTATGAGCTATCTATGATCTTTATAAGTTCTGTATAATTATGAGGTATGACCACTGTAAGTTCACCATGACTACTGTGAGTTCAACATGACCACTGTGAACTATAATCATTTTGAGCCCTCTATGACCACTATAAGCTCTCCATGACAACTTTCAGCTCTCTATGACCATTGTGACTCTCTATGACTACTTTGAGCTAAGATCTCTGTGAGCTCTCTATGACCACTTAGAGCTCTGTATGACCACTGTGAGCTCTCAGGAACTACTGTGAGCACTCTTTGAGCACTATTACTTATGAGCTTTATGAATTTTCTGTGACCACTGTGAATTATGACTACTGTGAACCCTCCGTGTCCAATATAAGCTCTTTTTGATCACAGCCATATATGACCACTGTCAGCTCTCTATGACCACTATGAGCTATGACCACTTGCCCTATGTATTACTGCTTTGAGTGCTAAGTGACTATTGTGAGTTCTGTATGATGCCTGTAGCTCCCTATGAGAAATATGACCTATAACCAATGTGAGATCTTTATGACCACTATGAGCTCTTTATAAACATTGTAAGCTCTATATGACCACTATGAGCTATCTATGACGAGTATGAGTTCTGCATAACAACTATGAGCTATGACCACTGTGAACTATGATAACTTTGAGCCCTGTGTGACCACTATAAGCTCTCCATGACCACTTTCAACTCTCTATGATTCCTGTAAGCTCTCTATCACCACTATGAGCTGTGAGCACTGTGAACACTGTATAACCACTATGAGATATAAGCACTGTAAGTTCTTTTTTATTAATTTATTTTTTTCACTCATACAAATTTGAAAGTACCCCATTCCCGTCCCTCCCTCCACCTCTCCCTGGAACCCCTTGTTGCCTCCCACCTTTTCCCTTAACTTACCCCCCCAATTCCTGAAGCATCATTAGCATGCATGTCAAATTTATTTCTGGGTCCTCCTCTCTGATGATGTGTAAGGAGTGAGTGACATTGGCTAGAGCTCTTTTTTGTGTTCCTCTTTAGTACAGGAACACTATTGCAGCTGTTAATCCCTGTGATCCATGCTAGACTTTGGGGATTCAATGGTATGTTGGTCATTGCACAGCACATGCAAAGTCCTATTATGATAACTTCAGCCCTAACTTGTGTGGAGTATCTTGAATAACGTTGCTCCTCTCCATCTTTAGGCTCTTACAATCTTACCATCCCCTCTTCCACAAATTTCCCTGAGTTTTAGGAGGGGGAAAGATTAGGCTGGCCTGGTTCCAGGTGGTTGACATAGAGTCTCTGATTTTCCGAATTATGGTTTGTTGATTGTTTTTTTCAGTTTTGCTGCTCCTGCACCGCCCTTGGCTCCATCCTGATATGTATTGGATGTCACCCACTAGCCAGAGATGTTAAAAGGCTGTTAAGATAGAGTCTTATTATAGGAGTACATTCAAAGGTAGATGGAATAAAAGTAGGAGACCACTGTGGAGGTGGGGGTCAGTCTCCCATTTGAAGGATGGTTACCTTCTATCTGCCAGACACTATGCCATATCTTTCTGGTGAGATCATAACCCATCAAACGCAACTGACTAATAAGGAAAGTCTGCGAGCCCAACCAAATGTCTCATTACATACTTGTGATCCTTGATGGTGGTCTATTTTCTCTACTGTAGCATGATCCCCTCTCTCCTTGTTTCTGGCATGGCCCTCCTTCCCCTACTCTCCCTGCTTATAATCTTTGCAATTACTGTAGGTATTACAGAGATTTATCTTGAGTGTGTCATTAAGTGGGTTTGGTACTAGGATCCATCTATTAGGGAGTACATATGATGCTTAATTTTCTGTGTCTGAGACAGTTCACTTAATACAATTTTTTCTAATTCCATTCATTTCCAGACAAATTTCATTAATTCATCGTTTTTGATGGCTAAGTTGTATTCCGTTGTATAAATGTACCATATTTTCCTTATCCACTCATCAACTGTTGGACATTTGGGTTGATTTCCTAACTTTGCTATTGTAAACGTGGTCGTGCTTATGCTATCGAGGTGAATTCTTGCTGTATGGGGGATTATTCCCAATACTAGAATAGCAGGATCATATGGCATTTCAATCTTTAACTTTTTAAAAAATCGCCAGATGGCTCGCCAAGGTGGTTGCATAAGCCTGCATTTCCACCAGCAATATAAGAGATACAGAAATGGATCTCTTCCAGCATTTGGTATCACTTGTATTGTGGATTTTTGCCATCCTGACCAGAGTGAGATGATATCTCAGGGAGGTTTTGATTTGCATTTCCCTGATGGCTAAGGATGTGGAACATTTTTAAGATATTTATTAGACCTTTCAATTTCTTTTTTTTAATTATTATTATTTATTCAATTGTGTGTGTGTGTGTGTGTGTGTGTGTGTGTGTGTGTGTGTGTGTGTGTAGAACCACGGACAAATTCGGGAACCACCATGGACGCCTCCACCTCCTTCTTGTTTACTCTGCCCCAGGATTCACAGGCTCCGCCCTACCAGGACCAGGAATGCAGGCAGCCCCCGCTTCTGCCTGGCATCTATACGTGGGGTCTAGGATTCGAACTCAGTACCTTCCGCCTGCAAGGCAAAGGCCTAACTCCTGAACCACCTCTCCAGCCCCAGACCTTTCAATTCCTTGGTGTTTAGTTTTCTAAGTTCTTTCTGCACTCTGCATAATAGAGCTCTATCAGATATGTGGTTAGTGAAGATTTTCTTCCATTCTGTGGGTTGCCTTTGTGCTTACAATCTGTTTGTCTGAAAAGAAGCTCTTTAATTTCATGAGATCCCATCTGTTGAGTGCTGGTTGTGCTAACTGTACTATTGGATTTCCAATTAGGAAATGTTGGCCTAGCACAATCAGCTCCAGGGAGTTCCCTACCCTTTAAACTAAAGTTTTTATAATCTCTGGCCTTATGTTGAGGTCATTTGGAATTAAGTCTTGTACATGGTGACAAATACGGGTTGAAATTTAATCTTCTGCATGTGGACATCCAGTTTTGCCAGCACCATTTGTTGAAGATGCTGTTCTTTTTCCATTGGATTTTTTGGGTCCCTTTGTCAAAGATCAGATGGCTATAGTTGTGTGTGCTTATATCTGGGTTTTCAACCCTTATCCATTGATCTGTGTGTCTATTTTGGAGCCAGTGCCAGGCTGTTTTTAGAACTATGGATTTGTAGTATAGATTAAGGTTTTGTATGCAGTGTTTTTGTTACTCAGGATTTCCTTTGCTATCCTGTGTCTTTTGTGCCTCCACATGAATTTTGAGATTGTTTGATCAACCTCTTTAAAGAATTGCTTTGGGATTTTGGTATAGCATTGAATCTGCATATTGCCTTTGGTAGGATAGTCATTTTTATGATGTTGATTCTTCCAATTCAGGAACATGGGAGGTCTTTCCATGTTCTGGTGTCTTCTGCAATTTCTTTCTTTAGGGTTTAAAGTTTTCATTGTAAAGGTCTCTTACTTCCTTGGCTAGGTTTGTACAAAGTTATTTCATTTTTTGGTGGGGGCCATAGTAAATGGGATTGTTTCTCTCAGGGCTTTTCCCCTTCTTTCATTCTGGGCATATAGGAAGATCACTGATTTTCATATGTTTATTTTGTATGCTATTGAACTCTTGTATTAGTTCCAGGAGCTTCCTGATGGAGTTTTTGGGATCACTCAGGTATAAGATCATGTTATCTGCAAAGAGAGATAACTTGACTTCTTCCTTGCCAATTTAAATCCCTTTTATCTCCCTTTCTTGTTTTATAGCTTCAGCTAGGACTTCAAGTACAATATTGAATAGAAGTGGTAAGAGTGGACAGCCTTGTCTTGTTCCTGATCGAAGTTCAACACTTCAAATTTTTCCCCATTGACATAATCCTTGGTGTTTGTTTGTTGTATATATATTAGTTATCGAAAGCTCACAGTGATCATAGAGAGCTAGGAACACAATGAGTTCTTTCTCACCACTATGAGCTCAATATGACCACTATGAGTTATTACCACTGTGAGTTCTCTGTGATCACTGTGATCTGTGATGGCTGTGTGTTCTTTGTTAACACTCTGAGCTATGACCACTGTGAGCTCTCTAGAATGGTTATGAGTACTCTAGAACACTATGGGATATGACCACAGTGATTTATGATAACTGTTTGATCTCTCTGACGACTTTGAGGTCTGTATAAGTTTTCTGAGCTCTCTATACCCTTTCTGAGCTAGGATCACTATGAGCTCTATATGACAACTTTTATCTCTCTATAATGCCTGTCACCTCTCTCTGACTACTTTCATCTTTCTAAGACCACGGTAAAACCTCTATGATCACTGTGAGCTTACAATGACTACTATGAGCTTCACCTACAGTGAGGTCTTAGTGACCACCGTGAGCTATGAAAACTGTGAGCTCCTTATGACCACTATTAGCCATGATTACTGTAAACTATGACCACTGTGAGCTCTCAATGACTACTGTAAGCTCTCTATAACCACGTTGATCTCTGACCACTGTGAGCTCTTTATGACCGTTATGAATTATGACCACTGTCAAGTCTTTATGGCCCCTATGAGCCATGACTGATGTGAGCTCTGACCATTATGAGCTATGACTACTTTGAACTCTTTATGACCACTTTAAACTGTGGCCACTGTGAGCTCACAATGACCCCTATGAGCTATGACCACTGAGAGATCTCTATGACAACTATAAGCTCTTTAAGACCACTATGAGCTATGACTACTGTGAGCATTCTATGACTACTAGTATTTATGATCACTGTGAGATCTCTATGACCACTATGAGGTATGAGAACCATGAGCTATTGTTGACTGCTGTGTGCTCCCTATAACCATTGGGAGCTCTCTATGACCACTAGGAACTTTTTAGCACCACTATGAGATATAACAACTATGAGCTGACTATGACCACTATGAGCTCTTTGTGACAACTGGGACCTATGGTCCTGTGAGCTATAATGAATATGAGCTCTTATAACAATTGTAAGCTCTCTTTGGCCACTGTGAGCTCTATATAACCACTATGAGCTCTCTATGATCACTGTAAGCTATGAACACTGTGAGCTCTCTATGACCACTATTATCTCTGTCTGACCACTATAATCTCTCTATGACCACTATAAGCTCTCCTATGACCATTGAAACTTGCTTTGACCACTGTGAATGCTCTATTAGCACTATGATCTATGACGACTGTGGTCTATCAATGACCATCATAAGCTGTGACCACTGTGATCTTTTTATAACCACTATGAGCTGTTGCCACTGGTAGCTCTCTTTGACCACTATGATCTATGACCATTGTAATTCTCTGACAATTATTTAGCTCTATGTATATGACACTGGGCATTCTCTATGACTACTGTGACCTGTCTTTGACCACTGTGAGCTCTCTGTGATGATTGTGAGCTCTCTATGACCACCATGAGCTCTATATGACCACTCTGAGCTCTGTATTACTACTACAAGGTCTCATTAATCACTATGAGCTATGAACACTATTAGCTTTCTATGATATCTGGCGAGCTATGGCCACTATGAGATCTCTATGGCAACTGTGAGAATTCTATGACCACTCTGCCCTACCTCTGATCCCTTTCAACTCTCTATGATCATGGCGAGCTCTGTATGATCACTCTAAACTTTCTATGGCGAATGTAAGCTATGACTATTGTGAGCTCTTTATGATGTTTATGAATTCTTTATGTCCACTATGAGCTATGACCACTGTGACATCTCTATGATCATTGTCAGCTCTCTATGACCAGTATGAGACATCTATGACCCCTGTGTGCTCTCTATGATCACTGTAGCTTTCTATGAGTAATATAGCCTATGACCACTCTGAGCTCTCTGTGACCACTAAAAGCCATGGCCACTGTGAACACTCTATGAATACTATGTGGTATGACCATTTGGAACTCTCTATATCCATTATGAGCTCTGTATGACACTGTGAGCTATGACCACTGTGAGCTCTCTATGACCAGCATGAGCTTCCTATGACAACCATGAGCTGTTTATGAACACTTGTGAGCTTTATATGACCTCTGAGTGCTCTCTTTGACAACTCTGAGCACCATATAACTACTGTGAGCTCTCTACAACCAGTACAAAGCTCTCTACCACCTCTATGAGATATGACCACTGAAGCTCTCCATGAGCACTGTGAGTGATGACCACTCTAAACTCTCTTTGACCACAATGAGCTGTTTATTGCAACTATGATCTCTCCATGACCACTATGAGCTATGATGACTGTGAGCTGTCATTGTCAATCATAAGCTCTTTAATACCACTGAACTATAACAACTGTGAGTCTTTTTGCCCAGTGTGAGCTATGGCCATTTGGACCTCTATATGGCCACTATGAGCTCTCTAACCTCTATGAACTCTCTATGAATGCTGTGAGCTAAGATAACAGTGACCTTCCAAAAAACAGTATGTGCTCTGAACCCAGTGAACTCTTTATGATGACTGTGAGCTCTCCATGACCACTATGAGCTATGAAAACTATAAGTTGTTTATCAATTATGAGCTCTCTAATACCACTGTGAGCTATGAAAACTGAGCTGTCTATGACTACTATGAGCTATGGCCACTTTTACCTCTCTATGACCACTGTGAGCTCTATATGCCTAAAGTTGCTTGCTATAAACAATAAGATCTATGAAGACTGTGAGCTCTTTATGATCAGTATGATCTTTTACCACTGTGTGCTGTCTCTGCTATGGGCTAAGACCATTGTGAGTTCTCTATGACAACTGAGAGCTCTCTCTGACTACTAGTTTATATGATCACTGTTTGATCTCTATGACACTTTTGAGATATGACCACTGTGTACTCTCATTGTTCATTATAAGTTCTCAATGACCACTGTGAACTGTGACCACTGTGACCTCTCTATGACCCCTAAGATCTATGACCATTCAGAGCTTTCTATAACCATTATAAGCTCTCTATGCCAACTATGACCTATGACGACTGTAAGATATCCATGACTACTATTAGCTTTGACTATTGTGAGCTCTCTATTGTGGCACTGTTGATTCAGGGAGGCTCTAGCCCTGGCTCCCAGGAGGTCTGGTTATAGGCAAATCCAGACAAGTATGAACATGCCCTGAACATCTCCCAATAGAGAAACCATAGGGGTGGAGGGATGAACAATCAATGGGAAGAAGGGAAGAACAACCAATGGGCAGTTGGGAAAAACCCATGGGAAATAGGGATGAACAACCAATGGGAAGTGGCCATCTAATCTGCCTCTGCAATGGAAACTAGTAAACAGCTAATTGATTGGTGGCTTCCCCCCGCCAAGTGGAGAAATGGCCACATTTGATTGGATGCCTGTCCCTATATAACCTCAAGCAATTTCTGAAATAAATGAGTCTGCAGCAAACTCGTCCTCTGCCTGCTGCTTCTCGCCTGACTCCCAGGACCTTAGGTGAGGAGCCTGCACCTACTTGTCCCCTTGCCTCGAGCCCTGAGGCTCCTGCCATTTCCCCTCCTTTCCCAGGCTGGCCTGTTGGGGATTTGGCAACACTCCATGATGATTATGAGTTCTCTATCATCAGTATGAGCTATGACCAATGTGAGTGCTCTATGACCACTATGAGATATGACAACTGTGAGCACTCTATGACCACTAGGAGCACTTTATGACCACTCTGGGCTCTCCATGACCACTAAGAGCTCTCTATGACCATTATGAGTTCTGTTTAACAACTATGCTGACTACTGTGAGCTTTTTATGACCATTATGGGCTATGACCTCTGTTAGTTCTTTTTGACCACTATGAGGTATGACTATTGTGAGCTCTCTATGACCACTGTGATCTCTCACTGTTCAGTATGTTACTACTATGAGCTCTCTATGACAACTGTGGGCTCTCTGACCACTGTGAGCTCTCTATGACATTTGTGAGCTCTCTATTGCCACTGTGAGCTCTCTGAGACCACAATGAGCTATGACAACTGTTATCTCTCCATGTCCATAATCAGCTCTCATTGACCACTCTGAGTTATGGCCATTGTGAGCTCTCTGAGACCACTATGAACTATAACAACTGTTATCTCTCAATGTCCACAATTAACTCTCATTTACCTTTCTGAGCTATGGCCATTCTGAGCTCTCAATGACCACTGTTACCTCTTTATGGTCACTATGAGCTATGGGCACTGTGAGTTCTCTGTGGCCACTTAGAGTTAGCTTTGAACACTGTGAGCTCTCTATGACCACTATAGCTTTCTATGAGTAATATGACTTAACATCTCTGTGAGCTTTTTCTGACCACTATGATCTATGACCACTATCAGCTCTCTTTCATCACTGTGAGCTGGGATCATTATGAATTCTCTGTGACCTATGAGGTAAGACCACTGTGTCAGCTCTATGACCATTATGATCTACAATGAATGTGAGTTCTCATTATCCATTATGAGCTCTCAATGTTCACTTTGACTTGTGACCACTGTGAACTCTCTATGATGATGAATATCTATGACAACAGTAAGTTGTCCGTGACCAGTATAACTTCTCTATGAGCATTATGATCTATGACCACCGTGAGTTCTCTTTCACCACTGAGTTATGACCACTGTGAAATCTCCATGATCGCTATGAGCTCTCTATTGTGAGTTCTCTAGATTCACTATTTACTATAACCACTTTGAACTTTCTTTGACCACTGTGAGCTCTCTAAGAGCACTATGATCTATGACCATAGTGAGGTCTCTCACAACTATCAGCTATGACAATTTCAAGCCCTCTGTGATGATTTTGATTTCTCTATGACTACTGTAAGCTATAACCACTGTGAGCTCTCCATGAGAACTACAAACTATGAACACTTTGAGATCTCTATGACCACTATGAGTTATGGCCACGAATTCTTTATGACCAATGTGAGCTATGAGCATTATGAGCCCTCTTATGACCACTATGAGCTTCTACCTCTACGATCACTTTATGGTAACTGTGTGCTCTCTATGACCAAAGAGAGTTCTCTGTTACCACTGTGCGGTCTCTTTGACCACTGGGGTCTCTGCATGACAACTATGAAGTGTTTATGATGACTGTGAGCTCTGTATGATCCTTGTGAGCTCTTTATGAGCCCTGTAAGTTCTCATAACCACTGTGATTTCTCTGTGACCAATGTGAGCTATGACCACAATGAGTTCTTTATGACCACTGTGAGCTCTGACCAGTATGAGCTCTGTAGGACCACTTTGAACTATGAGCACTATGAGCTCTCTATGACAACTGTGACCTATAGCTACTATGAGCTCTCTGTGACAAATGTGAGCTATAACCATAATAACTCTCTATGATCTCTGTGAACTCTCTATGACTACTGTGTCATTTCTATGAACACTTTGAGCTCTCTATGACCACTGTGAACACTCTATGACCACTGTGATCTCTCCATGACCACTGTGAGCTATGACCACTGTGAGCTCTCTGTGACCACTGTGAGCTGTAAACACTATGAGCATTTTATGATGACTGTGTGCTCTCTATGACCACTGTGGGTTCTCCATGACCACATTGAGATGTGACTTCTATGACCTCTCTATCAGAACTAAGAGCTATGACCACTATGAGTTCTCTATCACCAGACTGAGCTAGGACCACTATAAGCTCTCCATGAAAACTGTGAATTCTCTATGGCTACTGTGAACACTATGACCATTGTGAGCTCTCTAGGATGACTGTTAATTCTCTATGACCACTGAGAACTCTCTATGTACCCTATTGCAGGGTGCCATGACCAGCATGCTTACCTAGCAATACTGATAGATTACCAGAGTGGGATCAACAAGAATTAAGTCAGGGTGGGTCAAGAGGGGATCTTGGAAAAGCTGAAAAACCAAGTCAAGTTTATTATGGCACTTAATCCCTTATATAACATGAAACAGGGGGAGAAGTCTGTACACCATGCAGAGTGATGACATCAATAGTGACAGACTGCAGGTGCAAAGTCCACATCAGGTGGGACCTTCACCAACAATACAGTCCTGCCTATCCTAAGATATTTTAATGGGTCCTAATGGCCCCATACAGGGTAGAGAAAGAACAGGTCAAGAACATGATGTTATGATTACTGATTTACATATGTTAATCAATGTCCAGTTGGCTTCCAAAGAACAGGTAGGAATATGTAAAAGACACCTCTTCCTTTGAATTCAATTTGAGAGAGGACAAGATCCATCCTTGTTCCTTGTGGGAAGGTCAAAGGAGTCAGCCTATGACATAGGTGGGCATCTGTGCTGACATAAGCATAGAGCTATGCTGGAGTAGGAGGCACACTGCAACTGAGACCACAAGGGATGCCCTTGGTTCTTTTTTTTTTTTTAATTTTTTTTTTATTATTATTATTTATTATTCAACTGTGCGCATATGCGTGTGTATGTGTGTGCGCGTGTGTGTCTGTGTGTCTGTGTATATGTAGAACCACGGACGAATTCGCGAACCACTATGGACGCCTCCACCTCCTTCTGCCCCGGGATTCACAGGCTCCGCCCTACCAGGACCAGAAGCGCAGGCCGCCCCCGCTTCCGCCTGGCGTCTATACATGGGATCTGGGATCCGAACTCGGGACCTTCCGCCTGCAAGGCGGAGGCTTAACCCCTGAGCCACCTCTCCAGCCCCCCCTTGGTTCTTGATACCAATTGGATGAGCCTCAATCTTTTCCCAGTCGCATTCTGTGTTAATTAGGTGACAATGTAAGGTATCTTTAACCTTTAAACTCTGTACCTTTGCTCCCATGATCGCCATGATCTGTGTTAACAAGTCTGTTTTTGTAAGTCCTGATCAATGTGTAGCTGAGTTCTCAAAATATCAGAAATATCCTTTCTATGGCTGTGATATAATAAGCCATGTATATGCTATGTACTAAAGACAGAGTGCTAGTGGCAGCAGCAATCAAAGCTTCAATTATGCTGGCAATAATAATCATATTTACTCTCTTGGGCTTCACTAACTGTTAGTTCCTTAAACAATTGTTCCCTTATTTTATCAAACCAAGGTTTAGAAATTTTTCTAGATGTAGACACATTTAGGGTTTGCATAAAAATACCTCGTTGGGCTGGAGAGGTGGCTCAGGGGTTAAGCCTCTGCCTTGCAACCGGAAGGTCCCGAGTTCTGATCCTAGGCCCACGTGTAGATGCCAGGCAGAAGTGGGGGCGGCCTGCGTTTCTGGTCCTGGTAGGGCGGAGCTTGTGAATCCCAGGGCAGAGTAAACAAGGAGGTGGAGGCGTCCATGGTGGTTCCCGAATTCGTCCATGGTTCTACACACACATACTCATACAAACACACGCACACACATGCATACACGTACAATTTAATAAATAATAAATAATAAAAAAATTTTAAAAAAGAATACCTCCTTAGCATCAAGCGTTGGAGAAGTACAATTGGCAAGCAAACAACTCTCGCAATCAATTGAGTGCACCCCACCTTCAAACCTTTACAAGGAACAGGGGGAGTCCACACAAGAACTCACTCTAAAAATTGAGAATGTCCCCATAAAGCCTGAGGCAAACAGGTATCCTTTCAACACACATTGGCTGTCTCTGATTGTTGTGGCCAATTTCCATAATTCAGTTTGTGCATATATCCTACTGAATCCTTTATTGAAAGTCACCTTTTGAATTTTAGTATTTGGCAGTTCAGGTACTGACCTGTCCAGAACTGAGTCCATTGAGCCCTGTCCATTGACTGAGTCTGTGATTCATATGTGTGGTTAGCCACACACACAGCTCACACCATACAATTTCTCACATTTTGATTTGTTCTTACAGTTGGATTTGTAGCATATCTGTAAGGAATCTTCTCATAGGCCATGCTTTCCACAGCAGAAAAATTAAACCAGGTACCTCTGGCTGCTCTCCTGCAGGTGACACTTAGATGAACTTGTGCAACTTGCAATCATCTGATTTCTGTATTCAAGTCTCCCCAGAACTGCAAAAGGTTAGAGCTCACAGCAACTTCTCCTCTTTCCCCCATTGCATCATGCACTATTAGTGGGTCAGGATTACAGGTCGCAGAATTTGTAGGAAGGAAAAAAAGCAAGGTCAGGAGCCCAAGGAAGAGGTGCTTTGGCATCATCGGTTGTTGGGTTTCTCATACCAGTCGCTCCCCTTCATGTATCAGGTTTTCCATTTGGGTCTATGTAGGACGGTGTTCCTGTAATATTCTCCTTCTCTTCCTCTCTGTCAGTCTCAGTCCTTTCATTTGCTCAGGAAGAGACTTCATTTGCTTTCATTGGTCATGTTTGCCATTCAGGAATCCAAAGAAGTGACCCTGATGGTGGAAAAACCCAAGGATACCCACGACTCCAGTGGAGCACTGGGTCCAGTTAGGACTGAAGGTGTATGTCAAAGGTATTCTGCTGCTGTAAAGTCATCTTTTCCTAAATTTAATAAGATTAATGTGAATAAAAAAGAAGAAGGAATACTGTGAGGTGAATCCATAGAGGTCCTCTCCCCTTCCTTTATTTTTAAATAGCACTAATCATGTAATTAGCATGCTTAACAGATCTTTGTCATTGAGAATTATAGGGAATTGTATGAGAAATATATTTTTCAGTAAAATGAACAAAAGCACCATTTTCTTTGTCCAGGATCTGTGGACAATCTAAAAGGCAAACAAATTTAAGAGTAGGATGGTCCTGTCTAACAGTCTGTGTTTTTTAATTGTATAACAGTAGACACAGCATACCTTGAATTAGAAAAAAATATTAACAAGTAGTAACCAAATATATGATGTATACTTTATATTATTTGGCAAAAATTATTTTGATGAGGAATAATCTATTTACCTTTTAAGTTTACTTGAGTGACTAGAAATAAAATTAATTACATTTTAATTATAACAAGACCAATTAAAACAAAAGTTATATTACAACATTATTAAGTATGGTAAAGTATATCTATAACTTTAATGTTTAGGAGACAAACGTAGGAGAAGCCTTGCTACGGTTTGTACAGGGAATTTTAAAGTTACTTTGAAATGTACAGTTAAATCTGTCTTAAAAGGCAACAATGGCAAAAAAGGATAAAGAATTAATTAAAATGAACCAAGATTAGTTTATCTTATTAAACATTGTTATATAAAAAATCATAAAGAAATTTAGTGAATTATAATGCAATTTGAAAACTCAACATGATCACATTAGGGAACTAGAAGTCTACCTGTACTATTTGTAAACACTTTTACTCTGAAATAACAAAGTTAATTATTAATTATATTTCAACCATCAATAACTGCTATAATTAATAATATAATTAATCATTAATACTATTATAATTATGACTTAAGCCCTCATTTGGGATTAATTTGAAGTATCAGGGCCCAAAATGTTTTCACAGACAAGGAAAGGCATCAGATTCCAGTCTCCAAACTAAAAACAACAAACCATTTTTATAAAGATACAATTTATCTTTTCCATTTAACGTCTCCCAGAACTTAAAATATAGGGTTACTACCATCTGAGGTAGAACATATTTACTATTGTCTATAGTTTGTACATTCATACAGATATCTGAGGTAGATCCCCTCCAAAACATCGGATAAATGTTTTTAGCACTCTTGCTATTAATTAGAGTATAAGGGAGATCAAATTTATCCTGGGGAACATAATTTTCTTTTCTAAGCACTGTGTAGGACATTCTCTCTGAATATTTTGGAGCTATAATGAGTCTTGTACAGTGTACAGACAGTTGAAGATCACTACATAAATTTTGTAAGGTCTCTTTATATATACAAACTTTTGACACAACTGGGTGAAGATATTAGCCATCCTTTGGGGCAGTACTTTCCTCAGTTTCTCATTGTAGAAGGGCAGTATTTTGTTGAGGTCTGGTGGAGAGTCTCATATCTCTTAATTTCATATTAGTGCTCCATAGAGACTATGACCAACATGTCTATACCTGTGTCCAAAAGGCCAGATAATTGTCTCCTCCCTCTGACATTTAAGGAAAGAATGGACCGCTCCTTTTTTTCAAGGACTTTAGCCAGTATCTCTGAAGATCCAAATCCTCGGGTGATTGTAGGCACTGGTTGTAATTGTTTTCCATTAATTTTGTGAGAGGTGTTAATGTTTGAGCAACTTTTTTCTATCTCACCCACATTAAATATTTTAAAAGGCAAGGAGGCCAAAACCATAATTTTTTCTTCATATTCAGCACCAATTACTTTTGAATAGACAATTGAACTTTTAATATTAGGGTATTTCTTCCTAGACTCAATCAAGGAAAGCCTCTTGGTAGGGGGTTTCAAGCCTGAGTGGGAATCCCAAAAACTTGTTTAGATGTCAACAAGGTTCTAGGGACAAGGCCTGTACTACCGGGGTATTCCTGGTGAGATTAGATATGTATTTTAGGCCTAATTACAAATAAAAGTATGTTAATATACTTTAGCTTTTAAAATTATTATTATAATATAACTTCTTGTGTATCTATAACTTTATATTTAAAAGAAATAGAGTTGGGCTTTCTTAGGCAATTGTGTAGAACATATACATTAATATATAATCACTTATAAATGAATACCTTGAAATCTAAGATATTGTAAGTTTCAATTTACCTATTTATCTTAAACATCTAAATATTCTTTAGAATGAAGTATATAGATGAATTATAACAAAAGTTCAGTAAAAGTTCTTTTAACTTTGTAGAGATAAAGACATTAAATATTGAATAAACTAACAGCATATGGTCACAGGAGAATACCTGTATGTCTGTGGTTAGACAAGCAATCTTTAAAAAATACAACCTCAGCAGCTATAATACTGAGTAGAACTTCCTCCAAATCCATTAGCTACATTGTTGTATAGAGCCTTCATTGGTCTATTAATCTGTTTTTAACCTTCTAATATTCATTGCAAGAAACTTCCCAGTATCTGTAGGTTATCTTCAAAAATTTGTCTTTTAAAAATTTTGAACTATCCTAAAAAATTATTAACTAACGTTATAATTGTTGCAGGAAATAGCCTCATGCCAAATGTTACAGGACTCATGAAAAGCAGGCAGCTGAAAAGAACTCGTGGAATCCATGAGAAACAGGCATGGAACTAGAAATGGCACTAGAGTGCCACCAAGGGCTACATCAAAGATGGCTGCCAGGGCAAGCCTGGGACATTGACTTGTTTCTCATTGGTTAACTCCCATTGGGCCTAACCCAGTTGCTCCTGGTCCCAGGAAGGATAGAGAACAGGTTGTTTGTTTGATATGGGAGCTCGTCTCTATAATCCCTTCATAGAGATGTTGGCCATCTTATCTCTGGGAGGATTGGAGTCAGTTCCTCAGCAAGGGTGTTCCTTCAGGAAGATTCTAGCCATAGGTGATGGCTTTCAGGAATTCTAGGACCTTTTAGAAGACCTTAGAGACCCATCTCAGCATAATTTAATCTAATCCTGCCTCAATTTAAGAGATTGTTATTTCTTTATGACTAACTGTAATTGTTAATTTATAAATAACCTTATAACATTATGAATGAAAGGTACCTGGATAAAAGTAATCATCTTAGCTACGGGTTAGAAATGTGTAATACAGCAAGCACAAATTAGAAAAATTAAGATTCTAAGTATAATGTTACAGGGTATCTCAACAGGGGAAATTAATGAAAATTTTTTTCTACATATATTATTGATTAGCAGAATAGTAAATCTTAATTGTAATTACAAGGCAAAAATTGTTAAACCACACTTTTTAGTATGAAGTTTCATTACCTTTTGTAGGGACAACTGTCATGTATGAAGTAATCAGACATAACCATTTTATGTATACCCAGGACATGAGGAGGTCTGATCTTAAAACTTTATAAGTACATTATACAACATAGCATTTAAAATTTAAGAGAGTAAGCTTATACTATGGCAATAGAAACATTTAGATATTCTCATATCTCATCACAAGGAGAATGAAGAAATTCCAATGAAATTTTTAGAATACAATTATATTTTCCTGGTTGCTAGATTTGATGGGGCAAAATTCTGCAAAAGAAATCAGAGAGGTGAGCAAGTTCAATCAAGCAGTATCATAGTGGTTTTGTCACACAATAGCATTTTCATTTGTAGCCCTATTAAAGATAAAAACCAAGTGAGATAACCTTTCATGAAAGAAAACTTACAATCTATCAAAAAAAAAGTTGTGCTCGATTTAAAACTTAAGTAGTTAAGGCCTTAGATGTTATTAAAATTATTTGTTCTTATTTTAAGTATGCATATCTGTGTTTAAGAAAAAGGGCATTCCATAATTGAGAAACAGGAATGAAAAAAATTTAAATGCCCACAGCTTTGTTACTTTAAATTGCAAGACACACAACATGAAACACAGAACACATAAACATACAATCACATGAACGATATACAATTTACTGGTAATTATCTTAAAATTATCCTTGAAATCTTCATCAAATGTGGATTAAAACTTAAAAGTGCAGCAGCTCAGTGTAATTATGAAAAATATTATTGAAAACAGATTAAACCTTAAAATTTAGTAGCAAATGAATTTTAGCAGCAGATGAGTTTTTATTTCTCCAAAAATCAATCTGTTAACATTCCCACAAGTATCATTTGCATTTTCAAAGGCCAATGGTTTTGCATTTTTGTTTCCCTAGTTGAGATCCTCCTGCCCACAGCCACAGAAGCAAAGGTTTTTTAGTTTTCCTGAAGCAGCAGCTGTTTTTTCATAATTTAAGAATTACCAGGATGGGGGCTGGAGAGGTAGCTCAGGGGTTAAGCCTCTGCCTTGCAGGTAGAGGATCCTGACTTTGGATCCTAGACCCCATATATAGACAATGGGTGGAAGCGGTGGTGGCCTGTGTTTCTGGTCCTGGTAAGGCAGAGCCTGTGAATACCCAGGCAGACTAAACAAGGAGAAGGTGGAGGGAGTCCATAGCGGTTCCCAAATTTTCTCATGGTTCTACACACACACACACACACACACACGCGCACACATACACAATTGAATAATAATAAAAACAAAGAATTGACAAGAGGAACAATTTCTAGTCCTCTTATTTTTCTCTGATCTACATGAACCCAAATTCTAGGATTTAAATTCCCTTCACTAAAAGAGGCCTGTAAGTTTGTAAAAGATTTGAAAACTTTAGCCTTTGTTTTTTTTCTACATTTATTTTTCCGCCTTTAACATGTGTTCAAACATTTCATTTTTAGCAAAGATATTCTGTTCTTTGCTACATATCCCATTACTTTTAAACTTCTTGATTAATTCCTTCAACACAAAATACACTTTAACTTGTATCCCACAGTCCCTCCTTTGAAGCTTCCTCCTTTAACCAATTAAATTCTCCCATACTGTGGCCCCATGTCAGGAGTATCAAATTCAGGGTCCTATGACCACCACACTTACTTTGCAATCCTGATAGATTACCAGAGTGGGATCAACAAGAATTAAGCCAGGCTTAGTCAAGAGGGGATCTTGGAAAAGCTGAGAAACCAAGTCAAGTTTATTATGGAACATAATCCATTATATACCATGAAACAGGGGGAGAAGTCTGTACACTATGCAGTGATGACATCAATAGTGACAGACGGCAGGTGCAAAATCCACATCAGGTGGGACCACCAATACAGCCCTGCCAATCCTTGGATATGTTAATAGGCCCTAATGGCCCCATATAGGGTGGAGAAAGGACAGGTCAGGAACATGGTGCTACTATTATAATCATAAAGCTCTGTGCTGTCCCTTTACATATGCTAATCAATGTCTAGATGGCTTCCAAAGAACAGGAAGGAATATGTAAAAAACACCTCTGCTCTTGAACCAAATTTGAGAGAGGACAAAATCTATCCCTGCCCCTTTAGGGTAAGTCAATGGAATCAGCCTATGACTATATCACATAGGCTGGCATCTATGATGACATAGGCATAGAGCTATGCTAGAATAGGAAGTACACTGCAGCTGAGACCACAATGGATGTCCTTGGCATCTATCTTCAAGAAATGAAAATTTCGATTTTGAGCATTCCCTAAACCCTGTGAGCTCTCCGTGATCACTGTGAACTCTTTATGACCATTTTCTCCTCTCTATGATCTCTTTCAACTATGACCACTGTGAATTCTGTATGATCAGTGTGAGGTCTCTATGACCACTGTCATCTCTCCAGGACTACCGCTTCTACTCTATGACTACTGTAAGCTCTCTATCATCACTTTAAACTAAGAGCACTATGAGGGCTCCATGACAATTGTGAGATATGACCACAAGGAACTCTCTATGACCACTGTGAGCTCTCTGTGACCACTGTGAGCTCTTCGTGACCATTGTAAACAGTCAATTATGAACTTTCTATGAACACTGTAAGCTCTCAATGACCAATGTGAACTCTTTATGAATACAATGAACTCTCTATGATGATTGTGAGCTCTCTATGACCAAAGTGCGCTCTCAGACCACTATAAGCTATGACCACTGTGAGATCTTTGTGAGCAGAATGATGTCCGTTAACCATTATGAGCTCTTTATGAGCACTGTGAGCAATGAACACTATGAGCTCTCTATGATCACTGTGAAATCTCTATGACCACTATGTCTTCTCCAAGAAATCTTTGACCTCTCTATAACCACTATGATTATTCCATGACCATTGTGAGCTCTCTATGAGCACTGTTATCGCTCTCTGATAACTGTGAATAGTCTATAACCACTGCAAGCCCTGTATTATCATTGGGAGGTATGACCACTGTGAAGTCTCTATGACCCCTATGTGTAATAATCACTATGAACTCTCTATGACCCTATAAGTTATGACCATGGTGAACTCTCTATGACCACTATGCCACTGTGAGCTGTGTATGGCTACTATAAACTATGACCAATATTAGCTTTCTGTGACTCTATGAGCTATGACAACTATGAATTCTTTATGACCTCTGTAAGCTATAGTCATAGATCAGTTGGTTATAAGAAGCCATAGTGGTCATAAAGAACTCACAGTGGTCATAGAGGCCTCACGGTGTTCATAAAGAGCTCACAGTGATCATAGATCACAGTGGTCATAGGGAGCTCATAGTGTTCATAGATCATATAGCTAATAGAGAACTCCCAATGGTCAAAGAGAGCTCACAGTGGTCATAGATCACAGTGGTCATAGATAGTTAACAGTTGTCATAGAGAGATCACAGTGGTTATAGAGAATTCACAGTGTTCAAAGTGAGCTCACAGTGTTCATAGATAGTTCACTGTTGTCATAGAGAGCTCATAGTCATCATAGAGGATCACAGTAGTCATAGCTCTTAGTAGACATAGAGAGCTCATAGTAGCCACAGCTCACAATTTTCATAGAGACTCATAATGGTCATAGAGAATGCATAGTAATAATACGTCATGGTCATAGAAAGCTCAGAGTGGTCAAAGCTCAAAGTGGTCATAGAAAGCTCAGAGTGGTGATCGGTCATACTGCTCATAGAAAACTCACAGTGTTTACAGAGAGCTCACAATGTTCATAGCTCACAGAGGTCTTAGACAGCATGTAGTAGTCATAGCCTATAGTGGTCATAGATAGGTGTATGAGTCAGGCTTCTCTGAAGAAACAGAATATATAGAATGTAATATATAATGTATATATATACGTTTATTAAAAATAACTCAAAATAAAAATAGTGTTCTTCAAGTTAGCCACCGGCAACAGCCTCTTTCCTGGCTGGAATGTTCTACAAAACCAAAAGATCCCAAGAAGTTCCCACCCCTTTGCTCCTCTAGAGGATTGAAGATGATGATGGGTTCCAACATCAATAAAGAATAGCTGGGCTCAAACGTTGGCAATAAACAGTGACCACTGTGAGCTCTCTATAGTCACTGTGAGCTCTTTATGGCTACTATAAGCTACGACAACTGTGATCTCTCTATGAATTACTATGAGCTATGACCACTGTAAACTCTCTGTGGCTACTATGAGTTTTCTATGACCACTGTGTACTATGACCATTATGAACCCTCTATGATTTTTGTGAGCTATGATAACTATGAGCTCTCTATGACCCTTGTGACCTTCTCTGTGACCACTTTGAGCTCACTATGAACACTGTTAGCTCTATATGACCACTGTGAGCTATTACTAAGGTCACTCCTCTGTGACCACTTTGAGCTCTACGATACTATGACTTATGTTTGACCATTATGAGCTATGACGATTATGTGCTTTCCATGGGAACAGTGAGTTCTCTATGACCACTGTGACCTCTCTATGACCACAGTAATCTCTCTATGATCACTATGAGTTATAAGGACTGTAAGCTTTCTATGACCACTGTGAGCTATGATCATTATGAGCTCTCTATGATCACCCTGATCTATGAAAACTATGCTCTTTCTGTCACCATTATGAGCTATTACCGTCATGAGCTCTCTATGACCAGTGTGAGCTATGACCATTGTGAATACTCTGCCACCACTATGAACTGTGAGCACTTTGACTACTTAGAGGTATGAAAACTGTGAGTTCTCTATGACTATGTGAGTTATGACCACTGTGAGCTCTCTAGTACCACTATGAGGTCTCTATGACTACTATGAGCTATAACCATTATGAGCTCTCTATTATCTCTATGACAACCATGAGCTCCCTATGACAACTGTGAACTCTGTATGTCCATTGTGACCTCTCTGTGACCACCTTGATATCTGTATGACCACTGTGCCCTCTCTATGACAACTGTGCGCTCTCTATAAAACTATGTTCTATAACCACTGTGAGGTCTTATGACCACTATGGCTTATTACTACTATGAACTCTCTATGTCCTTTATGAGCTCTCCATTTCTACTATGATCTATGACCACTGTGACTTCTCTCTAAAGATTATGAGTTCTCTATGACCACTGTGAGCTATGACCACTGTCAACTCTCTATGACCACCATGTTCACTTTGAGCTCCCTGTGACCACATTGAGCTATGACTATTATGAGCTCTCTGAGACCACTATGAGCTATAACCTCTGTGAGCTTTCTATGACGACTATTAGCTATGACCACTGTGAGATCCATATGTCCAGTATGAGCTATGAGCACTGTGAGCTCTCTAAAGACACTATGAGCTATGACCACTATGAGCTTACTGTGACCACTGTGAGCTCTCTAGGAGCACTATGACCTATGATCACTGTGAGTCATCTAGGACCACAGTGAGCTATTGCCACTGTGAGCACTCTAGGTACACTACGAGCTATCGATAACCACTGTGAGTTCTCTCTGATTGCTGTGAGCTATGACCACTGTGAGCTCTCTATGGCCACTATGAGTTATGACCACTGTGAGCTCTCTATGACCACTATGAACTATGAACACTATTAGTCCTCTATTTACACTATGAACTGCGACCACTTTGAGCACTGTCTGGCCATTATTAACTTTCTATGATGAGTATGAGCTGTGACTACTATGAGCTTGTAACACTTCTGTTAGCTTTCTATGTATAAACATTTTGAGCTTTCTATGACCACAGTGATTTGACAGCGCTGTGATCTCTCTATCAATTCTATGAGTAATAACTATTGTTAGCTCTCTAAAAGTATTATCGATTACTACTTTCAGGTATGACCATAGTGAACTCTCTTTGAACACGATGAGCTGTGACCACTGTGAGCTCTCTTTGACCACTGTGATCTATGACCATTATGAGCTCTCCATGTTCACTATGATCTCTCTATGACAACTGTGAGTTCCCTATGAGCACTGACTTCTCTATGTCCACTTTCACTCTCTGCGTCCACTTGGGGCTCTCTAGGACCACTGTGAGCTCTCTATGACCACTGTGAGATCTTAATGTCCATTATGAACTCTCTAGGACCACTGTGAGCTATGAAGACTGTGAGTTCTTTAGGATCGCAGTGAACTGTCTAGGAACACTATAAGCTATGAGAATGGTGACCTTTCTATGACCACTTTGAGCTCTCTCTGGCCACTGTGAACTCCTTATGTCCACTTTGAATTTTCTATGACCACGGAGAAGACTCTATGACTACTGTGACCTCATTATGAGCACTGTGTCATGTGAACACTGTGAGCTCTGTGTGATGAATATGCACTATGAGCACTGTGAATGCTCTATGACCATTGTGAGCTCTCTATGAAGAGCGTGACCTCTCTATGACAACTTTGATCACTGTATGAACATTGTGAGGGCACTATAATCATTTTGATCTTTCTATGAGCATAATGGCCTATGATCGCTGTGAGCTCTAGATGATGACTATGAGCTATGACCACTGTAATCTCTTTATGTCCATCTGTGAGCTCTATATGTCTGCTATGAACTGTGACCACTGTGACCTCTCTATGATCACTTTAAACCAAATGTGACCTCTATGAGCTCTCTAGGACCCATGTAGCTCCCTAGATAGCTACACTTTGAATGCTCTGTTACCACTGTGAGCTCTCTATTACCACTATGAGCTATGACCACTGTTAGTTCTCTTTGGCCACTTTGAGCTCTCTATGACAACTGTGAGCTCACTATGACCACTATGACCTATAAATACTGTGAGCCCTATGGGTACACTATGAGCTCTCTATGTCCACTAGTAACTATGACTACAATGAGGTCACTATGATTACCGTGAATTCCCTGTGACCATTGTGAGCTCTCTATAACAACTGTGAGCTCTCTAGGACCACTATGAGCTATGACTACTGTGAGCTCTCTAGAACCACTGTGAGCTATCTATGAGTATGGTGAATTCTCTTTGGCCATTATGAGTTCTCTATGATAACTGTGAGCTCTCTATAACCTCTGTGAACTCATTGTAACTATTACGATCAATGAGCACTGTGATCTGTCTGTGACAAATTTTTGCTCTCTATGACCACTGTGAACTTTATATGACCACTATGAGGTACGAGCACTGTGACCACTCTGTGACCACTATGACCTCTCTATGACCCCTTTGAACTATGACCACTGTGAACTCTTTATGAACACTTTGAGCCCTCTATAAACACTATGAGTTGTGACAACTGTGACCTCACTGTGACTACTTTGAGCTTAATGTAACCACTTGGAGCTCTCTAAGAACTCTGTAGCTCTATATTTGCCACATGATCTGTGACCACTGTGAATTCTCTATGATCACTATGAGCTGTGTACACTGTGAGATCTCTATGATCATTGTGACCTCTCCATGACCACTTGATCTCTCTATGCCCACATTGAGCTCTGAGCACTATGTCCTCTCTATGGTTACTATGAGTTATGACCTCTTGTGAGCTCTCTATGAACACTGTTAGCATTCTATGAGCATGACCATTCTGAACTCTCTATGAGCACTATAAGCCGATACTACTGTGAACAGTCTAGGTCCATTATGAGCTCCCTAATTCTACCATGACATATGACTACTGTGAGCTCTCTGTGAACACTATGAGTTCTTAATGGCCCCTTTGACCTTTGACCGCTGTGAGCTTTCTATGATCAGTATGAGCTCTGACTTCTGTGAGCTATCTATGACCACTACAAACTATGACCACTCTGAGCTCTCTATTGCCACTATGATATGTGACCAACTGTGAGCTGTCTATCAACACTATGAGCTATGACCACTCTGAGTTCTCTATAAGGATTATGAGTTCTCGATGAATACTTTGAGCTATGACCACTGTGAGCTCTCTATGGACACCGTGATCTCTCTATGACCACTATGATCTATGACTACTTTGAGCTGTCTATTACCACTATGAGCTATGAGCACTGAGTTCTCTATGACCACTGAGCTATAACCACTGAGTTCTCTATGAACTGTGACAACGTGAGCTCTCTATGACCACTGGTAGCTGTGACCACTGAGAGTTCTTTATAACCACTGTGAGCTATGACCATTGTGAGCTCTCTATGACCATTATTATCTGTGACCACTGTGTGCACTCTATCAATGCCATGAGCTATGACCACTGTGAGCTCTCTATGAAAACTATGAGCTCTCTAAGTCCTCTGTGAGCTAGGACCACTAGGATATTTCTTTGAACACTGGGAGCTTTATATTATAACTGTTATTCCTGTATGAACACTGTGAGCTCTCTATGACAAATCTGAGCTCTCTGTGACCACTCTGAGCTCTTTATGACCACTATGAGCTATTACCACTTTGAGCACTCTGGATCCATTATGAACTCTCTATTACCACCTTTATATGTGATCACTATGAGCTCTCTATGACCACTCCGAGCTCTCTATGAACAGTGTGAGCTCTGTATGTCCCCTGTGAGCTATAACTACTCTGTGCTCACTATAACCAATGTGATCTGTGACCACTGTCTACTCTCTAATACCACTATGAGCTATAACCACTCTGAGCTCCCTATAATGATGGTGAGTTCTCTAATACCACTGTGAGATATGAACACTGAGATCTCTGAATGATCAATGTGTGTAATGATCACTATGAACTCTCTGTGCGCACTATGAACTGTGACCACTATAAATTCTCTAAGAAAACTATGAACTATGACCACTATGAGCTCTATAATAACTCTGTGAACTAAGGCTACTGGGAGCTCTCTATGACAGCTGTGGGTTCTCTATGACCAGTGTGAGATTCCTATGAGCATTTTGAGGTATGATCACTGTGAGCTCTTTATGACCACTCTGAGCTATGACAACTGTGAGCTCTCTATGTCAATAATGAATTCTCTATGAACACTGTGAGCCCTACAGTCACTGTGAGCTCTCTATGACCTCTTTGAATTATGACCATTGTCAACCCTCTAGGACCACACTTATCTCAGTTACTACAATGAGCTGTAAGCACTGTGACCTCTCTATGATCACTATGACTTCTCTATGTCCACTTAGAAGGCTCTATGACTACAGTGAATACTTTCTGACCACTATGAGCTTTCTATATACACTGTAACCTGTGAACACTGTGAGCTCTCCAGGCCAACTATGACCTATGACCATTGTGTGCACAGTGTGCCACTATGAGCTTTGATCACTGTGAGCTCTTTATGACCACTATAAGCATTGGGAACTGTGATCTCTCTATGACCACTATGACCTCTCTATGACAACTTTGAACTCTTCATGATCACAGTGAGCACTTCATAACCACTGTGAGCTCTCTATGAGTAGTGCGACATATGAACACTGTGAGCCCTGTATGGCCAGCATAAGCTATGATCACTGTGAGCTCTCTGCCAATTATGAGATCCCTATGACAACTGTGAGCTCTGTATAACCACTGTGAGTTGTGACCACTATGATTTCTCTATGACCACTTTTATCTACAAGTGACCACTGTGATCTCTCTATGAACTTTGTGGCTCCTTATGAGCAATATGTCCTATGACCATTGTGAGCTCTCTAAGATCACTATGAACTATGACACTGTGAGCTTTTAATGACCATTATGAGATATGACCACTCTGAACTCTCTATGAACACTTTTAGCTCTCTATGACCACAATGAGCTACAAGCACTGAGAGCTCTCTGTGAATACTATGAGGTATATATAGCCACTGTGAGATATGAATACTGTGAGCATTCTATGACCATTATGCTCTGTGACCACTGTGAGCTCTCCTTGTCCATTATGTGCTCTCTATGACTACTATGAGCTATGAGCACCATGAGCTCTCAGTGACCACTATGAGGTATGTCCACTGTGAGCTATCTATGACCAAAATGAGATCTATATGACCACTAAGAGCTATGATCAACGTGAGCTCTCTATGCACATTATGATCTGTGACCACTCTGTGCTTTCTATCAATACTGTGAGCAATGACCAATAGGATCTCTGAAAACTGTGAGCTCCCTATGACATCTGGGAGCTGTCTTTGAGCAGTGTGAGCTCACTATGACCACTAAAATAGTTTGACCATGTGTGATTTCTATGATCATTATGATATATATCCACAGCGATCTTTTATTTTCCATTGTGAGCTTTTTTTTTTTTACCACTGTGAGCTAAGATAACTGTGAGCTCTCTATAACCACTATGAGTTCTCTATGACCACAGTGATGTATGACCACTTTGAGCTCTCTATCATCACTGTGAGTTATGACTACTGGGAGTTCTCCATGTTCACTATGAGTTTTCTACAGCAACTGTGAGCTATGACAACTGAGTTCTCAATGACCACTGTGAGTACTCTATGAGCACTGTTAGCATTCTATGACAACATTAGGCTATGATGACTGTGAGCTATATATGATCACTATGAGCTATGACCTCTGTGAGGTGCATATGACCATTTTGAGTTCTATATGACCACTGTGAGCTCTCTATGACCAATGTGAGCTCTCTTTGAGCACTATGAACTATAACCACTGTGAGCTTTCTATGACCACTGTGATCTATGTCCACTGTGAGTGCTCTCTCACCACAATGAGCTATGACCACTCTGAGCTTTCTATGACCACTGTGAACTATAACAATCTGTCTATGGCCATTATGAGTGTCTATGACTACTATGAGCTATGACTGTTATCAGTTCTCTATGAATTCTGTGAGCTATGACAACTATGAGCTCTCAATGACAAGTGTGAGCTATGACCACTGTTACTTCTCTGTGACTACTTTGACCTCTCTATGACCACTGAGAGCCCTTTATGACCACTGTGAGTTCTCTATGACAACTATGACCCAGGATGAATGTGAACTCTTAATGATCACCAGGACCTATCATGATTGTGAACTCTCCATGAAAATTGTGATCTTGACCACTGTGAACTCTCTATCAGCACTGTGAGCTATGAGCTCTGAGTTCTCTGTAATGATTATGAGTTCTCTACAACAAGTGTTAACTATGACGACTATGAGCTCTGTATGACCACTATGGGTTATGACTACTGTGAGATCTCTATGATCACTAAGAGCTCTCTATGACAACTGTGGGCTCTCTCTGTCCATTGTGAGTTCTCAGTGACTATTATGATCTATGACCACTGTGAGATCTTTATGACCAACATGAACTAAGCACTGTGACCTCTCTATGAACACTTTAAGCTCTCTGACCACTATGAGCCCTTTTTGACCTATGTGAGCTCTCTATGACCACTAGAACTCATGGGTAATGTGAGCTCTCAATGACCACTATGAGCTGTGTCCACTGTGAAGTCTTTATAAGCACTATGATCTATAATGATTATGAACCCTATGTCCATTATGAGCTGTCTTTAACTTATAAGAGTTATAATGACTGGAGCTTTCTATCACGACAATGAACTATGACTACTGTGAGATCTCCATGAGGATTATGAGTTCTCTATGACGACTGGGATCTATGACCACTGTGATCTCTGTAGGACCACTATGAGCTATGACCATTGTGAGAGCTCTTTGACTACCATGAGCTCTCTATGACCATTCTGAGGTATGACCACTGTCAGGTCTCTATGACTACCGTGTGCTCTCTATGCCTACTATAATATATGACCACTGTGAGCTCTCTATGGCCAATATGAGCTATGACAACATCGAACTCTCTATGTCCACTAGGAGGTATGAATGTCCAATATGAGATATTAGTACTGTGACTTCATTATGACCACTTTGAGCTCTCTATGATCACTGTGAGTCCTCGGTGACTACTGTGAACCTTCTATGACCACTATGCACCTTCTGTGATGACATTGGGTTATAAACACCATGGACTTTCTATGAGCAATATGAGCTATGCACTCTGTGAGGTCTCTATTACCACTAGGAGCTCTCTATGACTATTGGGAGCCCTCCATGATGATTGTGACAATTGTGAGCTCTCGATGAACACTGTGATGTGAGATAACTGTGAGATCTGTGTTATCACAATAAGCTATTGCCTCTGTGAGGTCTTCATGACCACTATTTATTACCACTGTGAGTTCTCTAGGTCCATTATACCACCATAAAATATGACCACTGTGAGATCTCTATTACGATTATGAGTTCTCCACTTCCACTGTGAGCTATGACCACTGTGAATTCTCTATGACCATTATGAATCATCACCTCTGTAAGCTCTCTATGATCATCTTATGTTCTTTAGGATCAATGTAAGCTCTCTATGACCATTGTGAAATCTCTGTGACCACATCGAGGTATGATCACTGTGGTCTCTATAGCCACTATGAGCTATGACCTCTGTAAGCTCCCTGGGTCTACTCCAAATTCTCTATGTCCACTATGAACTATGACCACTGTGAGCTCTATATGACCAATGAGCTATGACCACTTTGATGTGTCTATGGACACTATGAGATCTCTGTGATCACTGTGACATATGTCCACTATGAGCTCCCTATTTCCACCTTGAGCTATGAAGATTATGAGCCCTCTATGACAACTGTGAGCCCTCTAGAGAGCCCACTCACTGTGAGCTATAACCACTGTGTGCTCTTTATGATCACAGTACCTGTCTATGAGCAGTATGTCCTATGACCACTGTGAGCTTTCTATAACTCCTATGAGATATGACTTCTGTGAGCTCTTTAAGACCACTATAAATTATAAGCCTATGACCTGTTTATGGCCACTGTGACCTCTCTATAACCACATGACCTAGAAGCACTGTAAGACTTTATGAGAATTATGAAATTTGAACACTATGAGCTCTCTGTGAATACTGTCTGCTTTCTATGAACTCTATGAGCTGTGACCACTGTGAGCTCTTCGTGAACACTATATTATGGGTACACTCTGAGCTGTCTATCAACACTATGAGCTATGACCACTGTGAGATCTCTATAAATACTATGACAAATGACAACTGTGAGATCTATATGACTACTGCGAGCTCGCGATGACCATGGAGGACTCTCAATAACCACTGTGAGCTCTCTATGATGACTGTGAGCTATCTATAACAACTTTGAGCTTTCTATGAGCAATATGACTTATGACTATTGTGAGCACTTTATGACCACAGTGGGCTGTTTATGACCACTATGATCTATGACTACTCTGAGCTCTCTGTCACCACCATGAGCTATGATTATTGTGAGCTATCTATGATCACTTTGAGCTCTTTATGACTAATGGGAGCTATGATCATTTTGAGCTCTTTATGACTTTTAGGAGCTCTAATTAATGTGAATTATCTATGATCCCGTAAGCTCTCTGTAACCCCTGTGAGCTATCTCCACTATGAATTTTCTGTGAAAACTATGAGCTATGACCATTGTGAAATATCTATGACCACTGTAAGTTGTTTATTATTACTATAAGCTATGAACACTATGACATATTTTTTACCATTTTGAGCAATTTATGACCACTGTGAGCTCTCTATGGCCACTGTAGATCTCTATGACCACTGTAGCTTTCTTTGAGCAATATGACCTATGACCACTATGAGCTCTTTCTGAACACTATGATCTATGACCTCTATGAGCTTGCTTTCACTACTATGAGCTATGACCACTGTGAGCTCTCTATGACCAGTATGATATTTGACCACTATGAGCTCTCCACAAACACTGTGAATTAAATATGTCTACAATGAGCTATGACCACTATGAGCTCTCTTTATCCATTATGAGCTCCCTATAACCACTGGGAGATATGACCATTGTGAGCGCTCTACTACCAGTCTTTGCTCTTTATTACCACTGTGAGCTCTCTATGAGCACTAGGAGCTATAACCATTGTGACTTCTGTATGACCACTTTGAGTTCAATGTAACTGCTGTGAAATCTCTATCACCCCTGTACCTCTCTATGATTAATACTATCTATGACCACTGTGAACTCTCTTAGACCAGAGTGAGCTCTCTATGACTACTATGAATTGTTACCAATGTGAGCTTACATTGTGCATTTTTGCTCTCTCTGACAACTCTGGATTATAACCACTATAAGGTACCTATGAACTATAGAAACTGGGAGCTATAGAAACTGGGAGCTCTCTATCACCACTTTGAGCTCTATATGACTACCATGACCTATGACCAATGTGAACTCTCAAACACTATGAACTATGAGCACTCTGAGCTCTCTATGACCACTGTGAGCACTCTATGACCACTATGAGCTATGACCACTGTGAGCTGTCATTGTCCATTATTTGCTATGACTACTGTGAGCTGTCATTGTCCATTATTTGCTATGACCACTGTGAGCTAACTATGTACACAATATGCTATGACCACTGTGATGTATGATCACTATTAGCACTATATGACAATTATGAGCTGTGATCATTCTGAGCTCTCTATGACCACAGTGATCTGTGACCACTGTGAGCGCTCTATGACCATGATGATTTATGAAGCTGTCTATGACAGTAGGAGGTATGACCACTGACAGCACATTATGGCCACTGTGAGCTTTGACCACTGTGAACTCTTTATCACCATTATGAGTTATTAACCACTATGAGCTCTCTATGACCACTCTGAGCTCTTTTTGACAACTTTAAACTATGACTACTATGATCTCTCTATGACCACCTTGAGGTCTTTATGACCACTCTGAGCTTCTTTGAAATTTGTGAACTATGATCACTATGACCTCTCTACACAATTCTAAGCTCTATGTTAACACTGTGACCTCTCTCTGACCACTTTGAACCCTCTATGATGACTGTGAGCACTTTTTGACCACTGTCAGCTCACTATGAGCACTCTGACACATGGTCGCTGTGAACAGTCTATGACCACTATGAGTTACGGCCACTGGGAACTCTCAATCACCGCTGTGAGCTAGTGTGTGTTCTCTGGGATGATCATGAGTTCACTATGGCCATTGAGAACTATGACCACTATGAGGTATCTATGACCAGTATGAGCTATGACCACTCTCTGTGAGAAGTATGACTTATGTACACTGTGAGCTTTCTATGGCAACTATTAGCTGTGACCAGTGTGAGCTTTTTCTGATGACCATTCTGAGCTCTCTATGTCAATCATGAGCTCTGTGAGCTATAACAACTCTGAGCTCTCTATGACCACTGTGAGCTATGGCCTCTGTGAGCTCTCTATGACTAGTATGAGCTATGAACATGGTGAGCTCCTTATGCCCACTATAAGGTATCACCTCTGAGCTCTGTCTGACCACTGTGACCTCTTTATGACCACTATGAAATATGACAACTATGACCTGTCTATGGCCATTATGAACTCTCTATGACCACTATGAGCTATGATCACAATAAGTTCTCAATAACTTCTGTGAGCTATGAGCACTATGATCTCTCTATGACAACTGTGAGCTGTTTAGGACCATTGTGACACATCTATGATCACTTTCAGTTCTTTATGACCACTATAAGCACTTTATGACCTTTGTGAGCTCTCTATGAGCACTATGAACTATGATCATTGTGAGCACTCCATGACAACTATGAGCCCTTTATAACCTCTGTGAGCTGTGAAAACTATGAGCTGTTACAACTGTGGTCTCTATATAGTCTCTGTGAACTCTCTATGACCACTGTCAGCTTACTTTGAGTAATATCAGGTTTGATCCCTGACAGCTCTCTATGACCACTTTGACCTATGACAGACACTCTTTATGACCACTATGAACGATGACCACTGTGAGCTCTGTGTGCTTTATGAATTTTCTATGATCCCTGTGAGCTCTGACCACTGTGATCTCTCTATCACCATTATGAGCATTGACAACTGTGATCTCTCTATGACCACTTTGAGCTGTCTATTTACACTATGAGCTATGACCAACATGATCTATGACCATTCTGAGCTATCACCAGTATTGGGTAATATCAGAGTGATCTGTTTATGACTATTTTGAGCTCTGACCACTGTGAGCTCTCTATGACCACTATTTTTGCATGCCCTTTTAAAATACATGTATGCATACTTAAAAATAAGAATAAATATTTTAATAACATCTAAAGTTTGGCCACTTCCTCTGGATTTGTGTTCCAAACCCACAAATGTGCTTACAGCACCTGAAGGTGAACAGGTGTCCTCCTCCTTTTCCCCTTTTCCTATTTGTCCATCATTTTTTTCAGAAGGTTAGAAACACAATTGATCATTTGATTTGCCAAAGATCAGGAGCTCATCTTAAAGTAAAGAACACATTCACTCATTCAATTTCCTGGTTGAATCCCTCTAAACCAAGGTTTGACCTGGTGACTTTGTAAGAGAGATTGATCCCCTAGGAACTTAGAGTCCAGGTTTGATTACATTGAATTGGCCTGATCTGGAGACACTGTGTAGGCATACAACTGGGGAAGTAATGAACCATGGAAGTTCCCTATGGAAGACATTTGGGTCTGATATCTTCCTTGTCTCATCTATTCCTCTTTAGTCTCATCTCTGTTCTTTAGAAAAATAGGCAATCTCCCCTCACACTGTAAGGAGTTCCAAATATGTGCCTTAAAAATCTCTCGTAGTGACTAGAGACCTCAAGGTTAAGGCTGCTGGCCTAGAGGAATTTTGAAATGAGGCTGTGATTTTAGCCTATGGATCTCCCGAGAGAATATATGGGAACCAGACCTATGGATGAGGATACATTTCCTTGCTAGAAAAAGAGGAGAGAGAGAGAATTAGACACAAATATATTCATCTATTGAATATAAAGTTTCTTAAATAGCAATTTGGTTTTGGTATTAAATTTTAAACTTTAATCTGCTTTTAATGTTTTTCATAATTAAACTAAGCTGCTGCGTTTAATTACTATGAGATCTTATTTTAAACCAAGTTTTCCCAAATGTTAATCCAACTTTGATAAAGCTTTCAAGGTAAATATTAAGAAGTTGCCAGTAAATTATACGTTGCTGGTAAATTTTATGCTGTTCATGTGCTTGTATGTTTATATGTTCTATGTTTACATGCTATATGTCTTGTGTTTCAACATAAAAAATCTGTGTCCACTTCAAGTTTTTTTCATTTCTGTTGTGCACTAATATAAAAATTTTTGCATTCCATTTTTAAATACATGTATGCATACTAAAAAATAAGAACAAATAATTTTAGTAACATCTAAGGCCTGAACTACTTAAGTTTTATATCAATCACAATTGTTTTCTGATAGATTGTAAGTTTTCTTTCATGAAAGATTATCTCACTTGATTTTGATCTTTAATAGGGCTACAAATGAAAATGTCATTGATTCCCAAAATAACAAAGCCACCATAATAGCCACCATAATACTGATTAATGAAACTTGTCATTCCTCTGATTTCTTTTTCTTATTTTATTTTTTCCACTCATACAAATTTGATAGATAACCCATTACCCTTCCTCTCTCCACCACTCCCTGGATTCCCTTGCTCCCTCCCCCCGTTTTCCCTTTTCTTTACCCTCTCCCTCCCTTTCTCCTAGTGTCCCTTCCCCCTATTCCTGGAGCATCCTTTAGTGTGCATGTCAAACTTCCCTCTGGGTCCTCCTCTCTGCTGAGGTGTAAGGACTCAGTAGCATTGCCTAGAGCTCTTTTCTCTTTATCTTTAGTATGAGAACACTATAATATTGCTTGATCAAACTTGCTCATTCCTCTGACTTCTTTTATAGAATTTATCCCATCAAATCTAGCAACCAGGAAAATATAATTGTCTTCTAAAATTTTCACTGGAATTTCTTCCTGGTATGGGGACTCCCTTTCTTGGGGCAAATCTGCTTTCTAATTCCATGTTCCCATGTGTACTCTCACTAAGGTGGAACAAGAAATTTTTCCTTGTATTTATTTTTTTTACCCACTCATACAAACTTGATAGGTACCATAGCCCCCTCCCTCCCTTCACCCCTTACTGGTCCCTCTGCTCCCTCAGCCCTTTTCCCCTTCCATTCACCTTACTCCCTCCCTTTTTCCCAGTGTCCCTCTCTTTTCCCCCCAATCCCTGGAGTATCCTTTAGAATGGATGTCAAACTTCCCTCTACGTCCTCCACTCTAATGAGATGTATGGACTCAGTAGCATTGCCTAGAGCCCTTTCTTGTGCTCCAGTTTAGTAAGGGAACACTATAGTGACTGTTAATCCCTAGTCTCTAAGGATTCTAGTGCCTATGATCCATGGTAGACTTTGAAAGGTCATTGATATGTCAGTAACTGCTCAGGTCATGCAAAGTCCTATTATGATTATTTTGGCTCTAACTTTTGTGGTTATCATTCCTCCTCCCCAACTTTAGGCTTTTACAATCTTACTGCCCCCTCCTTTGCAAAGTTCACTGAGCTTTAGGATGGAGAGAGATTGGTTAGTCTGGTTCCGGGTGATTAATTTAGGGTTTCTAATGTTCTGAATTATGGTTTGTTGTTGTTTTCAGTTTTCCTATTCCTGCACCACTCTTTGCTCCATCCTGATCTCCTAATTAGAGATAAAAGACTGTTAAAATGGAGTCCTACTATAAGAATAGATTCAAAGGTAGATAGAATAAGAGTAGGAGATTGCTGAGAGGTGGGGGTCAGTCTCCTATTTTCAGGAGACTCTATACCCTCCCTGACTAGTGAGACTACTTAGTTGCAAGTGACAAGGAAGGAAAGTGAGTGAACTTAAAGAGATGACTCACTACTTATTTGCAGTATTTTATGTTGACCTGTTGCCAAAACCCCACAAGGCCAGCGGGGGGGAGGAGGGGAAATGGCAGGGGCTTGTGGGCTCGAAGCAAATGGATGAGCTGGTGAAGGGGTCACTACCCAGACCCCAGGAGTCAGGCGAGAAGCAGCAGGCAGAGGATGAGTTGGCTGCATACTCAGCTTTATTGAGGAAGTGTTTGAGCTTATATAGGGTAGGGGTCCAATCAGGTTTGGCCACATATCTGCTCACGGGGAAGGGGAGAGCAGCCACCAATCAATTAGCTGTTTACCAGGTGTCCAGGTTAGATGGCCACTTTCCAATGGTTGGTCATTCCTCCTTCCTATTGGTTATTCATCCCTCCTTCTCATTGGTTTTCCATCCCTCCTCCTGTATGGTTCATCTATTGGGACATGTCTGAGGCATGTCTGAACTTGTTCAGGCTTATCTGTAGCCACACCCCCTGGATTCAGGAACTCAGACTAGGGCCTCCCTGAATTGATAGTGCACAGTGACCTGTTTTCTCTGCTGTAGCATGATCCCCTCTATCCTTATTTCTGTGGGGCCCTCCTCCCCCTTCCCTCCTGTTTCTAATTCCATCCATTTCCCAGCAAATTTAATTAATTCATCTTTTTTGATGGCTGAGTAGTATTCCAATGTACCACATTTTCCTTATTCACTCATCAACTGGTTGGCATTTGGATTGATTCCATGGCATTGCTATTGTAAATAGTGCTGTTATGAACATGGTCATTCTTGTACTATCAAAGTAAATTTTTGCTTTATGGGGGATTATTCCCAAAAGTGGAATAACAGGGTCATATGGCATTTCAATCTTTAACTTTTTACATGCTCGCCAGAGTGGTTGCATAAGCCTGCATTTCCACGAGCAATGTAGGAGAGTTTTTTTCATGCCACATCCTCTCCAACATTTGATGTTGTTTGTATTGTGGATATTTGCCATTTTTTGAACCATTTGTTGAACATGCTGTTCTTTTTCCATTAGATTTTTTGGTACCTTTGTCAAAGATTTAATGTCTGTAATTGTGTGGGCTTATATCTAAGACTTCAACACTTATCCATGGAACTATGTGTCTATTTTGGAGCCAGTACCAGGCTCTTTTTATTAATATGGATTTATAGTATAGATTAAGGTTTGGTATAGTGATATCTCCAGCAGTGCTTTTGTTACTCAGGATAGTTTTTGCTGTCCTGGGTCTTTTGTGCTTCCATATGAATTTTGACATTGCTTGGTCTATTTTTTAAAGAATTTCTTTGGAGAAAGTTCCATATGCTACCGAAAAAAATGTGTATTCTTTGGTGCCTGGATGAAAAGTACGATAGAGATCTGTAAGTCCATTTCAGTAAGGGTTTGGTTAAGCTCCAAAGTTAAGTTTTTTACCTGTAGATCTATCCCATGTTGAGAGGGTGGTATTGAAATCCCCAAGAATTATCATTTTGGGATTAATTTCTTGCTTTAGATGTTGTAGGGTTTGCTTAATGAATGTGGGAGGGGCCGTGTTGGGTACATATATGTTCAGTATTGTGAAGTCTTCCTGGTGAATTGTACCTGTGACTAAAATGTAGTATCCATCCGTGTCTCTTATGATTTTCTTTGGTTTGAAGTCCATTTTTTCCGATAGCATAATGGTTACCCCTGCCTATTTTCTGCTTCCATTAGCCTGTAGAATTGTTGACCAGCCTTTTATTTTTAGGGCATGCCTATCGTTTGTGGTGAGATGAGTTTCCTGCAGGCAGCAGATTGAAGGATTGTGATTTTTAATCCAAGTTTGTAATCTGTGTCTCTTGATCGATGAGTTAATTCCATTAACATTTAGTGTTATAATGGAGAAACTATCAGCAAAACTGCAAAAGAAAATCAACGAACTATAATCCAGAACTTCAGAGACTCTATATTAACCACCTAGAACTAGGCCAGACTAATCTCTCCCCATACTGAAGCTCAGGGAAATTTGCGGAAGAGGGGGTGGTAAGATTGTAAGAGCACAAGGATGGGAGGAGCAATGATACTCAAGATACTCCACACAAGTTAGGGCCGAAGCAATCTTAATTGGACTTTGCATGCCCTGCGCAATGTCCCACGCACTATTGACCCCATAAAGTCTAGCATCTGCTAAAGGCACCAAGATCCTTGGAGGCAAGGGATTGACAGCCACAGTAGTGTTCCTATGCTTAAGGGGAATACAGGAAAGTGTTCAGGGAAATGCCATTGGGTCCTTGTACGTCATCAGAGAGGAGGGCCCAGAGGAGAATCTGGCATGCACATTAAAGGATTCTCCGGGGATTGGGAGGGGGAGGCCCTGGGGGTTGGGGAGGGAGAGATGAAGGAAGGGGGAGCAGAGGGTTCAGGGGGAGGAGGAGGGAGGGAGGGAACCGGTGCACCTATTAAGTTTGTATAAGTAGAAATAATAATAAAAATATTAAAAAAAGAATTTCTTTGGGATTTTGAATGGTAAACCATTGAATTTGTATATTGCTTTTGGTGGGATGGTCATTTGATTCTGCCAATCCAGGAACATGGGAAGTCTTTCCACCTTTTGGTGTCTTCTGCAAATTTTTTCTTTAGGGTTTTAAAGTATTCATTCACTTTTTTTTTATCCTACTTGTACAAGAAGGCCACTGATTTTTTTGGTGCATTTATTTTGTATCCTGCCACCGTGCTGAACTTCTGTATTAATTCCAGGAGATTTGGATATCACTCAGGTGAGCATGTCATCTGCAAAATAGAGATAACATGACTTCTTCATTGCTGATTTGAATCCTTTTTATTTCCTTTTCTTGTCTTATGGCTCCAGTAAGACTTCAAGTACAATATCGAATAGAAGTGGTGAGAGTGGACCGCCTTGTCTAGTTCCTGATCAAAGCGGGAGTGCTTCAAGTTTCTTTCCCATTGAGTAAAATCCTAGCTGTTGGCTTGAGATATATAGCTTTTATTATGTTGATAAATGTTCCTTCCATTCCAACTGTCTCTAAGGTTTTGATCATAAAACTGTCTTGGATCTTGTCAAAAGCTTTTTCTGCATCTATCTAGAGTATCATGTGGTCTTGGACTTTGGACTGGTTTATATGATGAATTCCATTTATGATTTGCATATGTTGAACCAACTTTGTGTGCCTGGGATAAAGCCTACTTAATTACAGTGAATTATCTTTTTAATATGTTTTTGAATCCGATTTGCTAAGATTTTGTTGAGAATCTTTACTTCTGTGTTCATCAAAGAGATTAGCCTATAGTTTTCAAGTGTATCTTTTTAAAGTTTTGGGATTAATATGATAATAGCTTCATAGGAAGAATTTGGTACTATTCCTTCCATTGCTATTTGATGGAACAGTTTAAGGAATATTGGTGTTATTAGCTCCTTACATGTCTGGTAGAACTCTGTGCTGAATCCATCTGGTCCAAGACATTATTTGGTGGGAAGATTTGAGATTTTTTCATCGATTTTCTTACAAGATATAGGACTAATTAAATAATTTCCAACTTCCTGATTCAATTTTGGTAGGTTGCGCTTTTTCAGGAATTCATCCATTTCTTTTATGTTATCAAATTTCATGTAGTATAAGTTTTTGAAATATGACATTATAGTTCTCTGAATATCTTGGGTATCAGTAGTGATAACTCCATTTTCATTTCTAATTTTGTTAATTTGGGTTTTCTCTCTCTTCTTTTTGGTTAATTTAACTAGGGGTGTATCAATCTTATTGATTTTTTCAAAGAACCAGCTATTTAATTTTTATTTTTTCCATTCATACAAACTTGATAGGTACCCCATTCCCCTTCCTCCCTCCACTTCTTCCTGGATCCCCTTGCTCCCTTCCCACTTTTCCACTTCCTTTCCCCCTCTCCCTCATTTTGTCCCAGTGCTCCCCCATTCCTGGAGCATCCTTTACTGTTCATGTCAAACTTCCCTTTGGGTCCTCCTCTCTGATGAAGTGTAAGGACTCAGTAACATTTCCTAGAGTTCTTATTTTGTAAAAGAACCAGCTTTTTGACTGGTTGATTCTCTGTATCATTTTCCTTATCTAAATTTCGGATATTTCTCCCCTGATTTTGATAATCTCCTCTCTTCTACTGCTTTTGTGATAGGATTGTCCCTATGTCTCTAAAGCTTTAAGCTGCATTGTTATTTGTGATGTTTCTTTTTTTTAGGCATTAAGAAGTATAAATTTACCTCTTTAGATAGCTTTAATTGTGTCCCAAAGATTCTGATAAGTTTTGTGTGGGGTCCCTGGGAATCACAGCTCCATCCTGCAAACCATTTCCATGGGTTACCCACAAGGGGAATTGTGGAAAGATGAGTGCACTGTCTACCCCCTCCCAGTCCTCCTTCTCAAGAACAATCAGATGTGACAGGCAGTCTAGTAAAGCAGGAACTCATTTATTGTAAGTTCACAGCCATCTTATAAAGGCAGAAACAGTAAGTGGAATTCCAGGGTGGGGAAAAGGGCAACCAATCATCTTAAAGGTCAAGCCAGCATGCAGGCTGTGTATAGCAAAATTTCTTTAAAACATCCTGAGCTACGCCCTCTATCTTCCTCCATCAAAACATCCTGAGCTGTTCAAAACATCCTGAACTGCCCCCTCCTGACTTTCTCCACCAAAACATCTTTGTCTAAGCTTGCCAGATTATTGAGGCTCTCACATGTCCCCTTCTTTTGTTTTGCAATGAGGTGGGGTCAAAGAGTTGTTCCTCAAGTGAACCCCAGGGGAGCACTTCCTAAAAGTGTCTACGTTCTGTGGATAGTCTTCTCTATTAAGGAATCCAAGCAACCTGTTGGAGGGACAATTGTATCCAAGGGTCCTGAGGGCCTCTAGCGGGTGTCTCCTCTAGGATCTGTGCAAGCATAATCATCTTTTCTTGTGCAGTATAATTTTATTGTATTATCTTTCTTATGGTCCCAACCCATTGGTTATAGCATACCGGGATTAATTACATAGCTTCAAAGCAATACCCCCCCATTAGTTCTACCAGTAGTAGCAAGCATTACAAGTCCTTCTCTGATGATCCATGGGCACAGCAGTATGTCCATGTGAGGAACACTACCAAGATGATTTTAGTCTCTCTCAAAGGGTTGAGTTGATCCCTCTGAGCTAATGGATTAGCTTGAAGTAGTCAGAAACAGGATCAAAGTAAACCTCATGATGATGGATCCTCCGATGAGGACCAATGCGATGGTCCATCCCACGTTCACCATGGCCTGTGGGGAGATAATAAATCTATCTCAATGGCGATGTTGCCCATGGATTTGGTTAGGTATATGTTTGTTTCTCTTTTTTCCCTTCTTCCCACTTTTTCAAGTACTAGTCAAGAACCTGCTGAGCCTGTTGCATAGCCACATTTCTTTCTTTTTGTCTTTATTAATCTTTGGCAGTGTCTTACTCTGATTGGTTGGGGTCATCTTCCCCCTAACCATAGAATTTAAGATTTCTAGCAGCACCCTTATGGTATTTGAGTCTCCTATAGGGTAGACACACCCAAAGCCTCGATCAATTTTTTAAAATTTTTTATTATTATTATTTATTTATTCAATTGTGCATGTATGTGTGTGTGTGTGTGTGTGTGTGTGTGTGTGTGTGTGTGTGTGTGTAACCACGGATGGATTCAGGACCCACCATGGACGCTTCCACCTCCTCCTTGTTTACTCTGCCCTTGGGATTCATAGGCTCCACCCTACCAGGACCAGAAATGCAGGGCGCCCCTGCTTCCATCTGGCATCTATACATGGGGTCTAGGATCAAAACTCAGGACCTTATGCCTGCAAGGCAGAGGCTTAACCCCTGAGCCACCTCTCCAGTCCTGGATCCATTGTTAATAATGGATCTGGACCTCTCCCTTGTTCCATATTTCAGGTCTCTATTCTTGTCGCCCCCCCCAATGTTTTTGGAAGTGGGACTCTATTTGATTTTTTTTGAATATTGAGAATGTTATATAATTATTGATGGGGGCTTATTCCCCCTTTTTGTTTTTGTAATTGGGCCTAATATTTTGATGATTACGTTGGCCCTGTAGGTTGTAAGGAATTCTTATAGTGTGTTGAATCACCCATAGTGTGAAGAAGTCCTGTAGGCTTTTGCTTATAAAACATATGCCATTATTCGTCTTTATTTTTTGTGGTAGTCTTAGTGTAGTAAAACATTGTAAAACATGAGATTGAGCATGTTTATGCCTTTCTCCTGTGTGGGCTGGAGCCCAACAGACTGGGAGAATGTGTTAATAGATACAAAAACATTTAAGCTTACCAAATGGAGAATAATGTGTGACATCAGTCTGCTATAGAGAATTGGGTTTCAGTCTATGGGGATTTACCCCTGATTGTTGTAATGGTGGCTTCTGTGAGAGTGGCTGGCAAGACTTGTAGGTGCGCACAATTTTCTTTAGGTCTTTAATATGAATTTCAGGGAATTCCTTGAGAAGTCCTCTCCAATAAATAAGAGTGAGGTCATGCAGACCTTGGGCCCCTTCCAAATTGGTGGATAAAATATGGGCAGAGGCCATTTTATTTGCTTCAGCATTAACTTGAGATTAAAAACCCAGGTAGTCATTGATCCTCCTAAGGTGCCGTAAGGAGATTGGGTGTTTTTTTCTCCCTGAAGAGAGTTTAGGGTCTGAATCATTAAGGGCGACATGGGGTTTTCGTCCAGGCAAATGTGAGAATTTAGCAGCGCAGGGAGGAGATTAATTACATAAAGGCTGTCTGAAAACAGATCAAAATTATTTGTTCTTATTTTTAAGTATGTACACATGTATTTAAAAATGGCATACCAAAATTTTAATATTAGCATGCAACAGAAATGAAAAAAAATTGAAGTGGCCACAGATTTTTTTATATTGAAACTCAAGACACACAACATGTAAACACAGAACATAGAAACATACAAGCACATGAACATTTTACCAGTAACTGTCTTAAAATTACCCTTGAAAACTTTATCCAAGGCAGATTAACATTTAGGAAAACCCAATTTAAAACAAGACCTCATATTAGTTAAATCCCACAACTTAGCTTAATTATGAAAAACATCTAGCAAGGAAATGCATCCTTATCCATAGGTCTGGTTCACACATATTCTTTGGAGAGATCCAAGGTGCTAAATACCTCTAGGCCTGTAGTCTTAACCTTGAGGCCTCTAGTCTCTACGAGAGATTTTAAGAGACATATTTATGGCTCCTTACAGTGTGAGGGGAGTTTGCCCATTTTTTTAAAGAACAGAGAACCCTCTACTCTTAAGCATATATCTCAGTGCTTTGAAGTGCCAGGTCTTTAGGCTTATAAGTTGTGTTACCCATTTCTTGGGGTCTCACACACCTCTTAGAGCACTTGGCTGTGATCAAATTCTTTAACACTCCATGAACTCTTCATGCCCCACGTTGGTTGACAGATGTGGGGGTCCCCGGGGATTGCAGCTCTGTCCTGCAGGCCGCTCCCCTGGATCCTCCACAAAGGGGATCAGGGAAAGGTGAGTGCACTGTCCACCCGCTCTCAGCCCTCCTTCCTGAGAACAATCAGACAGGATAGGGAGTCTACTCAAGCAGGAATTATTTATTGCAAGTCCGCAGCCATCATATAAAGGCAGAAACAGTAAGGGGAATTCCAGGGTGGGGAAACAGGCAACCAATCATCTTAAAAATCAAGCCAGCTGTATGTAGTGAAGTTTCTTTAAAACATCCTGAGCAATGCCCTCTTGACTTCCTCCATCAAACATCCTGAGCCACTCCCTCCTGACTTCCTCCATCAAAACATCATGAGCTGTTCAAACCATCCTGAGCCACCCCCTCCTGACTTTCTCCATCAAAGCATCTTTGTCTAAGCTTGCAAGATTATTGAGGTCACTTAGACTGAGGCTTCCACAAAGTTGTATTTTCATTATCATTCGCTTCTAGGAAATATTGAATTTCCTTTATGATTTCTTCCTGAACTCAATTCTCATTCAGCATCATAGTGTTTAGTTTCCAGGAGTTAATGTATTTTCTTTTGTTTGTTGTGTTGTCGACCCCAATGTTTTTAGAAGTGGGACTCTATTTGATTTTTTTTGAATATTGAAAATATTATATAATTATTGATGGGGGCTTATTCCCCCTTTTTGTTTTTGTAATTGGGCCTAATATTTTGATGATTACGTTGGCCCTATGGGTTGTAAGGAATTCCTATAGTGTGAAGAAGTCCTGTAGGCTTTTGCTTATAAAGCATATGCCATTATTCTACTCTTAAGCATATATTTCATCTTTGCTCTCTATGTGGAAATTTGTCTTGTGGCGCACTATGTGTGTTCTATTTTGGAGAAAGTTCCATGTGCTGCCAAGAAAAATGTTATTCTTTCGCATGTGGTTGAAAAGTTCAATAAAGATCTGTAAGGTCCATTTCTCTAAGGGTTTGATTAAGTTCCAAAGTGCCTCTGTTAAGTTTTTGACCTGTTGATATATCCCATGTTGAGAGGGTAGTGTTGAAATCCCCAAGAATTATCGTTTTGAGGTTGATTTTTCACTTTAGACACTGTAGGGTTTGCTTAGTGAGTGTGGAGGGGCCCGTATTAGGTGCATATATGTTTAGTATTGTGAAGTTTTCCTTGCGAATTTTATCTCTGACAAAAATGTAGTATCCATCTGTGTCTATTATGATTCTTTTTGAGTTGAGGTCCACTTTGTCCAATAGCATAATGGCTACCCCCGCCTTTTTCCTGGTTCTATTAACTTGCAGAATTTTTGAACAGACTTTTATTTTTAAGATGTGCCTATCTTTTGTGGTGACATGAGTTTCCTGAAGGCAGCATATTGAAGGTTTCTGATTTCTAACCCAAGTTTGTAATATGTGTCTTTTGATTGGTGAGTTAATTCCATTAACATTTAATATTATAATGGAGAAATTACTTCTAAGTCCAGAAATTTTTTGCTTAGTGGCTTTTGTGTTATTGAGCTTTTAGGTTTTAGTAGTATTATACATCCCTTCTGTCCTCCTGGATAAGCTTGTTGTTTTCTTGAGTATCATTTCTAGCATTTTTTGAAGGCCTGGTTTGGTAGATATGTAAACCTTCAAGTTGTCTTTGTGCTGGAAAACTTTTCTTTCCCTGTCGATTATGACCAATAGTTTTGCCAGTTATATCAACCTGGTTTGACATTTTTGCTCATTCAATACTTGAAGTATGTCTCTCCAAGCTCTTACTATTTCCATTGAAAAATCATTTGTTCTTTTAATAAGTTTACCTTACAAGTAACTTGTTTTTTTTTTCCCTTGAAGCTCTCTGCACCTTCTCTTTGTCTTAAATGTCGAGTGTTTTGACTATTATTTGCCATGGTGAGTTTCTATTTTGGTCATATATGCTTGGGGTGTGTAATGCCTCTTGTATTTGGATAAGCCTCTCTTTCTTTAATGAGGAAAGATTTTCTCTGATAATTTGAAAAATTTCCTCAGGTGTTGTGTTTTGGGATTCTTGTTCTGGTATTCCATGAATATGCATGTTGGGCTTCTTCAAGGTGTCCCATAACTCTTGAATATTCCCCTCAGGTATCTTTTTGGCTTTAACAACTTCTTCCATTGAGCTGTTTAGTTCTTTCACTTTGTCTTCAAAATCTGAAATTTTGCTCTCTGCTTCATTAGTTCTTCTCATAAGACTCTATTGAGTTTTGGGTTGAAGATAATTTGTCTTTTAGTTCAATTTTAAACCCTGCTTGAAGCTGTTTTAACTGCTCTATGCCTATTTTTGTATCCTCATCTGTTTTTCTCATCTCCTCCAAGTGCCTGTTGTGCTTCTGTAAAAAGTGGTTTATGTGATTATTTAACATCTCCTGGATTTCTTCTTTCATAGTATTAATTGTGATAGTGATCAGGCTTTGAAAGTCATTATCTTAGGTATGGCTTTCTTGGCTATTTTCTGTGAGTTTGTTCTGGTTGGAGTCTATCATTGTGGGGTTAATTCTTTTGGTGGGAGATTTATTTTCTTAGATTTTGTTTCTCATGGATTTGCGCTGTGCCCTGGGCATTGCTATTTTATCTCTTAAGACCTTTTTTCAGTTTCTGTGTTTTTTTGACCAAATTGAATTAGTTGGTATTACTACTCTCCAGCAGTTATTATTAGTGTTTGCCTTGAAGTCGGGCATGCTTGTCTGATATTATTGTTATTACCTAGATGAGGCTATTAGACTGTTAGTACATGAATTAAGTCAGATTTAGTAGACATGGAGCGAAGATTAATATGATACTGCACTTTTACGATTTAGTACCTTGGTGATATGTGAGGGTGAATTGTATAGTCCCTGAAGTTGTATACATTTTGGGGTGACTATATGGAAAAGTTAAACTACAGTGATTGCAGGTGGTTTGTTTATCTTTGAGCTGGATGTGAAGAATTTCTCCCATGTGATAGGATGATTTTAGAGGACTTCAGATGTATGGCGTTTATCTCCTAGAGTTTTGCTTGGGTTTTCTTTGGACTCTGTTGAATTCTGAGGAGCATGGTGACCTCCCTGGTCTGCATGAGTCCCCGTGGGTAAAGGGTAGAGCTTCTCAATGTTGAGCAGATCACCTGGGAGATGGAGCATTGTGGCATTATTGATTCAGGGAGGCCCTAGCCCAGGCTCCTGAATGCAGGAGGTCTTTCTACAGATAAGCTGAGAAGAAATCATACAGGCAATGGGATGGACAACCAAATGGCAGGTGGATGAACAACCAATGGGAAGGAGGGATGAACGACCAATGGGAAATGGCCATCTGATCTGGACATCCAGTAAACAGCTGAATGGTTGGTGGCTGCTCCCCCCTCTCCCCTGAGCACAGGGGTGGCCACACCTGATTGGACCCCAACCCTATGTAAGCCCAAACACTTCCTGAGTAAAGTTGAGTCTGCAGCCAACTCATCCTCTGCATGCTGTTTCTCACCTGACTCCCAGGGCCTGGGTGGTGACCCTATCACAGGCTCACCCATTCACCTCATGCCCACGAGGCCCCACATTTTTCCCTCTTCCCCCTGGCTGCCCAGCAGGGGATTCAGCAACATCTGGCACCCAATGTGGGTGGTAAGTTTCCCATTATGAAGAGGAAATGTTCCCTAATGGAGCAGAGGTGTCTAGGGGGTGAATGAACAAGGCAAAGAAGCAAGCAAAAAATGAAAAGCAGCAACTAGAATTGAGGTGAACTTGAAAACAATTCCTAAAAGGGTAACCAACGTTCAAGGGAAGACCTAGCACTGCAGATACAGAGGAGTGCTTTGGATCCAAGCGTCCTGTGCTTAGTGGGAGAATTCCTGGGTTTGTTATTCCTCTGGGCCCTATGCCCCCAGTCAGGCCGATTCAATATAATCAAACCTGGGCTTCGAGTTCGAGGGGACAAATTTCTCATATGAACTCACCGGTAAAAGCCTTAATTTAGAGGGGCTCTTTGATTATCACTAAATTAAGCGAGCGAGTATCTGTGTTCCCAAGGACAAACAAGGAAAGGGGAAGAGGAGGGGGCCACCTGCTCACCTTCAGACACCATAAGTACAGGAACACAAAACTCAGGGGGCCACTCACTGAACCTTACCAGAATGGGTGTCTCATCTACACCGAAAGCAGCACTGCCCCACGTTGGTGTGCCACATGTTCTCACCTGCTTCTCACTTGACTCCCAGGGTCTGGGTGGTAACTCCGTTGCTGGCTTGCCCATTTGCCTTGTGCCCATGAGGCCCTACCATTTCCCCTCTTTCCCCTGGCTGGCCTGGCAGGGGATTTGGCAACAGAGCATAGCCCAGAGTCCTTCCCTAGCCCAGAGCACTCTGGATGCTGCTCTGCCTGGCTGGTGGAACAAGCTGTGATGAGAGAGTGACCTGAGGAGCAGTGTGTCCTCCTGGACTGTGAGCACACTGGGCAGAAAGGGCAGAGCTTTAAGTTGTCGAGCAGATCAGCTGGGACCTGGGGCATGGTCTTCCCTAGCCCAGAGCAGACTGGGTGCTGCTCCGGCTGGCTGGAAGGATGAGCTGCGGTGAGCGGGTGACTTGGGACCTGGGGCACCAACTAGTGAATTTACCTGAGGAGCAGTGTGTTCTCCCTGGATTACAAGTGTCCCAAGTGGAGAAAACAGAAATTTCAAGCCTCCACCTTAGCCAGACCCCATTCCCTTGAAATAAAACAAGATCAATGTAATCTGAACCCGCATAGTCTGTCTTTAGGAGATTATAAATGCATTTGGGTCAACTCTAGTTCATGTTTCTTTTTCCTTGCAAGGTTTTGGCCTAAGTTACTTAAAGAGTTTCTCTGGTAATCCAGATGAATTTATTTTTTAAAGAGAAAGGAAAGAAAGAACAAAATATATGCTAAATGTGTCCTGAGCACAAACAGCCTCCATGTAACACATGTTCTGACTATGGAAATCTCCACTAAAAGAAGGATTGCCCCCTGAACTCCAGGTCCCAAGGGTCAAGCCCCTCTGCTGGTGACCAGTGATGAGGCTCTTAGCCTCCAACTGATGGAAAAAGAAGTCTATGGCAGCTTGCCTTCTGCCTGTTCTTCAACTGACTCTTGGAGACTATGGTGATTCTGTGCCACTCACCCACTTGCCTCCAGCCTTGAGGGTCCTGCGGACTATCGCCTGCCATTCCCTGGCTGGCCTGGAGAGGATTTGGCAAAAGCTATGACAACAATCAACTCTCTATGACCACTATGATCTATGATCTCTGGAAGCTCTGTATCACCACTATAAGCTATGGCAACTGTGAATTCTCTATGATGATTACAAGATCATTATGACAACTGTGTGCTATGAAGACTTTGCCTTCTTTATGACCACTATGTGCTATGACTACTGTGAGCTCTCTATGACTACTGTGAGCTCCCTATGACTACTATGAGGTATGACCACTACTAACTGTCTATGAACACTTTGAGCTCTGTATGACCATGTAAGCTCTCTATGACCACTATGATCTATGACCACTGTGTTTTCTCTATCACCACTATGTGCTATGACCTCTGTAATTCCCTATGACCATTTTCAGGTCTTTATGACCACTGTGTGCTCTCTATGACCACTGTAGCTCTCTATGAGCAAAAGAACCTATGATCATTGTGATCTTCTATGCTAACTATGACCATTGTGAGCTCTCTAACACAACTATGAGCTATGACCACTGGGAATTCTCAATAATGATAATGTGTTCTCTGCAACCCTGGTGAATTATGACCTTTGTGAGCTCTTTAGGATCAATATGATGTACGACCACTTTGAGGACTCTATCACCATTATGGGCTATAAACACTGTGAGCTCTCTATGACCATTATGAGCTATTTATGACCTCTATAAGGTATGACCACTGTGACTTCTCTATGTCCAATTTGAAGTCTTGATGACCATTTCAGTTTTCTATGTAAAAAGCGACCTATTATCATTGTGAAATTCTATGACTATTCTGATCTGTAAGCACTGTGATCACTCTATCTCCTCTATGAGCTATGACCATTGTGAGTCCTTTATGATGATTTTGAGTTCTCTGTGACCTTGATGAGTTATGACCACTGAGGGATCTCAGTGCCCACTAAGAGCTATGACTACTTTGAGCTCTCTATGACTACTATAATTCTGTGAGCTCTACGGGACAATTGTGAGCTCTCTGTAAACACTATGAGCTATGACCACTGTGATTTCTCTATGAGCACTGTTACCTATGACCACTGTGATTTCTATATGACCACTGTGAGCTTTCTATGACCAATATAATCAGGGCCACTGTGAGTTCTGTATCGCCACTATGAGCTATACCACTGCGAGCTCTCTATGATAATTATAACATCTCTATTGCCACTGTGATCTATGATCACTGTGAGATCTTTATGACCATTATGAACTATGAACACAGTGAGCTCTTTATGCCCTCCATAAGGTATTACCACTATGATCTCTCTGTGATGATTGTGACCTGCTTATGACCACTATGATCTATGACAACTATGACCTTACTTTGGCCACTATTATCTCTCTATGACCACTGTGAACTGTGATCACTATAAGATCTCAATAACCTCAGTGAGCTATGAGCACTACAATATCTCTATGACAACTGTGACGTATGGCCACTTTGAAACCTCTATGATCACTTTCATCTCTCAAATGACCACTGTGAGCACTTTATGACCATTGTGAATTCTATACGAGCACTATGACCTATGAACACTGTAGCTCTCTATGAGCACTATGAATTGTGACCATTGTGAGCATTTCATGGCTCTATGACCTCTGTGAGTTGTGAAAACTGAGTTCTCTGTTACAACTGTGACTTTTCTATGACAAATATGAGTTAGCTATGAGCACCAGAGCTCACTTTGAATACTATCGCATTTGATCCTTGTGACCTCTCTATGTCCACTGTCATCTTTTTACAACTACTATGAGATATGACCATTGTGAGCTCTCTATCACCATTATGATCTATGACAACTGTGATCGCTCTATGACCACTCTGAGTGGTCTATGAACACTTTGAGCTATGACATCTATGACAACCATGATCTATGACCACTTTGAAGTCTCTATCACCACTATGAGGTATTATTGGTGTGAGCTCTGTATGACTTCTGTAAGCTCTGAAAACTATGAGCTCTCTATTACAACTCAGATCTCTATGACAATGTGAGCTCTCTATGATCTATGAACACTGTGAGCTCCCTTTGAGCACTATGATGTGTGACAACTGTTAGCTCTCTATGACCACTTTGACCTATGTGCAATGTGACCCCTTTATGACCACTAATCTATGCCCACTGTGAGCTCTCATTGTCCATTATGAGCTTCCTATGACCACTACTGTGAGTTCTCTATCACCATTATGAACTAGGACCACTGGGAGCTCTCTAAGACCATTATGAGGTCTTTATGACCATTATAAGCTATGACCACTATGATCTCTTTAGTCCAATTTGAGATCTTTAAGTCCACTGTGAGCTCTCTATGAACATTGTAGCTCTCTAAAACTATTGTGAGTTTCTGTGACTACTATGAGCTATGACCATTATGAGCACTCTATCACTACTATGAGCTATAACAACTGTGAGTTCTCTGTGATGAATATCAGCTCTCTGCTACCATGGTGAGCTATGATCACTGTGAGCTCTCAATGACCACTATGAGCTATGATCACTTTGAGCTCTCTATGATCACTATGAGCACTCTATGACTGCTGTGAGCTTTCCATGACCTCTGTGAGCTCTCTATGACTACTAGGAAGCATGACCATTGTGATTTCTCTATGACTACTGTGATTTCTCTATGACGACTGCGAGTTCTCTAGGACTACTATGATCTATACCTACTCTGAGCTTTCCATGACCACTGTGATCTATGGCCACTGTGAGCTCACTGTAACCACTGTAACTGTTTATTAGCAAAATGACCTATGACCATTGTGAGCTTCTATGACAACTATGATCTATGACCACTTGAGCTATCTCCACTAGGAGCTATGACCACTGTGAGTTCTCTGTGATTATTATGAGTTCCCTGAGACCCTGGTGAGCTATGACCACTTTGAGTTGTCTATGACCAATATGAGCTAAGACCACTTTGCCCTCTCTATGACCATTGTGAGGTCTCTACGACAGCTGTGGGCTCTCTATAATCACTGAGCTCTCTATGACCACTATGAGCTATGACCACTATTATATCTCATTGTCCATTATTAGCTCTGTATGACCACTCTGAACTATGACCTCTGTGAGCTTGTTTTGACCACTATTAGATATGAATATTGTAAAGACACAATGACCAGTGTGAGCTCTTTATTACAATCATGAGTTGTCTATTGTTGCTGAATCCATGCAGAGGTCCAGAAGGGGAAATGCCAAGGGCCTCAGGGCTCAAGGTGATGGGGCGAATAGGCGTGGGGTCACCACCCAGACCCCAGGAGTCAGGCGAGCAGCAACAAACAGAGGATGAGTTTCCTGAGTCATTTATTTCAGGAATTGCTTGAGCTTATATAGAGTCAGGGGCCCAATCATGTGTTGTCACCTCTCCGCTGGGCAGGAGGGAGGGCAGTCACCAATCACTTAGCTGTTTACTAGGTGTCCATTACTGAGGCAAGTTAGATGGCCACTTCCCATTGGTTATTTATCTCTCTGTCCCATTGGTTGTTCATCCCTCCTTCCCATTGTTTGTTCATCAATCTACCTGTATGGTTCCTCTATTGGGACATGTCTGGGACATGTCCATACTTGTCCAGAATTGTCTATAACCAGACCTTCTGGGAGCCAGAACTAGGGCCTATCTGAATCAGTGGTGCCACATTGACCACTTTGAGCCCTGCATGATCATTGTGACTTCTCTATCACCATTATGAGCTATGACTAGTGTGAACTCTCAATCACTTTGAGCTCTCTATGATCACTGTGAGTTATGACTACTGTGAACTCTCTATGACCATTATGAGCTATTAACACTGTGATCTCTCTGTTGCCATTATGAACTCTCGATGATGACTATGGGCTATGAGCACTATGAGTTCCCTATGACCTCTGTGAGCAATGAATACTATGAGTTCTCTCTGACAACTATGAGCTCTCTGTGACTGCTATGAGCTCTTTATGACATCTGGGAGATTTCTATGACTACTGTGAGCTATGAACTACTCTATGACCACTATGAGCTCTCTATGATGATTATGAGCTCTATATCACCAATATGGCTGTGATGACTGTGAACTCTCTATGACGATTATGAGTTCTGTATGACCACTGTAAGCTATGACCACAGTGAACTCTCTATGACCACTATGAGTACTGAACACTGTGAGCTCTCTATGAACCCTATGAGGTATGATCAATGTGAGGTTTCTATGACCAATATGAGCTATGACAGCTGTAAGCTCTATAGGACCACTATGATGTATGAACACTGTGAGCTCCCTATGGCGACTATGACCTAAGAACACTATGAGCTATTTAAGACCACTAAGAGCTTTGACCACTGTGAGCTCTCAATGTCCATTATGTGTTATCTATGAACACTATGAGCTGTGAACGCTGAGTTCTCAATGTCCACAATGAGCTATTTATGACCACTATGATCTATGACCACTGTGACCTCTCCATGACCACTTTGAGGTCTTTATGACCACTCTGAGCTCTCTATGGCCATTGTAGTTACCTAGGAGCAAAAGAACCTATGACCATTGTTAGCGTGTATGACCACTATGAGCTATTACCACTCTGGGTTCTCTGTGATGATTATGAGTTCCATGAGACCATGGTGAGCTATGACTACAGTGAGCTTTCTGTGATCACTATGAGCTATGATCATTGAGAAATATTTATCACAACTATGAGGTATGACAACTGTGATCTCTTTATGCCCTCTATGAGCTGTGATCACTGTGAGCTGTCCATGACCACTGTGAGCTATGATAACTGTGATCTCTCCATGGGAACTATGATCTCTCTAACTGTAAAATATGACCACTATATACTCACTATGACCTATGTGCACTATGACAATTTTGACCTCTCCATCACCACCATGAGCTAGGACCACGGTGAGCTCTCTATGACCACTATGAGGTATGACAACTGTGAGATCTCTATGACCAATGAGAGCTCTCTATGACCACTGTGAGCTTTCTATGAGCTCTCAAAGATCACTATGAGCTATGAACACTATGAACTCTCTATGACCTATGTGAGCTAGACAACTATGAGTTCTCTATTACAACTGTGAGCTCTCTATCACCACTATGAGATTTCTATGACCACTGTGAGCTTTCTATGGCAAATATGAGTTCCCTCCAGCACTATGAGCCATGAGAGTTGTGAGCTCTCAAAGACAACTATGAGCTATGACTACTGTGAACCCTGTGTGGCCACTATGAGCTATGAGATATTACCAGTATAGACTCTTTATGACTTATGTGAGCTATGACAACTATGAGCTCCCTGTGACAACTGTGACTTTTCATGATCACTTTGAGTACTCTATGACCACTGTAAGCTCTTTTAGAGCAGTATGACCTTTGAACATTGAGATCTCTCTATGACTACTATGAGTTAAGACCACTGTGACCTCTTCATGACCACTATGAGCTAAGATCACTATGAGATCTCAATGTCCATTATGAGAACTCTATGACCACTATGAACTGTCTATGACAAATTTAAGCTGTCTATGACAACTCTGAGCTCTCTTTGACCACTATAAACCATGACCACTGTAAGCTCTCTGTGACTATTGGGAGCTATGACCACTCTAAGTCTTCTAGGACCACAGTGAGCTCTCTCGGACAACTGTAATCTATGACCACCGTGAGCTCTCTGTGACCAATGTAAACTCACTATGACCACTATGTGTTCCCTATGACAATTCTGAGCTGTCTATGACCACTATGAGCTATGACCATTGTGAGCTCTTTGTGACCTCTATGAGCTATGACAACTCTGAGTCTTCTATGACTACTGTGAGCTCTCTAGGACAACTATGACCTATGACCACTAGGAGCTACTACTGGTGCTCACCGGCCCTGCTCTTGCAGCTGCGTCCTTGCCTGGCATCAGAAAAATGGACACCAACTTTCTAGTGCATGAGATCTGGTTCGACAAGTTCAAGTACGACGAGGCAGAGTGGAGGTTCTATGAACAGATGAATGGGCCTGTGGCTGGCGGCTCCCACCAGGAGAATGGCGCTAGCATGATCCTCTGTGACATTGCGAGAGCCAGAGAGAACATCCAGAAATCCCTGGCCGGAAGCTCAGGCCCTGGAGCCTCTAGTGGGCCTGGTGGAGATCACAGCGAACTCATTGTACACATCGCCAGCTTGGAAGTGGAAAAGCAGAATCTTCGCGGTGTGGTCCAGGATCTGCGGCAGGCCATTTCCAGGTTGGAGGCCCGGCTCAGCTCCCTGGAGAAGAGCTCACCCACCCACCGAGCAGCAGCTCCACAGACCCAGCATGTGTCTCCCATGCGCCAAGTTGAGCCTTCAACCAAGAAGGCAGTCACACCAGCAGAGGACGACGAGGACAATGACATTGACTTGTTCAGCAGTGATGAGGAAGAGGAGGACAAGGAGGCGGCCCGACTAGGTGAAGAGAGGCTGCGCCAGTATGCAGAGAAGGCTAAGAAGCCCACCCTGGTGGTCAAGTCTTCCATCCTCCTGGATGTCAAGCCTTGGGATGATGAGACAGACATAGCCCAGCTTGAGGCTTGTGTGCGATCCATCCAGTTGGATGGGCTGGTCTGGGGAGGCTCCAAGCAAGTGCCTGTGGGTTATAGTATCCGGAAGCTGCAGATCCAGTGTGTGGTGGAAGACGACAAAATGGGCACCGACCTGCTAGAAGAAGAGATCACCATGTTTGAGGAGCATGTGCAGAGTGTCGACATCGCAGCTTTCAATAAGATCTGAAATGCAAGCGTTTGTGGTTCATGTGTGTGAGGTCCAGCTGAGATTAAAGATAGACTCCGCAAAAAAAAAAAAAAAAAAAAAAAAACTATGACTACTGTGGGCTATGACCAATGTGAACTCTCCATGGAAACCATGAAATCTCAAGATCACTATGAGCTATGACCACTCTGAGGTCTCTATGACACATGTGAGCTATATCCACTATGAGCTCTCTGTGACCACCAGTTTAATTGTGTAACAGTGTCTCAGGGGCCCACGGAGACCCTTGGGTGTGGGAATAAGCTGGTGCAGAGTAAACAGCACAGATTCTGGGAGTCAGATAAGTAGCAAAGCAGGCTCTCAAGATTACAGGCTCATTTGCACGCTCATTTATTGTAAATATCAGGCTGCTTATATACCCCACCCAACATCCCATAAGTCCCAGCATGAGCCTTTGCTGAGTTGTTCTGTCCGGATTGGTCCTCTCAGCCAGGAAGTTTAACGTCAACACTAACTGTCTTTGCTCTAGAGAAACCATAGTCTTGCAAGATTTGTCGTAGTCTTGAGAGATTTGAATCCTTTGCAGGAGAGAGGAGTCCAAGGAGCCTCTCTGTATGGGGGATGGGAGCCTCTTTGGCACAATCATTGTCCGTTTCTCCTACACACCAGGATCTATGACTACTCTGAGGTCTCTATGACCACTGTGAGGGATGATCACTTTGAGTTATCTATAACCACTGTGAGCTATCTATGACAACTATGATCAATGACCACTGTGAGCTTACTTTGACCACTGTGAGCTGTCTATGAGCACTATGGTCTATGGTGACTATGAGCTCTATATTACCAAAATGAGCTCTTTATGACAACTGTGAGTTCTCTATGATCACTATATGCTTGCTATAACCATTATGAGCTCTGTATGATAATGCTAAGCTATGACCACTGTGAGCTTTCTATGTTCACTATGAGCTATGACCACTGTGTGAGCTTTCTATGAGCACTATGAACTATGACCACTGTGAGCTCTCATTGTTCATTATGTGTTCTCAATGATCTGTGACCACTGTGAGCTATCTATGACCACTATGAGCTATGACCACTCGGACCTCTCCAGGGCCACTGTGATCTGTGTCCACTGTGTGCTCTCAATCAACTCTAGGACCAATAACTACTGTGAGCTCTCTAAGGTGACTATAATATCTCTATGACAACTAAGACCTGTGATCACAGTGATCTCTCTATGCCCACTATGAGCTGTGACTACCTTGAGCTCCTTGTGACCTCTATGTGCTCTCTATCAACACTAGGACCAATGACCAATGTGTGAACTCCATGAACAATGTGAGCTTTCTATGACAACTGGAAACATGAACATTGAGAGCTCTTTGACCATTATGAGCTATTACTACTGTGAGCTCTCTACAATAACTGTGAGCTCTCTATGTCCACTGTGAGCTCTATATGACTACTATGACCTATGAACAGTGAGCTTTGTTGACCACTCTGAGTTCTCTGTGAGCAATGAACATTGTGAGCTCTCTATGAGCACTATGACAAGTGCCCATGTTCAGCTCCTTATGACCCCTGTCAGCAATGATCACTGTGAGTTCTCTATTACTGATATTAGCTATGAACTTTGTGAAGTCTCTATGACCATTATGAGCACTTTACAATCACTGTGAGCTATCATGACTGTGAGTTCTCTATGACCACTATGGTTATGACCACTGTGAGCTCTCTATGATCAATATGAGCTATCACAACAGTAACCTCACTATGTTCATTATGAGCTCTCTATGAACACCATGAGCTCTGTATAAACACTATGAGCTATGAACACTCTGAGCTCTCTATAACCACTGTGAGCGCTCTATGACCACTGTGAACTCTCTATGACCACAATGATCTCTCCATGACCACTATAAGTTATGATCACTGTGATCTCTCCATGACCACTATGATCTATGACCACTGTGAGCTCTCTAAATCCCTTATGTCCACTATGATATATAGCCTTTTTGAGCTCTCTATGTCAGTTATGACCTATTTATGGCCACTGTGATCTATGACTACTGCGAGTTCTCAATGACATCTGTGAGCTATAAGCTCTATGCACTCTATATGACAATTGTGAGATCTCTATGACTACTCTGAGTTCTCTATGACCAGTGTGAGTTATGACCACTTTGAGATCTCTATAACCACTGTGAGCTATCTATGATCATTATAACCTATGATCACTGTGAACTGTCTGTGGGTATTATGTTGTATGACAACTATGTGCTCTATATGATCAAGATGAGAAATGTATGACTACTGTAAGTTCTCTATGATAACTATATGCTCGCTATGACTATTCTGACTTCTATATGATAACACTGAGTTATGACTACTGTTAGCTCTCTATGATCACTATGAGTTATACTATGATCATTATCTATGATCACTTTAACTTCTCATTGTCATTATGTGCTCTCTATATCCACTGTGATCTCTGACGACTATGAGCAATCTATGACAACTATGATTATGACCACTTTCCACTCTCTATGAACACTATGATCTCTTAATGAATGCTATGATATATGAGCACTGTGAGCTTTCTCTGACCATTATGATCTAAGATTACTTTGAGCTTTCTATGACCACTATGAGTTATGAACACTGTGAGTTCTCATTGACCATTATGTGCTCTCTAGGACCATTGTGACCTGTGACCACTGTGAGCTCTCTATGACTAGTATGAGCTATGATCACTTTCAGCTGCCTATGAACACTATGACTCTTTATGACTCCTGTGAAATATGACCACTGTGACCTCTCTAGGACCACTCTTATCTGTCACCACTGTGTGATCGCTATCACTACTAGGACATATGATCACTGTGAGCTCTCTATAAAGATTATGAGTTCTCAACCACGACTTTGAGCTATAAATGCTGAAAGCTGTCTATGATCACTATGAGCTATGATCACTGTAATCTCTTTATGACAACTCTGCATTCTAAGACCACAGTAAGCTATCTGTGACCACTATGAGCTATGAGTTATTTATGACCACTAAGAGATGAGACCACTGTGTGATCTCTAGGCCCACTTTGAGCTATGCACTCTGAGCTCTCTGTGACCACTTTGAGCTCTCAGTGACCAATATGATCTATGGTCAATCTGAGCTTTCTATGACCACTATATGCTGTGACAACTGTGAGCTCTGTATGCCTACTGTGAGCTATGGACACTGTCAGATTTTAATGGCCACTATGAGCTCCCTATGAATACTATGAGCTATGACCTCTATGATCTGTCTAAGACCTCTGTTTCCAATGACCAAAGTGAGCTCTCTGTGATAATTGACAGATCTCTATGACCCCTGTGAATTATCTGTGACTATTTTCACTTCTCTATGACCACTGTGAGCACTCTATGAGCACTATGATATTCAACCAATGTGAGCTTTCTATGACTACTATGAGATAGGATTACTCTTAGCTTTCTATCACCATTATGAGCTATGACCATTCTGAGATCTCTATGATGATTATGAGTTCTCTATGACTGCTGTGAGCAATGGCCACTGTGAGCTCTCTATGACCACTGTGAGCTCTCTATGGCAACTTTGAGCTATCTATCACCACTGTCAGTTCTCTATGAGTACTGTGTTAGCACTCCACAACCCCTGTGAGATCTCTATTACAACTCTGAGTGCTCTATGACAACTCTCAGCTATATATGAGACTACTATTAGCTCTCTGTGACCACTTTCATTTCTCTATGTCCATTGTATACTCTGTATGAACACTGTGAGCTTGCTATGACCACTGTGAGCTCTCTATGATCACTGTGATCTCTCTATGACCACTGTGAGCTATGACCATTATGAGCTCTAAATGACTACTGTGAGATATCCATCACCACTGTGACCTCTCAATGACTACTGTGGGCCCTTTATGACTACTGTATGTGCTCTATGATCTTGTAAGCACTGCTCTATGACCATTATGAACTATGAGCATTATGAACTCTCTATGACAAATGTGAGCTCTCATTGCCCATTATGTGCCATGACCATTGTGAGTTATGATCTCTGTGGGCTCTGTGTTCTGTATGAACTATGGCTACTATGATCTCTGACCACGTTAGCTCTCTACCACTATGAGGTAAGACCAACTGGGTCTTCATATGATGATTGTGATCTTTCTGTGACCACTGTGACCTATGACCATGATCTTATGAACTATGACAACTGTGAGATATATATAACCAATGTGACCTATCTATTACCACTATGAACTGTGATTACTGTGAACTTTCCTGGACCATGATGAGCTCTCTATTAGCACTACAATCTATGTCAACTGTGAGCTCTTTATCAAAACTGTGAGCTCTTTAGGATCACTCTATTCTCTCTACTGTAATCTATGACCATTATGAGCTGTGTATGACAACTCTGAGCTATGGCCTCCGTGGGCTCTCTATGTCCATTATAAGCTCTCTATGACCACTATGAATTATCATGACTATGAGATCCCTAATACCTCTGTATGACATTACAACTATGAGCTCTCTATTTCAACTGTGAGCTCTCTATAACCACTGTGAGCTCTCTATTACAACTGTGAGCATTCTGTGACCACTGTGAGCTCTCTATGACCACTATGTTCTATGACCGTTGTTAGCTACACATCACCAGTATGAGCTATGAATATTTTGAGTTTTCTTGAGGCTTATCTATTCTTTATGACTACTGTGAGCTCTCTATGTCCACAATCAACTATGGCCACTGTGAGTTTTCTGTGAAGACTATGAGCTATGACTACTATGAGCTCTTCATAAATTCTATGAGTTATGAATACTATGAGCTCTCAATGTCCACAATCAACTATGGCCACTGTGAGTTCTCTGTGAAAACTATGAGCTATGACTACTGTGAGCTCTTCATAAATTCTATGAGTTATGAATACTGTGAGCTCTCAATATCCATTTTGAGCTCTCTATGAGAACTGTAACCTCTCTATGACCCTTATGACCTATGACGTCTGTGGGCTCTCTATGAGCACAATGAGCTATGACCACTGTGAGCTCTCTATGATTACTGTGAGCTGTCTATGATCACTGTGAGCTAAGACCACACTGAGCACTCTATGACCACTATGACCTTTGACCACTGTTAGCTCTATAGCGCCACTGGGAGCTATGACCATTTTGAGGTCTGTATGTTGATCATGAGTTCTTTATGACTACTGTGAGTGATGACCACTGTGGCCTCTCTATGACCACTATGAGCTGTTTTGACTGTTAGCTATCTATAGTGGTTGTTGTTGTTAGTTATCTGTGTCCACTATGAGGTATGTCCACTGTAAGGTTTCTTTTCCACTGTGAGCTTTCTGTGACCACAGTGAACTAAGACCACTATGAGCACTCTATGGCCACTGTAAGCTCTCTAAGACTAGTATTATCTATGGTGACTATGAGATCTCTAGGACAAATATGAGCTTTTATTACCACTGTGAGCTCTCAAATGACAAACATAAGCTCTTTAGGACCATTAAGAGCTACATATGACAACCTTGAGACATAATCACTGGCAGATATCTATGATAATTGTGAGCTATTAACATTATAAGCATTCAATGACATCTGTGAGATTTGATGACTATGAGTTCTATATGCCACTGTGAGCTTTCTAAGACCAATGTAACCTCTCTAAGACTCCTGTGAGCTCTGTAGAACCACTATGAACTATAACCACTGTGAGTTTTCTAGGGCCAGTTTAAGCTCTCTGTGAACACTATGAGCTATAACTACTGTGAGCATTATATGACTCCTATGATAAATGACCTCTATGAGCTCTCTAACATCACTGTAGGCTACGATCATTTTGAGTGCTCTATGACGATTATGACTTCTCCCTGACCACTGTGAGCTATGACCACTGTGAGCTCTTTATGTCCACTGTGAGTGGTCTATGACTATGAATTCCCTATGACCATTGTGAGCTCTTATGACCACTATGTACTATCTATGACTTCTGTGAGTTATGACTAGTATCAGCTTTCTATGACCACTTCGAGCTCTCTATGATGATTGTGAGCTTCTTTTTTAAAATTTTTTATTATTTATTATTTATTCAATTGTGGGTGTATGCATGTGTGCGCGTATGTGTATGTATGTGTGTGTGTGTGTAGAACCACGGATGAATTCCAGAACCACCATGGATGCCTCCACCTCCTCCTTGTTTACTCTGACGTGGGATTCACAGGTTCCGCCCTACCAGGACCAGAAGCGCAGGCCGCCCCCGCTTCTGCCTGGCGTCTATACGTGGGGTCTAGGATCTGAACTCAGGACCTTCTGCCTGCAAGGCAGAGGCTTAACCCTTGAACCACCTCTCCATCCCTGATTGTGAGCTTTTTATGACCACTGTGAGCATTCTATGAGCACTATAACCTGTGACAACTGTGAGCTCATTATGACCAATATGAGCTATGATCAGTTTCCTCTCTATGAACACTATGAGCTATGACCACTGTGAGCTTTGTGTGACCATTGTGAGCTCTCTAGGTCAACTATGACCTATGACCATTGTGAGTTGTCATTGTCCATTATGTGCTTTCTATAACCACTGTGAGTGTTGACCACTTTGAGCTCTTTATGATTACTATGAGCAATGACAGTTATGAGCTCTCAGTTACTTCTGTGGACTATGAAAACTATGAGTTCTCTATAACAACTGTTAGCGCTCTATGACCACTATGTGCTATGACTATAGTTAGCTCACTATGATCACTCTGAGTTTGACCACTGTGAGGTATCCATGTCCATAAAGGACATATTTGACTGTGTTTGTCCACTATGAACAATGTTGACTATGACCGCTCTAAGACGATAGAGAACCTATGTGAGCTCTCTATGAAGACTATATCTCTCAATGACCACTTTAACATCTCTATGACTACTGTGGGCTCTCTATAATGACTGTGAGCTAGGAACACTAAGAGCTTTCAATGACCTCTATGAACTATGAGAACTATGTTCTGTCCATGAAAATTCTGAGCTGTCTATTATGACTCTCTACTGAGCACCATTTGATCACTGTGAGCTATGAACACTGTGTGGTCTCCACAACTACTATGAGCTATGACTACGGTGAGCTCTTATTGTCCATTATGAGCACTTTATGTCCACTCTGAGCTGTCTATGGCCACCACGATATATGACCACTGTGAGCTCTCTATGATGATTATAAGCTCTCTATGACCACTATGAGCTATGACCATTTTGAGCTCTCTGTGATCACTATGATCTATTACCTCTGTGTGATCTGAATGACCTCTATGAGTTCTGTATGACCTCTGTGAGCTGTGACCACGTGAGCTCTATTTTGTACACTATGAACGATGACAATTGTGAGCTCTCCATGGCCACTATGAGCTGTTTTAAATCATTCTGAGCTATGACCACTTTGAACTCTAGATGACTACTGTGAGCTCTCTATAAGAACTATAACCTATGACCACTGTGAGTCCTCTGCAACTGTTCATGACCACTATGAACTTTGAGCACTGTGAGCTTTCTGCCCATTATGAGATATGTATGACCACTGTGAGTTATGATCACTGAGAGCTCCCTATGACCATTGTGAACTTTCTATGATCCCTGTGAATCATGAACACAATGAGCTCCCTATGACCTCTATGAATTATCACCACTGTGAGCTCTCTATGACCGCTATGAGCTCTTTATGTCTACTGTGAGCTCTCTATGACCACTGTGAGCTCTCTATGACCACTGTGAGCTATGAGGATTATGTGAATTCTATGACCATTATAAGCTATGACCACTGTGAGTTCTTATCATACATTAGGAGCTCTATAAGACCACTGTGAGCTGTGATCACCGTGATGTCTCTATGACTAGTGTGATCTACAACCATTGTTAGCACTCTATCACCACTATGAGCTGTGACCATTGTGAACTATCTATGATGATTATGAGTTCTTTATGACCACTGTGAACTATAACCACTATGAGGTAAGACTATTGTGAGCTCTCTATGACCACTATAAGCTATGACCATTGTGAGCTCTCTTCGACAATTATGATCTCTGTAGCCACTATGAACTATGACCAGTGTGAGCTGTCTATATGAGTTTTTTATGACCACTGTGAGTTCTTTATGATGACTATGAGCTCTCTGTGACCATTATGACCTCCATATGACAACTATGAGCTATGACCACTGAGTACTCTCTATGACCACTATGAGCTCTGTATGCCAACTATGAGGCATGACCACTGTGAGCACTCTATGATGACTAGGAGCTCTGACCACTGTGTGCTTTCTATGGGCACTATGAGCTCTCTATGACCACTATGAGCTCTCTAAGACCCCTGTGACCTATGTCCACTATAAGCTCTTTGTGACAACTGTAATTTCTCTATGACCTCTCTATGACCACTATGAGCTTTCTATGACCATTATGAGCTGTGTATAATAAATACGGGCTATGACCACTGTGAAGTATCTTGGAGCACTATGAGCTCTATATGAAAAACTATGAGTTGTGACTACTATGAACTCTCAATGCCCACTATGAGCTATGACCACTGTGAGCTGTCTATTTTCTCTAGCAGACATGACTACTGTGATCCCTTGGATATTATGACCTCTTTATGACCACTATGACCTATATCTACTATGAGCTCTCTAAGACCTATGTGAGCTATGAGCACTATAAGCTCACTGTGAAACCTGTAATCTATCAACACTGTAATCTCTTTATTACCACTGTGAACTCTCTATGACCACTGGGAGCTCTGACAACTGTGCACTTTCTATGACCATTATGATCTATGACCACTGTGAGTTCTTGATGACCACTATAAGCTTTCTATGATCACTATGATCTATGACTCCTGTTAGCTCTGTCACCACTATGAGCTATGATAATTGTGAGTTCTCTATGACAACTATGAGTTTTCTGTGGCCACTGTGAACTATGACCATTGTGAGCTCTCTATCACCACTATTACCTATGACCACTGTGAGCTCTCTGTGAGTTATCTTTGTGAGTTATCTTTGACAATTGTGAGCTCTCTATCTGCACTATGATCTATGAAGACTGTGAGCTTTAAATGACCACTATAAGCTATTTATAACAGTGGTGACTTCTCTATGACCACTATGAACTCTCTATGATCATTATAAGCTCTGTATGACAACTATGAGCTATGACCACTGTGAACTCAGTCTAACAACTATAAGCTCTGTATGACAACTATTAGCTATGTCCACTGTGAGCTCTCTATCACCATTATGTGCATGTCCACTGTGAGCTCTCTTTGACCACCATGAGCTTTGACCACTATGAGCTCTCCATGACTACTTTGAGATTTCAATCACCACTGTAGCTCCTGATGAGCACTATGAACCATGACCGCTGGGAGTTCTCTAGGACCATTATGAGCTATGATCACTGTGAGCTCTTTATGACTACTATGAGCTATGACCTCTATGAGCTTTGTGTGTCTATTTGAGTTCTCTGTAACTACTGTGAGCTCTCTATGTCCATTTCAAGCTCACTATGATTGCTATGGGATATGACTACTGTGACTTCTTTTTGACCACTTTGAGTTCTATGTGACCACAGTGAGCTCTCTATGACCCTATACCTCTCTATGTGCAATATAATTTATGACAAATGTGAGTTCTCTGTGACCACTATGAGGTATGAGCACTGAGAGCTCTTTATGACCAGAATGAACTGTGACCACTGTGAGTTCTCTATGACCATTTGAAATATGACCACTGTGTGATGTCTATGACCTCTATGAGCTGTGTCCACAGTGAACTATTATTGTCTATTATGAGCTCTCTAAGAACACTGGGAGCTGTGGCTCTCTGAGGTCTCTATGACCACTATTTGCTATGACTTCTGTGAGCGCTCTGTGACCACTATGGGCCCTCTATGATCACTTTGAGCTCTCTATGAGCACTGTAAGCTCTCTATGAGCATTATGACCTGTGAACACTGTGAGCTCTTTATGACCACTATGAGCTATGACCACAGTGAGCTCTTCATGACTTTATGAGCTTTGAGCCCTTTGAGCACTCTAAATCCATTATGAGCTCTTTATGACCACTGTGAGATATAACCACTGTGCGCTCACTATGACGATTGTGAACTCTATATGAGCCCTGTGTTTCATGACCACAGTGAACTCTCTGTGGTCATTATGAGCTGTGATCACTGTGAGATCTCTATGACCACTATAAGTTATGATTATTATGAGGTCTTACTGACCTTTGTGAGATATTTGAACTATGCTCACTCTATGACAACTGTGAGTTCTATGTGATCACTGTGAGCTCTCTATGACCATTGTGAGCTATCACCACTGTGTGATCTCTGTGACCACTATGATCACTATGAGTTCTTATTATCCTTTATGGGCTCCATATGACCACTGTGAGCTATGACCACTGTGATGTATCTATGACCAGTATGATTTATGACCACTGTTGGCTCTCTATCACCACTATGAGCTGACCATTGTGATGTCTCTATGGAGATTATGAGTTCTCTACAACCACTGTGAGCTGTGGCCACTATGAGCTGCTATGACCACTATAAGCTAAGACTACTGTGAGCTCTCTATGACCACTGTGACCTCTCTGGGACCATACTGTAATCTCTAGGACCACTATGAGCTATGATTAGTGTAAGCTCTTCATGACCACTAAGACCTTTGAATACTGTAATCTCTTTATATTCATTATGATCTAGGAACACTGTTAGCTCTCTATAACTACTAAGAGATCAAAATGACTTCTATGAGCTATGAGAACATGCCATCTCTGTGACAACTATGATCTCTCTATAACCTCTATGAGCCCTGTATAATTCCTGTGAGCTCTCTATGATCACTATGAGCTCTTTATGACCATTATGAGCTGTGTATAACAAACATGGGCTATGACAACCATGATGTCTCTATGATCACTATGAGCAAGTATGACAATTATGATCTATGACCACTCTGAGCTCTCTATGACCAATATAACCCATGATCATTATGAACTCTGTGTTAGCACTATGAGCTATGACCACTGTAAGCTCTCTATGTTCTCCAGGAGCCATGACTACTGTGAGCTTTTATCACCATTATGACCTCATTATGATGAGCTATATCTACTATGAGCTCTCTAAGACTTGTGTGAGGTATGAGCACTACGAGCTCTCTGTAAGAACTGTGATCATTCTATCAGAACTGTAACCTTGACCTCTTTATTACCACTGTGAGTGCTCTATGACCACTATGTTCTGTGACCACTATGAGCTCTCTATGACCACTGTGTTCTGTGACTACTGTGAGTTCTCCATGACCACTATAATCTTTGTATGACCACTATGATCTATGACCACTGTTAGTTATATATAACCACTATAACTTATGATTACTGTTAGCTTTCTATGACCACTATGATGATCAATATGAGGTCTTGATGACCATTATAAGCCTTCTGTGACTACTATGATCTATGAACACTGTTACCTTTCTCTGACCACTAAAACCTATGACAGTTGTGTGCTCTCTGTGACCACTATGAGCTCCTTGTGACCACTGTGAGGTCTCTATGACCACTATGAATGCTCTATGACCATTATGAGCTCTGTATGACAACTATGAACTAAGACCACTGTGAGCTCTATATCACCACTATGAGCTATGACCACTGTGAGCTCTTTATGACCAATATTAATTGTGACTACTGTGAGCTGTCTATGACCACTGAGAGCTATGACTACTGTGAGCTTAATGTAACCACTGTTTGGTCTCTATGGCCCCTGTAGTTCTCTGTGTAATATAACCTATGACCAAAGTGAGCTCTCTATGACCACTATGAGTTATGAACACTGTGAACTCTCATTGTCCTTATGTACTCTCTATGACCACCTGAGGTAGGACCACTTTGAGCTATGAACACTGGACTTTCCATGAACACTGGGACCTATGATCACTATGATCAATCTATGACCACTTTGAGCTCTCTATGACTACTGTGATCTATGCCTACTACGAGCTCTTTATGACCACCATGAGAGCTATGACCACTGTGAGATATTTATGCCCACTATTACCTATTAGCTATGTCCACTGAGAACTATGACCTCTGTGAGCTCATGGAGCTCTCATGTTATTTTGAGCTCTTTAGAACCACTGTGAGCTTTGAATGGCCTCTATGAGCTATGAACACTATGAGCTTTCTATGACAACTTTGAGCTCTTTGTGGCCACTATGACCTTTCTATGCCATATTGAACTCTCTATGACATCTCTGAGCTCTCTATGACTACTCTGAGCTTTCTATGAGTACTATGGCCTGTGAACACTATCAACTATGATAATGGTGAGCTCTCTATGTCCTTCATGAGGTCCAGTATGACCTATGCCCATTTGGCCCTTTCTATCACCACTATGAGCCATGACCATTTTTAGTTCTTTGTGGCGATTGTGTGTTTTGTATGACCACTGTGAGCTATGAACATTGTGAGATCTCTATGACCACTTTGACCTCTTTATGATCACTATGAGATCTCTATGACCACTATGTGCTGTCTATGACCACTGTGAGTGCTCTGTGACCATTATGAGCTCTCAATGATCTCTGTGAGATATGAGCATTTGAGCTCTCTATGACAACTATGAACTCTCTATGGTCACTTTGAGATCTCTATGAACACTAGAAGCTATGACAACTGTGTGACCTCTATGACCACTATGAGCTATGAACACTGTGGGCCCTTATTGTGCATAATAAGCCCTCTATGACAAGTTGAGCACTCTACGACCACTTTGAGTTCTCTATGAGCACTGTGACCTATGACCATTGGGATCTCTTTATAATGAATATGAGGTATGACCACTTTTATTTCTCTGGATGATTCTGAGTTTTGTATGACCACTGTGAGCTGTGACCACTATGAGTTCTCTATGTCCACTATTGGCTTTGTTCACTGGGCACTCTCTATGAACACTAAGTGCCCTCTATGACAACTATGAGCATTCTATTATCACAGTGAGCTCTCTATCACCACTGTGAGCTATGACCACTGAGAACTCTCTAGCACCAAGAGCCATTACCACAGTGAGTACTTTATGGCTACTACAGCAATGACAAAGTGAGGTCTCTATGACCACTATGAGCTCTCTATGGCCATTATTAGCCAAGACCACGGTGATCTATCTATAACTACCTTGAACTCTTTATGACAACTGTGATCTCTCTTTGACCAGTATGACCTATGCCCATTTGGCCCTTTCTATCACCACTATGAGCCATGACCATTTTTAGTTCTTTGTGGCGATTGTGTGTTTTGTATGACCACTGTGAGCTATGAACATTGTGAGATCTCTATGACCACTTTGACCTCTTTATGATCACTATGAGATCTCTATGACCACTATGTGCTCTCTATGGCCATTTTGAGCTGTCTATGACCAGTATGAGCTCTGATTCCCTATGACCTCTCTATGATAACTGTGAGCTATGACTATAATCCCTCTTTGTCCACTGCGAACTTTCTATCTCTCACAGCTGTTGCTTCTGTGAGATATGTACACTGTGAGCCCTCTATGACACTGCGAGCTCCCTATGACTAAAGTGAAATTTGTATAATGACTACGAGCTCTGTATTGCAACTCTGAGCTCTCTATGAACATTGTGAGCTTTCTGTGACCATTGTGAGCTCTCTCTCACCATTATGAGTTCTCTATGTCCACTGTGAGCTCATTATGTCCACTATGACCTCTCTATGACCACTGTGACTTATGAGATCTCTATGATATCTGTGAGCTCTCAATGTCCTCTATGAGTTATGAACACTATGAACTCTCCATAACAAATGAGGCCTCTCTATGATCACTGTAAGCAATGACCATTATGAGCTCTCTGTTACCACTGTGAGTTCTCTATGAACTCTGAGAGTTCTCTTCAGTAACTGTGAGCTCTCTATTACCACTATGAGCCTTCTATGGGCACTATGAGCTATTACCTTTGTGAGCTCTCTATGAGCACTATGAGTTATAACTACTTTGAGATCTCTATGACCACTATGAGCTATGATCATTGTGAGATCTCTATAGTAACTGTGGGCTTTCTATGACTACTATGAGGTATGACCACTATGAGCCCTCTATGAAGACTGTGAGCTATAAACACTATGAACTCTCTGTGAGCACTGTGATCTCTACATGAACACTGATAGCTCTCTTTGACCACCAGTAGCTTTCTATAACCACTATGAGCTGGGACCACTGTGACCTCTCCATGACCACTTTGAGCTCTCTATGACAAGTGTGATCTCTCTTTGAACAGTATAATCTATGCCCACTTGGAGCGTTCTATCACCACTATGAGCTATGACCACTTTAGCCCTCTGTGATGATTATGAGTTTTGTTTGGCCACTGTGAGCTATGACTACTGTGAGCTATAACCACTATGAGCTCTCTATGAACACTGACCTCGTTTTGATCACTATGACCTCTCTATGACCACTGTCAGCTACAACCATTGTGAGCTCTCTATGACACCTATGGTTTGTGACCACTGTGAGCTCTCTATGAATACTATGAGATATGACCACAGTGAGCTCTCTGTGACCACTATAAGCTCTCTATGATCACTATGAATTATGACTACTATGAGCACTCTATAACCACTATGATCTATAACCACTGTGAGCTCTCTATATCCAGAGTGAATTGTAACCACAAGGAGCTTTTATGACCTCTTTGAGGTCTCTATGTCCACTGTGAGTTCTTGATGAAAACTGTGATCACAGTGAGCTTTCCATCACCACTGTCATCTCTCCATGAGCTCTCTATGTCCACTGTCATCTCTCTATGACCACTGTGAGCTCTATATGACGACTATGAGCTCTCTATGACCACTATGAGCGATGACCACTGTGAGCTATGACCCCTATGAGATTTCTGTGGTCTCTGTAGGCTCTCTATGATGACTAAGAGCTCTCTATGACCACACCACTATGAGTTCTGACCTCTGTGAGCTCTCTATTACCACTATGACCTTTTATAACTATGAAGACTATGAGCTCTCTTTGACAACTATGAGCTCTCTATATTCACTATTATCTATGACCACTACGAGCTCTCTAGGACCACTATGAGCTAAAAACACTATGAGATCTCTATGACCACTATGAGATCTCAATAACCACTGTAATGTCTGAGTACTATGAGCTATTACCACTTCATACCATTCTATGACCATCTATAACCACTCTCTTTGACGACTATGAGCTCTTTATATGCAGTATGATCTATGGCCACTGTGAGCTCTCTATGACAATTATGACATCTATATGAACACTGTGAGCTCTCTATGACAATTATGATATCTATATGAACATTGTGAGCTCTCTATAACCACTATTAAAATGTGACCACTGTGAGCTCTTTTTTATGACTATGAGCTTTTCTTGACCACTATGAGGTAAGAAGAATACTGTGAATTCTCTATGATCACTACGATCTATAACTGTCAAGTCTCTATGACAACTGCCAACATTAGCTATGACCACTGTAAGATCTCTATAACAATTATGAGTTCACTGTGGACCACTGTGAGCTCTCTATTACAACTGCAAGCTATGACCACTGTGAGCGCTCTGTGACCACTATGAGGTATGACTATTGTACACTGTGACCACTGTCAACGCTCTATGACCACTACGAGGTATGACTATTGTATGCTTTCTATGACCATAATGAGCTCTCAAAGAAAACTGTCCCCTCTACGACCACTGTCACTCTCCATTACCAATATGACCACTGTGAAATCACTGTGAACACTAGGAGCGTTCTATGTCCAGTATGAGTTATGACCACTGTGATCTCTCTATGACTATTGTGATCTTTGAACATTGTGAACTCTCTATAACCAGAGTGACCATAACCTCTATGAATTTTCTGTGACCTCTATGGTCTCTCTTTGCCCACTGTGAGTTCTCAGTGACAACTGTGAGCTTTCTATTACCATTGTCAGCTCTGTATGACCACTGTCAGTGTTCTGTGACAACTGTGAACTCTCTGTGGCCACTATGAACTCTTTTTGACTACTGTGATATTTCTATGAGCACTATGACCTATGAACACTCTGAGCTCTCTATGACGAATATGAGTTCTCTATGACAATTGTAAGCTCTCTATGAACACTGTAAGCTTTCTGTGACCTCTTTGTGGTATGACCACTGTGAAGTCTCTATGAATACTGTGGGCTATGACAACTATTATCTCTCTGTGTCCACTATACTCATTTTAGGACCACTTTGATCTCATGACTACTATGACTATTATGACCTCATATGACCACTGTGAGCTATGAACATTGTGAGTTCTCTATGATCACTATAAGTTATTCCCGCTCTGAGCTCTATTAGAACACTGTGAGCACAATGATCTATATCAACTGGGAGCTCCCTATAACCACTATGAACTCTCTATGACCACTGTTAGCTCTCTAGGACCACTTTGAGAATTCTGTTATCAGCGTGAGCTCTCTATGATCACTATGAGCACTCTATGCTCACTGTGTGTTCTCTATGACAGCTGTGAGCTCTCTATAACCACTAAGACTTATAACTTCTGTGAGCTATTACCACTGTAATTATTCTATAACCACTATGAGCTATGAATACTGTGAGCTTTCTATGAACACTGTGAGCTATCACCACTGTGAACTATGCTACTATGAACTATCTATGACCTATGACCAGTATGAGCTCTCTATGACCTCTGTGAACTATGAACACTATAAGTTCTCTATGACCACTATGAGCCCTTTATGACCACTGTGAGCTCTCTATGGCAACTTTGAGCTATCTATCACCACTGTCAGTTCTCTATGAGTACTGTGTTAGCACTCCACAACTACTGTGAGCTCTCTATTACAACTCTGAGTGCTCTATGACAACTGTCAGCTATACATGAGACTCCTATTAGCCCTCTGTGACCACTTTCATTTCTCTATGTCCATTGTATATTCTGTATGAACACTGTAAGCTTGCTATGACCATTGTGAGCTTCTATCACCACTGTGAGCTATGACCATTATGAGCTCTAAATGACTACTATGAGCTATCTATCACCACTTTGACCTCTCAATGACTACTGTGGGCCCTTTATGACCACTATATGTGCTCTATGACCTTGTAAGCACTGCTCTATGACCATTATGAACTATGAGCATTATAAATTCTCTATGAAAATGTGAGCTCTCATTGTCCTTTATGTGTTATGACCATTGTGAGTTATGATCTCTGTGGGCTGTCTGTGTTCTGCATGAACTATGACTACTATGATCTCTCTGTGACTATTATGAACTCTACATGACCATTATGAACTATGACCACTGTGAGCTCTCTATAACTACTATGGTCTATGAACACTGTAAGGTCTCTATCAACACTGTGAATTATGACATCTATGAACATTTTATGACCACTGTTAGCTATGACCAATGTGAGATCTCTATGACCAGTGTGAAATCTATGATGACTATGACCTATGTCCACTTTGAGCTCTCTCTGACCACTATGAGCTATGACCACTATGAGCTCTCTCTAACCACTATGAGCTATGAAAACTTTGAGCTCTCTATGACGCTGTGAGCTCTGTATGACTGCTGTGAGCTATGAATACTGTGAGCTCTCTACTAACAGAGGAAATTGTGATGAGTATGAGATTTCTATGCCCTCTGTGAGCTTTCTATGTCCACTGTGAGCTCGCTATGACAACTTTGACCTCTGTAAGGCCACTATGACCTCTCTATGAACATTATGAGCTACAACCACTATGAACTCCCTATGATCACTGTGAGCTCTCTATGAAAACTATGAGTTATGACCAGTGTTCTCTATGACCACTATGAGCTTTCTGTGGCCACTGCAATCTCACTATTGCCACTATGATCTCTCTATGATCACTATGACCTCTGTATGACCCCTATGACCTCTATATGACCACTGTGAGCTATCACAGTTGTGAGCTTTCTATGATCACTATAAGTTTTTACCAACCTCTGCTCCCTTGGGACACCCTGAGCTGTCTAGGTGCACTATGATCTATGACAACTGGGAGATCTCTATGACTACTATGAACACAGTGAGCTTTCTATGATCACTATAAGTACTCTATGATAATTGTGAGCTCTCTATGACAGCTGTGAGCTCCTATGAACACTATGAGCTATGAACACTGTGAGTGCTCTATTTCCTCTGTGAATTTTCCATCACCATTATGAGCCATGCAAACTGTGAGTTCTCTATGATCACTATAAACTATGACCACTGTGATCTCTCTATCACCAATATGAGCTCTTAGTGACGACTTTAATCCATGATCCTTATGATCTTTCTAAGACCTCTGTGATTATGACCACTATGAGCTCTCTATGACCACTGTAAGCTCTCTATACCACTGTGAGTGTTCTGACTACTGTCACTGCTCTATGACCTCTGTGAGCTCTCTATTAAAACTGTGAGATGGCAACTGTCATCTCACTATGACAACTTTCAACTCTCTATGATAACTGTGAGCCTTCTACGACCACTATGAGCTCTTTGTGACCACTATAAGCTCTCTGTAACCAGTATGAGCTATTACTACTGTGAGCTCTCATTGTCCATTATGTGCTTTCTATGACCACTGTTAGTTATGAACCCTGTGATTTCTCCATGTTCACTATGAGTTATGACCACTGTGAGCTCTCTATGACCTCTATATGAATTCTATGAACTATGAACATTGAGAGCTCTATATGGCAACTATGGTGTGTGTCCACTGTGAGCGCTCTATCATCACTATGAGTTATGACTACTTTCAGCTCTCTATAACAATTATAAGTTCCTTTTTAAATTTTTTTTTATTCAATTGTGCATGTGTGTGCATGTATGTATATATGTGTGTGTGTGTGTGTGTAGAACCACGGATGAATTCGGGAACCAACATGGACTGTCTCCTCCTTATTACTCTTGCCCCGGGATTCCTAGGCTTTGCCCTACCAGGACCAGAAGCACAGGCCGCCCCCGCTTCCACCTGGGGTCTATACGTGGGTTCTAGTATCCAAACTCAGGACCTCAGGTCTGCAAGGCAGAGGTTTAACCCCTGAGCCACCTCCCCAGCCCCAAGAATTATAAAAGTTCTACATGATGATTGTGAGCTCTCTATGAGAACTACCAGCTCTCTGACCACTGTGAGCTCAATTTGACCATTTTGAGATCTCTATGACCAGTATGAGTGTCAGTTGGACATAGGTGTCAACCCGGCAGTTAAGGGTTTGAGGTCTAGGCACATTTGTAGAGACAGTGATTAAGCCTTGAGCAAATCTGTAGGAGATTGTCTAGTTGCTGGGGAAGGCCCAGCCCATGGTGGGTGGGATTAGGCCCTGGAATAAATCACAGAGAGCTGGTTGAGAGTTGGCATACTTCTGTTCATTTGTTCAGATATGCTGGCTTGGCAAGTAAAAATTTTCCATATCTCAGCTTTTATGTGGTGATGGTGTGGCCAATTCCCTTGGCCCTGGTATTGGCGCGTGGTCTCCCATCCAGCTAGATGGAAAAATGTAACCAGGAATCTTAAGAGAAAATAAACCTTTGTTTCTGTAAGCCATTTGATGGTCACTTAAGAGCAAACATGCAGGCCGACTGGAACAGATTTTGCTATCTAGGAAAGTGGGGTATTGCTGATAAGTCTGACTATATGGACACTGTGGCTTTAGAATGGTTTTGCTGGAAAAAGTTTGAAATGTTTGAAGATTTTGACTGTGGATTTCCAATACTGTTCTGCAGAGTTTGGTGGGCCAGTTGGAAAATAGTGATGCCGAAAGAGTTGTGAATTGTTTTGACTCAATTTGTGATGAGGGGAACAAATACTGTGATGTAGCTGAATTTAAAGACATTGGACTGATTTACTTGATAGAGGGAGCTGTGTTGATAGCAACCAAATAGCTGCTGCTATTGGAGAAACAAACATCAGTAAGGAAAACCTAGTGACTTGCACTGGAACAGTGGAGATAGTGAATACCACCATATAGCAAGTTTGTGATTTGAATACTCAGATTCCTTCAAGGGCCACAAGCCCTAGTTAAAGGTGTTTCTTGCTATTTGGAAATTTCGACTACCTAGAAAGAAGTTTTTCCAGAGTCATCACGCTAATGTTGGTACAGCTGTAGCTCAAGTGGACCAAGATACATTTCAATCTTGCTAAATAGTCTGGCAGTGTTCCTCAGGTGGTATTTGTTTTGGTGTATAGTTTGGGTTCATAGAGAAGAGTACAAGCTTAGCACCAAATCGCAGACATAGAGTCCTTCAAGGAAAGGTGAAACTTACGACTGCAGAGGTGAACCCAGAGTGAAGTTTGAGAAGACAGAACTGTGGGATGTATGCCCACGACGGCTACAAGTTCAGATTCATCCTGGTTCAGAGAAGTTCTGCTTCTACAATTTTTAAAATTTTTTATTATTATTTATTCAACTGTGCGCATATGCGTGTGTATGTGTGCGCGCCTGTGTGTGTGTGTGTGTGTATGTCTGTGTATGTGTAGAACCACGGACGAATCGGGAACCACCATGGCCGCCTCCACCTCCTTCAGCCCCGGGATTCACAGGCTCCGCCCTACCAGGACCAGAAGCGCAGGCCGCCCCCGCTTCCGCCTGGCGTCTATACCTGGGATCTGGGATCCGAACTCAGGACCTTCCGCCCGCAAGGCGGAGGCTTAACCCCTGGGCCACCTCTCCAGCCCTGCTTCTACAATTTTGAGCTGTGAAAGGGAATGCCTAGAATCTTTGAGTCACCATGACTACATGATAAGCAACAGAAGATGGACATTGAAATACAGGATGCAGTAATTGATTTGCTGTACTTAATTTTAAAGCAATATTTCCTTATTGTATTATGATTCTTCTATTTTGATGTTTTGTCTTGTTGAAACATTTAACGTACTTGGATGGGCTCTGATAGTTAAAAGATTTGAGACATTTTTTAGAACTTTCAGTTCCAACATTTTAATAATTGAAGTTTGAATGACTGAAGATTTTAAAATTTGTGTATGAGAACTTTTAGAGATTTGTAATTAATAAAATTATATGTATTGATATTTTAAGATAACTTTTAATACCTATGGGGACAGTGATTAAGGGTTACAGTTTAAAAGTGCAATTGTTTTTGTTTTAAGATGACAAAGGGTGGAGTGTCATAGTTGGATACAGGTGTCAATTTGACTGCTGAGGGTTTGAGCTATGGGCACATTTGTAGAGAATTGGTGGTTAAGCCCAGAGCAAACCTGCAGGAGATTGTCTAGCTGCTGTGAAAGGCCCAGCTCATGGTGGGAGGGATTAGGCCCTGGAATAAATCACAGAGAGCTTGTTGAGAGAGTTGGCATTCTTTTGTTCACTTGGCCAAACATGCTGGTCTGGCAAGTAAGGATTGTCCATAGCACAGCTGTTATGTGGTGATACACACTATCACCAATTCCTTCAGCCCTGGTGTTGGTGCATGCTCTCCCAGAAGGCTGAACTGAGAACTGTAATCAGGAATCATAAAAGAAAATAAATTCTTCTTCCCTTAAGCAGTTTGATGGTCATTTATGTGCAACCATGCAGGCTGACTGCAAGAGTGAGCTCTCTATGTCAACTGTTAGCACTCGGTAACCACTGTGAGTTCTCTATGACAACTATGAGCTGTGATCATAGTGACCTCTCTGTGACCACTGTTAGATCTCTATGAACACTGTCACTTCTCTATGTACACTGTGGATGCTTTCTGACTAGTATGATCTATGAGCACTATGAACTCTCTATTACCATTGTGAGCATAGTATGAACACTATGAGCTTACTTTGACCACTATTACCTCTCTATGACCACTGTGAGCTCTTTATGACCTTTGTCAGCTCTCTATGAACACGATGAGCTCTCTGTGACTACTGCGAGCTCGCTTTGACCATTGTGAGCTCTGTATGATCACTGTCAGCTCTCTATGAACACTGTCAGTTCTCTATAACCACTGTGAGAGCTCTCTGATCACTATGAGCTGAGCACTATGAACTCTCTATGACCATTGTGAGCATAGTATGACTACTATGAGATTTCTATGATGATCACTATGAGCTGTGACCTCTATGAGTTCTCTATGACAATTTTGAGCTCATTATGACCACTGTGAGCTCTGTATAAAAATGACATTAAACTCTCTACTACAATGTGAGCTTTCTATGACAGGTGGAAGCTATAACCACTCTGAACTCCCTAGGACCACTGTAGCTTTCTATGACCCTTATGAGCCCTTTATGCCCACTGTGAACTCTCTATGACTACTGTGGGCATTCTATGATGACTGTGAAATATATACAACCATTGTGAGCCTTCTATGTACACGATGATCTATGATGACAATGAGCTTTCTATGAACTCTGTGAAGTCTCTATGACCACTATGATAATTGAGTTTTGTGTGACAACTATGAGCTATGACCTCTGTGATACTCTATGATCATTATAAGCTAAAACAACTGTGAGCTCTTTATGCCCACTATCAGTTATGACTTCTGTCAGCTCTCTATGGCCATTCTGAGCTCTCTATGACCACTGTTAGCTATGACCACTATGAACTGTCTATGACTTCTGTGACCTAGGATCACTATTAACTCTCTGTGACAACTGTGAGCTCTCTATGACCACTGTGACCTCTATATCAACCCTTTGGTGACTCTATGGCTATTGTGAGCTCTTTATAAGCACTATGAACTCTGACCATTGTGAACTTTCTATGATCACTTTGACCTCTCTCTGAACACTGGGAGCTCTCTATGACCCCAGTAGCTCTCTCTGAGTGATACAACATATGAATACTGTGAACTATGTTTGACTACTATGAGCTTTGACCACTGTGAACTCTTCATGACCATTATGAGCTATGACTACTGTGAGCCCTTTTTGTCCATTATGGGCTCTCTATAACCACTGTGAACCCTAACTAATGTGAGTGTTCTATGACCATTGTGAGTTCTCTATGACAATTATGATTTATAACCACTGTGAGCTGTTTCTTAACATTATGAGATGTGATCACATTGAGCTCTTAATAAAGATTATGGGATCTCTATAACCACTGTGAGTTATGAGCACTGTGAGTGCTCTATGACCATTATGAACTATGAGCAATTTTAGCTCTCTGATCACTGTGGACTCTTCATGACAACTGTGAGCACTTTATGATGACTGTGAATTCTCTATAACCATTGTGAGATCTCTGTGACCCCTTTGTGCTATGACCACTGTGAGATCTCTAGTATCATTGTGAGTTATGACAACTGTGAGATATCTGTGACCACTGTAATAACTCTATGGCCACTAGGATATCTATATGACTACTATGACCATGTATGACCACTATGAGCTATGGCCATTATGAGCTTTTTATGACCACTGAAAATTATGATCTATATCAACTGGGAGCTCCTTATGACCACTATGAACTCTTTATAACCACTCTTAGATTTTAAGGACCACTATTGGTATTCTATTACCAATGTGAGCTCTGTAATGACCATTATGAGTTATACCTACTGTGAGCTCACTATTGCCACTATGAGCTGAGCTGTCTATGTCCATTATGAACTAACACCAATGTCACTTAGAGACTATGTATCTAAGTATCACTCTCTAAGTCCTCTGTGAGCTATGACAATTGTGAATTCTCTATGACCACTAGAAGCTGTGTTCACTGTAAGCACTTTATTAAAACTGTGATCGCTCTATGACTTATATTGGCACTCTACAATCACTATAAGCTCTCTATGACTAATGTGAGGTATAACAACTATGAGCTCTCTATGACTTCTGTGAGCATACTCTGAACACTGTGAGCATTGACACTGTGAACTATGACCATTATGAGCTTTCTATTAAAATTTTGTTCTCAATATTGATATTGTGAACTCTGTGTGAAAACTATAAGCTCTCTACTACAATTTTGAGATCTCTGTGACCAGTGAGAGCGCTCCATGATCAAAATGGGCTCTTGATATCCACTATTAACTCTCTAGGACTACTATGAGCTATGACTACTATAAGCTTGCTTTGACCACTGTGAGTCCTCTGTGACCACTGTGAGTTCTCTATGGCAACGTGAGCAGTTTATGATGACTGTGAGCTCTCCATGAGCAATATGATCTATGACTTCTGTGAGGTATCTATGACAATGATGAGCTCTTTATGACTATACTGTGAGTTGTCTGATGATAATGAGCTCTGTATGATAACTATGAGCTATTACTATAAGAGGATCTATGAACACTATCAGATATGATATCTGTAACTTCTCTAAGACCATTATGAGATATGACCACAGTGAGCTCACTGTGATGTATGACCACTGCGAACTACCTATGAACACTTTGAAATCTCAATGAGTGATGGAATATCTCTATGACCCCTGTAGCTTTCTATGAACAATACGACCCATGAGCATTGTGAGCTCTCTATGACCACTGTGAGCTCTCTGTGACCACTTTGTGCTATTACAACAGTGAGCTGTCTATCATAACTATGAGCTATGATTTCTTGTTTTTTTATTTATTATTTCCACTCATACAAAGTTGATAAGTACCCCATTATTTTCCCTCCTTCCACCTCTCCCTCGATCCCCTTGATCCCTCCCCTCTTTTCCCTTTACTTTCCCTCTCCCTTCCTTTCTCCCAGTGCTCCCTCATTCCTGGAGCACCCTTTCGTGTGCATGTTAAACTTCCCTCTGTGTCCTCCTCTCTGATGAGGTGTAAGGACTCAGTGGCATTGCCTAGAGCTCTTTTTTGTGTTCCCCTGTAGTATAAGAACACTATTGTGACTGTTAATCCCTTGCCTCTAAGGATCATAGTGCCTGTGATCCATGCAAGACTTTGGGGATTCAATGATATGTTGGTAATTGCACAGATCATGCAAAATCCTATTGTGATTACTTCGGCCCTAACTTGTATGGAGTTTCTTGCATATCTTGCTCCTCCCCATCTTTGGGTGCTAACAATCTTACCGTCCCCTCTTCCACAAATTTCCCTGAGCTTTAGGATGGGGAGAGATTAGGCTGGCATAGTTCAACAGTCTCTGATTTTCCGAATTATGGTTTGTTGATTTTTTTTCTATGACCATAATTTTCTCCTAATGGTCTTAGAGAAGTTACAGAAATCATAGCTCATAGTCATGATAGACAGCTCACTGTTGTAATAGCACCTGCACCATCCTTGGCTCCATCCTGTTGGGTATTGGATATCACCCCCTGGCCAGAGATAAAATGCTGTTAAAATAGAGTCTTACTATAAGAGTAGATTCAAAGGTAGATGGAATAAGAGTAGGAGACTGCTGTGAGGGGTGTCAGTCTCCCTTTGAAAGATTATTACCTTCTATCTGCCAGAATCTATGCCCTCCCTTTCTGGTGAGATCACACCCCATCAGACGCAATAGACTACTAAGGAGAGTCTGTGAGCCCAACCGGATGTCTCATTATTTACTTGCAGTCATTGATGGTGGCCTATTTTCTCGCTATAGCATGATCCCCTCTATCCTTGTTTTCTGTGTACTCTCTATGACTACTATGAAGTCTCTATGGCCACTAGGAGGTATAACAATTGAGAACTTTCTGTGAGCACCATCAGCTATGAACATTGTGATCTGTCTTTGAACACTGTTAGCGTGCAATGAGCACTATGGTTATGACCACTGTGAGTGCTCTGTGACCACTGTAAACCAATATGATCTAAACCATTATGACCGCCCTAAGATTACTGTGAGCTATGACAACTATGAATTCTCTATGACCACTGTGACTTCTCGATGACCACTTTGAGCTCTCTAACACCACAGTGAGCTCTGTATGACCACTGTGAGCTCTCTATGAGTACTATAACTTATAACCACTATGACCTCTCTATGACCACTATGAGCTGGGAACAGTGACCTCTCTATGACCACTGTAAGCTATCTATGACTTCTGTATTTCTCTGTGAGCAATAAGACCTATGATGACTGTGAGCTCTCTATGACCATTATGAGCTTTGACCACTGTGATCTCTTTGTGACAGTTATGAGCTGGAAACACTATGGCCTCTCTATGATCACTGTCATCTTTCTATGAGTATATTGACCTAAGACCACTATGAGCTTTCTGTGACCACTCTGAGCTATGACCATTGTGAACTCTCTATGTCAATTATTAGTTCTCTATAAACACAGCTATGATCACGTGAGCTCTATATGACCACTATGACATATGACCAGTGTGAGCTCTCTGTGACCATTATGAGCTCTCTATGACTACTTTGAGCTATGACCAGTGTGAGCTATCTGTGACCACAATGACCACTGTCAGTTCTCTATGAACACTGTGAGATCTCTTATGATCTATGGTCACTGTGATGTATTACCAGAGTGACCTGTGACCACTGTGAGATTTCTGTGACCTCTGTGAGTTCTCTAGCCCCACTGTGAGCTCTCGATGACAACTGTGAACATTCTGTGACCACAGTGATCTATGTCCACTGTCAGCTTTCTATGACAACTGTGATGTCACTATGTGCACTATGATATATGATGACCACTATGAGCTCTCTATGTCCACTGTAAGCTCTTTATGACCATTATGAGCTATCACCACTATGGGCTCTCTCTTTCCACTGTGAGCTTTCTATGACCACTGGGAGCTATGTATAATGTGAGCTTTTTATGATTACTATGAGCTATGACCATTGTGAGCTCTCTATTTCCATTATGAGCTCTATATGACCATTATGAGCTCTCTATGACCATAATGAGCTATGTCCACTGTGAACTATGACCACTGTGAGTTCTCTATGACCACTATGCGCTATGTCCACTGTGAGCTCTCATTGTCTATTATGTGCTTTCTATGACCCTTGTGAGTTATGAATCTTGCGGATTCTCTATATTCATTATGAGCTATGCCCACTGTGAGTTGGTGATTAAGCTTTCTGTGACCATTATTATCTATGGTAGCTCTCTCTGATCACTAGAACTTGGAATCACTGTGAGCTTTCCATCAACAATGAATTATGACCACTGGGAGCTCTCTATGATCACTGTAAGCTTACTATGAACATTATGATCAAAGACCACCGTAAGCTGTCTATGACCCCTGTAGCTCTCTATGAGCTATATGACCTATGAGAGCTGTGAGCTCTCTACAATCACTATGAGATATGACCACTTTGAGCTCTTCATGCCAATTATGAGCTCTGACCACTCTGAGCTATTTTTCCACTATAAGTTCTTTTAAACCACTGTGATCTAAGACCACTGAGAGCAGTCCTTTACTACTAAGAACTATAAGCTCACTGGGATCTCTCTATAATCATTTTGAGCAATCTATAACCACTTTGAGCTCCCTATGATGATTGTGAGCACACTATGACAACTGGGAGCTGTGACAACTGGGAGCGATGACCACTGTAGACTCTCAATGACCATTGTCAGTTCTCTCTGACCAGTGTGAGTTCTATATCAAATCTATGACCTCTGTATTACAACTGAGAGTTCTCTATTACCAGTAGGAACTTCTATGTTCATTATGAGCTCTGTATAAAAAAAAAAGCTCTCTGTGACTGCTGTAAGCTCTTTATGACCACTGTGAACAGTCCACAACAACTGTGAGGTCTCTATCATCTCTGTGAGCTCTCTGTGACTACTTTGTGCTTTGATCACTAACTCTCTATGACCACTATGAGCTATGACCACTGTGAGCTTTCTGTGTTCAATATGAGCTATGACCACAGTGAACTCTCTATGACCAGTGTGAGCTATGACCTCTGTGATGTCTCTTTGGTACTATGAGCTTTCTTTGACCAGTATGAGCTGTAATCATTATTGACTCTCTATGACCACCATGAGCTATGATCACTGTGATCTGTCTTTGACCACTGTGAGTGTTCAATGAGCACTATGATCTATGACAAGTGTGAGTGCTCTATGTCCACTATGAACTCTGATCACTATGATCTATGACCATTGTGATCTCTCTAAGACCTCTGTGAGCTATGACAACTAAGAACTAACTATATCCACTATGATCTCTCTATGACAACTATGACTTCTCTAAGACCACAGTGAGCTCTCTATGACCACTGTGAACTCTCTATAAGCATTATGACTGATGACCTCTGTGAGCTCTCTATGATCACTATGAGGTATGACCACAATGAGCTCTCTATGACCGTGAGCTGTGAACTTGGTGACTTCACTGTGCTCACTCTAAGCTTTCTATAACCTATGTAGTTCTCTGTAAGCAATAAGACCTATGACTGCTTTGAGCGCTCCATGACCATTGTGAGCTCTTTTTGACAATTATGAGATGTGAATACTATGACCTCTCTATGATGACTGTGAGCTTTCCATGTCTACTTTGAGCTATGGCCACTATGAACTTTCTGTCACCTCTCTGAGCTATGAACATTGTGACCAGTCTATGTTGATTATGAGTTCTCTATGACCAGTGTGAGCTAGGATGACTGTGACTCTCTATGACCATTATGAGGTGTGACCACTGTGAGCTCTATGTGAAAACTCTGAGATCTCTATGAACACTGTGGTCTATGACTATGACAACTGTGAGTTCTCCATAACCTCTGTGAGCTTACTATGAACACTATGACCAATGACCACTGTGAGGTCTACATGACTACTCTGATCTATGACCACTGTTAGCTGTTTATGAACACTAAGAGCTAAGACCACTGTCAGCTCTCTGTGACCACTCTGACATATGTGTACTATAAACGCTCTCTGACCATTGCAAGCAGTCTATAACCACTATGACCTGTCTATGACTATTATGAGCTATAATCATTCTGGGCTCCTATGATGATTATGAGCACATTATGACCACTGTGACCTGTGACAACTGTGATTTATGACAATTATAAGCTCTCCATGACCATTGACAACTCTCTATGACCACTGTGAGCTCTATATGAAAGCTATGGGTTCTGTATAAACACATGAGCTCTTAATGACCACTCTGAGCTATGACTAGTATGAGCTATCTATGACCACTATGAGCTAGGTCCACTGTGAGCTCTCTATGACCAACTAGCTCCCTATGACCATTGGGAGCTCTCTATGACCACTCTGAGATATAACTGCTATGAGCTTCCTATGCCACTGTGAGCACACTATGACCACTGTGAATTGTGACAACTGTGAGCTGTGACCACTGTAAACTCTCCATGACTATTTCAACCAATGTCTACAGTGATCTATGTATGAAAACTGTGAGCTCTCTATGACAAGTGAGACTGCTGTACGATCATTATGAACTCTGTATAAACACTATGAGTTCTCTATGACCACTGTGAACTATGATCACTGGGAACTATCTATGACCACTATGAGGTATGTCCACTGTGAGAGCTCTATGATCACTGTGAGCTCTCTATGACAACTGTGAGCACTCTGAGAGTACAGTGAGGTCTCTATGACAACAGTGAGCTCTAAGACCATTATGAGTTATGACCACTGTGAGCACTCTATGGCCACTATGAGCTCTCTATGACCACTTATTAGCTGTGACCATTATGACATCTCAGTGACCTCTGTGATCTAGGACCACTATTAGCTACATTTGATCATTGTGAGCTCTTTATGACCACTGTGGGCTTACTATGAGCACAATTACCTATGACCTATGTGAGCTCTCTATGATCATTTTGAGCTATGACCTCTGTGAGTTCTCTATGAAAAATATGAGCTAGGACCATTATGAGCCTTCTATGACCACTGTAGCTCTCTGTGAGCAATATGACCAATTAGGACTATGAGTTCTCTATGACCTATGTGAGTTATGGCCAATATGAGCTCTGTATGACCACTATGAGTTATGACCACTCTGAATTCTTTATGACTAATATGATCTATGACCATTGTGAGCTCTCTATCAACATGATGAGCAATGATAATTGAGCTCTTTATAACGCTTATGAGTTCTCTATGACTATTTTTAGGTATGACCACTGTGAGAGCTCTATGAAGACTATGAGCTATGAACACTGTGAGGTCTCTTTGACCACTGTGAGCTCTCTATGACCACTTTTTGCTATGACCATTGTGAGTGCTCTATGATCACTATGAGCTATAACCTCTGTGGCCTCTCTTTGACTACTATGACCTCACTATGTTCACTATGAGCTATCACCACTGTGAGCTCTCTATGAACACTATGATGTAAAACAACTTTGAGCTCTCTATGACCACTGTTACCTATGACCCCTGTGAGCTATGACCAATCTGAGCTCTCTGTGGCCACTGCAAGTTTTTTATAACCATTATGACCTGTCTACCACCACTGTAAGCTATGAACATTTTGAGCTCTCTATGATCACTATAAATTAAAACTACTCTGAGCTCTCTTTGACTACTAAGCTCTCTTTGACCACTCTGAGCTCTCTATGTGCACAATGATCTATGATAACTGAGAGTCCTTCATGACCATTATGAGCTCTCTATGACAGCTGTAAGCTCTCTATGATCACTAAGAGCTATGACCACTGTGAGCTCTCTATTACCAATGTGAGTATTTTATGACTACTAGGAGCTCTGAATACCATGAGCTTTTTATGATCGCTATGAGCTATGATCATTGGGAGCTCTCTATCACCATTATGAGCTCTCCATGACTACTATAAACTGCTACCAGTATGAGATCTCTGAGACCTATGTGAGCTATGACCACTATGACCTCTCTATGATAACTGTGAGCAATCTATGATCACTATGAGCTCTCAATGACCACTATAAACTCTCTGTGAGGAATTTATACTACTGATCACCACCACTATGAGTCCTGTATGAGTACTGCCAGCCCTCTATGTCCACTGTGACCTATTAAAATGTGATCTCTCTGTGATAACTGTCAGCTCTTCATGAACACTTTCAGCTCTCTGTTATCACTGTAAGCTCTCTATAACAAATGTAAACTCTCTATGAACACTGTGACTGCCCTACTATGACTGTGCACAATGTATGACCAATTTGACCTATGAGCATTCTGAATTCTCTATGGCCATTGTGAATGCACCGGGACCACTATGAGTTCTCTATAACCACTATTAGCAATGAACACTGTGAGCTCTCTCTGACCCCTATGAGCTCTCTGTCACTACTATGAGCTATAAGCACTGTTAGCTCTCTATTACCACTGTGAACTTTCTATGATTACTAGAAGCTATGAATATTGTGAGCTTTTTATGAACACTATGAGCTATGACCACTGTGAGCTCTCTTTGACCTGTGTGAGCTCTCTATGACCACTATAAGCTATGACCACTGTGAGCTATGACCATTGTGTGACCTCTCTATGAGTACTATCAGGTAAGACCACTTTGAGCTCTCCTTGACCATTGTGAGCTCTCTATGTGCACTATGATTTCTGACAACTGAGAGTCCTCTAAGACCACTATGATCTCTCAATGATCATTGTGAGCTTTCCATGACCACTATAAGCACTGAATGACCACAGTGAGCTCTCTATGACCACTATGAACTATGACCACTATGAGTTCTTTATGAGCAATATGAGCTCTAAATGACCATAATGGGCTATGACCACTATCAAGTCTCTATGATCACTGTAAGCTCTATATGACCACTGTGAGCTCTTTATTACCATCATTAACTTTGAGCATTCTGAACTTTCTATGACCATTGTGAGCACTCTCTGACATCTAAGAACTCTCTATGACCACTATGAGCTATAATAACTGTGACCTCTCATTATGCATTATGTGCTGTCTATAAGCATTTTGATTTAGGAACCCTGTAACCTCCGTATGTTCATTATGGACTATGGACTCTATGAGCTCTGTTATGACCACTATGAGCTCTATGTGCCCTCTTTTGGCTATAACCACTGTGAGCTCTCTATGACCACTTGAGCACTCTATGTCCACTCTGAACGCTCTATGGCAGCGGTGAACTCTTCATTACCAATATGTGGTATGACCACTGTGAGCTCTTTATTACCACTGTGAGCTATGATTACCATGAGCTATGAATAATGTGAGCTCTCAATGATAAATGTGAGCTACGAATACTGTGAGTTCTCTATGACAACTGTGAGCTTTCCATGTCCACTTCAAGCTATAATCACTGTGAGTTTTCTATGAGCATTATGAGCTCTCAATGACACTTTGGGGTCTGGCCACTGTCAGCTCTCAATGACCACTGTAAGCTCTCCATGTACACTGTGAATTCTCTATGACCATTTTGAGCTATGACCACTGTGATCTCTGAACACTATGAGCTCTGTGGCTTTCTATGATGAGTAAGAAAGAGCTCTCTATAACCACTATGAGCTATGATCACTGTGAGAATTCTATGACTACTGTGATTTCTCTATGACCACTATGATCTCTCCATGATTGCTGTGAGCTATATCTATTGTGAGCTCTCTGTGATCATTGTATGCTATGGCCACTCTGAGGTCTATTTGATGACTGTGAGTTCTCTATATTCACTATGATCTATGACCACTGTGAGCTCTCTATGACAACTCTGAGATCTCTATGACCACTGTGGGTCCTCTATGACCACTATGAACTACAATCACCATAAGCTCTCTATGACCACTATGAGCTCTCTATGACCACTATGACCTCTATATGACCTCTGTGAACGATGAATATTGTGAGATCTATATGACCACTGTACGTTTTCACTACCCTGTGCTCCTTTGGTCCACTGTAAGCTCTTATGTTCACTATGATGTATGACAATTGGGAGCTCTCTATTAACACCATGAATGCTCGATGACCACAGTGAGCTCTCTATGACCACTATGACCTTTGGGAGTTCCCTAGGCCAGCTGTGTGCTTCTATGAACACTCTGAGGTATGACCACTGTGCTCTCTAATTCCACTGTGAGCTTTTTATCACCATTATGAGCTATGAATACTGTGAGCTCTCTATGATCACTATGAGCTGTGAACATGGTGAATTCTCTATCCCCACTGTGAGCTCTAAATGACCACTTTGAACTATGATCTGTATGAGCTGTTTAAGACGTCTGTGAGCTATGACCACTATGAGGTCTCTATGACCACTGTGAGCTCTCTATGACTACTGTCAGTGCTCTGTGACCACTGTCAGTGCTCTATGACCCTGTGAGCTCTCTATTAAAACTGTGAGCTCTCTATTGCAACTGTCAGCTCACTATAGCATCTGCCAGCCCTCTATTACCACTGTGAGGAATCTACAACCGCTGTGAGCTCTTTGTGACCATTATGAGCACTGTATGACCAGTATGAGCTATGACCACTGTGCGCTTTCATTGTCCATTATGTGTCCTCTATGTACAATGTTAGTTATGAACCCTGTTACCTCTCTATGTTCACTATAAGTTATGACCACTGTGAGGTCTCTATGTCCAGTATTTGCTCTATATGAACTCTATGAGCTATGACCACTGTGAGCTCTCTATGACAACTATGGTCTGTGACCACTGTGGCTCTCTGTCAACACTATGAGCTATGACAACTTTGAGCTCTCTATAATGATTATGAGTTCTCTATGACCACTGTGATCTATGACCACTGTGCACTCTCTATGACCACTATGAACGCTCTATAAAAACTACAAGCACTCTGATCATGTAAGCTCAATTTGAACATCTTGAGATCTTTATGACCATTATAAGTATCATAGTTGGACACTGGTGTCAACTTAACTGTTGAGGGTTTGCGCTTTGGGCACATTTGCAAAGAATTAGTGGTTGAGTTAAGCCCAGAGCAATCCTGCAAGAGATTGTCTAGCTGCTGGGAAAGGCCTAGCCCATGGTGGGTGGATTAGCCCTTGGAATAAATTACAGAGAGTTGTTTGAGAGAGTTAGTATTCTTCTATTCACTTGGCCTGGTCTGGCAAGCTGGACTGAGAACTGTAACCGGGAATCAGAAGAGCAAATAAACCTTTGTTCTGTTAAGCTGTTTGATGATCATTTATCTGCAACCATGCAGGCAGACTGCAACAGATTTTTGTGACTGGAATTAGGCTGTTGTTGATAAATCTGACTTTTTGGATTCTGTGGCTTTTGAATAGTTTTGCTGGACAAAATTTGAAATGTATGAAGATTTTGACTTTGTGGATTACCAATACTATTCTGTAGAGTTTGGTGGGCCAATTGGAAAATAGTGATGCCAAAATAGTTGCAAATTGTTTTGCCCCAATTTGTAATGAAGGAAGAAAGTACTTTGGTCAGCTGAATTTAAAGATTATGGACTGGTTTGCTTGCTAGAGGAGAGGTGTGTTGGCTGCAACCAAATAACTGCTGCTGCTGGAGAATGAACATTAGTGAAGGAAAACCTAGGGACTTGCACTAGGAAAGAAGAAGAAGTGAATACCACTGTATGGCAAGTTCATAATTTGAAAATTCAGATTCCTTCAGGGACTGAAAGCCCAAATTAAAGCTATTTCTTGCCCTCTGGAAATTTTGATTACCAGAAAAAAGCTTTTCCAGAGTCAGCACGGTAAGTTGGTACAGCTGTAGCTCAAGTGGAACAAGCTATGTTTCAACATCAATTCATAGTCTGGCGTGTCCCCCAGGTGGTAGTGATTTTGGTGTACAATTATGGGGTTAATGGAGAACAGCAGAAGCTTGATGCCAAGTCACAGGCATACAGTCCTACAAGGAAAGATGAAGCATGTGGCTGCAGAGATAAACCCAGAGTTGTGTTTGGGATGCCAAAACCATGGGCTGTATGCTGAGGATGGCTACAAGTGGAGATTCATGCTGGTTCAGAGGAGCTCCACTTCTACAACTTTGAGCTGTGAACAGGGACTGGGAATGCCTAGAATCTTTGAGCCACCATGACTACATGATGAGCAACAGAAGATGGACATTGAAATGCAGGATGCAGTAACTAATTTGCTGTATGTACTTGATTTTAGTGTAATGTTTCCTTATTGTGTTATGATACTTCTATTTTGATGTTTTGTCTTGTGAAACATTTAACATATTTAATATGCTCTTATAGTTAAAAGATTTGAGACATTTTTAGGACTTTCAGTTACAATATTTTAATAATTGAACTTTTAATGACAGAACATTTTAAAATTTGTCTACGAGAACTTTTAGAGATTTGTAATTAGATGTATTTATATTTTAAGATAGCTTTTAATACCTCTGGGGACAAGGATTGAAGTTTACAGTTTAAATGTGCTATTGTTTTTGTGTCAAGTTGACAAGGGGTGAAGTGTCATAGTTGGATGCAGGTGTCAACTTGACTGTTGAGGGTTTGATCTCTGGGCACATTTGTAGAGATTCGGTGGTTGAGTTAAGCTCAGAAAAAAACCTGGAGGAGATAGTCTAGCTACTAGGGAAGGCCCAGCCCATAGTGGAAGGAATTAGGCCCTGAACTAAATCACAGAGAGCTTATTGAGAGAGTTGGCATCCTTTTGTTCACTTGGCTAGACATGCTGGTCTGGCAAGTAAGGATTGTCCATCTCTGTTATGTGTTGATGATTTAGCTAGTTCCCTTGGCCCTGGTGTAGGTTCATGCTCTCCCATCAAGCTGGACTGAGAGCTCTAACCAGGAATAGTAAGAGAAAAAAACCCTTGTTTCTTTAAGTCATTTGATTGATGATTATTTATCAGCAACCATGCAGGCAGATTGCAACAGTGAACTCTCTATGCCAACTGTAAATATTTAATGACCATTGAGCGTTCTCTGTGAAAACTGTGAGTTATGGTCATAGTGAACTCTCTGTGAACACTGTCAACTCTCTGTGAGCACTGTGAGTGCTCTCTGACAACTATGAGCTATAAGCAATATGAACTCTCTATAACCATTTTGAGCATAGTATAATCACTATGAGATTATTTTGACCACTGTAACCTGTGTATGACCATTTTGAGCTCACTTTTTCCAATGTTAGCTCTTTATGACCACTGTGATCTCACATTGAGCACTGCAATGTCTGAATAAGCACTATGATCTAAGATCACTGTGAGCACTCTATGAACACTGTGATTGTTCTCTTACCACCATTAGCTCTTGGTGATGACTATGAGCTTTCTTTGACTACTATGAACTTACTTTAATGACTATGACCTGTCTATGACCACTGTGAACTCTTTACGATTTATGTCAACTCTATATGAACACTGTGAGCTCTCTATGACCTTTATGAGCACACTATGATCACTGTCAGCTCTTTATGAACACTCAATTCTCTATGAAAACTGTGAGAGCTCTCTGACCACTATGAGCTAAGTACTATGAACTATGGTATGTACTATGGTATGACCACTGTAAGTTCTCTATGACTACTATGAGTTGTGACAACTATGAGCTCTGTATGCCAATTTTGAGCTCAACATAACCACTGTGAGCTCTGTATATAAACTATATTGAACTCTATTACAACTGTGAGCTCTCTATGACAGGTGAGGCCTTTTTATGATTATAGTGAGGTCTCTATAACCACTATAACCTCTATACGACCACTGTGATCTATGACCACTGTAGCTCTCTATGAACCCTGTGAACCATCTATGACCACGGCGAACTCTCTATGACTACTGTGAGCATTCTATGATGACTGTGAAATATCTACAATCATTGTGAGCCCTCTATACGCACTATGATCGATGACTACTGTGAACTCTCTATGATCACGATGAGTTCTCTATGAACCCTGTGATCTCTCGATGACCATTATGAGTTGTTTATGATGATTATGAGCTCTGTATGAAAACTGTGAGGTAAGACCACTATGAGTGATCTGTGTCCACTCTGAGCTATGAGCACACTGTGAACTTTCTATGAACATTGTGAGCAGTCTGTGAACACTATGAACTCTCTGTGACCACGTTGAGCCAGGAATACTGTGAGATCTTAATGATTACAAAGAGCTATGCAATTCTGAGCTCTCTATCATCATTATGAAATCTCTATGACCACTATGAACTATGACCAGTATGAGCTCTCTAAGACCTCTGTTAGCTATGAACTCTATAAGCTCTCTATGCCAACAGATAGCTCACAGTTTTTATAAAGAGGTCAAAGTGATCAAAGAGGGCTGACAGTAGTCATAGAAAACTCAAAGTGATGATAGGTACCTCACAGTGGTCATAGAGTGCTCACAGTCATTATAGAGAGCTTACAGTTGTCAGCCCTCTTTGATCACTGTGACCTCTTTATAAAAACTGTGAGCTATCTGTGAAAACTGTCAGCTCTCTATTACCACTGTAAAGTCTCTATGAACACTTTGAACTCTGTATGACCACTATGTCCACTCTATGACCAGTTTGAACTATGAGAATTGTGAACTCTCTATCACCATTATGAGCACTCTGTGACCCTTATGAGCTCTCTGTGACGACTGTGAGATCTTCATGACCACTATGAGAACCCTGAACTCTCAATGTCCATTAAGAATTGTGTGTGACCAATGTGAGGAATGATCACTCTGAGCTCTCTATAACTGTGAGCTTTCTATGACAACTGTGATGTATTGCCATTGTGAGTTCTTTATGGCCATTATAAGTTCTTTTTAACCACTATGAACTATGACTACTGTGGGTTCTCTATGACCTCTATGATCTATGACCATGGTGAGCTCCCTATCAACATTATGACTATAAATATTGTGGACACTCTATGACCTTTATGTGTTCTCTATGACCACTGTGATCTTTCTACGACCATTATGACCTATGACCTCTGTGAGTTCTCTGTGACCAGTATAAGCTCTCTGTGACTACTATGAGCTATGACTACTTGAGCTCTCTACGACTAAAATAAGGCCTTGATGATGACTGTCAACTTTATGATCACTGTGAGCTCTCAAAGACTACTGTGGTCTATGTCCACAGTTAGCTCAGCATTACAAGAGGGAGCTGTACCACTATGAGATTTTTTAAGATCTTTGTGAGCTCTCTAAGCCCACTGTGGGTTCTCAGTGACAACAGTGAGCCTTCTATGACCACATTGAGCTGCCTATGACCTCTGTAGCTCTCTGTAAGGGCTCTACCCTAAAAGACAGGGTGTGATGTCAGAAGTGTGGCTGTGATATCACAGTGAGGCTGTGATACACAGTGAGTCTCTGATGTAAATGGAGGTTCTATGAGGTGACAGTAAGGCTGTGATGTTAGTGGTGATGCTGTGATTTCACAGTAAGATGAGGATTTCAATGGTTAGGGTGTGCAGTCACAGTGAGGCTGATTATTATATCAGAGGTGAGAATTCAAAATGACAGTGAGTCAGTGTTGCCACTGGTAGTGCTGTGATGTCACACTAAGGCTGTGATGTTTTTTTTTTTTTTTTTTTTTAACAGGTAAGCATTGCATTTATTGACCTAGGGTCTCACTGTGTAGCCCAGGCGGACCTCATATTTTACATTCATGATCCTCCTGACCAATGGGATTACTGACATAAGCCACCACATCAGATAAAGATCTCTTCAGAGGATGCCACTTGTGCGACCACTGAGAAAACAGAGACAATTATTACCTGTTGAATACACACAACCAGGCAGGTACCCAGAAGTTATCTAAACAAATTTTCAAATAGGAGAAGTTGTTCATTTAAGATCATTCCAGGGATATCCAGATGTCAAAGACAGATACAGCTTATGACTTCCAGTGTTTACAGTACAGCATGCAGACAGCCAGTCAGAGGAGGAGTTGTCCTGGTCATTCACCAGACTTCTCTGATTCCATTTGGTACCCAAATAAATCAAATACTAGAAAACCTTGTTCCCTTTTTTATTTCATGCCCTTTGGTTGAATTTTAAGTAATTTTTATCAATTATTTTATTTTCTAGTTTTATAAGCACATTGAGTACTTATCCCTACTTCCTTCCATCCTCTCTCTCATCCATGCCCCTTCCTTCCCCTTGTTAATCCATCCACTCCCTCCCATCCTCCTGCCTGTCTGCTTTTATGGACCTCAGGTTTCCCTCTGGTTTTTCTAAATCTTTTTTTAAATTTTTCTACTTTTACAAGCATGCTGAGTACTTATCTCTGCTTCCCTCCATCATCTCTCTCTCCCACCCCTCCATCAATCCCATTCTCCTGCCTGTCTGCTTCCATGGACCCCAGGGTTGCCTCTGGTTTCTCTACTCTTGTGGAGGTTCAGGCCTCTGTGGCATATAAAGTTGCATCTCTTTGGGCCATCCCATTTGTAGGAGTGTTTCCCTTCACTCATCCAGCTCTAGTCCCCAAAGTTTCCATTCTATGTTCTTTTTTTTTTTTTTTGCTTTTTTTTATTAAAAATTTAATTATACATTTTAAAATTTTTTTACCAGTTCCCTCCCTCTCCCCTCCTCCCCCCGAACCCCCTCCTCTCCCTCCTCTCCCTCCCCATCCCCCAGTGCCTCCCCCCCAATTCCCAGAGAGTCCTTTATTGTGTACGCCTAACACTCCACTGGGTCTTCCTCTCCAATGACATAAAAGGACCCAGTGGCATTTCCATAAGCCCTTTCTCTTGTTCCCCTTAAGCATAGGATCACTACTATGGCTGTCAATCACCTTGCCTCCAGGGGTCTCGGTGCCCTTAACAGATGCTAGACTTTATGAGGGTAACAGTGCATTGGACATTGCGCAGGGCATGCAAAGTCCCATTATGATTGCTTTGGCCCCAACTATTGTTGAGAATCTTGCAAATCGTTGCTCCTCCCATCCTTTTGCTCTTACAATCTTACCGCCCCCTCTTCCGCAAATGTCCCTGAGCTCCAGGATGGGGAGAGATTAGGCTGGCCTAGTTCTAGGTGATTGATATAGAGTCTCTGAAGTTCTGGATTGTGGTTGGTTGATTTTCTTTTGCAGTTTTGCTGCTCCTGCAATGCCCTTCACTCCATTCTGCTGGGCACTGTATGTCACCCCCTGGCCAGAGACAAAAGCTGTTAAACTGGAGTCTTGTTGTAATAGCACATTCAAGGGTATATGTAATAAGAGTAGGAAACCTCAGTGAGGGAGGGGTCCATCACCCATTTGCGAAATGATTACGTTTTATCTGTTAGACTATATGCCCCCCCTTCTGGTGAAATCAGGAAAGAACGTCTGTGAACTTAACCTGGTTTCTCATTACTTACTTGCAGCCCTTGATGGAGGCCTATTTTCTCTGCTGTAACATGGTCCCCTTTCTCCTTGTTTCTGGTTTGGCCCTCCTACCCCATCTCTCTTGTTCATAATCCTTGCAATTACTGTGTTACATAGGTTTACTTTTAAGTGTCTCAATGTGGGCTGGATGAGTTTGGTACTAGGAGCCACCTATTAAGGAGTACATACGGCGCTTAATTTTCTGGGTTTGGGATACTTCACTTAATATAATTCTTTCTAATGACATCCATTTCCCAGCAAATTCCATTAATTCATCATTTTTGATGGCTGAGTAGTACTCCATTGTATAGATGTACCACCGTTTCCTTATCCACTCGTCAACTGTTGGACATTTAGGTTGATTCCATGACTTTGCTATTGTAAACAGTGCTGCTATGAACATGGTAGAGCTTGTGCTATCTAGGCGAACCTCTGCTGCATGGGGGGTTATTCCCAAAAGTGGGATAGCAGGGTCATATGGCATTTCAATCTTTAATTTCTTTAAGAATCTCCAGACAGCTCACCAGAGTGGCTGTATGAGCTTGCGTTCCCACCAACAATGTAGGAGAGTTCCCCTCTCTCCACATCCTCTCCAGCATTTGTCGTTGTTTGTATTGTGGATTTTTGCCATCCTGACCGGGGTGAGATGGTATCTCAGGGAAGTTTTGATTTGCATTTCCCTGATGGCGAAGGAAGTGGAGCATTTTTTAAGATATTTGTTAGACATTTTAATTTCATCCCTGGTAAAGTTTCTTTGAAGTTCCATGGCCCATTTTTTAATTGGGCCAGTGTTTTCCTTGGAGTTTAGTTTTCTAAGTTCTTTGTGCACTCTGGACAGTAGAGCTCTGTCAGATACGTGGTTAATGAAGATTTTCTCCCATTCTATGGGTGGCCTTTGAGCTCGTGTTACAATCTCTTTATCTGAACAGAAGCTCTTTAATTTCACAAGATCCCAACTGTTGAGAGTTGGTAGCAGTGACTGTGCCATTGGATGTCTGTTTAGGAAATGTTGGCCTAGCCCAATCAGCTCGAGGGAGTTCCCTATCCTTTCAACTATGGTTTTTAAAGTCTCTGGCCTTAAATCAAGGTCCTTGATCCATTTGGAATTAAGTCTTGTACATGGTGACAAGTATGGGTCCAGCTTTAATCTTCTGCATGTGGAGATCCAGTTTGGCCAGCACCATTTGTTGAAGATGCTGTTTTTTTTCCATTGGATTCTTTGGGCCCCTTTGTCAAAGACCAAATGGCTGTAACTTTGTGGGCTTATATCTGGGTCTTCAATCCTTATCCATTGATCTGTGTGTCTATTTTGGAGCCAGTACCAAGCTGTCTTTATAACTATGGATTTGTAGTATAAACTAAGGTTTGGTATGGTAATACCTCCAGCAGTGTTTTTGTTACTCAGGATTGTCTTTGCTATCCTGGGTCTTTTGTGCCTCCATATGAATTTTGAGATTATTTGGTCAACTTCTTTAAAGAATTGCTTTGGGATTTTAATTGGTATAGCATTGAATTTGTATATTGCCTTTGGTAGGATGGTCATTTTTACGATGTTGATTCTACCAATCCAGGAACATGGGAGGTCTTTCCACCTTCTGGTGTCTTCTGCTATTTCTTTCTTTAGGGTTTTAAAGTTTTCATTGTAAAGGTCTTTTACCTCCTTGGTTAGGTTTATACCAAGGTATTTCATTTTTTTAGGGGCTATAGTAAATGGGATTGTTTCTCTCAAGGCTTTTTCACTTCTTTCATTCTGGGCATATAGGAAGGCCTCTGATTTTTGCACATTTATTTTGTATCCTGCCACCCTGCTGAACTTCTCAATTATTTCCAGTAGCTTCCTGGTGGAGTTTTTGGGATCCCTCAGGTATAAGATCATGTCATCTGCAAATAGGGATAGTTTGACTTCTTCCTTGCCGATTTGAATCCCTCTTATGTCCCTTTCTTGTCTTATGGCTTCAGCTAAGACTTCAAGTACAATATTGAATAGAAGTGGTGAGAGTGGACAGCCTTGTCTAGTTCCTGATTGAAGTGGGAATGCTTCCAATTGTTCCCCATTGAGCATAATCCTTGCTGTAGGCTTGTTGTATACAGCTTTTATTATATTGATAAAGGTTCCTTCCATTCCTACAGTCTCTAGCGTTTTGATCATAAAAGGCTGTTGGATTTTGTCAAAGGCTTTTTCTACATCTATGGAAAGTATCATGTGGTCTTGGACTTTGGACTGGTTTACATGATGAATTACATTTATTGATTTGCGTATGTTGAACCAACTTTGTGTGCCGGGGATGAAGCCTACTTGGTCCCCGTGAATGATCTTTTTGATATGTTTTTGAATCCGATTTGCTAAGACTTTGTTGAGAATCTTTGCATCTGTGTTCATCAGAGAGATCGGCCTATAGTTTTCTTTTTTAAGTGCATCTTTATTAGGTTTTGGGATTAAGACGATATTCGCTTCATAGAAGGAATTTGGCAGTGTTCCTTCCTTTGCTATTTGATGGAACAGTTTAAGGAGTATTGGTGTTATTAACTCCTTAAATGTCTGGTAGAATTCTGTGCTGAATCCATCTGGCCCAGGACATTTTTTGGTGGGAAGATTCGAGATTACTTCTTCAATTTCCTTGTATGTTATAGGACTATTTAAATAATTCACAACTTCCTGATTCAATTTAGGTAAGTTGTGTTTACTTAGAAATTCATCCATCTCTTTTGTGTTGTCAAACTTCACAGAGTATAAGTTTTTGAAATATGATGTTATAATTCTCTGGATTTCTTGGGTATCCGTAGTGATAACTCCATGTTCATTTCTAATTTTGTTAATTTGGGTTTTCTCTCTCCTGCTTTTGGTTAATTTAGCTAGGGGTGTATCAATCTTATTGATTTTTTCAAAGAACCAGCTTTTTGACTGGTTGATTTTTTCTATCGTTTTCTTAATCTCGATTTCAGATATTTCTCCCCTTATTTTGCTAATCTCCTCTCTTCTATTACTTTTGGGATCAGATTGCTCAAGTTTCTCCAAAGCCTTAAGCTGCATCGTTAAATTATTTATTTCTGATGTTTCCAATTTTCTGATGTAGGCATTAAGAGCTATGAACTTACCTCTTAGAACAGCTTTCATTGTGTCCCAGAGATTTTGGTAAGTTGTATTCTCATTTTCGTTCACTTTCAGAAAATCTTGAATTTCCCGTTTAATTTCTTCCTGAATCCAGTTCTCATTCAGCATCATATTGTTAAGTTTCCAGGAGTTAGTGTATTTTCTCTTGTTTGTTGTGTTGTTGTGGATGTCCAGCTTTAGGCCGTGGTGGTCTGATAGGGCACAGGCTAGAATTTCGACTTTTTTGTATATGTGTAGATTCATTTTGTGGCCCAATATGTGATCTATTTTGGAGAAAGTTCCGTGTGCTGCTGAGAAAAATGTGTATTCTTTGGTACGTGGGTGAAAAGTTCGATAGAGATCTGTAAGGTCCATTTCTTTCAGGGTTTGATTAAGTTCCAAAGTGTCTCTGTTAAGCTTTTGACCTGTTGATCTATCCCATGTTGAGAGGGCAATGTTGAAGTCCCCAAGAATTATCGTTTGGGGGTTGATTTCTTGCTTTAGACGCTGTAGGGTTTTCTTAATTAATGTGGAGGGGCCCGTATTGGGTGCATATATGTTCAGTATTGTGAAGTCTTCCTGGTGAATTGTACCTGTGACTAAAATGTAGTATCCATCTGTGTCTCTTATGATTTTCTTTGGTTTGAAGTCCACTTTGTGTGAAAGCATAATTGCTACCCCTGCCTGTTTCCTGGTTCCATTAGCTTGCAAGATTTTGGACCAGCCTTTCATTCTTAGGACGTGCCTCTTTTTTGGTGAGGTGAATTTCCTGAAGGCAGCAGATTGTTGGATTGTGGTTTCTAATCCAAGTTTGTAATCTGTGTCTCTTAATCGGTGAGTTAATGCCGTTGACATTTAATGTTATAATGGAGAAATTATTTTTAATTCTGGACATTTTTTATGTTTAGTAGATTTTGTAAGCATGTTGTTTGATATTTATATTTTGTTGGTATTATACTTCCATTCTGTCCTCCTGGATACGCTTGTTCTTTTTTTCAAGCTTGAGTATCATTTCTAGCATTTTTTGAAGGCCTGGTTTGGTAGACATGTATCCCTTCAAGTTGTCTTTGTGCTGAAAAACTTTTCTTTCTCCCTCAATCATGACAGATAGTTTTGCCGGGTATATCAGTCTGGGTTGGCATTTTTGCTCATTTAATACTTGAAGTATGTCTCTCCAAGCTCTTCTTGCTTTTACTGTTTCCATTGAGTAGTCATTTGTTATTCTAATAGGTTTACCTTTAAAAGTGAGTTGCTTTTTTTCTCTTGAAGCTCTCAGCACCTTTTCTTTGTCTTGAATGTGGAGTGTTTTGACTATTATTTGCCATGGCGATTTTCTATTTTGGTCATATCTGTTTGGAGTGCGAAATGCCTCTTGTATTTGGATAGGCCTCTCATTCTTTAATTGTGGGAAGTTTTCATTTATGATGAATTGAAATATTTCCTCAGGTGTGGTATTTTGGGATTCTTGTTCTGGTATTCCATGAATGCGCATGTTAGGTTTCTTCAGGGTGTCCCATATTTCTTGAATGTTCCTCTCCAGTATCTTTTTGGCTTTAACAATCTCTTCCATTGAGCTGGTTAATTCTCCTACTTTGTCTTCAAGATCTGAGATTCTATTTTCTGCCTCATTTGTTCTGCTGATAAGACTCTCTGTAGAGTTTTGGGTTGAAGATAACTTATCTCTTAGTTCAATTTTAAACTCTGCCTGAGACTGTTTTACCTGCTCTATACCTATTTTTGTTTCTTGAACTGTTTTTCTCAACTCCTCCAGGTTCCTGTTGTGTTCCTGTTCAAAGTGGTTGACACGGTTATTTAACTCTTCTCGGATTTCCTCTTTCATATTATTAATCATGGTAATGATCATACTCTGAAAGTCGTTATGTTGGGTCTGGCTTTCATGGCTATTTTCTATGGATTTGTTCTGGTCGCAATCCATCGTTATGGGATGATTATTTTGGTGGGAGATTGTTCTTGGGGTTTGTTTCTCGTGGATCTGCACTTTGACTTGTACATTGTTGTTTTGTTTTTTAGAACCTTTCAGTTTCTGTGTGTTTTTCACTGAACCGATGTAGTTGGTATTGTTACACCTGCCAGTTGTTACTAGTGCTTGCCTTGGATTGGGTATGTTTGTGTATTGGTATTGTTATATCCTAGATGAGACTACTAGGATGTTAGTACGTCAGTTACATAACCAGAGGATGAATATAAGTATGGTAGTGCACTTCTATGATCTAGTGTCTTGGTGAAATGTGAGGGTGGGTCGTGTACTCCCTGGAGTTGTATGTTTTTGGGGTGGCTGTATGAGGAAGCTGACCTACAACATTGATACTAGAAAGGATCAGTAAGGTGAAAGAAAAGAAAAAGAGTAAGGAAAAAAAAAAAAAGGTTTCCTTATCTTTAGGCTGGATGTGAAGAGTCTCGCATGTGATACAATGGTTGTAGTGAAGTCCAGATGTATGGCCTGTGTTCTCTTTGTTCCTTAGAGTTTTGCTTGGGTTTCCTTTGTACTCTATTGAATTCTGAGTAGCAGTGTGACTTCCGTGGACCACATGTGTAGGTCCCCGGTGGGCCAGAGAGGCAGAGGGTCTGATGTTGATGGCAGAATTCTTCACCTGCGACCTGAGGGGGGGCAGAGGGGCGCGGGGGCGGGAGGGCACAAGGGGCTGGTGTCCGGGGCGGGGCCCCGGAGGCTAAGCTGGCGGCCACGCGTGGGTGCTGCTGGCCTGGCGGCTGGGCTCCGGGGTGGAGGGCGGGGCTGGGAGGGGCTCGCTCTCACCTGGGCGCTGGTCGGGTTCGGCGCAGAGGGGGGGCTGGGGACAAAGCCGGCGGCCGCGCGCGCGGGTGCTGCTGGCCGGGCGGCTCGGCTCCGGGGTGGGGGGCGGGGCTGGGAGGGGCTCGCTCTCACCTGGGCTCTGGTTCCGGTTCGGCGCGGAGAGGGGGCTGGGGGCAAAGCCGGCGGCCGCGCGCGCGGGTGCTGCTCTGTGATGTTAAATTAGAAGCTGTGATGTCACAGTGTGTTAATGATGTCAGTGTAAGGATGTGCCATCACAATGAGTCTATGATGTCAGAGACGTGGCTGTGATGTCACTGTGAGCTTAGGATGTCACACTGAGGCTGTTATGTCAGTGGTAAAGATATGATGTCGCAATGAGGCTGTGGTATCAGTAGTGAAGTTTTGATATCATAAAGGGGCTGAGATGTCTGTGGTGAGATGATATCAGAGTGAGGTTAAGATCTCACTGATGAGGCTATGATATCAATGGTGATCCTATTATGTGACAGTGAGACTGTGGTGTCACTGGTGATACTGTGATGACATTGTGGAGGCTGTGTTGTCAGAGTATGGCTGTGATGTCACAATGAGGCTGTACCATCATAGTAAGGATTTGATATCAGAGATGTGGTTGTGATATCACAGTGAAGCTGTGATGACACAGTGGTGCTCTGATGTCAGTGACGATTCTATGAAATGTCAGTGGCATCAGTAGTGATATACTTTGATTTTACAGTGAAGTGAGGATTCCAGTGGTGAGGATGGGCATTTACTCTGTGTTGTGAAATCAGAGGTGTGGCTTTGATGTGACAATGAGGCTGTGTTGTTACTGGTGATTCTGTGTTGTTACAGTGAGGCTGTCATGTCAATGTGTGCTGTGATGTCACAATATGGCAGTGATGTCACAGTATAGATGTGATATCACAGTGAGGCTGTAACCTGAAATAGAAGTTATGATGCAGATGTGTGGCTTTGATGTCATAGTAAGGCTGTGATATCACAATGTGAGGCTCTCATGTCAGTGGTGATTCTTAGAGATGACAGTGAGTTTGTGACATCAGTGGTTATGTTTGATTTCTCAGTGAGGTTTGGACATCAGTTGTGAGGCTTTGTTGTCACATTGGGTCTGTTTCTGCATGCCCACCTACCTACCTGGGATGCTTGCAGTCCAGTGAGAACACACTGCATCCCAAGTAAACATCTCCTGCACACAGAACTTTCTCCAAAATAGACCACATATTGGGCAACAAAATGAACCTCCACATATACAGGAAAGTTGAAATTCTAGCTTGTACACTACCAGATCACCATCGTCTAAAGCTTGACATACACAAAACAACAAACAGAAAATACACAAACTCCTGGAAACTAAACACTATGATGCTGAATGAGAATTGGATTCAGGAAGAAATTACAAAGGAAATTCAAGATTTCCTGGAAGCAAATGATAATGAAAACACATCAAAGTCTTTGGGACAAACTTACCTTTTAGGATAAAGCTGCCCTAAGAGGTAAGTTCATAGCTCTTCATGCCTACATCAAAAAAAATAGAAACATCACAAATACATAACAATGCAGCTTAAAGCTTTAGAGACACTATAAATTCAGGGAGACCCTAGCCCAGCTCCTGAATTCAGGACAAGCCTGGACATACAGAGGACCATGCAAGCAGAGGGATGAACAACCAATGGGGAATGGCTATCTAACCTTCCCTGAAATGGACACCTAGTAAACAGTTAAATGACTTGTGGCTGTCCTCCAGAGGATGGATGGAAACACCTGATTGGACCCTGACCCTATATAAGCCCAAACACCTTTAATGACTCTGAATCTATGGCATCTCATCCACTACTGCTTCTCATCTGATTCCTGGAGTCTGATAGTGACCTCGTTGTCAGCTCACCCATTCACCTCTAGCCCTAAGGCCCCGCTGTTAACTCCTCCTCCCCTCCCCAGCTGGCCTGGCAAGAGATGTGGCAACACAGTAAAAGAGAGAAGATTAGCAAAATCAGGGGATAAATATCCAAAACTGAGATAAGGAAAATGATACAGAGAATCAACCAGTCAAAAAGCTGGTTCTTTGAAAAAATCAATAAGATTGATACATCCCTAGCTATATTAACCAAAAGCAAGAGAGAGAAAACCCAAATTAACAAAATTAGAAATGAAAATGGAATTGTCACTACCAATCCCTAAGAAATTCAGAGAATTCCAACATCATATTTCAAAAACATATATTATGTGAAATTTGACAACACAAAAGAAATGGATGAATTCCTAAGTAAGCACAACGTACCTAAATTGTATCAGGAAATTTTGATTTTTTAAATAGTGCTATTAACATATGAGGAAATTGATGAACCTTCCCACCAAAAATTGACCTGGACCAGATGGATTCGCACAGAGTTCTACCAGACATTTAAGGAACTAATAAAACCAATACTCCTTAAACTGTTCCATCAAATAGCAAAGGAAGAAAAACTACCAAGTTCTTTCTATGAAGCTAATATCATCTTAATCCCAAAACTTAATAAAGATGCACTTAAAAAAAACTATAGGCCAATCTCTTTGATTAACACAAAAGCAAAGATTCTAACAAAGTCTTAGCAAATCAGATTCAAAAACATATCTAAAAGATTATTCATGATGATCAAGTAGGCTTAATCCCAGGCACACAAGTTGGGTTCAACATACGCAAATCAACAAATGTAATTCACCATATTGCCAGTCCAAAATCCATGACCACATGAAAAAGCAGAAAAAGCTTTTGACAAGATCCAACAGCCCTTTATGATCAAAGCTCTAGAAACAGTTTGAATGGAAGGAACAACGACACTACAACCAACACTCAACAGATGGGATCTTATGAAATTAAAGAGCTTCTGTTCAGATAAAGAGATTGCAACTCGAGTACAAAGACAACTCACAGAATGGGAGAAAATCTTCACTTACCACATATCTGATAGAGCTCGCTCTATTATCTAGAGTGCACAAAGAACTTAGAAAACTAAACACCTAGGGAACAAATGGTCCAATTAAAAAATGGTCCTTGGAACTTAAAAGAAACTTTATTGGAGATGAAATTGAAATGTCTAACAAATATCTTTTAAAAAGCTTTGTATTTTTAGCATTTAAGGAAATACAAATCAAAACCTCCCTGAGATATCATCTCACTCTGTCAGGATGGCAAAAATCTACAATACAAACAATGCCAAATGCTGGAGAGGATGTGGCTAACTCTCCTACATTTCTGGTAGGAATACGGGCTTATACAACCACTTTAATGAGCCGTCTGGTGATTCTTAAAAAGTTTAAGATTGAAATGCCATATTTCCATTTTTGGAAATGATCCCCCACAGAGCAAAAATTCACCGTTATAGCACAGGTATGACCATGTTCATAGCAGCACTGTTTACAATAGCAAAGTATTGGAATCAACAAAAATGCCCAACAGTTGAGGATTGGATAAGGAAAATGTGGTACATTTATACAATGGGATACTAAACTCAGCCATCAAAAATGATGAATTAATGCAGTTTGCTGGGAAATGGATGAAATTAGAAACAATTATATTGAGTGAAGTATCCCAGACAGAAAATTAAGTGCTGCATGTACTCCCTAATAAGTGAATCCTAGTACCATACCCACTTAGAGACACACTCAAAGATAAATCTCTGTAATACCTATAGTAATAGCTAAGATTATAAACAGGAGGGATGGGGAAGGAAGGCACCTCCAGAAACAAGGAAATAGGGGATTATGCTACAGTAGAGAAAATAGGCCACCTTCAAGCACTGCAAATAAGTAATGAGACATCTGGTTAAGCTCACATAATTTCCTTCCTGGTCACTTTCTATTGGTGGTGTTTGATCTCAACAGAAAGGGTGGGGATAGGGTCTGGCAGATATAAGGTAACTATGTTGCAAATGGGAGACTGTCCTTCCCCATCACAGCGATCTTCTCTTATTCCATCTACCTTTGAATCTACTCTTATAATAAGACTCTATTTTAAGAGAATTTTATCTCTGGCCAGGGGGTGATATCTGATACCCATCAGGATGGAGTCAAGGGTGGTGCAAGAGCAGAAAAACTGAAAAAAAAATCAGTGAACCATAATTCGGAAAATCAGAGACTCTACATCAACCACCATGAACCAGGCCAGCCTAATCTCTCCCCATCCCAAAGCTCAGGGAAATTTGTGGAAGAGTGGTCGGTAAGATTGAAAGCCTAAAGTTGGGGAGGAGCAATGATATGCAAGATATTCCACACAATTAGGACTGAAATAATCATAATAGGACACTGCATGATGTATGCAATGACCAACATATCATTGACCCCAAAAAAGTCTAGCATGGATAACAGGCTGTAAGATCCTTAGAGGCAAGGGATTAATAGCCACAACAGTATTCCTATATTAAGGAGCAACACAAAAAAGAGCTCTAAGCAATGCTACTGAGTCCTTACACCTCAGCAGAGAGGAGGACCCAGAGGGAAGTTTGACATGCATGCTAAAGGATACTCCAGGAATGGGGGAAGGGGGGACTGTGAGAAAGGAAGGGAGGGGGAAAAGGAAGGAGAAAAGGGGGAAGAACAAGAGGATCCAGGGAGTGGTGGAGGGAGGGGAATGGAGTCCATATAAAGTTTGTATGAGTGCAATAAATAAATTTAATAAAAAACAAAAAAAATCACTATATGGCTTGATCAAACTTGCTCATTCCTCTGACTTTTTTTATAGAATTTTATTCCATCAATCTAGTGACCAGGAAAATATAATTGTCTTCCAAAAAATTCATTGGAATTTCTCCCTTTTCCTGGTATGTATGAAATCCCTTTCTTGGGGACAAATCTGCTTTCTAATTCCCTGTTCCCATGTGTACTCCTACTAAGTTGGAACAGGAATTTCAAGCCTCCACCTTAGCCAGACCCCCAACTGGATCAATGTAATCTGGACCCAGAGTAGTCTGTTTTCAGTTAATTCCAAGTACATTTGGGTCAACTCAGGTTCATGTTTCCACTTTCTTTGCAAGATTTTGGCCTAGGTGACTTAAAGATTTTCCCTGAGGATCCAGATAAATTTATTTTTCAAACAAACAAAAACGGAACAAAGTAGAGGTTCCATTAGCAAATCAATGCTGGCGTTTCATTTAAATTTGAGGAGTTGTCCTACCCTAAAGAAGAGATAATGCTTAGAGACCTATAGAACTTTCCATGTGAGGAAATAATGTCCCCTACATGTGTCATCTTAAAAGACTTGTGTCACTTTGCTTTTCAGAATCCACAAAGGATGACTAGTTTAGATTATTCTCTACAAAGAATCAGACAGTCACATTTTTGGACAGGTTTTAAAAATGTGATCTTGGAGACTTACAGTAGCCAGAGGAGCAAGATATCTAATATGTAAATTACTTACTTAGAACTCTTGGCTTTTATACCAGACAACAGTAGTACCTACTTCAGGCAAGAGAACAGGTAGATCTTTTAGGATTAATTTATCTGTTTTGTCTCTTTTAAATGGAACTGGAAGTAGTAAAGCCATCCATCAAAGACCTCTTCTCTATGAAGGAATTATGGAGATTAGCTCTTCCCTAAGAAGGAATTATGGAGATGAGCTCTCTGTGTCCAACAAACAACTTAGTCTCTAGCCTCACCTGGGACTAAGGGCAATTGGGTTGGGCCCAATGGGAGTTAACCTACCAGAAAAGAAGTTTCCCTGGGCTTGCCTAGGTGTACAAATATACCTGGCCCTGGCAGCCATCATTCGTGCCCTAGCTTCTCATGTCCTTCTAGTGCTATGAGTCCACGTTTATTTCAATGACTGTTTCTCATGGATTTCACGAGATTTTTCTAGCTGTTTGATTCTCATAAGTTAGTTAATAATTGTTTGACATCATTTAAAAATTCTTAAAAGACAAATTTTTGAAAATAACCTACAGAAAGTGGGGAGTTTCTTTTTTTATTTTTTTATTAATTTTTACTTCTTTTTTTATTAAAAATTTAATTATACATTTTAAAATTTTTTTACCAGTTCCCTCCCTCCCCCCCTCCCCCCGAACCCCTTCCTCCCCCTCCCCATCTCCCAGTGCCTCCCCCCCAATTCCCAGAGAGTCCTTTATTGTGTACGCCTAACTCTCCACTGGGTGCTCCTCTCCGATGACATATAAGGACCCAGTGGCATTTCCATAAGCACTTTCTCTTGTTCCCCTTAAGCATAAGATCACTACTATGGGTGTCAATCCCTTGCCTCCAGGGGTCTCGGTGCCCTTAACAGATGCTAGACTTTATGAAGGCAACAGTGCGCTGGACATTGCGCAGGGCATGCAAAGTCCCATTATAATTGCTTTGGCCCCAACTATTGTTGAGAATCTTGCAAATCGTTGCTCCTCCCATCCTTTTACTCTTACAATCTTACCACCCCTCTTCCACAAATGTCACTGAGCTCCAGGATGGGGAGAGATTAGGCTGGCCTAGTTCTATGTGATTGATATAGTCTCTGAAGTTCTGGATTGTGGTTTGTTGATTTTCTTTTGCAGTTTTGCTTCTCTTGCAATGCCCTTCACTCCATTCTGCTGGGCACTGTATGTCACCCCTTGTAGACCTTAATGGAGGCCTATTTTCTCTGCTGTAACATGGTCCCCTCTCTCCTTGTTTCTGGTGTGGCCCTCCTACCCCATCTCTCTTGTTCATAATCCTAGCAATTACTGTGTTACATAGGATTTCTTTTGAGTGTCTCAATGTGGGCTGGGTGAGTTTGGTACTAGGAGCCACCTATTAGGGAGTACATACAGCGCTTAATTTTCTGGGTTTGGGATACTTCACTTAATATAATTCTTTCTAATGACATCCATTTCCTGGCAAATTCCAGTAATTCATCCTTTTTGATGGCTGAGTAGTACTCCATTGTATAATGTTCCACAGTTTCCTTATCCACTCGTCAACTGTTGGACATTTGGGTTGATTCCATGATTTTGATAATGTAAACAGTGCTGCTATGAACATGGTCGTGCTTGTGCTATCGAGGTGAACCTCTGCTCTATGGGGGGTTATTCCCAAAAGTGAAATAGCAGGGTCATATGACATTTCAATCTCTAATTTCTTTAAGAATCTCCAGACGGCTCGCCAGAGTGGCTGTATGAGCCTGCATTCCCACCAACAGTGTAGGAGAGTTCCCCTCTCTCCACATCCTCTCCAGCATTTGTCGTTGTTTGTACTGTGGATTTTTGCCATCCTGACTGGGGTGAGATGATATCTCAGGGAAGTTTTGATTTGCATTTCCCTGATGGCTAAAGAAGTGGAGCATTTTTTAAGATATTTGTTAGACATTTTAATTTCATCCCTGGTAAAGTTTCTTTGAAATTCCAGGGACCATTTTTTAATTTGGCCAGTGTTTTCCTTGGAGTTTAGTTTTCTAAGTTCTTTGTGCACTCTGGACAGCAGAGTTCTCTCAGATGTGTGGTTAGTGAAGATTTTCTCCCATTCTGTGGGTTGCCTTTGAGCTCGTGTGACAATCTCTTTATCTGAACAGAAGCTCTTTAATTTCACAAGATCCCAACTGTTGAGAGTTGGTAGCAATGACTGTGCCATTGGATGTCTGTTTAGGAAGTGTTGGCCTAGCCCAATCAGCTCGAGGGAGTTCCCTATCCTTTCAACTATGGTTTTTATAGTCTCTGGCCTGATATCAAGGTCCTTGATCCATTTGGAATTAAGTCTTGTACATGGTGACAAGTACGTGTCCAGCTTTAATCTTCTGCATGTGGAGATCCAGTTTGGCCACCACCATTTGTTGAAGATGCTGTTCTTTTTCCATTGGATTCTTTGGGCCCCTTTGTCAAAGACCAAATGGCTGTAACTTTGTGGGCTTATATCTGGGTCTTCAATCCTTATCCATTGATCTGTGTGTCTATTTTGGAGCCAGTACCAGGCTGTCTTTATAACTATGGATTTGTAGTATACACTTAGGTTTGGTATGGTAATACCTCCAGCTGTGTTTTTGTTACTCAGGATTGTTTTTGCTATCCTGGGTCTTTTGTGCCTCCATATGAACTTTGACATTGTTTGGTCAACTCCTTTGAAGAATTGCTTTGGGATTTTGATTGGTATAGCATTGAATCTGTATATTGCCTTTGGTAGGATGGTCATTTTTACGATGTTGATTCTGCCAATCCAGGAACAAGGGAGGTCTTTCCACCTTCTGGTGTCTTCTGCTATTTCTTTCTTTAGGGTTTTAAAGTTTTCATTGTAAAGGTCTTTTACCTCCTTAGTTAGGTTTATACCAAGGTATTTCATTTTTTAGGGGTTATAATAAATGATATGGTTTCTCTCAAGGCTTTTTCACTTCTTTCATTCTGGGCATATAGGAAAGCCTCTGATTTTTGCACATTTATTTTGTATCCTGCCACCCTGCTGAACTTCTCAATTATTTCCAGGAGCTTCCTGGTGGAGTTTTTGGGATCCCTCAGGTATAAGATCATGTCATCTGCAAATAAGGATAGCTTGACTTCTTCCTTGCCGATTTGAATCCCTCTTATGTCCCTTTCTTGTCTTATGGCTTCAGCTAAGACTTCAAGTACAATATTGAATAGAAGTGGTGAGAGTGGACAGCCTTGTCTAGTTCCTGATCGAAGTGGGAATGCTTCCAATTGTTCCCCATTGAGCATAATCCTTGCTGTGGGCTTGTTGTATATAGCTTTTATTATATTGATTAAGGTTGTTTCCATTCCCACTGTCTCTAGCGTTTTGATCATAAAAGCCTGTTGGATCTTGTCAAAAGCTTTTTCTGCATCTATCGAGAGTATCATGTGGTCTTGGACTTTGGACTGGTTTACATGATGAATTACATTTATTGATTTGCGTATGCTGAACCAACCTTGTGTGCCGGGGATGAAGCCTAATTGGTCCCCGTGAATGATCTTTTTAATATGTTTTTGAATCCGATTTGCTAAGACTTTGTTGAGAATCTTTGCGTCTGTGTTCATCAGAGATATCAGCCTATAGTTTTATTTCTTAAGTGAATCTTTATTAGTTTTTGGGATTAAAACGATATTAGCTTCATAGAAGGAATTTGGTAGTGTTCCTTTCTTTGCTGTTTGATGGCACAGTTTAAGGAGTATTGCTGTTATTAACTCCTTAAATGTCTGGTAGAACTCTGTGCTGAATCCATCTGGTCCAGGACATTTTTTGGTGGGAAGATTCAAGATTACTTCCTCAATATCCTTATATGTTATAGGACTATTTAAATAATTCACAACTTCCTGATTCAATTTAGGTAAGTTGTGTTTACTTAGAAATTCATCCATCTCTTTTGTGTTTTCAAACTTCACAGAGTATAAGTTTTTGAAATATGATGTTATAATTCTCTGGATTTCTTGGGTATCAGTAGTGATAACTCCATGTTCATTTCTAATTTTGTTAGTTTGGGTTTTCTCTCTCTTGCTTTTGGTTAGTTTAGCTAGAGGTGTATCAATCTTGTTGATTTTTTCAAAGAACCAGCTTGTTGATTGGTTGATTTTTTTCTATCGTTTTCTTAATCTCGATTTCAGATATTTCTCCTCTTATTTTGCTAATCTCTTCTACTGCTTTTGGAATCAGATTGCTATAGTTTCTCTAAAGCTTTAAGCTGCATTATTAAGTTGTTTATTTCTGATGTTTCCATTTTTTTGACGTAGGCATTAAGAGCTATGAACTTACCTCTTAGAACAGCTTTCATTGTGTCCCAGAGATTTTGGTAGGTTGTATTTTCGTTATCATTCACTTTCAGGAATAATTGAATTTCCTTTTTAATTTCTTCCTGAATCCAGTTCTCATTCAGCATCATATTGTTAAGTTTCCAGGAGTTAGTGTATTTTCTCTTGTTTGATGTGTTGTGGATGTCCAGCTTTAGGCCGTGGTGGTCTGACAGGGCACAGGTTAGAATTTCAACTTTCTTGTATATGTGTAGATTCATTTTGTGGCCCAATATGTGATCTATTTTGGAGAAAGTTCCGTGTGCTGCTGAGAAAAATGTCTATTCTTTGGTGCGTGGGTGAAAAGTTCGATAGAGATCTGTAAGGTCCATTTCTTTCAGGGTTTGATTAAGTTCCAAAGTGTCTCTGTTAAGCTTTTGACCTGTTGATCTATCCCATGTTGAGAGGGCAATGTTGAAGTCCCCAAGAATTATCGTTTGGGGGTTGATTTCTTGCTTTAGACGCTGTAGGGTTTTCTTAATGAATGTGGAGGGGCCCGTATTGGGTGCATATATGTTCAGTATTGTGAAGTCTTCCTGGTGAATTCTACCTGTGACTAAAATGTAGTATCCTTCCGTGTCTCTTTGGTTTGAAGTCCACTTTGTGTGATAGCATAATGGCTACCCCTGCCTGTTTTCTGCTTCCATTTGCTTGTAGAATTGTTGACCAGCCTTTTATTTTTAGAGCGTGCCTATCTTTTGTGGTGAGATGGGTTTCCTGCAGGCAGCAGATTGATGGATTGTGATTTTTAATCCAAGTTTGTAATCTGTGTCTCTTGATCAGTGAATTAATTCCATTAACATTTAGTGTTATAATGGAGAAACTATTTTTAATTCCAGACACTTAATATGTTTAGTAGTTTTTATAAGTATATTGCTTCACTTTTAATGGTGTTATATTTGCCTTCTGTTCTCCTGGATATGCCTGTTTTTTTCTTCATGCTTGAGTATCATTTCTAGCATTTTTTGAAGGCCAGGTTTGCTGGACATGTATCCCTTCAAGTTTTCTTTGTGCTGGAAAATTTTTCTTTCTCCCTCGATCATGACTGATAGTTTTGCAGGGGAAATCAGCCTAGGTTGACATTTTTGCTCATTCAATACTTGAAGTATGTCTCTCCAAGCTCTTCTTGATTTTACTGTTTCGACTGAGAAGTCATTTGTTATTTTAATAGGTTTACCTTTAAAAGTGACTTGTTTTTTCTCCCTTGAAGCTCTCAGCACCAGTTCTTTATCTTGAATGTGGAGTGTTTTAAATATTATTTGCCGCTGTGTGCTTCTATTTTGGTAGTATCTGTTTGGGGTGCGGAATGCCTCTTGTATATGAATGGGCCTCTCTTTTTTTAGATGAGGAAATGTTTTCCTTGATGATCGTTTGAAAAATTTCCTCAGGGGTGGTATTTTGACATTCTTGCTCTGGTATTCCATGAATACGCATGTTGAGCTTCTTCAGGGTGTCCCATATCCCCTGGATATTTCTCTCAAGCATCTTTTTGGCTTTAACAACCTCTTCCATTGAGCTGGTTAGTACTCCCACTTTATCTTCAAGGTCTGAAATTCTGTTTTCTGGTTCATTAGTTCTGTTGATAAGACTCTCTGTGGCGTTCTGGGTTAAAGATAACTTGTCTTTTAGCTCAGTTTTAAACTCTGCTTGAGTTTGTTTTAACTGCTCTATGCCACTTTTTGTTTCTTGCACTGTTTTTCTCAACTCCTCCAGATGTCTGTTGTGTTCCTCTTCAAAGCGATTGATTCGATTATGTAATTCCTCCCGGATTTCCTCTTTCATAGTATTGAACATGGCAATGATCATATTTTGAAAGACCTTATCCTGGGTGAGGCTTTCTTGGTCTTTTTTCGCGGGTTTGTTCTTGTTGGAGTCTAACATTATGGGATTAATTTCTTCAGTGGGAAATTTGTTTACTTGAGTGTTGTTTCTTATGGATTTGCACTTTGACTTTGGCATTGTCATTTTAACTCTTAAGATCTCTCAATTTCACTAAACTGAATTATTTGGCCTGGGGTCCTTGTGGGCAGGGCCCGAACGGGAATTACCTAGGGCATGGGGTGAGGCCCGGCTGGACCGTGCGTGTGTCCCGACCAGAGGAAAAGGGAGGATGGGCGCGCCAGCGTGGAGCTATTTAACCCGAGGGCAGCTGGGGCGGGGCCCGGGCGCAGGGGGTGGTCCTCCTCATTCCTCGGCCCCTGCGCAGCTCTGGCTGAATGGTGGGAGTCGGAGCCGGGTCCCTGTGGGCTGACCTGGGGTCCTAGGGCGAGGGGTCTATTTTTTTTATTTAATACATTTTTATTATTTTTTCAGCTCATACAAACTTAATAGGTACACCAGCTCCCTCCCTCCCTCCTCCTACCTCCGAGCCCTCCACTCCCCCTCCCCTTACCCTCCCTCCCCATCCCCCAGTGCCTCCCGCCCCAATTCCCAGAGAGTCCTTTCTTGTGCATGCCTTGACTCTCCTCTGGGCCCTCCTCTCCCATGACGTACAAGGACCCAATGGCATTTCCCTGAACCCTTTCCCGTGTTCGCCTTAAGCATAGGAACACTGCTGTGGCTACCAATTCCTTGCTTCCAAGGATCTTGGTGCCTTTAGCAGATGCTAGACTTTGTGAGATCAATAGAGTGTTGGACATTGCTCAGGGCATGCAAAGTCCAATTATGATTGCTTCGGCCCTAACTTGTGTGGACAATCTTGCAAATCATTGCTCCTCCCATTCTTTTGCTCTTACATTCTTACTGCCCCCTCTTCCGCAAATGTCCCTGAGCTTCAGGATGGGGAGAGATTAGGCTGGCCTAGTTCTAGGTGGTTGATATAGAGTCTCTGAAGTTCTGGATAGTGGTTTGTTGATTTACTTTTGCCATTTTGCTGCTCCTGCTATGCTCTCCACTCTGTCCTGCTGGGCACTGTATGTACCCCCTGGCCACAGACAAAAAGCTGTTAAACTGGAGTCTTATTATAAGAGCACATTCAAGGATAGATGTAATAAAAGTAGGAAACCTCAGTGAGGGAGGGTTTAATAACACATTTGCAAAACGGTTACTTTTTATCTGCCAGACTAAATGCCCTCCCCTTTCGGTGAGATCATACCCTCTTAGTTGTAAATGATCAGAAATGAACGTCTGTGAAATTAACCAGATGTCACATTACTTACTTGCAGTCCTTGATGGAGGCCTGTTTTCTCTACTGTAACATGGACACTTCTCTCCTTGTTTCTGGTGTGACCCTCCAAACCCATCCCTCCAGTTCATAATCCTTGCAATTACTGTAGGTAATACATAGATTTACCTGTGAGTGTTTCAAGGTGGGCTGAGTGGGTTTGGTACTTGGAGCCACCTATTAAGGAGTCCATATGGTGCTTAATTTTCTGGGTCTGGGATATTTCACTTAATATAATTGTTTCTAATGACATCCATTTCCCAGCAAATTCCAGTAATTCATCCTTTTTGATGGCTGAGTAGTACTCCATTGTATAGATATACCACAGTTTCCTTATCTACTCGTCAACTGTTGGACATTTGGGCTGATTCCATGACTTTGCTATTGTAAACAGTGCTGCTATGAACATGGTCGTGCTTGTGCTATCGAGGTGAACCTCTGCTGTATTGGGGGGTTATAACCAAAAGTGGAATAGCATGGTCATATGGCATTTCAAACGTTAATTTCTTTAAGAATCTCCAGACGGCTCGCCAGAGTGGCTGTATGAGCGTGCACGCCCACCAGCAATGTAGGAGAGTTCCCCTCCCTCCACATCCTCTACAGCATTTGTTGTTGTTTGTATTGTGGATTTTTGCCATCCTGACTGGGGTGAGATGATATCTCAGGGAAGTTTTGATTTGCATTTCCCTGATGGCTAAAGAAGTGGAGCATTTTTAAAGATATTTGTTAGACATTTTAATTTCATCCCTGGTAAAATTTCTTTTAAGTTCCAGGGCCCATTTTTTAATTGGGCCAGTGTTTTCCTTGGTGTTTAGTTTTCTAAGTTCTTTGTGCACTCTGGACAGTAGAGCTCTATCAGATATGTGGTTAGTGAAGATTTTCTCCCATTCTGTGGGTTGCCTTTCAGCTCGTGTTACAATCTCTTTATCTGAAAAGAAGCTCTTTAATTTCACAAGATCCCAACTGTTGAGAGTTGGTAGCAGTGACTGTGCCATTGGATGTCTGTTTAGGAAGTGTTGGCCTAGCCCAATCAGCTCGAGGGAGTTCCCTATCCTTTCAACTATGGTTTTTATAGTCTCTGGCCTGATATCAAGGTCCTTGATCCATTTGGAATTAAGTCTTGTACATGGTGACAAGTATGGGTCCAGCTTTAATCTTCTGCATGTGGAGATCCAGTTTGGCCAGCACCATTTGTTGAAGATGCTGTTCTTTTTCCATTGGATTCTTTGGGCCCCTTTGTGAATGACCAAATGGCTGTAATTTTGTGGGCTTATATCTGGGTCTTCAATCCTTATCCATTGATCTGTGTGTCTATTTTGGAGCCACTACCAGGCTGTCTTTAGAACTATGAATTTGTAATATAGACTAAGGTTCGGTATGGTAATACCTCCAGCAGTGTTTTTGTTACTCAGGATTTTCTTTGCTATCCTGGGTCTTTTGTGCCTAGATATGAATTTTGAGATTGTTTGGTCAACTTCTTTAAAGAATTGCTTTGGGATTTTGATTGGTATAGCATTGAATTTGTATATTGCCTTTGGTAGGATGGTCATTTTTACGATGTTGATTCTGCCAATCCAGGAACAAGGGAGGTCTTTCCACCTTCTGGTATCTTCTGCAATTTCTTTCTTTAGGGTTTTAAAGTTTTCATTGTAAAGGTCGTTTACTTTCTTGGTTAGGTTTATACCAAGGTATTTCATTTTTTTAGGGGCTATAGTGAATTGTATGGTTTCTCTCAAGGCTTTTTCACTTCTTTCATTCTGGGCATATAGGAAGGCCTCTGATTTTTGCACATTGATTTTGTATCCTGCCACCCTACTGAACTTCTCAATTAGTTCCAGAAACGTCCTGGTGGAGTTTTTGGGATCACTCAGGTATAAGATCATGTCATCTGCAAATAAGGATAGCTTGACTTCTTCCTTTCGATTTGAATCCCTCTTATGTCCCTTTCTTGTCTTATGGCTTCAGCTAAGACTTCAAGTACAATGTTGAATAGAAGTGGTGAGAGTGGACAGCCTTGTCTAGTTCCTGATCGAAATGGAAATGCTTCCAGTTTTTCCCCATTGAGCATAATCCTTGCTGTAGGCTTGTTGTATACAGCTTTTATTATACTGATAAAGGTTCCTTCCATTCCTACTGTCTCTAGGGTTTTGATCATAAAAGGCTGTTGGATCTTGTCAAAAGCTTTTTCTGCATCTATCGAGAGTATCATGTAGTCTTGGACTTTGGACTGCTTTACATGATGAATTACATTTATTGATTTGCGTATGTTGAACCAACCTTGTGTGCCAGGGATGAAGCCTACTTGGTCCCCATGAATAATCTTTTTAATTTGTTTTTGTATCCAATTTACTAAGACTTTGTTGAGAATCTTTGCGTCTGTGTTCATCAGAGAAATCGGCCTATAGTCTTCTTTTTTTAAATTTTTTTATTATTATTATTATTTATTCAACTGTGTGCATGTGCACGCACGTGTGTGTGTCTGTGTGTGTGTGTGTGTGTGTGTCTGTATATGTGTAGAACCACGGATGAACTCGCGAACCACCATGGACGCATCCACCTCCTTCTGCCCCGGGATTCACAGGCTCCGCCCTACCAGGACCAGAAGCACAGTCCGCCCCCGCTTCCACCTGGCGTCTATAAGTGGGATCTGGGATCCGATGTCAGGACCTTCCGCCTGCAAGGCGGAGGCTTAACCCCTGAGCCACCTCTCCAGCCCCTATTGTCTTCTTTTTTAAGTGAGTCTTTATTAGGTTTTGGGATTAAAATGATATTAGCTTCATAGAAGGAATTTGGTAGTGTTCCTTCCTTTGCTGTTTGATGGAACAGTTTAAGGAGTATTGCTGTTATAAACTCCTTAAATGTCTGGTAGAACTCTGTGCTGAATCCATCTGGTCCAGGACATTTTTTGGTGGGAAGATTCAAGATTACTTCCTGAATATCCTTATATGTTATAGGACTATTTAAATAATTCACAACTTCCTGATTCAATTTAGGTAGGTTGCGTTTACTTAGACATTCATCCATCCCTTTTGTGTTGTCAAACTTCACAGAGAATAAGGCTTTGTTTTTGTTTTTTTTTTAAGTTTTTGAAATATGATGTTATAATTCTCTGGATTTCTTGGGTATCAGTAGTGATAACTCCATGTTCATTTCTGATTTTATTAATTTGGGTTTTCTCTCTCCTGCTTTTGGTTAATTTAGCTAGGGGTGTGTCAATCTTATTGATTTTTTCAAAGAACCAGCTTTTTGACTGGTTGATTTTTTTCTATTGTTTTCTTAATCTCGATTTCAGATATTTCTCCCCTTATTTTGCTAATCTCTCTTCTAATACTTTTGGGATCAGATTGCTCTAGTTTCTCTAAAGCTTTAAGCTGCATTGTTAAATTGTTTATTTCTGATGTTTCCATTTTTTTGATGTAGGCATTAAGAGGTATGAACTTACCTCTTAGAACAGCTTTCATTGTGTCCCAGAGATTTTGGTAAGTTGTATTTTCATTATCATTTGCTTTCAGGAAATCTTGAATTTCTTTTTTAATTTCTTCCTGAATCCAGTTCTCATTCAGCATCATATTGTTAAGTTTCCAGAAATTAGTGTATGTTCTCTTGTTTGATGTGTTGTGGACGTCCAGCTTTAGGCCGTGGTGGTCTGACAGGGCACAGGTTAGAATTTCAACTTTCTTGTATATGTGTAGATTCGTTTTGTGGCCCAATATGTGATCTATTTTGGAGAAAGTTCTGTGTGCTGCTGAGAAAAATGTGTATTCTTTGGTGCGTGGGTGAAAAGTTTAATAGAGATCTGTAAGGTCCATTTCTTTCAGGGTTTGATTAAGTTCCAAAGTGTCTCTGTTAAGCTTTTGACCTGTTGATCTATCCCATGTTGAGAGGGCAATGTTGAAGTCCCCAAGAATTATCGTTTGGGGGTTGATATCTTGCTTTAGGTGCTGTAGGGTTTTCTTAATGAATGTGGAGGGGCCCGTATTGGGTGCATATATGTTCAGTATTGTGAAGTCTTCCTGGTGAATTGTATCTGTGACTGAAATGTAGTATCCATCCATGTCTGTTATAATTTTCTTTGGTTTGAAGTCCACTTTGTCTGACAGCATAATGGCTATCCCTGCCTGTTTTCTGCTTCCATTTGCTTGTAGAATTGTTGACCAGCCTTTTATTTTTAGAGCGTGCCTATCTTTTGTGGTGAGATGGGTTTCCTGCAGGCAGCAGATTGATGGATTGTGATTTTTAATCCAAGTTTGTAATCTGTGTCTCTTGATCAGTGAATTAATTCCATTAACATTTAGTGTTATAATGGAGAAACTATTTTTAATTCCAGACATTTATTATGTTTGGTAGTTTTTATGCTTAAGGTGAACACAGGAAAGGGTTCAGGGAAATGCCACTGGGTCCTTGTACATCATGGGAGAGGAGGGCCCAGAGGAGAGTCTGGCAGGCACATTAAAGGATTCTTTGGGGATTGGGGGGAGGCACTGGGGGATGGACAGGGTGGGATGAGGGGAGTGGGAGCAGGAGGTTTGGGTGGAGGAGGAGGGAGGGAGGGAACCGGTGTACCTACTAAGTTTGTATGAGCAGAAATAATAATAAAAAATGTTTAAAAAAAGTTGTTTGTTCCCTTATGGATTGGAACATGCTATCATAGGAGGAATTGTTCTTTGATTAATTATATTGCTTAAGTGTTTCCTTCAGCACATCTCACAACAGCGCTCCATCAACAAAACCACACTGCAGGCACTATAGCCATTGAACAGCCAAGCCATGACCCCCAAAGGGACATGGTTCGAACTTGGATTACAGACTTTCATGAGGCCTTGGTCTAATTTACTATCCACGTATCCTGACATGCCTTCCAGAGGTGAAGTCTTTTGATGACCAGTAGTTAATGATGAGTAAGATCCTGTGAGACAGGACAACCTAAGTGAGGCACAGTCCACCATGCTGGATGTCCTCTGAGGCAGGGTGCACAAGGTCAGAGCAAAGAACTCTGGCTCCTGCTGGCTGTCTAATAAATAAAAAGGATGGATATGTAGGAGGAATGGCCCAGGCAGGCCGCATATGTGAATGCATCTTCCCCAAGCTAGAACCTGCTGCCATGCCTGGTGCTGACTTCAAACCACCTGGCTGAGAAAACCAACTAGATAGAACAATGCAGCAAAAGCTCACACTGGGACTTATGGGACGTTGAATGGGTTATATAAGCAGCCTAATATTTACAATACACAAGTCTGCAAGCCTGGGAGCATGCTTTGCCAGTCATCTGACTTCCAGAGTCTGTGTCATTGACTTTGCGCCTGCTTACCCCCACCCCCAAGGGTCTCCATGGATCACCAATACTGCTACAAGTGGTGAGACTCTGAAGTCACAGTGAGGCTGTGGTGTCACTGTGGAAGCTGTAAGGTCACAGTGAGGCTATAATATCAGTTGCAAGGTTCATGTTACAGGTGATGCTTGGTTTTAATGGTGAAGAGCTGAGGTCACAAGGAGGCTTCTGTGTCACATTTAGGTGGTGATGTCACAGTGAGGCTGTGATGTCAGAGATGAGCCTGTGATGTCACCATGAGATTATGATGTCAGAGTGAGGCTGTGATTTCAGAGGTGAGGTGCTGTCACTGGTGATGTTATGTAGTGGCAAGGCTGAAGTCACAGTGAGTTTGTGATATCACAGTAAGCTGTGATGTCATATTGAGGGTGTGACATGAGAGTTGAGACTGAAACATAACACTGAATCTGCAACGCTGCAGTGAGGCTGTGATGTAACAGTAAGGCTGTGAGTCAAAGTTAAGGCTGTGATGTCACAGTGAGGTGGTGGTGTCAAAGGTGTGGCTGTCATGTCATCATGAGGCTGTGATGTCACAGTGAAGCTGTGCTGGCATAGTGAGGCTCTGATATCAATAGTGATTCTATGAGATCACAGTGATGCTGTGATGTCAGTGTTGATGCTATGATTTCACAGTAAATTTAGGATGTCAGTTGTGAGGCTTTGCTGTCACAATGAGGCTGTGATGATGTCAGAGGTGAGGCTGTGATGTGAATGTGGAGGCTGTCATGTCACAATGTAGCTATGATGTCACATTGAGGCTGTGAAGCCCCAGTGAGGCTGTGATGACACAGTTAGGCTATGATGACACAGTGTGGCTATCATGTCAGAGTTTAGGCTGCCAGGTCGCCATGATGAGGCTGTGATGTCAGTGGTGAAGGTAAGATGCACAATGAATCTGAGATGTCAGTTATGAGAATGATGTCATAATGAGGTTATGATCTCACTGGTGAGTTTAAGATGTTAGTGGTGAGAATATTATGTGACAGTGTGTGATGTCTCTGGTGAAGCTTTTATGTCACAGTGAGACTCAGTTAAGGTCATAGTGAGGCTGTAATATCAGTGGCAAGACTGATGTCACAGGTGATGCTTGGTTTAAATGGTAATGCACTGATGTTACAGTGAGGCTGGGCCTTCACAGTGAGGCTGGCCTTCACAGTGAGGCTGTGATGTCAGAGATGAGACTCAAATGTAACAGTGAGCCTATGATGTGAATTTGTGAGGCTCTGATATCAAAGCAAGACTGTGGTGTCTGAGTTAAGACTGCAAAATCACAGTGAAGCTATGATGACACTAGTGATATGTGGTTGTCAAAGTGAGGCTATGATATCACTGTGGAAGCTCTGATGGCACAGGTGATAATCACAGTGAGGCTGTGCACTCACAGTGAGTCTATAATGTCAAAGGAGTGGCCATGATGTCACAGGGAGGTTGTGATGTCACAGTGAGGTTATGTTGTCACAGGGAGGATCTGAGGTCAGTGGTGATTCCTTGAGATGACAGTAAGGCTGTGACATCAATAGTAATGCTGTTATTTTACTGTGCTGAGATTAGGATGTCAGTGGTGAGGCTGTACTGTCACAGGCTGTGATGTGCTCTCAGAGGTGATACTGTACTGTGACACTGAGGCTGTGTTATCGGTGGTGATGCTGTGATGTCACAGTAAGGTTATAAACTTATAGTGAGGCAGTCATGACACAGTGAGTTTGTTATGACAAAGTGAGGCTATGATGTCATAGATGAGCATGTGATATTATCATAGAAGTTTGATGTCAGAGATGAGGCTCTTGTGTTAGTGGCAAGGCAGAATTCACAGTGAGTTTGTAATATCACTAAAAGGCTGTAATGTCACAGTGAGGGTATGATATCAGAGGTGAGGATGAAACATAACAAGAAGTCTATGATGTCACAGTAAGGCTCTGTTGTCTGGTCATGCTGTGATGTCACAGTGAGGCTGTAAGTCAATGTGGAGGCTATGATGTCACAGTGTGTCTTCCATGTCACAGTGAGGCTGTGATGCCAGATGTATGGCTATGATGTCACAGTGAGTCTGTGATGTCACAGTAAGGCTGTGATGACACAGTGATGCTGTGCTGACACAATGAAATAATTTCAGAGGTGAGTCTATGATTGTGAAATGGGATGGTAATGTCACTGTGAGGCTGTGATGAAACACTGAAGCTATGATGTCAGAGGTGAGACTGTGATGTCACAGTGAGGCTGCAATATCATAGGCTGTGATGTGAGGTCAGAGATAAGGCTGTAATGTGATAGTGAGGCTGTGATGTCACAGTGAGGATATGATGTCACAACGAGGCTGAGATGACACAGTGATGCTATGCTGTGAAGTTAGAGGTGAGGCTGTGATGTCACAGTGAGCCTGGGATGTCAGTGATGATGCTATGATTTCACAGTGAGTCTATGATATCAGAAATGAGATTGTGATGTCAACATGAAGCAGTAATATCAATGGTGAAAGTATGATGTTACAGTGAGGCTGAGATGTCAGTGGCGAGAATGAAGTCATTGTGAGGTTATGATCTCATGATGACTCTATGATGACAGTGGTAAGCCTATTATATGACAGTAATGCTGTGATGTCTGTAGTGAAACTATGATGTGAGAGTGAGGCTAGGATGTCAGTGGTGAGGCTGTGAAGTGACAGTGAGATTGTAATGTCACAGTGAGGCTGTGATGTCAATGTGGAAGCTGTGAGGTCACAGTGATGCTGTGATGTAAAAGGTGAGGCTGAGATGTAACCAGTAAGGCTGTTGTGTCAGTGGCAAGTTGAAGTCACTGTCAGGTTGTGATGTCAAAGAGAAGCTGTGGTATTACAGTGAGGCTGTTATGTCACAGTGAGAGTGTGACATCAAAGGTGAGACTCAAAGGTAACAGTGAGCGTGTGATGTCAGTAGTGGGGCTGTAATGTGCTAGTGAGGCTGTAATGTCAGAGTTGAGGCTGGTGATGGTGTGATGTCACACTGAGGCTATGATGTCACTGTGAAGGCTCTGAAGGCACAGTACAGCTGCGATGTCACAGTGAAGCTGTGCCCTCACAGTGATGCTGTGATGTCAGTGATTTGACTGTGATGGCACGGTGTGGCTTTGATGTCACAGTGAGGCTGTGCCCTCACAGAGAGGATGTTATCTCACAGTGAGACTATGATGACACTGTCAGGCTCTGATGTCAGTGGTGATACTAAGAAATGACATTAGTGGTGATACTGTGATTTCACAGTGAGGTTAGGATGTGAATGGTGGGGCTGTGCCATGACAGTGAGGCTGTGATGTGATGTCAGAGGAGAGGTTGCCATGAGACTGTGATGCTATAATGTCACAGTGAGGCTGATGCCAATTTGGATGTTGTGATGTCACAGTGTGGCTGTCATATCACAGTGAGGTTGTTATGTCACAGTAAAGGTGACAACATTGTGAGGGTGAGGCTGAAACATAACAGTGACATTGTGATGTCAGAGATGTGCCTATGATGTCACAGTAAGACTGTGATTTCACAGTGAGGCTGTGATGGCACAGGGAGGCTCTGATATCAGCAGTGCTTCTATGAGATGAAGTGAAACTGTGAAGTCAGTGGTGATGCTGTGATTTCACAGTGAGTTGGGGATGTCAGAGGTGAAGCTGTGATGTCAATGTGGTGGCTGTGATGTCACAATGTGCACATGATGTCACAGTGAGACTGTACCATCATAGTGACACTGTGATGTCAGAGGTGTGACTGTGATGTCACAGTCATGCTGTGATGTCAGTAGTGAGGGTATGATGTCACAATGAGGCTGAGATATCAGTGGTGACAATGATGCCATAATGAGGTTATGGTCTCTCTGATAAGGCTAGGACATCATTGGTGAGCCTATTATAGGACAGTGAAGCTCTGATATCTGTGGTGAATCTTTGATGTCACAGTGAGGCTAGGAGATCAGTAGTGAGGCTGTGAAAAAAACAATGATGCTGTGATGTCAATGTGGAAGATGTGAGGTTATAGTGAAGTTGTAATATCAGTAGCAAGACTAATGGCACAGGTGAGTCTTGGTTTCAATGATCAAGCTCTTATGTCACAGTGAGGCTCTTGTGTAATACTAAGGCTGTGATGCAAGAGTGAGGCTATGATGTCAGAAGTTAGTGTTTAATGTGACCATGAAAGTTAGATGTCTGTGTGGTTTAACGTCAGTGAAGTTACGGAGAGTTTATGATTTCACAGAGAGACTTTGATGTCACATTCATGGTGTGACATCAGAGGTGAGGCCGAAACATAACAGTGAGCCTGTGATGTCAGTGGTGAGACTGTGATGTCATAGTGAGGCTATGTTGTCACTAGAGATTCTGTAATGTAATGTCACATTGACTCTATGATGACACTGTGGAGGCTGTGATGGGACAGTGTAGCGTTGGCCTCACAGTGAGGCTGTGATGTTAGAGATGTGGTTATGTTGTCACAGTGAGGCTGTGATGTCATAGTATAGCTGTGATATCACAGGCAGTGGCCTCTCTGAGGCTGTGATGTCAGAGGTGTGACTGTGATGTCACATTTCAGCTGTTATGTCACAGTGAGACTGTGACATTAGAGGTGATGCTGAAACATAACAGTGAGCCTGTGATGTTACTGGTGTGACTGTGATGTCGCAGTGAGGCTGTGATGTCAGAGTTGAGGCTGTGATGTCACGGTGAGGCAGTTATGTCACATGAGGCTATGATGTCATAGTGGAGGCTGTGATGGGATAATGTGGCTGTTATGTCACAGTGAGGCTGGGATGTCAAGGTTGAGTCTGCCTTCACAGTGAGGCTGTGATGAACATTGAGACTGTGATGACACAATGAGGCTGTGATGTCAGTGGTGAATCTTTGACATGACCATGAGACTGTGACATTAGTGGTGATGCTGTGATTTCACAGTGAGTCTGTAATTTCAATGTGGAGGTTGTGATTTCACCATATGGCTGTGATGTCACAGTGAAGCTGTGCTTTCAAAGTGAGGCTGTGATTTCAGAAGTATGACTGTGATTTCACAGTGAGGCTGTGATGACACAGTGAAACTATGATGACACAGTTCAACTTTGATGTCGTTGATGATTCTACAAGATTACAGTAAGGCTGTGACCTCAGTGGTGAGGCTATGATACCAGTGTTGAGGCTGCAATGTCCCACTGAGGCTGTGATGTCAAAAGGGTAGTTATGTCACAGTGAGGCTGTGATGTCACAGTGAGACTGCGATGACTCAGTGAGGATCTGATATGGTGGTGATGCTACGAGATGACAGTGAGGCTAGGATATCTGTGGTGATGGTGTGATTTCACAGTGAGGTTAGGATTTCAGTGGTGAGGCTGTGCCATCACAGTGAAGCAGATGTGATATCAGAGGTGAGGTTGCAATGTGACAGTGAGGCTGTGCTGTCACTGGAAATGCTATGATGTCAAAGTAAGTCTATGATGTCAATATGAAGGATGTGATGTCACAGTGAGGTTGTGAGATCAGAGGTGTGGATGTTATGTCACAGTGAGGATGTCATGACACAGTGAGGTTGTGATGTCACGGTGAGGCTGTGATAATACAGTTAATCTATGAAGTCAGAAGTGAGGTTGTGCTGTCAGTGGTGAAGGTACAATCTCACAATGAGGCTGAGATATCGATGGTGATGTATGATGCCACAATGTGGCTGAGATGTCAGTGGCAAGAATGATGTGTTAGTGAGGTTATGATCTCTTTGGTGAGGTTATGATGTCATGGGTGAGCCAGTTATTTCACAGTCATGCTGTGATGTCTATGGTTAAGCTTTCAAGTCACAATGAGACTAGGATGACAGTGGTGAAACTTTATTCAAAGTTAGCCCATGATTTTGCAGTGAACCTATAATGTCACAGTTGAGCCTGTGATGTCACCATGAGACTGTGATGGCACAATGAGTCTGTGATGACACTGGTGATGTTGTGATTTCACAGTGAGATTATGATGTCATTGTGGAGGCTGTGATGCCACAGTATGGCTGTGATGTCAAAGTAATACTGTGCTCTCACAGTGAGATTATGATGTGACACCTTTGGCTGTGATGTCACAGTGAGGCTGTGATGAAACAATGAGCCTGTGATGACATAGTGAGGCTCTGATGTCAGTGGTGATTCGATGAGATAACAGTGAGGCTGTGACCTCAGTGGTCATGCTGTTATTTCACAGCGTGGTTAGAATATGAATGGGTTGTCAGGCTTTGCCATCACAATGAGGATGTGATGTGATGTCCAAGGTGAGGCCATGATGTGATAGTGAGGATGTGTTGTCACTGGTGATGCTTTGATGTCAAAGTGACGCTGTGATATCAACATGGAGGCTGTAATGTTACAGTATAGACGTGATGTCACAGTGAGTCTATGACATCAGAGGTGAGCCTGTGATTCACCATGAGACTGTGATGTCACTGAGACTGTGATGTCACAGTATGGCTGTGTCATCACACTGTGGCTGTGATGTCAGAGGTGTGGTTGTGATGTCACAGTGAGGTTGTGATGTCACTATGAGATTGTGATGTCACACTGAGCCTGTAATGACACAGTGAAGCTAGTTGTCAGAGGTGAGGTTTTGATGTCAACAGGAAGCTGTGTTGCCAATAGTGAAGGTATGATGTCACAATGAGGCTGAGAATTCAGTGTTTGGAAAGATGTCAGAGTGAGATTATGATCTCACTGGTCAGATTATGATGTCAGTGGTGAGCCTATTATGTGACAGTAATGCTATAGCACCTATGGGGGAGGCTAGGATGTCAGTGGTAAAGCTGTGTAGTAACAGTGAGTATGTGAGGTCACTGTGGAAGCTGTGAAGTCATAGTGAGGCTGTACTAACAGTAGTAAGGCTGTTGTTATTGGTGAGGTTATCATCTCACTGATTAAAATATGATATCAGTGGTGAGCCCATTATGTGACAGTGATGCTGTGATGTCTAAGGTAAAGCTTTGATTTCACAGTGAGGCTGTTGTGCCACACTGAGGCTGTGATGTCACCATGAGGCTGTGATGTCAGTGGTAAGCCCCTTATGTCACCATGAGACTGTGATGGCACAGTGAGGCTGTGATGTCAGAAGTGAGTCTGTGATGTCACTAGTAGGATTGTTGTGTAAGTGGCAGTGCTGTAGTCACAATGAGTTTGTTACATCACAAGAGATAGTAATGTCACAGTAAAGCTGCTATGTCACATTGAATATAAGACATACAGGTGAGGCTGAAACATAACAGTGATACTGTGGTGTCAGTGGTTTGGCTGGGCCATTACAATGAACTTGGGACATCGGAGTTAAGGCTAGGATGTCACTCTGAGTCTGTGATGTCAGAGGTGAGGCTATGATGTCACAGTGAGTCTGTGATGACACTGAGGTTCTGATGTAAATGGTGATTGTATGAGATGATAGTGAGGTTGTGACATCAGTGATGATGCTGTGATTTCAGTGGAGTTATGATGTCAGTGTGAGGCTGTGCTATCATAGCCTGTGATGTGTTTTCAGAGGTGAGGTTGCATTGTGACAGTCTGACTATGCTGTCACACATGAAGCTGTACAATCACAGTGAGGCAGTGATATCAGAGGTGTGGAAGTTATGTCACAAGGTGACTGTGATGTCACGATGAAGGAGTGCCATCACAGTGAGGCTGTGATGTCCCAAGTGTGACTGATGTCACAATAAGGCTCTCATGGAAGTGTTGGTTCTATGAGATGTCAGTGAGGCTGTGATGTCAATGATGATGCTGTGAATTCACAGTGAGATTAGGATGTCACTGGTGAAGCTGTTCCATCACAGTGAAGTTGTGATGTGATGTCAGAAGTGAGGCTGCAAAATGACAGTGAAGCTTTGTTGTCACTGGTGATGCTGTGATGTCACAGTGTGGCTGTGATGTCACAGTAAGGATATGCCCTCACAGTGGGGCTGTGATGTCAGAGGTGAGGCTATTGTATCAGTGGAAAGGCTGAAGTCACAGTGAGTTTGTGATATATCAGTGAGGCTATTAGGTCACAGTAGAGGCAGGACAAAAACATGAGACTGAAACATAATGTCAGCAGTGAAGCTGTGCCCTCACAGTGAGGCTGTGATGTCAATGGCTATTCTATGAGATGACACTGAGACTCTGATGTGACAGTTGAGGTATGTGATCACTGGTGATCGTGTGGTGTCATAGTGAGGCTGTGATATCACAGTGATGCTATGTTGTCACCATGAGCCTGTGATGGCAGTGGTGATGGTATGATGTCACAATGAAGCTGAGATGTATATAGCAAGAATGTCATAGTGAGGTTGTGCAATCACTGGTGAGACCATGATGTCAGTGGGGGCCTATCGAGATAATGCTGTGATGCCTATGGTGAAACTTTGATGTGACAGTGAGCCTAGGATGTCAATGGTAAGGCTGTGATGTAACATTGAGGCTGTGATGTCACTGTGGAAATTGTGAGGTCACAGTGAGGCTGTAATATCAGTGGAAAGGCTGATATCACAGGTGAGGCTTGGTTTCAATGGTGAAGCTCTGATGTCACTGTGAAGCTGTGATGTCAGAGGTGCCACCAGTGAGGCTGGTTACCAGTGAGGCTGCTGTATCAGTGGCAAGGCTGAAATCACATGGATTTTATAACATAACAAAGAGGAGGTGATGTCAGCATGACATCACAGCCTCACAGTGATTTCACAGCCTCAGTGTGGTGGCACAGCCTCACTGTGATAGCACAGACTCCAATGACATCACACTCTCACTGTGACATCACAGCCACACCAATGACAAAACAGCATCACCGTCACATCGCACCCTCACCTCTGATTTCACATCACAACCTCACTGTTATGTCACAGTGATGGTGTGATATCACAGGTGTGGCTGAAAAGTAACAGTGAGCCTATGATGTCTGTGCTGAGTCTGTGACTTCATAGTGAGGCTGTGATGTCAGAGTTGATACTGCGATGTCACAGTTGATGCTTTCATGTCACTGTTGATGCTGTGATGTCTCAGTGAGGCTATGATGTCTGAATTAAGTCTGGGACCTCAAAGTGAAGCTATGATGTCAAATTTGAGGCTGCAATGTAAGAGTGAAGCTGTGATATCAGTGTTGAGGCTGCAATGTCACACTGAGGCTGTGATTTCAGAAGTGTAGCTGTGATATCACAGTGAGACTGTGATGTCATAGTGAGACTGATGAAATAGTGAAGCTCTGATGAAAGTGGTGATTCTATGAGATGACAGTGATGCTGTGATATCTGTGGTGATGCTATGATTTCACAGTAAGGTTAGAACATCAATGGAGAGACTGTTCCATCACAGTGAGGTTGTGATGTGAAATCCGAGGTGAGGGTGCGATGTGACGGTGATGCTGTTTTGTCATTGGTGTGGCTGTGATGTCACAGTGAGAGTGTGATGTCATTGGAGTCTGTGCTATCACAGTGAGGCTGTGCCACCACACTGAGGCTGTGAAATCACTGTGAGGCTGTGATGTTACAGTGAGGCTATGATGATACTGTGGAGGCTATATTGTCACTAGTGATGCTGTGAAGTCACATTCAGGCTGTGATGACATAGTGAAAATGTGATGTCAGTAGTGAACATATGATGTCACAATGAGGTTCAGTGGCTGTCCTAGCACACTGTGGTGGTTATGTCACAGTGAAGCTTTGATGTCAGAGGTGTGTCTGTGATATCCCAATGAGGCTGTGATAACAGTGAGGCTCTGATATCAGTGGTGATTCTGTGAGTTGAGAGCGAGGGTGTGACTTTAGTGGTGATGCTGTGATTTCAGAGTAAGTTTGGGATGTCAGTGGTGAGGCTGTGCCATCACATGAGGCTATGATGTAGTGTCAGAGATGAGGCTGTTATGCAAATGTTTAGCTGTGTTGTCACTGGTGATGCTGTGATTTCACAGTGAGGCTGTGATGTCAATGTGGAGGTTGTGATGTCACTGTGTTGTCACAGTGAGACTGTGATGTCTCAGGTATGGCTGTGATCTCATAGTGAGTCTGTGATGTCAGATATGTGACTGTGATGTCAGAGGTAGGGTGTGATGTCACAGTGAGGATGTGATGACACAGTGAGGCTGTGATGCCAGAGGTGACGCTGTGATGTCAGAGTTGAGACTGGGATGTTCCAGGGAGGCTTTGATGTCACTGGTGATGCTGTGATGTCAAAATGATTTTATGAAGTATCAGTGGAGGCTGTGATGGCATAGTTTGTCTGTGCTGTCACACTGAGGTGGTGTTCTCCCATTAAGGCTATGATATCAGAGGTCTTGATGAGATGGAACAGTGAGCCTGTGAAATCACAAAGATGGCATGATGTCAAAATGATGTTGAGATGTCAATGGTGAGAATGATGTCACAGTGAGGTAATGATCTCACTAGTAAGGCTATGATGTCAGTGATGATCCTATTCTGTGACAATGATGGTGTGATATCTTTGGTGAAGCTTCAATGTTCCAGTGAGACTAAGATGTTAGTGGTGAGGCTCTGAAATCACAGTGAGATTGTGATGTCACAGTGAGTATGGGCCTTCACAGTGATGTTACAGTGAGGTTGTAATCACACAGTGAGGCTGTAGTGACACAGTGAGGCTATGATATCACAGGTGAGGCTGTGATGTCACAATGAGTCTATGTAGTCCCCATTATGCTATATCACAATGTGGCTGTGATATCACAGTGAGGCTTTGATATAAGTGGTGATTCAATGAGATGACATTGAGGCTGTGATGACAGGGGTGATGTGATTTTACAGTGAGTTTTGGAAGAAAGTGTTGAAGCAGTGCCATCACAATGAGGCTCTGATGTCATGTAAAAGGTAAAGCTGCAATGTAAAAGTGAGGTTGTGTTATCACTAGTGATGCTGTGATGTCACATTGAGACTTGATGTCAATGTGGAGGCTATGCTGTCACAGTGTGGGTGTGATGTTACAGTGAGTTTGAACCATCACAGTTAGGCTTTGATGTCACACTGAGGCTGTGGTAACACAGTAAAGTTGTGCCAAAGCTGATGTCACAGGTTTCAATGATGAGGTTCTGTGGTTACACTAAGACTGTTGTGTCACACTTAGGCAGTGATATCACAGTGAGGCTCAGATATCAGGGGTGTTTCTGTGAGATGACAGTGAGGGTGGGATGTCAGTGTTGATGCTGTGATTTCACAATGAGATCAGGATGTCAGTGGAGAGGCTATGCCATCACTGTGATACTGTGATGTAATGTCCAAGATGAGGCTGTGATGTGACAGTGAGTCTGTGTTTTCACTAGTGATGCTGTGATGAACAAGTGAGGCTATGATGTCAATGTGGATGCTGTGAGGTCATCATGAGGCTGTGATGTCAGTGGTGAAGGTATGATATCACAATGAGGCTGCAATATTAGTGGTGAAAATGATGGCATAGTGAAGTTATGATCTCCCTGTTGAGATTATGATACTAGTGGTGAACTTATTATGTGACACTGATGCTGTGATGTCATGAGACAGTGAGGCTTGGATGTCAGTGGTAATGTATAATGTCACAACGAGGCTTTATGTTACACTCAGGCTATGATGTCAGAGTAAGGCTATGATGTCAGAGGTGAGACTGTGATGTCACTGGTGAGCCTGTTGTTTTGGTGGCAAGCCTGAAGTCACAGAGAGTTTGTGATGTCACAAAGAGACTGTTACTTCACAGTAAGATTATCTCATAGTGAGTGTGTGACATTGGAGATAAGGCTGAAATGTAACAATAGGCCTGTGATGTTAGTGGAGGGGCTGTAAGTCACAGTGAGGCTATGATATGAGAGTTGTGGCTGTGATGTTATAGTGAGTCTGTGATTTCACTGGTGATGCTGTGATGTCACAGTGAGGCTTTGATATCACTATGGATGCTTTGATATCACAGTGTGTCTGTGATTCATAGAGAGGCTGTGCCCTCACAATGAGGCTGTAATGTCATCCATGTGGCTGTGATGTCACAGTGAGGCTGTGATGTCATAGTGAGGTTTTTTTGATGGCAGTATGGCTCTCATGTTAGTGGTGATTCTATGAGATCACAGTGAGGCTGTGAGTCAGTGGCGATGCTGTCATATCACAGTAAGTTTAGGATGTCAGCAGTGACTCTGTGCCACCACAGTAAGGCTGTGATGTGATGACAGAGGTGAGGCTACGATATGACAGTGAGGCTGTGTTGCCATGATGTTGCTGTGATGTCACACTGATACTGTGTTATCACTGGTGATGCTGTGATGCCACAGTGAGGTTTTGATGTCACAGTGAGAACGTGCCAACCTACTGAGGCAGCATTGTCACTGATGTGGCTGTGATGTAACAGTAAGCTGTGATTTCAATATGGAAATTGTGATGTCAGAGGTGTAGCTGTGATATCACCGTTAGCCTGTGATGACACAGCGAGGCTCTGATGTCAGTAGTAATTCTATGAGATGACAATAAAGCTGTGATGTCAATGTTGATGCTATGATTTCACATTGATGCTAGGATGTCAGCGGTGAGGCTGTGATGTCACAGTTGTGACTGTGATGTACAGTGAGGCTGTGATATCATAAGTATGAATGTAATATACAGTGAGGCTGTGATGACACAATGAGGCTGTGATGTTAGAGAGAAGGTATGATGTGACAGGTGAACCTGTTGTTTCAGTGACAAGGCTGAAGTCACAGTGAACCTGTGACACCACAGAGAGGCTGTGATGTCACAGTGAGGCGGTTACGTCTCAGAGAGGGTGTGACATCAGAGTTGAGGCTGAGATGTCTCATTGAAGTCCTGATATATGTGGGGAAGCTCTGATGTCACAGTTGTGATTCAAAGAGAGGCTGTGATAACACTGTGAGGCTCAGATGTCACTGTGGATTTTTGTTTGTTTGTTTGTTTGATTTTATTTTTTTATTTTTCTTATTATTAATACATTTTTATTATTATTTCAGCTCATACAAGCTTAATAGGTACACCAGTTCCCTCCCTCGCTCCTCCTCCCCCCGTACCCCCTGTTCCCCCTCCCCACCCTCCTCCCTTCCCATCCCCCAGTGCCTCCCGCCCCAATTCCCAGAGAGTCCTTGCTTGTGCATGCCTGATTTTCCTCTGGGCCTTCCTCTCCGATGACGTACAAGGACCCAGTGGCCTTTCACTGAACTCTTTCCCATGTTCCCCTTAGGTAAAGGAACACTGCTGTGGCTGCCAATCCCTTGCCTCCAAGGATCTTGGTGCCTTTAGCAGATGCTAGACTTTGTGAGGTCAACAGTGTGTTGGACAATGCGCAGGGCATGTAAAGTCCAATTATGATCGCTTCAGCCCTAACTTGTATGGAGTACCTTACATATCATTGCTCCTCCCATCCTTTTGCTCTTACACTCTTACCGCCCCCTCTTCCGCAAATTTCCCTGATCTTCAGGATGGGGAGAGACTAAGCTGGCCTAGTTCTAGGTAGTTGATATAGAGTCCCTGAAGTTCTGGATTGTGGTTTGTTGATTTCCTTTTGCAGTTTTGCTGCTCCTGCAATGCCCTTCACTCCATCCTGGTGGGCATTGTATGTTACCCCCCCTGGCCAGAGACAAAAAGCTGTTAAACTAGAATCTTGTGATAAAAGCACATACAAAGGTAGATGTAATAAAAGTGGGAAACCACAGTGAGGGAGGGGTCTATCACCAATTTGCACAATGGTTACTTTTTATATGCCAGACTATATGCCCTCCTTTTCTGGTGAGATCATACTCCCTCAGTAGTAAATGATCAGGAACAAATGTCTGTGAACTTAATCAGATGTCTCATTACTTATTTGAGTCCTTGATGGAGGCCTATTTTCTTTGCTGTAACATGGTCCCCTCTCTCCTTATTTCTGGTGTGGCCCTCCTACCCCATCCCTCCTGTTCATAATCCTTGCAATTACTGTCTCTAGGTGGGCTGGGTGGGTTTGGTACTAGGAGCCAAATATTAGGGAATACATACGGCGCTTAATTTTCTGGGTCTGGGATACTTCACTTAATATAATTCTTTCTAATGACATCCATTTCCCGGCAAATTCCAGTAATTCATCCTTTTTGATGGCTGAGCAGCACTCCATTGTATAGCTGTACCACAGTTTCCTTATCTACTCGTCAACTGTTGGACATTTGGGCTGAATCCATGACTTTGCTATTGTAAACAGTGCTGCTATGAACATGGTCATGCTTGTGCTGTCGAGGTGAACCTCTGCTGTATGGGGGGGGGTATTCCCAAAAGTGGGATAGCATTGTCATATGGCATTTCAATCTTTAATTTCTTTAAGAATCTCCAGACGGCTCGCCAGAGTGGCTGTATGAGCTTGCATTCCCACCAGCAATGTAGGAGAGTTCCCCTCCCTCCACATCCTCTCCAGCATATGTTGTTGTTTGTATTGTGGATTTTTGCCATCCTGACCGGGGTGAGATGATATCTCAGGGAAGTTTTGATTTGCATTTCCCTGATGGCAAAGGAAGTGGAGCATTTTTAAAGATATTTCTTAGACATTTTAATTTCATCCCTGATAAATTTTCTTTTGAGTTCCAGGGCCAATTTTTTTATTGGGCCATTGGTTTCCTTGGTGTTTAATTTTCTAAGTTCTTTGTGCACTCTGGACAGCAGAGTTCTATCAGATGTGTAGTTAGTGATTTTCTCCCATTCTGTGGGTTGCCTTTGAGCTCGCATTACAATCTCTTTATCTGAACAGAAGCTCTTTAATTTCACAAGATCCCAACTGTTGAGAGTTGGTAGCAGTGACTGTGCCATTGGATGTCTGTTTAGGAATGTTGGCCTAGCCCAGTCAGCTCGAGGGAGTTCCCTATCCTTTCCACTATGGTTTTTATAGTCTCTGGCCTGATACCAAGGTCCTTGATCCATTTGGAATTAAGTCTTGCACATGGTGACAAGTACGAGTCCAGCTTTAATCTTCTGCATGTGGAGATCCAGTTTGGCCAGCACCATTTGTTGAAGATGCTGTTCTTTTTCCATTGGATTGTTTGGGCCCCTTTGTCAAAGACCAAATGGCTGTAACTTTGTGGGCTTATATCTGGGTCTTCAATCCTTATCCATTGATCTATGTGTCTATTTTGGAGCCAGTACCAGGCTGTCTTTAGAACTATGGATTTGTAGTATAGACTTGGGTTTGGTATGGTAATACCTCCAGCAGTGTTTTTGTTACTCAGGATTGTCTTTGCTATCCTGGGTCTTTTGTTCCTCCATATGAACTTTGAGATTATTTGGTCAACTCCTTTGAAGAATTGCTTTGGGATTTTAATTGGTATAGCATTGAATCTGTATATTGCCTTTGGTAAGATGGTCATTTTTACGATGTTGATTCTGCCAATCCAGGAACAAGGGAGGTCTTTCCACCTTCTGGTGTCTTCTGCAATTTCTTTCTTTAGGGTTTTAATGTTTTCATTGTAAAGGTCTTTTACGTCCTTGGTTAGGTTTATACCAAGGTATTTCATTTTTTTAGGGGCTATAGTAAATGGTATGGTTTCTCTCAAGGCTTTTTCACTTCTTTCCTTCTGGGCATATAGGAAAGCCTCTGATTTTTGCACATTTATTTTGTATACTGCCACACTGCTGAACTTCTCAATTACTTCCAGAAGCTTCCTGGTGGAGTTTTTTTTGGATCACTCAGGTATAAGATCATGTCATCTGCAAATAGGGATAGCTTGACTTCTTCCTTGCCGATTTGAATCCCTCTTATGTGCCTTTCTTGTCTTATGGCTTCAGCTAAGACTTCAAGTACAATATTGAATAGAAGTGGTGAGAGTGGACAGCCTTGTCTAGTTCCTGATCGAAGTGGGAATGCTTCCAATTGTTCCCCATTGAGCATAATCCTTGCTGTGGGCTTGTTGTATACAGCTTTTATTATATTGATAAAAGATTCCTTCCATTCCTACTGTCTCTAGTGTTTTGATCATAAAAGGCTGTTGGATCTTGTCAAAAGCTTTTTCTGCATCTATTGAGAGTATCATGTGGTCTTGGACTTTGGACTGGTTTACATGATGAATTACATTTATTGATTTGCGTATGCTGAACGAACCTTGTGTACCGGGGATGAAGCCTACTTAGTCCCCGTGAATGATTTTTTTGATATGTTTTTGAATCCGATTTGCTAAGACTTTGTTCAGAATCTTTGCGTTTGTGTTCCTCAGAGATATCAGCCTATAGTTTTCTTTTTTAAGTGAATCTTTATTAGGTTTTGGGATTAAAACGATATTGCTTCATAGAAGGAATTTGGTAGTGTTCCTTCCTTTGCTGTTTGATGGCACAGTTTAAGGAGTATTGCTGTTATTAACTCCTTAAATGTCTGGTAGAACTCTGTGCTGAATCCATCTGGTCCAGGACATTTTTTGGTGGGAGGATTTGAGATTACTTCTTCAATTTCCTTATATGTTATAGAACTATTTAAATAATTCACAACTTCCTGATTCAATTTAGGTAAGTTGTGTTTACTTAGAAATTCATCCATCTCTTTTGTGTTTTCAAACTTCACAGAGTATAAGTTTTTGAAATATGATGTTATAATTCTCTGGATTTCTTGGGTATCAGTAGTGATAACTCCATGTTCATTTCTGATTTTGTTAATTTGGGTTTTCTCTCTCCTGCTTTTGGTTAATTTAGCTAGGGGTGTATCCATCTTATTGATTTGTTCAAAGAATCAGCTTTTTGACTGGTTGATTTTTTCTATCGTTTTCTTGATCTCGATTTCAGATATTTCTCCCCTTATTTTGCTAATCTCCTCTCTTCTACTACTTTTGGGATCAGATTGCTCTAGTTTCTCTAAAGCTTTAAGCTGCATTGTTAAGTTGTTTATTCTGATGTTTCCATTTTTTTGATGTAGGCATTAAGAGGTATGAACTTACCTCTTAGAACAGCTTTCATTGTGTCCCAGAGATTTTGGTAAGTTGTATTTTCATTATCATTCACTTTCAGGAAATCGTGAATTTCCTTTTTAATTTCTTCCTCAGTCCAGTTCTCATTCAGCATCATATTGTTAAGTTTCCAGGAGTTAGTGTATGTTCTCTTGTTTGATGTGTTGTGGATGTCCAGCTTTCGGCCATGGTGGTCTGACAGGGCACAGGTTAGAATTTCAACTTTTTTGTACATGTGTAGATTCGTTTTGTGGCCCAGTATGTGATCTATTTTGAAGAAAGTTCCATGTGCTGCTGAAGAAAATGTGTATTCTTTGGTGCGCGAGTGAAAAGTTTAATAGAGATCTGTAAAGTCCATTTCTTTCAGGGTTTGATTAAGTTCCAAAGTGTTTCTGTTAAGCTTTTGACCTGTTGATCTATCCCATGCTGAGAGGGCGGTGTTGAAGTCCCCAAGAATTATCGTTTGGGGGTTGATTTCTTGCTTTAGACGCTGTAGGGTTTTCTTAATGAATGTGGAGGGGCCCGTATTGGGTGCATATATGTTCAGTATTGTGAAGTCTTCCTGGTGAATTCTACCTGTGACTAAAATGTAGTATCCATCCGTGTCTCTTATAATTTTCTTTGGTTTGAAGTCCACTTTGTCTGATAGCATAATGGCTACCCCTCCCTTTTTTGTGCTTCCATTTGCTTGTAGAATTATTGACTAGCCTTTTATTTTTAGGGCATGCCTATCTTTTGTGGTGAGATGGGTTTCCTGCAGGCATCAGATTGATGGATTGTGATATTTAGTCCAAATTTGTAATCTGTGTCTCTTGATCGGTGAGTTAATTCCATTAACATTTAGTGTTATAATGGTGAAACTATTTTTGATTCCAGACACTTATTATGTTTAGTAGTTTTTATAAGTATATTGCTTCACTTTTAATGGTGTTATACTTGCCTTCTGTTCTCCTGGATATGCCTGTTTTTTTTCTTCACGCTTGAGTATCATTTCTAGCATTTTTTGAAAGCCTAGTTTGGTGGACATGTATCCCTTCAAGTTGTCTTTGTGCTGGAAGATTTTTCTTTCTCCCTCGATCATGACTGATAGTTTTGCTGGGTAAATCAGCCTAGGTTGACATTTTTGCTCATTCAATACTTGAAGTATGTCTCTTCACGCTCTTCTTGCTTTTAGTGTTTCCATTGAGAAGTCATTTGTTATTTTAATAGGTTTACCTTTAAAAGTGACTTGTTTTTTCTCCCTTGAAGCTCTCAGCACCAGTTCTTTATCTTGAATGTGGAGTGTTTTGACTATTATTTGCCGTGGCTAGCTTTTGTTTTGGTCATATCTGTTTGGGGTGGTGAATGCCTCTTGTATATGGATGGGCCTCTCTTTTTTTAGATGAGGAAAGTTTTCCTTGATGATCATTTGCAAAATTTCCTCAGGGGTGGTATTTTGAGATTCTTGCTCTGGTATTCCATGAATACGCATGTTGAGCTTCTTCAGGGTGTCCCATATCCCCTGGATATTTCTCTCAAGCATCTTTTTGGCTTTAACAATCTCTTCCATTGAGCTGGTTAATACTCCCACTTTATCTTCAAATCTGAAATTCTGTTTTCTGCTTCGTTAATTCTGCTGATAAGACTCTCTGTGGAGTTCTGGGTTGAAGATAACTTGTCTTTTAGCTCATTTTTAAACTCTGCTTGAGTCTGTTTTAACTGCTCTATGCCAGTTTTTGATTCTTGCACTGTTTTTCTCAACTCCACCATGTTTCTGTTGTGTTCCTCCTCAAAGCTATTGATTGGATTATTTAATTCCTCCCGGATTTCTTCTTTCATAGTGTTGAACTTGGTAATGATCATATTTTGAAGGTCGTTATACTGGGTCAGGCTTTTTTGGCCATTTTCCATGGGTTTGTTCTGGTTGGAGTCTAACATTATGGGATTAATTCCTTCAGTAGGAGATTTGTTTACTTGAGTGTTGTTTCTCATGGATTTGCACTTTGACTTTGGCATTGTCGTTTTAACTCTTAAGATCTTCTTTTAATTTCTGTGCATTTTTCACTAAACTGAATTATTTAGTCTGGGGCTCTGGGGGTGGGCGGGGACCGAGCTTACCTAGATTGCAGCGTGGTGAGGCCTGTCCCGGCCGGTGGAGTGGAGGGGAAGTGGGGATGGGGCGTCTGCGGGCGCTATTTAAACCCGGGGCACCTGAGTGCAGGGCCAGGCACAGAGGGGGTGCCGTCTCCTCCTCCAAGGCCCTGCGCGGCTCCGGCTGGATGGTGGGAGGAGCTGGGTCCACTCGGGCGGCCTGGGGCTCTGGGGGTGGGCGAGGACCGAGCTTACCTGGGTCGTGGCCTGGTGAGGCCCAGCTGCACTGCGCGCGCGTCCCGGGCGGTGGAGTGGAGGGGAAGGGGAACTGTGGATGTTTTAATGTCACAATTTGTCTGTGATTCGTAATGAGGCTGTGCAGTCACAGTGAGGTTGTGATATCACACTTGTGGCTGTGATGTCACAGTGAAGCTGTGATGATGCAGTGAGGTTCTCATGTCACTGGTCATTCTGTGAGATCACAGAGAGGCTATGAGTCAGTGGTGATACTGTGATTTCACAATGAGTTTAGGAGATCAGTGGTGAGTCTGTGCTGCCACAGTGAGGCTGTAATGTGATGACAAAGGTGAGGTTGATATGTGACAGTGAGGCACTGTTGCCATGGTGTTCCTGTGATGTCACAGTGATGCTGTGCTGTCACTGATGATGCTCTGATGACACAGTGAGGCTTTGATGTCACAGTGAGACTGTGTCAACATACTGAGGGTGTGATGGCAGAGGTGTGGCTATGATGTCATTGTGGCTGTTGTCACACTGAGACTGTGAGGTCAGTGGAGAAGTTATGATGTCACGATGAGGCTGAGATGTCAGTGGTGAAGGTATGATGTTACAATGAGCCTGAGATATAAGTGGCAAGGATGATATCATCATGAGGTAATTGTTGGGCCCACCCAGGATTTGCCCCAGGGCATGGCTGAGCACATAGGACTAAAGATGGCGCTGAGGGCAAGGGTCTTGGGTGTAACCTGATCACTTCACAGAGAGCCCTAATTGGCTTTCAGGTATCTACCTGCCTCCTGTGCTGAGTGACATTGAACTTGACCATTAGCACCTGTAGGATGTCTTGACCTTGTGATACAATTGGATGCCCGTTTCGTGCCTTGGTGGCCTTTGTCTATAAAAGTTCCTTTTCTCCCCCCAATAAAGAGAGATCTGCTTCTGACAATCTCCCTGTCCTGTGACAAGTCTCTGGGGGTAGAGGCGGAAGTAGGGATGGCTGGAACCTGCTTTCATCACAGCCAACAGCTGTGTGTTTGAGTGAGTGAATGAGTGCGTGTGTGGGAACCAGTTCCCACAAGGTAATGATATCATCATGAAGTTATGATCTCACTGGTGAGGCTATGATGTCAGTGGTGAGCCTATTTTGTGACAGTGGTGAGCCTATTTTGTGACAGTGGTGCTATGATGTCTGTAGTGACTCTGTGATGTGACAGTGAGGATAGGATGTAAGTGTTGAGTCTGTGAAGTCACAGTGAGGCTGTGATGTCACAATAAGCTAGGAAGTATATGCTATGATATCATAGTATGGTTTTGATATCACAGTGAGGCTGTGCCTGCAGTGTGATGCTTTGATTTCAGAGGTGTGGCTGTAATGGCACAGTGAGGTTGTGATGTCACAGTGAGGCTAGTATGACAATAGTAAGGCTGTGAAAATGACAGTGAGGTTGTAATGTTACAGTGAGTCTGTTATTGTGGAAGCTATAAGTTCACAGTGAGGCTGTAATATCAGTGGCAAGACTGAAGTCACAGTGAGTTTATGATGACTGAGCATCTGTGATGTCAAAATGATGGTGTTATGTCATGTTTAGCATGTGACATCAGAGTTGAGGCTGAAACATAATAGTGAGCCCATAATAACAGTGGAGAGGCTGTGATGACACAATAAGGTTTTATCAATGTGGAGACTGTGATGTTACAGTGTGGCTGTGATGTCACGGTGATGCTGTGATGAAATAGTGAGACTGTGATGACACTGTGAGGCTGTGAAGTCATGAGGCTCTGATTTTATTGGTGAAGATATGAAGTCACAATATGACTGAGATTTCAGTGGTGAAGATATGGTGTCACAATAAAGCTGTCAATGGCGAGAATGATGTCACAGTGAGATTATGATTATTAGGTCAGTAGTGAGCCTATTGTATGAGAGTGAGGCTGTGATGTCTGTTGTAAAGCTTTGATGTCACAGTGAAACTGTGTTGTCATTGCAGAAGTTGTGAGGTCATATTGAGGTATATCAGTCATAAGGCTGTCACCTGTGAGGCATGGGTTCAATGGTGAAGTTCTGTTTTCAGTGAGGCTGTTGCATCACATTGAGGCTGTGATATCACAGTGAAGATATGGTCTCACAGGTGAGTCTGTACTGTCACCATGAGACTTCGTTGTCACAATGAGGCTGGGATGTCAATGTAAAGGCTAAACACAGTGAGTTTGTGACATCCCAGAGAGGCTGGATTTCACATTGATTCTGTAATGTCACAGTGTAGATGTGACATCACATGTGAGGCTGAAACCTAACAGTGATCATGTGAGGTCAGTGGTGAGTCTGTGATGTCACAGTGAGATAGTGATGTGAGAGATGTGGCTGTAATGTCACAATGAGGCCGTGATGTCACTGGTGATGCTGAGATGTCACAGGATATGATGTCACTGCAGAGGCTGTGATGACACAGCGTGGCTGTGATGAGGCAGTGAAATCAAAGCATCACCACTGATGTCACATCCTCACTGTCATCACATTGAATCACCACTAACAGAGTCTCATTATGGCATCACTACTTCACCTCTGACATGACAGTCTCACTGTGACTTCACAGCCTCACAACTGACATCCTAGCCTCATTGTGACATCAAAGCTTCAGAACAGACAACATAGCATCACTGTCTCATGAGATTCACCATGGACACCATACTCACCAATGAGATCATAACCTCACTATGACATCAATCTCACCACGGACAAATTAGACTTATTGCGACATTGTACCTTCACCACAGACATCACAGCCTCATGGTGAGATCACAGTCTCACCTATAACATCATACACTCACTGTGTCATCGCAGCCTCACTGTGACATCACAGCCTCACTGTGACATCACAGTCTCACCTCTGACACATAGCCTTACTGTGAGACATAGTCTCAGAGTGACATCACAACAACACTGTGTCATCAAAGCCTCATATTAACAGCACAGCATCACTATGATGGCACACTCTCAATGCGGTATTAAAGCCACACTGTGCTGTCACAGCCTTCACAATGACATGAATGACTCACTGTGATGTCATGGCCTCACTAGTGATCACACAGCCTCACTGCTACATCTCAACCTCACTTCTAACAAAACATTACAACCTCACTGTGAGGATACAACCTCATCAGACATCACAGCTTCACCACTGACATCTTAACCTCACTGTGACATCAAAGCTTCACCACCGACATCACAGTGTCACTGTCACATGATAGGCGCACCACTGACATAGCCTCACCTGTGAATTTGTAACATCACTATGACATCATTCTAGCCATTGACATCTAAGACTCATTGTGACATCATACCTTCACCACTGACATCACACTCTTATGATGATGTCATAGCCTCACCTCTCATATCATAACTTCACTGTATCATCAGAGACTCATTGTGTCATTACAGCCTTACTGTGACATCACAACCTCACTGTGACATCACACCCACACCTCAGACAATGCAGTTTCATGGTGACATCACAGTGATATCACCGCCACAATCTTATATCACAGCCTCACAGTGATATCACAGCCACAATCTTATGTGACAGCCTCCACGTTGACACCCCAGCCTCACTGTGACATCCTGGCATCACCAGTGACAATACAGCCTCACTGTAACATCACGGTCTTACCTCTAACACCACATCACAGCTTCACTCTGATGACACAGCATAACCACTGACCTTCTAAACTCACTGTATAATCACAGCATCACCAATGACATCACAGTATCACTGTCATCTCAAAGAATCACCACTGACATCAGAGCTTCACTGTATCATCACAGACTCACTGTGATATCACAACCATATCTCTGACATCACAGCTCCCACACTAACATCATAGCCTTACTATGACATCATTAGTGAAATCACAACCTCACTATAACGTCAGAACTTCAGATCTGACTTGACAGCCTCTCTGTGGCCTCACCAACTCACCACTGACATAATAGCCTCACCATTACATTTCAGCATCATCTCTAATGTCACTCCTTCACTGTGCTGTATTAGCCTCACTATGATAACACAGCCTCTCTGTGACAACACAAATTCCCTGTGACTTCAGCCTTGCCACTGACACAACAGCATCACAGGAGACATCACAGGCTCAACTCTGACATCACAGCCTCACTGTGACAGCACAGCCTGTGTGACACAACAGCCTCACTGTGGCATAAGAGCTTAACCATTGAAACAAAGCCTCATCTGAGACATTAGCCTTGCCACTGATATTACAACCTCAATGTGACCTCACAGCTTCCACAGTGACAGAACAGCCTCACTGTAATATTACAACCTTACTGTGACTTCACAGCCTCACTGTCATATCAAAGCTTCACTACAGATATCACAACCTCATTGTTATTTTCAAGCCTCACCAGTGACAAGACAGCCTCACTATATCATCGAAGCCTCACCTCTGAAATCACATCACAGCCTCAATGTGATGGCACAGATGCGCCACTGACATCCTAAACTTGCTGTGAAATCACAGGATCATCAATAATGTCACAACCTCACTGTAATATCATAGAATCATCACTGACATCAGAGCCTCACTGTGTCATCACAGCCTTTCTGTGACACCACAGGATCACTGTGACAACACAGCCACGCCTCCTACATCATGGCCTAACTATGATGGCACAGCCTTACTGTGACATCACAGCTACATTGTGACATCCCAGACTCCACATTGATATCACAGCCTCACTGTGACATCACCGCATCACCAATGGCAAAATAGCCTCACTCTCACATCACAGCTTCACCTCTGACATCACAACACAGCCTCACTGTGTAGATACAGCATCATCGGTCACAACTTAACCTCACTATGAAATCACAGCATCATCACTGACATCACAGACTCATTGTAATCTCTTAGAATCACCACTGACATCAGCGCCTCACTGTGTCATCACAGTCTAACTGTGACATCACAGTCTCACTGTTACATAATAGGCTCACTATTGACATCATGGCCTCACCAGTGAGAACAAATCTCACTATGATATCATTCTCACCACTGACATCTCACCCTCACAGTGACAATATACATTTTAGCTTTATTGTGACATCACACCTTCACCACTGACTCATAGTGACATCACAGCCACATTTCTGACATCATAGCTCCCCTGTTTCATCACAGCCACATTGTCATCACAGCCTCATTGCTGACATCACAGCATCATTATGAGAGCACAGGCAAACTGTGTCATCAGAGCCTCACTGTGACATTACAGCCTCAATGTGATGGCACAGCCTCTCCAATGAAGTTTTAACCTCCCTGTGGCATCACAGCCTCACTATGCCATCACAGTGACATCAATGACATCAAAGACTCACTGTGAGGCCACAGCCTCACGGTGACTTCTCAGCCACTCTATGACATCACAGCCTCCACAGTAATATCATAACCTCACTGTGACATCACAGCATCAGCAGGGACATAACAGCCTCACTATGACATTGCAGTCTCATTTCTGATACCACAGCCTCAGTATAACATCACAGCCTCACCACTGAAATCACAGGCCCACTGTTGTGCTTCAGCCTCACCTCTAATGTCACATCCTCACTGTGATATAACAGCCTCTCTGTGATGTCACAAACTCACTGTGACATGTGGCCTTGCCACGACACCACAGCCTCACCTCTGACATCACAGACTCACCTCTGACATCAAAACCTCACTGATATCACATTCTTATAGTGACATCACAGCCTCTCTGAGACCTCACAGCTTCCACAGTGACATTACAACCTCCGTGTGACATCACAGCCTTACTAAGACTTCACAATCTCATCACTGACATCCTACTCTCACTGTCACATCAAAGCTTCACCACAGACATCACAGCTTCATTGTCACATTATAAGCTCACCACTAAAATCATAGCCTCACCTGTAAGATCATAATTTCACTGTGATGTCATTCTCACTACTGACATCTCAGCCTCATTGTGACATCATACCTTCACCACGGACATCAAAGCCTCATGGTGACATCACAGACTCACTGTACATTACATCACTAATGACAACACAATATCACTGATACATCACAAATCCACCTCTTATATCACATCATAGCCTCACTGTGACAGAACAGACTTACCACTAACATCCTAACTTCACTGTGAAATCACAGCATCTGCATTGACATCTCAGCTTTATTGTAACATCATAACTTCATCACTGACATCACAGTCTCATGTTGACATTACAGCCTCACCTCTGACATAATAGCCTCACTATGATGGTACAGCCAGACCCTGACATCACAGCCACAATGACATCCAGCCTCCACATTGACATCATAGATTGCCTGTGACCTCATTGCATACACCACTCATATCACAGCCTGACCTCTCATAAAATCACCACTGACATCAGAGCCTCACTGTGACATCACAGCTACATATCTGACATCACAACTTCACTTGTAGGACAGAGCATCACTGTGACATCACATACAAACTGGGACATCACAACCTCCACATTGACATCACAGCCTCACTGTAACAATACAACATCACTAGTGACAACACAACTTCACTGACACATCACAGCTTCACCTTTTACATCCCATCATAGCCTCACTATGACAGAACAGACTCACCACTAACATCCTAACTTCACTGTGAAATCACAGCATCAACACTGACATCTTAGCCTCATTGTAACACCATAACTTCACCACTGACATCACAGCCTCAAGTTGACATTACAGCCTCACATCTGATATAATAGCCCCACTATGATGGTACAGCCAGATTGTGACATCATAGCCACAATGACATCATAGCTTCCACATTGACATCATAGACTGCCTGTGGCCTCATTGCATCATCATTTATGTCATAGCCTGTATCTCATAGAAACACCACTGACATCAGAGCTTCACTGTTTCATCACAGCTTCAATGTGACATAACAGCCACAAACTCTGACATCACAGCCTCACTGTGAGGGGACAACCTCACTATGACATCACAGCCATACTGTCCCATCACATACTACACAATGACATCATCAACTCACTGTGACATCACAGTATCACCAGTGACATCACAGCCTAAGTGTGACAGTTTAGCCTCAAATATGATGTCACAGCATCACCCCTGTTGTCACAGCTTCACTGTCATCGTATAGAATCACCACTGACATCAGAGTCTCACTGCGATCAGAGCCTCACTGTAACATCAAAGCCTCACAGTGAAATCACAGACTCTGTGATGTCACAAACCCACTGAGACTTCTGTCTTGCCACTGACACAACAGCCTCACTGGTGACCTCACAGCCTCATTTATAACATCACATCCTCACTGTGACATCACACTCTCATAGTGACATCACAGGCTCACCTCTGACATCATAACCTCACAGCTTTAGTGTGACATCACAGCGACACCTTAGACATCATAGCCTCAACGTGATGGCACAGACTCACTGTGACATTATATCCTCTACATTGACGCAAAAGCCTCACTGTGACATCACAGGCACACCTCTGACATCATAGCTTCAATGTGAGGGAACATCCTCACCAGTAAGTTCATAACTTATAACATCAGTCTCGCCACTGACATCTCAGCCTCATGGTGACATCACAGTCTCATGTTGACACCACATATTCACATCTGACAACATAGCCTTAATGTGTGATCACAGCCTCAGTGTGACATAATAGCCTCACTGTGATATCAAACCTTCACCATTGCAACCAAGCCTTACCTGTGACATCGGCTTTACCACAGATATTAAGGCATCAGTGAACTCACAATTTCTACAATGACATCATAGCTTCACTGTAACCTCAGAGCCTCACCACTGACATCTTAGCCTAACTGTGATATCAAAGCATTACTACAGATATTACAGCATCACATTGGTCATAGAAAGCTCATAATGGACATTGAGAGGACAGATGATCATAGCTAATAGACATCATCAAGAGTTCAGAGAGGTCACAGAGAGCTCATAGTAGCTACAGCTCATAATTGTCACAAAGAGCTCACAGTTGTCATACCTTATCATAGAAAGCTATAATATAAAGCTTATAATATAAAGCTCACAGTTGTCATTGAGAACTCACAGTGGGTGTAGAGAGCTCACAGAGATCTACAAATCTCCCAGTGGTAGGTCACTCTATCATAATGCTGAGCTCACTATAGTCTTAGACCATAGTAGTCATAGAGAGTACACAGTGGTAATAGAGAGCTCACAGTGGTCATAGAGTTGACAGTCATCATTGAGACCTCATTGTGGTCATAGAGAGCTCATGGAGGTCATAGCTCAAAGTGGTCATAGAGAGCTCATACTGGTCACAGAGAGCTCACAGTGGTCATAGTTCAGAATGGTCATAGAGAGCTCACAATGGTAATACAGAATTCATGATCATCATAGAGAGATCACAATCTTCATAGCACATAGTGTTGATAGAAAGCTTATAATAGTCATTGACCATAGAGGTCATAGAGATCCCACATTAGTGATAGCACCTAGTGGTTATAAAGAGCTCATAATGGTCACCACAGCAATAGGCCATAGTTGTCACAGAGAGATCACAATTGTCATAGAGAGCACACAATGGTCATAGCTCACATTGGTCATAGACAACTCATACTGAACATTGAGAGTTCAGTAAACATAGCTCATAGTGGTCGTGGAGAGCTCACAGTGGTCACAGAAAGCTCATAGTGGTCACAGAGTGCTGACAATGGTGATAGAGAGTTCACAATGCTCATAGTTCAAACTGGTATTAGAGCATTCACAGTGGTCATAGAGAGCTCACAGTGTTAATAGACAGCATACAGTAGTTATAAAGAGCTGATATGGTCAAAGAGAGCTGACATACTCATATAGAGCTGACAGTTGTCCCAGATAGCTCTCAGTTTTAGGGGCTGGAGAGGTGGCTCAGGGGTTAAGCTTCTGCCTTGCAGATGGAAGGTCCTGATTTTGGATCCTAGACTCCATGTATAGATGCTGGATGGAAGCGGGGGCGGCCCGCGTTTCTCATCTAGTTAGGGAGGAGTCTGTGAATCCTGGGGCAGAGTAAACAAAGAGGAGGTGGAGGCAGTCCATGGTGGTTCCCGAATTCGCCCATGGTTCTACACACACACACACACACACACACACACACACACACACACAATTGAATAAAATAAAACTTAAAAAATCTTTTAAAAAAAGATAGCTCTCAGTTTTAATAAAGAGGTCACAGTGGTCATTGAGAGCTGACACTGTTCATAGAGAGCTGACAGTGGGCAGAGATTACTCACAGTGGAAATAGAGAGCTCACAGTGAAGAAAGTGAGCTCATAGTGGTCATGGAGAGTTCTCAATGTTCATAGAGAGCTGACAGTGGCCATAGTGATCTCATATTGTTCATAGCTTAGAGAAGCCCTAGAAACCTCACAGTTGTCATAGAGACCTTACAATGGTCATAGAGTGGCCACAATGTTCAAAGTGGTCATAGAGAGCATCAATGGTCATAGTGCATTCACATTACTCGTTGATCATAGTGCTCATTGAGAGCTTGCAGTGTTCCAAGGGAGTTCACATTGTTCATAGCTCATGGTGGTCATAGACAGTTCTCAATGGTCATAGCTTACAGCGGCCATAAAATGCTCACAATTATCATAGAGTGCTCACAATGATCATAAAGATTTCAAAGAGTTCAAAGTGAGCTCACAGTGGTCATAGAGAGTTCATAGTTGTTATAGCTAATAGTGCTTATATATAGCTCACAGTCATCATAGCTCATAGTGGTCATAGTGAGTTCAGAGTGTCCATAACTCTCATAATGGTCATAGAGGAATCACTATGGTCATATATCTTAGTGCTCACATATAGAGAGCTCACAGAGGTCACAGTTCATAGTGGACATAGAGAAGTCACAGTGGTAATAGAGAACTCACAGTTGTCTTCACGCATAGTGGTCATAAAGAGCTCAAAATAGCATTGAGAGCGCATAGTGGTCATATAGGACTCTCAATTGTCATTCATCAAGAGCTCACAGTGTTTAACAAGAGCTTAAAGTGGTCTTACCTTATAGTAGTCATAGAGAGATAACAATGATCATAGCTCACAGAGATCACAAAGAGGTTATAGTGGTCATAGAGAGGTCACAGTATTCATAGACAGCCTACAGTGGTTATAGAGAACTGACAGTAGTAATGAGAGCTGACAATGGTCACATAGATCGGATAGTTGTCACAGCTCACAGTTTTAATAGAAACTTCATAGATGGCTGACAGTACTCATAGACAACTCACATTGGTGATAGGAAGCTTGCAGTGGTCATAGAGAGCTTACAGTGATCATAGAGTGCTCATAGTTTTTTGATAGAGTTCACATTGGTTTAGAGTGCTTATACTGGTCATAAAGAGCTCACAGTTGTCATAGAGAGTTCATAGTTGTCATAGGGAGCTCCCAGTTGACATAGATCATAGTGCTTTCAGTGATCAAACAGAGCTCAGAGTGGGCATAACTTACAGTGGTCATAGAGCACTCACAATGGTCATAGCTCACAGTGGTAAAATGTGGTCATAGTAGTCATAGAGAGATCGCAGTGGTCATAGCTTATAGTAGTCACAGAGTGCTCATAGTGGTCATAGCTTACAGTAGTCATAGAATTCATAATTATTATTAAGAGCTCAATGTGGTCATAGCTCATGATGTTGGTAAACAGCTCTCAGTGGTTATAGATCATAGTTGTCAGAGAGAACTTCCAGTGGTCATAGAACACTCACTCAGTCAGGACTGACAGTGGTTATAGAGAGTTCATAATGGACAATAAGAGCTCACAGTGGTCATAGCTCCCAAAGGTCATGAAGAGTTCACATAGTCATTCCTCATAGAGTTTATAGAGAGCTGAAAGTCTTCATAGTTCATATAGCTCATACAGAGCTACTGGGGTCATAAAGAGCTCTCAGGGTTCACAGAGAGCACAAAGTTATCATAAAAAGTTCACAATGGTCATAGCTCATAATGGTCATAAAAAGCTCACAGTAGTCACAGAGACCTCAAAGTGGTCATACAGAGGTCACAGTGGTCATATAGATCTCACAGTTTTCATTGAGAGTTAATAGTGGTCCTAGGTCACAGAGATCATAGAGAGTTCATAGTGGTCATGGAGAGCTCACAGGTGTCATGATTTATAGTGGTCTTAGAGAGCTCATAGTTATCTTAGTTTATATTTATCATAGAGCATCACAGTAGTCATAGCCCATAGTTGTCATTTAGAACTCATAATCCTTATAGACAACTCACAGTGGTCACAGAGCACTCAAAGAGTTCATAGAGATTTCATTATGGTCATAGTGAGCTCACAGTGGTCATAGATCATAGTGCTCATAAAGGGCTCACAAGAGTCATAGATATCTCACAGTTGTCAATGAATGCTCACAGTAGTCATAGAGAGCTCACAGTGGTCATAGAGGGCTCTCAGGGGTCATAGAGTGCTGTAGTCGTCATAGATCACAGTAGTTCTAGAGTGCTCATAGTGGCTGTAGAAATTCATTATGATAACAAAGACCTCTCACCTGGTATAGGGAGCTCACAATTTTAATAGACAGTTCAATAATTTTTTATACAGAGCTCACAGTGGTCATAGTGACCACTATTGCTGCTGTATGAACACATAGCTCATAATGGTGATAGAGAGCTTACAGATGAAATAGAGGGTTCACGGTGCTCATACTCATAGTGTTTCTTTGTAGGAGCTCACAGATGTCATAGAAGCTCACAATGGTCATAGAGTGCTCACAACAGTCATAGAGAGTTCAAAGTGGTCACAGAGAGTTCCTAGTTGTCGTAGGTCTTAATGCACATAGAGAGCTCACAGTGGTCCAAGAGAACACAGAGTGGTGATAACTTATAGCGCTCACAATGGTCATAGCTCACAGTGGTCATACAGAGGTCATAGTGGTCATATAGAGGTCAAAGTTGTCATAGAGAGCTCACTGAGGTCATAGGTAGCTCACAGTTGTGATCAAAAGCTCATGGTGGGCATAGAGAGCTCACAGAGGGCATAGATCATGGTGGTCAGAGATAACTTACAGTGGTCATAGCTCACAGTGGTCAGAGAGAGATCAAAGTGGTCATAGAGATATCTCAGTCATCAGAGATGTCACACTGGTCATAGAGATCTCATAGTGATCATAGCTCATAGTGGACATAGAGTGTTCATAGATCTCATAGTTCACAGTGTTCATAGAGAGGTCACAGTGTTCATAGAGAGCTCTTAATGCTCATATCTCTTAGTGGTCATAGAGAGCTCTTGGTGTTCTTAGCTCATAATAGTAATAGAGAGCTAACAGTCATCATAGAGAGCTCATTGTTTTCATGGAGAGCTCACAGTTGGCATAAAGAGCTCAAAGTTGGCAGAGAGAGAACACAGAGGTCAGAGAAAAATCATAGTGTTCACAACTCTCTCATAGTAGTCATAGTTCATAGTGGTCATATAGACCTCACAGGGGTCATAGAGAGCTCAGAGTGGTTACAGCTCATTATCATCACAAAGAGCTCACATTCGTCATAGAGAGCTCAAAGGGGTCATTGCTCACAATGTTTATATAAAACTCTCAATTTTTATCTTGTGGTCATAGCTCATAGTGAACATAGATAGGTTACAGGGTTCAAAACTAACAGTGTTCATAGAGAGCACATAATGGACAAAGAGATCTCGCAGTGATCATAGCTCATAGTGCTCATAGACAGCTTACAGTGTTCATACCTCACAGTGGCAATGGAGAACTGATAATTGTTATAGAGAGTTCAAAATGGATATAGTTTGTAGAGTTAATAGAGGACTCACTGTGGTCACAGACCATAGTGGTCATAAATAGCTCATAGTGGTCATAGCTCCTAGTGGTAACATAGGGCTCACAGTGGTCATAGAGAGCTCACATAGAGAGATCACAGTGCTCATAGCTCATAGTGAACATAGAGAGGACAGAGGGTTCCTAACTCACAGTGGTCTTAGAGAGCACAAAATGGATAATGAGAGCTCACAGTCATCATAGCATATAATGGTCATAGAGAGATCATAGTAGTCACAGAGAGCTCACAGTTGACATAGTGAGCTCATAGTGGTCTTAGACAGTTCACAGTAGTCATAGAGAGGTGACAGTCATCATGTAAAGCTGTCAGTTGTCACAGAAAGCTCACTGTGGCCATAGATCACAACTGTCATCGAGAGTGGGCTCAGGGACCTCACAGGGGTCATAGAAAGCTCATAGGGATAACAGTGCACTCTGGTGGTAGAGAACTTACAAGGGTCAAAGATCATAATGGTCATAGAGAGCTCACAATATTCATGTCTCATAGCGGTCATAGAAAGCTCACAGAGGTAATAGAGAGCTCACGGTGGTCATACATCATACTGTTCATAGAGAGCTCACAGCTGTCATAGAGAGCTCACAGTGGTTATAGAGAGTTTGTAGTCGCCATAGCTCCCAATTATCATCGATCACAGTGCACATAGAGAGCCCACAGTGGTCAAAGAGAACTCAGAGTGTTCATAACTTACAGTGATCATAAAGAGCTACTAATGGTGAAAGCTCAGAGTGGTAATGCAGAGGTGATAGTGCTCCTTGAGGGATCACAATTGTAATAGAGACCTTAGAGTGGCCACATAAACCTCATAGTCATTAAATCTCATGATAGTCATAGGTCACAGTGGTCATAGAGAGCTCCCAGTGGTCATAGGGAGTTAATAGTTGGTATAGCTTATAGTGGTCATAGAGACATCATAATGGTCAGAGTGCTCAGAGAGGCAATAGAAAGCTCACAGTGGTCATATACACATGACAGTGGTATAGTGAGCTCTATGTATTCATAGATAGGACACAGTTGTCATCAAGGGATCACAGTAGGCAGAGAGAGCTCATAGACTACATTGAAAGTTTATAATGATCATAGCTCTCTCTGTCAATATAGAGTTCATAGTGGTAATAGATCATAGTGCTCATAGAGAGATGACAGTGGTCATAGAGAGCTGATGACAGTGGCCTTTGAGATCTCATTGTGGTTATAAAGAACTTACTGTAGTCATAGCCAATAGTAGTCGTAAAGAGCTCATAATGGTCACAGAGATCTCACAGTGGTCACAGCTCACATTGGTTATAAAGAGCTCACAGTGGTCATAGAGAACTCATAATTGTCATAGAGAGGTCACTATGGTCATAGTTCATAGTGTTGATAGTGAGCCCATTGTGGTTATAGATAATAGTGGTCATACAGAACTCAAAATATTCTTGGCTCATAGTGGTCATGGAAAGCTCACAATTGTCATAGAGAGCTCACAGTGGTCATGACTCACAATGGTTCTAGAGAGCTCATTGTGGTTATAGGGAGATCATTATGATCATAGACAACTCCCACTGGTTATAGAGTTCACAGTTGTAATAGAGAGGTACAGTTTTCATACAGAACTCACAGTGGCAATAGTGCAATCAAAATTGTAATAGAGCACTCATAATTCTCATAGCTCATAGTGGTCACAGCTCACAGTGTTTATAGTGTTCTCATAGTGCTCATAGAGAACTCACAGTTGTCATAGAAATCTCATCCTGGTCACTGTTCACTGAAGTCTTAGCAACCTCATAGTGGTCATAGCTCATAGTGGACATGAGAGCTTACAGTAGTAAAAGAGAGCAAAATCTATGTCATAGCTTACAGTGGTCATAAAGAGTTAAAGGTAGTCATAGTACAAAATGGTCACAAAGCTCACAGTGGTTAGAGAGAGCTCACAGTCATCACAGATTGCTAATAGTGGTAGAGAGAACTCACAGTGGTCATAGAGGTCCCACAGTGGTCATAGAGAATACATAATGGTTATAGATAGCTCATAATGATGATAAAGAGATCCCACTGTTCATAAAGAGCTCACATTTGTCATAATAAGCTCATAGTTCTCACAGTGTTTATAGAGAGGTCACAATGGTCTTACAGATATCATAGTACTCATAGCTCACAGTGGTCACAGTTCACAAGTGTTCATTGTGTGTTCATAGTTGTCATAGAGAGCTCACAGTAGTCATAGAGAGCTCACAGTTATCCTAGAGAACTCACAGTCGTCATAGAGAACTCATAGTCATTATAGAAAGCTCATAATCGTTATTGCTTACAGTGGTCATAGAGAACTCACAGGTCATAGAGAGCTGATAGAGGTAATAGCTCATAGTGGTCATACAGAGCTTATTGTGGTCATAGAGATCTCAGAGTGGTTATAGAGAGCTCATCGTAGTCATGGAGAGATCAATGTTTTCATAGATCAATGTGCTCAAGAGGAGCTCAAATGGTCAAAGAGTGATAATGTGGTCATATCTCATAGCAGTCATAGATAATTGACAATTGTCACAGGTCATAGTGGTCTTAGATACCCCACAGTGGTTATAGAGAGCTTGCACTGGTCATTACTCTCAATGGTCACAGAGAGCTCACAATGGTCATACCTCATAGTGGTCACAGATAGCATAGAATTGTAATCTAAAGCTGACAGTGGTCATAGAAACCTGACAGAGGTAATAGACAGGCAACAGTTGTCATAGAGAGTTCGAAGAAATCACATTGATCATAGATAATTTAGTGGTCATGGTTCATAGACAGCTCATAGAGCACTCACAGAGGTCATAGAAATCTCAAGGTCTTCATAGCACATTGTGGTAATAGAGAACTCACAGTGATCTTAGTTCATAGTAGTCATAGAGAGCTCATAGTGGCCACAGAAAGCTGAGAGTGTTTATAGAGAACTCACAGTGGTCATAGAGAGCTCATAATGTTGACAGCTCATGGTGGTCATAGAGAGATGAAAGTGGTAATGAGAACTCATAGTGGTCTTAGAGAGCTCATAATGTGTCATAGAGAGCTCATAGAGAGCTAACAGAGGTGATGGAGAACTGACACTAGAAATAGAGAATCAGAGTGGCCAAAGTTCATAGTGTTCATAGTTCTCATGGTAAGGTCACAATGCTCATAAAGAGTTCACAGTGAACAGAGAGAGTTCACATTCATAGTAGAGAAGTCATACTTGTCATAGCTCACAGTGGTCACTGAGAACTCATAGTGGTCGTAGTCTATAGTGGTTATAGAAATCTGTTGTGGATATAAAGAGCTCACAGGGTTCCGAGATCACAGTGGTCAAAGAAAGCTCACAGTGGTCATAACTCATAGTAGTTTTAGAAAGTTAATGGTGGTCATAGGAATAGTGGTCATAGGTCATAGTGGACATAGATCGCAATGGTCATATAGTTGTCATAGTGCTCTTAACTCATAGTGAGCCACAGAGAGCTCACAGTGGTCATGGAGCCCCACTCTGCTGATAGAGAGCTTACAGTGACCATGGCTTATACTGGCCACAGAGAGCTCATAGTGGTCATACAGAGCTGAAAGAGGTCATAGCTTATAGTAGTAATAGAAAGCTGACAATCATCATGGCTCCTAGTGATTTAAGAGAGGTCACAGTAGTCATAAAGAACTCACATGATGATAGAGTGGTCACATGTATCAAAAAGAGCTCACAGTGGTCATAGAAAGCTCCTAGTGTTCATAGCTTACAGTGGACATAGAATGCTCACAGTAGTCATAGCTCATAGTGGTAATAGAGAACTCGTAATGGCCATACAGAAATCACACGTGGTCATAGGTCATAATGGCGGTCATACATAGTTCATAGTGGTTATAGTTACCATTGGTCATAGGGTGCTCACAGTTGTCATAAGTCACAATGGTCATAATGAGCTCACGATGGTCATAGTTTAAAGTGGTCATTCAGAGCCCATAGTTGTCAAAGCTCACTATGTTGATGGAGTAGTCATAGTGGTCATAGCTCATGGTAATCACTTGATCTCATAGCAAGTTCACAGTGGTCATAGTCATAGTGGTTTTAGAGAGTTCACAGTGCTCACAGGTCACAGTGGACACAGAGAGGTCACAGTGGTCAAAGAGAGCTCACAATAGTCATAAAGAGTTCACAGTGGTCATAGAGAGCTCACAGTGGTCATATCTCACAGTGGTCATATGGTGTTCACAGAGGTCATAGCTCACAGTGCTCATAGAGAGCTCAAAATGGAATAGAGAGCTAAAAATGGTCATAGAGAAGTGAGAGTTGTCCTGGGGAGCTCACAGTAGTCCTAGACTATACTGGTCATAGTTAACAGTAGTAATGAAGAACTTACAGTGGTCCTAGAGAGCTCATAGTGTTCTTAGAGAGGTGAGGTCACTTGTCATAGAGAGTTTTCAGTTGTCATACAGAACTCACAGTGGACATAGAGAGATCATAGTGGTCATGGTGAGCTCATAGGGATAATAAAGAACTCCCAGTTTTCATTGAGAGTTCCCATTGGTCATTGAGAGCTCACAGTTGTAATAGAGAGGTAATAGTGCTAATAAAGAATTCAGTTTTCATTGAGAGTTCCCCGTGGTCATAGAGAGTTCACAGTTGCAATAGAGAGGTCATAGTTTTCATAGTTTACACTGGTCACAGAGTTAATAGCGGTCAAAGCTGATAGTGGTGATAGAAATATCTTGTGGCCATATTGAATCCTCAGTGGTCATAGCTCCTAGTGACCAGAGAAAGTTCACAATGGTCATAGCTCATATTAGCCATTGAGAGCTCACCGTGGTTATAGAGAGCTCACAAGGGTCATAGAGAACTCACAGTGTTCATACATATCTCAAAGTGTTCAGAGTGCACAGCGTGGTCATACCTGATAGTGGTTATAGAAATCACTTATGACCAAAAAGACATCACAGTAGTCATAGACATCTCAAAGTGGTCCTAGAAAGCTCATGTGGTCATAGCTCACAGTGGTCCTAGAGAGGCTCATCATGGTCATAGCTCACAGTAGTAATAGAGTGCTCACAGTGGTCATAGGGAGCTAATAATGGCTATAGAGACCTCACAGTGGTCATGGATTATGAGGTCAAAGAGACCTCATAGTGTAATATCTCATAGTGGTGATAGAGAGATCTTGTGTAAGTAGACAGCTCACAGTTGTCATAGATCAAAGTGACCATAGAAAGCTCACAGTTGTCATAGTTCATAGTGGTCATTGAGAGCTCACAGAGGTGATATCTCATAGTGGTCATAGAGAGCTCACAATGCGTATATAGATCTCACAGTGATGATAGAGAGCTCATATTCATTATAAAGAACTCATAGTGATCATGCCACACAGTATTTACAGAGAATTCACAGAGGTCATAGCTCATAGTGGTCATAGAGAGCTCATAATGGTCATAGTTTACAGTGTTCATACAGAACTTATAGTGGTCATAGTTCATAGTGTTCATAGAGATCTCAAAATGGTATAGCTCATTGTCATAAAGAGCTCATAGGGTTCATAAAGAGTTCACAATATTCATAGAGATATCACAGTTTTCATACAGAAATAAAAGTGGTAATACACAGGGAACAAGGATCATAGCTCACAGAGAGGTCATAGTGGTCATAGCTCATAGTGACAATAGAAATCTCTTGTGACCATAGAGAGCTCACAATGATAATAGCTCATAGTGGTCATAGAAAGCACACAGACATCATAGCTCACATTGGTCATCACACACTCACTCTAGTCATAGAGAGCTCACAGTGGTCATAGGAAGCTCATAATGGTCACAGACATCTCACATTCGTTATGGAGCTCTTACAATGGTCATAAAGACCTCACAGTGGTCATGGCTTATACTTTTCATAGAAAGCTTATGGTGGTCATAGTGGTCTCATAGTGGTCACACCCCTTAGTTGTCATAAAGAGCTCAGAGTACTCACAGAAAACTCTCAGTGGTCATAACTCATATTGCTCCTAGAGAGCTCACAGTGTTCCTAATTCATAGTAGTCATAGAAAGTTCAAAGTGGTCATAGAGAGCTCACAGTGGTCATAGAGCATACTGGTCATAGAGTGTTGAAAGTGGTCATACTTCACAGTGGTCATAGAGAGCTAATATTGTTGATAATATACTCACAATGGTCAGCATATAGGTTTCATTTAGAGCTCAGTAGTCACAATATGTTCACAGTAGTCATTGCTTATACATGTCATAAAGAAGTCACAGTGGTCATAGACAGATCATAGTGTTCATAGCTCACAGCGGTCATATAGAGCTCATAGTGGTCCTAAATCCTAGTAGTCACAGAGAGCAAATAGTAGTCATAGAGAACTGGCATTGATAAAACTCAAAGTGGTCAAAGAGATTTCACAATTGTAAAAGAGAGCTCATAAGGGTCATAGATAAGAGTGCTCACAGTAGTCATGAGTTATACTGACCATAGAGAACTCATAGTGGTAATAAAGTACAGAAAGTTGATCAGAGCCCATAGCGGTCACAGAGAGCTCACAGTAGTCACAGAGATCTCACAGTTTTCATAGTGAGTTCACATTGTGAATAGAGAGCTCACAGTGGTCACAGAATGGTCACAACTCATACCACATATGAAAGCTCATAGTGGACTTAGCTCATAGTGGTCATAGAGAGCTAACAGTACTTATAGAGAATTCTCAGGGGTCATAGATAGCACATAGTGGTCATAGCTTATTGTGGACATAGAGAGCTTATAATGGTCATAGAGAGTTCAGAGTACTCATAGCTCATAGTGGTCATAGAGATCTCACAGTGGTTATAGTTCACAGTGATCATATAGAGCTATAAATGTTCATAGTGAGCTCACAATGGTCATCACTCATCATGTTCATAAAGAGTTCACAATCCTCATAGAGATCTGACAGTGGTCATAGAGAGTTGACTGTCATCACAGATTGCTCACTGTAGTCACTGAGAGCTCACAGTTGTCATAGAGAGCTCAGAGGGATCATACAGAGCACACAGTGGTCATATAGAGCTTACAGAAGTGATAGAAATGTCATAATATCATATCTCTCTATAGTCATGTCATAGCTCTCTATAGTAATAGAGTGCTTACTGTCCTCATAGAGAGCACACAGTGATTACAGAAAGCTCATAGTTACCATAGAGATCTCACCGTGGTCATAGATCATAGTAGTCATAGAGAGCTCAGAGTGATCATAGAGAGCTCAAAGTGATCATAGCTCGGAGTGATCACAGAGACATCACAATGGTCACAGTTTGTAGTGGTCATAGAATGCTCATAGTGGTAAAAGAGAGCTCATAAAAGTCATAGCTCATATTGCTCATAGAGAGGTCATAGTGGACATAGAGAACTCATAGTGTTCATAGACAGCCCATACTGTTCAAAAGGATTTCACAGTGCTAATAGAGAGCTCATAATTATCACAGCGGGCACAGAGAGTGCACAGTGGTCATATTGATCTTCAAGTGGTTAGAGTGGTCATAGAGGGTTCACTGTAGTCATAGAGAGCTCACAGTGGTCATAGGTTTCTCACTGTCATCATAGAGAGCTCACAGTTGTCAAAAATGGCTCACAGTTTTCACAGACAGCCCATAATGGTCATAGAGCTCTCACAATATTCTTAGCTTGTAGTCGTTGTAGAGAATTCAGAGTCGTCATGGACAGCTGAGAGTGGTCAGAGCTCATCGTGGTTATAAAGAGCTCAGATTTTTTATGGAGTGCTGACAGTGGTCATATAGAGCTGACAGAGATGATAGAGAGGTCACTGTGTTCATAGAGAGCTCACAGTAGTCACTGATTTCTCCTGTGGTCATACAGTGCTTAAAGTTGTCATAGGGAGCTCAAAATGGTCATGAAGAGGTCACAGTGGTCATAGATCATAGTGGCTATAGAGAGCTCATAGTGTTCATACAGAGCTCACAGTGGTCATTGCTAAGTGGACAAGAGAGCTCATTGTGGTCATAGGTCACAGTGCTCATAGACAGCTCACAGTCATCACTGAGAGCTTACAGTGGTAAAAGAGAGCACACAGTGGTCATAGCTTTATAGTGGTCATAGCTTTATAGTGGTCATAGCTTTATAGTGGTCATAGAGAACTCAAAATAGTCATAGCTTATATTGCTCATGAAGATGTCATGCCTCATAGAGGTCATAGAGAACTCATAGTGGTCATAGAGAACTCACACTCATCATAAGGAGCATAAAGGGCTTTTAGAGAGCTTACAGAGGTCATAGATAGCTCATAATTTTCATAGCTCACAGTGGTCATAGCTAACAGTGGGCACAAAGAGCTGACAGTGGTCACAGAGAGCTGACAGTGGTTATAGAGAGCTCAAATTGATTAGAGAGAGAGATCTCAGTGATCAGAGAGACCTCACAGTTGCTTTGAGAACTCATATTGGTCATAGCTCACAGAGGTCATAGAGAGATCATAGTAGTCATAGAGTACTCATAGTGGCTATAGGCAGCTCACGGTGGTCATAGAGAGCTCTTAGTGGTATAGCTCATATTGTTAATACAGAGTTCAGAATGGACATAGCTGTGGTCATAGAGAAATCATAATCTTCACAGAGAGTTCACAGTCCTCATAGTTAATAAGGTAATAGATTGCTTACAGTGTTCATATATCATAAAAGTCATAGAGAGCTCAGAATTGTCATAGAGAGTTGGCAGTCATCACATCTCATCATGGTCCTAGAGAGCTCAGGATCCTCGAACACAGCTGACAGAGTTTGTAGAGAGCTGACAATGATGATAGAGCACCCTCTGGGGTCATAAAGAGCTCACAGTCATCATAGAGAGCTCAGAGTATTCACAGAGAAGTCACATTGGTCATAGGGAACTCAAGTTGTCGAGCCTCATACAGGTCATAGAGAGCTCAGTGTTGTCATAGAGAGCAGACATTGGTCATAGAGAGCTCACAATTATCATAGTGAGCTCACACTGGTCAGACAGAGCTCAAAGTGGTCATAAAGAGTTCCCAGTGGTCATAGCTCATAGTGGTCAGAGAGTGCTCAGAGTCTTCATAGAGACTTAACACTGGTCATAGAGAAGTGAAAATAGTCATAGAGATTTCAATGTGCTCATAGCTCACAGTTGCCATAGAGAGTTCACAGTCATCATAGAGAGCTCAGAGTCATCATAGAGAACTCACATTAGTCATAGGGAACTCAAGTTGTCATACCTCATACAGGTCATAGAGAGCTCAGTATTGTCATAGAGAGCAGACATTGGTCATAGATAGGTGACAGTCATCATTGAAAGTTCACAGTAATCATAGAGAGTTCACATTGGTCATAGAGATTCACACAAGTCAAAGAAAGCTCATACTAATCATAGCTCGCTGTGGTAACAGAGAGCTCACAGTGGTCATAGCTCACAAGTAACCAATCAAAACTCATAATCAGTACAGAAGAATAAAGGTGGTCATAGCTCGTAGTGGCAATAGAAAGCTCCTAGTGGGTATAGATCATACTGCTCAAAAAGAAATGACAGTTGTCATAGAGATCTCAAAATGATAATAGAGAGGTTACAGTGGTCATAGCTCATAGTGGTCAAAGAAAGCTCACAGTGATCATGAAGAGCTAATGGTGGACAAAGTGAGCTGACAATTCTCACGGAGAGCTCACAGTGCTCATAGAAAGCTCATAGTGCTCATAGCTCAAAGTCTTCACAGAAGGCTCATAGTGATCATAGAAATCTCATAGTGACTATAGAGAGTTCACAGTAATCATAGCTCATAGTGGTCATAGAGACTCAAAGTGGTTATAGCTCATAGTGCTCATAGAATGCTCATAGTGGTAATAGAGACCTCACAGATGTCATAGAGGGCTCTCAGACTTCATAGAGAGTTCACAATGGAAACAGAGAGCTCATAGTGGTAATTGCTTAGAGTGATCATAGTCATAGAGAGTTATAGCGGTCATAGCTCATAGTGGACATAGGGAGCTCACAGTTGTCATAGAGATGTCAGAGTGGTCATAGTGGTATAGAGAGGTCATAGTGGACATAATGAGCTCACAGTGGATGTAGAGAACTCACAATTGTTACAGAGAGCTCCCATTTATCATAGAGAGCTCACAGTTGCAAAACAGAGTTCATAGTGGTCATACAGAGTTCACTATAGTTATAGAGTGCTCACAGTGTTCATAGAGGGCTTACAGTGGACATTACTCAAAGAGGTCGAAGCTCACAGTCGTCATAGATAGCTCACAGTGGACATAGACTGTTTATAGTCATAGCTCACAGTTGATCATAGCTCATAATGGTCCTAGACAAGTCAAAATGGCCATAGGTAGCACATGATGGTCTTAAAGAGCTCAAAGTGGTCATAGCTCATAGTGGTCATAGGAAGCTCACACGGTCATAGATCATAATAGTCATAGAGAGCTAAGAATCATCATAGAGAGCTGACTGATCATATCTCATCATTGTCATAAACAGCTCAGTGTCCTCAAACATAGCTGACAGTGTCATAGAGACAATTATCATAGAGAACTCAATGCGGTATAGAAAGCTCATAGTGGTCACAGATTGCTCACTGTGGTCATAGAAAGCTCACAATTCTCAAAGACAGCTCACAGTGATCATAGAAAGCTCACAGATTTTATAGAAAGCTCACATCGGTCAGAGCTCACTTTAGTAATAGGGAGCTCACAGTGGTCATAACTCACAGTCATCACAGAGAGCACTTAGTGATAATAGAATGCACACATGGTCAAAACTCATAGTGGACATAGATAGCTCACAGTGGTCATACAAAACTCTGAATCATCACAGAGAGCTAAAAGTTGTCATAGTTCACAGTCATTAGAGAGAGCTCCCAGAGGTCATAGGTCATAGTGCTCATAGCTCTCTATGGGATCAAAATGGTCATAAAGTGGTCATGTGGTCATAGAGGACTTATAATGGACAATAAAGGCTCTCAGTGTTCATAGTTTACTGTGGTCATGGAAGTCACACAATATGGTTCATATCTCACAGTGGTCATAGACAGCTCATAATGGACAGACAGCTCACTGTGATCATAGCTTGTAGCAGTCTTGGGGACTCCAGGAGACCATTGGTGCAGGGGTAAGCAGGCGCAAAGTCAACTATACAGACTCCAGAAAGTCAGGCAAGTAGCAAAGAAGGCTGTCAGGCTTTAAGAATAATTTGTTGTAAATATTGGGCTTCTTATATACCCCACCCAACATCCCATAAGTCCCAGTGTGAGTTTTTGCTGCGTTGTCCTGTTTGGGTTGGTTGTCTCAGCCAGGCAGTTTGACATCAGCACCAGACACAGCAGTAGGTTCTAGCTTGGGGAAGTTGCATTCATACACATGGCCCATGCAGACAATACAGGCCTGCCTGGTCCTTTCCTCCTACGTATCCATATTTTTTATATATTTTCACAACCAGTGGGAGCCAGTGTTCTTTACTCTGACCTTGTTGACCCCACCTCAGAGGGCATCCAGCATGAAGAACCGTGCCTATCTTAAGTTGTCCTGTGTCACAGGATCTTACCTGTCATTCACCGCTGGAAGGCATGTCAGGATATGTGGATAGTAGGTTAGACCAAGGCCTCATAAGTCTCTGGAATCCAAGCTTGAACCACATCTCTAGAGGGGCCAGGGCTTGGGTGCTCAAGGCCATAAAGGCCAGTGGGGTGATCTTGTTGATGGAGTAGTGCTGAGAGATGTGTTGAAGGAAACACTTAAGCAATATAAATAATTAAAGAACAATTCCTCCTATGATAGCATAAATTACAATCCAAGAGGGATCAAACAGCCTTTTAAAGTTGTTCCAGATTCTTTTTACAAACCCAGTATCTATAGGCAGGGGAAGCACATGCATCATGTTAATATGTTCTATCTGTTGATTCAAAGTCAATGAGTAATTAAGGAAGGCCTGAGACCAAGGCCTCTTGATGTACTGAGCCTTGGAAGACCCGATAAAGTGTTAAGAAAATAGAGGCATATCAAGGGTCACATGAAGAAAGGGCAAGCCTCCAAGCAATTGCGGTCTCCTCAAAAAACTCTATTTAGGTGCACCCAAGGTGAACTGGATTTTCCTAAGTAAAGGGTTGGTTCACCTTGGGGCCAGATAGGGCTAGAGATCAAGCTGTTTGCTTGATATAGAGAGCTCATTTCCATAATGCTTTCATAGGGAACCTTCATTGGCTATCTTATTTCTGGGAGTCAGTTCCTGAGCAGGAGTGATTCATCAGGGTGATTACATCAGTAGGGGATGACTTTCAGGAATTCTAAGGACCTTCTAAGACCTGGAGAGACCCATCCCAGCATGGCTGCACTAATCCTGTCTCATTCCCCTATAAATATATTTGATAAAATTCTATAAAAGTCAGAGGAATGAGCAAGTTCGATCAAACAATATCATAGTAGCTTTGTTATTTTTGGAACACATGGAAAAATCTTTAAGAATACAATTACATTTTCATTTGTAGTCCTGCTAAAGATCAAAATCAAGTGAGATAATCTTTCATGAAAGAAAACCTACAATCTATTAGAAAAAATTGTGATCAATATAAAACATAGGTAATTAAGGCCTTAGATGTCATTAAAATTATTTGTTCATATTTTCTAAGTATGCATATATGTATTTAAAAATGGCATGCCAAAATTTTTGTATTAGCAGGCAACAGAAATGAAAAAAAATTGAAGTAGCCACAGATTACTTTATGTTGAAACATAAGACACACAACATGTAAACACAGAACATATAAACATACAAACACCATGAACAACATACAATTTACTGGCAACTGTACAACTTACTTGACAACTGTCTCAAAATTACTCTTTACCCTTTCACCCCACCCGCTCCGCAGGTCGGGTCGCGCGCGGGTGGTCCAGCCGGGCCTCGCCCCGCCACCTAGGTAGGTCTCCGCGGGCGCACCGCTCACCAGGACCCCAGGTCAGCCCAAAGGACCCGGCTCCGACTCACACCATCCAGCTGGAGCCGTGCGCCGGGCCGAGGAACGAGGAGGACCTCCCCCTGCGCCCGGCCCCGCCCCAGCTGCACTCAGGTTAAATAGCTCCACGCCGAAGCCCCCATCTCCCTTTACCCCACTCCGTCGGTCGGGTCGTGTGCGGTCCAGCCGGGCCTCACCCGCGATCTAGGTAAGTCTCCGCCCATTCCGCCCACCAGGACCCCAGGCCAAATAATTCAGTTTAGTAAAATTAAAAAATCTTAAGAGTTAAAATGACAATGCCAAAGTCAAAGTGCAAATCCATGAGAAGCAACACTCAACTAAACAAATTTCCCACTGAAGAAATTAATCCCATAATGTTAGACTCCAACCAGAACAAACCCATGGAAAAAGGCCAAGAAAGTCTGACCCAGGATAACGACTTTCAAAATATGATCATTACCATGTTCAATACTATGAAAGAGGAAATCTGGGAGGAATTACATAATCAAATCAATCGCTTTGAAGAAGAACAAAACAGACATTTGGAGGAGTTGAGAAAAACAGTGCAAGAAACAAAAACTGGCATAGAGCAGTTAAAACAATCTCAAGCAGTTTAAAACTGAGCTAAAAGACAAGTTATATTCAACCCAGAACGCCACAGAGAGTCTTATCAACAGAACTAATGAACCAGAAAACAGAATTTCAGACCTTGAAGATAAAGTGGGAGTACTAACCAGCTCAATGGAAGAGATTGTTAAAGCCAAAAAGATACTTGAGAGAAATATCCAAGAGATATGGGACACCCTGAAGAAGCCTAACATGCGTATTCATGGAATACCAGAGCAAGAATGTCAAAATACCACCCCTGAGGAAATTTTTCAAACGATCATCAAGGAAAACTTTCCTCATCTAAAAAAAGAGAGGCCCATCCATATACAAGAGGCATTCCGCACCCCAAACAGATACGACCAAAACAGAAGCACGCCACGGCAAATAATAGTTAAAACACTCCACATTCAAGATAAAGAACTGGTGCTGAGAGCTTCAAAGGAGAAAAAACAAATCACTTTTAAAGGTAAACCTATTAAAATAACAAATGACTTCTCAGTCGAAACAGTAAAGGCAAGAAGAGCTTGGAGAGACATACTTCAAGTATTGAATGAGCAAAAATGTCAACCCAGGCTGATTTCCCCTGCAAAACTATCAGTCATCATCGAGGGAGAAAGAAAAATTTTCCAGCACAAAGACAACTTGAAGGGATACATGTCCAGCAAATCTGGCCTTCAAAAAATGCTAGAAATGATACTCAAGCATGAAGAAAAAAACAGGCATATCCAGGAGAACAGAAGGCAAATATAACACCATTAAAAGCGAAGCAATATACTTATAAAAACTACTAAACATAATAAGTGTCTGGAATTAAAAATAGTTTCTCCATTATAACACTAAATGTTAATGGAATTAATTCACTGATCAAGAGACACAGATTACAAACTTGGATTAAAAATCACAATCCATCAATCTGCTGCCTGCAGGAAACCCATCTCACCACAAAAGATAGGCACGCTCTAAAAATAAAAGGCTGGTCAACAATTCTACAAGCAAATGGAAGCAGAAAACAGGCAGGGGTAGCCATTATGCTATCACACAAAGTGGACTTCAAACCAAAGAGACACGGAAGGATACTACATTTTAGTCACAGGTAGAATTCACCAGGAAGACTTCACAATACTGAACATATATGCACCCAATACGGGCCCCTCCACATTCATTAAGAAAACCCTACAGCATCTAAAGCAAGAAATCAACCCCCAAACGATAATTCTTGGGGACTTCAACACCGCCCATTCAGCATGGGATAGATCAACAGGTCAAAAGCTTAACAGAGACACTTTGGAACTTAATCAAACCCTGAAAGAAATGGACCTTACAGATCTCTATTAAACTTTTCACCCACGCACCAAAGAATACACATTTTTCTCAGCAGCACATGGAACTTTCTCCAAAATAGATCACATACTGTGCCACAAAACGAATCTACACATGGACAAGAAAGTTGAAATTCTAACCTGTGCCCTATCAGACCACCACGGCCTAAAGCTGGACATCCACAACGCATCAAACAAGAGAACATTCACTAACTCTTGGAAACTTAACAATATGATGCTGAATGAGAACTGGACTGAGGAAGAAATTAAAAAGGAAATTCAAGATTTCCTGAAAGTGAATGATAATGAAAATACAACTTACCAAAATCTCTGGGACACAATGAAAGCTGTTCTAAGAGGTAAGTTCATAGCTCTTAATGCCTACATCAAAAAAATGGAAATATCAGAAATAAACAACCTAACAATGCAGCTTAAAACTTTAGAGAAACTAGAGCAATCTGATCACAAAAGTAGTAGAAGAGAGGAGATTACCAAAATAAGGGGAGAAATTTCTGAAATTGAGATTAAGAAAACGATAGAAAAAATCAATCAGTCAAAAAGCTGGTTCTTTGAAAAAATCAGTAAGATTGATAGACTCCTAGCTAAATTAACCAAAAGCAGGAGAGAGAAAACCCAAATTAACAAAATTAGAAATGAACATGGAGTTATCACTACTGATACCCAAGAAATCCATAGAATTATAACATCATATTTCAAAAAATTATACTCTGTGAAGTTTGACAACACAAAAGAGATGGATGAATTTCTAAGAAAACACAACTTACCTAAATTGAATCAGGAAGTTGTGAATTATTTAAATAGTCCTATAACATATCAGGAAAATGAGGAAATAATCTCCAATCTTCCCCCCCAAAAATGTCCTGGACCAGATGGATTCAGCACAGAGTTCTACCAGACATTTAAGGAGTTAATAACACCAATACTCCTTAAACTGTTCCATCAAATAGCAAAGGAAGGAACACTACCAAATTCCTTCTATGAAGCTAATATCGTTTTAATCCCAAAACCTAATAAAGATTCACTTAAAAAAGAAAACTATAGGTTGATATCTCTGATGAACACAGACGCAAAGATTCTCAACAAAGTCTTAGCAAATCGGATTCAAAAACATATTAAAAAGATCATTCATGGGGACCAAGTAGGCTTCATCCCCAGCACACAAGGTTGGTTCAACATACGCAAATCAATAAATGTAATTCATCATGTAAACCAGTCCAAAGTCCAAGACCACATGATACTCTCGATAGATGCAGAAAAAGCTTTTGACAAGATCCAACAGCCTTTTATGATCAAAACGCTAGAGACAGTAGGAATGGAAGGAACCTTTATCAATATAATAAAAGCTGTATACAACAAGCCCACAGCAAGGATTATGCTCAATGGGGAACAACTGGAAGCATTCCCACTTCGATCAGGAACTAGACAAGGCTGTCCACTCTCACCACTTCTATTCAATATTGTAGTTAAAGTCTTAGCTGAAGCCATAAGACAAGAAAGGGACATAAGAAGGATTCAAATTGGCAAGGAAGAAATCAAGCTATCCCTATTTGCAGATGACATGATCTTATACCTGAGGGATCCTAAAAACTCCACCAGGAAGCTCTTGGAACTAATTGAGAAGTTCAGCAGTGTGGCAGTATACAAAATAAATGTGCAAAATCAGAGGCCTTCCTATATGCCCAGAAGGAAAGAAGTGAAAAAGCCTTGAGAAAAACAATCCCATTTACTATAGCCCCTAAAAAAATGAAATACCTTGGTATAAACCTAACCAAGGAGGTAAAAGACCTTTACAATGAAAACTTTAAAACCCTAAAGAAAGAAATTGCAGAAGACACCAGAAGGTGGAAAGACCTCCCTTGTTCCTGGATTGGCAGAATCAACATCGTAAAAATGACCATCCTACTAAAGGCAATATACAGATTCAATGCTATACCAATTAAAATCCCAAAGCAATTCTTCAAAGAAGTTGACCAAACAATCTCAAAGTTCATATGGAGGCACAAAAACCCAGGATAGCAAAAACAATCCTGAGTAACAAAAACACTGCTGGAGGTATTACCAAACTTTAGTCTATACTACAAATCCATAGTTATAAAGACAGCCTGGTACTGGCTCCAAAATAGATACACACATCAATGGATAAGGATTGAAGACCCAGATATAAGCCCTCAAAGTTACAGCCTTTTGGTCTTTGACAAAGGGGCCCAAAGAATCCAATGGAAAAAGAACAGCATCTTCAACAAATGGTGCTGGCCAAACTGGATCTCCACATGCAGAAGATTAAAGCTGGACCCGTACTTGTCACCATGTACAAGACTTAATTCCAAATGGATCAAGGACCTTGATATAAGGCCAGAGACTATAAAAACCATAGTTGAAAGGATAGGGAACTCCCTCGAGCTGATTGGGCTAGTCCAACATTTCCTAAACAGACATCCAATGGCACAGTCACTGCTACCAACTCTCAACAGTTGGGATCTTGTGAAATTAAAGAGCTTCTGTTCAGATAAAGAGGTTGTAACACGAGCTCAAAGGCAACCCACAGAATGGGAGAAAATCTTCACTAACCACACATCTGAGAGAACTCTGCTGTCCAGAGTGCACACAGAACTTAGAAAACTAAACACCAAGGAAACCAATGGCCCAATTAAAAAATGGGCCCTGGATCTTAAAAGAAACTTTACCAGGGATGAAATTAAAATGTCTAACAAATATCTGAAAAATTGCGCCATTTCCTTAGCCATCAGGGAAATGCAAATCAAAACTTCCCTGAGATATCATCTCACCCCGGTCAGGATGGCAAAAATCCACAATACAAACAACAACAAATGTTGGAGAGGATGTGGAGAGAGGGGAACTCTCCTACATTGCTGGTGGAATGCAAGATCATACAGCCACTCTGGCGAGCCGTCTGGAGATTCTTAAAGAAATTAAAGATTGAAATGCCATATGACCCTGCTATTCTACTTTTGGGAATAGCACCCCATACAGCAGAAGTTCACCTCGATAGCACAAGCACGACCATGTTCATAGCAGCACTGTTTACAATAGCAAAGTCATGGAATCAGCCCAAATATCCAACAGTTGACGAGTGGATAAGGAAACTGTGGTACATCTATACAATGGAGTACTACTCAGCCATCAAAAATGATGAATTACTGGAATTTGCCGGGAAATGGATGTCATTAGAAACAATTATATTAAGTGAAGTATCCCAGACCCAGAAAATTAAGCACCGTATGTACTCCCTAATAGGTGGCTCCTAGTACCAAACCCACCCAGACAACCTAGAGACAGTAATTGCAAGGATTATGAACAGGAGGGATGGGGTAGGAGGGCCACACCAGAAACAAGGAGAGAAGGAACCATGTTACAGGAGGGAAAATAGGCCTCCATCAAGGACTCAAATAAGTAATGAGACATCTGATTATGTTCACAGACTTTTGTTCCTGATCATTTACTTCTGAGGGGGTGTGATCTCACCAGAAGGGGAGGTCATATAGTCTGGCAGATAAAAAGCAACCATTTTGCAAATGGGTGATAGACCCCTCCCTCACTGTGGTTTTTCACTTTTATTACATCTACCTTTGAATGTGCTTTTATCACAAGACTCTAGTTTAACAGCTTTTTGTCTCTGGCCAGGGGGTAACATACAATGCCCACCAGGATGGAGTGAAGGGCATTGCAGGAGCAGCAAAACTGCAAAAGAAAATCAACAAACCACAATCCAGAACTTCAGAGACTCTATATCAACCACCTAGAACTAGGCTAGTTTAATCTGTCCCCATCTTGAAGCTCAGGGAAATTTGCAGAAGAGGGCACGGTAAGAGTGTAAGAGCAAAAGGATGGGAGAAGCAATGATATGTAAGATACTCCATACTAGTTAGGGCTGAAGCAATCATAATTGGACTTTGCATGCCCTGCACATTGTCCAACACACTGTTGACCTCACAAAGTCTAGCATCTGCTAAAGGAACCAAGATCCTTGGAGGCAAGGGATTGGCAGCCACAGCAGTGTTCCTATACCTAAGGGGAACACGGGAAAGGGTTCAGGTTGAGGCCACTGGGTCCTTGTACGTCATCGGAGAGGAGGGCCCAGAGGAAAATCAGGCATGCACATAAAGGACTCTCTGGGAATTCGGGCGTGAGGCACTGGGGGATGGGGATGGAGGGGGATGGGGAGGAAGAGCAGGGGGTACGGGGGGAGGAGGAGGGAGGGATGGAACTGGTGTACCTAATAAGTTTGTATGAGCTGAAATAATAATAAAAATGTATTAATAATAAAAAAATTACTCTTTAAAGCTTTATCAAAGGCAGATTAATATTTAGGAAAACATTTAGACATTTAAAACAAGATCTCACATTAGTTAATTTATGTCCAGCAGATTAGCTTAATTATGAACAACATTAAAAGCAGATTAAACTTTAAAATTTAGCACCATGACCAAATTATTATTTAAGAAATTTTATATTTAATAGATGAATATATTTGTCTAATTTTCTCTCTCTCTCTGTTTTGTTTTTTTTTTTTTTCATTCTAGCAAGTAAAACACCCTCATCCATAGGTCCAGTTCCCACACATTCTCTTGGGGGGATCCAAGGTGCTAAAACCATGGCCTCACTCCAAAATTCCTCTAGGCCAGAAGTTTAACATTGAGGCCTCTAATCACTAGGAGAGATTTTAAGACACATATTTGTGGCTTCTTATAGTGTGGGGGAAGTTGCCCACTTTTCTAAAGAACAGAGCCAAGACTAAAGGGGGACAGATGAGACAAGGAATGTATCGAACCCAAATGTCTTGTGCTTGGTGGGGGACTTCCATGGTTCTTAGGCCATGGCCATTTGCCCACACAATGTCTGTGGAGGAGAAGGGTCGGTAGGTAGACCACTCCTGGGTTCCATCTCCTGTGTGGTCAACCCTTATGTGGAGACACCAGGCAATCCATAACAGAAATGTGCACCTTCTTATCAGTGGATGGACAAACATAGAAAAAATGAAAGAAGACTATGGTCACCTCTAGTGAAGATGAAGGACATTAAAGACAAAGGGGCCACTTACCGAAAAACTGCCTAAAGAGGCATAGTACTTGACTCAGTGCCATGAGGGGAAAAGGGTCACTGTAGAAGCCTCACGCTGGAGCGCCAGATGTAGCAGTTTCAGGGACCCACAGAGACCTTTGGGGGCAGTGGTAAGGTACAAAGTCAACGACACAGACTCCGGAAGTCAGGCGAGTGGCAAAGAATGCTCTCAGGCTTGCAGGCTCATTTATTGTAAATATCGGACTGCTTATATACTCCACCCAACATCCCATAAGTCCCAGTGTGAGTTTTTGCTGTATTGTTCTGTCTGGGTTGGTCCTTTCAGCCAGGCAGTTTGATGTCAGTACCAGTTACAGCAGCAGGTTCTAGCTTGGGGAAGTTGTATTTACACATGTGGCCCATACAGATAATACAGGTCTGCCTGGTCCATTCCTCCTACAATAGCTCATAGTGGTCACAGGTAATAATACTCACAGAGAGCTCAGAGGGCTCATAGGGAGCTCAAAGTGATCATAGAGAAGTCACAATGGACACAGAGAGCTCACAGTTGGCATAGAAAACTCATAGTGTGCATAGCACATGGAGATCATTGAAAGCTCATAGATGTCATATAGCTCATAGTGGTTCTAAAGAGCTCAAAATAACCAAAGAGATTTCACAGAAGTCATAGTTCTCAGTGGTCATGGACAGATCACAGTACTCATAGCTAATATTGGTCAGAGGTAGCTCACAGTGGTCATAGCTCATAAGGTCCACTGTGTGGGCAAATGGCCATGGCCTAAGAAACACGGAAGTCCCCCACCAAGCACAAGACATTTGGGTTCGATATATTCCTTATCTCATCTGTCCCCCTTTAGTCTTGGCTCTGTTCTTTAGAAAAATGGGCAAACTCACCTCACACTATAAGGAGCCACAAATAGCTCACAGTGGTTATAGATCATAGGAGCCACAAATAGCTCACAGTGGTTATAGATCACAGTGGTTACAGAGCGCTCAAAGTGGTCGTTGATTGATCATGGTGGTCATAGGTCTGTCCCAGTGTTCATGGAGTGCCCTCAGTAGTCATAGCTCAAAGTGTTCATAGCTCACAGTGGTCATAAAAAGCAAATAATGGACAATGGGATCTCATAGTGGTCGTAGCTCATAGTTCTCAGAAAGATCACAATGATCATAGAGAGCTCTTAGTAGGCATACCTCATAGTGGTCATAGAAAGCTCACATTGGTAACATAGAGACCTACAGGGGTAATAGCAACCACAAAGTGGTTACATTAAGTTCAGAGTAGTCATCGAGAGATTACAGTACTCATAGCTCATAGTGGTCATAAAGAGCTCACAGTGGTCATAGCTCATAGTGGTGCTAGAGAGCTCATAATGGTCATAGAGAGTTCTTAGTGTCATTAAGAGCTCACAATCGTCATAGGTTACAGTGATCATAGCGAGTTAACAGCGGTCATAGATCAGAGTGTTCAGAGAAAGCTTATAGTGGTCATTGAGAACTCACAGTAGTCACAGATCATAGTGGTCATAGAGATTAGAGTGGTCACAGCTCCTCATTGTCATAGAGAGCATATAGTGGTCATGGAGAACTCAGAGTGGTCATAGACTATAGTGGACATAGAGAACTCATAGTGGTCCTAGCTCACATTGATCATAGAGAGCATACAGGCATAATTAAAAGGTCACAATGCTGACAGAAAAATCACAATTCTCAAAGAGAGCTCATAGGGTTTATTTTTTTTTTTTTTTTAAGTTGTTTTATTTTTATTTATTCATCGTATTACAGGGTACAGAAATCATCCTGGATTGTCCTTCTGGCTTCCGAGGACTTCCGCTCGAGGACTTCCGCTCGAGGACTTCCGCTCGAGGACTTCCGCTCGAGGACTTCCGCTCGAGGACTTCCGCTCGAGGACTTCCGCTCGAGGACTTCCGCTCGAGGACTTCCGCTCGCTCCGCCCACCACGGCTGGAACCGCAGACCACCGCCTTCTTCGGCTGGTGTTTTCATGGGATCTGGGATCTGAACTCAGGACCTTCTGATTAGGAGGCAAGGTCTTTACCCCTGAGCCATCTCTCCAGCCCGAGCTCATAGGGTTTATATCTCACACAGGTCTTAGATATTTCATAGTAGACATAGCTTATACTGGTTATAGTAAGGTCATAGTGGCAACAGAAAGATACAGTTGTAATGGTTCCTAGAGAACACAGAGTGCTTACAGTGCTCATAGCTCATAGTGTTCATAGAGAGCTCACAGTGGTCATAGGTCAAAGTGGTCATAGAGAGCTCAGAGTGGTCAGAGCCCACATTTGTTATACACAGCTCATAATGGCTATAGCGTGTTCATAGTGGTCATAGAGAGCTCATAGTCGTCACAGAGACTGCATAGTGCTCATAGCTCACAGAAGTCATTTTGAGCTCTTCATGGTCATAGAAAGTTCACACTGGTCACAGAGAAGTCCTAATTGTCATAGAGACCTCACAATGGTCACAGCTCACAATGGTCATAGAGAGCTAACAGTTTTCCTAGAATATAATGAAAATAGAGAGATCACAGTGGTCAAAGCTCTTAGTGGTCACAGTAGTTATAGCACATAGTGGTCCTAAAAGAGCTCAGTGTAGTCATAGTGAGCTCAAAATAGTCATAAAGAGCTTACAGTGGTCATGGAGAGCTCAAACTTGTCATAGTGAGGTCACAGTAATCATAGGGAGATTTACAGTTGTCAAAGAGAGCCCATAGTGTTCATAGCTCACAGAGATATTAAAGACTCATAGTGGTCATAGCTCACAGAGGTATTAAAGACTCATACTGTTCATAGCTTACATTGGTCAAAGAAAGATTGTAGGACACAGAGAGCTCACAATGGACATAGCAAATAGTGGATATAGAGAGTTCATAGTGGTCATAACTAATAGTGGTCATAAATAGCTCAAAGCAGTCATTGGTCATAGTTTCAAAACAGAGCTCATAATGGTCATAGAGAGCTCATATTGATAATATAGAGCTCACAGTTATATAGAGTATATACGGATCATAGAGATTTCACAGTGGTCATACATCATAGTACTTGTAGAGAGCTCACAGTGGTCAAAGAGAACTCACAATGGTCATAAGTCATAATTTTCATAGAAAGCTAACAATATTCATAGCTCATAGTGGTCACAGAGAGTTCAGAGTGGACATAGCTTTTAGTGTCAGTGAGAACTCATAATCATCACAGAAAATTCAAATTTGTCATAGCTCATAGTTGTGTTAGAGAGATTATAGTCATAGATCACAGTGATCATACAGAGATCATAATTGACATAGAGAGCTCACAATGCTCAAAGCTCACAGTGGTCATGAAAAGCTTATAGTGGTCATAGCTCATAGTGATCGTAGAAAGTTCACACTGGTCATAGGTCATAGTTGTCATAGAGAGCTCACGGTGGACATAGAGGGCTCACAGTTTTCATAGAAAGCTCATAGTGGTCATAGCTCATAATGGTCATAGAGAGCTCACAGTGTTCATAGCTCATAGTGGTCATACAGAGCTCATAGTGATCAGAGACATCATACAGTGTTCATAGCTCATAGTGGGCATAGAGAGCTCACACTTGTCATAGCTCATAGTGGTCATAGAGAACTCACAATGGTCTTAGCTCATAATCATCCCAAAGAGCTCACAGCAGTCATATCTCACAGTGGTCATAGATTGCACACACTGGACATAGGCACTCTTGCTCCTTGAGAGTTTCAATGATTATAGAGAACACAGAGTGGTAACAGAGCTCAAAATGGTCATAGATAGGTAACAGACGTCATAGCTGACAGTGGACATACAGAGTTCATAGTGGACATAGAGAGCTCACAGTGGTCATAGCTCATAGTAGTTATAAAGAACTCATAGTTGTCATAACTCATAGATGTCAAACAGAGCTCACAGTGGCCATAAAGAGCTCATAGTGGTCAAAAAGAGTTTACAATGGCCATAGCTTATAGTTTTCATATAAAGCTTACAGTAATCATTACTCATAGTGGTCATATAGAAATCAAAGTGGTCATAGCTCACAGAGGTTGTAGAAAATGCATAATCATCATAGAGAGTTCAATGTGGTCATAGTTCATAGTGGTGTTAGAGAAATGACAGTGTTCATAGATCATGATGAATATAGAGAACTAACAATGATAATAGCTCATAGTGGTCACATAGGACTTATAATGGTCGTAGAGAGTTCACAGTGGTCATAAATCATTGTGACCATAGACAGCTCACAGTGGATATAGAATGGCCATAATGCACAATAAGAGCTCATAGCAGTCATAGCTCATAGTTGATAGAGGTCACACAGTGGTCAGAGCTCACAGTGTTCAAACGGAGCTCACGGTAGCCATAAAGAGCTTGCAGTTGTCAAATACAACATAGTTCTCATAGCTCACAAAGATCATTTATAGCTCATACTCATCATAGCTCACAGTCATCATAGAGAAATCACAGTGGTCATATCTCAAACTGGTCATAGAGAGGTCACAATGCTCATAGCTCACAGGCATCACAGAATGCTCACAGTAGTCAACTCACAGATGGTCTTAGAGAGCTCATAAAGGATACAGAGAACTCACCATGCTCAAAGCTCATAGGTGGTCACAGAGAGCTCACAGAAGACATAGCTGCTAGTAGTCATATGAAGCTCACAATGTTCACGGATCACAGTTGTCATAGAGAGCATATAATGGACAATAAGAGCTCACAGTAATCACAGCTCATAATGATCATAGAGATGACACATTGGTCATAACTCTTAGTGGTCATAGACAGCTACAGTTGTCATAGCTTATAGTGCTCAGAGAGAGTTCAAAGTCATAGAGAGTTCATAGAAGTTTTACCTCACTGAGATCCTTGAGAGCTCATAGTGGTCATTGAGAGCTCATAAGGAACTCATAGTGCTAATAGTTTACAGAGGTTACTGAGCGCTCATATTGCTCATAGATCACAGAGGACTTAGAGAGCTTGTAGTGTCATAGAGATCTCACAGTTGTCAGAGCTCGCAGTGGACATACAGCACTCACAATATAAATAGCTCATAGTTCAGAGTGGTTTTAGATTATAGTGGGCCTAGAGAGCTTGTAGTGGTCATAGAGAGCTCATAATGAAGAATAAGAGTTCAAAGTGATAATAGCTTATAGCAGTCATAGAAATGACTCAGTGGTCATAGCTCATAGTGCTTATAGAGAGATTAAAGTGATCATATCTCAAAGTGATCACAGAGAAATCATAATCATCATAGACAGCTCAAAATATTCATGGGTCGCAGTGGTGATAGAGAATGTACATTGGTCATAGATCATAGTCCTCAGAGAGTATTCACAGTGGTCATAGTTCATAGTGGTCATAAACAGCTCACAGAGGTTATAACTCATAGTTATATAACATATAACAGAGATCACACAGCTATCATAACTTATAGTGGTCATATAAAGCTCACAGTGTTCATAGAGAGCTCACAATGGTCATAGATCATACTAGTCATATACAGCTTACAGTGGTCATGGCTCAAAGAGGCCATACATAGCTCAAAATGGACATAGAGAGCTCACAGCAGACATAGCTCATAGTGGTCACAATGAGCTCACAGTGGTCACAGCACACAGCAGACATTTAGAGCTCAAAATGGTTATAGAGAGCACTCAGTTTTCATGCAGTGCACATAGTGCTCATAGCTCACAGAGATCATTGAGAAATCTTAGTGTTTGTTGCTCACAGTGGTCATAGAGAGCTCATGGTGATCATAGCTCACAAGGAGCACATAGTGGACATACAGAGCTCATAGTTGTCATACATCGCAGTGATCATAGAGAACTAATAATGGACATTGAGAGCTCACAGTGCTCATAGCTCATAGAAGTAATAAAAAGCTCAGTAGTCACAGCTCACAGTGGTAATAGAGAGCTCATAATTGACAATAAAATATCACAGTGCTCATAACCCATAGTAGTCACAGAGATCACACATTGGTAACAGATATTAGTTGTTGTAGAGAGCTTACATATTGCACTCATAGTGCTCATGGCTCACAGAAGTCATTGAGAGCTTATAGTGATCATAACTCACAATTGTCATAGATAGCTCAGTGGTCATAGAGAGCTCATAGTGCCCACAGCTTACAGTAGTCATAGAAAGCACATAATGGACAATGAGAGCTCACAATGTTCATAAATACCAGAGGAAATAAGAGTTCACAATGGTCATAGTTCATAGTGGTCATAAAGAGCTCAAGGTTGGCATTGAGAGCTCACAATGGGCATAGTTCATAATGGACATAAAGACATCACAGTAGTCATAGCTCATAGCAGTTTAGAAAGCAAATATTGTTCATAGATTGCATTTCTCATAGAGAGGTACAGGGATCACAGAGAGTACACAGTAGTCCTGTCGGTGGACACAGAAAGATCATAATGGTCATAGAGAGCTCATAATAATCATTGATACAAGTCATAAAAGGCTCACAGTGGTCATAGAGAGCTCGCAGTTGTCATAGAACATACTGCTCACATAGAGAGCTCAAGTGGTCATAAAGAGGTCACAGTGGTCATGGAGAAATCACAATCATAGAGAGATCACAGTGCTGTAAGAGAGATGCCAGTGGTTATGGATCACAGTTTTCATACAGAGCTCATGGTGGTCATAGCTCATAGAGATCATTGAGAGCTCATAGTGGTCATAATTCATTGTGGTCATAGAGAACTCATAGAGTTCCATTGAGAGCTCATAGAGACCATTGAGAGCTCATAGTGGTCATAGGTCACAGTGGTCATAGAGAACTCATAATCATCCTAGAGGTCTCAAAATGGTCATAGTTCATAGTAGTGGGAGAGAGCACACAGTGATCATAGAAAGCACACGGTGGCCATAGCTCATCATGGAACTAAAGAAATCACAATGTTAATAGTTCAAAGTAGTTAGAGAGGGCTGACAGAAGTCAAAGAGAGCTCACAGTGTTGATAGCTCATATTTGGTTTAGAGTGTTCACAATAGTCATTAATCACAGTGGTCATAAAGGGCTCACAGTAGTAATAAGTTGCAGTGGTCATAGAGAGTTCACAGTTGTCATAACTCATAATGCTTACAAAGAGCTCATAGTGGTCACAAAGAACTCAAGTGTTCATAGCTCACAAAGGTTATATAGAGAGCTCATAATAGTCATAGGTCACAGTGGCCATAGACGTATTGCACAGGTCACATCCCATTGTAGAAATAGAGAGCTCACAGTGGTCCTAGTTCATAGTGGTCCTAGAGAACTCACAGTGTGTCCGGGCCCATGAACCAGCATAAACCCAGACTTACATGCAGGAAACTGAAGTGGAAGCATAGGAATTGATCATTGGGTCAGAGGGAGCCTAGCATGTCCTCCATCATCCAAGCCAACTTTATTGTAGCATACACGAGTATTTATAGGAAAACAATCAAGGAGGAGGGCCAAATTTAGGAAAACATCAAAGAAGAGCAAGACCAAATTCTTTACAGGATGTAAAATGCATACATTCCAATTAACAAAGAAAAGGCAGGAGTGACATCTACTTGCTGTAGACATGATGTAAACATGGCATGGCACCTTGTTTCTAGAAGAGAATAGACAATGTATGCCTAAAAATAATTACCTGGTTTGTGCATTGGCATATCTCAGATAAGCAGGGAGGAACTGTTGGGGGAGGAACAGTCCAGCCAGTTTCTAAAAGAAAAAAGTGATCCAAGAACAGACTGGAGGTAAACTCTACTTCCAAGCGGAGGTGTTAGGCCTGCCATTGTCTTGCAGACAAGAGGCAAACAACCTCCCAGGGAAGGAGACCCTGGTGACAGCCCATTTCAGATTCTAATGTATCATCCAGAGAGCAGGCTTTGGGTCTGAAACACCCACAACAGTTGTAAAATAGAGTTCCCAGTGGTCATAGACATAATGGCCATAGAGAGCTCACAGTGGTCATAGCTCATAGTTGCTATAGAGGCCTCCTGCTGGTCATAGTTCACAATAGTCATAGACAACTCATACTGGTCATAGAGTGCTGACAGTGGTCATAGATCATATTGGTCATAGAGATCTCATAATAGATAATAAGAGCCCACAGGCATCATAGCTTATAGTGGTCATAGAGAACACAGAGTGGTCATAGCTCACTGTAGTCATTCAGAGCTCAGAGTGATCAGAGAGTGTTCACAGTTGTCACAGAGAATGCATAGTGCTCACAAAGAGATCACTGAGAGCTCTTATTGCTCTCAGGGGTCATTGAGAGTGTACAGTGGTGCAACTCATTTTGTTCATACAGAGGTCACATACAGAGCTCACAGTGGTCATAGAGAGCTCGTGTGGTCATAGCTCACAATGGTCAAAGAGAGATCATAATGAAAAAAAGAGATCACACTGTGGTCATAAACTTATACTGGTCATAGAATACTCAATGTTGTCAAAGAAAACTCACCATGGTCATAGTTCATATTAGACATAGAGGGCTCCCAGGGGTCATGGAGAAATCATAGTTGTCATAGCTAATAGTGGTCATAGAGAGCATACAGTAGTCATAGCTTATATTGGTAATAGAGAGTTCACAGTGATCATACAAAGCTCACATTGGTCATAGCTCATCATGGAACTAAAGGGATCAAAATGTTTATGAGAGATCACAGTGTTGATAGCTCATAGTTGGCTTAGAGTCTTTACAATGATCATTACTCACAGTGGTCATAAAGTGTTCACAGTGATCATAGGTCACAGTGGTCATAGATAGCTCCCAGTTGTCATAACTCATAGTGGACATAGAGATCTCATAGTGGTCACAGACAACTCAAAGTGTTCATAGCTCACAGAGGTCATAGAGAACTCATAGTTGTCATAGCGCCTAGAAACCATAGTTATCATAGAAAGCTCATAGTCGTCATGGGTTATAGTGGTCATAGGGAGCTCATAGTGGTTCACAGAGTGCTCACAGTGGTCATATCTCACAGTGGTCATAGAGAGTTCTCAGTGATTATAACTTATAGTCAACGAGGCCTCACAGTTTTCAGAGATTGCAGTGATCTTGGAGTGCTCATAATGGTCACATCTCATAATGGTCATATAGAGTTCATAGTGGTCATAGGGAGCTCAAAGTATCAAAGCTCATAGTGCTCATAGAGAGCTTCATAGTGTTCTTATATTATAGTAGTTATAGAGAGTTCGCAGTCATAATAGCTCACTGTGGTCATAGAAAGCTCACAATGCTCATAGCTCATAGTGGTTATAAAGAGCTCAAAATGGTCAGAGAGAACTCAAAGTGGTCATGGAGAAGTAACAGTTCATAAAGAACTCACAGTGGACATAGAGAGCTTCCGTTGGACATAGAAAACTCAGAGTAGCCATAGATCACAATAGTCATAGACAGCTCACAGTGCTCGTAGCTCATAGTGGTCATAGTGAGCTCACTATGGTCATAGAGAGTTCACAGTGGTCATGGAGAATTCAAAACGGTCATAGAGAGTTCAAAGTGGTCATAGAGAGATCACTGTTGTCATATACAGTTCCTAGTTGTCATAGCTCACAGAGGTCATAGAGAGCCTATACTGCTCATAGAGTGTTCATAGTGGCCATAAAGAGCTAACAATGGTCATGTTTCATGTTGGTCATAGAGAGTTCACAGTGGTCATAGGTCATACTGGTCATAAGAACTTATAATGTTCACATAGAGCACACAGTGGCCATACCACATAGTTATCATAGAGATCTCAGTTCATAGAGAGCTCACAGTAGTTATAGAGAGCTCACAGGGGTCATGGAAAAATAATAGTGATCACAGAGAGCTCACAGTGGTCATAAAGATCTCACAGTGGTAATACAGAGATCACAGTAGTCATAGAAAGGTCACAGTAGTTTTAGATAGCTCATAGAGGCCATAAAGAACTCATAGTGGTCAAAGACCACAGTGGTCATAGACAGGTTTTATTGTTCACAATGTTCACAGTGTTCACAGTGTTCATAGCTCATAGTGGTCTGAGAGAGATCACAGAAGTGATAAGTCCTATTGTTCGTGCAGAGCTCATAGTCATCATAGAAAATTCACAGTGGTCATAGATCACAGTCATAATAGAACTCTTCATGGTCCTATCTCATATTGGTCATACAAAGCTCAGAGTGGTCATAGAGAGCTCATAGTGGTCATAAGTGTTAGTGCTCAGTGGTCATAGATAGCTAACAGTGGTTATACAGAGCTCAAAGTTGAACAGAGAGGTCATAGTGGTCATATGAGCTCATAGTTCTCAATTACAATACATAGTTGTCATAGCTCACAGAAGTCATAGAGAGCTCATTGTCATCATACCTCGTAGTAGTCATGGAGAACTCATAATGTTCATACAGAGCTCACAGTGGTCATACTCATAGTGGTCATAGAGAACTCACTGTGGTCATAGGTCACAGTGGTCATAGGAGCTCACTGTAATGATAGAGAGATCACAGTGGTCATAGGGAGCTCAAAGTGTTCATAGAGAGGTCACAGTTTTTATGTAGAGCTAATAGAGGTTATAGAGAGCTCATAATGGTCATACATCATAGTAGTTGTCATTCTCATACAGAGCTAATAATAGACATAGGTGGTCAAAGTGGTCATAGAGAGCTTAGAGTGGTCACAGAGATCTTAAAGTGGACCTAGAGAGGTCAAAGTGGTCATTGAGGGCACATAGAGTATTCATAGTTGTCATAACTAACAGAGGTCATAGACAGCTCATAGTGGTCATAGAGAGCTCATTGTGGCCATGGAGAGCCTATAATGGTCATACAATAGTGGTCATAGAAAGCTTACAGTGCTCATAGCTCTTAGTAGAGCTCACAGTGGTCATAGATTGTAGTTGTCATAAAAGCCTCATAATGGTCATACATAGCTCATAATGGTCATAGGGAGCTCCCAGTAGGCATACAGAGCTCATAGTGGTCATAGAGAGCTCCCAGTGATCATAAATCATAATGCTCATTGATAGGTCACAGTGTCATAGCTCATATTGGTGACGGAGTGCTCACAGTTATCATAGTTCATAGGGGGTCACAGAGAACTCAGAGTGCTCATTGAACGTTCACAGTGGTCATAGAGTGCTTACAGTGGTCATAGGTCACAGTAGTCATGGAGACCTCAAAGTGGTCATAGCTGATGTGCTCATATAGAGCTCACAGTGGTTATAGAGGTTTCAAAGTGCTTAGAGGGATATCAAAGTGGTCATGTAGACTTAATAGTGATTATAAGCTCATAGTGATCATGTAGATCTCACAGTAGTCATAGTTGATTGTGGTCATAGAGAGCCCACAGTGGTCATAGCTCATAGTGGTCATAGAAAGCTCACAATATCATATGTCATATATCCCATAGCAACAATGGTTATACAGAACTCAGAGTGGACATAAAAACTTCAAAGTTGTTCAAAGAAAGGACACAGTGGTCATAGCTCATAGTGGTCATATTGAGCTCACAGTGGTTATATCTCCCAGTTGTCATACAGAGCTCATAATGGAAAATCAGAGCTAACAGTAGTCATAGCTCATAGTGGTCATAGAGAACTCACAGTGGTCATAGAGTGCTCAAAGTGGTAATAGAGAGGTCACAGTAATTTCTGAGATCTCACGGTGGTCATAGAGATATCAACATAATCATAGAGATGTCACAGTGGACTTAGTTCACTGTTTTCATAGAGAGCTCATAGTTGTCAAAGCTCACAGAGGTTATAGAAAACTCATACTGTTCATAGATCATATTGGTCATAGTACCTCACAGTACTACCTCATAGTAGCTCACAGTGGCCACTGAGAGCTCAGAGTGGTCATAGGACATTGTAGACAAAGAGAGGTCAAAGTGGTCATAGATCACAGTGGTCATAGCTCATTGTGGACATAGAGACTTCATAGTAGTCATAGAAAATTCATAGTGGTCATAGAGTGCTCACATTTGTCACAGGAGCTCACAGTACTAACAGAGGTGTCATAGTGGTTATAACTCATGATAGTCACAGCACTCAAAACTCATAGTGGTGATAAAAATCTCCTGTGGCCATAGAAAGGTCACTGTGGTAATACTTGTAGTGATCATAGAAAGTTCACAGAGGCATAGCTCATGTTTGTCACTGAGCACTCAAAGTGGTCATCGAGAGCTCACCGTTGTCATAAAGAGCTCACAGTGGTCATAGAAAGCTCATGGTGATCATAGATTATAGTGGTCATAGAGGGGTCCCAGTGGGTATAGCTAATAGTGGTCATAGGGAACTCATAATAGCCATAGAGAGCTCACAGTGGGCATGGAAGTGTCACAATGGTCATAGAGACCTCAGTAGTCATAACAAATAATGGTCATAGTGAGGTCATAGTGCACATAGTGGTCATAGTTCATAGTGGTCTTGGAGAGCTTAAGGAGGTCCTAATTCATAGTTGTCATACAAAACTGACAATACTCATAGAGAAGGTTCAGAGGTCATTCTCATACTACTCACAGAGAGCTCACATTGGTAATATCTCATTAGTGGCCTTAGAAAGCTCAAAGTTGTTATACCTCATAGTGGACATAGATAGCTCAAAGTGGTCATAGAGAAATCACAGTCGTGAGAGATTTCACAATGGTTATAAAAAACTAGTATTGTCCATAGCTCACTGTGGTCACACAGAGCAAGTACTTATCATAGCTCACAGTGGTCATAGATAGCTCACATTATTCATACAGAGGTAGTGGTCATACTTCATAGTGGTAATAGAAAGATCACAGTGGTCATACCTCATTGTGGTCATAGAGAATTCACAGTGGTGATAGAGAGCACACAGTCATCACAGATAGCTCACAATAGTAACAGATAGCTCATAATGGTCATAGCTCACAGTAGTCATAGAGAATTCATAGAGGCCACAGCTCATAGTGTTCATAGACCATAGAGAGCTTACAGTTGTCATAGCTCATAATGGTCATAGAGAGCTTACAGTTTTCATAGAAAGCTGACCGTGTTCCTAAGAGATCATAGTGGTTATGCAGAGCTCAACTTTTTCATAGAAATATGACAGTGGTCATAGAGAGCTTACAGTGGTAATTGAGAGCTCACAGTCATCATAGCATTCTTCCAGTGGACCTATAAAGCTCATAGTGTTCAAAGAGAGCTCACAGTGTTCATAGATAACTCATAGTAGTAATAGAAAGCTCAGAGTGGTTGCAGAGAGATCACAGTGGTTATAGCTCACAGTGATCATAGAGATCTCACAGTGGTCATACCTCACAGTGGGCATAGAGAATTAATAATATTTATAGTAAGCTCACAGTGCGAATCACTAATAGTGGTCATAGAGAGCTCACAGTGGGTATAACTCATACTAGTCTTAGTGAGGTAACAGTAGTCATTACTCATAGAGAACTCAAAGAATTCATAGAGAAGTCATAATCTTAGAGATCTCACAGATGTCATAGAGAGCTCATAGTGCTTATAGCTCACAGTGGTCATAGAAGTCTCCATAATGGTCATAGCTTACAGTGGCCATGCAGATCTCATCATAGTTCACAGTGGTAATAGATAGCTCATAATGGCCTTAGAGACCTCACAGTGGCCATGGATAGCTCACAGTCTTCATAGGGAGCTCAAAGTCTTCATGGTTAATACTGTTCATAGGAAGCTCATAGTGGTCCTAGAGAGCTCATAGTGATCATCTCACTGTTGCAGTTCACCTGCATGGTTGCTGATAAATGACCATCAAACAGCTTAAAGAAACGAGTGTTTATTCTCTCTTAAAACTCCTGGGTACAGGGCTGGGGAGGTGGCTCAGGGGTTAAGCTTCTGCCATGCAGGCGGAAGGTCCTGAGTTCGGATCCCGGATGCCACGTATAGACGCCAGACGGAAGCGGGGGCGGCCTGCGCTTCTGGTCCTGGTAGGGCGGAGCCTGTGAATCCCGGGGCAGAAGGAGGTGGAGGCGTCCATGGTGGTTCCCGAATTCGCCCGTGGTTCTACATATAAACAGACACACACACAGACACACGCACACACGAGAGCCCATATACACACGCACATGTGCACAGTTGAATAAATAATAATAATAATAAAAAAGTAAAAAACTCCTGGGTACAGTTCTTATTCCAGCTTGATTAGTGATCATGCACCAACACCAAGGCTAAGAGAACTGGTCATACCATCTCTATGTAATAGCTGAGAGAGGGACAGTATTTACTTGCTAGACCAGCATGTCTGGCCAAGTGAACAGAAGAATGCCAACTATCTTAACCAGATCTTTGTGATTTATTCCAGGGCATAATCCCACCCATCATATCCTGAGTATTCCCCATCAGCTAGACAATCTCCTGCAGGTTTCTCTCTGGGTCTAACTCAACCACTAATAGCCTACGAATGTTTCTAGAGCTCAAACCTTCAACTATCTAGTTAATACCTGTGCCTAAGACATTCCACCCCTTGTCAACTTGACACAAAAACATAGCACTTTTAAACAGTAACCTTCAATCCTTGCCCCACAGATGTTAAAAGTTATTTTAATTTAAAATGTTCTCTCATTAAAACTTCAGTTCCAACATTTTAAAAATTCAAAGTTTTTTAACCTTAAGAGCATATCAAATTAAAATAAATTAAATACTTTAAAATAGATAAAATATTAAAACGGATGTATTTTGACATAATAAGAAAACATTTAAATTAAGATCCATCTTTTGTTGCTCATCACATATCAAGGTGGCTAAAGATTCTAGGCATTCCCAGTCCCTGTTTTCAGCTCAAGGCTGTCAAAACAGTTCCTCTGAACCAGGCTGAATTTCCACTCACAGCTGTCCTGAGCATATATCTCATGATTTTAGCATCTCCAACTCTGGGTTCGCCTCTGCAGCTATAAGCTCCACCGTGTCTTTCAGGACTCTATGCCTGCCACTTGGTGCCAAGCTTTTGCTGCTCTTCATGAACGCTGTAATCATACACCAAAACCAGTACCACTTGGGGGACGCTGCCATATTCTCAATCAAGTTTGAAATCAAACATGATTCACTGGAGCCACAGCTGTACCAAGTTTTGTGCGCTGATACTGGAAAAGACTTGTTGAGGTAGCCAAACGTGCAAAAGGCAAGAAACATCTTTAACATGGGCTTTTGGCCCCTGAAAGAATCTGTGTTTTCAGGGCTGGAGAGGTGGCTCAGGGGTTAAGCCTTTGCCTTGCAGGTGGAAGGTCCTGAGTTTAGATCCTACACCCCACATACAGATGCCAGGTGGAAGTGGGGGCGGCCTGTGTTTCTGGTCCTGGTAGGGTGGAGCCTGTGAATCCCGGGGCAGAGTAAACAAGAAGGAGGTGGAGGCAGTCCATGGTGGGTTCCGAATTCATCCATGGTTCTACACACACACACACGCGCACACACACACACATAACAGACACACACACACGCACAATATAATAAATAATAATAAAAAAATTAAAAGAATCTGAGTTTTCAAAGCACAAACTCACTATATGGTGGTTTTCACATCTTCCATCATCCCAGTGTAAGTCACTAGGAGTTCCTTCACTGATACTCATTTCTGTAACAGCAGCAGATATTCCATTGTGTTCAAATTCAGCTTTAACAAAGTCCTCATTCCCCTCATCAGAAACTGGGCCCAAAACAATGTATTACTCTCTCAGCATCACTGTTTTCCAAATGGCCCACCAAGCTCGGAAGAACAGTTTTTGTAATCTACAAAGTGAAAATCTTCAAGCACTTCCAACTCTGTCCAGCAAAACTATTCAAAAACCCACAAAGTCCACATGGATTTAACAGCAATAAAACCACTTCCTGGGTATCAAATTCTGTTGCAGTTTGCCTGCATGGTTGCTGATAAATGACCATCAAACAGCTTAAAGGAACAAGGGTTTTTTCCTGTCTTATGATTCCTGGTTACAGTTCTTATTCCAGCTTCACAGAACAGCATGCACCAACACCAAGGACACTGGCCATACCATCTCTGTGTAATAGCTGAGAATGAGAGACAATCTTTACTTATCAGACTAACAGGTTTGGCCAAGTATACAGAAGGATGTCATCACTCTCAAACAGCTCTCCATGATTTATTCCAGGGCCTAATGCCATCCATCATAGGCTGGGCCTTCCACATCAGCTAGCCCATCTCCTGAAGCCTTACTCTGGGCCAAACTCAACCACTATTTTTTTAAAAAGTGGCCAGAGCTCAAATCTTTAACTGTGCCTAACTATGACACTCATAGTAGTCATAGAGTGCCCACAGCTCACACTGATATTAGAGGGCTCAGAGTGGTCATAGTTCAGAGTAATCATAGAAAGCTTAAAGTGGTCATGGAGAAGTCACAATCAGAGTTTCAACGTGGTCATAGACAACTCATAGTGTTCATAGTGAGCTCAGAGTGGTCATAGTGAGCTCACAGTAATCATAGTTCCCAGTGCTCATAGAGAGCTCACAGTGGTCATTGAGTGCACAAAGTAGTCATCTAGAGCTCTAGCTGAGAGTGTTCATAGACAACTCACTGTGGTTATGAATATCTCACAATGGTCATAGATAGTTCACCATTGTCATAGCTAATAGTGGTCATAGAGAGCTCATAATGGCAATAGAGAGCTCACAGTGGTCATAACTCAGTGGTCATAGAGAGGTAATAATGTACATAGTGTGCTCAGAGTGGTCATAGCTCATAATGGTCATAGAGAGCTAACAATGGCCATAGAGAGCGCACAGTGGTCACAGAGAGTTCACAGTTATCATGGCTTATACTTGTCATAGAGCACTCATAGGGGTCACAGAGAACTCATAGGGTCACAGAGAGCTCATAGTGGTCATAGAGAGCTCAAAGTAGCCCTGGAGATCTCACAGTTGTCATAGAGAGCTCAAAGGGAGGTAGGTCATAGTGGCCATTAATCACTGTGGTCACAGACAGCTCATAGTGGTCATGGTTCATACGACCATAGCAAGTTTAAAATGGCCATAGAAAGTTTATGGTGGTCATGGATATCTCACAGTGGTCGTCAAGTGTAGGAGAAATGGACTAGGTTGGCCTATATTGTCTGTATGGGCCACATGCACGAATGCAACTTCCCCAAGCTAGAATCTGCTGCAGTGCCTGGTGCTGACATCAAAACGCCTGATTGAGAGGACCAACTTGGACAGGACAAAACAGCAAAAGGTCCCACTGGAACTTATAGAATGTTGGGTAGGATATATAAGTATCCCGATATTTGCAATAAACAAGTCTGTAAACCTGAGAGCCTGTTTTGCAACTTGCCCTACTCTGGGAGTTTGTGACATTGAATTCGTGACTACTTATCACTGCCCCAAAAGGTCTATGTGGGTCCCCATGCGTCCCCGTGGGTCCCTGAGACTACTATATCTAGTGCCCCAATGTGGGGCTTCCATGGCAGCCCTTTCCTCCTCCACAGCATATGGCCGTGGCCTAAGAACAACAGACGTTCCCCACTAAGCACAAGATATTTGTGTCCCATACATTCCTTGTCTCATCTGTTCCTCTTTTGGTCTCATCTCATCTCTCATTTCTTTAGAAAAATGGGCAACCTCCCTCACACTTTAAGAAGCCCCAAATATGTGTCTTAAAATCTCTCCTAGAGACTAGAGACCTCAAGGTTAAGACTGCTGGCCTAGAAGAATTTTGGGATGAGGCTGTGGTTTTAGCAACTTGGATCTCCCTAGAAAATATGTGGGAACCCAACCTATGGATAAGGGTGCTTTTCCTTGCTAGAAAAAAAAGAGAAAATTAGGCAAACACATTCATCTATTAAATATAAAGTTTCTTAAATAGCAATTTATTTTTGGTACTAAATTTTAAATTTAATCTGCTTTTAATGTTTTTCATAATTAAGCTAAGCTGCTGAACTTAACTAATTTGAGATCTTATTTAAATGGTAAGGTTTTCCTAAACGTTAACCTGCCTTTGATAAGGTTTCAAGAGTAATTTTCAGACAATTGTCGGTAACTTGTACACTGCCAGTTGCCAGTAAATTGCATATTGTTCTTATGTTTGTATGTTTATATGTTCTGTGTTTAATTGTGTGTCTTGTGCTTCAACATAAAAAAAATCTGTGTCTACTCCAATTTTTTTCATCTCTGTTGTGCGCTAATATAAAAATTTTGGCATGCCATTTTTAAATACATGTATGCATACTTTAAAATAGCAAGTAATTTTAATGACTTCTAAGACCTTAGTTTCATATGTTTCATAACAATTTTTTGAAAGATTATAAGTTTTTCTTTCATGAAAGATTATCTCACTTGATGATGATGTTTAATAGGACTACAAGTGAAAATGTCATTGTGTTCTTAAAAGTTTTTCCATATATTCCCAAAATAACAAAGCCACTATGATATTGCTTAATTGAACTTGCTCATTCCTCAGACTTCTTTTATAGAATTTTATCCCATCAGGAAAATATAACTGTCCTCTAAAAAACTCATTGGAATTTTTTTCCTTCTGGTATGTATGAGCTCCCTTTCTTGGGGATAAATCTCCTTTCTAATTCCATGCTCCCATGTGTACTCCTACTAAGGTGGAACAGGAATTTTAACCCTCCACCTTAGCCAGACCCCATTCCATTGAAACAAAACACGATCAATGTAATCTGGACTCAGAATAGTCTGTTTTCAGGGATTCTAAGTACATATGGGACAACTCAGATTCACTTTTCCTTTTTCCTTGCAAGAGTTTGGCCTAAATTACTTAAGGAGTTCCTCTGAGGATTCAAATTAATTTATTTTTCAAACAGAAAGGAAGGAAAGAAAAAGAAAAAAAAGGAAATCATAAACTTGACATCTACCTAAGGGGATAGATAGAATAATAGCAGGCACACCCAAGCAGACAACCTTGACATTTCCTTGCAGACAGGGAAAGAAAACAACAAAAAAAATCATATGTTTCAGAAAATGGTGGAATCAGATAACATGTAGCAGAAAGCTTGTGGCTTAGAGGCCCAAGAAAGACAGTTTGTGCTGTAGAGTTAAAGCCAGAGACATATGTCAGCAGAAAGTTTAGTAAAGTTTTGCTCTTGTCATAAAAGCTTGTTGAAGTTAAGCTTAGTGTTTGGCAGAGGAAAATGGGAATGCAAACTTAAAAGAGTTAAACCATGAAGAAGCAGAGAACAAAATGTCTGCTGTTAAACAGACTAGCTCCACTGACAAATCAAAGCTGGTTTTTCATTTAGATCAGAGGAGTGGTCCTAAAATAATGGTCAGAGATATGTAGAACATTCCATGTGAGAAACAAATGTCCCCTGCATATGTTCTTTTACATTTGCTTGATCCCAAAAAGACCTGTGTCAGTTTGCTTTAAGAATACAGAGAGAAGCAAACTAATTTAGATTGTTCTGCCCCAAGATTCAGACTGTTTATATATTTTTTGGACAGACCTTAGAATGCAACCTTGGAGATTTATAGCTACTAGGGGAGAAAGGTCTCCAATATGTAAATTACTTACTTATAGCTCTTGGCTTTTACACGGAAGGTAGTGCCTATTTCAGGCAAGATAACAGGTAGATTTTTTTAGGCTTAATTTATCTATTGTCCCTTTTAGATGGACCTAAAAGTAGTAAAGTCATTCATCAAAGACTCTAGACCATCTCAGCACTTCATAGATGAGGATCATTGAATGATCACACTTCCTTTGCCCCAACTCAACAGGCAGTAGCCAAAGTGGTCATTCCCCCTCATCCCTTGAGCAGTAGTCTGGGTCTTCATAAGGTTAGGGGTACAATAGATAGGTCTACAACAGTAGTTGCAGGGAGAGTCTCTAAGATCTTTGACATTCTTGAAGGTCATCCCCCAGAGCTGGAATCACCCTGAAGAAACACTTCTGCTGAGGAACTGACTAACCAATAGTCCCAAAGATAAGATAGCCAACTGTCCCATGAAGGGATTATGGAGATGAGCTCTCCATATCCAATAAATATCTTGGTCTCTAGTCCCACCTAGGCCTAAGAGCAACTGGGTTGGACCCAATGGGAGTTAACTAACCAAAAAAAAAAGTTTCCCTGGGCTTGCCTCGGTGTACAAATATACCTGGCCCTGGCAGCCATTTTTGGCGCCCTAACCCCTCATGTCCCTCTAGTGCTATGAGTCCATTTTTATTTCCATGGCTGTTTCTCATGGATTCCACGAGAAACTGTTTCTCATGGATCCCACTAGCTACTTGATTCTTATAAGTTAGTTAATAATTGTTTGAGGTAGTTCAAAAATACTTAAAAGACAAGTTTTTGAAGATAACCTATAGAAAGTGGGAACTTTCTTGAGACACAAGTTAGAAGGTTAAAAATATTAATGGACAAGTAAGGGCTCTATACAACAACAATACAGTTCATGGATTTGGGAGGTTCTACTCAATATTGGTAATTGCAGAGATTTTATTTTTTTAAAGATTGCTTATCTAAACAGACATACAGATATTCTCCTATGACCATATGCTGCTTGTTTATTCCATATTTAATAATGTCCTGGTCTATACAATATTTAAAAATCTTTTACTAAATTGTATTATAATTATTCTATATATTTGGTTCTAAAAGATTTTAAAGTACTTCAGTTATCGGAAATTTATAAATTATTTATAATGTTCACTTCAAAATGAGATTTAAGGCTGTTTATCTTAAATCAAAAGTTTTCATTTTTATTTATAGTATGAGGTTCATGTATTTTAAAGATACAAATTTTGTGGTTGCTTAATGCTAAAGTAGATAAGTAAATTGAGAGTTACAAAATTGTAGATTTTAAAATATACATTTATAAACGATTATATATAAATGTATATTGTCTACACAATTGCCAAATCAGACTCAACTCTAAATTCGTTTATTCATTTTTTATTACTATTTCTGCTCATACATACTTAACAGGTACACCGATCCCCTTCCTCCCTCCATCTCCCCCTAACTTCCCTGCTCCCCGCTCCCCTAGCCCTTCCCTCACCATCCCCCAGTGACTCCCCCCCCAATCCTCAGATCATCCTTTAATGTGCATGCCAAACTCTCCTCTGGATCCTCCTCTCCGATGAGGTATAAGGACCCAGTGGCATTTCCAGAACCCTTCCCTGTGTTCTCCTTAATCTTAGGAACATTACTGTGACTGTCAGTCCCTAGCCTCCAAGGATCCTAGTGCCTTTAGTTCATGCTAGACTTTGTGGGGTCAATAATGTGTTGGACATAACACAGGTCATGCAAAGACCTATTATGATTGCTTCGGCCCTAACTTGTGTGGAATATCTCGCATATCATTGCTCCTCCCATCCTTGTGCTCTTACAATCTTACCGTCCCCTCTTCCGCAAATTTCCCTGAGCTTCAGGATGGGGAGAGATTAGGCTGGCCCAGTTCCAGGTGATTGATATAGAGTCTCTGATGTTCCGAATTATTGTTTGCTGATATTTTTTTGCTGCTTCTGCAATGCTATTGGCTCCATCTTGATGGGTATTGAATGTCACCCCCCTGGCCAGAGATTAAAAACCTGTTAAACTAGAGTCTCATTAGAAGAGTATATTCCAAGGTAGATGGAATAAAAGTAGGAGAACAGAGTGAGGGAGGGGTCAATCACCTATTTGCAAAGTGGTTACTTTCTACCTGGCAGCCTATATGCTCTCCCCTTCTGGTGAGATCATACATACCCCATCAGTTGCAGATGATCAGGAAGAAAAGTCTGTGACCTTAACCAGAACTTACTTGCAGTCATTGATGATGGCCTATTTTCTCTGCTGTAACATGGTCCCCTCTCTCCTTTTTCCTGGTGGGGCCCTCCTTCCCCACCCCTCTTGTTTATAATCTTTACAATTACTGTAGATATTACAGAGATTTGTCTTTGAGTGTCTCTAAGTGGGCTTGGTACTTGGATCCACCTATTAGGGAGTACATACGGTGCTTAATTTTCCATGTGTAGGATACTTCACTCAATATAATTGTTTCTAATTCCATCCATTTCCCAGCAAATTGCATTAATTCATCATCTTTGATGGCTGAGTAGTATTCCATTGTATAAATGTACCACATTTTCCTTATCCACTCTTAATTTGCTCTAAAGATGAGGTCTACTGTTATCGCTGCCTTTAAAAGACATTTCTTCAGGGGGTACTTAATGTAAAAAAAGCAGGGAAACATCAAGTAAAAAAAGATTAGAAGGAAATAAATATGTTACTTACAAACATAAAGTATATAAGAAGATTTGTGAGAAGGCTTATGTACAGTAGGTTTGTGAGTTGGTTATTTAAAAGAATGTTAAAGTAGGTTGTGAAGGTTTGTGGAATGTTAGGTTTATGAGAAGACTGAAAATTAGAGATGATGGTTAAAGGAAATATTATGTAATATGCTTCTTCCATGCTGTATAAGAAAAGACATCAAGCCTCAGAAATTAGAAATTAAAAATTAAGCTTTGTATATTCAAGTTTTTTTAATTGTCTCAATCTTAATTAAAAAAAGATTTGGTTACTCATTAAATCCTAATTCCTAAAGGGCATAACTAGTTAAGATCTTATAGAGTCTAACTATTATAATTATATTATAAGGGCCATATACTTTAAAGACAAAAATTTTGGTAATCGGCCTGAGAATCTACAAAATTTTAAATTTCAATATAAACCAATCAACTTATAATATTTTCTCCATCGTGGCCCCTATACATCTTAGGTAAGACCCCCGAAAGATCTTTGTAACACCATCCTTCAACTATATTTAAGACTTCCTCAGTTACTTGCCATTTATATCTTTCTTCTATTTTATACACTTTAATGGTTTTACAATGATAGAATGACTTTGACATAGACCAGACCCAGGGCTCCGCTGGAGTTTTGGATGTCTTTGTGATTCTACATCAGCAGGCTCACCCCTGCGGATTCCCAAATGTTTATTCTGCCCAGTGGTAAATCACAGACAGTCTCCCTGACAAGATGACAATCTTGGGTGCCTACCTGCTTGCTGATCTTTCCCTGATTTGTAAGGTTTCCAATGAATCAGGACCTAACTCCCCTTATTTTGAACAGGTTCCGTGCCAATGGGCCATGCAGTTCCAAACCCAATATTATTGGTACCATCTCCTTAAGACAGAATTGGAGCCTGTCGTTTTTCTGAATTGGCACTCTCGATATGATGATCTGACAAAAGAATAAGCCTGCCTTAGCCTTCAGTATGGTCTTAACATCACATTGGATATGCTCATGGATTATGGACGATATATTGATCGCATATCACAATCCACCACAGGCTTGGCTACATATTTTCAATAGGTATCTGACCTGTCCTTCAAGACCCTAGAGGCCTTCTCTTGCCTTATGTGACTCTAGATATGCCTCCATATGCTTAACAACTTATCGGGTCTCCAAGGCTCGTGAACAATGTTCTCAGTACATCAAGGGGCCTTGGTTTCAGGCCTTCCTTAATTACTCATTGACTTTGCACCAACAGATAGAACATGTTAACAGACACATGTGGTTCTCCTGCCTTGAAACTAGAATCTGGAACAATTTTAAAAGGTTGTTTGATCCCTCTTAGATTGTAACTTATGCTATCATAGGAGGAATTCTTTGATTAATTATATTGCTTAAGTGTTTCCTTCAGCACAACAGCGCTCCATGAACAAAACCACACTTCAGGCACTATGGCCATTGAACAGCCAAGCCATGACCCCCCAAGATACAGAGATTCATGAGGCCTTGATGTAATTTACTATCCACATATTCTGACATGTCTTCCAGAGGTGAAGTCTTTCAAGGGCCAGTAGTTAATGATGGGTAAGATTGACATGTCTTCCAGAGGTGAAGTCTTTCAAGGGCCAGTAGTTAATGATGGGTAAGATCCTGTGAGACAGGACAGGACGACTAAAGACAGGCACAGTCCATCATGCTGGATGCCCTCTGAGGCGGGGTGAAGAAGGTCAGAGCAAAGAACTTTGGCTCCAGCAGGCTGTCAAAATAAATAAAAAGGATAGATATGTAAGTAGAATGGACCAGGCAGGCCTGTATTTTCTGTATGGCCACATGCATGAATGCAACTTCCCCAAGCTAGAATCTGCTTCTGTGCCTGGTACTGACATCAAACCACATGACTGAGTAGACCAACCCAGACAGGCCAATGCAGCAAAAGCTCCCAACAGAACTTATGGAATGTTGGGTGGGGTATATAAGCAGCCTGATATTTACAATAAATGAGTCTGCAAGGTTGTGAGTCTGCTTTGCCACTTGCCTGACTCCAGGAGTCTGTGATATTGACTTCGTGCCTGCTTATCCCCACCCTCAAGGGTCTCTGTGGATCTCCATGTGTCCCCAAAACTGATACAATCAAGAGTTCACAGTGGTCCTGACTAATATTGGTCATAAAAAGCTCACAGTGGGGGCTGGAGAGGTGGCTCAGGGGTTAAGCCTCTGCCTTTCAGGTGGAAGGTCCTGAGTTCGGATCCTAGACCCCACGTATAGACACCAGGCAGAAGCGGGGGCGGCCTGTGTTTCCAGTCCTGGTAGGGCAGAGCCTGTGAATTCCGGGGCAGAGTAAACAAGGAGGAGGTGGATGCATCCATGGTTGTTCCCAAATTCGTCTGTGGTTCTACACACACATACATACATACACACACATACATACACACATGCATACACATATAATTGAATAAATAATAAATTAAAAAATTACTTTAAAAAAAAAGCTCACAGTGGTCATAGAGAGCTAATAATATGCATAGTGTTATTATAGTGGTCATACCTCACAGTGATCATGGAGAGCTTATAGTGCTCATAAAGAGCTCATATTGGACAATAAAAGGTAAAAGTGGTCATAGCTCATAGTTCTCATAGAGAGCTCACAGTGGTCATAATTCACACTGGTTCTAGAGAGATCATAGTGGTCCTAGAGAGCTCACAGTGCTCATAGCTCATGGTTCTCATACAGAGATCACAGTGTCAAAGCTCATATTGGTCTGAGAGACCTCACAGAGCATTAATAGAAAGCTCACAGTTGCTATGCCCCAATATGGATTGTAGCCATTATTGGTCACACAGAACTTAGTGATCATAGCTCATAGTGGTCCTAGAGAGTTCATAGCAGACATATAAAGCTCAAAGTGCTTATATAGCTCATAATGTTTTAAGACAGCTTACCGTGATCCTAAGTCATTTTGGACATAGATAGCTTACAGTGGTCAAAGGGAACTGTGATCATATCCCAAAGTGAATATAGAGAGCTCTCAGTGGTCACAGATTATAGAAGTAACAGAGAGCTCATAGTTATTCTAGATTGTTCACAGTCATCACAGTGAACTCATAATTGTCATAGATAGCTCACAGTTGTCATAGATAGCTCATAGGGAGATCATAGTGATCACAGATCACAGAGATCTCATAGTGGTCATAGTTCCTGGTGCTTTTAGAAATCTCTTGTGGTCATAGAAAGCTTACAGTGGTCCCAGAGAAGACACAGCCATCACAGAGAGCTTACACTGATTATATCTCATAGTGGTCACAAGGAGTGTATGATGGTCATAGAGATCAATGCACATTGATCATGGAGAAATCACAGTGGTCATGAAGAGCTCACAGTGCTCATGCTTGTACTTGACATAGGGAGATCATAGCAGTTATAGAACTCACAGTGGTCATTGTTCCTAGTGGTCATAGAGAGCTTACTGTGGTCATTGAGAGCTAATAATATTGACACTGTTATCACAGTGTTCATACCTCATAGTGGTCATAGAGACCTCAAAGTGGTCATCAAGCAACCACAGTGATCCTAGACAGCTCACAGTTTTCATACAGAGCTCAAAGTGGTATTAGAGAGGTCATAGTGCTTATATATCATGGGTCATAGGAAGCTCATAACAGCCATAGAAAGCTCACAGTGGTCATGTAGAAATCATAGTGATCATAGAGACCTCACAATGCCCATAGCTCATATTGGTTTTAAAAAGCTGACCATGATCATAGTCCAGAATAGTCATAAAGAGTTCAAAGTAGTCATGGGAGGTCAGTGTCATCAGAGACTTCAAAGTGGTCACAGAGAACTCATAGTGTTTACGGAGAACTCACATTCATTATAGTGAGATCACTATGGTCCTAGCTCACGGAGAAAACAGAGAACTCACTGTGGTCATAGAGTGTTCACAGTGGTCATTAAGAGTTCCCAGTTGTCATACAGAGCTCATAGTGGTCACAGTTCACAGTGGTCATAGACAGCTCACAGTGGTCACAGCTCATATTATTCATAGAGAGCTCATAATGGCCATAGTGAGTTCACAGTGATTTCAGAGAGTTCCCAATAGAAATAGAAAGCTCACAGTGGTCATAGAAATTTCATAATGGTAATAGTTCATAGCTGTCATAGCTCATCGTAGTCATAGAGATCTCACAGTGGTAATAGCTCATGATGGTTCTAGACAGACAATAAAGTTCATAGTGACTTCATAGTTGACATAGCTAATAGTTGTCATGGAGTGCTCACAGAGGTCATAGAATGCTCATAATAGTCATAGATTAATCACAGTGGAAATGGAGAACTCATAATTAAATTAAACAGCTCATAGTAGTCATAGAAAACTCTCAGTGATCATAGGTCATATGAGTGTTAGAGAAGTCACAATAGTCACTACTCATAGTGGTCAAAAAGAACTCAAATTGATCATTGTTAGGTCACAGTTATCAAAGATTTCACAGTAGTTATAGAGAAGTAACAGTGGTCATAGGACATAGTGGATATGCAGAGCTCATATTGGGTCAAAGAAAGCTCTTGGTGGTCATAGTTTATAGTGGTCATAGAGAGCTCACAGTCGTCATAGCTCATAGTCATCATAAAGAGCTCATAATGGTAATAGAGAACTCACAGTTGTCATACATCATGGTGTTCATGGAGATCTCACAGTAATCTTAGCTCAGATTGGTCATAGAGATCTAATAATGTTCATAGTGAGCTCACAATGGTCATAGATAATAGTGTTCACATAGACCTCACTGTGTTCATACAGAACTCATAGTGGTCATAGCTCATACTGGTCACAGACAAATCAGAGTCATAGAAAACTCATAGTTGTCATAAAGAGCTCAGAATGGTCATAGAGAGCTCGAAGTGCTCATAGCTCAAACTGGTCTTCAAATGTCTCAGTGGTCATAACTCATAGTGTTCATGCAGAACTCAAAGTAGTCATAGCGAGGTCACATCATCAGAGATATCAGAGTGGTCATAGAGAGCTCAGGAGTCATAGCTCACAGTAATCATAGAGTTCATTGTGGTCAAAGAGAGCTCATATTGGTCATAGAGATTTCACAGAAGTCATAGAGCGGTCATAGAGAGCTCATAGAGATCATAGCTTACAGGGGTCATAGAGAGCTCATAGTGGGAATTGAGAGCTTACAGAGGTCATAGCTACAGTGCTCATAGAGCATTCATAGTTTTCCTACCTCATAGTGGTCACAGACAGTTCATAGTGGCCATAGATAGCTGAGGGTGGTCATAGTTCATAGTGTTCATAATAAGTTCACAGTGGTCATAGTTCATACTTTTCATAGAAAGCTCCAAGTGGTCATAGCTTATATTCATTATTGATAGCTTAGAGTGGTCATAGCTCATTGTAGTCATAAAGATCTCACAGTGGTAGTAGTTAACTTACAGTGGTCATTTACAGCTTATAGTGGTCATAGAGAGCTCACAGTGATCATACAGAGCTTATCGTGTCACAGTTCACAGTGGTCATAGCTCATGTTGGTCTTAGGGAGCTGATAATGGCCATAATGAGCTTACAGTCATCACAGAGAGTTTACAATGGAAACAGAGAGCTCACAGTGGTCAAAGTTCTTAGTGGTCACAGAAAGCTCACAGGGGTCGTAGAGAGTTCATAGTGGTCATAGAGAGCTCATAGTGGTCATAAAGAGCTCACTGTGATCATAGCCTATATTTGTCACAGAGAGCTCAGAGTGGCTATAACTTGGTAGTCAAAGAGAGCTCAAAGTAGTCATAGAGAGCTCACAGTGGTTACAGAGAGATCAGAGTTGTCATAGAGAGTTCAGATTAATCATATATCACACTGCACAAGGAATGCTCACAGTGCTCATAGCTCAGAGTGGTCATAGAGTGCTCTCAGTGATTATAATGCACAGTGGTCATAGAGAGCTAATAATAGTTATAGTGAGCTCACAGTGGTCATAGATCATAGTGGTCATAGAGAGTTCACCATGGTCATAGACAGGTAACAGTTATCAAAGATTTCACAGTGGTCATAGAACGCTTATAGTGGACATAGAGAGCTCATAGTGATCATACCTCACAGTGGTCATAGAGAGCTCATACAGGTCATAGCCCACAGTAGTCATAGAGCTCACAGTGGTAATAGACAGCTTAGGAGACCATAGCTAACAGTATTCTAGAAAATTCATAATTATCCTAGCTCATAGTGGTCATAGAGTGCTCATATAGCCATAGTGAGCTCAGAGTGGTCATAGATCATAGTGGTCATAGAAAGCTCACAGTGATCATAGTTCATAGTTTTCATAGAGAGTTCACAATGATCATAGCTCATAGTGGTCATAGAGTGCTCATATGTCCATAGTGAGCTCAGAGTGGTCATAGATCATAGTGGTCATAGAAAGCTCACAGTGATCATAGTTCATAGTTTTCATAGAGTTCACAGTGATCATAGCTCATATTGGTCATAGATAGCTCAGAGTGATCATGTTCATCAAGGTCATATAGAGTATACAGTGCTTATAGATAGCTCATAGTGGTCATTCTGAGCTCACAGTGGTATAGACAGTTCATGGCGGTCATAAAGAGCTTATAGTGGTCACAGTCACAGTGGTCATAGCTCATATTTGTCACAGAGAGCTGATAATGGCTATAATGAGCTCACAATGATCACAGAGAGCTCACAATGGAAATAGCTCGCAGTGGTCAAAGCTCATAGTGGTCATAAAAGGCTCATAGTGGCCATACCTGGCAAGGGTCACAGAGTGCTCATGGTGATCATACCTCATAGTGGCCATAGAGAGCTCATAGTGATCATAGTGAGATCATAGTGGTCATAGGTCATATTTGTTATAGATTGGTCAGAGTGATCACAGCTCATAATAGCCAAAGAGAACTCAAAGGTTCATGGAGAGCTCACAGTGGTCATAAAGAAATCAGAGTAGTCACAGAGAGCTCAGAGTGGTCATATCTTACACTGGGCATGGAATGCTCACAGTGGTCATAGAGAGCAAGCAGTACTCATTAAGAGCTCACAATTATCATAGAGAGCTCACAGTGGTCACAGAGATCTCATAGTAGTTTTGGAGAGCTCACAGTGGTCATTGCCCATAGTGGTCATAGAGAGTTCATAATTGTCAGAGTGGTCATAGCCCATAGTACTCATTGGTTGTAGATAACTTAAAGTGGTGATAAATATTTCATAGTGACATAGAGAGCTCAGACTGGTCATAGAGAGATCACAATCCTCATGGAGATCTCACAGTGGTCATAGCTCACATTGGTCATAGAGAGCTTGCAGTAGTCACAGAGTGTTCACAGTGGTCACAGCTCAAATGGTCATAGAGAGCTGACAGTGGTCATAGCTCAAAGAGGCCACAGAGAACTAACAGTTGTCATAGTTCACAGTGATCACAGAGAGCTCACAGTGGCCATAACACACAGTGGGCTTATAGTGGACATAGCCCATATAGATCATAGAGAACTCACTATTGTCATAGCTCATAGTGGTCAAACAGACATCATAGTAGTCATAGAGAAGTCAGAATGGTCAAGTTGAGCTGACAGTAGGCATACACAGTTCACATTCGTCATACATAATTCAGAGTTGTTGAAAAGAGCACATCGAGGTCACAAAAAGCTCATAATACCCATACTGCACTGTGGTAATAGAAAGCTCACAGTTGTAATAGCTCCTAATGGCCACAAAGAGCTCACAGTGGTCATAGCTTAGAGTGATCATACAGAGCTCATAGTGGTCATAGAGAACATACAGTGATCACAGCTCATAATGGAGATAGAGTGCTCACATTAGTAATAGATCACATTGGTCATGGAGAGCTCATAATGGATATTGAGAACTTCCAGAGTTCATAACTCATAATGATCATAAAGAGCTCACGGTGGACATGGTTCCTACTGAACATAGAGAATTCAGAGTGGTCATAGGGTGCTCACGGAGGTCATAGAGAGCGCATAGTGGACAATGAGAGGTAACAGTGGTCATCGCTCTCAGTGGTCATCGAGAGGTCACAATGGTCATGAGTCATAAATCTAATAGATGTCTCACAGTCATCATAAGTCATTATAGTCATAGAGAGCTCACAGTGTTCATTATTCATATTTTTCATAGGGAGCTACAGTGGTCATAGAGAGCTTACAGTGGTAACAGAGAGCTCAAAGTACCCATAGAGAGATCACAGTGTTTTTAGCTCATAGTCATCATGGAGAGTCCACAGCGTTAAAAATTATAGTGGTCACAGAGAGATCACAGTGGTCAAACTCATAGATATCATTGAGAACTTATAGTGGTCATAGAGAGCTCACAGTTGTCATTGATTGCTCACAGTGTTCATCATTCACAATTATCATACAGAACTCATAATGGACAATGAGAAGTAACAGGGGTTATAGCTCATAGTGCTCATAGAGAGCTCACAGTTTTCATAACTCACAGTTGTCATAGAGAACTCATAATGGAAAATGAGATCTAACGTTGGTAATAGCTCAGGGTCATAGAGAACTCACATTGGCCATAGCTCATAGAGGTTATAGAGAGCTCAAAATGGTCATAGACAACTCACAGTGGTCATAAATTATAGTCATCATGAGCGCTCACAGTGATCATAGATAGATCACAGTGGTCATAGCTCATAATGGTCATAGATAGCACATAATGGACCTAGAGATCTCACAGTGGTCAAAGATCATAGTGGTAATAAGGGGCTCACAGTGGTCATACTTCATGGTAGACATAGAGAGCTCACAGTGGTCATAGACCGTATGGGTCATAAAAAGCTCACAGTGGTCATAGAGAGCTCCCAATGGTCATTCTGAACTAAAAGATGTCATAGAGAGGTCACACACTTCATAGAGACCTCACAGTTATAGAGAACTCACAATTTTCGTAGCTCACAGAGGTCATAGTTAGGTCATAGAGGCTATAGCTCAAAGTAGTCATAGAGAGCTCAGAGTGGCCATAGAGAGATCACAGTGGTCATAGTTCATAGTGTTCATAGAGAGATCACAGTATTCATAGCTTACAGTTGTCATAGAGAGCTCAGAGTGGTCATAGCTCATAGTGGTCATAGAGAGCTCACAATGTTTATGGAGAATTCAATATGGTGATAGAGATCTCAAAGTGGTCATACAGAGGTCACCATGGTCACTGCTCACAGTTGTCATTGAGAGATCAGTTGTCACAATTTATAATAATAATAGATACGTCACATTGGTCATAGCTCATAGTGATCATAGCATCAAGCTCAGAGTGTTCATAGGTCATACTTTTCATAGAGAGCTTAGTGATTATAGAGTGATTATACTGGTCACTGAGAGCTCAAAGTGATCATAGAGAAGTCACAGTGGTTACAGCTCAAGTGGGCATAGAAATCCCATAGTGCTAATAAGTCATATTTTTGATAGAGAATTACAGTGGTCATAGACAGCTCATAATGGTCATATGGATCTCACAGTGGTCATAGATCATAGTGGTCTTATAGAGCATACAGTGGTCAAAGAGAGCTCACAGTGATCCTAGCTGATAGTGATCATAGAGAGTTCACAGTTGCCATAGCTTATAGGGGTCATAAGAAGGTCACAGTACTCATAGAGATCCATGGTCCATAATGGTCATAGAGTGGTCCAAGTGGTAATAGCTCTCAGTGGTCATGGGTGCTCATAAAGGACATAGAAAGCCCACAGTGGTCATAGCTCATACTGGTCATAAAGAGCTCATAGTGGTTAAAGCTCATAATAGTCATAGAGATATCACAACGTTCACAGATTACAGTGCTCATAGATAGCTCACTGTGGTTATAGAGAGCTTACACTGTTAATAGAGGGCTCAAAATGGTCACAGGGAGGTCAGTTGTCATAGGGAACTCTCAAATACAACTGTAAGCCCTCTATGACCACTGTGAGATCTCTATGGCTCTTGAGCTCTATATGACAGCTATGAGCTATGATCACAGTGAGCTCTCTATGACAACTATGAACTATGATCACTATGAGCTTGCTATAAGCTATGACTACTCTGAGCTCTTTTTGTCCCTTATGACCTCACTGTGACCACTATGAATGTTGCAGTCAGTCTGCATGGTTGCTGATGAGCCATCAAATGGTTTAAGGGAACAAGGTGTTTATTCTCTTATGATTTCTGGTTACAGTTCTTAATCCAGCTTAACGGGAGAGCATGCACCAACACCAGGGCTGAGAGAACTAGCCACACTATCACTGAATAATGGCTAAAAGATAGACAATACTTACTTGTCAGACCAGCATGTCTGGCCAAGTGAACAGAAGGATGCCAACTCTCTCAACCAGATCTCTGTGATTTATCCAGGGCCTAATCCAACCCACCATGGGCTGGACTTTCCCCATCAGCTAGACAATCTCCTTCAGGTTTGCCCTGGGCTTAACTCAACCATCAACTCTCTACAACTGTGCCAAGAGCTCAAACCCTCAACAATCAAGTTGACACCTGTGCTTAACTATGACACACCATCCCTTCTCAACTTGACACAAAAACAATAGCACCTTTAAACTGTAACCTTTCCTTGTCCCCACAGATGATAAAAGTTCTTTAAAAAATATATTTCATGGACAAATTTAAAATGTTCTCTCATTAAAGTTCAGTTCTAACATTTTAAAAGTTCAAAGTTCTTAATCTTCTTAAATTAGAAATAAGTTAAATACTTTAAAACAGAAAAAATATTGGCCTGGAGAGGTGGCTCAGGGGTTAAGCCTCTGCCTTACAGGCAGAAGGTCCTGAGTTCGGATCCCAGATCCCACTTATAGATGTCAGGCGGAAACGGGGGCGGCCTGTGCTTCTGGTCCTGGTAGGGCGGAGCCTGTGAATCCCGAGGCAGAAGGAGGTGGAGGCGTCCATGGTGGTTCCCGATTCTTCCGTAGTTCTACACACACACAAACACACAAGCGCATGCACATACATACACACACATGCATAACTGAATAAATAATAATAAAAAATTTAAAATAAAAGATAAAATATTAAAACAGAAAGATTTTAAACAATAAGAAAACATTAAAAAGGTCAAAGTCCAGAAAAAAAATGCATTCTTTACTTCAATATCCATGTTCTGTTGCTCATCACATAGTCAAGGTGGCTCAAAGATTTTAGGTATTTCCAGTTCCTGTTTGCAGCTTAAAGTTGTAAAAGCAGAGTTCCTCTGAACCAGGCTGAATCTCTCCATGCAGTCATCCTCAGTAGCAGTCCCACAGTTCTGGCATTGCAAACACAACTCTGGATTCTCCTCTGCAACTTTAAGCTTCACAATCTCTTGCAGGAACTCTATGCCTGCCACCTGATGCCAAGCTTTTGCTGTTCTCCATGAACCCCTTGGTAGTATGCCCAAACCAGTCTCACCTGAGAGATGTTGCCTGATTCTGACTCAAGGTTGAAACATAGCTTAGTCCACTGGAGCTACAGCTGTACCAATTTTAACAAGCTGACGCTGGAAAATCCTCTTTTCTAGGCAGCCAAACATCCAAAGGGCAAGAAATGGCTTTAACTTAGGCTTTTGGCCCCTGAAGGAATTTGAGTTTTCAAACCATGAACTTGCCATAAGGTGGTTTCACATCTTCCACTATTCCAGTGCAAGTCAGTAGATTTTCCTTCACTGATACTCATTTCTCCAACAGCAGCAGATATTATGCTGCCTACCCTTTGCACATCTAAACCTTCAAGGCTGCAAACACAACTCTCCTTTGTCAAGCAAACCAGTCCATCGTCTTTAAATTCAGCTTTACCAAAGTTCTTGTTCCCATCATCACAAATTGGGCCCACAAAAGTGAGTTATAACAACTGTGAGCTCTCTATGACCACTGTGAGCTATGACAACTATGAGCTCAAAATGACCTCTGTGAGCTATAAGAACTATGCACTCTCTATGACAACTGTGAGCACTCTATGACCACTGTGAATAGTCTATGATGACTGTGAGCATGACCACTGTGTGATCTCTATGACCACTATGAGCTATAACCATTGTGATTTCCAATTATCCATTCTGAGCTCTCTATGACCACTGTGAGCTGTGACCAATGTGAGCATTCTATGACCACTCTGAGCTGTCTGTGACCACTATGAGCTCTGTATGACCACAATGAACTCTCTATTACCACTTTGAACTCTGTATGACCACTGTAGGCTCTCTATAAGAAGTATGACCTATGAGCACTGTGACCTATCTAAGACTATTATGAGATATGATGACTCTTAGTTCTTCATGCCCACTATGAGCTTTGAGCATTGTGATCTCTGTATGTCAATTATGAGCTCTTTATGTCCAGTGTGAGTGTTTACCACTCTGAGCTCTCTATGAACACTATTAGTTCTTTATGACCCCTGTGAACTATGATCACTGTGAGTGCTCTCTGACCACTATGAGTTATGACCACTGTGAACACTCTATGACCTCGGTGAGCTATGACCAATGTATGATGTCTAGGACCACTAAGAGCTATAACCACTTTGAGCTCTATTATGTCTATTATGAGCTCCCTATGACAACTGCCATCTTTAATCACTGTGAGCGCTCTATGACCACTATGATCTATGACCATTGTGAGACCCCTATGACCAGTATATGCTCTCTATGACCACTGTGAGTTCTTTATGATCACTATGAGCTTTTAGCAAGGTGATCTCTCTATGTCCTTTATGAGCTCTCTATGGTCATCTTTGATCTATGACCACTGTGAGCTCTCTATGACCCCTGTGAGCTATGAACATTGTGACCTCTTTATGGCCAGTATGAGCTATGACACTGTGATCTCTTTATAATGACTTTGAGCTAAGACCTGTATGGGTTCTAAATGACCTCTATGAGCTATGAGAACTATATGCTCTCTATGACAACTGGGAGCTCTTTATATCCACTGTGAGCTCTGTTTGAACACTGTAAGCTTGCCCACTGTGTGACGTCTATGACAACTATGAGCTATGACTTCTGTGAGCTATTATTGTCCATTATGATCACTCTATGTCCACTGTGGGCTGTCTATGACCATCATGATTTATAACCACTGAAAGCTCTTTATGATCATTATAATTTCTCTATTATTACTATGAGCTATAATCATTGTGAGTTCTCTATAATCATTACGATCTATGAACACTTTGAGTAAAGACTACTGTAAGCTCTCTATGAAAACTATAATCTATGGCCACTGTGAGCTATCTTTTTCACTATGAGCTCTTTATGGCCACTGTGAGCTCTGTTTGACAACTCTGAGCTATGACCACTGTGAGCTCTTTATGAGCACTATAAGCTATGATCACTATGAGCTGTCTATGTCCACTATAAGCTATGTCCACTGTGAACTCTCTATGTCCACTATGAGCTCTGTATAACCACTGTGAGCTATGACGACTGTTATCTATCTATGACCACTTTGAGCTCACTGTTACCACTGTGTGTTCTCTACAACAATTGAAATTCTCTAGGAGCAAAAGGTCATATGTCCAGTGTGAGCACTCTATGATGACTGTGAGCTATGACTGCTGTGAGCTCTCTGTGATGATTACAAGCTATGACCAATGTGAGCTCTCTCTGAATACTGTAAATACACTTATGACCACTATGAGCTATAACAAGTGTGAGCTCTCTATAACCATTATGAGCTATGACCAATGAATGATGTCTATGAACACTATGAGCTATGACCAATGAATGATGTCTATGAACACTATGAGCTCTGTATGACCACTATGAGCTATGAACACTGTGAGCTCTCTTTGATCATTATGGGCTATGATGTCTGTGAGCTCTGTATGTCCACTCTGAGCTATGTACAGTGTGAGCTCTATACATTCTCTATGAGGTGTGGCCATAGTGAGCTTAATGCCACCATGATCTGTCTATGTCAATTACAAGCTATGACCACTAAGAATTCTCTAAGGCTTCTGTGTGGTATGACCACTATGAGCTCTCTATGAAAACTGTGAGCCCTATATATCCACTGTGAGCTCTCTATGAGAGCTATGATCTATGACCACTGTGAGCTTTCTGCAGCCACTATGATCTATGACCACTGTGAATTCCTCATGACCACTGTGAGCTTTTAGCATTGTGAGCACTCTATGTCCATTATGAGTTCTGTGTGATCACTATGATCTATGATCACAGTAATCTCTCTAACACAACTATGAGCTATGATGATTTTGAACCCTCTATGATAATTATGAGTTATTTATGACCACTAAAAGCTATGACCACTCTGAGCTTTCTGTGACCACTATGAGCTACGAATATTGTGAGCTCTCTATGAAAATTATGAGTTATGACCATTGTGTGGTCTCTTTTAGCACTGTGAGCTCTCTATGAGTATTATGATCTATAACCACTATAAGATCTCTGTGACTGCTATGAGCTCTTTATGACTACTGTGAGCTCTGTATTACCAACATGAGCTCTCTATGACCATTATGAGCTCTGTTTGACAATGATCTATCACTCCTGTGAGCTCTTTATGACCACTATGAGCTATAACAACTGTAAGCTCTCTATGCTATGAGCTATGTCCACTGTGAGCTGTGTCCACTATGATCTATAATCAGTATGAGCTATGACCATTATGAGTCTCTAATACCTCTGTGATCTATGAAGACTATGCACTCGCTTTGACAACTGTAATCTCTTTATGACCACTGTGACCCCTCTATGACAAATTTGAACTCTCCATCACCATTGTGACCTCTCTGTGACCACCATGACTTCTTTATGAACACTATGAACTATAGGCACAGTGAAATCTCTATGACCATTTTCACCCCTTTATGACCACTGTTAGCTCTCTATCATGAATCTGAGCTCTCTATGACCATTATGAGCTATGACTACTGTGAGCTCTTTATGACCACTTTGAGCTCTCTGTGACAACTGTGAGCTCTTTATGACCACAGTGAAAAATCTATGACAACTGTGAGCTCTGTATTTCCACAATGAGCTTTCTCATGATTGTCAGCTCCCTTGAACACTGTCAGCTATGATTGAGGTCCCTGAGCTCTCTAGGACCATGGTTAGATTTGATGACTGTCAACTCTCTATAATGATTCTGAGCTCTTTATGACTACTATGATATATGAGCACTGTGAGGAATCTATCACCATTATTATCTATGAGCACTGTGAACTTTGTGACGATTATGTGTTCTGTATTACCACAGTTAGCTATGAACACTCTGAGTTTGCTATGACCAACATGATTTTGATCACTATGAGCTATGACCACTATAATCTCCCTATGAGCTCTGAGCTCCTATGAGCTCCGAGCTCTCTATGACCGCTGTGAGCTATGACCACTATTATCTCTCTAACCTTGGTGAACTATGACCACTGAGTTCTCTAAAGCAAATGTGAGATCTCTCTGACCACTGAGATCTCTCTCTGAACAATTTGAGCTCTTTGTGATGACTGTAAGCTCTCTATGACCACTGTGTGCTCTTTGTGCCCACTGTTAGCTGTGACCCCGGTAAGATATGACAACTATGAGCTCTCTATGACCACTGTAAGTTCTCTAATTGAACTCTAAGCTCCTTATGATGTTTATGAGCTCTCTATGACCACTATGAGTTCTCTATGTCCTCTATGAACAATGAGCACTCAGAGCTCTTTATGACCACTCTGATTTCTCCTTAACTACTCTGATATCTCCATGACCATTATTACCAATCATAAGCAATGTGAGCTAGGACAATTGTGCGCTCTCTGTGAGCCCTATAAAGCTATGACCACTGTGTGTTCTCTTTTACTACTGTGAGCACTCTATGATTACTATGAGCTGTCTATAAACACTATGACATATGACCATGAGAGATCTCTATGTGCACCTAGAGTAATGACTTCTGTGAGCTCTATATGAACACTATGAGCTTTCTATGAGCACTATGAGTTATTGTTGCTGAATACCTGATGGGCCAGCCAGGGAATGGAGGGGGAAATGGCAGGTCCTTGAAGCGAATGAGTGAGCCATTGATGGGGCCAACAATCAGACCCTGGGAATCATGTGAGGAGCAAGAAATGGACGAGTTGCTCTATATTTAACTTCATTCAGGAAGTGTTGGAGCTTATATAGGGTCGAGGTGTTGCCATTCCTCCTCTAGGGGACAGCCACCAGTCATTTAACTGTTTACCAAGTGTCCTTTGCAGGGGCACATTTGATGGCCACTTCCCATTGTTTGTTTATCCCTAATTCTCATTGGTTGTTCATCCTTCCACCTGTATGCTTTCTCTACTGGGACTTGTCCAGGGGCATGTCCATACTTTGCAGGCTAGTCCATTGCTAGGAGTCCAGGCTAGGGCCTCCCTGAATCAGAGTGCCATATTTTCACCCTTTTTTTCTTATACATTTTTATACACCTGTTCATCTTCAGGCACTGTAAGCACAGGAACACAAAACCAAAGGGGCCGCCCAACGAACTTTACCTGAGTGGGTGTCTCATCTACATGGAAGGCGCAACAACTCCACACTGGAGCACCAGAGTCTCATTCATTATCAGAATTAACCAGACAAATTGCTCCACCAACTAAGAATGACCATGCACATCTGCCGGGTCCTCCAGCAGATAACACCTAGGGTTGCCGATCCAGCCAGGCGCACCCTGGAGCTGAGTGAAATGGTGAGTGGTGGCAGGTCAGATCCCCCCTCACTACCAGGGAAAGACATACCAGTCCGGGAGACCTGTCAAAGCAAGATCTCACTTTATCAGGCAGGCGCTTATATAGAATTGGAGGAAGGGGTGGAGGTATAGATATGGGGCGAGGTGTAAGGGGCAATAAGGTGTCACCATGGAAGCAGTAACTAGGCAGAGGTTATTTTTTCCCAGGATGTGTTGAGTCACCCTGACGCAGAAGTCGCAGGCCAGACATGTTGCCAAAGTTTAGTCAGGCTCAGGAAATTCCACCAGGACTCAGGCCCAGGCTCTCTGTGGCCCAACATCTCCCCCTTTTGTTTTTGTAATGGTGGACCAGAGACACGACCCCTGTCTTAGGATGTCTCCTTTTGGAGGTCTTACCCGTCATTGGGTATTGTGGTCCTATGTCACAAAAGGACCACTCCACGACCTGTGTTAGGTAGTTCCTGGCTGTTTGGGATCTCACCCGTTATTGGTCACGTGGAGGCCTGAGGAAGGATGTTCATTGGAAGATGGCCAGTCACAGAAGGAGTTGGAACCCTGGGTGGCAAGCCTGTGGTAATGAACCTCGACCTGATTGATCTTTATTGCCTCTATGTGCTGTTGAATGAACTATTAATCTTGATGATACAGGGCCCAAGGAGGAGGAATAGGAAAAGGATAGGTGAAATCAGGGGGAGGAAATAGGGCAAAAGGCCATTAAAGCCAGTCCAGAGGGGGTTATTTCAAAGGTCCTGTCACCTCCTCTCCAGGTCTTCCTGGAGTCTCTTGATCTTATCTGGGTGATTCCCGATCTGTTAACATAAAAATAGCATTTTTCCTGTAGGAATAAGCAAATCTCTCCCTCTTTGGCAGTTGACAGATCTAGCCCTCTCCTATTTTGGAGGACAACATCTGCCAAGGAGTCGAGCTGCTGTTGAAAGTCATGGATAATACTAGACACAGCCTTTAAATCATCAATCATCTGTAAAGAGATCTTTTGGTAAAGATGGACAGCAGTCCCTGTCCCTATAGTACCTGTGGCTACCCCATGGATATCCCAAGCCCTACAAGTAAAGGTATCATCATCTGGGGTCTCCCTCCAATATAATCAAAAGAAGGCACTGGAAGGGGTTCATCCCCAAGGATTATGTCCACATTGGGGATTAGGGAAGCAGGGGTACAGAGACCCATCCAGTTGGCTGGCAGGAAGCTGTAAGCCTTCCCTCCTCCACAGATGAAGACCATACCAGAAGGCAGGCAGAGTTGTGAGTTAGGCTCAGTTATGTTTGACTCACAAAAAGAGGGATGAATGGCTTCTAAATCTATATTGGTGTTATCTGGGGATGGTGAAGCCCAAAAGCAGGTCCCATTAAGTGCAAAAGGCAGAAGTTGAACATGGATGGGGAGTGTAGTGGAACAATTACGAGGGTGACTCCCTATAACATTAGTGGGAATAATGAGCGGCTGGTGGTGGCTCTGCCGAAGGCAGAGCCAGCAATCTTCGGCAATCGAGGGGATTGTCTGATTTAGTAGGTCAAATACCATTTCTAGTAGGGATTCTGTTAAGGGATCAAGAGAGAGCACACCTCGACTTTTAGGGAGGGCAATATGGTAATAATTAAGTTCTGGATATTGGGCCTGTATGAGTTCCTCTTTGTGTTTTTCAACCTGTTTTTCTCTGACAGTTATCTTGGACCTCTCTGCCATCGAAATACCCAATAGGGGCTACCATGTCCCAGCAAACATCTTGGCCTACAGAGCCGAGACAGGGGGAGGAGGCATATCCCCCATCACCCTGAATAAACCCACTTGTGCCACCTGACATCATCGAATTCTTAATAGTAGTCCAGTAAGTCTTATCATTGGAGGTGCATTGTTGGACTGTATCATAACAGGCAGAGTGCATAGTTGATAAAAGTTGGAACAAGGGCAGGGTCCCTGTTTGCCATCAACTAAAGGAATGATCTTAGGTTTTTGAATGCAGACCTACAGAAATTTGAGTCTGTGAGTATGCAGTCTTCTCTCCACAGTCAATTGTGGAAGTAATTAAACAGGTCCCAGTTGGCTGTGTTCTATATGTTTCCCCCTGGTAGTCAAAAGGCTTCCCCATCCAATTAGCTAAGATGGTTCAAGCGTCATGTGGATTTCTAAATCTTCCATCACTGGGTGGCATGAATATTGCCATCATCAGAAGGCTCAGCAGTTGTATCTTCAATTGTTTCTGGCTAGAATGTAGAGGGACAGTTCTCAGGGGTGGAACACTCCCTGGAGAGGATATAGTCATCACCCTCTTTCTGGGGCAAATATTTTAGATCCCTTGCTGCAACCCAAATTGGTTGCTTTTCATCCTGAGGGAAAACACATCCAAATCCTCTTTCTGTAGTGAGGAGGGAGTCCGGTCCCCTCCAAGCCCAGTTCATGGGTCCCTCCATTTGACCCAAATGGAGCTATACGTAATGGAGGAGGACCAATGCTTCTAAAATGGATGCAATTGGTCTTCTTCAGAAAAATTTAAAATATTTAGGGTGAATAGTGCTTTTTTTAGTTGGTCACGGAAGCGGTAGCAATTCCCCCTTTTGTTTTTGTAATTGGGCCTTAAGGGTTTGGTTGTATCGTTCAACAATTGCTTGACCCCGTGGGTTATATAGAATGCCTGTAGAATGTGATGCTCTAGGTCTGGAGGAAGTTTGTGAAGGCCTTACCCATAAAGCATGGGCCGTTATCTGTTTTGATTTGATCCAGTAACCCAAGGGTCACAAAACATTGAAATGTATGGCTAATAGTGTGGATTTTTCCCAACAGGCACGGAGAAGGTGTCAACTATAAGAAAGATGTATTTTAATTTCCCAAGTGGAGAAGAGTGGGTTACATCTATTTGTCAGAGATGATTAGGTCAGAGCCCTCGAGGATTGCTCCCTGCATTTTGGAAAGGGGGTATTTGAAGGAAAAGCTGGCAATATTTACAAGTTCAAACAATTTTTTTAAGATCTTTGATGGGCACTTGTGGGTATTTATGTCTAAGCCCTCTCCAATTGATATGGGTCAATTCTTGGAAGTGTGTAGCTTTTGTGACTGTGTTTTACTCAGTTGTGGAGGCCAATGTGTCAGCCAGAGCATTTCCTTCTGAGAGAAGGCCTGGTAAATTTTGATGGCCTCTGAAATGTTGGAGAAAAATGGGGTTGGTCCTTTGTTTAAGTACAGACTGGGCTTGAATCATTATGGGAGATATAGCGTTGGAATCTAATTTAATATGAGCTTCAACCAAGTTGGGTAACAAATTAACAACATAGAGGCTGTGAGAGAACAGATTAAATGACTCTTGTATTGTATCTAATGCAAGGATGACAGCAAGCAGTTCCTTGAATTGTGCTGAGCCTCCCACGGATACAAGGTAGCTGGGAAGTTGCTGCCCGGGTTGATATTGACAGGAAAGAGTTTAGCTGCTTGGTGTACAGAGGGAGGTGTATAGAGCAGAGGCACAGAGGGGTGATAAAAAGGATTAGGTGAAGGAGGAGTGGGAGGATCTGAAGGAGGTGGACCCTTGGAGGGCCAGGGGGCATTTCCAAAAGGGTCTGGGGAGGGGTAAAGAGAGTAAGATCGGCGGGGAGAACCTGGGCTAGATTTTGGTTTTGGTTTTGTTTCCTTTACGTCTTTGTTCTCACGGTTTGAGCTTCCTTCTTTCTTCTCAGGGGTCTGGGTGGAAAACAGCCCTTTAAGGCAGAGACAGTCCGGAGGACTCCCAAAGGAGGGATCTCCCCTTTCTCTATTTGAGCTCTCCTAATCAAAGTTTCTACTCAATCCCACATGTCCCAACCAAAGATTAATCTTAGGTAGCCACAGAGCAGTCTTAAACAAACAGTCCCATTTTTAAAGGGCCTATCAGTGAGATTAAGGTCCCTACTTTATAACAGAACTCTTAAGGACTCAAAGGCTGGATTTGGTTTGGACAAAGACTGCCCCATAATTTATGAGGGTACACTCACCCACAGTCCGATTGGCCCGTCAGCGTTCTTCCATGGAGTGAATGCCTCATACGAGGCACCAATCTGCCGGGTCCTTTGGCAGATAATGAGTGGCGTGCACTGATCCAGCTGGCCACACACTGGTGCTGAGCGGGATGGTGAGTGTTGGTGGCCTGGACCCTCCCTCACCACCGGGGAAAGACATACCAGACTGGGAGACCTGTTGAAGCAGGATCTCACTTTATTGTATCAGGCAGGCCTTATATAAAGTTGGAGGAAGAAGTGGAGGTATAGGGGTGGGGCGAGGTGTAAGAGCCAATAAGGTGTCACCACAGAAGCAGTAAACTAGGCAGAGGCTATTTTTTCCCAGGATGTGTTGAGTCACCCTGATGTGGAAGTCGCAGGCCAGAGACAGGTCGCTAAACTTTAATCAGGCTCAGGAAGTTCCACCAGGCTTCAGGCCTAGACTCCATAAGGACTAACACACCACCACCCACAGAATTCAGAAAGAGCTATCAATCTCTCAATCCTGACCCGAGGGCATATTGCCCAGGAGAGTAACAAACCTCTGAAGTCCCTCACTAAGCACAGGACGCTTAGATCCAAAACATCCCTGCATATGTCCTGCACTAGATCTCTTCTTGGACATTGGTTACCCTTTTAAGAGTTGGTTCTAATTTGACCTTGGTTCTAATCATTGTTTTTTATTTTGTGTGCTCTTTTGCCTTGTCATCTCGCCTCCTAGTCATCTCTGCTCCATTAGGGAACCTTCCCTCTACATAATGGGTAATTTACCACCCCATCAGAAGGCACTGCAGTTGACTTTCCTTAAGGCTCTACTTGACTTATGTAGGATCAAAGTGAAAACAAAGGACTTAGAAGAATTTGGGGATGAAGCTTTAATCTTAGCTCCTTGGATTTCCCCAGAAAATGTCTGGAACACACAGATTTGGATGGGAGTGCTCTTCCTGGCCCCTAAGAGTTAAGTTCAGGAAGGATAAATGCCTCTTGCCCCCTTTGTTCCCATCCTTCTTGTCTTCATAGCAAGCCTTAAAGGATTCCTCCACTGAAGAAGTGACTAATTGTTTCCAAAATCTTATCAAGCAATAGGAAAGGATAAATTCATAGACAGTAGGGATATAAATACAACAGGAAATGTTAGTAAAAGAGAAACCTCCTGCCTTGGGTTGGGGCCACTCCCAAGAGGAGCTTGGAGTGGCAGCAGTGGAAAAAATGATGGAAGAATTGCATAGCTTGGGTCCACGATGGCGGGAATTGTTAGAGACCAAGTCCACTGGAGTTGGTGTTAGTAAGGAGCCACTCAACTGAGTCTGCAGTAAACTCGCTGTCTGCCTGCTGGTTCTCGCCTGATTCTCAGGGTCTGGGTGGTCACCCTGTGCCTACTCACCCCTTTGCCTGGAGCCCACAATGCTCTGTTGAATACACACTCTTTCCCCGGCTGTCCTGGCAGGGATTTGGCAACAAGTGACATCATAGATTCACTATTACACCTTTCTCAACACTGACATTACAGCCTTATTGTGACATCACACCTTCACCACTGACATCACAGCCTCACTGTGCCATCAAAATCTCTCCAGTGACATAACATCACTGTGTCGTCAGAGCCTCACTGTGATATCATAATCACACTGGGTCCTCACAGCTTCACTGTGACATGAAAACCTGACAGGGCCTCACTGTGATATCACAACCTCACTGTGACATCAACCTTGCCACTGATATAATAACCTCATGGGGACATCAACTACACACATCTGACATAGCTTCACTGAGATATCACATCCTCAATGTGACTTCACAGCATCACCACTGATATCAAAGCTTCACTGTGACATTATAGCCTAGGTTTGACATGATGAGCTCACTGTGACATTAGAGCCTGACCAATGACAATATAGTCTCACCAACGACTTAGTTTTCCTGTGAAAGCACAATCATTACTGACATCATAACCACACTGTGACATCACATTCACACTGTGCCAATACAACCTCATAGTGACATCACAGTCTCACTGATTGGACCATCTCATCGTGATATCACAGCCCCAGAAGTGACACTACAGACTCATGGTAACATCATACCTTTCCTGTGGCATCACAACCTCACCAGTTTTGTCACATTGTCAACATTTGGGCCTCACAGTTTAACCTCTGACCATATATGGTATACTGGTATACCATAACCTCACCACAAATAGCACAGATATCACTGGTGATGTGACAGCTTCACCAGTGATATCATAGCCTCAGACGTCATAAACAGTGACACCACAACCTCACATGTTACATCATTGCCTCATTGTGACATCAATTTTCCCACAGATATCAAAGTCTCATAGTGACCTCACAGCCTCACTGTGACCTCAGAGCCCAATCTGTTATATGATAGCCTCATTGTGAAATCACCTTTGCCACTGACATCACATCTTTCAGAATGACCTAACAGCCTTCAGTGAGTGCATAGCCTCACAACCGATGTCCTAATCTCACTGTGAAATCAAAGTATAACCCCTGTCATCATAGCCTCACTGAAATCTCATACAATCAGCCCTCAGCGTGAACTCACTGCCTGCCCGCTGACATCACAGGCTCACTGTGTCATTATAGCTTCCAGAGTGACATCACCTCACGGAGACATGAAAGCCCACAGTGACATACGATCTGTAGTGACATCACAGCCTCTGTGTTTCTTCACAGCAACACCACTGACATTATAACCTCACTGTGACATCAGCCTTGCCACTGACATCACAGACGCACTGTGACCTCACAGCCGGTGACACCACGGACACATGGTGACATCAAAGCTTCATGGTGCCCTCACAGCCTCACAGTGACCTCATGGCTGGCTCAATGACATCACCTGCTCATATTTTCCATCATAGCCTCATTGTGGCATCAGTTGTACCACTGACATCACAGCACAGTCACTACAGACATCACAACCTCACCAGTGACAGCCCAGACTCACCTGCAACGTCAGGGTTGCCACTGAAATTAGTGAGAGCACTGACATCACTGCCACACCAGTAACAACACAGACTTTGATGTCACAGACTCACCAGTGTCATTTTAATGTAATAGGTTCACCACTGACATCATAGCCTCACAAGTGACATCACAGCCTCACTGTGGCATCAGCCTCACTACTGTTATTACAGCCTCACTGTGCCAACAAAACCTCTCCAGTGACATCACAACATCAGAAAATCACTGTAACTTCAGCCTTGCCACTGTGACCTCACAGCTTCCACCATGACATCACCAACTCCCTGTGACTTCATGAGCTCATGGTGACTCCACAAATTCTCCAGGACATCACATCACAGTGACATCACAGCCTCATTGTGAGATTACAGCAATACCATGCCATCAAAGCAGCACTGTGACATAAAGCTTCACCAGTGACATAATAGCCTCACCAGTGACATCATAGACTCACTATGACATCTTTCTCACCACTGACATTATAGCCTTATTCCCACATCACATCATCAGTGAAATCGCAGCATCATTTTGACATCACCCTCACCACAAGAACACAGCCTCGCCCTTTGCACCCCACCCCGCTCCGCCAGTCGGGACGCGTGCGCGGTCCAGCTGGGCCTCAACCCTGCGCCCTAGCTGGTAAGTCCCCGCCCTGCGCACCGCCCACCAGGACCCCAGGTCGGCCCACAGGGACCTAGCTCCGACTCCCACCATCCAGCCCGAGCCTTGCGCGTGGGGCCGAGGGACGAGGAGGACCTCCCCCTGCGCCCGGGCCCCACCCCAGCTGCCCTCGGATTAAATAGCTCCACGCTGTCGCCCCCATCCCCCTTTGCACCCAACCCTGCTCCTCCTGTCCGGACGCGCACGCGGTCCAGCCGGGCCTCAACCCCGCGCCCTAGCTGCTACAGTCCCCGCCCTGCGCCCCGCCCACCAGGACCCCAGGCCAAATAATTCAGTTTAGTGAAATTGAGAGATCTTAAGAGTTAAAATGACAATGCCAAAGTCAAAGTGCAAATCCATGAGAAGCAACACTCAAGTAAACAAATTTCCCACTGAAGAAATTAATCCCATAATGTTAGACTCCAACAAGAACAAACCCACGGAAAAAGGCCAAGAAAGCCCCACCCAGGATAAAGACTTTCAAAATATGATCATTACCATGTTCAATACTATGAAAGAGGAAATCAGGGAGAAATTACGTAATCGAATCAATCGCTTTGAAGAGGAACACTACAGACATCTGGAGGAGTTGAGAAAAACAGTGCAAGAAACAAAAACTGGCATACAGCAGTTAAAACAGACTCAAGCAGAGTTTAAAACTGAGCTACAAGACAAGTTATCTTCAACCCAGAACGCCACAGAGAGTCTTATCAACAGAACTAACGAAGCAAAAAACAGAATTTCGGACCTTGAAGATAAAGTGGGAGTACTAACCAGATCAATGGAAGAGGTTGTTAAAGCCAAAAAGATACTTGAGAGAAATATCCAAGAGATATGGGACACCCTGAAAAAGCCTAACATGCGTATTCATGGAATACCAGCGCAAGGATCTCAAAATACCACCCCTGAGGAAATTTTTCAAACGATCATCAAAGAAAACTTTCCTCATCTAAAAAAAGAGAGGCCCATCCATATACAAGAGGCATTCCGCACCCCAAACAGATACGACCAAAATAGAAGCACCCCACGGCAAATAATAGTTAAAACACTCCACATTCAAGATAAATAACTGGTGCTGAGAGCTTCAAGGGAGGAAAAAACAAGTCACTTTTAATGGTAAACCTATTAAAATAACAAATGACTTCTCAGTCGAAACAGTAAAAGCAAGAAGAGCTTGGAGAGACATACTTCAAGTATTGAATGAGCAAAAATGGCAACCCAGGCTGATTTACCCTGCAAAACTATCAGTCATGATCGAGGGAGAAAGAAAAATTTTCCAGCACAAAGACAACTTTAAGGGATACATGACCACCAAACCAGGCCTTCAAAAAATGCTAGAAATGATACTCAAGCGTGAAGAAAAAAACAGGCATATCCAGGAGAAAAGAAGGCATGTAAAACATCATTAAAAATGAAGCAATATACTTATAAAAGCTACTAAACATAATAAATGTCTGGGATTAACAATATTTTCTCCATTATAACACTAAATGTTAATGGAATTAATTCACCGATCAAGAGACACAGATTACAAACTTGGATTAAAAATGACAATCCATCAATCTGCTGCCTGCAGGAAACCCATCTCACCACAAAAGATAGGCACGCTCTAAAAATAAAAGGCTGGTCAACAATTCTACAAGCAAATGGAAGCAGAAAATAGGCAGGGGTAGCCATTATGCTATCAGACAAAGTGGGCTTCAAACCAAAGAAAATTATAAGAGACACGGATGGATACTACATTTTAGTCACAGGTACAATTCACCAGGAAGACTTCACAATACAGAACATATATGCACCCAATACGGGCCCCTCCACATTCATTAAGAAAACCCTACAGCGCCTAAAGCAAGAAATCAACCCCCAAACGATAATTCTTGGGGACTTCAACACCGCCCTCTCAACATGGGATAGATCAACAGGTCAAAAGCTTAACAGAGACACTTTGGAACTTAATCAAACCCTGAAAGAAATGGACCTTACAGATCTCTATCGAACTTTTCACCCACGTACCAAAGAATACACATTTTTCTCAGCAGCACACGGAACTTTCTCCAAAATAGATCACATATTGGGCCACAAAACGAATCTACACATATACATGAAAGTTGAAATTCTAACCTGTGCGCTATCAGACCACCACGGCCTAAAGCTGGACATCCACAACACATCAAACAAGAGAAAATACACTAACTCCTGGAAACTTAACACTATGATGCTGAATGAGAACTGGATTCAGGAAGAAATTAAAAAGGAAATTCAAGATTTCCTGAAAGTGAATGATAACGAAAATGCAACTTACCAAAATCTCTGGGACACAATGAAAGATGTTCTAAGAGGTAAGTTCATAGCCCTTAATGCCTACACCAAAAAAATGGAAACATCAGAAATAAACAACTTAACAATGCACCTTAAAGCTTTAGAGAAACTAGAGCAATCTGATCCCAAAAGTAGTAGAAGAGAGGAGATTAGCAAAATAAGGGGAGAAATATCTGAAATCAAGATTAAGAAAACGATAGAAAAAATCAACCAGTCAAAAAGCTGGTTCTTTGAAAAAATCAATAAGATTGATACACCCCTAGCTAAACTAACCAAAAGCAAGAGAGAGAAAACCCAAATTAACAAAATTAGAAATGAACATGGAGTTATCACTACTGATACCCAAGAAATCCAGAGAATTATAACATCATATTTCAAAAACTTATACTCTGTGAAGTTTGACAACACAAAAGAGATGGATGAATTTCTAAGTAAACACAACTTACCTAAATTGAATCAGGAAGTTGTGAATTATTTAAATAGGCCTATAACATATAAGGAAATTGAGGAAGTAATCTCGAATCTTCCCACCAAAAAATGTCCTGGACTAGATGGATTCAGCACAGAGTTCTACCAGACATTTAAGGAGTTAATAACCCCAACACTCCTTAAACTGTTCCATCAAATAGTAAAGGAAGGAACACTGCCAAATTCCTTCTATGAAGCTAATATCATTTTAATCACAAAACCTAATAAAGATTCGCTTAAAAAAGAAAACTATAGGCTGATCTCCCTGATGAACACAGACGCAAAGATTCTCAACAAAGTCTTAGCAAATCGGATTCAAAAACATATTAAAAAGATCATTCATGGGGACCAAGTAGGCTTCATCCCCGGCACACAAGGTTGGTTCAACATACGCAAATCAATAAATGTAATTCATCATGTAAACCAGTCCAAAGTCCAAGACCACATGATACTCTCGATGGATGCAGAAAAAGCTTTTGACAAGATCCAACAGCCTTTTATGATCAAAACGCTAGAGACAGTGGGAATGGAAACAACCTTAATCAATATAATAAAAGCTATATACAGCAAGCCCACAGCAAGGATTATGCTCAATGGGGAACAATTGGAAGCATTCCCACTTCGATCAGGAACTAGACAAGGCTGTCCACTTTCGCCACTTCTATTCAATATTGTACTTGAAGTCTTAGTTGAAGCCATAAGACAAGAAAGGGACATAAGAGGGATTCAAATCAGCAAGGAAGAAGTCAAGCTATCCCTATTTGCAGATGACATGATCTTATATCTGAGTGATCCCAAAAACTCCACCAGGAAGCTCCTGGAACTAATTGAGAAGTTCAGCAGGGTGGCAGGATACAAAATAAATGTGCAAAAATCAGAGGCCTTCCTATATGCCCAGAATGAAAGAAGTGAAAATGCCTTGAGAGAAACCATGCCATTTACTATAACCCCTAAAAAAATGAAATACCTTGGTATAAACCTAACTAAGGAGGTAAAAGACCTTTACAATGAAAACTTTAAAACCCTAAAGAAAGAAATAGCAGAAGACACCAGAAGGTTGAAAGACCTCCCTTGTTCCTGGATTGGCAGAATCAACATCGTGAAAATGACTATCCTACCAAAGGCAATATACAGATTCAATGCTATACCAATCAAAATCCCAAAGCAATTCTTCAAAGAAGTTGACCAAACAATCTCAAAGTTCATATGGAGGCACAAAAGACCCAGGATAGCAAAAACAATCCTGAGTAACAAAAACACAGCTGGAGGTATTGCCATACCAAACCTTAGTCTCTACTACAAATCCATAGTTATAAAGACAGCCTGGTACTGGCTCCAAAATAGACACACAGATCAATGGATAAGGATTGAAGACCCAGATATAAGCCCACAAAGTTACAGTCATTTGGTCTTTGACAAAGGGACCCAAAGAATCCAATGGAAAAAGAACAGCATCTTCAACAAATGGTGCTGGCAAAACTGGATCTCCACATGCAGAAGATTAAAGCTGGACCCGTACTTGTCACCATGTACAAGACTTAATTCCAAATGGATCAAGGACCTTGATATCAGGCCAGAGACTATAAGAACCATAGTTGAAAGGATAGGGAACTCCCTCGAGCTGATTGGGCTAGGCCAACAGTTCCTAAACAGACATCCAATGGCACAGTCACTGCTACCAACTCTCAACAGTTGGGATCTTGTGAAATTAAAGAGCTTCTGTTCAGATAAAGAGGTTGTAACACGAGCTCAAAGGCAACCCACAGAATGGGAGAAAATCTTCACTAACCACATATCTGATAGAGCTCTGCTGTCCAGAGTGCACAAAGAACTTAAAAAACTAAACACCAAGGAAACCAATGGCCCAATTAAAAAATGGGCCCTGGAACTTAAAAGAAACTTTACCAGGGATGAAATTAAAATGTCTAACAAATATCTTGAAAAATGCTCCACTTCTTTAGCCATCAGTGAAATGCAAATCAAAACTTCCCTGAGATATCATCTCACCCCGGTCAGGATGGCAAAAATCCACAATACTAACAGCGAGAAATGCTGGAGAGGATGTGGAGAGAGGGGAACTCTCCTACATTGCTGGTGGGAATGCAGGCTCATACAGCCACTCTGGCGAGCCGTCTGGAGATTCTTAAAGAAATTAAAGATTGAAATGCCATATGACCCTGCTATTCCACTTTTTGGAATAACCCCCCATACAGCAGAGGTTCACCTCGATAGCACAAGCACGACCATGTTCATAGCAGCACTTTTTACAATAGCAAAGTCATGTAATCAGCCCAAATGTCCAACAGTTGACGAGTGGATAAGGAAACTGTGGTACATCTATACAATGGAGTACTACTCAGCCATCAAAAATGATGAAGTACTGGAATTTGCCGGAAAATGGATGTCATTAGAAACAATTTATTAAGTGAAGTATCCCGGACCCAGAAAATTAAGCGCCGTATGTACTCCCTAATAGGTGGCTCCTAGTACCAAACCCACCCAGCACACCTAGAGACAGTAATTGTAAGGATTATGAACAGGAGGGATGGGGTAGGAGGGCCACACCAGAAACAAGGAGAGAAGGTACCATGTTACAGCAGGGAAAATAGGCCTCCACCAAGGACCCAAATATGTAATGAGACATCTGATTAAGTTCACAGACTTTTGTTCCTGATCATTTACTCCTGAGGGGGTGTGATCTCACCAGAAGAGGAGGGCATATAGTCTGGCAGATAAAAAGTAACAATTTTGCAAATGGGTGATAGACCCCTCCCTCACTGTGGTTTCCCACTTTTATTACATCTACCTTTGAATGCGCTTTTATCACAAGACTCTAACAGCTTTTTGTCTCTGGCCAGGGGGTAACATACAATGCCCACCAGGATGGAGTGAAGGGCATTGCAAGAGCAGCAAAACTGCAAAAGAAAATCAACAAACCACAATCCAGAACTTCAGAGACTCTATATCAACCACCTAGAACTAGGCCAGCTTAGTCTCTCCCCATTTTGAAGCTCAGGGAAATTTGCGGAAGAGGGGGCGGTAAGAGTGTAAGAGCATAAGGATGGGAGAAGCAATGATATGTAAGATACTCTATACTAGTTAGGGCTGAAGCAATCATAATTGGACTTTGCATGCCCTGCGCGTTGTCCAACACACTGATGACCTCACAAAGTCTAGCATCTGCTAAAGGCACCAAGATCCTTGGAGGCAAAGGATTGGCAGCCACAGCAGTGTTCCTATACCTAAGGGGAACATGGGAAAGGGTTCGGGAAAGGCCAGTGGGTCCTTGTACGGCATCGGAGAGGAGGGCCCAGAGGAAAATCAGACATGCACAAGAAAGGACTCTCTGGGAATTGGTGTGGGAGGCACTGGGGGATGGGGAGGGAGAGGGGTGGGGAAGGGGATCAGGGGATAAGGGGGGAGGAGGAGGGAGGGAGGGAACTGGTGTACCTAATAAGTTTGTATGAGCTGAAATAAAAAAAAAAGAACACTGCCTCACTCTGCCATCAAAACCTCTCAGTGACATCACATCACTGTGTCTTCAGAGCCTCACTGTGACATCATAGGCATATTGTGTCATCACATCCTCACTGTGACATTATAATCTGACAATGACATCACAGCCTCACTTTGACATCACAAATTCGCTGTGACATCACGGGCTCACGGTGACACCAGAGTCTCAGTGACATCAAAGCTTCATGGTGGCACCACAGACTCACAGTGACCTTAGAGCCTGCCCACTGACACCACAGGCTCACATGTTCCATGATATCCTCATTATGGCATCACTCTTGCCAATGACATCACAGCCTCACTGTGGCATCACAGCCTCACCAGTAACATCTCAGCATTAGTGTGACATCTCAGCCTCATCACTTATATCAGCCTCAATTCTGACATTACAGCCTAACCACTGAATTCTCAGCCGAACTGTGACATCATAGTCTATCATCACTGATATCTCAGCTTCAATGTGATATCACAATCTCCCAGTAACATCACAGCCTCACTATGACATCACAGCCTCTCCTCTGACATCACAGCCTAACTGTGACTGCACAGCCTCATCACTGACATTCTAGTCTCACTATGAAATCCAAGCATTAACCCTGATTTCACAGCCTCACTGAGATCTCATAGAATCAGCCTGACATCACAGCCTGTGACATCACAGCCTCATAGTGATCTCACAGCCTGCCCACTGTTACCACAGTTTCACTTGATACATCATAGCCTCATTTTGACATCAGTCTTGCCACTAATATCACAGCATCCCTGTGATATCACAGCTTCCTGAGTGATATCACTTCACGTTGACATGACAGCCCACAGTGACATATAACCTTCACAGTGATATCACAGCCTTAGTGTGACATCATGGGCTGCACAGTGACATCACACAACCTCTCCTGTGACATCAGCGTTGCCCAGACATTAGAACACTGCCATACCATTGACAACACAGTCTTTGACATCACAGCCTCACCAATTTCACTGTCACATAATAGGTTCACCACTGACACCGTAGTCTCACCAGGGACATCATAGACTTACTGTGACATCTTTCTCACGACATTCAGCATTATGGTGACATCACAGCTTCACCAGTGACATTACAGCCTCATTGTGACATAAGGCTCACCACTAACATCACAGCCTCACTGCGCCATCCAAACCTCTCCAGTTACATGACAACATCACTGTGTCATCAGAGCCTCACTGTGACATCACAGACATATTGTGGCCAGCAGCCTCACTGTAACACTACAACCTGACAGTGACATCACAGCCTCACTGTGACATCACAAACTGACTCTGACATCAGTCTTGCAACTGACAAAATTGCCTTCTGGTGACATTGCATAAACACCTCTGCATAACCTTACTGTGATATGATTGCCTCACCACTGATAGATCAGGCTCACTGTTATATTACAGCCTCAACAGTGACAGCACAGCCTCATGGTGACATCATGCCCTCACTGTGGCATCAAAGCCTCACTAGATATATCACATGGTCAAAGCAATTTCTCAGACTAATCTCTAACTGCATTGTCACTTATTTTTTATAATTTATTTAATTATTTATTTCTGGTCATACAAACATAATAGGTACACCAGTCTCCTCCCTTCCTCCAACCCTCCCTAGACCCACTTGCTCCCTTCCCCCTTTTCCTCTTCCTTTCACCCCCTCCCTCCCTTCGTATCTCCCAGTGCCTCCTCCCCCCATCCCTGGAGCATCCTTAAATATGTCTGTCTCACTTACAAAATCACAGACTAACCACTGTCCTCACAGCTGCACTGTGACATCACAGTCTCACTGAGACATCACAGCCTCATGGTGACATAACAGACTCACCACTAGTATCCTACTTCCCATGACACCATAACCTCACCATATTTGGCACAGGCTAACAGTGATGTAGCAGCCTCAGGAGTGAGTCTTTGACACCATAAAAATTGACACCATAGCATCATATGTTAAATCACTGCCTCACTGTGACATCAATCTTCCAACAGACATCATAGCCTCACAGTGACCTCACAACCTCATTGTGACATCACAGCCATACCATACCATCAAAGCATCACTGTGATATAAAGCTTCACCTCGGACATGTTAAATGCTCTGTGACATCACAGACTCATTCTCACACAATAAACTCTCTGTTACACAAGAGCCTCGACAGTAACAATACAGCCTCACCAATGACAGTCTGTCTGTGAAAGCACTGTCACTACTGACATCACAACCTCACTGTGACATCACAACCACAATATGTCAGCACAGATTTATTATAACATCCTATCACCACCACTGATATGACAGGCTCACAGTGACATCACAGCCTCTCCTATGACATCACAGCCTCAGTGTGACTACACAACTTCACCACTGACGTCCTAACCTCACTGTGAAATCCAAGCATCTCCCCTGATGTCACAGTCTCACTGACATGTCACAGATTCAGCCCTGACTTCACAGCCTCACTGCAACTTCAGCCTTGCCACTGATATCATAGTCTCCCTGTGACCTTACAGTCTCTGCCATGACATCACCAAAACTCTGTGACATCACAAGTTCATGGTGACACCACAGACATAAGGTGACATCAAAGACTCATGGATGGCATCAAAGCATCACCACTGGCATCTTACCTAGACTTACCATAGCGTCATCCAGAGAGCACAGGCTCATGGTGACGTGACAGCCTCAGCAGTAAGATAACAGGCTCAGCTCTGAAATCATTGCCAATCTGAAATCACAGCATCGCCTCTGACATTAAAGCATCACTGTTTCATCACAGCCTCACTATTATATCCCAGGTTCACCTCTGAAATCATAGACTCAATGCGATATGACACCCTCATCACTGACATCCTACCTACCCTCACTATGACAACACAACCTCACCACTGACCTCACAGGCTCACTGAAATAAGACAGCCTCCCTGTGACTCAACAGTGTCGATATTTACATCACAACATCACTGTGAGATAACAACTTCCCCAGTGACATCACGAACTCACAATTTCATCAAAGCCATATCGTGCCATCAAACATCAGTGTGACATAAACCTTCACCTCTGACATCATAGCCTCACTGTGACATCACAGCCTCATTTTGACACAATAAACTCACTGTGACATTAGAGCCTCACAAGTGATAATACAGCCTCACCAATATACTCTCCCTGTGAAAGCACGGTCACTACTAACATCACAACCTCACTGTGACATCACAGCCTCACTGTGACATCACAGCCTCACTATTCCAACACAGCCTCACTTTGACAACACAGCCACGCTACTGACAGGACATGATCACTGTGATATTACAGCCTATCCAGAGACACCACACCTTCATGGTGACATCATAACCTCACTGTGTCATCATAGCCTGACCAGTTATATCACATCATCAATATGACATCTCAGCCTCATCTCTCACATCATTCTCACTTCTGAAATCACAGCCTAACCACTGACTTCACATCTGTTCTGTGACATCACAGCCTCACTGTGACATAACAATCACACTGTAACATCACAGCCTCACAACTGATATCCTATCTAGCCTTTCACAGCTTCACCACAGGTAGCACAGGCTCACAGTGACTTTACAGCTTCAGCAGTGACAGCCTTTGACATCATAAACAGTGACACCACAGCCTCACATGTTACATCACTGCCTCATTATGACATCAATCTTCCCACAGATATCACAACCTCATTGTGACCTCACAGCATCATTGTGCATTCACAGTCTAAATTGTTACATCCTAGACTCACCTGTTACATCAGAGCCTCATGGTGAAATCAGCATTGCCACTAGAATCACATCTTTCACAGTAACCTCACAGCCTCACTGTGATATCACAACCTCGATGTGATGTCAGAGCCACATGGTGACATCATGGCTTCACAGTGATATCAGAGACTCACAGTGGCATTATAGCCTCATTTCTGATATCACAGCCTCATTCTGACATCACAGCCTCACCTCTGACATCACAGCCTCACCATGAAGTAACAGGCTCATCTCTGAAATCATAGTATCAGTGACATCCTGGACACCATAGCCTCACTACTGACATCTCAGTCTCACGGTAGCATAACAGCTTCAACAGTGACACCATAGCCTCCTTGTTGCATCACAGCCTCACTAGTAACTTGCCAGCCTCCTTGTGGCATCTCAGCTTCATCATTGACATTAGCTGCACCTTTGACACCAGTGAAATCACAGCCGAACTGTGATGTCTCAATCTCACAGTAACCACACAGCCTCATAGTGATATCATAGCTTCTCCTGTGACATCACAGCCTCAGTGTGACTGCACAGCTTCACTACTGACATCCTAACCTCATTGTGAATTACAAGCAGCATCCCTGACATCACAGCCTCACTGATATATCACAGAATTAGCTCTGACATAACAACCTCACTGTGATATCACAGCCTCACAGTGACTCACAGCCTACCCCCTGAAACCACCGGCTCACTTGTTACATTATAGCCTCATTGTGACGTCATTCTTGACACTAACAACACAGCCTCAATGTGGCATCATAGTTTCAACGTTATATCATCTCACAGTGACATGACAGCCCCCAGTGACATACCACCTTCACAGTGATATTACAGCCCAATTGTGACATCACAGTCACTCTAATAACAGCAAACCCTTTCACATCACAGCTTCACCAGTGTCACTGTCAGGTAATAGGTTCAACATTGACATCATAGCCTCACCAGTAACATTATAGATTCACTATGACATTTTTCTCAACGCCAACATTTCAGCCTTATTGTGACATCACAACTTCATCAGTGACATCACAGCCTCATTGTGACATCAGTCTCACTAACACAATAACAGCCTCACTGTTTCATCCAAACCTCTCCAGTGACATCACAACATCACTCTCATCAGAGAATCTCTAGGACATCATAGCAAAATTGTGCCCACACAGCCTCACTGTGACATCACAAGTTGACAGTGACATCACAGCCTCATTGTGACATCACAGACTCACTATGACATCAGCCTTGCCCCTGACATAATAGCCTCATGGTGACATAATATGCACACACAATGACATAGTGTCACTGTGAAATCACAACCTCAATGTGACTTCAGAGCATTATCATTGACATCATAGTCTCCCTGTGACATCTGCTTTGCCACTGACATCACAGTCTCGCTGTGTCCTCACAGCCTCCACCATGACTTCCTGTGACATCATGGGGTTCCATGATACCACAGACATCCTGCATAGCCTTGCTCTGACATCACAGCCCCATCACTGCCATCTCAGGTTCATGGTCATATGACAGCCTCAACAGTGTCACCCCAGTCTCGCTGTGGCATCACAGCCTCACCAATAACATTCCAGCCTCTCTCTGATATCTCAGCCTCATTGCTGACATCAACCTCACTTCTGACATCACAGCCTAACCACTGAAATCTTATCTGAACTGAGATGTCACAATCTTCCAGTAACATCATAGCCTTACTGACACCACAGCTTGACTTCTGCCATAACAGCCTCGTTGTGACTGCACAGCCTCACCACTGATGTCCAAAATTCACTGTGAAATCCAACCATCACCCCTGATGTCATAGCCACTGATATCTCATAGAATAAGACAAGATCTCACAGCCTCACAGCGAACTCACAAACTGCCCACTGACACCACAGGCTCACCTATTACATCATAGCCTCATTGTGGCATCAGTCTTGCCACTGACATTCCATTCTCGGTGTGACATCACAGCTACCTGAGTGATGTCACCTCACGTTGACTTGACAGCCCACAGAGACAAAACCTTCACAGTGATATCACAGTCTCAGTGTGACATCTCAGCCTCATCAGTGACCACATAGCTTCACCTGTGACATTAGCATCAACACTGAAATTAGTCACAACACTGATATCACTGCCACACCAGTGACCCACTGATATGACAGGCTAATCGTAATATCACAGAATCACCAGGGATACCACAACCTCATGGTGACATCCTAACCTCACTGTGGCATCACAGCCTCATCAGTTATATCACATCCTCAATATGACATTTCACCCTCATTTCTCATACATCAGTTTCACTTCTGAAATCACAGCCTAACCACTGACCTCACACATGGACTGTGACATCACAGCCTCACTGTAAAATCACAGACTCACTGTGACAGCACAGCGTCATGGTGACATCACAGCCACACTGTGACATCAGCCTGGCCACTAATATCACAGCCTCACTGTGCCTTCACAACCTCTCAATTGACATCACAACATCACTGTGTTATCAGAGGCTCACTGTAACATCACACCCACACTGTGCCCTCACAGCTTCACTGTGATATCACAAACTCATCAACCTTCCCACCGACATAATACCCTCATAGTGACAGCACATACACACCTCTGACATTTGTTTACTAGGTGTCCTGGTTAGATGGCCACTTGCAATTTGTTGTCCATCCCTCCACCTGTATATTTCCTCTATTGGCATATGTCTGGGGCATGTCTAAACTTGTTCAGACTTGTCTGTATCCAGACCTTTGGATTTGGAAGCCCGGGTTATGGCCTGAATTGATTTTGCCACATTTTCACACTTTTATTTATTTACAAATTTTTAGTAGGAACCATGATAGCTTGCACAACCCTGAGCCTCTTCAGCTGTGTGGAATATAAGTGGCTGTGCCAGTTTAGACTGGACACCACCCTTGTGTGGAGCCTTACCTGTCATTGACTATCAGTCATGAGACCATCACAGAGAAGGAATCATGGTCCCAAAGGGGAACTCAAGTATGGCAGAGAAAAGGAGGTTTTTGTTAGAGCAGGAGCAGGCAGAGGCGCTGTAGGGGGAATAGGCACAGAAACGATCCAGAAAAGCTGGTGAGACACAAATCAAAACTTAACAATTATAAATTAGTAAGGCATAGCTCTAATGGAGGACAGCCAGGCCTCCCATAAGCCTTGGTGATCTTAGGAATGTCCAAGGTCTGAATGGATGCCCTGAGGAAAGCAAACTTTATTTTTGGAATATATGAAAAAAAACTTGGAAGAAAACTTGTATTAAAAAAACTTACAATCTTATTAGCTTCATAGAAGGAATTTGGTAGTGTTCCTTCCTTTGCTATTTGATGGAACAGTTTAAGGAGTATTGGTGTTATTAACTCCTTAAATGTCTTGTAGAACTCTGTGCTGAATCCATCTGGTCCAGGACATTTTTTTGGTGGGAAGATTCGAGATTACTTCCTCAATTTCCTTATATGTTATAGGACTATTTAAATAATTCACAACTTCCTGATTCAATTTAGGTAAGTTGTGTTTACTTAGAAATTCATCCATCTCTTTTGTGTTGTCAAACTTCACAGAGTATAAGTTTTTGAAATATGATGTTATAATTCTCTGGATTTCTTGGGTATCCGTAGTGATAACTCCATGTTCATTTCTAATTTTGTTAATTTGGGTTTTCTCTCTCTTGCTTTTGGTTAGTTTAGCTAGGGATGTATCAATCTTGTTGATTTTTTCAAAGAACCAGCTTTTTGATTGGTTGATTTTTTCTATCGTTTTCTTAGTCTCGATTTCAGATATTTCTCCCCTTATTTTGCTAATCTCTTCTCTTCTACTGCTTTTAGGATCAGATTGCTCTAGTTTCTCTAAAGCTTTAAGCTGCATTGTTAGGTTGTTTATTTCTGATGTTTCCATTTTTTTGACGTGGGCATTAAGAGCTATGAACTTACCTCTTAGAACAGCTTTCATTGTGTCCCAGAGATTTTGGTAAGTTGTATTTTCGTTATCATTCACTTTCAGGAAATCTTGAATTTCCTTTTTAATTTCTTCCTGAATCCAGTTCTCATTCAGCATCATAGTGTTAAGTTTCCAGGAGTTAGTGCATTTTCTCTTGTTTGATGTGTTGTGGATGTCCAGCTTTAGGCCATGGTGGTCTGATAGGGCACAGGTTAGAATTTCAACTTTCTTGTATATGTGTAGATTCATTTTGTGGCCCAATATGTGATCTATTTTGGAGAAAGTTCCATGTGCTGCTGAGAAAAATGTGTATTCTTTGGTGCGTGGGTGAAAAGTTCGATAGAGATCTGTGAGGTCCATTTCTTTCAGGGTTTGATTGTTGGTGGGAATGCAGGCTCATACAGCCACTCTGGCGAGCCGTCTGGAGATTCTTAAAGAAATTAAAGATTGAAATGCCATATGACCCTGCTATCCCACTTTTGGGAATATCCCCCCAAGTAGCAAAGGTTCGCCTCGATAGCACAAGCTCGACCATGTTCATAGCAGCACTGTTTACAATAGCAAAGTCATGGAATCAACCTAAATGTCCAACAGTTGACGAGTGGATAAGGAAACTGTGGTACATCTATACAATGGAGTACTACTCAGCCATCAAAAATGATGAATTACTGGAATTTGCTGGGAAATGGATGTCATTAGAAAGAATTATATTAAGTGAAGTATCCCAAACCCAGAAAATTAAGCGCCGTATGTACTCCCTAATAGGTGGCTCCTAGTACCAAACTCACCCAGCCCACATTGGGACACTCAAAAGTAAACCTATGTAACACAGTAATTGCAAGGATTATGAACAAGAGAGATGGGTTAGGAGGGCCACACCAGAAACAAAGAGAGAGGAGACCATGTTACAGCAGAGAAAATAGGCCTCCATGAAGGTCTGCAAGTAAGTAATGAGAAACCTGGTTAAGTTCACAGACGTTCTTTCCTGATCTCACCAGAAGGGGAGGGCATATAGTCTAGCAGATAAAAAGTAATCATTTTGCAAATGGGTGATGGACCCCTCTCTCAGTGAGGTTTCCTACTCTTATTACATCTACCCTTGAATGTGCTATTACAACAAGACTCCAGTTTAACAGCTTTTTGTCTCTGGCCAGGGGGTGACATACAGTGCCCAGCAGAATGGAGTGAAGGGAATTGCAGGAGCAGCAAAACTGCAAAAGAAAATCAACAAACCACAATCCAGAACTTCAGAGACTCTATATCAATCACATAGAACTAGGCCAGCCTAATCTCTCCCCATCCTGGAGCTCAGGGACATTTGCGGAAGAGGGGGCGGTAAGATTGTAAGAGCAAAAGGATGGGAGGAGCAACGATTTGCAAGATTCTCAACAATAGTTGGGGCCAAAGCAATCATAATGGAACTTTGCATGCCCTGCGCAATGTCCAGCGCACTGTTGCCCTCATAAAGTCTAGCATCTGATAAGGGCACCGAGACCCCTGGAGGCAAGGGATTGACAGCCATAGTAGTGATCTTATGCTTAAGGGGAACAAGAGAAAGGGCTTATGGAAATGCCACTGGGTCCTTATATGTCATCGGAGAGGAGGACACAGTGGAGAGTTAGGCACACACAATAAAGGACTATCTGGGAATTGGGGGGGAGGCACTGGGGGAAGGGGAGGGGGAAGAGGGGGGAGGGAGGGAACTGGTAAAAAATTTTTAAAATGTATAATTAAATTTTTAATTAAAAAAAAAAACTTACAATCTATTAGAAAAACAATTGTGAATGATATAAAACACAAGTAGTTAAGGCCCTGGATTTCATCAAAATTATTTGTTTTTATTTTTAAGTATGCATACATGTATTTAAAAATAGCATGCCAAAATTTTAATATAAGCACGCAACACAAATGAAAAGAAAATTGAAGTGGCCACAGGCTTTTTTTTTTTTTTACATTTAAACACAAGACACACCACATGTAAACACAGAACATATAAATATACAAGCACATGAAACACAAGAAGTCAATTATCCTGTTCCATAGTTGTTTCATAAAAGGGAGACCAGTATCATCTGAAGCAGAAAATACAGCTGAGGAAACAGGGGGAGTCAAGAGCTACAGGAAGAAAAGAAGGGAAGGGGACTAGGGCCCAAAGATCATCCATGGTGATTAGAGCTGCCAGGGGAAGTAGGAGAGCCACTGTCATCCAGGCTGATGCTCATCTTTTTCTAAGTCATTTCTGATGACAGGTGCATAAGTTGCAGGGCGGACAAGATGAAAGGGTACCCAAATATGGTTCGAAATGGGGTGTGGAAGAACACAAGCATTTCCTCAGCTGTGTATTAATAGAGGGTGGAATCCTTTCCATGTACCTGTCAGGGGATCCTTCCAATGGGCAAGAGGCAAGGGTGTTGTAATGGGTTGAGATTTCCAATGTTTGTAAGTGGGAGATAAACCATGGTTTTCAAAGATGAGGAAATTAAGAGTGAAGAGGGTCTCGGTGAGCTGCAGGTGAGGGTCTGGGGAAAGAGTGTTAGTCCTTTGTAAACAGTCGTTTAAGGTCCTGTACATCTGTTCAATTATTTTTTGTCCCTGAGGGTTATAAGAGATGCCAGTAACATGTTTTATGAAATTGATCAGATATGTAAGCCAGGCCATTGTCTGTTTATATGGTCCAAAGCACTCCCATAACCAGCATAGCTATTTTTACAGCCTTTATGACATGGCTAGCCTTTTCTCCTGTTAAAGTGGTGGCAAAAATAAATTTGGAATATGTATCTATGATGACATGTATATATTTGAGTGTTCCAAATGAAGGAAAGTGGGACATAACATCTGCAATAAAGAATTAGGTGAAAACCCTCTAAGGTTAACTCCCTGAGGTTGTAAGGGACCCAAAGGTGCAAAAGGGGCACAAGCAGCACAGGTCCTGCACAAATGTTTGCACTGAGTAAGAGTTAATTCAGGATATAGCTTGTGGAGGTTGGAAGGGGACATGTGAAATTTTTGGTGGAGAAGCCTAGCTTGTTCCAATAATGGGACAGAGACTGTCATGATAAGTCTGTCTACCTCATCATTGCCTTGTGCTATGAACCCTAGAATCTTGAATGAGATCTTACATGCTCAATAAAAAAGGGATGTTGTTTATTCTTTAGGAGCATTTTAAGTGTCTGTAAGGCAATATCAGCAGGGGATGATGAGCCCCTAAAGCTGGAGAAGGAAGTAACCTTAGTAGACAGTACAGCATAGTGACTGTCAGAGAAAATGTTAATGGGTCCATTTTGTGTTTCCTCCAAGGCTTTGATAATGGCATATAGCTCACCAATTTGGAGATCCTTTATTGGGCCATACAAAAATTTTGTCAGGCTTATGAGGGGCTTTGTTATTACTCTTATTTGATGGGTATTGGCATCAGTAAAGGCACATGGAGCTTTAGGTATTGGTGAGGAAGAGTGGAAGGCATGAGAATGGGACTGTATTGTGAGGTATTGTAAGGTCTGAAGGAGCTTATCAGGAGGAAGGTGATTATCTAAATCGCCTGTAAAACCTGCAAGTGTAGCTTGAAAAACGAAGTTATCTCTCATTAAAAATTGAATTTCTGGTGGCTGGAGAGGTGGCTCAGGGGTTGAGCCTTTGCCTTGCAGGCAGAAGGTCCCGAGTTCTGGTCCTAGACTCCACATATACACACTGGGTGGAAGCAGGATGGTTTGCATTTCTGGTCCTGGTAGGGGGGAGTCTGTGACTCCCTGTGACAGGGTAAACAAGGAGGTGGTGGAGGCAGTCCGTGGAGGTTCCTGATTTCGTCCATGGTTCTACACACATGCATATACACACACACACGCAAGCACAATTGAATAAATAATAAAAAAAATCTGTTGAAAAAATTGAATTTCTGTCAGGGAAATAGGCAAGATCATTTTATCAGGTTCCCTGTTGAAAATTATATTACAATATGCACACACCTTATGTGCCAGAAGGAGGACAGTTTCAAGTCTGGGAGTTATTTTATGAAGGTGGAACCTACGAGGGATAGCGTCCTTATTTTTGCCAGATGAATCTTAATGGGGCCTCCCTCATAGGGAGGACAATTCCCCAAAAGACTTCCTGAGTGTTTATCTTATGGATGTTTAGAGTGTCTAAGGAGGCTGATGTAGAATAAAGGGCCTTTCAAGGGATTGACAGCCACAGTAGTGTTCCTATGCTTAAGGGGAACATGAGAAAGGGTTCAGGGAAATGCCACTGGGTCCTTGTACATCATTGGAGAGGAGGACCAAGAGGAGAGTTAGGCATACACAATAAAGGACTCTCTGGGAATTGGGGGGAGGCACTTGGAGACGGGGAGGGAGGGAAGGGGTGCAGGGGGTTCAGGAGGAGGAGGGGGGAAGGAACTGGTCTACCTATTAAGTTTGTATGAGTGGAAATAATAATAAAAAATGTTAAAAAATTAAAAAAAAGAAATAAATGTTATTTCTTTACAAATTATCCAGTTTAAGATATTATGTAACAGTAGCACAAAATGTATTAAGACTAAGAACCTACATGAAAACATTTGCTGAAATAGACTTGTTTGAGCTAAAAAAATGAAAATTTTTTATATGATTCAGGGATCATCTCAATTATTTAAAATTTAAGTTGAGAATTAACGTGTAAGCATCCAAGCAATTAATTTGTTAATATTATAGTTATTACCATTTTTCATAGGTTGTCTATGCATATATGCTTGTGAACATAAACATTCGTCTCACTATATTAAAAACAGACAATGTAAATGAGGTTGTTAGTTTTATGTCTATACAATGAAAAGCATTGGTCTAAATTAAAGAGCTTACCTCTGTGTTGGAAAAAAAAAAAGAAGAAAGAGCCTTGTAGCATCGGGGGCAAAGTAATGTTTGATGAGGATGATTTGAAAGTCTTAAAAGAGCAGTAGTAAATCCTTGGGGGAAAGAGATAGGAAGGCTTTAAGCCAACTGATCGGACCGCATAGTTTTTGTAGCTCGTTTAAGGAGTATTACTTTTTTATTAGTAACTGTGGGGACAAGGGCCTAATGTTCCAGTTAATTTTATAACCTAGAAATCCATAGGGAGGAACCAGTTGTGTTTTATCATTAGCAATGTAAAGGCCAATGTCGTTAAGATTCTGTAGGAGTTCTGAAAGGAGGAATTTCAATACTTTTTGTGATTTGTGGGCCATGAGTAAATCATCCACATAATGGATAAACAAGCATTGAGTCTTAATATATTGTATCACTGTAGCAACACAATGTTGACATTGGGCTGTTTTTGATTCCCTGGAGTAGAACTTTCCAGTGAAATCTCTTTGCAGGGATTTAATAATTGGGTTCCCATACAGTAAGGCAAAAAAACTGCCTGTCATCCTCGTGTAAGGGAATTGAGAAAAACCAATCCTTGATATCTATGATAGCTAGATAGTAATTCAAGGGAATAGAAATGGGATGTGGGACACCAGCCTGGAGTGGGCCCATTTTTATCATGTGCTTATTAACCTGGTGTAGATCTTATAACAGGCGATATTTCCCTGATTTTTTTCTAATAATAAAGTTAGGGGTGTTATGAAGGCTTAAGAAGGGCTCAATTTATGACAGTCTTAATTGTTCTGTCACTAAAGACTTAAGAGCAGAAAGTTTTGGTTCTAATATTGGCCACTGCTCCACCCATATAGGGTCCATGTAAGTTCATTTCAGTTTAATGGGCTTTGGTGTTCTTAGTTCAGGAGAGTGCCCTTTAGAATTGGGGGTGCTAGGGTTGGAGAGGTGGCTCAGAGGTTAAGCCTCTGTCTTGCAGGCAGAGTGTCCTGTGTTTGGATCCTAGACCCCACATACAGAAACCGGGAGAAGTGGGGGCAGATTGCATTTCTGGTCCTGGTAGGGCAGAGCCTGTCCTGGGGCAGAGTAAACAAGGAGGAGGTGGAGGCGGTCCATAGTGGTTCCGGAATTTGCCTGTGGTTCTACACAAAAATACACACACACACACACACACACACACACACACACACACACACATACACACACACGTGCACACACACAAGTGAATAAAAAAAATAATTTTAAAAAGAATTGGGGGTATTGTGTATCCTTTGCTGGGGAAATGTAATTCGATTTGCCAGATAAACATGACATAATCCTTTTCTAAGATGTTATCATAAAAGGCTTGGTCATCTGTTGTCAAGATTACACCCATGGCACTCATCAAATCTCTGCCCCACAGAGTGGTAGTGATATCTGCTACTAATGGTTTAATATGGCCTATATTGCTATCATGGTCTTTCCAGGTTACATTTTTTGTAACTTTTATGGTCAGTTGGTTTTCTCCTACCTCTTTTATGGGGGGGGTCCTTTATTGTATTACAAATGCGACATTCGTCTAACATCATTCTCTTAGATTATGGTAACTTTGATTTCTGTATTTAATATGCCTTTGATTGGTGTCCCCTGCAGAAGCAATTATTTGAGATACATGGTCATACACAGGGAATATCCATTGGCTGTTAGGTGACCCTCTTTTTAGTGGGGATGAGGGTTGCCCCTCCTTGAGTTTAAAGGAGCCTTTTTTTAAAAAATTTTTTTATTATTATTATTTATTCAATTGTGCGTGTGTGCATATGTATGTGCCCGCGCGCGCATGTGCGCGTGTATGTGTGTGTGTGTGTGTAGAACCACGGACAATTTCGGGAATCATCATGGACGCCTCCACCTCCTTCTGCCCGGGGATTCACAGGCTCCGCCCTACCAGGACCAGAAGCGCAGGCCGCCCCTGCTTCCGCCTGGCGTCTATACGTTGGATCTGGGATCCGAACTCAGGACCTTCCGCCTGCAATAAAGGAGCCTTTTTATTGTTGGGCCCACCTAGGATTTGCCTCAGGGCATAGTCGAGCACATGGGACTAAAGATGGTGCTGAAGGCTAGTGTCCTGGGTATATCCTTGATCACATTACAGAGAGCCCAATTGGCTTTCAGGTATTGGCCTGCCTTCCTTTCTGAATTGACGTTGGACTTGACCTGTGGAACCTGAAGGTTGTGTTGACCTTTAACACAATTGGGTACCTGTTTGGTACCTTGTGGCCTTTTGTCTATATAAGCTGCTTTGTTATCATTAATAAACTGAAATTTGCTCTGAGAAACTCCCCGTCCCATGGCCAAGTCTCTGGGGAATTGAGGCAGAGGTGGGGATGACGGGACTTAATTTTATTCATCCTCACAGCAGGCTGCACAATCGTGTGAATGAGTGTGTGAGTGGGTGGAGACACACCACACCCTGGGTCCTGGACTCTATAAACTGGTGCCCGAACGTGGGGAAATTCCTAAATCAGACGATGCAAATTGGTGTCTCGAGGGAAGTCTTCGACTATAAGTATTGGGATCATGTCTTACAAGGTTGATTCAGTACTGTCAGCACTGAAGTCTGTATTAAGAAGCCATGGTTTTGAAATCCCAGAGCCCGGTATTATCGGGTGTGGGAATCAGCTCGTGAGTTGGCTCCATTTTCCAAAACGTCCAACATTTATTCATGGGACACATGGAATAAGATAGAGAATCTAGCCAGAGAGCGAGAAAAAAATGTTAAAATATTGCCTTCCTTGGAATTTTATTCCACAATTTCTAAATTCAAGATGGCTTTCCTTCCCAACCCAATCCAGTGCCCACAGGTGGAGCAGGCAAAGGGGAAGGGGGAGGGGACTGAAGACCCATCACAGCCGAGTAGGGATTCCGCTGGGCCATGGCAGCGTGCAGAAGCCACTGGGATGGTGGGAATGCCTGCCATTTAGAGAACTCCACATTGGATAGTATCTCAGCACTGTATGCTATGCTCCCTTCCCCCTCGGGAGCCTCCTGAGCTCCATGTAAAGCCGCAGGCATGATTTAGCAAGAGAAAGGAACTGCCCACTTGTGAGCACCAGGATGACCTGCCTGCTCGACCCAGCAGGGGAAAGAGGCTGACGGTGCAGACCAGTGTGGGGAAGTTGCTGCCGTTAGAGAGAGTGCCTAGGACGCTCAATTCCCTTCCTCAAGGGAGAAGGGGGTGGAGACGGGTTAGAAGTAGACCCCCCATATGCCTTCACAAAAACCTATGCCAAATCCGCATGCGGACATGGCACCCAGCAGGCTAGAGCGGGGAGCTCAGGGGGGCTAACCTGCGAATTTCTCAGATCCCTATGCAGATGGATGAGACCTGCTTCTGTTTGTAAATGTTTATCTAAAGCTTGATTAAAAAAAAACTAACCATTGTTCTCTGTATGCTGCCTGGGACAATAAAGGGTTACTTTAAAAAGTTCTGTCTTGCTTGGTTACCTGAATTTCCTGTTTCAAAATAACAGTTGTGGCCACATTAGGCTTTATTGCATGCTTATAATCACATTTTGGTTTTGATTTTGTTCATTGTTTGGCATGCCCAACTTACATGCACGTGCACACTTAAAAATGAACATCAAAAGGCCTGAGTATGTACTGATTAAAATATCTTGATTTTTATGAAACTTCACAAAAGGCGATATTGTGAGGTTTTTTTATAATTTAAAAAAAATTTTTTTTCTGCTCATACAAACATAATAGGAACCCCTGTCCCCTCCCTCCCTCTACCCCTCCCTGTTCCCTCTCCGCTTTGTTCCTTCCTTTTCCCCCTCCCTCCCTTTCTCCCGTGCCCCATCCCTGAAGCATCCTTTAATAAAGTATATCAAACTTTCCTCTGGGTCCTCCTCTCTGATGAGGTGTGAGGACTCAGTGGCATTTCCTAGAACTCTTTCTTGTGTCCCACTTAATTATATGAACACTATTGTGACAGTTAATCCCTTGCTTCTAAGGACCCTAATTCCTTTGGTCCATGCTAGAATTTGAGGGGTCAACGATATGCTGGTCATTGCGCAGATCATGCAGAGTCCTGTTATAATTGCTTTGGCCCTAATGTGCGTGGCGTTTCTTGCATATCATGACTCCTCCCATCCTTGTGCTCTTACAATCTTACCGCCCCCTCTTCCGCAAATATCCCTGAGCTTCAGAATGGGGAGAGATTATACAGGCCTGATTCCAGGTGGTTGTTATAGAGTCTCTGATGTTCTGAATTATGGTTTATTGATGATTTTTTTTAGTTTTGCTGTTCCTGCAATGCCCTTGGTTCCATCCTGATGGGTATTGGATGTCACCCCTTGCAGTCCTTGATGGTGGCCTATTTTCTCTGCTGTAACTTGGTCCCCTCTGTTTCTGGCGAGGCCCTCCTTCCCCATTCCTCCTGTTTATAATCTTTACAGTTACTGTAGGTATTACAGAGATTTGTCTTTGAGTGTCTCTAAGTGAGTTTGGTACTAGGATCCATCTATTAGGGAGTACATATGGTGCTTAATTTTCTGTGACTGGGATACTTCACTCAATATAATTGTTTCTAATTCCATCCATTTCCCAACAAATTCCATTAAATCATCATTTTTGATGGCTGAGTAGTATTCCATTATATAAATGTACCACATTTTCCTTATCCATTCGTCAACTGTTGGTCATTTGAGCTGATTCCATGACTTCGCTATTGTAAACATTGCTGCTATGAACATGGTCATGCTTGGGCTATCGAGGTGAAATTTTCCTGTATGGGGGATTATTCCCAAAAGTGGTATAGCAGGGTCATATGGCATTTCAATCTTTAACTTCTTTAAGAATGGCCAGATGGCTCGCCAGAGTGGTTGTATGAGTCTGCACTCCCACCAGCAATATAAGAGAGTTCCCATCTCTCCACATCCTCTCCAGCATTTGTTGTTGTTTGTATTGTGAATTTTTGCCATCTTGACAGGGGTGAGATGATATCTCAGGGAGGTTTTGATTTGCATTTCCCTGATGGCTAAGGATGTGGAACATTTTTTAAGATAGACATTTTAATTTCGTCCCTGGTAAAGTTTCTTTTAAGTTCCAGGGCCCATTTTTTAATTGGCCCATTTGTTTTCCATGGTGTTTAATTTTCTAAGTTCTTTGTGCATTCTGGATAATAGCGCTCTATCAGATATGTGTTTAGTGAAGATTTTCTCCCATTCTGTTTGTTGCCTATGGCTCGAGTTACAATCTCTTTATCTGAACAGAAGCGCTTTAATTTCACAAGATCCCATCTGCTGAGTGTTGGTTGTAGTGACTGTGCTATTGGGTGTCTGTTCAGGAACTGATGGCCTAGCCCAATCAGCTTGAGGGAGTTCCCTACCCTTTCAACTATGGTTTTTATAGTCTCTGGTCTGATATCGAGGTCCTTGATCCATTTGGAGTTAATTCTTGTACATGGTGACAAGTATGGGTCCAGCTTTAATCTTCTGCATGTGGAGATCCAGTTTTGCCAGCACCATTTGTTGAAGATGCTGTTCTTTTTCCGTTGGATTTTTTGGCCCCCTTTGTCAAAGATCAAATGGCTGTAGTTGGGTGGGCTTATATCTGGGTGTTCAACCCTTATTCATTGATCTGTGTGTCTATTTTGGAGCCAACACCAGGCTGTTTTTACAATTATGGATTTGTAGTATAGACTAAGGTTTCGTATGGTGATACCTCCAACCATGTTTTGGTTAATCAGGATTGTTTTTGCTATGCTGGGTCTTTTGTGCATCCATATGAATTTTGAGATTGTTTGGTCAACTTCTTTAAATAATTGGTTTGGGATTTTAATTGGTATAACATTGAATTTGTATATTGCCTTTGATAGGATGTCATTTTTATGATGTTGATTCTGCCAATCCAGGAACATGGGAGGTCTTTCTAACTTCTGATGTCTTCTGCAATTTCATTATAGAGGTCTCTTACTTCCTTGGTTAGGTTTATCCCAAGATATTTCATTTTTTTAGGGGCTATAGTAAATGAAATTGTTTCTCTCAGGGCTTTTTTGCTTCTTTCATTCTGGGCATATAGGAAGGCTCTGATTTTTGTATATTTATTTTGTATCCTGCCACCCTGCTGAACTTTTGTATTAGTTCCAGGAGCTTCCTGGTGGAGTTTTTGGTATCACTCAGGTATAGGATCATGTCATCTGCAAACAGAGATAACTTGACTTCTTCCTTGCCGATTTGAATCCCTTTTATCTCCTTTTCTTGTCTTATGGTTTCAGCTAAGACTTCAAGTACAATATTGAAAAGTGGTTACAGTGGACAGCGTTGTCTAGTTCCTGATTAAAGTGGGAATGCTTCAAGTTTTTGCCCATTGAGTATAATCCTTGCTGTTGGCTTGTTGTATACTGCTTTTATTACATTGATAAAGGCTCCTTCCATTCCTACTGTCTCTAGCGTTTTCATCATAAAAGGCTGTTGGATCTTGTCAAAAACTTTTTCTGCATCTATGGAGAGTATCATGTGGTCTTGAACTTTGGGCTGGTTTATATGGTGAATTACACTTACTGATTTTTGTATGTTGAATCATCCTTTTGTGCCTGGGATAAAGCCTACTTGATCCCCGTGGATGATCTTTTTGATATGTTTTTGAATCCGATTTGCTAAGACTTTATTGAGAACCTTTGCATCTGCGTTCATCAGAGAGATTGGTCTATAGTTTTCTTTTATAAGTGTATAAAGATACACTTTGAGATTAAGACGATATTAGCTTCATAGAAGGAATTTGGTAGTATTCCTTCCTTTGCTAGTTGATGGAATAGTTTGAGAAATATTGGTGTTTAGCTCCTTAAATGTCTGGTAAAACTCTGTGCTGAATCCATCTGTTCCAGGACATTTTTTGGTGGGAAGATTTGAGATTACTTCCTCAATTTCCTCATATGTTATAGGACTATTTAAATAATTTACAACTTCCTCATTCAATTTAGGTAAGTTGTGTTTACTTAGAAATTCATCCATCTCTTTTGTGTTGTCAAATTTCAGAGTATAAGTTTTTAAAATATGATGTTATAATTCTCTGGATTTCTTGGGTATCAGTAGTGATAACTCCATGTTCATTTCTAATTTTGTTAATTTGGGCTTTCTCTCTCTTGCTTTTGGTTAAGTTAGCTAGGTGTGTGTAAATCTTATTGATTTTTTCACAAAACCAGCTTTTTGACGGGTTGATTTTTCTGTATCATTTTCCTAATCTCGATTTCAGATATTTCTCCCTTTATTTTGCTAATCTCCTCCCTTCTACTCCTTTTGGGATCAGATTGCTCTAATGTCTCTAAAACTTTTAGTTGCATGGCTAAGTTATTTATTTTTGATGTTTCCATTTTATTGAAATAGGCATTAAGAGGTATGAACTTACCTCTTAGAACAGCTTTCCTTGTGTTCCAGAGATTTTGGTAAGTTGAATTTTCATTATCGTTCACTTTCAGAAAATCTTGAATTTCCTTTGTATCCAATTCTCATTCGGCATCATAGTGTTAAGTTTCCAGGAGTTAGTGTATTTTCTGTTGCTTGTTGTGTTGTGGATGTCAAGCTTTAGGCCTTGCTGGTCTGATAAGGTGCAGGCTAGAATTTCAACTTTCCTGTATATGTGTAGATTCGTTTTGTGGCCCAATATGTGATCTATTTTGGAGAAAGTTCCTTGTGCTGGTGAAAAAAATGTGTATTCTTTGGTGTGTGGATGAAAAGTTCGATAGAGATCTGTGAGATCCATTTCACTGAGGGTTTGATTAAGCTCCAAAGTGTCTCTGTTAAATTTTTTACCTGTTGATCTATCCCATGTTGAGAGGGCAGTGTTGAAATCCACCAGAATTATCATTTTGGAATTTAGTTCTTGCTTTAGACGTGGTAGGGTTTGCTTCTTGAATATGGGGGGGGCATATTGGGTGCATATATATTCAGTGTTGTGAAGTCTTCCTGGTGAATTGTACCTGTGACTAAAATATAGTATCCATCTGTGTCTCTTATGATTTTTTTTTGTTTGAAGTCCACTTTGTCCAGTAGCATAATGGCTACCCCTGCCTGTTTCCTGGTTCTATTACCTTGCAGAATTTTTGACCGCCTTTTATTTTTAGGATGTGCCTATCTTTTGTAGTGGGATGGGTTTCCTCCAGGCAGCAGATTGATGGATTGTAATTTTTGATCCAAGTTTGTAATCTGCATCTCTTGATCAGTGAGTTAAGTCCATTAACATTTGATGTTATAATTGAGAAACTATTTTTAATTCTGGACATTTATTATGGCTTTTTTAAGTGTATTGTTACACCTTTAGGATTTGGTAGTATTATACTTCCCTTATTCCCTTATGTTTTCCTGGATATGCCTGTTTTTTTCTTCAAGCTTGAGTATTATTTCTAGCATTTTTTGAAGGCCTGGTTTAGTGGACATGTATCCCTTCAAGTTGTCTTTGTGCTGGAAGATTTTTCTTTCTCCCTCGATCATGACTGATAGTTTTGCAGGGTAAATCAGCCTGAATTGACATTTTTGCTCATTCAATACTTGAAGTATGTCTCTCCAAGCTCTTCTTGCTTTTACTGTTTCGACTGAGAAGTCATTTGTTATTTTAATAGGTTTACCTTTAAAAGTGACTTGTTTTTTTCCATTGATGTTCTCTGCACCATTTCTTTGTTTTGAATGTGGCATGTTTTAACTATTATTTGTAGCGATGAGTTTCCATTTTGGTCGTATCTGTTTGGGGTGCGGAATGCCTCTTGTGTTTGGATGGGCCTCTCTTTTTTTAGATGAGGAAAGTTTTCCTTGATGATCACTTGAAAAATTTCCTCAGGTGTGGTATTTTGAGATTCTTGCTCTGGTATTCCATGGATACCCATGTTAGGCTTCTTCAAGGTGTCCCATAACTCTTGAATATTTCTCTCGAATATCTTTTCGGCTTTAACAACCTCTTACATTGAGCTGATTAATACTCCCACTTTGTTTTCAAGGGCTGACATTCTGTTTTCTGCTTCCTTAGTTGTGCTGATAAGTCTCTCTGTGGAGTTCTGGGTTGAAGATAACTTGTCTTTTAGTTCAGTTTTTAACTCTGCTTGTGACTGTTTTAACTGCTCTATGCTTGTTTTTGTTTCTTGAACTGTTTTTCTCATCTCCTCCAAGTGTCTGTTATGTTTCTCTTCAAAGTGATTGATGTGGTTATTTAATTCCTCCCGGATTTTCTCTTTCATAGTATTGAACATGGTAATGATCATGTTTTGAAAGTCATTATCCTGGGTCAGGCTTTCTTGGCCATTTTCCGTGGGTTTGTTCTGGTTGAAGTCTATCATTATAGGAGTAATTCCTTCAGTGGTAGATTTGTTTACTTGGGTGATGTTTCTCTTTGACTTGGGCATTGCCATTTTAACTCTTGAGACCTTCTTCAATTTCTGTGCGTTTTTCACTGAACTGAATTATTTGGCCTGGAGTTTTGGGGTTGGGCGGAGGAGGAATTTACTTAGGTCACAGTGAGTCCCGGCTGGACTGTGTGCATCCCAGGCAGCAGGTTGGGGAAAGGAAGGATGCGGCAGTGGCAGGGCGCTATTTAACCTGGGGAGCTGGGGCATGGCCCGGTAGGATGGGGTCCTCCCCGTCCCGTCACAGCTCCAGCTTCTGATATTTTGTTTTTACCTAGGATCTGATAACATCACTTTTGTAATTCCTTTAATTCCAAGTGTACTCCTGTGTTCTGTTATAATCTTGCAAACTTAATTTGAGTATAATGATATTTAAGATGAGGTCTATTGTTATTGCCTTTATTAAAGGACTTTTCTTACAGGATATCTAATGGAAAAGCAACAGGAAACCATCAAGGAGGACAAAGAAACTATAAAGAAATTATATGTGGTACTTTAATGTATAAAAGGTTTAAAATAAGGTTTATAGGATAAAAAATCTCACTTAAAAATTAAAATGTGTACAGCAAGTTTGAGTTGGTTGCTTAAAAAGATGTTAAAATATGCTATAAAGATTTATGGAATGTTGGGTTATAAAAACATTAAAAACTAGAGATGGTGATTAAAAGAAAATGTTATACATTATGCTTCTTCCATGCTATAAAAGACATTGAGCCTCAGAAATTAGAGATTAAGAATTAAGCTTCATGTATTCAAATGTATTTCAATAGTCTGTTTTGATTAAGCAGGAATTTGGTTGCTTATAAAATTCAACTTCTCAAGGACAGCAGGAAGCTTATCCATGGGGTCACAAGTAAAACCTGGGAAAGTCTGAGACCAGGGCCCTCCCTGCTCCCAGGGAAGTAGGCTGTGCTCAGGGTCAGGCCAGCAGGAGAAGCAGACACCCCGCCCACTAGATGCCATCTTGGCTGTAACTTGAATCCTGGATCTCATGGTAAAAGCAAGCAGGCTTCTCCTAGGAGGGGAAGAAAAAGAGCACGTTTAAAATATGGAAAAAATGTCTTAACTTCTGTGTGAATGTGTGTGTGAATGTACGCCTGAGGTGGAAAACCTATTACAGCTGTGCTCCACAGAACAGGATCCCTTGAAACCATGGGATTCAATTGGGCCAGTTCTGTGTTTCCATGGTGATAACATACAGTCTAGAGTGGAAATGGATTAAATCTAGTCGCTGGGTTTATATAGTGCTTGGCAGAACTCTGCTAAGCTGTGTGTCCTTTCCAGTCCAGATCCACTACACTGAAGCCAAAGGAGAGATTTCCCCTTCCTGTATCCAGGGACTAGCTAAAAATACAAATGCTTAATTCTACCAACCTGAAAGAGAGTTAACTTGTAGTATATTCTCGGACATGCCTTGTATACATCTTAGACAAGAGATAACCCCTTTTAAACTTATTTCTAGTCTGTTTTTAGGGACTTTAAAATAGGACAAATGATCTAAGACTTAATGTGGAGAAAGGAAAGAAAAGAGAAAGAGCCACAAAACAAAGAAATCAAAACATTTGACATTTGCCTAAGGAGATAGGTAGAAAATTAATAGGCACACCCAAGCAGACAACCCAGGACCCCTTCCGACAGGGGAGAGAGAAAAAAGTTGCTTTGAATATGACCAGACTGGGAGCTTTGAGACAGTTACAAGCACAGGAAGCTTTCGTGTGGCCTATGTTTCAACCATGGGAATCTCCACTAGGGGAAGATTGCCCCCTGAACTCCAAGCCCCAAGGGTAGAATCCTCTGGTGGGGACCAATAATATGGCCTGAAGCTCTTATCTTCCTTCCGATGGGAAAAAGGAGTTTGCCTATGATATCCAGCGAAAGAAGGCCCACAATGCCAGGTTGAACATCTCATGAGAACCTTGGGTTCAACATGTAAAAAGGAAGCCTCTTTGATTCTAGACTAGGGAGCACAAAATTCCAGTGCTTAACTTCCTTCCTAGGCTTTTGTCAATCTTTGATTTTACTAAAATGTTAATGATCAAGAAAATAACAGGTTCCTCAGTCACTCATAAAGTAACTACTGAGATTCCTTATATGCTTAATGATGTTGCTTTTAGCCATTTCCTTGTATAATAAAACAAAATAGGCAATTCACATGGTTTTAAATAGGTTTTAAGATGTGATCGTAGAGATTCACAGCTGCCAGAGAAAAAAGGGTCGTCAGTATGTAGATTAATTCTTAGTTTTTTACCAAACTAAGACAATGACTATTCCAGGTGAAGTAACAGGTTTGCTTTACTCACTCTTGCCTGTACCTACAGTAAGATTACTGAGCTTATTTGGTTTATCCCATGTCCCCTTCCAGTTACAATGGTTTAACCCTTGTGTAGATATTAAAAGTTTAACCAGCATTTTGTCTCTTTTATAGGGACCGTAAAGTAATAAAGCCATATTAGATGGGGACAACAGGCTGTTTTCACTTTCAATGTCTCATCTCAGCAGGAAGCAATCAAAGAATGGTCGTTGACCCTCATCCTGTGAGCAGCCTCAAATAGGGTATGGGGTAAAGTAGGCAGGTTTAGAATAGCCATGCTGGGATGGGTCTCTCAAGGTCTTAAAAGTCTTTAAAATTCCAAAAAAGATATCCCCCTCTGCTAGATGATCCCATACTCAACTAAATTAAAGGTTCAATTTCTAAAATAAAAAGGGGGAGTAAGCCCACACCAATAGTTAGGGTTGGCATTATTTGCCATCAACGTATTAAATTTTCAAAAAGTCGATCTGGGATTGACCTAATATCTAGAAAAAAATTGTTCTTTTAATAACTATATTGCTTAAGTGTTTTCTCAGCACATCTCTCAGCAGTGCTCCATCTAGGAGACCACACTATAGACATCCATGCCATGAACCCCCCCAAAGATGTGATTCACAACGTCCCCAAGCTACCTGCTGCCGGCACTGATGCCAACCTGCCTGACTGAGAAGACCAATTGAGACTGGACAACAGCAAAAGATCACGCTGAGACTGATGGGACTTTGGACATATGTATAGTCTCTGCTAAAACAAAAAAGGGGGGATGTTGGGCCCATCCAGTATTTGCCCCAAGGTATGGCTAAGCACATAGGACTAAAGATGGCCCTGAAGGCTACTGTCCTGGGTGTAACCCTGATCACATTACAGAGAGCTCTAACTGGCTTTCAGGTATTGGCCTGCCTTTATTACTGAATTGACGTTGGACTTGACCTGTAGAACTTGAAGGTTGTGTTGACCTTTGACACAATTGAGTGCCCGTTTGGCGCCTTGTGGTCTTTTGTCTATATAAGCTGCTTTGTTACCTCTAATAAACTGATATTTGCTCTGAAAAACTCCCCATCCCATGGCTGAGTCTCTGGGGAATTGAGGTGGAGGTAGGGATGGTGGAACCTACTTTTCTTTGTCATTGCAGCAGGCTGTGCAATAGTGTGAATGAGTGTGTGAGTGGGTGGGACATGCCACACCATAGGTGCTGGACTCTGCATTTTATAACTGGACCTACAGTCTTTAACCCAGTGTAAACTTTTCTCACATTTAGGGCAGGAAGTTCTTGACTTAATCATGAGCTTAGGGCATGAGCTTTTAAAGAGTCCGGGCTCTCCACAGCCCCAACATGGGGGTACTTTGTCTGTCTCTGAATGGCCAGAGCATTAACAGAAGTAGCCAAAGCCTGGGGCTGGAAAGGTGGCTCAGGGGTTAAGCCTCTGCCTTGCAGGTGGAAGGTCCTGAGTTCTGATGCTAGACCCCATGTATAGACGCCAGGCAGCAATGGGGGCAGCCTGTGTTTCTGGTCCTGGTAGGGTGGAGCCTGTGAATCTCGGGGCAAAGTAAATATGGAGGAGGTGGAGGCGATCCATGGTGGTTCCTGAATTTGTCCGTGGTTCTACACACACATACACACACATATGCACGCGCACACACACATACACATGCACATACATGCACAATTGAATAAATAAAAAAAAATTAAAGAAGTAGCCAGAGCCTCAAATGGGATGGCAGAGGGATTGATATCTTTGGTAACTACTATCCACTTATGGATATGTTCATTTTGGAAAGGAGCGACCATGTTATGGGTAGGTGTATTTGTTCCTTCCCAGATCAGATCTTTAATCAATAAGTCTCTTGCTGGTCCATCTTGGGAGCATCTCTCCACCGCTTCGGTTACACATGTTAAAAAGTCAGCAAATCTTTCATCAGGTCCTTGGATAAGGTTACCAAAAAAGGAGTCTGGCTTTTGAGGCTGGCAAGCTTTTAAGCTTTGTAAGGCCATTTGTTTAACCTGGTCAAAGTGCATGGGAATTGTAATGATAGATTGTGAAACAGGATCACTCTATTGACCTCTACCTGTAAGCATATCTATTGTAATTTGTATGTCATATTGTACATCAGTATGGGCTTGGCTTTCAGCTACATCATCATAGGCTGCTCTCCAATTTAGAAAATCTGAGGAGAGAATGGCCTTGAGGAGAGAATAATGGGTATGTAATTGGAGAGCCCATTGTAAAAGGACTTGTTCAAAATAAGGGGAGATGACTCCACCTTCCTTTACAGCTTTTCTAATTAGTGTCAGGTCCACTAATAAGGTAGAAAACCATGACCTCATTTGAATGTTAGTTTCCACAATTACAGGGAAGGCAGCCACAGGGTCATGGGCATGCCTGTAAGTGGGTTGCTCTAGAGTATCCCTGGGTATCTTGGCATAACATGATTCTCAGTAAAGGAGGATTTCAATCTAAGTGGAGGGTGTGTCTGAGAAAGGAAACTAAGGTCATGTCATGGGTATGTATAAGGGGGAAGATGGCAGGGTTCCGTTCTGACAGCAGGGGGGAGTGGAGTCGCCCGGCACAGACCTCTGAGCCCTCTGCAGAGTCCTCAACTGGAGAAGGGGAGGGAAGGGATCCGGAAGAAGAACAAAGGACTAATTTTGGGTTCTCTCCACAAGTTATATTGTAACTATTAATTGCTTCCTCAGTGAAGGATCCATTAAGTTTTGCGTTGATGCCCAGGAGTATGGGAACAAAGGGGGCTGTACGGATATGGCCATTCTGGACTTCCCTCTTATGGGCCAAGAAAAGCACTTACATCCACATTTGTGGGTCCCAGACATTTTCTGGGGAAAATCCAGGGAGCTAAGATTAAGGGTTCCTACCAAAAAATCTTCTAAGTCTTTCTCCATCACTTTGATTCTAAGTAAGTCTAGTAGAGCCTTAAGGGCAGTCAGCTGGTGTGCCTTCTCATGGTACAGTAAATTACCCATTATGGTGAGGAAAGGTTCACTAATGGAGCAGAGATGACTAGGAGGCAAGTGGACAAGGCAAAAAGGGCAGAAAATAAAAACAACAACCAGAACTAAGGTCAAAGTGAAAAAAAAAAAAAAACTCCTAAAAGGATAACCAACATCTAAGAAGAGACCTAGTGCAGGACATGAGTAGAGATGTTTTGGTTTTAAGTGTCCTGTGCTTACTGAGGGATTTCAGGGATTCGTTACTCCCTCAGGCCATATACCCCCAATCAGGTCGATTCAATGTAATCGAATCTGGGCTCCAAGTTCTGAGGAGACCAACTTCTCATGTGAACTCACCAGGAAAAGCTTTTGTTTAGAGGGGCTCTTTGACTATGGGGAAATCAAAATGAGTGATTGTATTCCTAACCTTAAGAGCACAATGATGGAAAAACAGGAAGAGAAGGGGGCCACCTGCTCACCTTCAGGCACCATAAGCACAGGAACACAAAGCCAAAGGGAACTTTATCGGACTGGGTGTCTCGTCTACACCAAAGACACCACTACCCCAAGTTGGAATGTCATAAGCATGTCTACTGTAATTTGTATATCATATTGTAGATTAGTACAGGCTTGGCTCTCAGCCATGTCATAATAGGCTACTCTTCATTGTAGAAAGTCCGGAAAGAGAAGTACCTTGAGGAGAGAATACCAGTTGTAATGGGTTTGTAACTGGAGAGCCCACTGTAAAATGATCTGTTTAAAGTAAAGGGAGTTGTCCCCGCCTTTCTTTACAGCTTTTCTAATTAGTGCCTGGTCCCCTAAGGAGGTAGAAACCCATGATCTATTTGAACGTTAGGTTCCACATTTATAGGGAAGGCACTCACAGAGTTAGGAGAATGCCTGTAAGTGGGTTGCTCTAGAGTGTCCCCACGTACCCCTGGCACAATATGATTACCAGTGAAGGAAGATCTCAGTCCAACTGGAAGTTCTTCCACAGGGTGTGTTTGAGAAAAGAAACTAAGGTCCTGTCACGGGTATGTATAAGGAGGAGGTTGGCATGGGTTCATTATGACAGGGGATTAGAGTCATGGAGTTGCCCCCGGCATGGACCTCCCTCTGTAGAGTCTTTGATCAGGGAGGGGCGATATCTGGAGGAAGAACAAAGAGCGATTTGGGGTTTTCCCCACAAGTTTCATTGTGGCAATTAATCACTTCCTCAACAGAGAATCCTTTAAGGCTTGTGATGATGCCAAGCACGATGGGAGCAAAGGGAGCAGAAAGCATATGGCCTTCTTGAACTTCCCTATTATGGGCCAGGAAGAGTACTTCCATCCAAATCTGTGGGTCCCAGAAATTTTCTGGGGATATCCAAGGAGCTATGATTAAGGCTTCCTCCCAAAAATCTTCTATATCCTTCGATGTCATTTTGATCATACGTAAGTCCAACAGAGTCTTAAGGGCAATCAGCTGGGATGTCTTCTGATGGGACAGTAAATTACCCATTGTGGAAAGGAAAGGTTTTCTAATGCAGAAGAGATGACTAGGAGGTGAGTAGACAAGGCGAAACAGTGAAGGAAATTAAAAGCAACAACTAGAATCAAGATGAACTTGAAAACCATTTCTAAAAAGGTAATCAATTTTCAAAAGGAGATGTAGCACTGCAGCTACACAGAGGTGCTTTGGAATTGAGCATTCTGGGCTTCCAGGGGTTTGCTAATCTCTCAGCCTTATGTACATATGATGCCTCCGGGTCAGGCCCATTCAATGTAATCGAGCCTGGGCTCCGAGTTCTGAAGGCATCAATCTCTCATGTGAATTCACCCAGACAAGCCTCGGTTTAAACACGTTCCTAATATTAAATGGGGATTGTTGGATGAGTGTTTGCCTTCCTAACCTAAAATGGGGCTCTTTAATCATCAGCAAATCAAAAAAGTGATTTGGCTCCTTGATCATCAGCAAATCAAGTGAGCGACTGTATTCCTAAGGTCAAACAGGGAAAGGAGAATAGGATTGGGCCACCTGCTCATCTTCAGGTGCCATAAGCACATGGAACACAAAGCCAAAGGGGTCGAACTCACCTAACTTTACTGGAGTGGGTGTCTCATCTACACTGAAGGTGGCCTCACTGAAGCAAGATGTTGGAGTGCCAGATATTGCTGTATCCATGCTGACCAGCCGGGAGAAGAGGGGAAAACAGCAGGGCCTCAGGGATAGAGGCAAGAGGGTGAGCCAGTGGACAGGATCACTAACCAGGAATCAGGCGAGAAGCAGGTAGAGATGAGCTGCAGCAGATTTGCATTTATTAATGAGGTTTGGGCTTATATAGGTTTGGGGTTCAAACAGGTGTTGCCATCCTTCCTCCGGGGACAGCCACCAGTCATTTAACTGTTCATTACATGTCCCTTGCAGGGGAAGGTCAGATGGCCATATCACATTGGTTGTTCATCCCTCCACCTGCATGGTCCTCTATTGGGACCCTCTGCCCGCATGGTTCTCTATTGGGACATGTCTGGGGCATGTCTGTATGTCCAGGCTTGTTCTGAATTTGGGAGTTGGGCTAGGACCTCCTTGAGTTGGTAGTGTCACATTACCTTGCCATCAAAACCTCTCTAGTGACATCAAAACATCACTGTGTCATCAGAGCCTCACTGTGATATCATAGCCACACTGTTTCCTCACAGTCTCAATGTGACATTATAACCTGATAGTGACAACACAGCCTCATTGTGACATTACAAACTCACTGTGACATCAGCCTTACTACTGACATAGTAGGCACACTGTGACATCACATACAGAACTCTGATATAGCCTCACTATGTCATCACAACCTCAATGTGACATCACATCATCACCACTGACATCATAGCTTCACTATGACAACAGCCTTGCCACTGACATCACATTCTCACTGTGACCTCACAGCCCCCACAGTGACATCACCAACTCCCTGTGACATCACAAGCCCACGGCAACGCCACAGGCACATGGTGACATCAAAGCTTCACAGTGGCCTCACAGTCTCACCTGGGACATGCCAGACCTACTGTCACATCATACCCTCATTATTCACATCAGTTTCATTCTGACATCACAGCCTCACAACTAAAATCACAGCCTCACTCACTGTAATATCACAGTCCTGCTCCACCAACATCCCAGCCTCACTGTGATATGATGGCGTCACTAGTGACAAAACCTCACTGTGACATCACAACCTCACCTCTGATGTTATAACCTCACTGTGACATGACAGCCTCACTAGGACATCACTGACACACCTCTGAAATCATTTCCCAACTGAGACATCAAAGCATCGATTCTGATGTTATAACCTCACTATTTCTTCACAGCCTCACCATTACATCACAGGCTCACCTCTCAAGTCATTGCCCAACTGTGAAATCACAGCATCAACTCTGAACTTATAGCTGCACTGTTTCATCACAGCCTCACTATGACATCACAGGCTGACCACTGAAATCATACCCTCAATGCGACATCACTCCCTCATCACTGACATACTTCCTAGACTCACTATGGTACCACAGCCTCAACACTGACCTCACAGGCTCACTGAAACCTGACAGCCTCCATGTGACACCATAGTGTCACTACTGATACGACAAACCTCACTGTGATGTCACAACTTCCCACTGACATGACAATCTCACAGTGACATCACAGCCTTATTGCAACATCACAGCCATACCGTGCTATTAAAGCATCACTGTGACATTAAGCTTCACTTCTGACATCACAGCCTCAGTTTGACACAATAAATTCATTGTGACATTAGAGCCTCACCAGTGAAAATAGAGCCTCATAAATGATATAGTCTCCCTGTGAATGCATAGTCACTACTGTCATCATAATCTCTCTGTGACATCACAGCCACATTGTGGCAGCACAGACTCACAGTGACATCACAGCCTCACCACAGATAGCACAGCCTCACAATGACAGGTGACAGGATAGCCTCAGCAATGACATCATAGCCTCACATATCATAAACAGTAACACCACAGCCTCACATGTTACATCATTACCTCACTGTGACACAGTCTAACTTATTACATGATAGACTCACCTGTTACATCATAGTCTCATGGTGAAATCAGCCTTACCACTGACATCACATCTTCATCAGTGAACTCAGCCTCAACCTCTCTGTGATATCACAGCCTCATAGTGGCATTATGGCCTCATTCTGACATTACAACCTCACTGTTACATCATAGTTTCACCGTGATATAACAGGCTATCACATCTCAGAATCATGGTCATATGAGAGCCTCAAAAGTGATACCACAGCCTCGCTGTGGCATCACAGCCTTTCCAGTAACATCCCAGCCTCACTGTGCCATCTCAGCCTCATCACTGACCTTAGCCTCACTTCTGACATCACAACCTAACCACTAAATCATAGCTGAACTATGATATCATAGTCTATCACCACTGATATCACAGCCCCACTGTGATAGCACAAAGTCATGGTAATATCACAACCTCACTGTGACATTACAGCCACACTGTGCCAGCAAAGCCTCATGGTGACATCACATCCTCACAATTGATATGACTGGCTCACAGTGACATCACAGCCTCTCTTCTGACATATCAGTCTCAATGTGTCTGCACAGTCTCACCACTGACGTCTAACCTCACTGTGAAATATGAGCAACACCCCAGTCGTCACAGCTTCACTGACATCACATAGAATCAGCTCTGACATCAGAGCCTCATTGGACATTGCAGCCTCACAGTGATCTCACAGCCTGCCCACTGACACCACAGGCTCACCTGTTATATCATAGCCTCATTGTGACATCAGTCTTACCACTGACATCACACTCACCAGTTACATCACAGCCTCAATGTGCCATCTAAACCTCCCTAGTTGCATTACAACAGCACTGTGTCACAGAGCCTCACTGCGATATCATAGCTGCACTGTGCCAGCACAACCTCATTTTGACATCACAGCCATATCATGCCATCAAAGAATCACTGTGACCTAAAGCTTCACCTCAAACCTAATAGCCTCACTGTAACATCATAGTCTCACAGTGACCTCACAGCCTGCCCATTGACACCACAGGCTCACCTGTTATATCATAGCCTCATTGTGGCCTCAGTCTTACAACTGATATCACGGCCTCACCAGTGACATTATAGCCTCACCTGTGACATCAGCTTCCCCACTGACTTTATTTAGAACACTGACATCATTGCCACACAAGTGACAACATGGCCTCACCACTGACCTCAAAGGCTCACTGAAACATGACAGCCTCCCTGTAATACCACAAGGAAGCTAATTGACAATACAACCTCACTGTGACATCAGAAGCTCATTGTGATATCACAGCCATACCGTGCCATCAAAGCATCACTGTCACGTAAAACTTCACTTCAGATATGATAGCCTCACTATGTCATCACAGCCTGTTTGACACAATAAACTCACTGTGACATTAAAGCCTCACCAGTGCCAATACAGCCTCACCAATGACATATTCTCCCTGTGAAAACACAGCCCCTACTGACATCACAACCTCACTGTTTTAATATCACAAACTCTAACAGGCTAATCTCTGAAATCATAGTATCAATGACACTACAGACATCCTGCCCAGCCTCTCTATGACACCACAGCCTCATCACTGACATCCCATGCTCATGGTCACATGACAACCTCAACAGTGACGCCATAGCCTGTCTGTGGCATCACAGCTTCATCAGGAATATCCCAGCCTCACTGACACATCTTAGCCTCATCACTGACATCAGCCCCACTTCTGACATCACAGTCTAAGTAGTGAAATCACAGCTGAACTGTGATGTCTCATGACGGTAACATCACAGCCAAATAGTGACATCACGGCCTCTCCTCTGACATCACAACCTCAATGTGACTGCACAGCCTCACCACTGACATCCTAATCTCACTGTGAAATCCAAGCATCACCCCTGACATCACAGCCTCACTGACATCTCAAAGGATCATCCCTGATAACAGAGCCTCACTGACATCACAGCCTCACAATGACTGCACAGCCTGCCCACTGACACCACAGGCACACTTTTTACTTCATAGATTCATTGTGTCATCAGTCTTGCTACTGACATCACAGCCTTACTGTGACATCACAACTTCCAGAGTAAAATCACCTCATGGTGACATGACAGCCCACAGTGACATACAACCCTCACACTGACACCACAGCCTCAGTCTGACATCAAGTCCTTACCACTGAAGGCACAGCCTTACCTGTGACATCACCATCACCACTGACATTAATCAGAACACTGACATCCCTGCCACACCCGTGACAACACAGCTTTCACCACTGTCACTGTCACATAATAGGTTTCACCACTGACATCAAAGCCTCACCAGTGACATCATAGACTCACTATGACATCTTTCTCGCTATTGATATCCCAGCACTATTGTGACATCACACCTTCACCAGTGACATCAAAGCCTTACTGTACCATCAAAACCTCTTTAGCGACATCAAAATATCACTGTGTCATCAGAGCCTCACTCTGACATCATCGCCACACTGTCCTCACAGCCTCACTGTGACATTACAACTTGACAATGACATCACACACTCATCAGAGCCTCACCAGTTATATCACATCGTCAATGCAACATCTCAGCCTCATCTCTCACATCAGTCTCACTTCTGAAATAACAGCCTAACCACTGACCTCACAGCTTCAATGTGACATCACGGCATCACTGTGACATCATAGCCACACTGTGTCCTCACAGACTCACTGTGATATTACAACCTGATAGTGAAATCACAGCTTCACTATGAAATCACAGCACTGCCTGATATCATAGCCTCATTGTGACATAAGCCTTATGACTGACAACACGGTCCCATTTTGACCTCACAGCCTCTACCGTGACATCACCAACTTCCTCTCACATCACAGGCTTGTGATGAAACCACAGCCACATGGTGATATCAAAGCCTCACCAGAGCATCAAAGTCTAACTATGACCTCACAGCCTCCCCACTGACACCCCAGACTCGTCTGTTACATCATACACTTATTGTGGCATCAGTCTTGTCGCTGACATCACAGCCTCGCTATGACATCACAGACTAACCAGAGACAGCACAGCCTCACCTATGACATCAGAGTCGCAACAGATATTAGTCAGAATACTGACATTATTGCCACACCAGTGACAACACAGTCTTTTATATCACAGGCTCACCAGTGTCATTGTCATGTAATAGGTTCACCACTGGCATCATTGCCACACAAGTGACAACACGGCCTGACCAATGACCTCACTGGCTCACTGAAATGTGACAGCCTCCCTTAGACACCACAATGTCGCTATTGACATCACGATCTCAAAGTGACATCACGGCCTCATTGTGACATCACAGCAATACCATGCCATCAAAGCATCACTGTCACATAAAGCTTCAGCTCTACATCATAGCCTCACTGTGCTTAACTATGACACCAATGACAGAGTCACCATGTGAATGCACAGTCACTGATGACATCACAACCTTACTGTGACATCACAACCTCACTGGGCATCACAGTCACACTATGCCAGCAAAGCCTCACTGTGACATATCAGTCCCACCACTGATTTGACAGGTTCACTGTGATATCACCAGGGACACCAGAGCCTCATGGTGACATCATAACCTCACTGTGGCATCACACCCTTACCAGTTATATCACATCATCAATACAACATCTCAGCCTCATCTCTCATATTAGTCTTAATTCTGAAATCACAGACTAACCACCAACTTCACAGCTGCACTGTGACTGTGACATCACAGCCTCACAGTGACATCACAGCCTCACTGTGACATCACAGCTTCAAGGTGACATCACAGCCTCAAGGTGACAACATAACCACACTGTGAAATTACAGCCTCACCACTAGTTTCCTACTTAGCCTTGCTAGGACACCACAGCCTCACAACAGATGACACAGTCTCACAGTGATTTGACAGCCTCAGCAGTGACATTATAACCTTTGACATCATAAACAGTGACACTACAGGCTCACATGTTACATCACTGACTCACTGTGGCATCAGTCTTCCCACAGATATCACCGCCTCACTGTGACCTCACAGCTTAACCTGTTACATCATAGACTCACCTGTTTCATCATAGTCTCATGATGAAATCAGCCTTGCAATGACATCACATCTTCCACGGTGACCTCACAGCCTCACTGTGAGTGACACCACAGCCTAACTGTGGCAACACAGCCCAACCAGTATCATATTTTCCTAACTGTGACATCTCATCATCATCACTAATAGCCTCAATTATAACATCACAACGTAACCACTCACCTCAGAGAGGTACTGTGACATTACAGCCTCACTATGACATCACAGCCTCACTGTGACATCATACTCATAGGCATCACAGCTTCAGAGTGATATCACAGCCTTACTGTGGAACTATAGTCTCATTTCTAACGTCACAGTCTCACTGTGACATCACACCTTTATCTCTGACATCACAGTCTAACTGTGACATAACACGGTAACCTCTGAAATCATAGCATCAGTTACACCATGGATATCCTGCCTTGCCACGCACAGCCTCATTACTATCATCAGGCTCACGGTCACATTACAGCCTCAACAGTGACATCACAGCCTGGCTGTGGCATCTGAACCTCACTCCTAACATCACAGCCTAACTGTGCCATCAAAACCTCTCCAGTGATATCACAACATCAATGTGTCATCAGACCCTCACTGTGACATCATAGTCATACTCTATCCTCACACCCTCAGGGTCACTTGATAGCCTCACAGTGACCTCATAGGCTCACTGTGACATCAAAGTCTAACCATTTACATCATAGACTCACCTGTCAAATCATAGCCTCATGGTGAAATAAGCCTTGCCATTGACATTACCTCTTCCACAGTGATTTCACCACCTCACTGTGATAATACAACCTCTCTTTATGTCACAGACTTACAGTGACATCACAGCCTCACCTCTGACTGCAGAGACTCACTGTGACACAACAGGCTGACCTCTGAAATCATAACATATGTGACACCACGGACATCCTGCCTAGGCTCGTTGTGACTCCACAGCCTAATCACTGACATCTCCGGCTGATGGCAACATGACAGCCTCAACAATGAAACCACACTCTCGCAATGGCATCACAGCTTCACCTCTGATATTATAGCCTCCGGTGACATGGCTGCCTCACTATGAAATCATTTCCCTACTGTGACATCACAGCATCAACTCTGACGTTACAATCTCACTGTTTAATCACAGCCTCACTATGACATCACAGGCTCACCTCTGAAATCATAGCTACAATCCGACATCACACCCTAATGTTTGATATCCTACCCAGTCTCTCTATGGCAGCACAGCCTCACAGATAACGTCACGGGCTCACTGAAACATGACAGCCTCGCTCTGACACCACAGTGTTGCTATTGACATCACAACCTCACTATGACATCACTACTTCCACAGTGATTTCAAAATCTCACAGTAACATCACAGCCTCATTGTGAAATCACAGTCATACCTTGCCATCAAAGCATCCGTGTGACATAAAGCTTTAACTCTGACATCACAAACTTACCATGTCATTACAGCCTCAGTTTGACACAATAAACTCCTTGTGATATTAGAGCCTAACCAGTGACAAAACAGCCCCACCAATGACATAGTTTCCCTGTGAAACATAGTCACTACTGACATCTTAAGCTCACTGTGACATCACAACCACACTATGACATCACAGCCACACTCTGCCAACAGAGCTTCACTGTGACCTCACAGCCTCACTGTGACCTCACAGTCTAACCTATTACATCATAGATTCACATGTTACTACATAGCCCCTTGGTGCAATCAGCCTTGCCGCAGATATCGCATCTTCCACAGTGACCTCACAGTCTCACTGTGACATCACAACTTTTCTGAGATGGCACAGACTCATATTGATATCACCACCTCACAATGATATCAGAGATTCACTGTGGCATTATACCCTCATTTCTGACATTACTCTTTCACTGTGACACAACAAGTTAACCCTGAAATCATAGCATCAGTAATACCACGCACATCCTGCCTAGTCTCACTATGACACCACAGCCTCATCATTGGCTCATGGTCACATGACAGCCTCACAGTGACATCACAGCCTCAGTGTGACTTCACTGCCTCACAATGACGTCTGATCCTCACTGTAAAATCCACGCATCAGTCCTAATGTCACAGCATCACTGACACCTCATAGACTCTCTGATGTTCTGAATTATGATTTGTTTATTTTTTTCAGTTTTGCTGCTCCTGCACCGCTCTTAGCTCCATCTTGATGGGTATTGGATGTAACCCCTGGCCAGAGATAAAAGGCTGTTAAAATAGTATTATTGTTACAGTAGATTTAAATGTAGATGGAATAAAAATAGGAGCCTTCGGTGAGGAGGTTCAATCTCCCGTTTACAAGGTGGCTACCTTCTATCTGCAAGACTGTATGCCCTCCCTTTCTGGTGAGATCATACCCAATCAGTTGAAAGTGACCAGGGAGGAAAGTCTGTGAGCTTAACCAGATATCTCATTACTTACTTGCAGTCCATGATGGTGGCCTATTTTCTCTGCTGAGGCATGATCTCCTCTCTCCTTGTCGCTGGAGGGGCCCTCCTTCCCCTTCCCTCTTGTTTATAATTTTTAAAATTACTATAGGTATTACAGAGATCCATCTTTGAGTGTGTCTCTAAGTGGGTTTGGTACTAGGATGCACCTATTAGGGAGTACATATGGCTCTTAATTTCAGTGGTTAGGCTGTAATGTCAGCAGTGAGACAGATGTCAGTGATAAGAATGTGATGTCTCAATGAGGCTATGATCTCAGAGGTGAGCCTGTGACATCATAGTGAGGCCGTGATGAAACAGTGAGGCTATAACGTCAGAGTCAATACTGTGATGTCACAGTAGGGAAATGATTTCAGAGCTGAGCCTGTGATGTCATAATGAGGCTGTCATGTCACAGTAAGGCTATAAACACAGAGGTAAGGCTGTGATGTCACAGCAAAGCTGTGTTGTTACCAGTAATGCTGTGATATCACAGTGAGGCTGTGATGTCAGTGGATTGAGACTGTGACATCACAGTGAGGATGTGATTTCAGTAGTTAGGCTGTGATATCAGAATGAGGCTGATGTGAATGATGAGGATAGAATGTCACAGTGAGGCTGGTATGTCACTGGTGAGGCTGTGATGCTACTGTAAGGCTTTGATGTCACCGTGTGACTGTGGTCTCACCATGAGCCCATGATGTCAGAAGGCGTTGGTGATGTACAGTGGAGAATGTGAGGTCACAGTGAGGCTGTGAAGACACCGTGAGACTGTGATGTCATAGTGAAGCTTTGATGTCACAGTGAGTCTGTGATATCACATGCAGCTGTGAGGTCAGTATTTAGGCTATAATTTCAGAAGTGAGACTTATGTGAGAGATGAGACAGAGACGTCACATTCACAATGTGATATAACTGGTGATGATGTGATGCCACAGTATGGTTATGATATCATCATGAGGCTGTGGTGTCCCTGGTGAGGCTGTAGTATCACAGTGAGCTGTCTTATCAGTGGTTAGGCGTGATGTCTCAGTGAGTTTATGCTGGCACAGTGTGGCTGTGATGTCACAGTGAGGTTGTGATGTCAGTAGTGACTGTGCTTTCACAGGAAGACTATGTCATTGGTGAGGCTGTATTGTCACTTGTGAGGCTCTTATGTCACAGTGAGGTTATTGTGTCAAACTGAGGCTGTGACATCACAATGAGGCTGTGATGTAACTGTGAGGTTGTGATGTCACTGGGGAAGTTTTGATGTCAGAGCGAGGTTGTAATGTCAATAACAACACTGTGGTGACATAAGGAGGCTGTCATATTTCAGTGAGCTGGTGAGGTCAGTGATGTGGTTTTGGTGTCATAGTTAAGCTGGATAGGATGTCAGTAATGAGGGTGTGATATCACATTAAGGCTATGATTTCAGAGATTAGCCTGTGATGCCATAGTTAGGCTGTCATGTCTCAGTTAAGCTACACCCTCAGAGGTGAGGCTGCAATATCACAGTAAGGCTGTGTTGTCATGAGGGATGCCATCATATCACAATGAGGCTGTTATGTCAGTGGAACAAGACTGTGACATCACAGTGAGGAAGTAATTTCAGTGGTTTTGCTTTGATATCAGAATGAGACTGATGTGAGTGATGAGGGTATGATGTCATAGTGAGGCTGTCATGTCAGGGGGAGGATATAACATCAGATTTGAGGCTGTGATGTCACAATGAGGCTGTGTTTTAACCAGTGTTGCCGTGATATCACAGTGAGGCTGAGATGTCAGTGGAGGAAGATTGTGACATCACAGTGAGGATGTGATTTCAGTGGTTTGGCTGTGATATCAGAATAAGGCTATATGAGTGATGAGGGTATGATGTCACAGTAAGCTGGCATGTCACTAGTAAGGCTGTGATGCCATTATGAGGCTTTGATGTCACCGTGTGACTGTAGTGCCACCATTAGCCTGTGATGTCACAGGACTTGGTGATGTCACAGTGGAGGCTGTGAAGTCATTGTGACACTGTGATATTAGTTGCAAGGGGATATCATAATGAGGATATGATGTCAGAGGTGATGCTGTGAAGTCACATTGATGCTGTGATATTACAGTAAGGCTATGTCAGAGTTTTGTATGTGCTGTCATCATAAGCCTATATGTCAATGTAAGGCTGATTTCACAGTGAAGTTACATTAATACTGTGGTGTACTGACAGGTTGTAATGTCACAGTGAGGCCGTTAGGACACAGAGATGTTGCGATATCACTGGAGAGGTTTGGATGGCACAGAGAAACTGTGATGTTAGTGGTGAGGCTCATGTCACAATGAGATTATGATGTCATTTGTGAAGGTGTGAATTCACAATAAAGATGAAATGTCAGTGGAGGGAAAGATGTAGTGTGTCTGTGATGTCACTAGTGAGGCTATGATATCAGTGCTGAATCTATTACATGACAGTGACACTGGTGAGGTTGTGATGTCATAGGCTGTGTTGTCACTGGTGTGGCAGTGATGTCAGTGTTCTGACTAATGTCAGTGGTGACACTGATGTCACAGGCGAGTCTGTGCTGTCACTGGTGAGGTCGTGCTGTCACACTGAGGCTGTGATGTCACTGTGAAGGTTATATGTCACTGTGGGCTGTCATGTCACCATGAGGTGATATCACTTTGGAAACTGTCATATCACTGTGAGGCTGTAATGTCACTGTAATGGTTGTATGTCACTGTGGACTGTCATGTTACAATTAGGTGATATCACTCTGGAAGCTGTGATGTCACAGTGAGGCTGTGATGTCAGTGGTCAGACTGATGACACAATGAATCTATGATGTAACAGGTGAGCCTGTGGTGTCGGGCAGGCTGTGAGGTCACTGTGAGGCTGTGATGCCGCATTGAAGGTCTCATGTCAGGGCTGATTCTATGAGATGTTATTGTGGCTGTAAAGTCAGGGGTGATGTTTGGATTTCACAGTGAGTTTAGGACGTCAGTGGTAAGGCTGTGCAGTCACACTGATGCTGTGATGTCAGAGGAGAGGCTGTGATGTCACTGTTACTCTATCATATCAGTGGAGAGACTTTGATGTTAAAGTGAAGGCTGTGCTGGCATAGTGTGTCTATGATGTCACTGTGGAGTTGTGATGTCACAGTGAGGTTTTGATGTTAGTAGTGACTGTGCTTTCACAGGGATATTATTTCATTGGTGAGGCTGTGTTGTCACTGGTGAAGCTATAATGTCACAGTGAGTTTATTGTGTCAAACTGAGACTATGATGCCATGGTGAAGTTATGATTTCAGAGATTAAGCTTTATGTTACAGTGGTGCTTTAATGACTCAGTATTTCTGTGATGTCACAATGAGGCTGTGATGTCACTGAGGTTGTGATGTCAAGAGAGACACTGTGGTGTCACAGGGAGGTTGTCTTGCTTCAGTGAACCTGTGAAGTCAGTGATGAGGCTGTCGTGCCATAGTGAGGGTCGGTAGTATGTCAGTGATGCTGCATTGAGGCTATGATTTCAGAGGTGAGCATATGAAGTAATAGTGAGGCTGTTATGTAACTGTGCAGCTAAAACCTCAGAGTCAATACTGTGATGTCACTGTTGGGCAATGATTTTAGAGGTGAGCCTGTGATTACATAGTGAGACTGTGATGTCACAGTAAGGCTATGAGTCACCAGTGATGCCGTGATATCATAGTGAGGCTGAGATGTCAGTGGAGTGAGACTATGATATCACAGTGACAATCTGATTTCAGTGGTGAGGCTGTGGTGTCACCGTGAGCCCTTGATGTCACATGGGTTTGATGATGTCACGATGGAGGCTATGAGGTCTAAGTAAGACTGAGATGTCAGTTGTAAGGCTGATGTCATAGTGAGGCTATGTCAGTGCTGATGCTGTGATGTCATATTAAGGCTGTGATGTCACTGTGAGGCTATGTCAGAGGTTTGCATGTGATGTCACTGTGAGGCTATGTCAGTGACAAGACTGATGTCATAGTGAGGCTGTGAGCACACAGTGTGGCTTTGATGTCTCAGTAAGGCTCTGCTGACATAGTGATGTTATGATGTCACTGGAGAGGTTTGATGGAACAATAATGCTGTGATGTCAGTGGTGAGGCTGATATCACAATGAGGCTGTGATGTCACTGGTGATAGTGTGATGTCACAATAAGGCTGGATGCCAGTGGTGAGAAAGATGTCATAGTGAGTCTATGATGTTACTGGTGAGGCTATGATGTCCCAGTGAGGCTGTGATATCAGCGTTCAGCTGTGAAGTCAGTATATTTATGCTGTAATTTCAGAAGTGAGACTTATGTGAGAGTGAGGCAAAGATGTCACATTGACAATGTGATATAACTCGTGATATTGTAATGCCACAGTGAGGTTATGATGCCATCATGAAAACGTGGTGTCCCTGTGAGGCTGTGATATCTCGGTAAGGTTGTCATATCAGTGGTTAGGCTATGATGTCACAGTGAGGCTATGCTGGTACAGTATGGTGGTGATGTCACAGTGAGGTTGTGATGTCAGTAGTGACTGTGCTTTCACAGGAAGATTATGTCATTGGTGAGGCTGTATTGTCACTGAGGAGGCTCTAATGTCACAGTGAGGTTATTGTGTCAAACTGAGGCTATGGTGTCACAGTGAGGCTATAATGTCTGAAGTAAAGGTTTATGTCACAGTGATGGTTTGATGGCACGGTATGGCTGTTATGTCATAATGAGGCTGTGATGTCACTATGAGGTTGGGATATCACTGGGGAAGTTGTGATATCACAGTGAGTTTGTGATGTCAATAGCTACACTGTAGTGTCACAGGGAGGCTGTCATGTTTCAGTGAGCCTGTGAGGTCAGTGGTGAGACTGTGCAGTCACACGAAGCTGTGATGTTAGAGGAGAGGCTGCAAGTCAGTGATGTTACCGTGAAGATGTGATATCACAGTGAGGCTGTAATATTAGTGACATCACAACATCACTGTGTCATCAAAGCCTTACTGTAACATTATAGCCACTCTATGTCCTCACAGCATCACTGTGACATTACAATCTGACAGTGCCATCCAGACCTCACTGTGACATCACATTCTCACCTCTGTTATGACAGGGTCACCGTGATATTACAACCTCACCAATGACACAACAGCCTCATGGTGACATCATAACCTCATTGTGGATTCACAGCCTAACCAGATATATCACATTGTTAATGCAATTTCTCAGCCTCATCTGTCACTTCAATCTCACTTCTGAAATCACGGCCTAACCACTGACCTCACAGCCTCACTGTGACATCATATCATCACTGTGACTTCACAGCCTCATGGTGATATCATAGTCTCACTATGACATCACAGGCTCAGCTCTGAAATCATAGCCTCATCACACCCTTATCACTAGATTCACTATGAAACCACAGCCTGACCATTGACTTCACAGGCTCACTGAAACATGACAGCCTCCCTGTGGCTATTGACATCACCCTCAAGAGACATCTCACTCTTATCACTGAGATCCTACCTAGACGCACTATGGCACCACAGTCTCACCACTGTCCTCAAAGGCTCACTGAAAGTTAACAGCCTCCCTGTGACACCACAGTGTGGCTATTGACATCACAATGTCACCGTGACATTGCACCTTCCCCAGTGACATCGGAACCTCACAGTGACATCACAGCCTCATTGTGACATCACAGGCATACTGTGTCATCAAAGCAGCACTGTGACATAAACCTTCACATCTGACATCATAACCTCACTGTGACATCACAGTCTCAGTTTGACACAATAAACTCATTGTGACATTAAAGCCTCACCAATGACAGCACAGCCTCACCAGTGACATAGAGTCCCTGTGAATGTTCAGACACTACTGACATAACCTCACTTTGACATCACAGCCTCACCACTGATATGACACCCTGATATCACAGCCTCACCAAGGACACCACGTCCTCATGGTGACATCATAACCTCACTGTAGCATCTCAGCTTTACCAGTTATATCACATCCTCAATGTGGCATCTCATCTGTCACATCAGGCTCACTTCTGAAATCACAACATAACCACTGACTTCACAGCTGCACTATGATATCACAGCCTCACTGTGAATTCACGACCTCACTATGACATAACAGCCTCATGGGGACATCACAGCCTCAAAACTGTTATTATACCTAGCCATACTATGTTACCACAGTCTCATCTTAGATAGCACAGACTCACAGTGATGTGATAGCCTCAGCCATGGCATCATAGCCTTTGACATCATAAAGAGTAACAGCACAGCCTCAAATGTTGCATCACTGCTAAATTGACATCAATCTTCCCATAGATATCACAGCCTCAGTGTGACTTCACAGCCTCACACCAGTGAAAATATAACCTTTGACATCACAGCCACACCAGTGTCACTGTCACATAGTAAAGTCACCACTGACATTGTAGCTTCACCAGTAACATCATAGACTCACCAGTAACATCAGACTTACTATGACATCTTTCTCACCACTGACATCCATCCTTATTGTGACATCACACTTTCACCAATGACATCACAGCCTCATTGTGACATCAACTTCACCATTAACATCACTGCCTCATTGTGCCATCCAAGCCTCTCCAGTGACAGCATGACATCACTGTGTCATCAGAGCCTCATTGTGACAGAATAGTCACACTTTGTCCTCACGGCCTTATTATGACATTAAAACCTGATAGTGCCATTACAGCCTCACCGTGACATTACAAACTCACTGTGATATCAGCCTCACCACTACACAATAGCATCATGGTGACATCATATACACACTCTGACATAGCCTCATTGTGACATCACAGCCTCAGTATGACATCACATCATCACTACTGATTTCAAGCCTCATTGTGAAATCAGTCTTTTCACTGACATCACAGTCTCACTGTGACCTCACGGCCTCCACCATGACACCACTAACTATTGCAGTGTGCCTGCATGGTTGCTGATAAGGAACCGTGGGTTTATTTTCTTACAACAGTCTGGTTGTAGTTCTCAGTCTAACTTAAAGAGAGAGTATACACCAACACTAGGGCTGACGGAATTGGCCACACTAACATCACATAATCCTTTCTTGGCTGACCAGCATGTCTAGACAAGTCTACAGAAGGATGCCAACTTTCTCAACCAGATTTCGATGATTTATTCCAGGGCCTAGTCCCAATACCATGGACTGGGCCTTCACCATCAGCTAGATAATCTCTTGAAGGTTTGCTCTGGGCTTAACTCAATCATCAATTCTCTTCAAAAGTGCTCAGAGCTCAAACCCTTAATAGTCAAGTTGACATTTGTGCCTAACTATGACATCAATTCCCTGTGACATCACGGGCTCACAGAGTCACCAGATACACGGTGAAATCAAATCTTCATGGTGGCATCACAGGCTCACCAGTGACATACCAGACTCACTGTGACATCATACCCTCATCACTCGCATCAGCCTCATTCTGATATCACAGCGTAACAACTGAAATCACATCATCACTGTAATGTCATAGCCTCGCTCCACTGACATCACAGCCTAAGTATGATATCACATCATCACTGATGACAACACAGCCTCACTGGTTCATCACAGCCTCACTATGACATTACAGGCTCACCTCTGAAATAATAGTCTCAATGCGACATGACACCCTCATCACTGATACATAGACTCAACATGGCACCATAGCCCCACCATTGACCTCAGAGGGTCACGAAACCCGAAAGCCTCCCTGTGACAACAGTGTCACTATTGACATCACAACCTCACTGTGACATCACAACTTCCTCAGTGACATCAGGGCCTAATTGTGACATCACAACCATATCTTGCCATCAAAGCATCACTGTGACTACAAGCTTCACCTCTGACATAATAGCCTCTCTGTGACATCACAGCCTCAGTTAGACACAATAAACTTACCGTGATATTGGAGCCTAACCAGTGACAATACAGCTTCACCAATGACAGTCTCCCTGTGAATGCACAGTCACTACTGACATCACAACCTCACTGTTATATCACAGCCACACTGTGACAACACAACCTCACAGTGACATCACAGCCATACATTGCAAACAAATCATCACTGTGACATAAGGCTTCACCTTTGACATCACAGCCTCAGTTTGACAGAGTAAACTCGCCATGACATTAGATCCTCACCAATGACAATACAGCCTCAACAATGACATAATCTCCCTGTGAAAGCACAGTCACTACTGATATTACAACCTCACTATGACATTATAGCCATACTGTGCCAATACAACCTCACTGTGACATCATGGTCTCACCAGCGAGAATACAGCCTCGCCTGTAACATCAGCGTCACCACTGACTTTAGTCAAAACACTGACATCACTGTCACACCAGTGACAGCACAGCCTTTGACTTCACAACCTCATCAGTGTCACTATCACATAATATATTCACCACTGACATCATAGCCTCACCAGTAAAATCACAGTCATTATGACTTTTTCACAACTGACATTCTAGCCTTGAGACATCACCCTGTCATAGTTAAGCACCGGTGTCAACTTGACTGTTGAGGGTTTGAGCTCTAGGCACAGTTGTAGAGAGTTGATGGTTAAGCCCAGAGCAAACCTGAAGGAGATTGTCCAGCTGGTAGGGAATACCCAGTCCATGGTGGGTGTGATTAGACCCTGGATAAATCACAGAGAGCTGGTTGAGAGAGTTGGCATCCTTCTTTTTTTTAAATTATTATTATTTATTCAACTGTGCGCATGTGCATGTGTATGTGCGCAAGTGCGTGTGTGTGTCTGTGTGTGTGTGTGTCTGTGTATGTGTAGAATCACAGATGAATTCGCGAACCACCATGGACGCCTCCACCTCCTTCTGCCTCGGGATTCACAGGCTTCGCCCTACCAGGACCAGAAGCGCAGGCCACCCCCGCTTCCGCCTGGCGTCTATACGTGGGATCTGGGATCTGAACTCAAGACCTTCCGCCTGCAAGGCGGAGGCTTAACCCTTGAGCCACTTCTCCAGCCCAAGAGTTGGCATCCTTCTGTATACTTGGCCAGACACGCTGGTCTGGCAAATAAGGATCGTCCATCTATCAGCCATTATGCAGTGATGGTGTGGCCAGCTCCCTCAGCCCTGTTGTTGGTGCATGCTCTCCCGTCAAGCTGGACTAAGAACTGTAACTGGACTGTTGTAAGAACGTAAACTCCTTGTTCTCTTAAGCTGTGTGATGTCATTTATCAGCAACTATGCAGACGAACTGCAACACACCTCTTCACCGGTGACATCACAGCCTCATTGTGAGATCAGCCTCACCACTAACATAACAGCCTCACTATGCATTCGAAACTTCTTCAGTGACATCCCAACCTCAGTTTGTCGTCAGAGACTCAGTGTGATATCATAGTCACAGTGTCCTCACAGCCTCACTGTAATATTACAACCTGACAGTGACATCACAGCCTCACTGTGACATCACAGCCTCACTGTGACATCAGCCTTTCCACTAACATAATAGCCTCATGGTGACATCACACACACACACACACCTCCAACATAGCCATAATGTGACATCATAGCCTTGATGCAACAACATAGCATCACCACTGACATCCTAGCCTCACTGGGACATCAGCCTTGCCACTGACATCACAGTCTCACTGTGGGAACTGGTTCCCACTCACACACTCATTCACTCACTCACACACACACACAGCTGCTGGCTGTGATGAAAGCACGTTCCAGTCTTCCCCACCTTGGCCTCTACCCCTAGAGACTCAGCACAAGACAGGGAGATTGTCAGAAGCAGATCTCTCTTTATTGGGGGAAGTAAAGGAACTTTTATAGACAAAGGCCACCAAGGCGCGAAACAGGCATCCAAGGCGCAAAACAGGCATCCAATTGTGTCACAAGGTCAACATATCCTACAGGTGCTAATGGTCAAGTTCAATGTCACTCAGCACAGGGGGCAGGTAGATACCTGAAAGCCAATTAGGGCTCTCTGTGAAGTGATCAGGTTACGCCCAAGACCCTTGCCCTCAGCGCCATCTTTACTCCCATGTGCTCAGCAATGCCCTGGAGCAAATCCTGGGCGGGCCCAACACCTCACAATCTCCAACATGCATCAACATCTCCCTTTGACATCACGGGCTCACAGCCTCACCAGTGAGGTCCTAACCTCACTATAACATCATTTGTACCACTGACATCTCAGCCTCATTGTGACATCATATCTTTACCATTGACACCTCAGTCTCATTGTGACATCATACCTTTACCAGTGACATCATAGTCTCATTTTAATATCAAATCCTCACCTTGACATCATAGCCTCACTGTCTCATCACAACCTCAACTCTGACACCAATGCCTTACTGTGATGTCTCAGCCTTGCCAGTGACATCATATGCTCTCACTTCATTTCAGCCTCACTCTGTCACATTCTCACTGTGACATAACATCCTCACTATAATATCACAGCCTCCCTGTGACATCACAAACTCACTGCGACTTCAGTCTTACTACTGACACAATAGCTCCACCAGTGACATCACAGCCTCACATTTGACATCGCATCCAACTTGACATAATAGCCTTACCATATCATCACATTCTTTCTGTGATCTTACAAACTCACTGTGACTTCAGCCTTTTCAGTGACACAACAGCATTATTGGTGACATCACAGCCTCTCTCCTGATATCACAGCCTCACCGCTGACATCTTAGGCTCATTGTGACATCATTATTTCATCAATGACCTCATAGCTTCACTGTATCCTCACAACGTCACAGTGTCTTCACACCCTCACTGTGACATCCCAGCCACAACAGAGATATTACAGTTTCACTATGATGGCACAGCCTCCCTGTGATGTCACGGAGACACTATGACATCACATTCTCCATATTGACATCACAGCCTCATTGTGACATCACAACATCAACTGTGACAACACAGACTCACTGTCTCATCACAACCTCATCTTTGCCCTCACATCACAGCCTCATGTGATGGCACAGCCTCACCACTGACATCCTAACTCAATGTGAAATCACAACTTCACTGTGATCATACTGCTCATTTAGAGCTCACAGTGGTCAAAGAGAGATTACACTGATTATAGCTCATGGTGGTCATAGATATTTTACAATGGTCATAGGTCATAGTGGTCATAAAACGCTCACAGTGGTCATAGAGGGCTCACAGTTGTAATAGAGAGTTCACAAAGGTTATAGAGATCTTGCAGAGTTCAAATTGAGCTCACAGTGGTTATAAAAAGCTCAGAGTTGTCATAGATAATAGTTATTATAGAGAGCTCACAGTCATCATTGGTCATAGTGAGCTAAGAGTCTGTACCTCACAGTGGTCATGTAGAGCTCATAATAGTCATAGAAGACTCACAATGGTCATACATCTTAGTAGTCATAGTAGTTCAAAGTGATCACATCTCATAGTTGTCATAAAGAGCTAATGTTGGTGAGAGCTCATAGTGGTCATTAAGAGATCATTGTGGTTATAGATCATAGTGCTCATGGAGCATTCACAGTGGTCAAAGACTGCTCACAGTGGTTATAATATAGTGTTCATAGAGAGGTCACAATAATCATAGTTCTTAATGGTCGCAGAGAGGTCATAGTGGTCATAGAGAGATCATAGTGGTCATTGAGCACTTACTGTGGTCACAGAGAGTTCACAGTGGTCATTTATTACTCATAGTGGTTTTAGATCATAATGGTCCTAGAGAACTCATAGTGTTCCTAGAAAGCTCACAGTGTTCATGGTGGGCTGACAGTGGTTATAAAGAGTTCATAGGAGACATAGCTCATAGTGGGCATGGAGAGCTATCTGTTGTCATAGAGTGCTCACAGTGTTCGTGGAGTGCTCACAGTGGACATAGAGAGCTCATGGTGGTCATAGATCTGACAGTGGTCATTCAATGCTCATTATGGTCATAGAGAACTAACAGTGATCATATCTCATATTGGGCATAGAGAGCTCATAGCAGTCACAGCGAGCTCACAGTGGTCATAGCTCATAATAGTCACAGAGAGCTCACAGTGGTTATACCGAACTTATAATCATCATAGAAAGCTCACAATCTCCATAGCACATAGTGTTGATAGAGAGCTTAACGTGGTCATTGATCATAGTGGTCATGGAGATTCCGCAGTAGTCATAGCACCTAGTGGGTATAAACAGATCATAATGGTCATGACAGTAATAGGTCATAGTGGTCAAAGAAAGTTCACAACTATCATAGAGAGCTCAGAGTGGTCATAGCTCACATTGGTCATAGACGACTCATAATGGACATTGAGCGTTCAGGGTGGACATAGCTTATAGTGGCCATGGAGAGCTCACAGTAGTCATAGAAAGCACACAGTGGTCACAGAGTGCTCACAATGGTGACAGAGAGTTCACAATGTTCATAGATTAAAGTGGTCATAGAGCGTTTACAGTGGCCATAGAGAGCTCACAATTAAACTTTCATAATTTTTATTAATTTTTAGTTTGAGTCTGAGGAAGCTTTTCCTCTAACTTAGTTTCCTGCATTAGGTTTATTGTTTCCTGACTAGGACCTAAATAATCTATCATTAAACTCCATAGAGAAAATGCAGAAACTGGGACCTTTCTGATCCGTGAACATGATAATAGTTTTTTACCTCTTTCCTTATCTTTTTCCAAGTTTCCAGATCCAAGGTTCCTTCCTCTGGAAACCAAGGACAACATTTTTTATAAAACTCAAAAATATTCTTAATTGCGTAGAAGAGACAGGAACACTTCGTGCATTTATCATTTGCTTAGTTATGCTGATAAAGACTTTTCTTTCTTTAGACTCAGTATGACCCATGTTTCTTACCTGTCTTATTAACTCAGCTCCACTCTCGTCTGAGGGGTCTTCTGTACCCTGATGAAATCCTGTCCTTACCCATCTTCTTAACTCGGCTTCACTTGGTCCATGGTGTCTGCTGCACCCTAATGGGATCCTATCCTTGCCTAAAAAACACATGAAGAGAAAAAAAAGAAAAGGAAAGACTTACCTAGTAGAGTGTTCCAGGTTTGAAAGTCAGATGTTGCAGTCCAAGCACTGCTACCCTCGACAAGGCAGTCAAAGCTTCAGTGAAAATGAGAATCAGTTATACAACTTTAGGTGAATCTCAATCCGATTTATTGGAATATTGTAACAGCTTTTATACTAGAAAATTTTGGAGCAGAGAATGTTGTACCTGTAGATACACCCATATCTGTCAAATCAGCAGGAATCATCTTTAGGATAAACATTTTTAAAAAACTTAACCTCTTGTTTAAGGGTGAGACACAAACAAAGCCTTATCATATCTTTTTTTTATAGATCTGTTACTCTTTTTATTATTACTTATTCAATTGTGTGTGTATGCATGTTTGTGTGTGTGTGTATGTATGTGTGTGTGTGTACAGACTGACAGATGAATTTGGGAACCACCATGGACTGCCTCCACCTTATTCTTGTTTACTCTGCCCCGGGATTCATACGCTCTGCCCTACTGGGACAAGAAACGCAGACCATCCCCACTTCCACCTGGCGTCTATATATGGGGTCTAGGATCCGAACTCAGGACCTTTGGCCTACAAGGCAGAGGCTTAACCCCTGAGCCACCTCTCCAGTCCCTCTTATTATATCTTAACAGATTTTTACCCAGCCCTACAACAGGTTTTTCCAGCCCCTTAACAGGTTTTTCCAGCCCCCAGTCTCTCTAAATTTATCTATTTTACAATGTCCCACCAAACAGTCAAAGGGTCTAAGTCTGTATTGTTGTATTTAACAAAGACTTCTAAAGGAGGAACAGACTATGATTGCACCACAGAAGCTTCTATCCCCCCCACACAGAGACTTCTTAGACTCCTCCCTTCCGCTAAGCACACAAATCTCATGAGACTATAAATCTTGCAAGATTACACCGTATCCATAGCAAAAACAGTTGGTGCCATTAAATAAACCACCTGGCTGAGAGGACCAATCCAGACAGGAAAACTCAGCAAAGACACATGCTGGGACTTATGGGATGTTGGGTAGGGTATATAAGCAGCCTGCTACTTATAATATATGAGCCTGCAAGCCTGAGAGCCTACAAGTCTGAGAGCCTGCTATGTCACTTGCCTGACTCCCAGAGTCTGTGCTGGTGACTCCATGCCAGCTTATCCCCACTCCTAAGGGTCTCTGTGGGCCCCCATTACATTATACACTGTTATATGGTGCCTCAAGGTGTGACTTCCACGGTGGCCCTTTTCTCATCTCAGTACCAGTGTGGAGCATTGTGCCTCCTTCAGAAGTTGTTTGGTAAGGTGACCCCTTTATGTTTTTGTCTTCACAAGAGTTGAGCATGAAGGTCCCTTTCCTTTCTCTGTGTTTATCTGTCTACTGATAGGGAACATATAGCTGAGGCCTAGGGACTATAGAAGTTCCCCACTATATGTTCCTTGTTTTGTCTGTTCCTTTTTAGTCTTGTCTCTGTTCTTAAAAAATAAAGGGAAAAATATAAAAGAGAAAAAAATAACCTGTAACATTTCAAGTTGGAATTCTTAAAGGATATTAGTAACTAAAATGAGCTTAAACTCCCATTTTGGTAAGTTCTGTTTATCTTTACTTACTTAAAAATTATGAACACAGAAATAGACACTTCATAAAAGCAAACCAAATCTCATGGTCATAGTTTCTCATTAAGGTCAAGACATTATGTTGTAATGCCTTTGTCATAAGCAATGATCATATTTACAGAAGAAACATCATAGATACTGATGTCTCAGGTTCTATCAAATGCTTTTAATTATTGATGAAAAAGACATTCTTATGAAGATGAAAATCATTGCAGTAATTACTTAAATTTTCATTGGGGAAAGTTAAATGAGAGGTATTCTATTTTATTTGACTAGACCACTTAATAGTGTTTGGTCTCTAGGCCAATTATTGTTGTAATGGGCCAAAACAATAATCTCTAACAGCATTATTACAAGCTATACAGAAATATTCATTTCTAAGACTGCCATTAACTTAGGCTGAATCCATATTCCTTGGGGAAAATTACTAGTTTTCTCTAAAATACAAGAGTAGATTCTATCTTAAAATTTGAGCTATAGAAAACACCATAATTTGTTCTGCCCCAACTGGAAGTTGCCTTGGAATATATATTTTCTTGTCACATATCTGTCACTCAGGAAAATACAGTTGAAAACAGAATTATGCATATTTAACAGTTTTATTTATTACAGTAAGATTGGCTTTGGTTTTTCAATGCTTTTTTGTACATAGGTCAGAATTATCTTAAAGAATAACATTTCACCCAACTTTGGTCCATTTGCTTCATTTCCTGACTCTAGAAAAAGATATTTGACCAAATAAGGCTGATGGAAGATATTTTTGAGGCTATTTCCAAGGGAATTTTAGAAAAGTTGCTCCTACCATACAGGAGAAGCAAATATCTTTCAGTGCTATTTTTAATAATAAAGATTGGTTTGAGTAAGAGTTAGGCAAAAGGGGTATGCAAGATTTGGACAGGTAATGTCCTATTTCCTTCATTTGAATAAGTGGCTCTAGTTGTAGCTGAAGCAGGTGGATTGTAAGGTAATAAGAATTTGACAATAACATAAAGTAATAAATTCTTACTTTTGGTTGTTAATTAAAAAAATAATAATAACCCCCCCAGATGGAATCCTCTCTCAGCGCCAGAGGAAAAAGACATTACTTATGTCCTCCCCAACTCTGAATGCCAATTAGATCCTGTTAATATTTTTTCTGATAGTCAGTATGCGGTACAGGCTGTCTGGACCCTTTCATTTTCTTTGCTCAAGGATTGCATGAGCCCCTTACATGTCACCATGCAGTTGCTCCAGGATGTATTGAACACAGAGCTCATCCTTGGTATATTTCTCATATAAAGTCACACACAAAACTTCCTGGAATTCTGGCTAAGGGAAATGATTTAACAGATACTATGATTATGACTGTGGATTTAGAACTTCTTGAACAAGCCAGGGCATTACACCAACAATTTCTCTTTACCCCTTGGAGCTTACACAAGCTTATTCCAGAGCTTACAATGTCACAATGTAAGGCACTAAAGAGTGACACTGGACCTGCATATGCTTCCCCAAAATTTGGCTCTTTTATAGCCTCATGAACTCCCCTATCTCTTGTCCAATGGAGGGACCCCGTCATTCTGCTATGTCAGGGATCCACTCCGTTACTAATCCGGGGTCAAGGATATGCTTATGTCTTCCCCCAGGATTCCACTTCATCAAAATTGGGTTCCAGCTCGAGATGTAAAACCTGCAACCAGAGATTGTGAAGCCTTCCCAGGAATCAAATCTGTGGATACTTCAATATTTTTTTCTTTTCTTTTTTTTTTTTTTTTTTTTTTTTTTTTTTTGTTGCGTGCTGATTTTTTTTCCATTTCTGTTGCACACTGATTTTTTTTTTTTTTGGCATGCCATTTTTAAATACGTGTGTGCATACTTATTTTTGGTAACATCTAAGGCCTTAGCTACTTATGTTCTATATTGATCACAGTTGTTTTTCTATTAGGTTGTAAGTTTTCTTTCATTGTTTTCTCACTTGATTTTAATTTTTAACTTAGGAACTGTCTTTTGTCAATTATCATGGTTGTTTTTCTATTAGGCTGTAAGTTTTCTTTCATTGTTTTCTCACTTGATTTTAATTTTTAGTGGATTGCAACTTAGGAACTGTTCTTTTATCAATTAAGTATTTCCTTTAGCACATCTCTCACCAGTACTCCATCAATAGGATCACGCTACAGGTGCTTATAGCCCTTGAATATTTGAACCATAGTGCCCCTAGGGACATGGTGCAAGCTTGGATTACAGAGATTTGTGAAGCCTTGGACTAATTTACTATCCACATATCTTGACATGCCTTCTAGAAGTGAGGTTCTTTGGGGGCCAATAGCCAATGACGGGTAAGATCCTGTGAAACAGAATGACCTAAGACAGATATGGTCTGTAATGCTGCACGCCCTCTGAAGTGGGGTCAACAAGATCAGAGCAAAGAACTCTGATTCCCACTGGCTGTCAAAAATAAATAAAAAGGATGGATATGTAGGAGGAACAGACAATGATTGCACCAGAGATGCTTGCATCCCCCATACAGAGAGGCTCCTTAGACTCCTCCCTCCTGCTAAGCATACAAATCTCACGAGGTTACAAATCTCCCGAGACTGCACCTTCTCCAGAACAAAGACAGTTGGTGCTATTAAACCACCTGACTGAGAGGACCAATCCAGACAGGACAACTCAGCAAAGACTCATGCTGGGACTTATGGGATGTCCGATGGGGTATTTAAGCAGCCTGATACTTATAATATATGAGCCTGAAAGCCTACAAGCCTGAAAGCCTGCTTTGCCACTCGTCTGACTCCCAGGGTCTGTGCTGTTGACTCTTCGCCAGCTTATCCCTGCCCCCAAGGGTCTCTGTGGGCACACATTACAATGTTATACTGTTACATACTTCATTTAAGATTTAGTTAAAGTACACTAAGATTGAGCTTCTTGTTAAATTGTGTTATATCTATTATACATTCTTGTAAATGATAAAGGAGAATCTGTTGGAGGGGGTGCATATTATATATATATATTTTTTCTTTTGAGGATGTCAGATTCTGGCTGTTATTCTGGATATTGTACAAGATGGTCTATATTAGGTTCTAATGGTAAGAACTATATTAGAATTTATTTTATTTATTTATTCTTTTTATTAACTCATGTGCTCTATAAGAAATAGTTGTGTTTTAATTTTAGTGAACTGATGGCATAGTCTCATATATATAGAATTTCTGAATTAATTTTACAAGAGTCATTTTTTTAGGGAATTCTAACCATCTATGATTTAGGACTCTTGAAATTATTTTCTAATTTCTTTACAATTAGCATATACATTCTGTCTAACAAGTCAGTTTACTGTGTATAATTGAACATAGAATTTCAATGTAAAGTTAAAGCAGGCTTGTTTTGTATTTAGAAAAAAAACTCAGGACAAATTACTTGACATCTGTAGTTCTGGAGGCAGGAACCTAGGGGGAGGTGATATTCTAGGTATTTTGGGGGGGAAAAAAGGCCTAGGAAAAGATAGGAGAGCTACCAATCCACAAAAAAGGGAAGAACTCCTCCTGCAGAGATAGGAGGCACACACAATCACAAAAAGAGAGGAATTTATCTGTCAAAGATAAGAGACAAGTCTAGAAGGGGAGTGATTCCAGCAACCCCTCAGGCCCTTAGGAACTGCCCATTTCACAAAGCAGGCTGCAAGGCTGACAACCTCTATACGTTTCATGCCCATATTATTTATTTCAAAATAAGCCATGTCCTGTTTCCAAAAGGTGCTTTCTTGAAACTGCCTTATCAGGCTGGTTGGTACAGGACGTGACACTCCATGACCACTATTACCTATGATCCCTGTGGGGTATTTATGACCACTATGAATATAATGAGCACTATATTTCCATTATGAGCTCTCTATTCCCAATGTGAAGTATAACCACTGTGAGCTCTCTATGAACATTATGAGCTATGACCACTGTGAACTCTCTGTGAACACTGAGCTCTCTTTGACCAGTATGAGCTATGACTACTGGGACCTCCTTATGAATACTTTGAGCTCTTTATGGCCACAGTGAGCACTCTATGACCACTATAAAGTATGACCACTGTGAGTTCTTTATGACTGCTATGGACTATGAACCCTGTGAACTCTCTATATCCACTGTGAGCCATGGCAACTGTGATTTCTCTGACAACTGTGATTTCTCTATGAGCACTATGATCTATGAGCACTGTGATTTCTATGACCACTATGAGTTCTCTGTGAGGACTTTCTACACTCTATGACCACTATGAGATCTCTGTGACCATTATGAGTTCTCTGTTTCAACTGGGACCTCCCCATGAGAACTTTGACGCCTCTGTGAGCACTGTAAGCTCTCTATGACCATTGTGAGCTCTCTATGAACACTATGACCTATCACCACTGTGAGCTCTTTATGACTACTATGAGCTATTATCAATTTGAGCTGTTTATGACTACTATGGGCTATGACCATTGTGAGTTCTCTATTATCACAGAATGTTATGACCACTATGAGCTCTGTATGACCACTGTAAACTCTCTATGACCAGTGTGAGCTATCTATGACCACTATGAGCTCTCAATCATCACTATTAGCTCTCTATGAACACTGTGAGATATCACCACTTTGAATTATCTATGACCACTTTGAGCTTTCTATGACCACTTGAGCTCTCTTTGAGCACTATGAACTATGGCTATTGTGAGATGTCTATGACCACTATGAGTTATAACCACTGTGAGCATTATATGAGCACTATGTGTTATGACCACTGTGAACTCTCCATAATGATTATAAATTCTCTATGATCACTGAGACTTCTCTATGGTAACTGAGAGCTCTCTACGATCACTATGAGCTCTCCATGACTAACTTCAGCTATGACCATTATAAGCTCTATATGACCACTGTGAACTCTCTATGATCATTATGAGCTCTGTTTGACCACTGTGAACTCTGACCACTGTGAACTCTCTATGACCTCTGTGAGTTCACTTTGACCACTGTGAACTGTGACCACTGTGACCTCTCTATGACCTCTGTGAGCTCACTTTGACCACTGTGAGCACTTTTTGACCACTCTGAGATCTCTATGACAACTGTGAAGTATAACCACTGTGAGATCTCTATGAACACTATGAACTCTCTATGACCACTTTGAGATCTTTATGATCACTATGATCTCAGTTTGACTACTGTGATCTCTTTATGACTGCTGTGAGCTCTCTTTGACCACTGTGAGCTTTCCAGGACCACTATGAAATATTACTACTGTTAGCTCTCTATGAACACTGTGAACTATGACCACTGTGAGCTCTCTTTGACCACAGTGAGCTCTCTAGAAACACTGTGATCTGAAGAGTGTGAACTGTCAATGACCACTTTAAACTCTTTATGACAACACTGAGATCTCTGTGACCTCATTGACATATGTTGGTCACCAGGAGCTCTCTGTGATCAGTATGAGCTATGAGCAAACTATGATACTGTGAGCTCTGTATGATCACTATGACATCTCTATGATGACTTTGTGGTCTCTAAGACCACTGTGAGCTCTCTATTACCACTGTTACTTTTCTGTGACAATTATGATCTATGGCCCTTATGAGCTTTCTTTGACCTCTATGAGTTATGTCCACTGTGAGCATTTAAAGACCACTATGAGCTAGGACCAGACTGAGCACTATATTTCCATTATGATCGCTCTATTGCCACTCTGAGGTATATCCACTGTGACCTCTTTATGACCTCTATAGCCTCTCTATGAGCACTATGACTTATGATCACTTTGAGCTCTCAATATGCACTATGAGCTGTGAGCACTGTGAGCTCTTTAAAACCACTGTGAGCTGTGAATGCTGTGAGCTCTCTCTGCCGACTATGAACTATGATTGCTGTGAGCTCTCTATGACTAATGTGAGCTGCCTGTGTCCACTGTGAGCTATACTGACTAGTATGAGCTATGATTGTTATGATCTCTTTATGACCTTTGTAAGTTATCTATAACCACTGTGGCTCTCTGAGAGCAATAAGATCTATGAACACTGTGAGTGCACACTGTGAGTGCTCAATGACAACAATGAGCTATGACCACTGTGAGTCCTCTATGGACACTCTGAGCTCTGTATTACCACTGGGGATTTGCTATGAGCACTATGACCTATGAATACTGTAAGCTGTCTATTGCAACTCTGAGCTCTCTATGGCCACTTTGAACTTCCTATGATCACTGTAAGCTCCATATGAATGACCACTGTGAGTTCTCTATGACCATGTTGAGCTTTTCGTGGCAACTATGAGTTATGAACACTGTGAACTCTCTGTGACCAATGTGAGCGATGACCACTTTGATTCTTCTATAGGCATTGTGAGCTCTCTAGGACAACTAAGATCTATGATGATTGTGAACGCTCTATGACCACTGCAAAGTCTCTTTGACCATGTGCGCTTTCTATAACAACTCTGAACTCTCTATGATTGTTAGGAGCACTGAACACTGTGATCTCTTTGTGACTACTGTGAGTTATGAAAACTCTGAGTCTTCTATAACAATCTGAGCTCTCTAGGACAAGTATGACCCATGACTACTCTTTGTGACCATTATGGGCTATGACAACTGTGAGCTATCAATATGCATTATGAGCTCTCTATGACACTGTGTGTTATGACCATTGTGAGCTCTCTAAGAGCATTATGAGCCTTGACCACTGTGGTCATATAGAGGTCACAGTGGTCATAGGGAGCTCATATTTATCATTGTTCATATAGGTCATAGGAAACTTAGTGGTCATAGCTCATAGGCTCCATATGGAGCTCACAGTATTCACAGATCACAGTGGTCTTAGAGCACTTAAGTGGTCATAGCTCATAGTGCTTATGAGAACTCACAGTAGACATAGAGAGATTTCATTAGCCATAGAGAGTTCACAGTGTTATAGCTGATAGTGGTCATAGAGAGCACAGAGTATTTATTGCTCACAGTAGTCATAGAGAGCTCACAGTGACAATACCGCATAGTAGTCATATAGAGCTCACAATGGTCCTAGACTAATAATAGCTGTCATAGCTCACAGTGCCTATAGAGAGCTCACAGTTTTCATAGCTCATAGGGGTCATAGTGAGCTCATAATGTACAATGATAAATCCGTTTTCATAGCTCATAATGGTCATAAAGAGGTCATAGTGGTTATAGCTCACAGTGGCCCTAAACTCCTTGCCGCAGACCAGAGTCGCGGCCTCGAGACCAGGGCTCCCCAGGACCGGGCAGAGAACAGAACACACGCGGCTCCCTCTCATCCGAGTGTATCCTGAACCTGTTTATTGAAACTTTCGTGACAACTTTTATACAGAAAATTTTGGGGTAAAGAATGTTGCATACATAATAGATAATCAGCAAAGTCACCTTCAGGGTGGACCCTTTTTTCAAGAACCTAACCCATTGCTTCAGGGCAAAGGCACTTAACAGAAACATTCTCTCAGTATTTCCAAATTTATCTAATCTATAATGCTTCACCAGATAGCTATGGGGCTGAGCCCACATTTTAACAAAGACTGCTTTCTTTTAAAATACAGAAGCAGAATGTTCTCCTATTGAATTTAGCAAGGAACATATTTTACAATTAACTATAGGAGTCCCCAACACCCCATAAGTCCCAGCATGAGCTTTGGCTGTTGTCCTCTCCAGGTTGATACTCTCAGTCAGGCAGGTCGACATAGGCACCAGGCATGGCAGCAGGTTCTAACTTGGGAAGATGTATGCAGCTCATGCAGTCTCTACTATCCAAGCTTAAACCACATCTCTAAGGGAGGGCCTTGACTTGGATACTCAAGGCCCATAAGCTATAGCTGGTTCTGTCGATGGAACACTGAGGTATGCACTGAAGAAAACACTTAAGCAATATAATTATTAAAAGAATAACTTCTATAATAGCATACTTCTATTCCTTTAATAGTAAGGTTGCTTATGTCTTCCTTTGAGGAATTCCAGAAGTGTATTGCCATCATTTAGATGACCCATCTGTGAACCATGCATACTCCAAATCTAGGGTCCAGTCAGGCCCCATATGCCAAGGGTGTCTCTTTGGGGCAGAGGCGATCAGTGGTGGGAGTGTACTCAGATGGTCCATCTCTGTGATTTCTCATAAGAGTGCTGTTTGGGGTAGGAAAGACACGGCCCCCTTGGCTTCTGACATGGATTCTCCCAGTTTGGATTGCAAATACCATCTCCAGGGGCAGTCTTGGCATCTAGACTTTCTGGCATGATGGTCTCTTCCTTGGCCTTCAGCCAGGGTAAGAGGGTATCACAGTTTCTTTTAAGGTTCTGGTGGACTGAGAGCATAGTCTTGTACTTCTGGAATTTCTGAGTTAGTACATAGGTGGGAATTTTACCCACCTATGTTTTAAGACTCTAGAAGTTATTCTCTAATTTCCTTAAAATCAGTGCATCATTCTGATTAACAAGTCTACTTATTGTAAATGACTAGACATGAAATTTCTATTTAGTATTTGACTGAAACTTAAAAAGCAGGCTTCTTCTCTAGAACAGAGAGCAGGAAGCTAGTTCCAAAAAACCCTAAGAAAGGGCACTCCTAAATTCCAGAAGGATTCTTCCTGCCAGAGGCAAAACTTGAATTATCCCAAACAAAACCTAGGTAAAATGCTTAGCACCTGTCCATGGACTTTATTTTTACATACCGAGAAATTCCTAGCACTTGCCCATGGGGTTACTGTGACCTTCCCAGGGAACAGGCTTTAGGCCTGAACTGGGAAGAAACACCAAGACCTGACAATTCCCATATTTTTCCTTATTTCTCTAAAATAAAGCCATGTCCTTATCCCAAAACATGTTACTTTGAATCCACCTTTTCCAAACTGAGACATATTCTACCAGATTAGTTGGATAGGAGCGCGGCATTTCCCTCCTTTTTATTTTTTAATTTGAGCTTCTCGAATTCTATGTTGAGCTGTCTGAAAGATGAGGAGATCAACCTGAAGATGACTGGAAAGAGGACTATAACAATGATTATGATAAAAATTGTCATGCCAATATGAATCAACATAGTAAACCAAGTTTTAGGATTAATATATGTTGATATATTATTCCAGAGAGATTCTGCCATTTGTCCTACATCAGCTACCTGTAAGTGAGCTTTACTAATGTCCGATATCTTAGTTGTAAAGCTCCAATATCTGGTCCTAAATCTGTATTATGCCAAATTCCTAATAGATGGGATCGTATTTTCTCCCATGGTTTATCCGTCTGATTATAAGTATATGGAGTAACACAAATAAATTTATAGTTAGTATGGCAACGTGTAGTTAATTGTGCTTTTATATTGGCTATTTGATGTCCTAAATAAAGGACTGTAACCTCTAGGACATTTATTCTAGTTTCTAACTTTTGGTCTATTTTCTCTTGACCAGCTAGTGCAAGTGATACATTGTGCGATAGATTATTAACATGATTAGCTGTATGAACTTCAGAAAGAAGGGCAGCAGTTGATAAGGAAAAGGTAGGAATAATATTAATTAATGCTGATATTCCTAAAATAAGCACAGCTACAAATCTTTTTGGCCTAATCAATGCATTTAGTTTCTTAAGTACCTCTAATCCTGAATTATCATACCAATCTTCTGAGAGCTTAACAGGGAACATAACATAAGAGGGTCGTTTAACAATCAAAAAGGTAGGAAAATTTTTGACAAAGCAGAATTAATACAATTAGTCAGCACACAAGAATTGCATGTAATATAATAAGATCCTAGAGTGTGAGTAATATTAAAACTTCTATCTGACCCCATAAGTAATGCATGAGGAGTATTTACACAAGCACGTAAATTCTTGAATTGGTATGAAAGCTCTAAAGGTCTCTTAAAGATGACAGTGTTTTGTAGCAGCCAACAATCTGTATAAACTTGAATATAGGGTAGTTCTATTATGCTTATCAGACTTGCTTTGATAGGTAGGAATGACCCATCCAGGCGTAAACCACCTATTTAATTTCTCTCCCGTCATGAGAAGGGGAGCATAGTTAAATTTTTGAAAATTGCTCTTTAAATATTGAGTATAATCATATTCTGGAGAAGAGACTGAATAATCTAATACTGTTACATGTGAATCTACAGGCACATATTCAAATGCTTTATGATAAAATCCACAATCAATCCATTTGGGAAAGTCTTTTTTAAGATCCTTATAGTTCCAAATTGGTCCTTTTTAACTAGCTTATCTTGACAATCGTCTAAAACAGGTGGAGAAGTTAGTTCCACTGTTGTGTCATTAAAATTATGATGACCTAAAGTCACCATTATAAGCTCCCATATATTTCTTTTATCCTTATCAAGGGAACTGCTAGGTGAGTCGGTTAGAATGGTTCTATAACTAATGGGGAGGCAGCCAGTAAGTGGTTTGTCTCGAGAGGTGAAACATAAAGGAGCATCATCGGTGTAACCAACAAAATCAATGGTTTTAGAAGTTTTGTGAAGAGTCAAAGAATCAGAAATGCCACCAATCAAATCAGTATCATTGGTAAATATTTTAAGGTTATTCTTGTACTTCTGGAATTTCTGAGTTAGTACATAGGTGGGAATTTTACCCACCTATGTTTTAAGACTCTAGAAGTTATTCTCTAATTTCCTTAAAATCAGTGCATACATTCTGATTAACAAGTCTACTTACTGTAAATGACTAGACATGAAATTTCTATTTAGTATTTGACTGAAACTTAAAAAGCAGGCTTCTTCTCTAGAACAGAGAGCAGGAAGCTAGTTCCAAAAAACCCTAAGAAAGGGCACTCCTAAATTCCAGAAGGATTCTTCCTGCCAGAGGCAAAACTTGAATTATCCCAAACAAAACCTAGGTAAAAATGCTTAGCACCTGTCCATGGACTTTATTTTTACATACCGAGAAATTCCTAGCACTTGCCCATGGGGTTACTGTGACCTTCCCAGGGAACAGGCTTTAGGCCTGAACTGGGAAGAAACACCAAGACCTGACAATTCCCATATTTTTCCTTATTTCTCTAAAATAAAGCCATGTCCTTATCCCAAAACATGTTACTTTGAATCCACCTTTTCCAAACTGAGACATATTCTACCAGATTAGTTGGATAGGAGCGCGGCATTTCCCTCCTTTTTATTTTTTAATTTGAGCTTCTCGAATTCTATGTTGAGCTGTCTGAAAGATGAGGAGATCAACCTGAAGATGACTGGAAAGAGGACTATAACAATGATTATGATAAAAATTGTCATGCCAATATGAATCAACATAGTAAACCAAGTTTTAGGATTAATATATGTTGATATATTATTCCAGAGAGATTCTGCCATTTGTCCTACATCAGCTACCTGTAAGTGAGCTTTACTAATGTCCGATATCTTAGTTTGTAAAGCTCCAATATCTGGTCCTAAATCTGTATTATGCCAAATTCCTAATAGATGGGATCGTATTTTCTCCCATGGTTTATCCGTCTGATTATAAGTATATGGAGTAACACAAATAAATTTATAGTTAGTATGGCAACGTGTAGTTAATTGTGCTTTTATATTGGCTATTTGATGTCCTAAATAAAGGACTGTAACCTCTAGGACATTTATTCTAGTTTCTAACTTTTGGTCTATTTTCTCTTGACCAGCTAGTGCAAGTGATACATTGTGCGATAGATTATTAACATGATTAGCTGTATGAACTTCAGAAAGAAGGGCAGCAGTTGATAAGGAAAAGGTAGGAATAATATTAATTAATGCTGATATTCCTAAAATAAGCACAGCTACAAATCTTTTTGGCCTAATCAATGCATTTAGTTTCTTAAGTACCTCTAATCCTGAATTATCATACCAATCTTCTGAGAGCTTAACAGGGAACATAACATAAGAGGGTCGTTTAACAATCAAAAAGGTAGGAAAATTTTTTGACAAAGCAGAATTAATACAATTAGTCAGCACACAAGAATTGCATGTAATATAATAAGATCCTAGAGTGTGAGTAATATTAAAACTTCTATCTGACCCCATAAGTAATGCATGAGGAGTATTTACACAAGCACGTAAATTCTTGAATTGGTATGAAAGCTCTAAAGGTCTCTTAAAGATGACAGTGTTTGTAGCAGCCAACAATCTGTATAAACTTGAATATAGGGTAGTTCTATTATGCTTATCAGACTTGCTTTGATAGGTAGGAATGACCCATCCAGGCGTAAACCACCTATTTAATTTCTCTCCCGTCATGAGAAGGGGAGCATAGTTAAATTTTGAAAATTGCTCTTTAAATATTGAGTATAATCATATTCTGGAGAAGAGACTGAATAATCTAATACTGTTACATGTGAATCTACAGGCACATATTCAAATGCTTTATGATAAAATCCACAATCAATCCATTTGGGAAAGTCTTTTTTAAGATCCTTATAGTTCCAAAATTGGTCCTTTTTAACTAGCTTATCTTGACAATCGTCTAAAACAGGTGGAGAAGTTAGTTCCACTGTTGTGTCATTAAAATTATGATGACCTAAAGTCACCATTATAAGCTCCCATATATTTCTTTTATCCTTATCAAGGGAACTGCTAGGTGAGTCGGTTAGAATGGTTCTATAACTAATGGGGAGGCAGCCAGTAAGTGGTTTGTCTCGAGAGGTGAAACATAAAGGAGCATCATCGGTGTAACCAACAAAATCAATGGTTTTAGAAGTTTTGTGAAGAGTCAAAGAATCAGAAATGCCACCAATCAAATCAGTATCATTGGTAAATATTTTAAGGTTATTCTTGTACTTCTGGAATTTCTGAGTTAGTACATAGGTGGGAATTTTACCCACCTATGTTTTAAGACTCTAGAAGTTATTCTCTAATTTCCTTAAAATCAGTGCATACATTCTGATTAACAAGTCTACTTACTGTAAATGACTAGACATGAAATTTCTATTTAGTATTTGACTGAAACTTAAAAAGCAGGCTTCTTCTCTAGAACAGAGAGCAGGAAGCTAGTTCCAAAAAACCCTAAGAAAGGGCACTCCTAAATTCCAGAAGGATTCTTCCTGCCAGAGGCAAAACTTGAATTATCCCAAACAAAACCTAGGTAAAAATGCTTAGCACCTGTCCATGGACTTTATTTTTACATACCGAGAAATTCCTAGCACTTGCCCATGGGGTTACTGTGACCTTCCCAGGGAACAGGCTTTAGGCCTGAACTGGGAAGAAACACCAAGACCTGACAATTCCCATATTTTTCCTTATTTCTCTAAAATAAAGCCATGTCCTTATCCCAAAACATGTTACTTTGAATCCACCTTTTCCAAACTGAGACATATTCTACCAGATTAGTTGGATAGGAGCGTGGCATTTCCATCCTTTTTATTTTTTAATTTGAGCTTCTCGAATTCTATGTTGAGCTGTCTGAAAGATGAGGAGACCAACCTGAAGATGACTGGAAAGAGGACTATAACAATGATTATGATAAAAATTGTCATGCCAATATGAATCAACATAGTAAACCAAGTTTTAGGATTAATATATGTTGATATATTATTCCAGAGAGATTCTGCCATTTGTCCTACATCAGCTACCTGTAAGTGAGCTTTACTAATGTCCGATATCTTAGTTTGTAAAGCTCCAATATCTGGTCCTAAATCTGTATTATGCCAAATTCCTAATAGATGGGATCGTATTTTCTCCCATGGTTTATCCGTCTGATTATAAGTATATGGAGTAACACAAATAAATTTATAGTTAGTATGGCAACGTGTAGTTAATTGTGCTTTTATATTGGCTATTTGATGTCCTAAATAAAGGACTGTAACCTCTAGGACATTTATTCTAGTTTCTAACTTTTGGTCTATTTTCTCTTGACCAGCTAGTGCAAGTGATACATTGTGCGATAGATTATTAACATGATTAGCTGTATGAACTTCAGAAAGAAGGGCAGCAGTTGATAAGGAAAAGGTAGGAATAATATTAATTAATGCTGATATTCCTAAAATAAGCACAGCTACAAATCTTTTTGGCCTAATCAATGCATTTAGTTTCTTAAGTACCTCTAATCCTGAATTATCATACCAATCTTCTGAGAGCTTAACAGGGAACATAACATAAGAGGGTCGTTTAACAATCAAAAAGGTAGGAAAATTTTTTGACAAAGCAGAATTAATACAATTAGTCAGCACACAAGAATTGCATGTAATATAATAAGATCCTAGAGTGTGAGTAATATTAAAACTTCTATCTGACCCCATAAGTAATGCATGAGGAGTATTTACACAAGCACGTAAATTCTTGAATTGGTATGAAAGCTCTAAAGGTCTCTTAAAGATGACAGTGTTTGTAGCAGCCAACAATCTGTATAAACTTGAATATAGGGTAGTTCTATTATGCTTATCAGACTTGCTTTGATAGGTAGGAATGACCCATCCAGGCGTAAACCACCTATTTAATTTCTCTCCCGTCATGAGAAGGGGAGCATAGTTAAATTTTTGAAAATTGCTCTTTAAATATTGAGTATAATCATATTCTGGAGAAGAGACTGAATAATCTAATACTGTTACATGTGAATCTACAGGCACATATTCAAATGCTTTATGATAAAATCCACAATCAATCCATTTGGGAAAGTCTTTTTTAAGATCCTTATAGTTCCAAAATTGGTCCTTTTTAACTAGCTTATCTTGACAATCGTCTAAAACAGGTGGAGAAGTTAGTTCCACTGTTGTGTCATTAAAATTATGATGACCTAAAGTCACCATTATAAGCTCCCATATATTTCTTTTATCCTTATCAAGGGAACTGCTAGGTGAGTCGGTTAGAATGGTTCTATAACTAATGGGGAGGCAGCCAGTAAGTGGTTTGTCTCGAGAGGTGAAACATAAAGGAGCATCATCGGTGTAACCAACAAAATCAATGGTTTTAGAAGTTTTGTGAAGAGTCAAAGAATCAGAAATGCCACCAATCAAATCAGTATCATTGGTAAATATTTTAAGGTTATTCTTGTACTTCTGGAATTTCTGAGTTAGTACATAGGTGGGAATTTTACCCACCTATGTTTTAAGACTCTAGAAGTTATTCTCTAATTTCCTTAAAATCAGTGCATTACATTCTGATTAACAAGTCTACTTACTGTAAATGACTAGACATGAAATTTCTATTTAGTATTTGACTGAAACTTAAAAAGCAGGCTTCTTCTCTAGAACAGAGAGCAGGAAGCTAGTTCCAAAAAACCCTAAGAAAGGGCACTCCTAAATTCCAGAAGGATTCTTCCTGCCAGAGGCAAAACTTGAATTATCCCAAACAAAACCTAGGTAAAAATGCTTAGCACCTGTCCATGGACTTTATTTTTACATACCGAGAAATTCCTAGCACTTGCCCATGGGGTTACTGTGACCTTCCCAGGGAACAGGCTTTAGGCCTGAACTGGGAAGAAACACCAAGACCTGACAATTCCCATATTTTTCCTTATTTCTCTAAAATAAAGCCATGTCCTTATCCCAAAACATGTTACTTTGAATCCACCTTTTCCAAACTGAGACATATTCTACCAGATTAGTTGGATAGGAGCACGGCAACTCCTCACAGTGGTCATAGAGAGCTCACAGTAATAATAGCCTCTAGTGGTCATATAGAACTCACAATGGTTCTAGATTACTCATAGCTTTCATAGCTCACAGAGGTTATAGAGAGCTCACATTGGTCATAGCTCACAGTGCCCATAGAGAGCTCACAGCTGTCATAACTCACAGTGATAATACCTCACAGTCCCCATACATAGCTCATAGAGTTCATAGCTCACAGTGGTCATAAAGAGCTCACAGTGGTTATAGAGTGTTCACAGTGGTCATAGTTCATAGTTGCCATAGAGAGCTCACAGTGGTCATGGAGAACTCACAGTAGTCATAGAGAGCTCACATTGGAAAAAAAGCGTTCACATTAGTTACAGAGAGCTAATAGTGGCCATATATAACTCATAGTTGTCATTGCTCACAATGGTCATACTTAGCTCAGAGTTGTCACAGATCATTCATAATGTTCATAGATAGCTCATAATGTTCATAGATAACTCACAGTAGTCATATAGTGCTCATAGTGGTCTTAGAGAACTCACAGTGGTCATAGCTCACAGTGCTCATAGAAAGTTCACAGTGTTCATAGCTCACAGTGGTCATAGAGAGCTCACAGTTGAAAAAAGAGTTCACATTAGTTGTAGAGAGCTAACAGTGTTCATAGGCGATATTGCTCATAGAGAGCTCATAGTTTTCCTTGCTCACATGGTCATATTTAGCTCAGAGTTGTCACAGATCATTCATAATGTTCATAGGTAGCTAATAGTGGTCATACAGTGCTGATAGTGGTTTTAGAGAACTCACAGTGGTCATAGATCATAGTATTCATAGATATTTCACAGTGATCATAGCTCATACTAATCATAGAGAGATCATAGTGGGCATAGACAGCACATAGTAGTCACATGTCATGATAGAATGAGCTTAGAGTGGTTGTACAGGGCTCACAGTGGTCACAGCAGATAATGGTCATAAAAAGCTAAGGCTGGTCATCACATTGGTTACAGAGAACTCACAGTGGTCTTAGGTCAATTACTCCAATGGTGGTCATAAATAGGTCATAGTTTGCATATCTCATAGTGGTCTTGAAGAGCTCACAGTGGTCAAAGAGATCTCACAGTGGCAGTAGCTCATATTGGACATAGTTCGTGGTAGTCATAGAGAGCTCATAATGGACAGTTTTAGTTTATAGTATCCACAGCTCATTGTGGTCATATGTCACGTCCTGTGCCAACCAGGCTGTTAAGATCCCTACCTGGGGCTGGAGAGGTGGCTCAGGGGTTAAGCCTCCGCCTTGCAGGCGGAAGGTCCCGAGTTCGGATCCCAGATCCCACGTATAGACGCCAGACGGAGGCGGGGGCGGCCTGCGCTTCTGGTCCTGGTAGGGCGGAGCCTGTGAATCCCGGGGCAGAAGGAGGTGGAGGCGTCCATGGTGGTTCGCGAATTCGTCCGTGGTTCTACACACACATACACACACACACACACAGACACGTGCGCGCACATACACACAGTTGAATAAATAATAATAAAAAAAAAAAAAAGATCCCTACCTGGAGAAGAGAGCTTCAAGAAAGCACCATCTGGAAACAGGACATGACTTATTTGGAATGAATAATAAAGATATAAAACATATATGGATATTTTCAGAGTTGCAACCTGCTCTTTGGAATGAGTCTGAGTGGTTGATAGGAACCACTCCCCTTCAAGTCTTGCCTCTTATCTATGATAGGCAAGTTCCTCTGTATTTGTGATTGCTCATGCCTCCTGTCTCTGATATTCTATATAATCTCAGGTGTCTTTTTGTTTTTTTCCCCCATAACTAGCTAGGTTATCACCTACCCCTAGGTTCTTGCTCCCAGAACAAGAGATGTCAAATAAATTTGCCTTAAGTCTTTTGCTTCCTAAATAAAAACCAAGCCTGCTTTTAATTTTAAATTAAATTCTGACTAGAAATTTCATGTTCAATCATACACAATAAATAGATTTGTTAGCCAGATTGTATACACTGATTTTAAAGAAATTGAGAACAACTTCAAGAGTCCTAAAACATAGGTGGATAGAATTCTCTCAAAAATATGACTCTTGTTAAAGTAATTCAGAAATTATATAAATATGAAACTAAAATCATTACAGAACTATTTTTATAGAACACATAAGTTAATAGAAAATAATAATAAAATAATTCTTAAAATGAATACACAACTATTTCTTATAGAACACATGACTTAATAAAAATAGAAATAAAATAAATGCTAATATCATTCCTACCATTATAACTTAATATAGGCCAGCTTATATGATAACAGCCAGAATCTTATATCCTCAAAAAGAAAAAAAATAATGTATAACATGTGTCCCCTTTACCATTTACAAGAATGTATAATACATAGAGCATAAATTAAAAAGAAGCATAAATTTAATGAAGTCTCATATAAAGTCTTTGCTAAATACAACAATACAGACTTAGATCCTATGACTGGTGGGACACTGCAAAATAGATAAATTTAGAGAGACTGAGGAGCTGGGAAAACCTGCTGTAGGTCTGGGCAAACACTTGTTGATATGTGATAAGTATTTGTTTGTGTCTCACCCTCAAACAATGGGATACGTTCTTAAAGAATGTTTATCCTGAAGATGATTCCTGCTGATTAGAATAATATCTGTCTGTCTGCAGGTGTAGCATCCTTTGCTCCAAAATTTTCTAATATAAAAGCTGCTACAGAATTCAAATTAAATAGATTCAGATTCACCCAGCCTAGAGTTGTGTGTGTCTGTCTCTCATCCGCTGACATTTTGCCACACTTGGTCGAGGGGAGACCTGGATTTGGAGGTTGCAGCTGGACTTCAGCAGTCGTAGAAATCTCATACTGGTTATAGACAGCTCACAGGTCTCGCAAAGGTCATAGAGAGCTCACAGTAACCATAGCTCACAGTGGGCTTAGAGAGCTCACAATGAACAATGAGAGCTCCCAGTGGATATAACTCATAGTGTGCACATAGAGTTCACAGTGCTCATTTCTCCTGTGGTAATAGAGGGCTGACAGTGCTCACAGGAAGCTTACATTGGTCATAAGTTTATTGCTCATAGAGAGCTACAGTGGTCACAGAGAGCTCACAGTGATCATAGACAGCTTACAGTATTCATAGCTCATAGTGGTAATACAGAGTTAACAGTGGTCATAAAGAGCTCACAGTGGTCCTAACTCATAGTAGTCATAGAGAGCTCACAGTGGTCTTAGGTCATTGAGGTCATAGAGAGCTTTCAGGGGTTACAGCTAACAGACGTCATAGAGAGCTGACAGTACTCACAGCTGATAGTAGTCATTACAAGCTCATGGGGTCATAGAGTGCTAACAGTGGTAATAAAGAGCTCACAATAATGATTGCTCACAGTGGTCGTAGAGAACTCATAATCATCATAGAGAACTCACATGGTCATAGCTCATATTCGTTATAGAGAGCTCACAGTGGTAATAGCTCACAATGGTCATAGAGAACCCATAATGAACAATGAGAACTCACAGTGGTCATAACTCATAATGGTAATAGAGATTTCACAATGGTCATAGTTCATAGTGATCATAGATAGATCAAAGTGGTCAGAGACAGCTCAGATTCCTCACAACTCATAATGGTCATTCAGGGATCACAATGATTATAGCTCATAGTGGTCATAGAGAGCTCAAATTGGTCACATACAGTTCACAGTGGTTATAAAGAACTCATTTTTATAATAGAGAGTTCATAGTAGTCATAGCTTACAGAGGTAATAGACAACTCATAGTGGTCATAGAGATCTCACAGTTTTCATACTTCATAGCGGTCATAGAGAGCTACAGTGATCATAGAGAGCTCAGAGTGGTCCTAGGTCTTAGTGCCCTTAGAGAGCTCGCAGTGGTCATTGACAGCTCATAGTGATCATAGGTAGCTCAAAGTGATAATAGAGAGGTCACAATGGTTGTAGAGATCTCACAGTTGTCATAGAGAGCTCATAGACATCACAGCTCACAGAGGTCTTACAGGGCTCACAGTGGTCATAGCTCACAGTGATCATAGACAGACCACAGTGGTCACAGCTCATAGTGGTCATAAAGAACTCACAGTGGCTATAGTGTATAGAGTTAATAGAAAGCTCACAATGGTCATAGGTCCTATTGCTCATAGAGAGCTACAGTGGTCATAGAGAGCTCAGAGTGTTCATAGGGAGCTCAAAGTGGTTGACAAGACGTCATAGTGGCCCTAAAGAGCTCACAATTGTCATAGAGAGCTCATAGTTGTCACAGCTCACAGAGGTCATAGAGAATTCACAGTGGTTATAGCTCATAGTGATTATAGAGAGATTACAGTGGTTACAGTTCATAGTGGCCATAGAGAGCTAATAGTTGACATACAGAGGTCATAGTGGTCATTAAGAGGTCATAAAAGTCTTAGAGAGCTCACAGTTGTCAAAGAGAGCTCACAGTGGTCATAGCTAATAGTTCTCGTAGAGTTCAGACTGGTCATATGAAGCTGACAGTGTGCATAAAGAGCTCAGTGGTCATAGATCAAAGTTGTCATAGAAATCTCATGGTGGTCACAGCTCACAATGGTCATTGAGGGCTCATAATGAAAAATAAGCACTCACAGTAGTCATAGTTCATAGTGTACATAGAGATCACACAGTGGTCATGGGTCACAGAGTCATACAGAAATCACAGTAGTTATAGAGAGCTAACATAATGCTCATAATTCATAGATGTCATTGAGAACTCATGGGTGTCATTGTTCACAGTTGTCATAGTGAGCTCACAGTGATCATAGGTCACAGTGCTCATAGACAGCTCACAGTGGTCATATAGAGATCATATTAGTTTAGAGTGCTCACACTTGTCTTTGCTATAGTGGTCACAGAGACCTCAAAGTTGTCATACAGATCTCACAGTTATCATATCTCTTAGATAGCTCACATTGGTCAAAGATTGCCCATAGTGGTCATAGTTCACTGTGGTAACAGAGAGCACACAGTGGTCATAGATCATGATAGTCCTAGAGAGCTCACAATGGTCATAATTCACAGTGGTCATAGAAAGCATACAGTGGTAATAGAGAGCTCAGAGTTGCATTATAGTATGGATAGTTCTAATAACTCATAGACGTCATGCTCATAGTGGTCATAGATAGCTTTGAGTGGTTAAAGCTCACAGGGTCAGGTACAGTTTACAATAGTCTCGAGCACTCATTGTGGTTATAGATCACAGTGATCATTGAGAACTCATAATGGACATAGACAAGGTTACAGTGCTCCAAGTTCATAACAATCATGAACAGCTCACAGTAGTCGTAGTTCTTAGCGGTTGTGGAATGCTCACAGTCAACATAGGTCACAGTGCCCACAGAGAATTCACAGTGATTATAGAAAGCCCAAAATGTCATAAAGAGGTAATAGTGGTCATAGAGAGCTTACAGTTTTCATATAGAACTCACAGTGGTCATAGCTCACAGAATTCTTAGATTGCTGATAGTGTTCACAAAGATCATAAGGATCATAGACAGCTCATAATGTCCATAGAGAACTTACGTTGGTCAGAGCTCATAGTTAATATAAAGAGCTCACAATGGGGGCTGGAGAGGTGCTCAGGGGTAAAGCCTCTGCCTTGCAGGCAGAAGGTCCTGAGTTTGGATCCTAAACCCCACGTATAGATGCGGGGAGAAAGCGGGAGTGACCTGCATTTCTGGTCCTGGTAGGGCGGAGCCTGTGAATTCCCAGGCAGAGTAAATAAAGAGGAGGTGGAGGCGGTCCATGGTGGTTCCTGAATTCGCCCATGGTTCTACACACACACACACGCACACACACACACACACACACACATACATATACACACACATGCATACCATCTCTATGTATAGCTGAGAGAAGGACAGTCCTTACTTGCTAGACCAGCATGTCTGGCCAAGTGAACAGAAAGATGCTAACTCTCTCAATGAGATCTTTATGATTTATTCCAGGGCCTAATCCCACTCACCATAGCCTGGGCCTTCTCCTTCCACTACACAATCTCCTGCAGGTTTGCTCTGGGCCTAACTCAACCACCAATTCTTTACAAATGTGCCCATAGTTCAAACCTTCAACTGTCAACTTGACACCTGTGCATAACTGTGACATTCCAACCATTGTCACCTTGACACAAATCATAACCTTCAATCCTTGTCCCCACAGATGTTAAAAGTTATTTTAAAAATATAAACACATTTCATGGACAAATTTAAATGTGCTCTCATTGAAACTTCAGTTCCAACATTTCAAAAATTTTAGGTTTTAACCTTAAGATTATATCAAATCAAAATAAATTAAATACTTTAAAACAGATAAAACATTAAAATAGAAGTATCTTGACATAAGAAGAAAATATTTAAATTAAGAACCATCTTCTGTTGCTCACCACATATGAAGGTGGCTCAAGATTCTAAGGATTCCCAGTCCCTGTTTGCAGGTCAAAGCTCTCAAAGCAGAGTTCATCTGAACCAGGCTGAATTTCCACTTGCAGCATGTCCTCAGCATGTCCCATGATTATGGCATCTCCACCAGTAGTCTGGGTTCACCTCTGAAGTTCTAAGCTCCACCTTATTTTTCAGGATTCTTTGCCTGCCACTTGGTGTCAAGCTTTTGCTGCTCTTCATGAACCCTGTAATCGTTCACCAAAACCAGTACTACCTGGGGACACTGACAGATTCCAAAGCAAGTTTGAAATCAAACTAGATGCACTGGAGCCACAGCTGTACCAAATTTTGTGTGCTGATGCTGGAAAAGCCTCTTTTAGGCAGCCAAACTTGCAAAAGGCAAAAAACAGCTTTAACTTGGGCTTTTGGCCCCTGAAAGAATCTCAGTTTTCAAATCACAAACTCGCTATATGTTGGTTTTCACATCTTCCATTGTTCCAGTGCAAGTCACTAGGAATTCCTTCACTAATATTCATTTCCCCAAGAGCAGCAGATATTTTGCTGCCTGCCCTTTGCACATCCAGAGCTTCATGGCCACAAACACACTCTCCCCTATTAAGCAAATCAGTCCATTGTGTTCAAATTCAACTTCAAAAAAGTCCCCTCATCAGAAACTGGGCACAAACAATTCATTACTCTTTCAACATCACTGTTTTCCAAATGGCCCACCAAACTCTGAAGAACAGTATTTGTAATCCACAAAGTGAAAATCTTCAAGCATTTCCAACTTTGTCCAAAACCATTCAAAAACCACAAAGTCCACATAGTCAGATTTAAAGGCAACATCCCGCTTCCTGGGCACTAAATTCTGTTGCAGTTTACCTGCATGGTTGCTGATAAATGACCATCAAATAGCTTAAAAGAACAAGCATTTATTCTCTCTTATGATTCCTGGTTACAGTTCTTATTCCAGCTTGACAGGATAGAATGCACCAACACCAGAGCTGAGGTAATAGGTCACACCATCTCTATGTAATAGCTGAGAGATAGAAAGACAGTCTTTACTTGCCAGATCACCATGTCTGGACAAGTATACAGAAGGAGGTCAACACTCTCCATCAGCTCTCCATGATTCACTCGAGGGCCTAATCCCACCCATCATAGGTTGGGCCTTCCCCATCAGCTACATAATCTCCTGCAGGTTTGCTCTTAGCCAAACTCAACCATTAATTCTTTAAAAAGGTGCTGTTTCAAAGTGATCATAGAGAACTCATAGTGTTCATAGAGAGCTCCCAGTGATCATAATGAGCTCACAGTAATCATAGCTCCCAGTGCTCATAGAGAGCTAACAGTAGTCATAGAGAGCTCACAGTGGTCATAGATAGGTCACAATGGTTATGAACAGCTCACAATGGTCATAGGTAGCTCACTGTGGTCATAGCTAATATTGGTCATAGAGAGCTCATAATGGCAACAGAGAGCTCTCAATGGTCATAACTCAGTAGTCATAGAGAGGTAATAATGTACACAGTGCGCTCACAATGGTTATAGCTAATAATGGTCATAGGGAACTAACAGGGTCACAGAGTTCTCAGAGTGGTCATAGCTCATTTTGGTTATAGAGAAATTACAGTGATCATAGAGAATTCATAATTGTCATAAAGAGCTCACAATGGCCACAGAGACCTCACAGCGTTCATAGCTCATAGTGGTCATATAGAACTCAGAGTGGTCAAAGAGAGTTCACAATCCTCAGAGATGTCACAGTGGTCACAGACAGCTTATGGTGGCCATAGATCACAGTGGTCACAGGGAGTGCATAATGGCCACAGAGAGCTCCCAGTGGTCATAGAGAGCTCCCAATGGTCATAGAGAGCTCACAGTGTTCATGGCTTATCCTCGTCATAGAGAACTCATAGTGGTCATAGAAACTTCACAGTGGCATTAGCTCATAGTGGTCATAGAGAGCTCACAGTTGTCATAGAGAGCTAATAATGTTCAAAGTGTTATCACAGTGGTCATACTTCATAATGGATATGCAGAGCTAATGTTCACAGTGATATGACAGAGTTTCTACATCATAGTGGTCCAAGAGAGCTCCCAGTCGTCATAGCTCATAGTTGTCATAGAGAGCTCACAGTGGTGATAGCTCCTGCTGGTTTTAGAGAACTCATAATGGTCATGGAGGGAGCTCAGTCTTCAGAGATGTGAAAGTGGTCATAGAAAGCTCACAGTTGTCAAAGAGAGCTCACAGTGGCGAGAGCTTACAGTGGTCACAGAGAGCTAACAGGGGTAACAGAGAGCTCAAAGTGGTCATAGAGAGGTCAAAATCATCAGAGATTCCAGTAGTCATAGAGATCTTACACTGGTCGAACTTATTGTAATCATACCGAGCTCAGAGAAGCCATAGTTGTCAGACAAAGATCACATTTTCATAGAGATATCATAGCAGTCATAGTTCACAGTGGTCATAGAGAGTTGAAAATGGCCATGGAGAGCTCACAGTAGTCATGGAGAGCTCGCAGTGATCATAGACATTTCATAGTGTTGATGATTTATACTGGTCTTAGAGAGCTCATAGTGGTCTTAGAGAGCTCACAGCAGTCAGAGCTCATAGTTGTCTTAGAGAGCTCACAGTGGTCAAAGCTCATACTGGTCTTAGAGAGCTCACATTGATCATAGCTCAGAATGGTCATGGAGAGCTCAAAGTGGTCCTGGAGAAGTCACAGACATCAGAGATTTCAACATGGTCACTGAGAGCTCAGAGTGTTCATAGAGAGCTCAAGTGCTCAAAGTGACTGCTCCGTGGTCAAAGCTCACAGTGGTTACAGAATTCACAGTGGTTATAGAGAGCTCATAATTGTCATAGCTCACAGTATTTATAGAGTACTAACAGTGTTTATAGTTCCCATTACTCAAAAATAACTCACAGTATTTATCCAGAGTTCATAATGGTCAGAGCTCACAGTGGACATAAGTCATAGTGGTCATACAGAGCTCATAATGGTAATAGAGAGCTCACACTGGTTATAGTTCACAGTGGACATAGAGAGCTAATAATGTGCATAGGGACCCCACAGTGGTCATAGGTCATATCGTCATAGAGAGCTCACCATAGTCACAGAGACCTCACAGTGGTAATAGTTCACACTGTACATAGAGAAATTGCAGTGATCATAGATATCAGTGGTCATAGCACACTCACACTTGTCATAGAGAGCTCCTATTCATAATAGAGATCTCACGGTAGTCATAGATTGCTAACAGTGGCCACAAACTGCTCACAATTGTCATAGAGAGCTCATGGTTGTCATAGATAGCTCAAAGTTGTAATAGGAAGGTCATAGTGGTCATAGATCACATGGATCACAGAAAGCTCATAGTGGTCATACTTCATAGTGCTGTAAGAAATCTCTTGTCACCATAGAGAGCTCACAGAGGTCACAGATAACTCACAGTCATCACAGAGAGCTCATACTGGTTGTATCTCATAGCATTCATAGAGAGCTCATATTGGTCATACCTCATAGTGCTCATAAGGAAAGCATAGAGGCCATAGATAGTTCACAGTGGTCATAGAGAGTTCCCAGTGGTCATAGAGAGCTTCCAGTGGTCATAGAGAGCTCACAGTTGTCCTAGAGAGCTCAAATTCATCCTAGAAAGCTCACAGTAGTCCTAAAGAGCTCACAGTTGTCATAGGGTGCTCAAAGTGGTATTAGAGAGGTAGGTCATAGTGATCATAAATCACTGTGGTCACGGATAGCTCATAGTGGTCATGGCAAGCTTATAATGGCCATAGAAAGCTTATGGTGGTCATGAATAGCTCACAGTGGTCATCGAGTGTAGGAGGAATGGACTATGCAGGTCTGTATTGCCTGTAAGGGCCACATGCACAAATGCAACTTCCCCATGCTAGAATCTACTGTGGTGTCTGGTGCTGACCTCAAACTACCGGACTGAGAAGACCAATTTGGGCAGGACAAAACAGAAAAAGCTCCCGCTGGAACTTATCAAATGTTGGGTGGGGTATATAACCAGTGCAATATTTGCAATAAAAAGTCTGTAAGCCTAAGAGCATGCTTTGCAACTTGCCCTACTCTGGGAGTCTGTGGTGTTGAATTCGTGCCTGCTTATCTCTGCCCCCAAGTATCTATATGGGTCCCTGTGGTTCCCCCTCGGTTCCCGAGACTGCTAGATCTGGTGCCCCAATATGGGGCTTCCTTGGCAGCCCTTTCTTCCTCACAGCATATGGCCATGATCTAAGAATAATGTAAATTCCCTGCTAAGCACAAGACATTTGGGTCCCATACATTCCTTGTCTCATCTGTTCCTCCTTTGGACAGTTATCAGTAATGTGTACAACTGCCAGTTGCCGATAAACTGTATGTTGTTCATGTGTTTGTATGTTTATGTTTTCTGTGTTTACATGTCATGTGTCTTGTGTTTCAACATAAAAATTCTGTGGCCACTTCAATTTTGTTTCATCTCTGTTGCACGCAAATATAAAAAATTTGGGATTCTATCTTTAAATACATGTATGCATACTATAAAATTAGAACAAATAATTTTAATGACATCTAAGATTTTAACTACTTATGTTTTATATCGAAAACAATTGTTTTTCTGATAGATTTTAAGTTTTTCTTTTATGAAAGATTATCTCCCTTGATTTTGATCTTTAATAGGACTACAAATGAAAATGTTCTTAAAGGTTTTTCCATATATTCCCAAAATAACAAAACCATTATAGTACAGAATAATTAAAATTACTCATTCTTCTGACTTCTTTTATAGAGTGTTATCTCATCAAATCCAGCAAACAGGAGAATATAATTGGCTTCTAAAAGATTCATTGGAATTTCTTCCTTCTCCTAGTATGTATGAGCTCCCTTTCTTAGAGACAAACCTGCTTTCTAATTCCATGCTCCCATGTGTATGCCTACGAAGGTGGAACAGGAATTTCAAGCCTCCGTCTCAGTCAGATCCCAGCCCCTTGAAACAAAACAGAATCAATGTAATCTGGACCTAGCTTAGTCTGTTTTCAGGAGATTCTAAGTGCATTTGGGTCAACTCAGGTTCACGTTTGCCTTTCCTTCCAAGATTTTGGCCTAAGTTACTTAAGTAGTTTCTTTGAAGTTCCAGATAAATATATTTTTCAAACTGAAAGGAAGGAAAGAAAATGGAAATCATAAACTTGACATCTGCCAAAGAGGACATATAGAATACTACTAGCAGGTATACCCAAGCTGACAAACTTAAAATTCCCTTGCAGACAGAGAAACAAAACAAAATAAAAAAGTAGTTTTTGAGAATGATGGAATCAGATAGCATATAGCAGAAAGCTTGCAGTTTAGAGGCCTGTAACAGTTACTCTTAAATATTGCTGTGAGAGAACACCCAAAGTCAATCAACTTAAGGGAAAAAGATAAGTTTATTCAGCTTACGGTTCCAGAGGGAAGATAGTCTCTCAAAGCAGAGGTAGCATGACTGGCTGGCCAAAGCTAGAGAGAACTAAGTCACCAAAGACATCTTGGAAGCTGAGAGCTTCAGACTGCTTGCTGCAAAGGCTGATTTCTTCTGAAGGTAGGGTGGGACTAATCCACCTCAGGGCCCACCCCTTGTGACTGCCTTCCTCCAGCAAGTCTCCACCTCTCAAGGTGTCATGACCTTGCCAAACACATGAGACTGGGGGACACATTTTAAACCATGACATTCTATCCCTAGCCCCCACAGGCTCATTGCCATCTCATTATGCAAACCATACTCAGTCCAACTTTAAAAAATCTTCAAGGACTACAATGTAGTCCCAACATTCCAAAGGTCCAAAATCCAAAGCCTCCTGTAAAATCAAAATACAAGTTACATACTTCTAACATACAATGTCACAGAATAAACATTACCATTCCAAAAGGAAGGAATGGGGCCATATCCAGGAAAGATCAGTCCATAACAAGACCAAAAAACAGCAGGACAAACTCCAAATCTTGTAGCTCCAAGTCCAAAAGGTGAGCCTCTTGTTGAAATCATCTCAGTTCCAAAGGGCTTTGGTTCCACCCCTCCAGTGCAGCTGCCCATAGAACATGTTACTCTCTTGAGTTGACTCCTTCTAGGGTATACAGCTCTCCTTGGCAGGGGTCCCACGTTGTGTCTGGAATCTCTAACATCTTTATTACTCAATGGCACACCAAGCTTTAACTCCACAGCACAAACTGCCCTTCTAGGGCCTCTAAACTGAAGGCTTCTTGCCTCATGATGCCTGAATTCTGCCAATTTTTGAAATCTTGGAGGAGGACTCCATGATCTCCCCCTTCTTGCATCACTCATGCCTCTAAAACCAGAACCATGAGAATGACTTTGCCAAGATTGGCCTCCTTGAATCACAGCTGATTCTGCTTCTCTGTGCTGGCCATGTCTTTCACTTCTGGAGAGTTCCTTGGTAAGGGAAACCAACTCTTGCTTTGGAACTCCACCCTTTAGCTCCAGTCTTCTGAAAGGATTTGCATTCTTATGAATGGGAGCCTTTCCTGAGGATCTTGCCCTCAAGCTAGGGCCTCTCTTATTATTCAAACTGAAAGCAAACTTTGATTTACAAATGGAGCTAATCTCTTCAATAGCCATTTTGTTCTCTGCTTCTTCCTGGGTCAACTCTTTAAGTTTGCCATTATTTTTTTCATCATTGGATCTTGCAGTTTTTGCTGTTTCCTGCCTGACTCTGCTCTTTTTCATAACTCTGAAATTCCCTTAACTAAAAAGTAGCCATATCACATTGTCAAGAGTATATTCTTTGAAATTTCCTCCGCCAATCACTCCAGCTTAATTTCAGGCAAACTTTCAGGACGAGGGCAAAACTTCACTAAACTCTCGGCCAACACATGGCTCAATGTGTCACTCATCCAGGTGCAAACACAGACTCTGCTCCCCTCTGGAGAATCACAAGCTGGGCTTCCACTGTCTGTGTCTCTCATTGCTTTCCTCTGAGCTCTCACAAGAAAAGTCCCTATGGCCGAACCGCCAAGACACAAAGACTTTCCCCGCACAAAGTCCCAAAGTTCTCCGTGTTTCTCCCAACAAACAGTTCCAAAGGCAAACTAGCCACATCACAGCATTGGCCATGCTTTTGGGTACCAACTTTTCTCAGCTTCACAAACAACTTCACTTTGTGGTACCAGCTGTTCTTAATCTCACAGCAATACCCCACTACCTGGTACCAATTTTTGTAACAGTTACTCTTAACTATTGCTGTGAAGGAATGCCCAAAGTCAATCAACTTAAGGGAGAAGGAAGGTTTATTCAGCTTACAGTTCAAGAAGGAAGATACAGTCTCTCAAAGCAGAGGTAGCATGGCTGGCTGGCCAAAGCTGGAGGAAGGTAAGTCACTGCAGACATCTTGGAAGCTGAGAACTTCAGACTGCTTGCAGCAAAGGCTGATTTCTCCTCAAGATAGGGTGGGACTAATCCACCTCAAAGCCCACCCCTTGTGACTGCCTTCTTCCAGTGAGGCTCCATCTCTCAAGGTATCATGACTTTACCAAACACATAAGACTATGGAGGACACATTTCAAACCATGACAAGGCCCGAGAAAGACAGTTTGCACTGTAGAATTAAAGCCAGAGACATATGTCAGTAGAAAGTTTAGTAAAGTTTGCTCTTGTCCTAAAAGCTTCCCTGAAGGTAAGCCTAGTGTTTAGCAGAGGAAAATGGCAATGGAAAACTTAAAAGAGTTAAACCAGCAAGAAGCAGAGAACAAAATATCTGCTGTTAAACAGATCAGCTCCACTGACAAATCAAAGCTGGCTCTTCATTTAGATTAGAAAATTGGTCCTAAGATAATGCTCAGAAATATGTAGAACTTTCCATGAGAGGAAATAATGTTCCCTGCATATGTTCTTTTACATTCCCTTGGTCTCAAAAAGACCTGTGCCATTTTGCTTTAAGAATCCAGAAGGAAGAAGCAAACTAATTTAGATTGTTCTGCCCCAAGTTTCAGACAGTTTATGTATTTTTTGGACAAGCCTTAGAATGTGATTTGTAGCTAACAGGGGAGAATGATCTTCAATATGTAAATTATTTAATCACAGCTTTTGGCTTTTACACGACAAAAAGGTAGTGCCTGTTTCAGGCAAGATAACAGGTAGATATTTTAGGCTTAATTTATCTGTTTTTGTCTCTTTTAGATGAACCTCAAAGTAGTAAAGTCATCCATCAAAGACGTCTAGACAATCTCAGCCCTTCATAGATGAGTCGTATTCATGCTCACACTTCCTTTGCTCCAACTCAGCAGGAAGTTCCCAGAACAGTCATCTCCCCTCATCCTTTGAGCAGTCTGGGTCTTCAGAAGCTTAAGGTATTCAATAGGCAGGTCTAGAACAGTCCTTGCTGGGACAGTCTCTAAAGTCTTTGAAGGTCTTTGACATTCCTGAAGGTCATTCCCCAGAGCTGGAATCAACCTGAAGTAACACTCCTAATGAAGAACTGACTAATCAATCCTCCTAGAGATAAGATAGCAACTTCCCTATGACGAGATTATGGAAATGAGCTCTCTGTATCCAACAAACAACTTGGTCTCTAGACCAACCTGGGCCTAAGAGCAAATGTGTGGGGCACAATGGGAGTTAACCAACCAGGAAGAGCCAGTTTCACTGGGCTTGCCTAGGTGTACAAATATATCTGGCCCTGGCAGTCACCTTTGGCGCCTTCACCCCTCATGGCTCTCTAGTGTTATAAGTCCATTTTTGGTTCCATGCCTGTTTCTCATGGATTCCATGAGTTTTTTTCTAACTGCTCACTTCTAATAAGTTAATTTTTGAGGTAGTTCAAAATTCTTAAAAGGTAAATATTCGAAAATAACCTGCAGAAATTGAGTACATTCTTGCAATAGAAGTTAGAAGGTTCAAAACGGTAATGGCCTAGTAAAGGCTCTATACAACAACAATATAGCTAATGGATTTGGAAGAGGCTCTACTCGCTATTGGTAATTGTGGATGTTTTAATTTTTTAAAGATTGCTTATCTAGGGCTGGAGAGGTGGCTCAGGGGTTAAGCCTCCGCCTTGCAGGCAGAAGGTCCTGAGTTCGGATCCCAGATCCCACGTATAGACACCAGGCGGAAGCGGGGGCAGCCTGCGCTTCTGGTCCCGGTAGGGCGGAGCCTGTGAATCCCGAGGCAGAAGGAGGTGGAGGCGTCCATGGTGGTTCACGAATTCGTCCGTGGTTCTACACATACACAGACACACATACAGAGACACACACACGCACGCGCACATACACACGCACATGTGCACAGTTGAATAAATAATAATAATAATAATAATAAAATTAAAAAAAGATTGCTTATCTAAACATAGGTATTCTCCTATGACCATGTACTGCTGGTTTATTCCATATTTAATAATGTCCTGGTCTCTACAAAATTTAAAAATCTTTTATTGATTTGTGTTATAACAAATCTATATATCTGACCCTAAAAGATTTCAAAGTACTACAATTATCTGAATTTTTAATAAATTTTTTAACATTTTCACTACAAAATGAGATTTAACCCTTCATCTTAAATCACCAGTTTTCTATTATATTTATATTGTAAGGCTCATATATTTTAAATATTCAAATTTTGTGGTTGCTTAATGCTAAAGTTGATAAGTAAATTGAGAGCTACAATATCTTAGATTTCAAAGTATACATTTATAAACGACTATATATAAACGTATATTGTCTTCACAATTGCCAAATCAGACTCAACTCTTAATTTCCTTTAAAGCTGAGGTCTACTGTTATTGCTGCCTTTAAAAGACATTTCTGGAGAGATAATTAATGTGAAAACAGTAGGGAAACATCAAGTGAAAAAAGCTATGAAGGAAATAAATATGTTACTTAGAAAGTTAAAGTATGTACATAAGGGTTGTGAGAACGTTTATGTACAGGAGGTTTATGATTTGATTACTTAAAAGAATCTTAAAGTATGTTGTAAAGATTTGGGAATGTTAGGTTTATGAGAAGATTGAAAATTAGAGATGATGGTTAAAAGAAATGTTATGTGTTATGCTTCTACCATGTTATAGAAGAAAAACATGGAGCTTCAGAGATTAGAAATTAAGAATTAAGCTTCATGTATTCAATTGTTTTTAATTGTCTCCATCTTAATAATACAGATATTTGCTTACTCATTATATCCTATTTCCTAAAGGCCATAACTGTTTCCAAGATCTTATAGAGTCTAACTATTATATTTGTATTATATGGGCCATACACTTTAAAGACAAAAACTTTGGTAATGGGCCTAGATAAGAACTACAAAATCTTAAACTGCAATATAAAAGAGTCAACTTATAATATTTTCTGACATGGTCTCTACACAACTTAGAGAAGAAATGGCCCCACAGGAAGTTCTTTGTAATACCATCCACCAACTAGATTTAAGACTTCCTCAGATATTCCTCATTTATTCTTTCCTCCATTATATACACCTTAATGGTTTTACAGTGGTAGAATGCCTTTGACATACACCTGTCCTAACCATACCCAGGGCTCTAGTGGTGTTGTGGATGTCTTTGTGTTTATCCATCAGTACGCTCACCCCTGTGGATTCCCAAATATTTATTGTGCCCAGTGGAAAATCATAGACAGTCTCCTTGACAAGATGACAGCCTTGGGTGCCTACCTTGCTTGCTGATCTTTCCCTGATTTGTAAGGCGTTCAATGAATAAGCCCCTGACTCCCCTTATTTTGAACAAGTTCTGCACCAGTGGGCCACACAGCTCCAAACCTATTATGATTGGTATAATCTCCTTAAGGCGTTCTTGGAGCCAGCCATTTTCCTGAATTGACACTCTGCATATGATGACCAGGCAGAAGCACAAGTCTGCCTCAACATTCAGTATGGTCTCAATATCACATTGGATATGCTCACAGGTTATGGACAATTGTGGCACTATTGATTCAGGGAGGCCCTAGCCCGGGCTCCCAAATCCAGAATGTGTGGCTACAGATAAGCCTGAACAAGTCCAGAAATGCCCCAGACATGTCCCAATAAACGAACCATACAGCTGGAGGGATGAACAACCAATGGGAAGGAGGGATGAACAACAAATGGGAAGTGGCCATCTAACCTGGATATGTAATAATCAGCTAAATGATTGGTGGCTGCTCCCCCCTCCACCGAGCAGATGAATGGCAACACCTGATTGGACCCTGACCCTATATAAACCCAAATACTTCCTGAATAAAGCTTAATCTGCAGCAACTCATCCACTGCTGTTTCCCATCTGATTCCCGGGGTCTGGTTAGTAAGCCTGTCACCAGCTTGCCCTTTCGCCTTGAGCCTCAAGCCCCTGCCATTTCCCCCTCCTTTCTCTGGCTGACCCAGCAGGGATTCGGCAACAGAAAATATATTGATCCCATATCACAATCTAACCACAGGTTTGGCTACATATTTTCAACAGGTGTCTGATCAGGCCTTCAAGGCCATATAGGTTTGCTCTTGCCTCCTGTGACCCTTGATATTCCTCAATACACTTAAAACCTTATCGGGTCTCCAACACTTCCAAGGCTCGTGAAAAATTTTCTCAGTACATCAAGGGGCCTTAGTTTCAGGCCTTCCTTCCTTTGAGCCAAAGAATAGAACATATTAACATGATTCATATGGCTCCCCTGCCTATAAATACTGGGTTTGAAACAAGAATCTGAAACAACTTTAAAAGTTTGTTTGATCCCTCTTACATTGTAACTTGTCCCATCATAGGAGGAATTGTTCTTTTATTAATTATATTGTTTAAGTGTTTGCTTCAGCATATCTCGCAGCATTGCTCCATCAACAAGACCATGCTACAGGTGCTTATGGCCCTTGAACATCCCAGCCATGCCCCCCCTAGAGATGTGGTTCAGGCTTGGATTGCAAAGATTCATGAGGCCTTGGTCTAATCTACTATCCACATATTCTGACATGACTTCCAGAGGGGAAGTCTGTCGAAGGCTGGTAGTCAATGATGGGTAAGATCCTGTGAGACAGGACAACCTAAGACAGGCATGGTCTGTCATGCTGGACTCCCTCTGAGACAAGATCAACAAAGTCAGAGCAAAGAACTCTGGCACCCAGTGGCTGTCAAAACAAATAGAAAGGATGGATATATAGGAGGAATGGACCAGGCAGGCCTATTTTGTCTGTATGGGCCGCATGTACAAATCCAATTTTCCCAAGCTAGAATCTGTTGCAGTGCCTGGTGCTGACGTCAAACTGTCTGATTGAGTGGACCAACCCAGACAGGTCAACACAGCAAAAGCTCCCACTGGAATGGAATGTTGTGTGGAGTATATAAGCAGCCAAATATCTACAATAAATGAACCTGCAAGCCTGAGAGCCTGCTTTGCCACTCGCCTGACTCTCAGATTCTGTGATCTTGACTTTTCACCTGCTTATCCCCACTCTCAAGGGTGTCCTTAGGTCCCCATTGGTCCTCAAGACTGCTACAATCAAGACCTCACAGTGGTCATGACTTATATTGGTCATGAAGAGCTCACAGTAGTAAAAGAGTATTTGCAGTGGTCATAGAGAGCTAGTAATGTTCATAGTGTTATTACAGTAGTCATACCTCACAGTGGCCATGGAGAGCTCACAGGGCTCATAAATCACTCATAATGGACAATGAGGTAAAAATGTTCATAGCTCATAGTTCTCATAGAGAGCTCACGGTGATCAAAGGTCATATTAGTTGGGGCTGGAGAGGTGGCTCAAGGGTTAAGCCACTACCTTGTAGGCAGAAGGTCCTGAGTTCAGATCCTAGACCCCACATATAGATGCTGGGCAGAAGTGGGGGCAGCCCGTGTTTCTGGTCCTGGTGGGGCGGAGCCTGTGAATCCCAGGGCAGAGTAAACAAGGAGGAAGTGGAGGCAGTCCATGGTGGTTCCCAAATTCGTCCGTGGTTCTACATACACACACACACACACACACAAACACACATACACATACACACACGCGCACATGTGCATACACACATACACACACAATTGAATATATAATAAATAAAAAAATTTTTAAAAGTCATATTAGTCTTAGAGATTTCACAGTGTTTATAGTTCAGAGTGTTAATAGAGAGCTCACAGTGGTCATAGCCCATATTGGTCATACAGAAATCATAGGAGTCATAGCTCATAGTGGTCATAGAGAGTTCATAGTGGACATAGAGAGCTCAAAGTAATTATAGCTCATAATGTTTTAACAGAATTCACCTTGTTCATAAGTCATTTTGGATATAGATAGCTCACAGTGGTCATAGGGAGCCAAGATCATAGCTCATAGTGGATATAGAGACCTCACAGTGGTCATAGCTCATAGTGGTCACAGAGAGCTCATAATTGTCATAGACACCTCAAGTTGTCATAGATAGCTCAAAGTGGTAATAGGGAAGCCATAGTCATCACAGATCACATTGGTTACAGAGATCTCATAGAACTCATAGTTCCTAGTGCTGTTAGAAATCTCTCTTAGTCATAGAGAGCTCACAGTGGTCCTAGAGAACTCACAGTCATCACAGAGAAGTCATAGTGGTTATATCTCATAGTGGACATAGAAAGCTCATAGTGGTCAATGCTCATAATTGTCAAAGGGAGTGCATGATGTCCATAGAGTGCACACATTGATCATGGAGAGCTCACAGTGGCCATAGAGAGCTCACAGTGCTCATGGCTTATATGTGATATAGAGAGATCATAGCAGTTATAGAGAGCTCACATTGGTCAGTGGTCACAGAGAGCTCCCTGTGACCCTAGAAAGCTAATAATGTTCATAGTGTTATCACAGTTGTCATACCTCATAGTGGTCATAGAGACCTCAAAGTGGTCATAGAGACTTCACAGTGATCCTAGATAGCTCACAGTTGTCATAGAGAGCTCAAAGTGCTTTTAGAGAGATCTCATGGAGATCTCACAGTGCTCATATCTTATACTCGTCTTAGAAAATTCCAGTGGGGCTGGGGAGGTGGCTCAGGGGTTAAGCTTCTGCTTGTAGGCAGAAGGTCCTGAGTTCAGATTCTAGACTCCGCCTATAGACGCCAGGTGGATGTGGGGGCAGCCTGAATTTCTGTTCCTGGTAGGGGTGGAACCTGTGAATCCTAGGGCACACTAAACGATGAGGAGGTGGAGGTGGTCCATGGTGGTTCCCAAATTCTCCTGTGGCTCTACACACACCACACAAACACACACACACACGTGCATGCACACACACGTGCATGCACACAAACGCGTACACATGCGCAATTGAATAAATAAATAAAAAAGAAAGTTCACAGTGGTCATAATTCAGAGTAGTCACAAAGAGCTCAAAATTATCATGAAGAGGTCAGAGTTATCAGATATTTCAAAGTGATAATAGAGAACTCACATTGCTCAAAGTGAGCTCATTGTGGTACTAGCTTACAAAGGAAACAGGGAACTCACAGTGGTCATGGAGTGTTCACAGTGGACATAGAGAGCTCACAGTGGTCATAGAGAGTTCATAGTGATCACAGTTCTCAATGGTCATAGATAGTTCACAGTGGACATACCTCATAATTTTCATAGAGAGCTCATGATGGCCATATTGAGCTTACAGTGATCTCAGAGAGTTCTCAATGGAAATAGAGATCTTACAGTGGTCATAAAGATATCATAATGGTAATATAGAGTTCATAGTTGTCATAGCTCATAGTAGTCTTAGATATCTCACAGTGGTCATAGCTCACAGTGGTTCTAGACAGGAAATAATGTTTATTGTGAGTTCACAGTTGCCATAGCTAATAGTGATCACAGACTACTCAGAGAGGTCATAGAATGCTCACAATAGGCATAGAGAAATAACAGTAGCCATGGAGAGCTCATAGTTGACATAAACAGCTCACAATAGTCATGAAAACTCAGTGGTCATAGGTCATATGAATCTTTGAGAGATCACAGAAGTTATTACTCATAGTCATCATAGAAAACTCAAAGTGGTCATAGAGAGGTCACAGTTGTCAAAATATCACAGTGGTCATAGAGAGCTCATAGTATTAACAGCTCACAGTGGTCACAGAGAGCTCACAGTGGTCATAGAGAACTCACAGTGATTATAGAGAGTACATAGTGAGTTCACAGAAGTCCTAGCTTATAGAGTTCATATAGAGCTCACCGTGGTCATAGTTCTTATTGGTCATGAAGAACTCATAGTAGACATAGCTCATAGTGGTCATAAAGACTTCATAGCATACATACAGTGCTCACAATGGTCATAACTCAGTGTTTATAGAGAGCTCACAGTGGTCATAGGACATAGTGGATATGCAGAGCTCATAGTGGTCAAAGACAGCTCTCAGTGGTCATAGTTTATAGTGGTCATAGAGAGCTCACAGTTGTCATACATCATAGTGGTCATAGAGAGCTCATAATGATAATAGAGAGCTCACAATCATCATAACTCCTACTGTTCTTGGAGATCTCACAGTAGTCATAGCTCACATTGGTCATAGAGATTTAATAATATTCATAGTGAGCTCACAGTGGTAACAACTTATAGTGGTCACAGAGACTTCACTGTGGTCATACAGAACTCATGGTGGTCATAGATCATACTAGTTATAGAGAAATCACAGTGGTCATAGAGAACTCACAGTTCATAAAGAGCTCAGAGAGGTCATAGAGAGCTGACAGTACTCATAGTTCATCATGGTCTTACAAATGTCTCAGTGGTCATAACTCATAATGGTCATTCAGAACTCAAAGTGGTCATAGAGAGCTCACAGTTATCAGAGATATTAGAGTGTTCATAGTTCAGAGTGGTCCTAGACAGCTCACTGTAGTCATTGCTCACAGTGGTCATAGCAAGCTCACAGTAGTCATAGTGAGCTCACTGTCGTCATAGTGAGCTCACTGTCGTCATTGAGAGCCCAAAGTTGTAATACCGAGGTAATAGTGGTCATAGGTCAGAGTGGTCAGAGGAAGGTCATAGTGGTCATAGAAATCTTTCAGTGTTCATAGTTCATTGAAATCATAGAGAGCTCATAGTGGTTATAGAGTGCTCAGATTGGTAATAGATAGTTCACAGTAGTCATAGCTCATGGTGGACATAAAAAGCTCACAGTGATCACAGCTCAGTGGTCATACGGGTCTCAGTGTTTTTCTAGAGCTAACAATTGATATAGAGAGCTCGAAGTGGTGTTCATAGAGAGCTCAGAGTGGGCACAGTGAGCTGATAGTGGTATGCATATCTCACACTGGTCACAGAGAGCTGATAGTGTTCATAGTCCATAGTCCGGTTAGAAATTTCTTATGGTCATAGAGAGCTCATAGTTGTCATAGAGAACTCACAATCAACACAGAGAGCTCATGGTGATTATGTCACATAGTGGTCACAAGAGCTCATAGGGGTCATAGGAAATGCATAATATTCATGGGTATAGAGAGCTCACAGTGTGAGTGGCTTATACTGCTTATAGAGAGACCCAAAGTGGTCATAGAGACTCCACAGTGGTCATAGCTGTTAGTGGTCATAGAGAGCTCACAGTGTTCATAGAGAGCTAATAATGGTCATAGTGCTATCATAGTGGTCATAACTCATCGTGGTCATAGAGAGATCACATTGTTCACAGTTCATTCAGTTCATAGACTGGTCACTGTGGTCATAGAAAGCTCATAGTGGTAATAGTATATAATGGCCATAGAGAGCTCACAGTAGTCATGGAAAGCTCACAATGATCATAGACAGATCACCGTGGTCATAGGTTATACTGGTCATAGAAAGCTCATAGTGGTCCTAGATTGATCACAGTGATCATAGCTCATAGTTGTCATAGAGAGCTCACAGAGGTCATAGCTCATACAGGTCTTAGAGTTCTCACAGTGGTCTTGGAGAGGACACAGTTATCAGAGGTGTCAAAGGGGTCATAGAGAACTCATAGTGTTTATAGAGAGCTCAGAATGGGCACAGTGAGCTGATAGTGGTGATAGCTCACAGTAGTCAAAGATAACTCATCTGGACATAGAGAGCTCAAGTGCTCATAGTTAGCTCACAGTGGTCATAGCTCATAGTGGTCATAGGGAGCTGATAATGACCACAATGAGCTCACAGTTGTCACAGAGAGTTTACAATGGAAATAGAGAGCTCACAGTGGTCAAAGCTCTTAGTGGTCACAGAGAGCTCATAGGGTCATAGAGAGTTCACAGTGGTCATAGAGAACTTACAGTGGTTATAGACAGCTCATAATGGTCATAAAAAGCTCAGTATGGTCATAGAGAGCTCACTGTGATCATAGTTTATATTTTTCACAGAGAACTCAGAGTGGACATAGCTCATAGTGGTCAAAGACAGCTCAAAGTGGTCCTAGAGAGCTCACAGTGGTCACAGAAAGATCAGAGTTGTTATAGAGAGCTCAGATTAGTCACATATCACACTGAAATAAAATGTTCATAGTGTTTTTTGCTCAAAGTGGTCACACAGAGCTCATAGTGGTCATAGCTCACAGTGGTCATAGAGTGCTCACAGTGGTCATAGCTCATACTAGTCACAAAGAGCTCACAGTGGTCATACCTTGCTGTGGTCCTACATAGCTCATGGTGGTCATAGACAGACAAGAGTCGCCAAAGATTTCTGTTGTCATAGTGAGCTCATAGAGAGACATAGTCCACAGTGGTGATAGAGAGCTCATACTGGCCATAGCTCATAGCAGTCACAGAGAACTCATAATAGTCATTGATAGCTCACAGTGGTCATAGAGAACTCAATGGTCAGAGCTCACAATGTTCATAGAGAGTTCACACTGGTCATAGATCCTAGTGTTCCCCTAAGAGCTTAAAGTGCTCATAATTCATAGTGGTCATAGAGAGCTCATAATGTAAATATAGCACTCACTCTGGTCATAGCTCATAGTGGTCTTAAAGTGCTCACAGTGGACATATCTCATAGTGATCAAAGAAAGCTCACAAGGGCTATAGGTAATAATGGTCACAGAGAGCTAACAGTGGTCATAGAAAGCTCACAGCTGTCATAGCCAGCTCATACTGTTCACAGCTCCCAGTGATCATACATAGATCACAGTAGTCATAGCTTATATTGGTCATAAACAGCTCATAATGGCCATAGTGAGCTCACAATGGACAAGAAGTGCTCACAAAGAAAATAGAAAGCTCACAGGGTTCATAGCTCATAGTGGTGATAAAGAGCTCACAGTGGTCATACAGAGCTCATAATTATCATGGCTTATACTTGCCATGCCTCTCTAGGTCATAGTGGTCCTTGACACAATAGTCATAATGCATAGTTGTCATAGAGAGCACAGAATTCTCAGAGCTCCCCATCGTCATATCATATCTCAAAATGGTGTTAGAGAGCTAATAATGTTCACAGTGATCTCATAGTGGTCATAGTGACCTCACAGTGGTCATAGCTCATAGTTGTTATAGAGAGCTCACAGTGGTCACAGCTTATATTGGTCATAAAGAGCTCACAGTGCCCATAGATCAGAATGGTCATGGAGCATTCAAAGTGCTCATGGAGAGGTCACAGTTGTCAGATATTTCAAAGTTGTCATAGAGGGCTCATTGTGTTTCTAGAGAGCTCACAGATTTCATAATGAGCTCACAGTCATCATGGCTCATAGTGGTCACAAAGAACTCAAACTGATCATACAGAACTCTCAGTGGTCATAGAGAGCTCACAGTGGTCATAGAGAGTTCAGAGTGGTCACAGCTCACACTGTGTATAGAGCGCTTACAATGGTCATAGCTTACAGATTTTACAATGGTTATAGAGAGCTCACAGTGATCAAAGAGCTCATAGTGGTCTTTGAGAGCTCATAGTGGTCTTTGAGAGCTCACAGTGGTCATAGGTTATATTTGTCACAAACAGCTCAGAGTAGTCAAAGCTCATAATAGACATACAGCGCTCATAGTCATCATAAAGAGCTCATGGTGGTCAATGAGAACTCACAGTGGTCATAGACAGCTCATAGTGGTCATAGCTCACGGTGGTCATTGAGAGCTAATAATGATTTTGGAGTGCTCACAGTGATTATGAAGAGCTCACAGTGATCATAGCTCATAGTGGCCATACAGCACTCTTAATGGTCATTGAGACCTCAGAGTGGTCATAGGTTATGTTGTCCATGAGAGCTCAGAGTGGTCATAGCTCATTGTGATTACAGAGAGCTCACAGTGGTCATAGAGATCTAACAGTTGTCTTAGAGTGCTCTCAGTTGTCACAGAGAGTTCAAAATGGTCATAGAGAGTTCACAGAGCTCCTAGAGAGCTCATAGTAATCACAGTTCAGTGGTCATAGAGTACTCACAGTTTTCCTAGCTCACTTAGTCAAAGAGAGTTCATTGTGGTCATAAAGAGCTCAAAATGATCATAGAGAGCTCACAATAGTCATGGAGAGCTCACAGTGATCACAGCTCAGAGTTGTCATAGTGGTCATAGCTCATAGTGGTCATAGTTCATAATTTATGTCCATTGCAAGCTCACAGTGATCAGGTAGAGTTCATAATGGAAACAGTGAGCTTACAGTGCTTATCGTTCATATTGTCCATAGAAAGATCACAATGATCATATTTCATAGTGATGATAGAAAGCTCATAGTAGTCATATATCATAGTTTACATAGGTAGCTCACAGTGATCAAAGAGAGATCACAGTGGTCATAGCTCATATTTGTCACAAAGAGCTCATAGTGGTCATATACAGCTCTCCACAGTCATAGATAGTTCACAAAGGCCCTTGAGATGTCACTTTGGTCGTAGTGAGTTCACCATATTGATAGACAGCTCACAGTGGTCATAGAGAACTCATAGGTGTTATAGAGATCTTAAAATCATCCAAGAAAGATCATAGTCTTCATAGAGAATTCACAGTGGTCATATAATGCTCACAGTAGTCATAGAAAGCTTACAGTAGTAATATAGAAGTCATAGTGGACATAGATCATAGTGGTCTTAGAAAGCTCACAGTGATCATAGCTCATGTTCTTTATAGAGAGTTCATAGTCTTCATATAGAGCTCAGAGCATTCCTAGAGATATCACAGTGATCACACAGAGCTCTCAGTAGTGCTAGATAGCTCAGTGTTCACAGACAGCTTTCAATCAGTCATCATAGAGAGATCACAGTGAAGATAGATAGCTCACAATTGGTCATAGAACGGTCACAGTGGTCATTGAGAGCTTACAGTAGTAGTAGAGAGGTCATAGTGGTCATAAATCATCATTGTAATAGTGATCTCTTGTGGCCATAGAGAGCTTATAATAGTCATTGCTCATAGTGGTCTAGAGAGCTCCCAGTGGTCATAGAGAGTTCACAGTGGTAATGGAGAAGTCATAGTGGTAATAGATTATAGTGGTGATAGTGATTCCCTGTAGCCATAGAGACCTCATAGTTGTCATAATTCATAGTGATCATAGAAAGCTCACAGTTTTCTTATCTCATAGTGATCTAGATAGCTAAAGGTGGTCACAGAGAGTTCACAGTGGTCATAGAGAGCTCACAGTGGCCATACTGAGCTCACAATTGGCAGAGTTCATTGTGGTCATAGTTCATAGTGATGACAGAGTTCTCTTGTGACAATAGAGAGATCACAATGGTCCTAGCTCATAGTGGTCATACAAAGTTCAGAATTGTCACAGCTCATAGTGTTCAAAGAAAGCTCACAGTGATCCTAGAGAGTTCATAGTGGCCAGAGAGTGCTCAAGGTGGTCATAACTCACAATGGTCATAGAGAAGTCATAATTGCCACAGAGAGATCACAGTGATCATGGATTATACTGGTCATAGAGAGTTCATAGTGATCCTAGAGAGCTCACAGTGGTAACACATCATACTGGTCATAGAGAGTGCACAGTGTTCATTGCTCATAGTAGTCCAAGAGCTCATAATGATCATAGACAACTCACAGTGGTCATATCTCCTAGTAATCATAGAGACCTCAGTGGTTATAGCTCACAGTGGTCATAGCTCATAGTAGTCATAATAAGTTAATAATTTTCACAGAAAGCTCACGGTGGTCATAGATTATAGTGGATATAAAGAGCTCACAGTGGTTATAGAGAGTTCACAATGTTCATGTTTGTACAGGGCATAGAAAGCTGACAGTGGTCATAGCTCAAAGTGGTCGTAGAAAGCTCAAAGTTTTCATAAAGATGTAACAGTCGTCAAAGATTTCACAATGGTCATAGAGAGCTAATGGTGATCATAGCTCACAGTGGTAATAGAGTGTTTGTAGTGGTCATAGTCCATAGTGGTCGTAGAGAGCTCACAGTGATCATAGAGAACTTTTAGTGGTCTTAGCTCACAGTGTGCATAAAGCTGTCAAAGTTGTCCAAGCTAAAGGGGTTATAGAGAGCTCATAGTGGCCACAGATTACTCAGAGTAATTGTAAGTCATCATGGTCATACAGAGCTCACAGTATTCATATAGAGCTCACAGAGTTCATACAGACCTCATAGTGGACACAGCTCACAGTTGTCATTGAGAACTCACAGTCTTCATAGCTCAGAGTGGTCATGGAGAGCTCACAATGGCCATAGTGAGTTCACAGTGGTCAGAGAGAGTTCATAATAGAAATAAAGAGCTCACAGTCATCATAGCTCAGTAGTCATAGAGAGGAGCTCAAAGTTTCCAAAGTAAACTCATAGTGGTGGATGCTCACAGTGCTCATAGAGAGCGCCTAATGGTCACGGAGAGCTGATAGTAGTTAAGAAGAACTCAATGCGGTCACACAGTTGTTATAGCTCACCATGATCATAGATAATTAATAATGTTCATAGAGAGCTCAGAGTAGTATTAGTTCAACCTTGTCACAAAGAGCTCACATTGGTCATATCTCATAGTGGTCATAGAGAGCTCTCAGTGGTCATAGCTCACAGTGGTTATAGAGAGCTCATAATGATCATAGCTCACAGTGGTCATAGAAAGCTCACAGTAGTCATAGATTGCTCAAAGTAGTAATAGCTCACAATCCTTATAGAGCACTCACAGTGGTTCTAGCTCATATTCGTCAGGAGAGCGCATAATGGTCATACAGAGCTCATAGTAGTCATAGCTCATAGTGATCATAGGAAAGTCAAACTGGTTATAGCTCTTAGTGGTCATAATCCACAGTGGTCATAGAGAGCTCATAGTGTTCACAGCTCACAGTAGTCATAGAAAGCTCACAGTGATCGTAGCTCAAAGTTGTCATAGAGAGCTCAAACTGGCCATAGTGAGCTCACAGTAGTCACAGAAAGCTCACAATGGAAATAGAGACCTCAAACTGTTCATAGTTCATAGTGATCATAGAGAGTTCATAATAGTCATAGAGAGCTCACAGTGGTCATAGAGAACTCACAGTTGTCATTCATAGAGATCTCATTGTAGTCATAGGTCACAGTGGTCATAGAGTGCTCATGGTGTTTATAGAGAGCTCATAGTGGTCATGGGTCATATTCATCATAGAGAGCTCATCATGGTCCTAGAAACCTCCCAGTAGTTATTCATCATAGTTGTCATAGACAGCTCAGAGTGCTCATAGCTCACAGTGGCCACACCTCACAGTGGTCTTAGAGAGCTACTAACGTTCAGAGTGAGGTTACTGTGGTCATAGTTCATTTCTCATAGAGAACTCACAATGGTCATAGAGAGAAGATAGTGCTCATAGAGAGCTCACAATGCCCATAACTCATATTGATCATACACTACTAAGAGTGGCCATCAGTCATTGTAATCATAGAGAGCTCAACATGGTCATATTTCATTGTGGTCATAGTGGGTTCACAGTTTTCATAACTCATAGTGGTCATAGAAATCACAGAAGTCATTGGTCATAGTGCTCATGGAGAGCTCACAGTGGTGATAGAGAGTTCATAGTGGTCATAATGCTCATAATGGTCATAAAGATTTCACAGTTGTCATAGCTCATAATGGTCACTAAGAGCTCATAGTGAACCATAGAGTGATCACGGTGGTCCTATCTGCTAGTGGTCATTGAGAGCTCACAGTGGTCACAGATAGCTCACAGTGGTCATTAGTCATAGAGGTAATAGGTCATTTGTCATAGGGTTAATAGAGCCTTCACAGTGGTCATATCTCACAGTGGTCATAAAGAGCCCATAGTAGACATAGGGAGCTCACAGTGGTCATAGCTCATAGTGGTCATAAATTGCTCACAATGTTCATAGCTCATAGCTGCCATAGACATCTCATAATGCACATAAAGAGATCACAGTGGTGATAGCTCATATGGTCATATACACCTCACAGTGTTTATAGCTCACAGTGGTCATAGAGAAATAAGAGTGGTCATAGCTCATGGTTCTCATAGACAGAGCATAAAGGACATAGAGCACTCACAGTCCTCATAACTTATAGTGGTCTTAAGTCATAGTGATCATAGATAGCTCACACTGCTCATAGGTCATTGTAGTCATAGAGACATCACAGTGGTCATAGCTAGCTCTCAGTGATCATAGAGAGCTCACTCTATACATTCCTCATTGTGAGCTAATAGTCATCATATCACAGTAGTGTTAGAGAGCTCATAGTGGCGATAACTCAAAATGCTCAGAGAGAGATCATAGTGATAATAGGTCATACTGGTGATAGAGAGATCATAGTGATCATAGAGATTTTACAGTGATCATAGAGAGTTCACAGTGTTAATAGCTCAAAGTAATCACAGAGAGCTCACAGGGATATTATCTCAGAGTGGAGATAGCTCATAATGGTCATAGCTCATAGCAGTCATAGAGCCCTCATAATGGTCATTGATAGCTCACAGTGGTCATAGCACACAGTGGTCATAGAGAGCTCATAGCATTCATAGAGAGTTCACATTGGTCATAGATCATAGTGTTCATAAAGAGCTCAATCTGCTCATAGTTCATGGTGGTCATAGAGAGCTCACAGTGGTCTAAGTTAATAGTACTCAAAGAGAGGTTATGGTAGTTATGCAGAGCACACAGTGGTCATATAGAGATCAAAGTGGTCACAGTTCTCATACAGAGCTCATAGTTGTAATAGCTCACAGAGGTAATAGAGAACTCGTAGTGATCATGGTTCATAGTGGTCAAGGGAGGTCATAATCCTCATAAAGACCTTACAGTGGTCATAGGTCACAGTGTTCATAGCTCTTAGTGGACATAGACAGTTGACATAGAGAGTTCACAGTGGCCATAGCTCATAGTGGTCATAAAGAGTTCATAGTAGTCATTGGTTATAGTGATCATAGCGAGTATAAAGTATTCATACAGAGCTCACAGTGATCATAAAGTGGTCACTGGTTTTAGTACACTTATAGTGGCCACAGAGAGCTCACAGTGGTCATACCTCATAGTAGTCTTAAAGTGCTGATAGTGGTCACAGTTCATAGTAATAATACAGAGTTAATAATGGTCATAGAGAACACAGAGTGCTCATAGGGCACTGACAGTGGTTATAGAGACCTCTAAGTGGTGATAGGTCATGGGGTTATAGAAAGCTCACACTTGTCATAGAGAGCTCATAGTGATCCTTGCACACAGAAGTCATAGAGAGATCGCAGCAGTCATGAAGAGCTCATAGTGGCCATAGAGAGTTCACAGCAGTCATGGACCATAGTGCCCTAGACAGCTCACAGTGTCATAGCTCATTGTGATCTTAGACAGCTTCTGGTGTTCATAGCTCAGAGTGGTCAAAGAGAAATCACTGTGATAATAGAGAGGTCACAGTGGTACAGTTCACAGTGGTCATATAGAGCTCATAGTGTTTATAACTCGTAGTAGTCCTAGAGAGTCCATAGTGGTCATAGAGAGCTCACACTTGCCATAGAGAGCTCATAATGGTCATAGCTTGCAAAGATCATAGAGAGATCATACTGCTCATAGGGTGGTCACAGTGGTTAAACACAGCTCACAGTAGTCACAGCTCATAGTGGTCATAGCTCACAGTGATCATATTTCACAGTGGTCATATAGAGCTCATGAGAGCTAACAATGTTCATAGGTCATAGTGACCATAGAAGGCTCATAGGGGTATTAGCTCACAGTAGTCATAGAGAGCTCACAATGGTCATGGAGTGCTCACAGTGGTCATAGCTCATAATGGACATAAAGAGCTCAGTGGTCATAGGTCATAGTTGTCACAGTGACGCCATAAAGGATAAAGAAAGCTCACAGTAGTCATACTCTTAGTGATCTTAGCTGATAGTTGTCAAAGAGAGTTCACTATGGTCATAGCTCATAGCCATCATACAGATCTCATTATGGCCATAGAGTCATCACAGCAGTCATAGATGGCTTCAGGTAGTACATGTGAGCTCGAATGATCATATAGAGCTCACAGTGTTCATAGTTCACAGTGGACACAGAGAACTCAAAATTGACATAGAGAGCTCACAGTGGTCATAGCTCATAGTGATCATTAAGAACTAACTTGGATCATATCTCACAGTGGTGGTAGAGAGCTCACAGTGGTCATAGAGAGCTCATAGTTGTTATAGGTCATAGAGGTCATAGATAGCTAAAAGTGGTCATAGTCATAGTGGTCATAGATAGCTCATAGTGCCATTAGAGTGCTCACATTGTTCAAAGCTCATTGTGGTCATAGAGAGCTCACAGTAGTCATAACACATAGTGGTCATAGAGACCTCCTAGTGGTCATAGAGAGCTTATGGTGGTCACACCTCACAGTGGTTACAGAAAGCTCACAGTGGTCATAGCTTATAGTGGTCTTAGAGAGCTCCTAGTGGTCATAGCTCACAGTTGTCATAGAGAGCACACTGTGGTCATAGCTCAGAGCTGGCATACAGAGCTCCACTGTTATAGAGACCTCACAGTAGTCATAGAGGGATTACAGTGGTATTTGAGAGTTCTCTATGACAATTGTTTATGGTTTATGAACACTGTGACCTCCCTGTGACCAATTTGAACTCTCTATAAACAGTGTAATCTCTCTATGACCACTATGAACTTTCTATGAGCACTATGACCTATGATCACTTTTGATACCTCTATGGCCACTATGAGCTTTGACCACTGTGAGCAATTTATGATCAGTATGAGCTATGACAACTGTGAGTTTTCTATGTCCTTTATGAGTTCCCATGACCACTGAAAGCTATTACCACCAGGACCACTCTATGATCATTATGAACCATGAAAACCATGAGATATCTATGACCACTATGAGGTCTCTATGAGTACTGTGAGCTCTCTATGACCACTATGAGCCATGATGACTATGAGCTATCTATCACCATTGTGATTTATGAACATCATGAGCTCTCGATGATCAATGTTATGTCTGCTTGTCCTTTATGAGCTCTCTACGGCTACTGTGTGCTATGACCACTGTGAGCACTGTATGAACACTGTGACTGATAACCACTATGACCTCTCTATAAACACTATGAACTCTCTATGATCAGTATGACCTATGACCACTGTGAACTCTCTATGATGATGTTGAGCTCTTTTTGACCATTGTGAGTTTTCTATGACCATTATGAGCTGTGAATACTGTGAGCCTTTTATGTCCACCAAGCGCTATGACCACTGTAAGCACTCTTTGACCACTGTTAGCTCTCTTTGAGCATTATGATCTATGATCACTGTGAGTTCTCTGTGACCACTATGAACTTTCTGTGACCACCTTCAACTATCTATGGCCAGTATGAGCTCTTTACCTCAGCTATGACCCCTTCATGAAAACTTTGAGCTCTCTATGAGCACCATTACAACTATTAGCTATGTCTACTGTGAGCTCTCTATCACCACTATGTGCTATGACCATTGTCAGGTCTCTCTCACCAGTGAGCCCTTGATGAGGATTATCAGTTCTCTATGGCTACGGTTTGCTATGAGCACTGTGAGCTCTTTATGATCACTTTGAGCTATATCCACTGTGAGTTTCTTTATGATCACTATGACCTATGACCACTATGAGCTCTCTATGACAATTTTGAGCTGTTTTTGGACACTGTGATCTCTGTATGACCACTATGAGCTATGATCACTGTGAGCCCTTTATGACCACTATGAGATATAACTCCTGTGAGCTCTCTATGAGAACTATGAACTATGGCCATGTGAGAGCTCTATGACCACTGTGAATCATGACTACTATGAGCTGTCTGTGGTCATTATGATCTCTCTATTGCCATTAGGAACTATAACCACTGTGAGCTCCCTATACACCATACGCCGTGAGTACTATGAGCTCTTAATGTATATTATGAGCTCTCTATGATGATGAGCTCTTTTTGGACATTGTGAGCTCTCTATGACCACTATGAGCAATGAACACTGTGCACTTCCTATGAACAGTTTGAGCTTATCCTGACACTGTAATCTCTCTATGACCACTGTAACTCTCTAGGAGATATAGGACCTATGAGCATCGTGAGCTCATTATTACCAGTGTGAGCTGCCCACTCTGATCTCTCTATGACCACTATGAACTATGACCACTCTGAGCTCTCTATGCCCATAATTAGCTGTCAACACTGTGAGCTGTGACTGTTTTATGGTGACCAGTGACCTGTTCACTGTATATGATCACTGTGAGTTTTCTAAGACCACTTTGAACTATGACGACTGTGAGCTCCCTGTGATGATTAGCAAGTCTGACCACTGTGAGTTCTCATTGTCCATTATGAGCTCTCTATGAACACTGTGAACTGTGAGCACTGTGAGCTCTCTATGACCACTATGAGCTAGGACCACTGTGAGCTATCTATCACGACTAAGAGCTTTGTATGACCACTATGAGCTATGACAACTATGAGCTATGACAACAGTGAACTCTCTGTGACTACTGTGAGGTCTCTATGACCACTTCAAATTCTCTATGACCACTTTGAGACCTAGATCATTACTGTGAACTCTCTAGGACTACTATAAGCTATGACCACTCTGAGCTCATTATGAAAACTATGAAGTATGCCACATTGAGCTCTATATGAGCACTATGAGCTATTAAGAGCACTGTGAGCTCTTAATAATCCTATGAGGTTTGACCACTCTATGTCCCTTATGAGCTCTAAGAACTGTGAGCTATGATCTTTGTAAGCTAAGAGCTATGACAACTGTGAGCTCTTCATGTCCATTATGAGCTCTCTATAACTATTGTGAGTTGTGACCACTGTGAGCTCTCTGTGACCCCTTTGAGCTAGGATCACTGTGAACTCTCAAGGATGACTATGAGGTATGACTACTTCGAGCACTCTATCACTACTTTGATCTCTCTTTGAGAACTGTCAGCTCTCTATGACCATTATGAGTAATGACCACTGTGAGATCTTTATGACAAATGTGAGCTATGAATACTGTGAACTCTCTATGACCACTTTGAGTAACTTATGAGCACTGTGAGCACTTTATGACCAATTTGAGCTATGACTATTGTGAGCACTTGATGTGCAGTATGAGCTCTCTATGACAACTGTGAGCTATGACCACTGTGAGCTTTATATGATCAATTTGAGCTCTCTGTGACAACTGTGTGCTCTCTATGACCACCTTAGTTCCCTATGGGGACCTATGATGACTGAGTCTTTATGACCACTTTGAGATATGAACACTATGAACTCTTTTTGACCACAGTTAACTATGACTATTGTCAGTTCTCCATGACAGCTATGAGTTTTGTATGACCACTTTGAGTAATGATATTTGAGAGCTCTCTATGACCAATGTGAGCTATTTATGACCACTGTGAACTATGATCGCTGTGAGTTCTCCATGACCATTGTGAGATCTCTATAATGACTCTGAGCTCTCTTTGACCACTGTGATCTATTACCACTTTGAAATTTCTATCAACAATATGATCATCTGACTACTGTGAACTCTCTATGAGCACTATGAACTATGACTAGTGTCAGCTCTCTATGGCCACTATAACCTTTCTATATCTTTATGAGCTATAACCACTATGACCCCCCATGTCCTTTGTGAGCAATGACAATTTTGGGCTCACTGTGACAACTATGAAATCTCTATGACCACTGTGACTTCTCTGTGCCAATTTGAGCTCCCTATTATCCCTGTGACCTCTATATTACTAGTATGGGCTATGATCACTGTGACCTCTGAATGATCAGTGTAAGCTATGACTACTGTGATCTCTCCATGACCATTATGATCTATGACCACTGTGAGCTCTCTAACATCACTGTGAGCTGTGACCATATGAGTGATCTGTGACTACCATGACTTATCATTACCATGAGCTCTTTATAGCCATTATGATGTCTGTATGACCATTAGAAGATATAATCACTTTGATCTCCCTGTGAACAACATGTGATTTGACCACTGTGAGCTTTCTATGACCACTGTGACCTCTCTATGACCACTGTGAGTTCTCTATAACTACTATAAGCCATGACAACTGTGAGCTGTCTTCACCACTATGAACTATAAACACTGTGAGCACTCATTCTCTATTATATCCTCTTTATGAACATTTGAGGTATGACCACTGTGAGCTGTCTATCACCACTATGAGCCATGGCCACTATGAACACTCATTGTCTATTATGTGCTCTTTATGACTTCTGTGAGGTATTATCACTATGATCTATCACCACTATGAGCTATGATCATTGTGAGCTCTCTATGAAGATTATTAATTCTCTATGAACACTGTGTGCTGTGACCACTATGAGCTGTTTCTGGACACTTTAAGCTCTAAGCAGGGAAAGCTCTCTATAAACACTATGATCTATGACCACTTTGAGATCTCTGTCATCACTATGATCTATGACCACTGTCAGCTCTATATGAGCACTGTGACCACTATGAGCTCTTTCTGACAATTATGAACTCATTATGACTACTGTCAGCTTCCTATGACAACTATGTTATGAGTTCTGTATGACAACCATGATCTATGAACACTGAGAGCTCTCAATGACCACTATGAGTTATGATCACCATGAGTTCTCTATGACCCCTGTAGCTCCCTATGAAAAATATGACCTGTGAAAACTGTGATTTCTCTATGACCACTATGAGCTATGACCACTGAGAGTTCTCTATAACCACTGTGAGCTATAAGCATCATAAACTCTCAATGTCTAATATGCATTCTCTATGACTATTGGAAGCTATGTCCACTGTGACCTATCTATGGCCACAGTGACCTTTGGCCACTGTGTGATCTCTATCAATACTATGAGCTCTGACCACTGTGAGTTCTTTATGGCCATTATGAGCTCTGACCACTGTGAGCTTTCAATAGCGACTGTGAGTTCTCTATGACCACTGTGAGCCATGACCATTCTGAGATGTCTATTACCACTATAAGCTCTCTATGACCACTGACAGCTATGACCACTGTGAGCACTCATTGTCTACTATGTGCTCTTTGTGATCAATGTGAGATATGAGCACTGTCAGTTCTCTATAACCACTAAGTTATGACCACTGTGAGCACTGATGATCACTGTGAACTAAGACCACTGTGACTGCATTATGATCACTATGAGCTATGACCACTGTGAGCTCTCTCTGAGAACTATTACCTATGACCACTATGAGCTATGAACACTATGAGCACTCTGTATTCACTAGGAGCTCTCTATGACCACAGAGAGCTATGACCACATTGAGTTCTGTATGACCATCGTGAATTATGACCACTGTAAGATCTCTATGAGCACAGTGAACTCTATGACCACTATGAGCTATGACCACTGTGACCGCTGTAGGCTCACCTTGAGTTCTAAGTGATCACTCTGAGCTCTATATGATCACTGTGACCTCTTTATGGTGACTTTGAACTCTCTATGAACACGGTGAGATCTACATGACTATTGTGAGCTCTTCATGACCAATATAATCTATGAGCACTGTGAGCTGTCTTTGAACACTGTGAATAATGATGACTGTGAACTCTCTCTGACAACTTTCAGGTATTATTACTGTCAGCTCTCTATGACCAGTATGAGCTGTGAGCACTGTGACCTTTCTATGAACACTAGGTGCTATATCCAGTGTGAGTTCTCATTCCCCATTATGCGCTCTCTATGGTCATTTTGAGTTGGGACCACTGTGAGCTCTCTATGATCATTAAAAGCTATGAACACCATGAGGTTTCTATGTCCATTATGAACTCTCTAGGATCGCTGTGAGCTATGACCACTGTGAGCTCTTTATGAAAACTATGAGCTGTGACCACAGTGACCTCTCCATGAACATTTATGAGTTTTTTTTATGATGACTTTGATCTCTCTATGACCACTCTAGCTCTCTATGAGCAATATGACCTATGACCATTGTGATCTTTCTATTACCTTTATGAGCTATGATCACTGAGCATTCTTTATGACACTATGAGCTATGCCCACTGTGGGATCTCTATGACCATTATGAGCTATAATCAGTGTGATCTCTCTATAATCACTATGAGCTCCCTACGACCTCTGTGAGTTGTGACAACAATGAGCTCTCTATGACAATTATGAGCTCTCTAGGACCACCATTGTGGTCCTCATTGTGACAACACGTTTTAACTATGACAGGCTCACCTCTAAAATCATTGCCCAATGGTAACATCACAGCATGAGCTATGATTTTATAGCCTCACTGTTTCATCACAGCTTCACTATGATATCACATGCACACCTCTGAAATCATTACTTCCATGCGACATCACATACTCTTTCTTCACTGACATCCTACCTAATCCCACTATGGCACCACAGACTCACCAATGACCTCACAGGCTCACTGAAACATGACTGCCTCCCTTTGACACCATAGTGTCGCTATTGACATCATAACCTCACTGTGACACCACAACTTCTCCAGTGACACAAATTCAGAGTGACACCACAGCCTCTTTGTGACATCACAACCTAACCACTGAAATCTCAGCTGAACTGTGGGTCATAGTCTATCACTGTGATATTACAACCTCATAGTAACATCACCACATCACAGTGACATCACAGCCTCTCTTCCGATATCAGAGCCTCTGTGTGACTTCACAGCCTCACTACTGACATCCTAAATTCATTGTGAAATCAAAGCATCACTCTTTATGTTACAGCCTCACAGACATCTTCATAGAATCAGCCTGACATCAGAGCCTCACTGCAACATCAAAGCCTCACAATGATATCATAGCCTGCCCACTGACACCAAAGGATCACCTGTGACATCAGTCTTGCCACTGATATCAGTCTCACTCTGACATCCCAGCTTCCTGAGTGATATTACGTCATGGTGATATGACAGCCCACAGTGATATACAATGATCACAGTGACATCACAAACTCAGTGTGATATCACGGCCTCAACCATGACATCACAACCTCAAAGTGATATCATAGATTCATTGTGGTATCACAGTCTCTCCTTTGATATCACTGACTCAGAGTGACTTCACACCCTCACCACAGACATCCTAACCTCAATGTGAAATCCAAGCATCACCTCTGACATCACAGCCTCACTGACATCTCATAGAATCAGCCCTGATATCAGAGCCTCATTGAGATAACACAGCCTTACAGGGACCTCAATGCCTGCCCACTGACACCACAGGCTCAGCTTTTTCATCATAACCTCATTGTGACATCAGTCTTACTGACATCACAGCCTTACTGTGACATTGCAGCCTCACCAGTGATAGCACAGCTGCACCTGTGACATCAGCATCACCACTGACATAAATGAGAACACTGACATCACTGCCACACCAGTGACAGCCTTTGACATCACAGCCTCATCAGATTTACTGTCACGCAATATTTTCACCACTGACATAATAGAATCACCAGTGACATGACTCACTATGATATCTTTCTCACCACTGACATCACAGCCTTACTATGACATCACACCTTCACCAGTATCATCACAGCCTCATTGTGACATCATAGCCTTATGGTAATATCACATACACACTGTGATATCACAGCCTCACCATTGATATCACCGCCTAACCACTGAAATCACATCCTCACTGTGATGTCACAGTCTTGCTCCACTGAAATCAGAGCCTTACTGAGATATCACAGCACTACTGATTTCAACACCGACTCAATGTGACATCATAACCTTACTTGTGAAGTTGTAGCCTCATGGTGACAAGACAGCCTGACTCTGACATCATAGGTTTACCTCTGAAATCGTTGCCAAACTGTGACATCACAGCATTGACTCTGATATTATAGCCTTAGTGTTTTATCACAGCCTCACTATGACATCACAGGCTCACCTCTGAAATCATAGCCTCAATGAGCATCACACCCTCATCACTGACATCATACCTAGCCTCACTATGACACCACAACCTCACCACTGACCTCACCAGCTCACTGAAACCCGACAGCCTTCCTGTGACATCACAGTGTTGCTATTAACTTCACAACCTTACTGTGACATCACAACTTCTCCAGTGGCATAACAAACTCAGAGTGACATCACAGCCTAATTGTGAAATCAGCCTCACCATTACCATCACAGCCACACTGTGCTATCCAAACCTCCCCAGTGACATCACAACATCAGTGTCGTCAGTTTCACTGTAACATCATAGACACTATGTCCTCACAGGTACACTGTGTCATTACAACCTGACAGTGATATCACATCTTCACTGTGACATCGCAAACTCTCTGTGACATCAGCCTTGACATTGACATAATAGCCTCATGGTGACATCACATATACAACTCTGACATAGCATCACTGTGATATCACAGCCTCAGTGTGACTTCACAGTATTATCTTTGACATCACATCCTCACTGTGACATCCCCTTGCCATTGATATCACAGTAATATCACTGTGACCTAACAGCCTCCACCATGACATCACCAAATTGCCGAGACAACACAGCTCAGAGTGAAACCACAGGCAAATGGTGATATCAGTCCTCACTGTGACATCACAGCCTCACTTCTGATAATATAGCCTCACTGTGAAATTACAGCCTCATTATGACATCACAGGCTCATCTCTGAAATCATTGCCCAGTTGTAACATCACAGCCTCAACTTTGACAATATAGTCTCAACAGTGACCTCACAAGCTCACTGAAACATGACAGCCTTCCTGTAACACCACAGTGTCACTCTTGATGTCACAAACTCACTGTGACATTTCAACATCACCATTTACAATACGATCTCAGTAACATCACAGCCTCCATGTGACATTACAGCCATATGGTGATAACAAAGCATCACTGTGACATAAAGCTTCACCTCTGACATCATAGTCTCACTGTGAAATCACAGCTTCAGTTTGTCACTATTAACTCACTGTGACATTAGAACCTCATCAGTGATAATACAGCCTCACCAATGATATAGTCTCCCAGTGAAAGCACAGTCATTACTGACATCACAACCTCACTTTGACATCACAATCTCACTGAGATATCACAGCCACGCTGTGCCAGCACAGTCTCACTGTAACATCACAGCCTTGCCATTGACATCATAGGCTCACCAGTGACATCATTGGCTCACTATGATATCTTTCTTACCACTGACATTCCAGTATTATTATGACCGTTATACCTTCACCAGTGACATTACAGCCTCATTGTAACATCAACCTCACCACTATCATCACAATCTCACTGTGCCAAACAAACCTCTCCAGTGACATCACAACATCCCTGTGTCATTAGAGACTCACTGCAACATCATAGATATACTGTATCCTCACGCCTCGCTGTGACATTAAAACCTAACAGGGACATCAGCCTTGCCATTGACATAATAGCCTCATGGTGATATCACATACCCAACTCTGACAGCCTCACTGTGACATCACAATATCACCTCTGATATCACATCCTCACTATGACATCAGCCTTCACACTGATATCACAGTCTCACTGTGACCTCACAGCCTCCACCATGACATCACCAAATCTCACTACTGACATCACAACCTCACTATGACATCACAACTTCACTGTGACATCACAGCCACACTATGACAACTCAGCCTCACTGTGACATCACAGCCTCACACTGACATTACAGGCTCATCATGATATCACAGACTCACCAGGGACACCACAGTCTCATGGTGACATCATAACTTCATTGTGGCATCACAACCTCACTGTGACATCACAGCAACACTTTGAAATCAGTGTCTCAGTTTGATACTATAAACTCACTGTGACATTAGAACCTCACCAATGAAAATACAGACTCACCAATGACAGTCATCCTGTAAAAGCAGTCACTACTCACATCACTGTGACAGGATAACCTCAATGTAACATCACAGACACACTGTGCCAGCACAGACTCACTGTAACATCAAAGCCTCACCACTGTTATGCCAGTGACATAACAGCCTGTCGTCCCATAGCACAGCCTCATGGTGACATCAAAACTGCACTGTGGCATTACATCCTCACTGTGATATCACAGACTCACTGTGTCATCACTGCCTTCCCAGTTATTTCCCATCGTGAATGTGACATCTCAAGCTCAGCTCTCACATCTGTCTCACGTCTGATATTGCAGCCTAACCACTGACCTCACAGCTGCACTGTGATAACACAGCCTAACCACTTGTATCCTTCCTAGCTTTACCATGACAATCCAGCCTCACCATTGATAGCACAGATTCACCGTTACATGACAGCTTCATTGTGACATCACAAACTCCCTTTGACATCATGGGCTCATGCTGACACCATAACCACATGGTAACATCAAAACCTCAGTTTGACACAATAAACTCACTGCGACATTAGAGCCTTACCAGTGACAATACAGCCTCACACATAACATAGTTTCTCTATGAAAGCACATTCGCTACTGACATCACAACCTCACTGACATTACAAGCTCATGTTGACACTATAAACACAAGGTAACATCAAAGCTTCATGGTGGCATCACAGCCTCACTGTGATATCACATCCTCACTATGACATCACAGGCTCACCTCTGAAATCATAGCCTCAATATGAAATCACACCATCATCACTGACATCCTACCTAGATTCACTATGACAACACAGCCTCACCACTGACCTCAAAAGTTCACTGAAACATGGCAATCTATGGCGTCACAGCCTCACCAGTTTCATGGTCACATACTAGGTTAACTATTGATTGCACAGCCTCTCCAGTGACATCATAGACTCACTGTGACATCTTTCTCACCACTGACATGCCAGCCTTATTATGACATCATACCTTTACCAGTGACATCACAGTCTCATTGTGATATCAGCCTCACAACTAAATTCACAGCCTCACTGTGAGATCAAAAAAATTTTAGTGACACCAAAAAATCTGTCTTCATTGCCTCACCATGATATCTTATCCACACTTTGTACTCACAGCCTTACTGTGACATTACAACATGACAGTGACATCACAATATCACTGTGACAAATGCTTTGCAACTGACATAATAGCCTCATGGTGACATCACATTCACACCTCTGGCATAGCCTCACTGTGACATCAGAGCCTCAGTGTGACATCACAGCATCACTACTGACATCATAACCTCACTCTGACATCAGCCTTGCCACCAACATCACAGTCTCACTGTGATCTCACAGAGTCCCACTTGAAATCACCAACACCCTATGACATCATAGGCTTACAGTGACATCACAGCCTCACAGTGACATCAAAGCCTCATGGTGGCATCACAGCCTCACTGTAATATCATATCCTCAACTCTGAGGTTAAAGCCTCATCTCACTGTGACATTACAGCCACACTGTGACATCACAACCTCACCACTGATAGGAATGGTTTACCATGATATCTCAGTCTAACCAGGGACACCACAGCCTCATGGTGACATCATAACCTCACTGTGGCATGACAGCATCCTCAGTTATATCAAATTGTCATTTCAACATTTTGACCTCACCTCTCACATAAGTCTCAGTTCTGAAATCACAGCCTAACCACTAACCTCACAACTGCATTGTGACATCACAGCCTCACTGTGACATCAGAGCCTCACGGTGACATCACAGACTCAGAGTGACCACACACCATCTGTATTAGTTAGGGTTCTCTACAGTTACGGAATTCACAGAATGAATATGTGAATATATATAGGAAATTTAATGAGTTGGCTTACAGAAATGGCCGAGGTAGTCCAGCGCTGGCTGCCCCTAATCGAGGTAGTTCCAACGATGGCTGCCAATAGCTAGCTACTCAGTTTGGTAATCATGTAGCTGATAGCTAAAGACTGGAGAACTCCTAGAGTCTTAGTCTAATGGAAGGCTAGAAGGTCGAAGAAACCAGGTGGCCAGAAGGAAAAGTGATTCCTAGTACAGCTGCAAGAAGGCATCTATTCTCCTTGGTGGCTCCTTTTCATATGATATAGTATTGGGAGAATCCCTTGACAGCTTTGGAGGTTCTGATAGGATCTGGGGGCATGTATACTCCTTTCAAGTAGTCTCAGTTGATATTTTGCAGAAGTAGGCCCAGCCCAGCTTAGTTAATACCGAGTGTGTCAAGTTGACACCCAGGTTTAACTATCACAAGACCATCCCTTGTCAACTTGACACCAAATCACATTTCCTCAGGCCATTAAAAACATTTCCAAATAAAAACAGTAAGATTCATCGCTTCCACCTAATATAATATAGCTATCCACGTAAAACCATACATGCATTATTTTTTCTAAGATCAATGACAATGCCCCTTGAAAAATGCTTACTTAGTCTTTAGTGTCTAATAACACAATATCATAATGTAAATTACAATATTTCATCTCATAACTATAAATTAACATTACAGTACATAACAAATATCTTCTTAAAGTATGTGCATATGCACAAGTCTGTTCTTGATAATCTAGACAAGAAACACTCATGGCAATTATAATCCTCATTTCTGTAACAGTTACATGGCCTTAGGTGGTATTTATAACTACCTTCTTCTACTACCCATTCTGCAGGTCTTGGCACTTTACCTGGAGGGGTTACCCATACCTTCATTCCTGGAGGATCTGGACCATATATTGTCCTTTCTGTGTTGGATTGCTGTAAATTCTCATTGACCTTAATCACAGGACATGGTAATACCAAGAGACGCCCTAGTGGATCTCCTGCCCTCCAGACATACTCTTCCTTACCACCATTATGTAGAATCAATCCAATATTCCCTTGGTGATCTGGGTCAATCACCCCACCTAATGCTGTTATTCCTTTCTTAGCATGTTGACTCAAGGGTATCAGAAGTCTAAAATAACCAGGAGGAAGCCTTAGCTTCCAGTTCAAAGGAATAGTTTCTGTGTTTCCTGGCAGAAGCATTCCCTGCTCTAGACCCAAATCTTCTAAGCCAGTAGAATACAGGCTTGTGAGAATAGGAAGCAAAAATCTTCCTAATGAGTCACTGGGGGAGATAGTAAGGGGAGCTATTCCTGTTTCCACCCCTTGATTCCTAGATCCATGAATCCTGGCTATAGGAGATAGAGTACCATATATTGGATGCTGTTTTAAGGCATATACTGCCTTCTGGAGAATTCTGCCCCATCCCTCCAGACTATTACCACCTAATTGATGCTATAATGTGCCTTTAAAAGGCCATTCCACCGTTCTATCAAACCAGCTGCTTCAGGATGGTGAGGAACATGATAAGACCAATGAATTCTATGGTGAAGTGCCCACTGCCATACTTCTTTTTCTGATATGAGTTCCCTGGTCAGAAGCAATGCTGTGTGGAATTCCATGATGGTGGAAAAGGCATTTTGTAAGACCCTGGATGGTAATCTTGGCAGACGCATGATGTGCAGGAAAGGCAAATCCATAGCCAGAATAAGTATCTATCCCAGTAAGAACAAAGCGCTGCCCTTTCCATCTTGGAAGTGGTCCAATGTAGTCAACCTGCCACCATGTTGCTGGTTGGTCACCCCGAGGAATGTCTGCTTATCAGGGACTTAAAGTTGGTCTCTGCTGCTGGCAGATTTGGCATTCAACAGTAGCTGTAACCAGGTCAGCCTTGGTGAGTGGAACTCCATGTTGTTGAGTCCATTCATAACTTCCATCTCTGCCACCATGTCCATTTTGTTCATGGGCCCATTGGGCAATATCAGGAATGGCTGGGAAAAAAGCTGACTGTCCAAAGGACGAGTCATCTTATTCACCTGATTATTGAATGTTTCTTCTGCTGATGTCCTCTTTTAATGAGCATTTGCATGAGATACAAATATCTTTGTGTCCTTTGCCCATTAGGATAGATCTATCCACATACTTCTTCCCCGATGTCCTTCTCACCAATTTTCCAATTATGTTCCTTCCAAGTCTTTACCATCCTACCAAACCATTGACTACAGCCCATGAATCTGGGCCATTTTCCTTCCAGGCAAAACGTACAACCATGTGCACTGCCCCACTTCCAAGATGGAAAGGGCAGCGCTTTGTTCTTACTGGGGTAAATACTTATTCTGGCTATGGATTTGCCTTTTCTGCCTAATGTCAAGATTTCCCTTCTTCAGTGTCCTTCAGGGTTGTTGCAGAAAGGGTTTGTAGCACTGCAGCTGTCCACTTCAGGATGGCACCTGAATATCGAGCAGAATCATATGTGAATCAGGCCCTAGTCTTCTCTTCTTCAGTTGGCTGATCATAGGGCACAACCCAGGAGGCTATAGATGCATGCTTGGGAACAGGCAGTGCAACAGGCTGAGGAACCATAGGCATTTGGGCAACTTCTTCATACAGCTTACTTGTGCCTTCAGGACCCGCTCAGGCCCTGTCTCGTATGTACCATTTCCATTTGATAATAAATTGCTGCTCTGTCCGTCCAACTTTATGGCTTGCTGGGTCAGATATCACCCAACTCATGATGGGTAACTCAGGTCGCATGGTAACTTGGTGAGCCATTGTCAAACGTTCAGTTTCCACTAAGGCCCGATAACAGGCCAAGAATTGTTTCTCAAAAGGAGAATAATGGTCTGCGTATGATGGCAGGGCTTTGCTCCAAAATCTCAAGGGTCTCCTCTGTGATTTGCCTATGTGAGCCTGCCAGAGATTCCAAAAAGCATCTATCTGCAACAGACACTTCCAATATCATTGGGTCTGCTGGATCATATGGTTCAAGTGGCAAGGCAGCCTGCACAGCAGCTTGAACTTGCTGAAGAGCCTTCTCTTGTTCTGGGCCCCACTCAAAGCTGGCAGCTTTTCGAGTCACTTGGTATATGGACCTAAGTAACACACCCAAGTGAGGAATGTGCTGCCTCCAAAATCCAAACAGGCCCACCAAACGTTGTGCTTCTTTCTTTGTGGTGGGAGAGAGCAGGTGCAACCACTTATCCTTTATCTTATAGGGGATATCTCTACATGCCCCACACCACTGAACTCCTAAATACTTTACTGAAGTAGAAGGTCCTTGGATTTTAGTTGGATTTATTTCCCATCCTCTATTATGCATATGCCCTACCAACAAATCCAAAATGCTTGCTACTTCCTCTTCACATGGTCCAATCAGCATATCATCTATATAATGGAGCAGTGTGATATCTTGTGGAAAAGACAAGCAATCAAGATCTCTGTGAACCAAGTTATGACATAGGGCTGGAGAATTAATATACCCTTGAGGTAACACTGTACATATATACTGGTGGCCTTGTCAACTGAAAGCAAATTGCTTCTGATGATCGTTATGAATAGGTATGGAGAAAAAAGCATTTCCAAGATCAATGACTGTATACCAAGTACCAGGAGATGTGTTGATTTGCTCAAGCAACAAAACCACATCTGGTACAGCAGCTGCAATTGGAGTCACAACTTGATTAAGTTTGCAATAATCAACTGCCATTCTCTACAATCCATCTGTCTTCTACACAGGCCAAATGGGAGAGTTAAAAGGAGAGGTGGTAGGAACCAACACCCCTGCATCCTTCAAATCCTTTATGGGGGCACTAATTTCTGTAATCCCTCCAGGGATACGATACTGTTTCTGATTCACTATTTTCCTTGGTAGAAGCAATTCTAAAGGCTTCCATTTGTCCTTCCCAACCATAATGGCTCTTACTACACTTTTCAAGGAATCAATGTGAAGGTTCTGCCAACTTCTAAGTATGTCTATTCCAATTATACATTCTGGCACTGGGGAAATAACCACTGGATGAGTTCAGGGACCTATTGGAACTATTGTGTATAGAATATTAGCCAAAACTCCATCAATCACCTGACCTCCATATGCCCCTACTTTAACTGGAGGGCCATATTGCTTTTTAGGGTCTCCTGGAATCAATGTCAATTCAGACCCAGTATCTAGTAGACCCCAAAATATCTGATTATTTCCTTTCCCCGAATGCACAGTTACTCTAGTGAAAGGCCTTTGGTCCCTTTGTGGAAGGACAGGAAAAAGACTAATATTAAAGCTTTTTGCTATGGTGCCAAGGTCCTTCCTTAAAGGGACCTGGCCTCCCTTCATTCAAGGTGTTCTGGATCTGTAAACTGGCTCAAGTCTGGAAATTCATTGACAGGCGATGATTCTCTGCTGCTATGAGTAAAGGCAGCTTTTCTTTCACTTCTGTTAGAATTTTTCTGCTTGTACAGGTCAAATAATAACTTTGTAGGCTTCTTATATATTTTACTTTTGGGTCACCATGATTGATTAGCTAATGCCAAAGGTTCAAGCAAGTGTGTACCTTCATAAGTACTCTTCTGTCTATGCTGCACATTATGGTTAGTACGCTGACTTTGCCATTGGCGATTGAACGCTGCCACTTGGCCCATACTACTCCTCAATCCACGTAGGCCCACTGAATTTAAGTATTCTAACTGGGTGACAGTATCTCCCATTGTTAGTTCTGGAATGAGGAGAAGAGCAATGATAGGAGCCTTCATATTTGGTGATGCCCCCTCACCAATTTATTAAGTACATTTCTGGTAAAAGGCATGTCATCTGGATTCTGTCATTGAGAATTGAATTTTAAAGAACATATCCAGTCAAGCATACCAATTTCCCTGAGCCTCTTAGTCCCATCATCAACACTAAACCAAAGAATATCTGGAATCTCTATTTCCTTTTTAGAAGGCCAAACTAATAAATACTTCAGCTACCAACTCAAATAAACTCTTGCCACCATTTTTAACTCTGTGAGTAGCAATGTTAAACCTAGAATCTCTACTCAATGGGCCCATTTCTGTGAACTCATTTTTATCCAGTTTTATACTTCTTTCACCAGTATTCCATAGCCTTACAATCCATCCTCAGGGTTATTCCCCAGACTGCTGCTTTTTTTTTTTTTATTATTATTTATTCAACTGTGTGTATGTGCGCGCGCGTGTCTGTGTGTGTGTGTATGTGTGTGTAGAACCACGGACGAATTCGCGAACCACCATGGACGCCTCCACCTCCTTCTGCCCCGGGATTCACAGGCTCCGCCCTACCAGGACCAGAAGCGCAGGCCGCCCCCGCTTCCGTCTGGCGTCTATACGTGGGATCTGGGATCCGAACTCGGGACCTTCCGCCTGCAAGGCAGAGGCTTAACCCCTGAGCCACCTCTCCAGCCCCCCCAGACTGCTGCTTAAACGTGTTAGAAAAGTCATGGCATTCTTTAGGGATATAGCACACCTCCTCATGGACCACACTTCCTATTTCACCTTTAGGACCCTGTTTAGCCTTGATCCTAGTTATAGGCCTGGAAGTTATCACATGTGGGCTTGCTATAACTTCAGTATTTTCTTGTGGCAAAGGTGAAAACAGTACTTCTGTAGAGAGTGGGTGTGGGGATTCATTTTCTGCTGAGGAAGGGGAGACTATCTCCTCAGACAAAATAAACCCATCAGAATTTGAGGGTTCGAAGTCTTCATCATCAGTGTGGTCTTCCCACACATCAGCATCCCACTTTTCAGAATCCCACTCTTTACCAATCAGTGTTTTTATTTTAATTGCTGACACCTTGTGAGGCTGGGAATTTAATTTATGTTGTAACTCAGTCACTCTAATAATCAAAGTTTGGGTTTGATTTTCAGCAATTCGAGCCCTCTTGCTACTGGAGAGAAGATTCTCTTCTAGGGCACACTTAGAAACTTCTAAGTTGTTTGCACGCTTTCTGAGTTGGATATTTTCTTCTGAGTTGGATATTTTCTTCTCTGAGATCTTCCTTTTCCATTTGTAGTTTAATGAGAGATGCTAAAAACAATCAGCAAGCATCATCCTTTAACTTATTCTTACTCATTTTATCTAAAGTTTCATATGTAGAATCGCTGAGCTTCTCAATCATCGCAAGAGGGGCATCAAGACTGTCCAACACACCTAATTTTACCAGTTCTAGAAATGGTTCACTACAAACAGTTCCAGTGCTCTCCATGTCCCTAGAAGAGTTTTTAGTCGCTGGAGGTTCTATTGGGTCAAAAAGTCAGCTCCAGATATCACATAGCTTGCTAGCAAAATTCATTCTTGGAATTCTGTTTCTCTAGAACCACTTCTGGTACCAATTTCTGTATTAGCTAGGGTTCTCTAGAGTCACGAAATTCACAGAATGAATATAGTATATATATATATATATACACATATATATACACACACACACGTATACATATATACATATATATAAAATATAGGAAATTTATGGAGTTGGCTTACAGATATGGCTGATTTAGTCCAGCAAAGGCTGCCAGTAATTGAAGTAGTCCAACGATAGCTGCCAATAGCCGAGGTAGTTCCAACGATGAATGCTGGTCAGTCTGGTAGTCAAGTGAGTGATGGCTGAAGGCTGGAGATCTCCTAGAGTCTTAGTCTAGTCAAAGGCTAGAAGATCGAAGAAACCAGGTGGCCAGAAGGAAGAGTGATTCCTAATACAGCTGCAAGAAGGCATTCATTCTCCTTGGTGGGTACTTTTTATATGATGCAGTATTGGGAGAATCCTTTGAGAGCTTTGGAGTTCTGATAGGATCTGGAGCAAGTATAATCCTTTCAAGTGGTGTCAGTTGTTCCTTTCCAGAGGTGATCTCAGCCCAGCATAATTAATACTGGGTATGTCAAGTTGACATCCAGGCTTAACTATAACATCATTACAACTTCACTGTAACATCACAACTTCCCCAGTGACATCACAATCTCACAGTGACTTTACAGACTTATTGTCAATCCCAGCCATACTGTGCCATCCAAGTATCACTGTGACATAAATCTTCACATCTAACCTCATAGCCTCACTGTAATATCATATCCTCACAGTGACCTCACAGCCTGCCCATTGGCACCACACGCTCACCTGTTATATCATAGCCTCATTATGGCATCAGTCTTACTACTGGTATCACAGCCTCACTGTAATTTCATAGCCTCAATAGTGTCAGCCCAGCCTCATCTGTGACATAAAAGTCCCCATTCACATTACTCAGAGCACTAAAATCATTGCCACACAAGTGACAAAACAGCATCACCACTGAATTCACAGGCTCCCTGAAACATGACAGCCTCCCTGTGACACCACAGTGTTGATACTGACATCACAACCTCAATGTGACATCACAGACTCATGGTAATATCACAGACATACCATGCCATCAAAGCATCACAGTGACATAAAGCTTCACTTCTGACATCATAGCCTCACTGTGACATCACAGCCTCACCTCTGACATCACAGCTTCATCTCTGAAATCACAGCCTCACTGTGAGATCACAGCCTCATTGTGACATCACCTCAGCAGTAATATCACAGCCTCACTGTGCCATCAAAATCTCTCCAGTGACATCACAACATCACTGTATCATCACAGGGACATCATAGCCACACTGTATCCTCACACCCTCACTGTGTCATCACAAAGTCACTGGGACATCACATCATTGCCACTGACATCACAATCTAACTGTGAATTGATAGCCTGCATTGTGACATCACCACTCACAATGACATCACAGGCCTTTAACATCTCAGCCTCACTGTGACTGCACAGCCTCACCACTGATGTTCTAAATTGACTGTGAAATCCAAGCATCATTCCTGATGTCACTGCTTCACTAAAATCTCACAGAATGAGCCCTGATATCAGTGCTTCATTGAGACATCGCAGCCTCACAGTGCACTCACAACCTGCTCACTGACACCAAAGGATTACCTGCTACATCATAGCCTCATTGTAACATCAGTCTTGCCACTGACATCACAGCCTCACTGCCACATCACAGCTTCCAGAGTGAAATAACCTCACGGTGACATGACAGTGCACAATGACAAACAACCCTCTCAGTGACATCATAGTCTCACAGTGACATCAGTACCTCAACCATGACAGCACAGCCTCACCTGTGACATCAGCATCACCACTCACATTAGTGAGAACACTGACATCACTGCCACACAGTGACAACACAGCCTTTGACATCACAGTCTCACTAGTGTCACTGTCACATAATAGGTTGACCACTGACATCATAGCCTTACCAGTGACATCATAGATGCACTATGACATCTTTCTAACTGCTGACATTCCAGCTTCATTGTGACATCACACCTTCACCAATTACATCAAATCCTCACTGTGACATTAGCTTCAGTATGCCGTCCAAACCTCTGCAGCGACATCACAACATCACTGTTTCATCAGAGCCTCACTCTGACATCAGAACCACACTTTGTCCTCACAGTCTCACAGTGATTTAACAACCTGACAATGCCATCACAGCTCACCATGACAACACAAACTCACTGTGACTTCAGCCTTGCCACTGACCTAATAGCCTGATGTGGCATCACATACACACTTCTTACATGGCCTCACTGTGACATTACAGCATCTCCACTGTCATAGACTCACTGTGATATCAGCCTTGCCACTGACATCACAGACTCACTGTGATCTCATGCTTCCACTGTGACATCACCAACTCCCTGTGATATCACGGGCTCACAGGGCCACCACAGACACATGGAGATATCGAAGCCTAATGGTGGATAACAGCCTCACCTGTGACATGCCAGCCTCACTGTGATATTATATCCTCATTACTCACATCAGCCTCATTCTGACATCACAGCCTAACCACTGAATTCACATCCTCACTCTGTTGTCCTAGTCTCACTCCACTAACATCACAGCCTCACTGTGATATCATGCGATCACTGGTGAAAACACAGCCTCACTGTGACATCATAGCCTTACCTCTGAGATTATAGCCTCACTGTGACATGTCAGCCTCATTATGACATCACAGGATCACCTCTGATATCATAGCCTCAATGAGACATCACAATCTCATCACTGATATCCTACCTAGCCTCAGTATGAAACCGCAACCTCACCAATGACCTCATGGGCTCACAGAAACAAGACTGCCTCCCTGTGACATCACAGTGTTACTATTGAATTCACAACTTCATTGTGACACTACAACTTCCTCAGTGACATCCCAACCTCGCAGTGACATCACAACCTCATTGTAACATCACAGCCAGACCATGCCATCAAAGTATAATTGTGACATAAGCTTCACTTCTGGCATCATTGTCTTACTGTGACATCACAGCCTCATTTTGACACAATAAACTCACTGTGACATTGGAGTCTCACAAGTCTCACAAGCCTCACCAATGACAGAGTCTCCCTCTATAAGCACAGTCTCTACGGACATCACAACTTCTCTGGACTCACATCCACACTGTGTCAACAGCCTAACTGTAGCATCACAGCCTCACCAGTTATAGCACATCATTAATGTGACATCTCAGTTTCATATCTCACATCAGTCTCAGTTCTTAAATCACAGACAAGCCACTGACCTCACAACTGCACTGTGACATCATACCCTCATGGTGGCATCACAGCCACACTGTGACATCACAGCTTCACCATTAGTATTCTAGTTAGCCTCACCATGACACCACAGCCTCACCACATATAGCACAGTGTCACAGTGACATGACAGCCTCAGCAGTAACAGCCTTTGAAATCATAAACAGCGACAACAGCCTCACATGTTACATCACTGCCTTATTGTAACACCAATCTTCCACAGATATCATATCCTCACAGTGAACTCACAGCCTGACTGTGACCTCACAGTCTACCCTGTTACATCATAGCCTTACCTATTACATCATAGCCTCATGGTGAAATCAGCTTTGTCATTGACATCACATCTTGCACAGTGACCTCCCAGGCTCACTGTGACATTATAACCTTTCTGTGATCTCACAGCCTCACAGTGACATCACAGCTTCACAATGATATCACAGCCTCACTGTTACATTATAGTCTCACTTCTAACATTAAATTCACACTGTGACATCACCAGCTCACTTCTGCCATCACAGCCCCACTGTAACACAACAGGCTAACCTCTGAAATCATAGCATCAGTGACACCACGGACATCCTTCCCAGCCTTGCTGTGACACCACAGCCTCATCATTGACATTTCAGGCTCATGGTCACATGACAGCCTCAGCAGTGTCACTACAGCCACACTGTAGCATCACAGCCTCACCAATAGTATCCCAGCTTCACTGGAACATCTCATCCTCATCATTGACATGAGTCTCTCTTCTGACATCGCATTCTAATCACTTAAATCTCAGCTGAACTGTGATGTCATAGTTTATTACCACTGATATCACAATGACCTCCATTCTTCCTACAGAAACCACAGGCTTACTTTTTACATAACAGCCTCATTGTGGCATCGGCCTTACCACTGACATTACAGCCTCACTATAAAATCTCAGCCTTACCAGTAACAGAACAGCCTCAACCATGACATCAACCTTACCACTGACATTAGCCACAAAACTGACATCACTGCTACACCAGTGACAACACAAACTTTGACATCAGAGCTTCACCATTTTTACTGTCAGGTAATAGGTTCACCAGTGATATCATAGACTCACAATGACATCTTTCTCATCCCTGACATTCTAGGCTTATTGTGACATCACAGCTTTACCCCTATATCACACACTCATTGTGACTTAAGCCTTACTACTAACATCACAGACTCACTGTGTGATCAAAACCACTCCAATGACATTACAATATCATGGTCTCATAAAGCCTCAATGTGACATCATAGCAACACTGTGGCATCACAGCCTCACCTCTGACATTGCATCCTCACTGTGACATCACAAGTTGAACTCTGAAATCATAGCATCAGTGACACCTTGGACATACTACCTAGCCTTGCTATGACACCACAGCCTCACTGTGACATCTCAGGCTCACTGTCACATGACAGCCTCAACACTGACATCACAGCCCCACTGTGACACCACAGACTGACCAGAAACATCCTAGCCTCACTGTGACATCTCAGCCTCATCACTGAAATCAGCATAACTTCTGACTTCATAGCCTAACTACTGAAATCTCAGCTGAAATGTGATGTCCTCGTCTATCATCACTGATATGATATCCCAAATCACAGTAACATCAGTGTATTACATTGATATCACAGTCTCTCCTATGACATCACAAACGTGTGACTGTACAGTCTCAATACTGACATCCTAATCTCACTGTGAAATCCAAGCATCACATGACCCTGACATCACAGCCTCACTGACATCACAATTTCTCATGATATCAAAACATCACTGTGTCATCAGAGACTCACTGTGACATTAAAACCTGACAGTGGCATCACAGCCTCACTGTGACATCACAAACTCACTGTGGCATCAATCTTGCCACTGATATAATATCCTTATGATGACATCACATACACTACTTCTGACATAGCCTAACTGTAACATCACAGCCTCTATGTGACATCATAGAATCACCACTGATAGGACAGGCTCATCATGATATTACTGCCTCACCAGTGACACCACAGCCTCATGATGACATCATAACCTCACTGTGACATCACAGTCATAGTCTCGACCACTGACATCATAGGCTCAATGTGATTACATGGCATCACTGGAGACAACACAGACCCACTGTTATATCTAACCCTCACCTCTGAGTTTATAGCCTCACAGTATCATAAAAGCTTCAATATAACATCACTGGCTCACCTCTGAAATCATTGCCCAATTGTGACTTCACAACCTTAACTCTGAGGTTATAACCTCAGTGTTTCATGACACCCTCATTATGACATCACAGGCTCACCTCTGAAATCAAAGCCTCAATGCCACATCACCCTCATCACTGACATTCTACCTAGACTCAGTATGGCACCACAGCCTCACCACTGACCTCACGGGCTCACTGAAACATGGCAGCCAACCTGTGACACCACAGTGTAACTAATGACATCACAACCTCACTGTGACATCACAACTTCCCCAGTGACACGAGAGCCTCACTGTGACATCACAGCCAAATTGTGACATCACTGCCTCACCAGTTATATCACATCGTCAATGCAATATCGCAGCCTCATCTCTCACATCAGTCTCATGACTGAAATCACAGCCTAACCACTGACCTCACAGATGTATTCTGACATCACAGCCTCACTGTGATGGCACAGCCTTACTCTGACATCATGGCCTCATCACTGTTATCCTACTTAGCCTTACTAAGACACCACAGCCTTACCACAATTAGCACAGGCTCACAGTTATGTGATAGTCTTATCAGTCACATCATAGCCTTTGACACCATAAACAATGACACCACAGCCTCACATGTTACATCACTGCTTCACTGTGATATCAATCTTCCCACCAATATCATAGCCTCACAGTGACCTCATAGCCCTCACTGTGACCTCACAGTCTAATCTGTTTCATCATTGACTCACCTGTAACATCATAGCCTCATGGTGAAATCAGTCTTGCCAATGATATCACATCTTTCAGAGTGACGTCAAAGCCTCACTATTGCATCACAACCTCTTTGTTATGTCACAGTCTCCTAATGACATCACAGATTCATATTGATATCACAGCCGCACTGTGGCATTAGAGCCTCATTTCTGATATCACAGCCTAATCACTGAAATCTCAGTCAAACTCTGATATTTCAGTCTAACACCACTGATTTCAAAGCCTCATTCTGATATCACAACCTCACGGTAACATCAGCACTTCACAGTGACATCATAGCCTCTACTTGGACATCACAGCCTCTACTCTGACATCACAGCCTCACTGGACTGCATAGGCTCACCAATGATGTCCCAACTTCACTGTGAAATCCAAGCATCACCTCTGACATTTCAGCCTCGCTGTGATATCACAGCCTCACAATGCCCTCACAGCCTGCCCACTGACAGCACAGATTCACCTGATACATCGTATTCTCATTGTTTTTTTAACATTTTTATTATTATTTCCGCTCATACAAATTTAATAGGTAGACCAGTTCCCTTCCCCCTCCTTCTCCCCCCGAACCCCCTGTTCCCCCTCTCTCCCTCCCCATCTCCCAGTGCCTCCCCCCCAATTCCCAGAGAGTCCTTTATTGTGTATGCCTAACTCTTCTCTTGGTCCTTCTTTCCAATGACATAAAAGGGCCCAGTGGCATTTCCCTGAACCCTTTCTCGTGTTCCCCTTAAGCATAGGAACATTCTCATTGTGACATCAGTCTTGCCACTAACATCACAGCCTCACTGTGACATCACAGCTTCCAAAATCATATCACCTCACCAAGACATCACAGACCACAGTGACAACCAAATGTCACAGTACATCACAGCCTCAGTGTGACATCACGGCCTCACCAGATACAGAATAGACTCACCTGTGACATCAGTGTCACCACTGATTAGTCATAAAACTGACATCATGCCACACCAGTGACAACACAGTCGTCGACATCACAGCTTCACCAGTGTCACTGTCATGTAATAGGCTTACCACTGACATCATAGCCTCACCAGGGACATCATAGCTTAACTATGATATCTTTCTCAAAACTGACATTTCAGTCTTATTAGGGCATTACACCAGTGACATCACAGCCTCATTGTGACATCAGCCTGAAAACTAACATCACAGCCTCATTGTGCGGTCTTAACCTTTAGAGTGACATCACAATATCAGAGCCTTAATGTGACTACATTGTCATCAGAGCCTTACTGTTTCATCATAGACACACTATGTACTCACAGTCTCACTGTGACATCAATCTTGCCACTGGCATAATAGACCCCTGTTGACATGACATACACACCCCTGATATAGGCTCACTGTGACATCAGAGCCTTAATGTGACTACACAGTGTTGCCACTGACGTTATAGTCTCATTGTGGCCTCACAGCCTCTATCATGACATCACCAACTCCCTGGGACATCGTGAGTTCATAGTGACACCATGGTCACACGGTGGCATCACAGCCTTACCAGTGATATGCCAGCCTCACTGTGACATCATACTCTCATAGCTCACACAGCCTAAGCACTGAAATGAAATCCTCTCTGTGATGTCATAGTCTTGCTCCACTGGCATCACAGCCTCACTGTGATATCTCAGTACCACTGGCGACAACACAGCTTCACCATGAGATCACAACTTCACCTCTGAAGTTATAGCATTACTGTGACATCACAGCCTCGCTGTGGCATCACAGCCTCACCAATAACAACCCAGTCTCTTCCTGACATCTCAGGCTCATCACTGACATCATCCTCACTTCTGACATCACAGCCTAATCACTGAAATCTCAGGCTTACTGTGACATCTCAACATTTCTGAGATGTCACAGACTCACAGTGACTCCACAACTACACAATGATTTCTATCCTCACTGTGGCATTATAGCTTCATTTATGACATCCCACTCTCACTATGACATCACAGCCTCACTGTCACATAGCAGGCTAACCTCTGAAATCATAGCATCAAGGACACTACAGACATCCGGCCTAACCACACTTTGACACCACAGTCTCAACACTCTCACATCTCAATCTCATGGTCACATGACAGCCTCAATAGACACCACAGCCTCACTTTAGCATCATAGTCTCACCAGTAACATCCCAACCTCACTGTGACATCTCAGCCTCATCACTGATATCAACCTCACTTCAGAATTCACAGCCTAACTACTGAAATCACACCTGAACTTTGATGTCATAATCACCACTGATATCACAGCCTCACTCTGATATCACAACCTCAGGGCAAATTCACCACATCACAGTGATATCACAGCTTCATGGTGACATCATAATTCCACTGTGGCATCACAGCCACACCAGTTATAGCATATCGTCAATGCGACATCTCATCCTTATCTCTCACATCAGTCTCACTTGTAAAATCAAAGTCTAACTACTAACCTCACAGCCTCACTGTGACATCACAGCCTTATTGTGACATCACAGCCTCACTGTGACATCACAGATTTACTGGGACATTACAGCCTCAGTTTGACACAATGAACTCTCTGTGACATTAGAGTCTCACAAGTGACAATACAGCCTCACCAATGACATAGTCTTCCTGTGAAAACACAGTCACTACTAACATAACAACCTCACTGTGACATAATAACCCTCACTATGACATCACAGCCTCAACACTGGTATCCTACTTAGCTTTACTGTGACACCTCAGCCTCATAGAGATACTACAGTCTCACAGAGATGGGACACCCTCAGCAGTGACAGCCTTTGACATCATAAACAGTGACACCACAGCCTCACATATTACATCACTGCTTCATTGGGACATCAATCTTCCCACAGATATCACAGCCTCAGAGTGACTTCACAGCCTCACTGTGACCTCACAATCTAACCTGATACATCATAGACTCGCCTGTTACATCATACCTCATGGTGAAATCAGCCTAGCTACTGATATCACATCTTCCAAAGTTACTTAACAGCCTCACTGTGACATCACAACCTCTCTGTGATATCACAGTCTCACTGTAACATTATAGCTTCACTTCTGACATCCCACTCTCACTGTGATATCAGAGCCTCACCTCTGAAATCATAGCATCAGAGATACCACAGACATCCTGCCTAGTCTTGCTATGACACCATAGCCTCATCACTGATATCTCTACCTCATGGTCACATGATGGCGTCAACAATGACCCCACAGCCTATCCTCTGACATCACAGCCTCAGTGTCTGCACAGCCTCACCGCTAAGGTCCTAACCTCACTGTGAAATCCAAGCATCACACCTGATGTCACAGCCTTTCTGACAAATTATAGAATCAGCCCTGACATCAGAACGTCTCTGTGACATCACAGCCTCACAGTGACCTCAAAACCTGTCCATTGACACCACAGGCTCACCTGTTACATCATAGCCTCATTATGACATCAGTCTTGTCAATGACATTACAACCTCACTGTGACATCACAGGTTCCAGATTGATATCACCTCACGATGACATGACTGATCACACTGACATACAACAATCATATTGAGATCACAGCCTCAGGTTGATATCATGGCCTCACCAGTGACTGCACCAGTGACCTCACCTGTGATATCAGCATCGCCTCTGACATAAGCCAGAATATTGACATCATTGCCACACCAGCGACAACACAGCCTTTGAAATCATAGTCTCACCAGTGTCACAATCATGTAATTGGTTCACTACTGACATCATAGTGGTGATGTGTTATGTGTTATGATGGTTATGTGTTCCTAACTTTAAAAACCATAATGATGAACAAACAGGGAAAGGGGAATTGGAGGGGTCACCTGCTCACCTTCAGACACCATAAGCAAAGAAACTCAAAAACAAAGTGTTTGCAAACCGAACTTTACCAGAGTGGGTGTCTCATCTACACTAAAGGCGCCACCATCCCATGTTGGAGCTCTAGAGTCTCATTCGTTATTGGAATTAACCAAGCAAATCATTACACCAACTAAAAACAGCCATGTGCCACCATCCACGGAATTGAGAAAGAGCTATGTGCCACCATCCACGGAATTGAGAAAGAGCTATGTGCCACCATCCACGGAATTGAGAAAGAGCTATCAATCTGTCAATCTTGACCCAGGGGCATATGTCCCAGGGGAGTAACAAACCCCTGAAGTCCCTTACTAAGCACAGGATACTTAGATCCAAAACACCTCTGCATATGTCCTGCACTAGGTCTCTCCTTGGACATTGCTTACCCTTTTAGGAGTTGTTTTCACTTTTACCTTGGTTCTTGTTATTGCTTTTTATTTTCTGTGCTCTTTCACCTTGTCCACTTACATCCTAGTCATCTCTGCCCCATTAGGGAACCTTTCTTCCATATAATGGATAATTTTCCACTCCATCAAAAAGCACCCTAGCTGACTATCCTTAAGCCTCTACTAGACTTACATAGGATCAAAGTGAAACCAAAGGACTTAGAAGATTTTTGGGGGGAAGCTTTAATCTTACTTAGCTCCTTGGATTTCCCCAGAAAATGTCTGGGACACACAGATTTGGATGGGAGTGCTCTTCCTGGACCATAAGAGGAATGTCCAGGAAAGCCATATGCCTCCTGCCCCCTTTGTTCACATCCTCCTCAGCATCATAGCAAGCCTTAAATAATCCTCCACTGAGGAAGTGACTAATTGCTTTCCAAAACATCATCAAGCAACAGGAAAGGAAAAATTCACAGAGAGCAGATAGAAAAAAACCAGAAAATTTTAGCAAAGTGGAAACCTTCTGTCATGTGTCAGGACCACTCCTGGGAGAAGCGTGGAGCCATGACAGTGGCAGAAATGATGGAAGAATTGCATAGCCTGGACCCACAATGGCAGGAATTTTTGGAGGAGGTTTATTGGAGTTGGTGTTAGTAAGAGGCCACTCGAACTTGTCCTCTGCCTGCTGTTTCTAGCCTGATTCCCGGGGGCTGAGTGGTGAGCATGTGCCTATTTGCCCCTCACTGCAAGCCCACAAGACCCATGCCAAATTCACCCTCTTTTACCTGGCTGTCGCGGTGGGGATTTGACAACAACCAGTGACATCATAGACTTAGTATGACATCTTTCCCACAACTGACATTCCCGACTTATCACAACTTTACCAGTGACATCACAGCCTCATTGTGATATCAGACTCTCCACTAACATAATAACCTCCCTATGCCATCAAAACCTCTCCAATGACATCCCCACATCACTGTGTCATCAGAGCTTCACTGTGACATCATAGCCACACAGGGTCCTCACAGTCTCACTGTGACATTACAAATCGACAGTACCATCACAGCCTCATTGTGAAATCAGCCTTACCACTGACATAATAGATTCAGGGTGACATCACATACATGCCTCTGACATAACCTCACTGTGACATCACAGCCTCAACACTGACATCATATCCTCATTATGCCATCAAATGTTACTCTCCAGTAACATCACAATATCACTGTATCATCAGAGCCTCTCAGTGACATCACAAAATCACTATGACATCTGCCTTATCATAATATGCTCATGGTAGCATCACATACATACCTCTGACATAGCCTCACTGTGACATCACAGAATCACCACTGACATCACAGCCTCACTGTGACATCATAGTCTTACTGTGACCTCATAGCTTCTGACATAACAACCTTAGTGTGACTGCACTGCCTCACCACAAAAATCCTAACCTCACTGTGAAATCCAAGCATTACCCCTGATGTCACAGCCTCACTGAAATTGAATAGAATCAGCACTGACATCACAGCTTCACTGCGACATCACAGCCTCACAGTGACCTCACAGCCTGCCCAGTGACACCACAGGATCACTTGTTACATCATAGACTCATTGTGACATCAGTCTTGCCACTGACATCACAGCCTCACTGTGACATCACAAACTCAATGTGACTTCAGCCTTGCTATTGATATAATAGCCTCATGATGACATCATATACACACTTCTGATATACCATCTCTGTGACATCACATCCTCAGTGTGACTTCACAGTATCACCACTGACATCATAGCCACACTGTGACATCAGCCTTGCCACTGAAATCACAGTCTCACTGTCACCTCACAGCCACTACCATGACATCACCATCTCCTTGTGAAATCACGGGTTCATGGTGACAACACAGCCACATGGTGATATTAAATCCTCATGGTAGCAACACAGCCTCATCAGTGATATGAGAGCCTCACTGTGACATCATACCCTCATTACTCACATAGCCTCATTCTGATATCACAGACTAACCACTGAAATCACATCCTCACTGTGATGTCCTAGTCATGCTCTACTGACATCTCATCTTCACTGTGGTATCACAGCATCACTGGTGACATCACAGCCTCACCTATGAGGTAATAGCCTCACTGTGACATGCAGCCTCCTATGATATCATGGACACATGGTGACAAGTCAACTTGCCCAGTGACATAACACCATCACAGTAACATCACAGAAATTGTGACATCACAGAAATACCATGCCATCAAAGCATCGCTGTTATATAAAGCCTCACCTCTGACATCATAGCCTCACTGTGACATCACAGCCTTTTTGACACAATAAACTCACTATGTCATTAGAGGCTCACCAGTGACAATGCAACCTCACCAATGACATAGTCTCCTTGTGAAATGATTCACTACTGACATCACAAACTCACTGACACATCACAACCTCACTGCGACATCACAACCACGCTGTCAGCACAGTCTGGCTGTGACATCACAGACTCACATCTGATACAACATGTTCACTGTCATATCAGAGCCTCACCAATGACATAACAGCCTCATTGTGACATCATAACCTCACTATGTCACCTCAGCCTCACCAGTTATATCACATCGTCAATGCAACATCTCTGCATCATCTTTCATATCAGTCTCACTTCTGAAATCACAGACTAACCACTGACTTCACAGCTACACTGATATCACAGCCACACTGTGGGCAAGCAGCCACACCACTGGTATGCTACCTAGCCTTACTATGACCTCACAGCCTCAGCACAGGTAGCACAGGCTCACAGTGATGTGAAAGCCTCAGCAGTGATATCATAGCCTGTGACATTAGAAACAGTGACACCACAGCCTTACATATTACACCAACTCCTCACTGTGACATCAATCTTTCCACAGACATTACAGTCTCGCAGTGACCTCACAGCCTCACAGTGACCTCACAGCTTCACTGTGACCTCACAGTCTAACCTTTAAGTAACCTGAGCTATGACAGCCTTTGACATCATAAACAGTGACACCACAATCTCACATGCTATATTATTGTCTCACTGTGACATTAGTCTTCCCACAGATATCACAGCCATACAATGACTTCACAGCTTTACTGTGACCTCACTGTCTAACTTGTTACATTATAGACTCATCTTTTACATCATAGCCTCATGGTGAAATCAGCTTTGCCACTGACACCACATCTTCTACAGTGACGTCAAAGTCTCACTGTGACATCACAACCTCTCTTTGATGTCTCAGCCTCACGGTGATATCACAGCCTCACTGTGGTATTGTAGCCTCATTTCTGACATCACAGCCTCACTGTGTCAAAACAGCCTCACCTCTGACATCACAGCCTCACTGTGACATAACAGGCTACCTCTGAAATCATAACATCAGTGACCCCACAGACATCCCGCCTAGCCTCGCTAGGACACCACAGCCTCATCATTGACTTCTCAGGTTCACAGTCAAATGACAGCCTCAACAATGACACCACAGCCTCACAGAGGCATCCCAGCCTCACTAGAAACATCCCAGCCTTACTATGTCTTGTCAGTATCATCACTGACATCAGCCTCACTTCTGACATAACAGCCTAACCACTGAAATTTCAACTGAACTGTGATGCCATTTTCTATCACCACCAATATCACAGCCTCATTGTGATATTACAACCTCATGGGAACATCACCGCCTCACAGTGACATCATATCCTTACCAGTTACAGTACAGCCTCACTTGCAACATCAGCATCACAACTGACAATAGTCAGAACACTGACATCACTGCCATACCAGTGACAACACAGACTTTGACATCACAGGCTCATCAGTGTCACTCTCACATCATAGGTTCACCACTAACATCATAGCAACACCACTGATATCACAGCTTCATTGTGTCATCTAAATATCTCCAGTGACATCACAACATTACTGTGTCATCAGAGCCCCTTGTGATATCACAAACTCATTGTGACATCAGCCTTGTGACTGACATAATAGCCTCATGGTGACATCACATATAGACCTTTGACATATACTCACTGTGACATCACCATTGGTAATACAGCCTACCAGTCACATAGTCTCCGGATGAAAGAACAATCACTACTTACATCACAACTTCTCTGTGACATCCAACCTCACAGTGACATCACAGCTTCACTGTGACATTACAGTCACATTGTGCCAGCACAGCCTCACTGTGACATCACAGCCTCACCACTGATTGGATAGGCACACTGTGTCATCACAGCCTCACCAGTTATATCACAGCATCAATGCGACATCTCAGCCTCATCTCTCACATCAGTCTCACTTCTGAAATAATAGCCTAACCACTGATCTCACAACTGCACTGTGATATCACAGACTCACTGTGACATCACAGCCAAACTATGACCTCACAACCTCATGGTGACATCACAGACACACTAGGACAGCACAGTCTCACCACTGGAATCCTATCTTATTAGGACACTACAGCCTCACCATAGATAGTACAGGCTCACAAAAACTTGACAGCCACAGCAGTGGCATCATAGCCTTTGACATCAAAAACGGTGACACCACAGCCTCACATGTTACATCACTGCCTCATTGTGTGTTCTTACAGACACCACAGGCTCACAGTAACCTCACAGCCTTGGAGTGACCGCACAGTCTAACTGGATATATCACAGACTCACCTGTTATGTCATAGCCTCATGGTGTAATTAACATTGTCACTGATATCACATCTTTGACAGTGACCTCATAGCCTCACTGTGACATCACAACCTTTCTGTGATGTCAGAGCCTTATAGTGACATCACAGCTTTATCATGATATCACACCCTCACTGTGGCATTATAGCCTCATTTCTGACATCAGTCTCACTTTGACATCTTACCCTCACCTCTGACATCACAGACTCCCTGTAACATAACAGGCCAACCTCTGAAATAATAGCATCAGTGACACCATAGACATCCTGCCAAGCCTTGCTATGACAGCACAGATTCATCACTGACATCTCAGGCTTACAGTATTGTGACAGTCTCAACAATGACACCACAGCCAAACTGTGACATCTGAGCCTCATCGCTGATATCAGCATCACTTATGAAATCACAGCCTAACCACTGAAATATCAGCTGAACTTCGATGTCGTAGTCTATCACCACTCATACCACAGCCTCACTGTGATATAACAAACTCACAGCAACAGCACTGCTTCAGTGACATCACAGCCTCTCCTCTGACATCACAACCTCAGTGTGACTGCACAGCCTCAACACCGACATCATAAACTCACTGTGAAATCTAAGCATCACCCCTGATGTCACAGCCTCACTGATATCTCATAGAATCAGCCCTGACATCAGAGCGTCATTTTGAATCTCATAGTAACCTCACAACCTGCCTAGTGACACCACAGACTCACCTGTTACATCATGGCCTCCTTGTGACATCAGTCTTGCCACTGACATTGCAGCCCCACTGTGACATCACAACTCAAAGCACCAGTGACACCATGGACATCTTGCCTAGCCTTGCTACAACAGCACAGCGTCCTTACTGACATCTCAGGCTCATGGTACTGTGAAAGCCTCAACAGTGACACCACAGCCTCGCTGTGGCATCACAGCCTCACCAGTGACATCAGACCCTCATGACTCACATCACCCTCATTCTGATATCACAGCCTAACCACTGAAATCACTTCCTCACTGTGATGTCATAGCTTGAGCCACTGACATCACAGAGTTACTGTGATATCACGCCATCACTGGTGACAACACATCCACATTGTGACATCACAACCTCACCTCTGAGGTTATAACCTCAATGTGACATGACAGTTTACTCTGACATCACCGAGTCACCTCTGAAATCATTGCCCAACTGTGACATCACACCATTGACTGATGTTAGAGGTTCAGTGTTTCATCACAGCCTCATTGTGACATCATAGACTCATTTCTGAAATCATAGGCTCCCTGCGATATCACACCCTCATTACTGACATCCTCCCAAGTCTCACTATGGTACCACAGCATCTCCACTGATCTCACAGCCTCACTGTGACTTCTCAGCCTTATCATTGATATCAGCCCCACTTCTGACATCACAGCCTAACCACTGAAATCTCAGCTGAACTGTGATGTCACAGTCTGTCACCATTGATTTCAGAACCTCACTATGACATCAAAAACTCAATGTGGCATCACAGCCACATTGTGCCAACACAACCTCAACATAACATCAAAGCCTCACTACTGACTGGACAGACTAAACGTGATATCACATCCTCACCAGGGACACCACAGCCTCATGGTGATATCATAACACTGTGGCATTGCAGCCTCACCAAGTATATCACATCATTAATGTGACATCTCAGCCTCATTTCTCACATCAGTCTCACTTCTGAAATCACAGCCTAACCCCTGACCTGGACAGCTTCATTGTGATATCATGGCATCAGTGGTGACAACAAAGCCACACAATGACATCACAGCCTCACCTCTGAGGTTATAGCCTCACCGTGTTGGCCTCACTAGGATATCACAGGCTCACCTCTGAAATCATTGTCCAACTGTGACATCACAGCATCGACTCAGACATTATAGCTGCAATGTTTCATCACCGCCTCACTGTGACATCACAAGCTCACCTCTGAAATCATAGCCTCGATGACACATCACAACCTCATCACTGACATCCTACCTAGCCTCAGTATGGAGCTGCATCATCACCAATGACCTCACAGACACACTGAAAAATGACAACCTCCCTGTGTCACAACAGTGTTGCTATTGACATCACAAACTCACTTGACATCACAACTTCTCCAGTGATATCACAACCTGACAGTGACATAACAGCCTCATTGTGACATCACAGCCATACTGTGCCATCAAAGTATCACAGTCACATAAAGCTTCACTTCTGATATCATAGCCTCACTGTGACATCACAGCATCAACTGTGATATTAGGCCACCACCATTGACCATACAGTGTCACCAATGATATAGTCTCCCTGTGAAAGCAGTCTCTATTGATATCACAACATGCCTGGACATCACAACCGCACTGTGAAATCATAGCCTCACCAGTTATATCACATGGTCAATGTGACATCTCAGCCTTATCACTCACATAAGTCTCAATTCTGAAAGCACATCCTAACCACTGACGTCACAATTGCACCGTGATTTCACAGGTTCACTGTGATATCACAGCCTTGCTGTAACATCACAGCCTCATGGTGCATTACAGCCACACTTACATATCACAGCATCACCCGTAGTAGCCTAGACTTACAGGGACATCACAGCCTCACCACACATAGCACAGGCTCACACTAATGTGACAGCCTCAACAGTGAAATCATAGCCTTGACATCATAAATAGTGACACCACAGCCTCAGATGTTTATGTTATGCTTTATGTGACTGATACTTTGATGGCATAGTCTAATCTGTTACATCATAGACTCAAATGTTACATCATAGGCTTATGGTGAAATCAGCCTTTCCACTGACATCAAATCTCCCACAGTGATCTCATAGCCTCTTTGTGATATCACAACCTCTCTGTGATGTCTCAGACTCATAGTGACATCACAGATTCATAGTGATATCACAGCCTCATTGTGGCAATATCACCTCATTTCTGACATCATAGCCTCACTGTCACATCACAGCCTCACTTCTGACATCATAGATTCACTTTGATATAACAGGCTAACATCGGAAATCATAGCATCGGTGACACGATGGACATCCTCCTTTGCCTCTCTATGACACCACAGCCTCCTCACTGACATCTCAGGCTCATGGTCACATGACAGCTTCCACAGTGACACCACAGCCTCGCTGTGGCATAATAGTCTCATGAGTAAAATCCCAGCCTTACTGTGACATCTCAGGCTCATCACTTACATCAGCATCACTTTTATTATTATTATTATTATTATTATTATTATTATTATTATTATTATTATTTCAGCTCATACAAACTTAATAGGAACACCAGTTCCCTCCCTGCCTCCTCCTCCCCCCGAACCCCCATGCTCCCCCTCCCCTATCCCCTTCTTCCCCATCCCCCAGTGCCTCCCGCCCCAATTCCCAGAGAGTCCTTTCTTGTGCATGCCTGATCCTCCTCTAGGCCCTCCTTTCCGATGATGTACAAGGACCCAGTGGCCTTTCCCTGAACACTTTCCCGTGTTCCCCTTAAGTATAGGAACACTGCTGTGGCTGCCAATACCTTGCCTCCAAGGATCTTGGTGCCTTTAGCAGATGCTAGACTTTGTGAGGTCAACAGTGTGTTGGACAATGCGCAGGGCATGCAAAGTCCAATTATGATTGCTTCAGCCCTAACTAGTATAGAGTATCTTACATATCATTGCTCCTCCCATCATTTTGCTCTTACACTCTTACCGCCCCCTCTTCCGCAAATTTCCCTGAGCTTCAGGATGGGGAGAGACTAAGCTGGCCTAGTTCTAGGTGGTTGATATAGAGTCTCTGAAGTTCTGGATTGTGGTTTGTTGATTTTCTTTTGCAGTTTTGCTGCTCCTGCAATGCCCTTCACTCCAGCCTGGTGGGCATTGTATGTTACCCCCTGGCCAGAGACAAAAAGCTGTTTGAGTCTTGTGATAAAAGCACATTCAAAGGTAGATGTAATAAAAGTGGGAAACCACAGGAAGGGAGGGGTCTATCACCCATTTGCAAGATGGTTACTTTTTATCTGCCAGACTATATGCCCTCCTCTTCTGGTGAGATCACACCCCCTCAGGAGTAAATGATCAGGAAGAAAAGTCTGTGAACTTAATCAGATGTCTCATTACTTATTTGGGTCCTTGGTGGAGGCCTATTTTCCCTGCTGTAACATGGTCCCTTCTCTGCTTGTTTCTGGTGTGGCCCTCCTACCCCATCCCTCCTGTTCATAATCCTTGCAATTACTGTCTCTAGGTGGGCGGGGTGGGTTTGGTACTAGGAGCCACCTCTTAGGGAGTACATATGGCGCTTAATTTTCTGGGTCTGGGATACTTCACTTAATATAATTGTTTTCTAATGACATCCATTTCCTGCAAAATTCCAGTAATTCATCATGTTTGATGGCTGAGTAGTACTCCATTGTATCGATGTACCACAGTTTCCTTATCCACTCATCAACTGTTGGACATTTGGGTTGATTCCATGACTTTGCTATTGTAAACAGTGCTGCTATGAACATGGTCGTGCTTATGCTATCGAGATGAACCTCTGCTGTATGGGGGGTTATTCCCAAAAGTGGAATAGCAGGGTCATATGGCATTTCAATCTTTAATTTCTTTAAGAATCTCCAGACGGCCCGCCAGAGTGGCTGTATGAGCCTGCATTCCCACCAGCAATGTAGGAGAGAGCTCCCCTCTCTCCACATCCTCTCCAGCATTTGTCGTTGTTAGTATTGTGGATTTTTGCCATCCTGACCGAGGTGAGATGACATCTCAGGGAAGTTTTGATTTGCATTTCCCTGATGGCTAAGGAAGTGGAGCATTTTTTCAGATATTTGTTAGCCATTTTAATTTCATCCCTGGTAAAGTTTCTTTGAAGTTCCAGGGCCCATTGGTCTCCTTGGTGTTTAGTTTTCTAAGTTCTTTGTGCACTCTGGACAGCAGAGTTCTATCAGATGTGTGGTTAGTGAAGATTTTCTCCCATTCTGTGGGTTGCCTTTGAGCTCACGTTATAATCTCTTTATCTGAACAGAAGCTCTTTAATTTCACAAGCTCCCAACCGTTGAGAGAGAGTTGGTAGCAGTGACCGTGCCATTGGATGTCTGTTTAGGAACTGTTGGCCTAGCCCAATCAGCTCGAGGGAGTTCCCTATCCTTTCAACTATGGTTTTTATAGTCTCTGGCCTGATATCAAGGACCTTAATCCATTTGGAATTAAGTCTTGTACATGGTGACAAGTATGGGTCCAGCTTTAATCTTCTGCATGTGGAGATCCAGTTTTGCCAGCACCATTTGTTGAAGATGCTGTTCTTTTTCCATTGGCTTCTTTGGGCCCCTTTGCCTGTAACTTGTGGGCTTATATCTGGGTCTTCAATCCTTATCCATTGATCTGTGCATCTATTTTGGAGCCAGTACCAGGCTGTCTTTATAACTATGGATTTGTAGTATAGACTAAGGTTTGGTATGGCAATACCTCCAGCTGTGTTTTCGTTACTCAGGATTGTTTTTGCTATCCTGGGTCTTTTGTGCCTCCATATGAACTTTGAGATTGTTTGGTCAACTTCTTTGAAGAATTGCTTTGGGATTTTGATTGGTATAGCATTAAATCTGTATATTGCCTTTGGTGGGATGGTCATTTTTACGATGTTGATTCTGCCAATCCAGGAACAAGGGAGGTCTTTGCACCTTCTGGTGGCTTCTGCTATTTCTTTCTTTAGGGTTTTAAAGTTTTCATTGTAAAGGTCTTTTACCTCCTTAGTTAGGTTTATACCAAGGTATTTCATTTTTTTAGGGGCTATAGTAAATGGGATTATTTCCCTCAAGGCTTTTTCACTTCTTTCATTCTGGGCATATAGGAAAGCCTCTGATTTTTGCACATTTATTTTGTATCTTTGCCACCCTGCTGAACTTCTCAATTAGTTCCAGGAGCTTCCTGGTGGAGTTTTTGGGATCCCTCAGGTATAAGATCATGTCATCTGCAAATAGGGATAGCATGACTTCTTCCCTGCCGATTTGAATTCCTCTTATGTCCCTTTCTTGTCTTATGGCTTCAGCTAAGACTTCAAGTATAATATTGAACAGAAGTGGTGAGAATGGACAGCCTTGTCTAGGGCCTGATCGAAGTGGGAATGCTTCCAATTGTTCCCCATTGAGCATAATCCTTGCTGTGGGCTTGTTGTATATAGCTTTTATTATATTGATAAAGGTTCCTTCCATTCCTACTGTCTCTGGCGTTGCGATCATAAAAGGCTGTTGGATCTTGCCAAAAGCTTTTTCTGCATCTATCGAGAGTATCATGTGGTCTTGGACTTTGGACTGGTTTACATGATGAACTACATTTATTGATTTGCGTATGTTGAACCAACCTTGTGTGCAGGGGATGAAGCCTATTTGGTCTCCGTGAATGATCTTTTTAATATATTTTTGAATCCGATTTGCTAAGACTTTGTTGAGAATCTTTGCAGCTGTGTTCATCAGTGAGATCGGACTACAGTTTTCTTTTTTAAGTGACTCTTTATTAGGTTTTTGGATTAAAACGATATTAGCTTCATAGAAGGAATTTGGTAGTGTTCCTTCCTTTGCTATTTGATGGAACAGTTTAAGGAGTATTGGTGTTATTAATTCCTTAAATGTCTGGTAGAACTCTGTGCTGAATCCAGCTGGTCCAGGACATTTTTTGGTGGGAATATTTGAGATTACTTCTTCAATTTCCTTGTATGTTATAGGGCTATTTAAATAATTCACAACTTCCTGATTCAATTTAGGTAAGTTGTGTTTACTTAGGAATTCATCCATCTCTTTTGTGTTGTCAAACTTCACAGAGTATAATTTTTTGAAATATGATGTTATAATTCTCTGGATTTCTTGGGTATCAGTAGTGATAACTCCATGTTCATTTCTAATTTTGTTAATTTGGGTATTCTCTCTCTTGCGTTTCATTAATTTAGCTAGGGGTGTATCAATCTTATTGATTTTTTCTAAGAACCAGCTTTTTGACTGATTGATTTTTTCTATCATTTTCTTAATCTCGATTTCAGATATTTCTCCCCTTATTTTGCTAATCTCCTCTCTTCCACTACTTTTGGGATTGGATTGTTCTAGTTTCTCTAAAGCTTTAAGCTGCATTGTTAAGTTGTTTATTTATGATGTTTCCATTTTTTTTTGATGTAGTCATTAAGAGCTATGAACTTATCTCTTAGAACAGTTTTCATTATGCCCCAGAGATTTTGGTAAGTTATATTTTCATTATCATTCGCTTTCAGGAAATCTTGAATTTCCTTTTTAATTTCTTCCTGAATCCAGTTCTCATTCTGCATCATATTGTTAAGTTTTCAGGAGTTAGTGTATTTTCTCTTGTTTGTTGTGTTGTGGATGTTCAGCTTTTGGCCATGGTGGTCTTGCAGGGCACAGGTTAGAATTTCAACGTTTTTGTATATGTGTAGATTCGTTTTGTGGCCCAGTATGTAATCTATTTTGGAGAAAGTTCCGTTGTGCGAATGAGAAAATGTGTCTGCTGGCGGTGGATGAAAAGCGATGAGATCTGTAAGCGTCCATTTCTTTCAGGGTTTGATTAGAGTCCAAAGTGTTTGTTAAGCTTGTACCTGTTTGATACTCTACCATGTGAAAGGATTGTGTTGAAGTCCCCAAGAATTATCGTTTGAGGGTTGATTTCTTGCTTTAGACGCTGTAGGGTTTTCTTAATGATGTGGAGGGGCTGTATTAGTGCATATATGTTCAGTATTGTGAAGTCTTCCTGGTGAATTGTACCTCTGACTAAAGTATACATCCGCTCTGTCTCTTATAATTTTCTTTGGTTTGAAGTCCACTTTGTCTGATATCGTTATGGCCACCCCTGCCTGTTTTCTGCTTCCATTAGCTTGTAGAATAGTTGACCAGCCTTTTATTTTTAGGGAATGCCTATCTTTTGTGGTGCAATGGGTTTCCTGCAGGCAGCAGATTTATGGATTGTGATTTTTAATCCAAATTTGCAATGTGTGTTTCTTGATCGGTGAATTAATGCCATTAACATTTAGTGTTAAATGGAGAAACTATTGTTAATTCCAGAACATTATTATGTAGAGTATTTTGTAGATAAGTTGCTTTTAATGGTGTTATACTTGCCTTCTATTCTCCTAGGTATGCCTGTTTTTTTCTTCAAGCTTGAATATCATTTCTAGCATTTTTTGAAGGCCTGGTTTGGTGGACATTTATCCCTTCAAGTTGTCTTTGTGCTGAAAAATTTTTCTTTCTCCCTCGATCATGACTGATAGTTTTGCAGGGTAAATCAGCCTGGGTTGACATTTTTGCTCATTCAATACTTGAAGTATGTCTCTCCAAGCTCTTCTTGCTTTTACTGTTTCGACTGAGAAGTCATTTGTTATTTTAAAAAGTTTACCTTTAAAAGTGACTTGTTTTTTCTCCCTTGAAGCTCTCAGCACCAGTTCTTTATCTTGAATGTGGAGTGTTTTGACTATTATTTGCTGTGGCAAGCTTCTGTTTTGGTCATATCTGTTTGAGGTGCAGAATGCCTCTTGTATATGGATGGGCCTCTCTTTTTTTAGATGAGGAAAGTTTTCTTTGATGATCGTTTGAAAAATTTCCTCAGGGGTGGTATTTTGAGATTCTTGCTCTGGTATTCCATGAATACGCATGTTAGGCTTCTTCAGGGTGTCCCATATCTCCTGAATATGTCTCTCAAGTATCTTTTTGACTTTAACAACCTCCTCCACTGAGCGGATAATAACTCTTACTTTATCTTCAAGGTCTGAAATTCTGTTTTCTGCCTTCGTAGTTTGCTGATAAGATCTCTGTGGAGTTCTGGGTTGAAGATAACTTGTTCTTTTTAGCTCAGTTTTAAAACTCGCTTGAGTCTGTTTTAACTGCTCTATGTCCGTTTTTGTTTCTTGCACTGTTTTTCTCAACTCCTCCAAGTTTCTGTTGTGTTCCTCTTCAAAGCGATTGATTCAATTATTTAATTCCTCCCGGATTTCCTCTTTCATAGTATTGAACATGGTAATGATCATATTTTGAAGGTCGTTATCCTGGGTCAGGCTTTCTTGGCCATTTTCCATGGGTTGGTTCTTGTTGGAATCTAAAATTATGGTATTAATTCCTTCAATGCGAGATTTGTTTACTTGAGTGTTGTTTCTCATGGATTTGTACTTTGACTTTGGCATTGTCATTTTAACTCTTAAGATTGTCTCTCAATTTCTGTGCGTTTTTCACTAAACTGAATTATTTGGCCTGGGGCTTTGGGGGTGGGCAGAGACGGAGCTTACCTAGGTTGAGGTGAGACCAGGCTGGACCCCGCGCGTCCTGGGCAGCCGAATGGAGGAAGGGAGGATGGGGCGTCCGCGGGGCGCTATTCAACCTGGGGAACCTGGGGCGGGCCCGGGCGCAGGGGGATGTTCTCCTCCTCCCAGGCCTCTGCGCGGCGGCTCCGGCTGGATGGCAGGAGGAGCTGGATCCCTTGGCAGCCTGGGGTTCTGGGGAAGGGCGTGGACGGAGCTAACCTAGGTCTCACGGTGAGGCCCAGCTGGACTGCATGTGAGTTCCAGGCAGCGGAGTGGAGGGAAGGGAGCTCAGCATCACTTCTGATATCACAGCCTAACCAATGAAATCTCAGCCAAACTGTGATTTCATAGTCTTAATTCACGGACATCACAGCCTCACTATGTTATCACAGCCTCACCTTTGTGGTTATAGCCTCACGGTGACATGACTGCTTCACTATGACATTTCAAGCTCACCTATGACTGTGACATCATAGCATTGCCTCTGACATTATAGCCTCACTGTTTCATCATAGCTTTCCTATGACATCAAAGGCTCACCTGTGAAATCATAGCCTCAATGTGACATCACACCCTCATCACTTACATCCTACCTAGTCTCACTATGGCTCCACAGCATCACCACTGACTTCACAGGCTCATTGAAACTTGACAGGCTCCCTGTGTCATCACACTGTCACTATTGAAATCAAACCTTAGTCTATACTACAAATCCATAGTTATAAAAAAAAGCCTGGTACTGGCTCCAAAATAGACACACAGATCAATGGATAAGGGTTGAAGACCAAGATGTAAGCCCACAAAATTACAGCCATTTGATCTTTGACAAAGGGCCCAAAAAATCCAATGGAAAAAGAACAGTATCTTCAACAAGTGGTGCTGGCAAAACTGGATCTCTGCATGCAAAAGATTAAAACTGGACCCATACTTGTCACCATGTACAAAATTTAATTCCAAATGGATCAAGGACCTCAATATAAGGCCGGAGACTATAAAAACCATAGTTAAAAGGATAAGGAATTCCCTCGAGCTGATTGGGCTAGGCCAATATTTCCTAAACAGACATCCAATGGCACAGTCACTGCTACCAACTCTCAACAGTGGGATCTGGTGAAATTAAAGAGCTTCTGTTCAGATAGAAGAACGACTCAAACTGAACTCACAAGGCACCACAGAATGGAGAAAATCTTCACTACACATATCTGATAGAGCTCTACTATCCAGAGTGCACAAAGAACTTAGAAACTAAACACCAAGAAACTAATGGCCCATTAAAAAATGGGCCCTGGAACTTCAAAGAAACTTTACCAGGGATGAAATTAAAATGGCTAACAAATATCTCCACTTCCTTAGCCATCAGGGAAATGCAAATCAAACTTCCCTGAGATATACACCACACCCTGGCCACAGGTGGGCAAAAATTACACACTCCACAACCACCACAACAAAATGTCCGCCACGAGATGTGCGAGACACACCGAGGTAGAACTCTCCTACATTGCTGGTGGGAAATTGCAGGCTCATACAACCCCTCTCCCGCGTGTTAGACCCTACCGACCCCCCCTCCCCCTCGAACCCTCTGCCAAGACCCACCACACCCCCGGTCGAATGCCTCATGACCCATGCCCCCGCCCCAACCACTCCACCCCACCACCCCCTCCCCCCAATCAGAGCCAAAACACCCCCCCCCACCCCCTGGACTAGCCACCAAGCACGACCATGCATTCGGCAGACTGTTTACAAAGCCAACAGCAAGCTGCGCATCACATGTCAACAGGTTGAGCCCCCAGTGGATAGGAAACTGTGGTACATGCTATATACCCCATGAAGTACTAGCACATAACACCCAACGCATCATTAGATTCCTACCCCCGCCACCCACAAAGACTGAAATAGCGACCCAATTCCGACAGACCTCTAGAGACATTATTAAGTGAAGTAGCTCCAGACCAGAAAATTAAGCGCCGTCATGTGTGGACATATCTAATAGGCCTCGCGAACCTCCCCACCTCCCACAGTCCCCCCCCCCCCAACCCCCCAACACCACCCCCACGCCCACCAACAGGCACACCAAAGAAAAATCTCTGTAATACCCCTACAGTACATCGCTCCCAACGGACTTCAATGACACCAGAACGGATGCGGGTAAGCCCCACACACCCCACACAAGAACAATTGCCAGAGAGGACAACACGTCCCACACCCTTACAGCACCTTGCAAACACCTACAGGAACCTCCACCTCCCAAGGACTGCAAGTAAGTAATGAGACATCTGCTTAAGTTCACCGACTTTCATTGCTGATCATTTACAACTAGGGGGTATGATCTCACCAGAAGGGGAGGGGCATATAGTCTGGCAGATAAAATAACCATTTTGCAAATGTGTGATTGACCCCTGCTTCACTGAGGTTTCCTAGTTTTTATACATTACTCTTGAATGGCTCTTTAATAAGACTCCAGTTTAAACAGCTTTTGTCTCTGGCCAGGGGGTGACATACAATGCCCCCAGGATGTAGTGCATGGCATTGCAGGGCAGCCAAACTACAAAAAAAATCAAACAAACCACATCCAGAACTTCAGAGCTCTATATCAACCATCTAGAACTAGGCCAGCCTAATCTCTCCCATCCTGAAGCTCAGGACATTTGCGGAAGAGGGGGCGTAAGATTGTAAGAGCCAAGGATGGGAGGTACAATGATATGCAAGTACTCCACACAAGTTAGGGCTGAAGTAATCATAATCGGACTCTGCATGCCCTGTGCATGTCCACTACCTTTGACCCAACAAGTCTAGCATTTGCTAAAGGCAGCAAGATCCTTGGATGCAAGGGATTGACAGCCACAGTAGTGTTCCTATGCTTAAGTGGAACACAGGAAAGGGTCAGGAAAAATGCCACTGGGGTCCTTGTACGTCATCAGAGAGGAGAACCCAAAGGAGAGACTGGCAGGCACATTAAAGGATTCTCCTGGGATTGGGGGGAGGCACTGGGGGATAGTGAGGGAGGGGTGAGGGGAGGAGGAGCAGGAGGGTCGGGGGAGGAGGAGGGAGGGAGAGAACCGGTGTACCTACTAATTTTGTATGAGCGGAAATAATAATAGAAAATGTTTAAAAAAAAGAAGCTAATAAACTCTTAAGCTGGAAAAAATAAGAAATCACAACCTTAATGTGACATCACCACTCCCTCAGTGACATCACATCACAGCCTCAAAGTTATATCACAGCCATAGCATCACTGTCACATAAACATTCATCTCTGACATCATAGCCTCACCAAGACATCACAGCCTCATTTTGATGCAATAAACTCACTGTGATATTAAAGTCTCAGCAGTGATATTACCAATGACATAGTCTCCCTGTGCACAATCACTACTGACATCACAACCTCATTGTGACATCACAGCCACACTGTGCCCACACAGTCTCACTGTGACATCAAATTCTCACCACTGATATGACCAGCATACTGAGAAATCCCTGATTCACCAATGACACCACAGCCTCATGGTGACATCATAACCTCACTGTGGCATCACAGCCTCATTCAGTTATATCATTTTGTCAAAGCGACATCTCAGTTTCATCTCTCACATCAGTCTCACTTCTGAAATCACAGCCTAACCATTGACCTCATGGCAGCACTGTGCCATCACAGCCTCACTGTGACACCACAGCCTCAGTTTGACAAAATAAACTCACTGTGACATTAGGGCCTCATCAGGGACAATAAACCCTCACCAATGACATAGTTTCCCTGTGAAAGCAGTCACTACTGGCACCACAATCTCTCTGTGATATCACAACTTCACTGTGACATCACAGCCACACCTTGCCAAGAGACCCTCACTGTGGCATCACAGCCTCACCATTGATAGGACAGGCTCACTATGATACTACAGCCTCACCATTGACACCACATCATTATGGTGACATCATAACCTCACTGTGTCATCACAGCCTCACCAGTTATATCATATTGTCAATGCAACATCTTAGTTTCATCTCTCACAAGTCTCACTTCTTTAATCAAAGCCTAACCACTGACCTCACAGAGGCACTGAGACATGACCATCTGACTGTGACATCACTACCTCATGTTGACATCACAGCCATACATTGACATCACAGCCTCACCACTGGTATCCTACCTAGCCTTACTATAACACCACAGCCTCACCACAATTAGCACAGGCGCACACTGACATGACAGTTTCAGCAGTGACATTATAGCCTTTGACATTATAAATAGTGACAGCACAGCCTCATATGTTACATCACTGCCTAACTGTGACATCAATCTTCCCACAGATATCACAGCCTCACAGTGACCTCACAGACTCACTGTAACCTCACAGTCTAAACTGTTACATCCTAGACTCACTTGGTGCATCATAGCCTCATGGTGAAATCAGTTTTGACGCTGACATCATATGTTCCACAGTGACCTCATAACCTCACTGTGACATCACAACTTCTCTGTGATGTCACAGACTCACAGTGATATCACAGCCTCAATGTGGCTTTATAGCCTCATTTTTGAAATAACAGCCTCACTGTGACATCACAGACTCACTACTGACATCACAGCCTCACTGTGACATAAAAGGCTGTCCTCTGAAATCACAGCATCAGTGACACCACGGACATCCTGTCTAGCTTCGCTGACTCCACAGGCTCATCATTGATATCTCGTCTCACAGTTACATGACAGCCTAAACATCATAGCCACACTTTGTCGTCACTGCCTCACTGTGACATTAAATCCTACCAATGCCATCACAGCCTCACTGTAACATCAGAAACTCACTGTGACATCAGCCTTGCCACTGACATAATAGCCTCATGATAACATCACATACACATCTCTGACATAGCCTTAGATTGACATCACAGCCTCAATGTAATGTCACAGCATCACCACTGACAACATAGTCTCAGAGTGACATCACAGACTCACTGTGACATAACAGGCTAACCTCTGAAATCATACATTCAGTGGCACCATGGTCATTTTGCCTAGCCTCATTATGAAACCACAGCCTCATTACTGACATCTCAGTGCTTACGATCACATGACAGCCTCAACACTGACACCACAGCCTCGATGTGGCATTACATTCTCACCAATAACACCCCAGCCTCACTGTGACATCTCTGCCTCATCATTGACATCATTCTCACTTCTGACATCAACGTCTAACCATTGAATTCTCAGCCGAACTGTGATGTCATTACCTCTCAATACTGATATCACAGCCTCATTGTGATATCACAAACTCACGGTAACATCACCACCTCACAATTACATCACAGCCTCTCCTCTAACATCACAGCCTCAGTGTGACTGCACAGCCTCAATACTGATGTAATAAACTCACTGTGAAAATCAAGCATCACCCCTGATAGCACATGCTCACTGACATCTCAAAGAATAAGCCCTGACATCATAGCCTCATTGAGACATCACAAGCTCACAGTGACCTCACAGCCAGCCCACTAACCCTACATGCTCACCTGTTATATCATAGATTCATTGTGAAATCAGTCTTGCCATGGACATCAAAGCCTCACTATCACAGCAGAGCTTGCAGAGAGATATCATCTCACAGTGACATGAACATGCATGGTAGCATACAACCTTCACAATGACATCAGAGCCTCAGTGTGACACCAAAGCCTCACCAGTGACAAGACAGCCTCACCTGTGACATCAGCATCACTACTGACATTAGTCAGAACACTGAAATCACTGCCACACTAGTGACCGCACAGCCTTTGACATCACAGACTCACAAGTGTCACTGTCACATAATAGGTTCACCACTGACATCATAGACTCACTATGACAACTTTCTCACCACTGACATTCCATCCTTATTGTGACATCACACCTTCACCAGTGATATCAAACCCTTATTTTGACATCAACCTCATCACTAATATCACAGCCTCACTGTGCCATTAAGACTTCTAAGATGACATCACAACATCACTGTGTTATCCGAGCCTCACTTTGACATCTAGCCATACTGTGTCATCACAGGCTCATTGTGACATTAAAACCTGACAGTGCCACAACATCCTCAATATGACATCACAATCTCACTATGACATCAGCCTTGCCACTGACATTATAGCCTCCTGGTTACATCACAAACACACCTCTGACAAACCTCACTGTGACATCACAGCCTTAATATGACATCATAGCATCACTAATGACATCACTGCCTCACTGATATATCAGCCTTGGCACTGACATCACAGTCTCACTGTGACCTCACACCCTCAACTGTGATATAACCATATCCTGTGACATCACAGACTCTCCATGTCACAAAAGCCAGATGATTACATCAAAGTCTCAAAGTATCACAGGCTCACCAGTGGCAGGCCAACCTCATCATTCACACCAGTGTCATTCTTATATCACAGTCTAACCACTGAAATCACATCCTCACTGTATGTCACGGCATCACTAGTAACAACACAGCCTCATTGTGACATCATGGCCTCACCTCAGAGATTATTGCCTTACTGTGACATGACAGCTTCACAGTGACATCATAGTCTCATTGTGACATCACAGCCATACTGTGCCATCAAAGCATCACTGTGATATAAAGCTTCACCTCTAATATAATAGCCTCACAATGACATTACAGCCTCATTGTGACATCAGCCTCACCACTAACTTCACAGCCTCACAGTGTCATGCAAACCTCTCCAGTGACATCACAGCCTCATTGTGTCATCAGAGCCTCACTGTGACATTATAGACACACGGAGACATCACAGCCTCATGGTGATATCTCAGCCTCATCTTTGACATCAACCTCACTTCTGACACCACAGCCTAACCACTGAAATCTCAGCTGAACTGTGATGTCATAGTCTATCACCACTGATATCGCAGCCTCATTGTGATATCACAACCTCATGGTAACATCACAGCCTCACCACTGATGTTCTAAACTCACTGTGAAATCCAAGCATCACCCCTGACATCATAGCCCCATTGATATCTCATATATGTTACCCTTGCCACTGATATCACAATCTCACTGCTATCTTACATCCTCCACCGTGACATCACCAACACCATGTGAAATCACAGGCTCATGGTGGAATCATAGCCTCACCAGTGACATGCAAGCCACACTGTGACATCATACACTCCTCACTCACATCAGCCTCATTTTGATATCAAAGCCTAACCACTGGAATCACATCCTCATTGTGATGCATAGTTTCACTCCTGTGACATCACAGACTTACTGTAATATCATGGCATCACTGGTGACAACACACTCTCACTGAAATCAAAGCCTCATCCCTGAGATTATAGCCTCACTGTGACATCACAGTCTCAATAAAACATCACAGGATCACTTCTGAAATCACTGCCCAACTGTGACATCACAGCATTGACTCTGATGTTATAGCCTCACTGTATCATTACAGCCTTACTGTGACATCACAGGCTTACCTCTGAAATAATTGTCTCAATCGGACTTCACTTCCTCATCACTGACATCTTACCTAGCCTCACTATGGCACCACAACCTCACCACTTACCTCACGGGATCACTGAAACTTGACAAGCTACCTGTGCCACCACAGTGTTGGCATTTACATAACAATCTGACTGTGACATCATAACTTCCCCATTGACATCACAATCTCACAATGACATCACAGACTGTGACATCATAGTCATACTGTGCCATGAAAGCAACACTGTGATGTAAAGTTTCATCTCTGACATCATAGGATCACTGTGACTTTGCAGCCTCTGTTTGACACAATAAACTCACTGTGACATTAGAGCCTAACCAGTGACAATACAGCCTCACCAATGACATAATCTCCCTGTGAAAGCACTGTCACTACTAACATCACAATCTCACTGTGACATCACCTCACTGTGACATTACAGCCACACTGTGCCAGCACAGACTCACTAGCATCATAGCCTCACCACTAATAGGACAGGCTCACAATGATACTACAGCCACATCGGTGAGACCACAGCCTCATGATAACATCATATAATCACTGTGGTAACACAGCCTCCTACTTATATGACATCATCAGTTCCACATCTCATCCTCATCCCTCACATCCCTCTCACTTCTAAAATTACAGCCTAACATCTGAACTCACACCTGCATTGTGACATTACAGCCTCACTGTGACAGCAAAGCCTCACTATGGCATCACAGCTATACTGTGACTTCACAGCCTTACCACTGGTATCCTACCTAGCCTTACTATGACACCTTAGACTCACCACAGGCATCACAGCCTCACCAAGGATATACCAGCCTCACTGTGACATCATAGCCTCATCACTAACATCAGCCTCATTCTTTTTTTTAAAATTTATTTATTATTTATTCAATTGTGCATGTATGCATGTGTACACGTGTGTGTATGTATGTGTATGTGTGTAGAAACACGGACAAATTCGGGAACCACCATGGACCGTTTACTCTGTCCTGGGATTCTCAGACTCCGCCCTACCAGGACCAGAAATGCAGGCTGTCCCCACTTCCAACTGGCGTCTATACGTGGGGTCTAATATCCAAACTCAGGACTTTCCGCATGCAAGGCAGAGGCTTAACCCCTGGCCACCTCTCCAGCCCCATCAGCCTCATTCTTACATTGCATTCTAACCACTGAAATCACATCCTCACTCTGAGGTCATAGTCTCACTCCACTGACATCACAGCCTCACAATGACATCAGTCTCACTTCTGAGGTTATATTCTCACTATGACATGACAGCCTCACTAAGACATCACAGGCTTACCTCTGAAATCATTGCCCAACTGTGTCATCACAGCATCGACTCTGAGCTTATAGCTCACCGTTTCCTTACAGCCTCACTATGACATGGCTGACATCTGAATTCATAGCCTCAATGCAACATCACACCCTCATCAATGACCTCTTACCTAGCCTCATTATGACACCACAAGCTCACCACTGACCTCAAAGACTCACTGACACATCACAACCTCACTGTAACATCACCACTTCCCCAGTTACACCACAAACTCACAATGACATTACAGCCTCATTGTGACATCAAAGCCTTACCATGCCATCAAAGCATCACTGTGGCATAAACCTTCACTCTGACATCATAGCCTTACTATGATATCATGGCATCACTGGTGAAAACACAGCTTCACTGTGACATCACAGCCTCATCAGAGTGTTTACAGCATCATTGTGACATGGCAGCCGCACTCTTACATCAGAGGCTCAACTCTGAAATCATTGCCCAAATATGACATCACATTAATTCTGATGATATAGCCTCACTGTTTCATCACAGCTTCACTATGACATCACAGGCTTACCTCTGAAATCAAAACCTCAATGCAATATCCCACCCTCATCACTGACATCCTACCTTACCTCATTATGACACCACAGTCTCACCACTCACTGTTATGTCACAGTAAGGCTGTGATGTCAGTGTTGAGGCTGAGATGTCATAGTGAGGCTGTGATGTCAGAAATGAGACATGGAAATATCACAGACTCCCTGTGACACCACAATGTCACTATTGATATCACAATCTCACTGTTACATCACACATCTCCAGGGACATCGCAACCTCAAAGTGATATCACAGCCATATTGTGCCATTAAGCATCATTGTGAAATACAGCTTCACCTCTGATATAATAGGCTCACTGAGACATCCCAGCCTCAGTTTGACACAATAAACTCACTGTGACATTAGAGCCTCACTAGTGAAAATACAATCTTAAACATGACATAGTCTCCCTGTGAAAGCATAATCACTATTGACATCACAACCTCACCATGACATCATAAGTTCACTGTGACATTACAGCCACACAGTGCCAGAACAGCCTCACTGTTACATAACAGCCTCACCACTGATAGGACAGACTCACCATCATATTACAGCTTCCACAGATACACCAGAACCTCATGGTGACAGCATAAACTCACATCATAGCCTTACCTGTGACATCACAGCCTCATTGTGACATAACAAGCTAACCACTGAAATCATAGGATCAGTGACATCACGAACATTCTGCCTAGCCTTGCTATGACATCACAGCCTCATTACTGATATCTCAGGCTCATGGTCACATGACAGCCTCACCAGTAACAACACAGCCTTGCTCTGGCATCACAGCCTCACCAGTAATATTCCAGCCTCACTATGATATCTCAGCCTCATCACTGACATCAATCTCTCTTCTGACATCACAGCCTAACCTCTGACCTCACAAAGGCACTGTGATATCACAGCTTTACTGTGACATCACAGCTTCATGGTGACATCACAGCCAGACTGTGACATAATAGCATCACCACTGGTATCTTACCTAGCCTTGCCATGACACCACAGCCTCACCACAGCTAGCAGAAACTCACAGTGATGTGACGGCCTCAGCACTGACATCATAGCCTTTGACATCATAAACAGTTAACTATAACCTCACATGTCACATCACTGCCTCATTGTGATATCAATCTTCCCACAGATATCACAGCCTCACAGTGACCTCACAGCCTCACAGTGACCTCACAGCCTCACTGTGGCCTCACAATTTAACCTGTTACATCATAGACTCATCTGTTACATCATAGCCTCATGGTGAAATCAGCCTTGCCACTAGCATATATCTTCCACAGTGACCTCACAGCCTCACTGTGACATCACCACATCTCTGTGATGTTACAGCCTCATATGATATCACAGCTTCACAGTGATATCACAGCCTCACTGTGGCATTATTGCCTCATTTCTGACATCTCAGCCTCAATGCTGACATTACAGCCTCATTGTGACATAATAGGCTAACCTCTGCAATCATCATAGCATCAGTGACACCACGGACATCTTGCCTAACTTCGGTATGACACCATCATGGCCTCACCACTGACATCTCAGGTTCACAGTCACATGACAGCCTCAACAGTGCCAACAAAGCCTGTGGAATCTCAGCCTCACCAGTAATATCTGAGCCTCATTGTAACATTTCAGCCTCATCATTGACATGAACCTCACTTCTGACATCACAGCCTAACCACTGAAATCACAGCTGAACTCTGACATCATAGTCTATCACCACAGATATCTCAGCCTCACTGTAATATTACAAACTCACGGTAACATCAGTGCCTCACAGTGACATCACAGCCTTTCCTCTGACATCAAAGCCTCAGTGTGACTGCACAGCTTCACCACTCACGAAATTACTGTGAAATCAAAGTATCACCCCTGATGTCACAGCATCACTGGCATCTTGTGGAATCAGCCCTGACATCAGAGTATCGCTGCGACATCACAGTTTTACAGTGACCTCACAGCCTGCCCATTGACACCACAGGCTCACAGTTTACATCATAAATTCACTGCGACACCAGTTTTGCCACTGACATCATAGCCTCACTGTGACATCACAGTTTCGAGAGTGATATCACCTCACGGTGACATGAAAGCCCACAGTGACATCCATCCTTCACAGTCACACCATAGCCTCACAGTTACATCACAGCCTCACCAGTGACCGCACATCCTCACCTGTGACATCAGCGATGCCACAGATATTAGTCAGAACACTGACGTCACTGCCACACCATTAACAACACAGCCATTGCCATCACAGCCTCACCCCAGATACACCACAAGCTCATGGTGACAGCATAAACTCACTGTGGCATCAAAGCCTCACTGTGACATAACAAACTGACCACGGGCATCCTGCCTAGCCTAGCTATGCTATCACAGCCTCATTACTGGCATCTCAGGCTCATGGCCACATGACAGCCTAAACTGACCACGGGCATCCTGCCTAGCCTAGCTATGCTATCACAGCCTCATTACTGGCATCTCAGGCTCATGGCCACATGACAGCCTCACCAGTGACAATGCAGCCTTGCTCTGGCATCACAGCCTCACCAGTAACATTCCAGACTCACTGTGACATCTCAGCCTCATCACTAACATCAGCCTCTCTTCTGACATCACAGCCTAACCACTGACCTCACAGAGGCACTGTGATCACAGCCTCACTATGACATCACAGCCTAACCTGTTACATTACAACCTCACCACTTATATGAAATGGTCACAGGCTGTGATATCTGTGGGAAAATTGATGTCACAGCCAAACAACACAGCGAATGACTGTGTCACTGTAACAATAAGTTCACCACTGACATCATAACCTCACCAGTGACAACATAGACTCACTATGGCATCTTTCTCACCACATACATTCCAGCCTTATTGCAACATCACACCTTCACTAATGATATCACAGCCTCATTTTGACATCAGCCATATCCCTAACAGCACAGCCTCACTGTTCCATTGAAGCCTCTACAGTGACATCACATCACTGTGTTATCAGAGATTCAATATGGCATCATAGCCACACTGTCCACATGGCCTCACAACCTGACAATGACATCACAGCCTCACTGTGACATCACAGACTCACTGTGTGTGATAGTTAAGCCTAAGTGTGAACTTGACATGCCTAGTATTAACTAAGATGGGCTGAGACCACCCCTAGAAAGGATCAACTGAGACCACTTGAGAGGGATTGTACCTGCCCTAGATCCTATGAGGAACTCCAAAACTATCATAGGATCCTCACAGTGCTGCATCATATTAAAAGGACCCACCAAAGAGAACACATGCCTTATTGCAGCTGTGCTAGGAATCACTCTTCCTTCCAGCTGCCTGTTTCTTAGACCCTCTAACCTTCTAAACCACCAAGTCGTTGTTGGCTTAACTAAAGACTCTAGGAATTCTCCAGCCATCACCCACTTGATTAGCAAACTGAACACTACTGGCAGCCATTGTTGGACTACCTCGGCTACTGGCAGGCATTGTTGGACTACCATGGCCATACTAGAAGCCGACTCAATGTATTCCCTATATTATAGTCATTGTGTCTAGAGAACCTAACTAATACACTGTGACATTAGCCTTCCACTGACATAATAGACTCACTGTGACATCACAGCATCACCACTGATATCATAGCCTCACTGTGACATCAACCTGGCAACTGACATCAGTCTTTCTGTGACTACACAGCCTCCAACATGACATCACCAACTCCCTGTGATATCATGGGCTCATGATGACACCACAGCCAGACAGTTACATCAAAGCCTCACGGTGGCATCACAGCCTCACCAGTGACATGCCAGCCTCACTGTAACATCATAACCTCATCACTCAAATCAACCTCATTCTGATACTTCAGCCTAACCATGAAATCACATCCTCACTGTGACGTCATAGTTTTGTTCCACTGACATCACAGCCTCACTGTGATATCATGACATCACAGGTGACAACACTGCCTCTCTGTGACATCACAGAATAGTTTCTGAGGTTTTATCCTCACTGTGACATGACAGCTCCACTATGACATCACAGGCTCACCTCTGCAATTATCGCCAAACTGTGATATCACAACATCGACTCTCACATTATAGCCTCACTGTTTCATCACAGCCTAACGATGACATCATAGGCTCACCTCTGAAATCATAGCCTCAAAGCGATACCCTCATTACTGACATGCTACCTAGCCTCACTATGACACCACAATCTTACTACTATGACAGCCAACATGTGATACCACAGTCTCACATTGACATCATAACCTCATCGTTATATCACAATTTCCTCAACCTCACAGTGATATCACAGCCATACCGTGCCATCAAAGTATCACTGTCATGTAAACATTCACCTCTGACATCATAGCCGCACCATGACATCACTACCTCAGTTTAACATAATAAGCTCACTGTGACATTAAAGGATCAACAATGACATCACAGCCTCACCAGTGACATCATAGACTCACTATGACATCTTTCTCACCACTGACATTCCAGCGTCATTGTGACATCACACCTTCACTAGTGACATCACAACCTTGCAATGACAACAGCATCACCACCAACATCACAGCCTCACAGTGCAATCTAAACCTCTCCAGTAACATCACAACATCACTATGTCATCAGAGACTCACTGTGACAACATAGCCACACTGTGTTCTATGACAGTCACTGTGAAATCACAAACTCACTGTAACATCACAACTTCCCCAATGACACCACTATCTCAAAGTGACAATACAGCCATACCGAGCAAACATTCACCTCTGACATCATAGCCTCACTATGACATCATAACCTCATCAGTGATATGACAGGCTATTGTTATATCACAGCCTCATCAGTTATATTACAGCCTCACAGTGACCTCACAGCCTCAATGTGACATCGCAGTCTAACCTGTTACATCATAGACTCACCTCTTACCTCACAGCCTCATTGTGAAATCAGGCTTGCCACTGATATCACATCTTCCTCTGTGACCTCACCTCCTCACTGCGATATCACAACCTCTCTATGATGTCACAGCCTCATAATGATATCACAGCTTCACATTGATATTACAGGCTTAATGTGTTATTATTGCCTTATTTCTGACATCATAGACTCAATGTGATATCTCAGCTTCACTGTGATATAAGATGCTAACCTCTGAAATTGTAGCATCAGTGCCACCAAGGACATCCTGCCTTGCCTCCTATGACACCAATCTCATCACTCACATCTTAGGCTCATGATCAAATGACAGCTTCAACAGTGACATCACAACCTCACTGCGACATCACAACTTCCCCACTGACATCTTAAATTCACAGTGACATCACAGCCATACTGTATGTTCAAAGCATCAATGTTGAATAAATATTTACTTCTGATATTATATACTTACTGTGACTTCACTGCCTCAGTTTGACACAATAAACTTGTGGGAACCAGTTCCCACTCATGCACTCATTCACTCACTCAAACACACAGCTGCTGGCTGTGATGAAACCAGGTTCCAGCTGTCCCACCTCCGCCTTTACCTCCAGAGACTCACCACAAGACAGGGAGATTGTCAGAAGCAAATCTCTCTTTTTATTGGAGGGGAGAAAAGGAACTTTTATAGACAAAGGCTACCGAGGCACGAAACAGGCATCCAATTGTGTCACAAGGTCAACACATCCAACAGGTGCTAATGGTCAAGTTCAATGTCACTCAGCACAGGGGACAGGTAGATACCTGAAAGCCAATTAGGGCTGTCTGTGAAGTGATCAGGTTACGCCCAAGATCCTTGCCCTCAGTGCCATCTTTAGTCCCATGTGCTCGGCCTTGCTTGGAGCAAATCCTGGGCGGGCCCAACAAAACTCACTGTGATATTAGAGCCTCACTAGTGATATAGTCTCTCTGTGTGTGCACAGTCACTGGGGCATCATAACCTCACTGTGGCATCATAGCCTCACCAGTTATATCACATTATCAATATGACATCTCAGCCTCATCTCTCACATCAGTCTCACTTCTGTGATCACAGCATAACCACTGACCTAACAGATGCACTGTGACATCACAGGATCTCTATGATATCACAGCCTCACTGTAACATCACAGCCTCATGGTGACATCACAGCCACAATGTGATATCACAGCTTCATCACTGGTTTTCTAACTAGAAAATTACTAGGACACCACAGCCTCACCACAGTTAGCCTTTGACATCAAAAATAGTAACACCACAGCCTCATATGTTAACATCACTGCCTCATTGTGAAACCAAACATCCCACAGATATCACAGCTTCACTGTAACCTCAGTCTTACATGTTACATCTTAGCCACATGGTGAAATCAACCTAGCTACTGATACCACATCTTCCAGAGTGACTCACAGCCTCACTGAGACATCACAGCCTCACAGGTGCACACAGACACCATAGGCTCACCTGTTATATCATAGCCTCATTGTGAAATCAGTCTTGCCACTGACATCACAGTCTCACTGTCACATCACAGATTCCAGAGTGATATCACCTCAAGGCGACATGAAAGCCCATGGTAATATACAACCTTCACAGTGGCATCACAGCCTCAGTGTGATACCACAGCCTCACCAGTGAAAACCCAGCCTCACCTGTGACATCAGCATTGCCACTGACATTAGTCAGAATACTGACATCACTACCACACCATTGCCAACACACCCTTGACATCACTGCCTCACCAGTGTCACTGTCAAGTAATAGGTTCACCACTGACATCATAGCCTCACTAGTGACATCATAGATTCACTATGATGTCTTTCTCACCATTGATATTCCAGCCTTATTCTGACATCACACCTTCAAAAGTGACATCACAACCTCATTGTAACATCAGCCTCACCACTAATAATCACAGCCTCACTGTGCCATCAAAACGTTTCCAGTGACATCACAACAACATTGTGTCAGAGCCTCTCTGTGACTTAGCCACACGGTGTCCTCACAGCCTCACTGGGACATTACAACCTGACAGTGACTTCACTGTATCATCACAAACTCACTGAAATCAGCCTTGCCACTGATATAATAGCCTCATGGTGACATCACATGCATACCTCTGAGATAGCCTCACTGTGACATCACAGACTCAATGTGACATCACAGCATCATCATTGACAGCCTCACTGTGACATCATGGCCTTACTTTGACATCACAGGCTCACTGTAACATAACAGGCTAACTTCAGAAATCATAGCATCAGTGACAACACCGACATTTTGCCTAACCTCATTATTATACCACAGCCTATTTCCTGACATCTCAGGCTCTCAGTCACATGACAACCTTTAATAGTGACACCACAGCCATGGTGTAGCATCACAACCTCAACAGTAATATCCCACCGTCACAGCCTCAATATGATATCACTCCAACACCACTGATACCATAGCCTCACAGTGCCATCACAAACTTACTGTAACATCAGCATTACAACTGACATAATAGCCTCATGGTGACATCACAAAAAAGTTCTTCCATAACCTCACTGTTATATCAAAGCCTCAATGTGACTTCACACCATCATTACTGACATAGTATCACTGTGATATCAGTCTTGCCACTGACATCACAGTCGCACTGTGACATCACAGCCACCACTGTGACATCACCAACTCCCTGTAACATCATGGGCTCATCATATCAGCCACAAGGTGACATCAAAGCCTCACGGAGGTATGCCAGCCTCACCAGTGACATGCCAGCCTCACTGTGACATCACACCCTCATCACTCACACCAGAATCATACTTATACACAGCCTAACTCCTGAAATCATATCATCACTCTGATGTCATAGCCTTGCTCTACTGACATCACACTCTCACTGTGATATCATGGCATCACTGGTGAAAATACAGTCTCACTATGACATCACAGCCTCAACTCTAAAGTTACAGGCTCACTGTGATATGGCAGCCTCACCATGAAATCATAGGCTTACCTCTAAAATTATTGAAAAACTGTGACATCACAGCATCAGCTCTGATATTATAGCCTTACTGTTTCTTCACAGTCTCTCTATGACATCCCAGGCTCACCTCTGAAATCATAGCTTCAATGTGACATCACATCTTTATCACTGACATCCTTCCTAGTGTCACTATGGCACCACAGGCTCACAACTGACCTCACAGACTCCCTGAAACAAGACAGACTCCCTATGACACCACAGTGTCGCTACTGACATCACGACCTCACTGTGACATCACAACTTTCCTGACCTCATTGTGACATCACAGCCATACCATGCCATCAAAATATCTCTGTGACATAAAGCTTCACCTTGGATATCATAGCCTCACTGTGACATTATAGCCTCAGTTTGGCACAATAAATTAAATGTGACATCAACGCCACACTGTGCCAGCACAGCCTCACTGTGACATCACAGCCTCACCACTGATATGACAAGTTCACCGTAATATGACAGGCTAACTGTGTTATTACAGCCTTACCAGTGTCACCATAGCCTCATGTTGACATCAGACCCTCACTGTGGCATCTCAGCCTCACTGTAACATTTTAGCCACACTGTGTCCTCATAGTGAAGCTATGAATTCTTATGTCACAGATCCTATGGTTTCACAGTATGGCTGTGATATGCAGTGAGGCTGTGGCGTCACTGTGAGGTTATAATGTCACTGAGGAAGTTCTGATGTCACAGAGAGGTTATGATGTCAATAGTGACACTGTGCTGTCAAAGTGAGACAACGAGGTAAGTAGTGAGTCTGTGGTGCCATAGTGAGGCTAGGAAGGATGTTAATGATGAGAGTGTGATGTCACACTTAGGCTAAGATTTCAGAGGTGAGCCTGTGATGTCATAATGAGGCTGCGATGAAACAGTGGGGCTATAACGTCATAGTCAATGCTGTGATGTCACAGTTGGGCAGTGATTTCAGAGGTGAGCCTGTGATGTCGTAGTGTAGCTATCATGTTACAGTGAGGCCATTACCTCAGAAGTGAGGCTGTGATATCAGAATGAGGGTGATGAGTGATGTGAGTGATGAGAATATGATGTTACAGTGAGGCTGGCATGTCACTGGTGAAGCTGTGATGCCACTGTGAGGCTTTGATGTCACTATGCTTGTGGTGACACTATGTGACCGTGATGTCACAGGGAATTGGTGATATCATGGTGGAGGCTGTGATGTCACAGTAGGACAAATATCAGTAGCAAGGCTGATGTCACAGTGAGGATATGATGACAGGGATGATGCTAGGATGTCACAGTGAGGCTGTAATGTCACTGTGAGAATTTTATGTTACTGTGGGCTGTCATGTCACCGTGAGGTGATATCACTCTGGAAGATGTGATGTCACCTTCAGGCTGTGATGTCAGTGGTAAGGCTGATGTCACAATGAGGCTGTCATAAGTGTCAGAGGGAGTTGATAACATCAAAGGGGAGGCTGAAAGGTCACAGACTGTGGTGTTGTTGGCAAGGCTGATGTCACAATGAGGCTATGATGTCAGTGTTGATGCTGTGATGTCACACTGAGGCTGTGATGTCACATTGAGGCTATGTCAGTGATGTGAATATGATGTCACCATAAGGCTATTATGTCAGCAGCAAGGCATTTATCACAGTGAGCTTGTGGTGCCACTGTCAGGTTGAAATCTCATAGTGATTCTGTGAGATCGGGGCAAGACTGATGTCACAATTAGGCTATGATAAAACAGGTGAACCTGGGGCTGGAGAGGTGGCTCAGGGGTTAAGCCTTTGCCTTGCAGGCAGAAGGTCCTGAGTTTGGATCCTAGATCCCATGTATAGACGCCGGGCAGAAGCAGAGGTGGCCTGAGTTTCAGGTCCTGGTAGGGTGGAGCCTGTAAATCCTGGGGCAAAGTAAACAAGAAGTTGGAGGCATCCATGGTGGTTCCCAAATTTGTCCGTGGTTCTACAGGCACATACATACATACATACATACATACATACATACATACATACACATACATACACACACTCACGCACACATGCATACACACACAATTGAATAAATAATAATAAAAAAACCAGGCGAACCTGTGATGTCAATGGGCAGGTTATGAGGTTACTGTGAGGCTGTGATGTTGCACTGAGGCTCTGATGTCAGGGCTGATTCTATGAGATATCAATGAGGTTATGACATCAGGTGTATTGTTTGGATTTCACAGTGAGGTTAGGACCTGAGTGGTGAGGTTGTGCAGACACACTGAGGCTGTATGTCAGAGAAGAGGCTGTGAGGTCTCTGTGAGGCTGAGATGTCACCATGAGGCTGTGATGTTACCATGAGGCTATGATGTCACAGTGAGGCTGTGATGTCACAGTGAGGCTGTGATGTCATGGTGAGGCTGTGATGTTACAGTATGGCTGTGATGTCAATGCGACTGTCAGACTAGTGGTTAGGCTGTAATTTCAGAACAAGAAAAGAGACGAAGCTGAGATGTTGCATTGATGATGTGATATAACTGGTGAGGCTGTGATGCCACAGTGAGGTTATGGACATCACAGCCTCATTGTGTCATCACAGCCATATCATGCCATCAAAGCATCACTGTGACATAAAGCTTCACCTCTAATATCATAGCTTCACTGTGACATTGCAGCCTCAGTTTGACACAACAAACTCTTGGTGATACTGGAGCTTCACCAGGGACAATACAGTCTCACCAATGACATAGTCTGCCTGTGAAAGCACAGTCACTACTGCCATCACTGTGACATCACAACCTCACTGTGACATCACTGCCTCAATGTGCCATCACAGCCTCATTGTAGCATCACAGCATCACCATTGATATGATGGGCTCACATTGACATCACAGATGCTCCTCTAACACAGCCTCAGTGTGACTCCACAGTTGACATTGTAAACTCACTGGGAAATCCAAGCATTACCCCTGACATCACAGTCTCAATGTGACATCATAGCCTCACCACTGATATGACAGGTTCACCGTGATATTACAGACTAACCAGTAACACCACAGCCTCATGGTAACATCATAACATCACTCTTGTATCACAGGCTTACCAGTTATATCACATCAGTCTCACTTCTAAAATCCCAGCCTAACCTCTGGCTCAACAGCTTCACTGTGTCATAACAGGCTACCTGTGACATAACAGGTCAACCTCTGAAATCATAGCATCAGTGACACCACGAAAATCCTGCCAAGGCTCTTTATGACATCACAGCCTCATCACTGACATCTCAGGCTCACGGTCTCATGACAGCCTTAAGAGTGACAACACAGCCTTGGTGTGACATCACAGTCACCCCAGTAACATCCCAGCCTCACTGTGACATCTCAGGGTTATCACTGACATCAGCCTCAATCCTGACATCACATCATAACCACTGAAACCTTAGCTGAATTGTGATGTCATAGTGTACCACCACTGATATCACAGCCTCACTGTGATATCACAACCCGACATTAACATTACAGCCTCACAGTGATATCGCAGCCTCCCCTCTGACATCACAGCCTCAGTCAGTGTGACTGCACAGCCTCACCACTGATGTACGAAACTCACTGTGAAATCCAAGTATCACCCGTGACATCACATTCTCACTGACATCTCATATAATCAGCCTGACATCACATACATACTGTGCCATCAAAGCATCACTGTGACATAAAGCTTCAGCTCTAATGTCATAGCCTCACTGTGACATCATAGCCTCAGTTTGAGACAATAAATTCACTGTGACAATAGAGACTCACCAATGAATTTGTGATGTCATGGAGGAGGCCGTGAAGTCACAGTGGGACTGTGATGGCAGTCACAAGGCTGATGTCATATTGAGGCTATGATGTCAGTGGGGATGCTGTGATATCACATTGAGTCTGTGATGTCACAGTGAGGCTATGTCACAAGTGTGTATGTGATGTCACCATGATGCTCTTATGTCAGTGGCATGGCTGATTTCACAGTGAGTTCATATCAGTGGTGAGGCTGTAATGTTACAGTGAGGCTGTGCTGGGACAGTGTGACTGTGATGTCACAGTAAAATTGTGATATCACAGTGAGGTTGTGATATCAGTAGTGAATGTGCCTTCACAAGGGGATGATGTCATTGGTGAGGCTATATGTGACTGGCGAGGCTCTAATGTCACAATGAGTTTATTGTGTCAAACTGAAGCTGCCATATCACCGGGAGGCTATGATGTCAAAGGTGAAGTTTTATGTCATTATTATAGTTTGATGGCACAGAATGGCTGTGATGTCACAATGAGGCTGTGATGTCACTGTGAGTTTGCTTGTCACTGAGGGCTGTCATGTCACCATGAGATGATATTACTCTAGAAGCTGTGATGTCACAGTGAGGCTGTGTTATCAGTAGTAAGACTGATGTCACAATGAAGCTATGATGTATCAGGTGAGCCTGTGGTGTCAGTGGGCAGGCTATGAGGTCACTATGAGGCTGAGATGTCGCAGTGATGCTCTGATCTCAGGGCTGATTCTACTAGATATCAGTGAGGCTGTGATCTCAGGGGTGATACTTGGATTTCACAGTGAGGTTAGGACGTCAGTGGTGAGGCTGTGGAGTCACTCAGAGGCCATGAGGTCAGAGGAGAGGCTGTGATGTCACTGTGTGCTTGTCATATCAGTGCTAAGGCTGTAATATTACAGTGAGACTGAGCTAGCACAGTGTGCCTGTGATGTCATAGTGAGGTTATGATACCAAAGTGAGGTTTTGAGGTTAGTAGTGACTGTGATTTCACAGGGAGACTGTCATTTGTGAGGCTGTATTGTCACTGGTGAGACTCTAATGTCACAATGAGTTTGTAGAGTCACACTGAGGTTGTGATGTCATTGTGCCACTATGATGTGAGAAGTGAAGTTTTATGTCAGAGTGATGCTTTGATGGCAAGGTATGACTGTTATGTCACAATGGGGCTGTGATGTCACTGTGAGGTTTTTTATGTCATTGGGGAAGTTGTGATGTTACAGTGAGGTTGCCATATCAATGGCGATACTTAGTGTCCCAGGGAGGCTGCCATGTTTCAGTGAGTCTGTATGGTTAGTGGTGAGGCTGTGGTGTAATAGCGAGGCTAGGTAGGATGTCAGTTATGAGGGTGTTATGTCATATTGAGGCTATAAATTCAAATGAGGCTGTGATGTCATAGTGAGACTGTGATGAAACAGTGATGCTATAATGTCAGAGTCGATGCTGTCCTGTCACAGTTGGCCAACAATTTCAGAGGTGAGCCTTGATGGCATTCTGAGGCTGTGATGAAACAGTAAGGCTATAACCTAAGAGATGATTATGTGATATAACAGTGACGCTATGTTGTCACCAGTTTTGTAGTGATATCTCAGTGAGACTGTGATGTCAGTGGAGTGATGTGATTTCAGTGGTTTGGCTGTGCTATCAGAATGATGGTGATGTGAGTGATGAGAGTATATGTCACAGTGAGGCTGGCATGTCACTGCTGAGGCTGTCATGCTACTGTGAGGCTTTAATATCACTATTTGCCTCTAGTATCACCAGGAGTCCATGATATCACAGGGAGTTGGTGATGTAATAGTAAAGGATGTGAGGTCATAGTGAGACTGTGATATCAGTGACAAGGGGGATGTCACAGTGAGGCTATGATGTCAGAGTTGAACCTGTGATGTCACATTAAAGTTGGGAGGTCATTGTGAGGATGTGATGTCACTGAGGGAGTTATGATGTCACATGGAGATTGTGATGTCAATAGCAACACTGTGGTGTCATAGGGAGCATGCCATGTTTCAGTGAGACTTTGAGGTCATTTGTAAGGGTGTGGTGGCATTGTGATCCTAGGTAGGATGTCAGTGATGAGGGAGTGATGTCGCATTAAGGCTATGATTTCAAGGTGAGACTGTGATGTCATAGTGAGGCTGTGATGAAATAGTGAGGCTATAACATCAAAGTCGATGCTGTAATATCACAGATGGTAAATGATGGCAGAGATGAGCCTGTGATATCATAGTGAGGCTGTGATGAAACAGTGATACTATAACATCAGAGTCGAGGCTGTAATGTCACAAATGGGCAATGATGTTAGAGTTGACCCTGTGATGTCATACCAAGGCCATAATGTCAAAGTGAGGCTATAACCTCAGAGGTGAGGCTGTGATGTCTGTTAGGCTGTGTTGTCACCAGAGATGTCATGATATCACAAAGAGTCTAAGATATCAGTGGAGTTCACTGTGACATCACAGTGAGGGTGTTATTTCAGTGGTTGGGCTGTGATATCAGAATGAGGCTGGTGTGAGTGATGAGTGTATGATATTACAGTGAGGTTAGCATGTCACTGGTGAGGTGGTTATGTTACCGTGAGGTTGTGACATTTTCTGGGTACCCAAGGAGCTAAGTTTAAAGCTTCCTCCCAAAAATCTTCTAAGTCCTTTGGTTTCAGTTTGATCCTACTAAGGTTTGGCTTAGATTTCAGTGGTTAGGATATTTTGTCAGAATTGACGCTGATATCAGTGATGAGGCTGAGCTGCCACAGCGAGGCTGTGGTGTAACTGTTGAGGCTGTCATGTGACTGCAAGCCTGAGATGAGGCTGTGATGTCATAGCGAGGCTAGCAGTATGTCCATGGTGTCACTGATGCTATGATTTCAGAGGTTAGCCTGTTGTGTCACAGTGAGGCTATGATATCAGACGTGAGGTTATAATGCCACAGTGAGGCTGTGATATCACTGTGAAGCTGTGATGTCACTTTGAGGCTGTGGCATCACAGAGAGATTGTGATAGCGAGGATGTAAGGTCACTTTGGAAGATGTGATATTAATGGCAAAGCTTTTTCACCATGAGGCTATGATGTAACAAATGAGTTTATGATGTCAACATTTAGACTGTGAGGTCACAGTGAGGCTGTGAGGTCACTGTGAGGCTGTGATATTGGTGGAAAAATTGATGTCATAGTGAGGTAGTGATGTAATATGTGAACTGTGGTGTCACCGTTTATGATGTCAAAGGCTATGATGTCACTGCTGAGGCTGTCACATCATTGTAAGCCTGGGCTTTCTGTGATGAGGCTGTGGTATCATAATATGGCTAGCTGGGATCCCAGTGGTGATTCTGTGACATTTCACTGTGGCTCTAATGTCACCATGATACTGTGATGTCACAGTGAGGCTGGGATGTTACTGCTAGGGCTGTAATGCCACAGTGTTGCTGTGGTGTCACTGTTGGGGCTGTCACGTGACCATAAGCCTAAGATATCAGTGATGTCAGAAGTTAACTTGTTATATCACAGTGTGCCAGTAATGTCAAAGATGAGGCTATGATGTCATAGTAAGGCTGTGATGTCCCAGTGAGGCTATGATGTCAGAAATGAGGCTATGATGCTACAGTGAGGCTGTGATATTACTGTGAAGCTGTGATGTCAATATGAGACTGTGACATCAGAGAGAGGTTGGACTATATGGTCACTGTAAAAGATATGATGTCAGTGGCAAAGCTGATTTCACCAAGAGGCTATGATATAATAGGTGAGTCTACGATGTAACAGGTTAGACTATGAGCTCACACCAAGGCTGTGATATATGTGGGAAAATTGATGTCACAGTAAGGCAATGATATTTCATGTGATGATGTGGTGTTACTGTTTATAATGTCAAACACTGTGATGTTACTGCTGAGGGCTGTCATGTCACTGTCAGCCTGTGCTAATTGTGGTGAGGTTGTGGTTTCCTAGTTCAGCAAGGTAGGATACCAGTACTGAGGCTATGATGTCACCATGAGGCTGTGGTTTCACTGGTGAGGCTGTGATATCATGGTGAGCCTGTCCTATTAGTGGTGAAACTGTGATATCACAGTGAGGCTATGCTGGCACAGAGTGGCTGTGATGTCACAGTGAGGTTGTGATGTCACAGTGAGGTTGTGATGTCACAGTGAGGTTGTGATATAAGTAGTGACTGCTTTCACATGAAGACTATGTCATTGGTGAGGCCGTATTGTTACTGGTGAGGCTTTTATGTCACATGAGTTTATTGTGTCAAACTTAGGTTGTAATGTCACAATGAGGCTATGATGGCAGAGATGAAGCTTTATGTCACAGTGATACTTTGATGGCATGGTATAGCTGTGATATCACAATAAAACTGTGATGTCACAGTGAGGCTGTCATGTCAGAATTGGGCAATGATTTCACAGGTTAACCTGTGATGTCACTGCTGAGGCTGTCATGTCACTGTGAACCTGATATATCTCTGGTGAAGCTCTGGTGTCCCAGTAAGGCTAGGTAGGATACCAGTGGTGAAACTGGGATGCCACCATAAGGCTTTGATGTCACCATGTGTCTGTGATGTCACTGAGGGATGGTGATGTCACAAGGATTTGGTGATGTCAGGGCAGAGGTTGTGAGGTCACAGTGAGACTGTGATGTCAATGGCAAGGCTGATCTCACAGAGAGACTATGATGTAACAGTTGAACCTGTGGTGTCAGTGGGCAGGGCGTAAGGTCACTATGATCCTGTGATGTCACATTGAGGCTCTGATGTCAGGCTGATTCTTTGAGATGTCAGTGAGGCTGTGACATCAGGGGTTATGCTTGTATTTCACAGAGATTTGAGGACATCAGTGGCTGTGCAGTCACACTGATGCTGTGATTTCAGAGGAGAGTCTCTGTTTTGTCATTGTGAGGTAGTTTTGTTACTGTGTGGTTGTGACATTTTATGGGGAAATCCAAGGAGCTAAGATTAGAGCTTCCTCCCAAAAATCTTCTAAGTTCTTTGGTTTCACTATGATCCTACTTAAGTTTGGCTTAGATTTCAGAGGTTAGCCTGTTATGTCACAGTGAGGCTGTCATGTCAGATTCGGGGCTGTGATATCACAGTGAGGCTGTGACATCACAGAGAGGTTGTGATGTCATGTGAGGCTGTGAGGTCACTGTTGGAAGATGTGATATCAGTTGCAAGGCTGATATCACCATGAGGCTATGATGTAACAAATGAGTCTATGATGTAAATGTTTAGACTGTGAGGTCACAATGAGGTTGTAAAGTCATTGTGAGGCTGTGATGTAACATGTGAAACTGTAGTGTCAGTGTTTATGATGTCAAAGGCTATGATGTCACTGTTGAGGCTGTCACATCACTGTGTGCCTGTGCTTTCTGTGTTGAGTCTGTGGTGTCATAGTATGGCTAATTGGGATACCAGTGGTGATTCTGTGATGTCTCACTGTGGCTGTGATGTTCCTATGAAGCTGTAATGTCACAGTGAGTTTGTATTTCACAGTGAGGCTGTAATGTTATTGGTGAGGCTGAAATACCACAGCATTGCTGTGATGTCACTATTGGGGCTTGTCACATGACCATGAGCCTAAGATGTCAGTGAAGAGGCTGTGGTGTCATAGTGAGGCTAGGCGCGATGTCTGTGGTGTCACTGATGCTATGATTTCAGAGGTTTCTTGTTATGTTACAGTGAGTCAGTAATGTCAGAGATAAGGCTGTGATGTTAGAAATGAGGCTATAATTCTACAGTGATGATGAAATATCACTGTGAAGCTGTGATGTCAATATGAGTCTGTGACATCACAGAGAGATTGTGATATCACAATGAAGCAATGAGGTCACTGTAATAGATGTGATGTCAGACTGCGCTCCCAGTCCTCTACCCCAGGTAAGTTTGCACAGCCCCCCAGGTGGCCACGTGTCCCTGCACTTCCCACCAGCCAGCCTGAGCGATACCCAGGCTTCCTTCAGTTTTGCCTGGGCCACGCCTGGGCCCTAGCCCCTTTCTTCCTCCTGCCCGCCTGTCTGCCTGACTGGACAGGACTTGCTCACATTCCTCCACCTCTGGATCTTGGGTAGGCCATTAAGCCAAGTCCCAGGTCCCAGGTGAAGAATTCTGCCACCAACATCAGCCCCTCTGCCTCTCCAGCCCACCAGAGACCCACGCACGTGGTCCACAGAAGACACACTGCTACACAGAATTCAAAAGAGTCCAAAGGAAACTCAAGCAAAGTTCTAAGGGTCAAAAAGATACATTTGAATACCTTTCAATCATCCTATCACAGGGGAGAGATTCTCACACACCGTAAAGAAAAAAACCCTTTTTTCACCTTACTGTTCCTTCTAGTATTAATCACTGTAGATTAACTTCAACAGCCACCCCCAAAAACATATACAACTCCAGGGAGTACATCATTCACTCATCACATACACACCAAGATACAACAAAAAGTACACTACCATACAATATGACCCCCTCCACTTAACCGACGTAACTAATGTACTAAGGGCCTAATACCCTCATCTAGGAAATACAGTACAAAAGGCAAACGACCCACTCCAAGGCAGCAAGCAAAAACGAACCAGTGTAGTAATACAAACTAAATCAGTTCAGTCAAAAATACACAGAAACTGAAAGGTCCTAAAAGACAAAACAACAAGGCCCAGTAAAATGCAGATCCATGAGAACAAGTAACTGAAAGAATAACCCCATAAGGAGGATCCAACCAGAACAAATCCACAAAATAGCCAAGAAAGCCAGACCCAAGATAATGAGTTTCAAAGTATAATCATTACGATGATTGTAGGAAAGAGGAAATCCAGGAGGAAACACGGCAACCACTGAACAGGAACACAACAGGCACTTGGAGGAGTGAGAAAAACAGTTCAGAAACAAAAACAGGTAATGTGACACCTGGTTTAAGTTCACAGATTCCTGTTCCTTCCTGATCAATTACAACGGAGGGGATATGATCCACTAGAAGGGAGGGCAATAGTGTGGCGGATAAAAGTAACAATTGTGTGCAAATGGGTGATTGACCCCTCCCCCTGAGGTTTCACTATTTATGAATCTACCCTGAATTGCTCTTATAACAAACTCCAGATTAACAGCTTATTGTCTCTGGCCAGGGGGTGAACATCGTGCCCATCAGGATGGAGTGAAGGGGCATTGCAGGAGCAATAAAACTACAAAGAAAATCAACAAAACCACAATCCAGAACTTCAGAGACTCTAATCAACTACCTAGAAGTAGGCCAGCCTAATCTCTCCTCATCTCGCAAGCCTGAAAGCTTCAGGGAATTTGCAGAAGAGAGGCGGAAAGATTAAGAGCAAGGAGAGAGAGCAATGATTTGCAAGATACTCCACACAAGTTAGCCCGAAGCAATCATAATTGGACTTTGTATGCCTTGTGCAATGTCAACACACTATTGACCTCAACAAGTCTAGGATCTGCTAACAACAATCCTAGGAGGCAAGGGATTGACAGCCACAGTAGGGTTCCTATGCTTAAGGAACATGGAAAGGTTTCAGGAAATGCCACTGGGTCCTTGTACACATCGGAGAGGAGAGGTCCAGAGGAGAGTCAGGCATGCACAAAAAGGACTCTCTGGGAATTGGGAAGGGGGTACTGGGGACAGGAGCGAGGGTGAGGGGGGAAGCAGGGTTTGGGGGGAGGAGGAGGGAGGGATGTAACTTTGTGTGTACCTATTAAGTTTGTATGAGCGGAAATCATAATAAAAAATGTATTTAAAAAAAGAACAAAATAGACATAGAGCAGTTAAAACAGTCTCAGGCAGAGTTTAAAATTGAAGTAAAGACATGTTTCTTCAACCCAAAATCAACAGAGAGTCTTATCAGCAGAGCTAACAAAGCAGAAAACAGAATTTCAGATCTTGAAGACGCAGTCAGAGAATTAACCAGCTCAATGGAAGAAGTTGTTAAAGCCAAAAATATACTTGAAAGGAATATTCAATAACATGCGCATTCATAGCATACCAGAGCAAGAATCAAAAAACACCACATCTGAGGAAAATTTTCAAATTATCATAAATGAAAACTTTCCTCAACTAAAGAATGAGAAGTCCATCCAAATGGGCATTCTGCAACCCCAAACAGATATGACCAAAATATAAAATCGCCACGGCAAATAATAGTCAAAATGCTCCATATTCAAGACAAAGAAAAGATGCTGAGAGCTTCAAGAGAAAAAAAGCAAGTCACTTTTAAAGGTAAACTTATTAAAATAGCTTATTAAAATAATGGAAACAGTAAAAGCAAGAAGAGCTTGGAGAGACATTCTTCAAGTACTAAATGAGCAAAAATGCCAACCCAGATTGATATACCTGGCAAAACAACTTCATGATTAAGGGAGAAAGAAAAGTTTTCCAGCACAAAACACTTTAAGGGATACGTGTCACCAAACTCGGCCTTCAAAAAATGCTAGAAATGAGATCTCAACTTGATGAAAAAAACAAGCATATCCAGGAGGACAGAAGGGAATATAATACCACCAAAACATAAATGTCAAACAATATGCTTACAAAATCCACTAAACTAAAAAGTCCAGAAATTAATAAATAATTTCTCCATTAAATGTCAATGGTATTAATTCACTGATCAAGAGACACAGATTACAAACTTGGATTAAAAATGACAATCCAACAATCTGCTGCTCTTCAGGAAACTCATCTCACACAAAGATAGGCACATCCTAAAAAAAAGGCTGGTCCAAAAATTCTGCAAGCTATTGAACCAGGACAGGCAGGGGTAGCATTATGCTGTTGGACAAAGTGGACTCAAACCAAAAAAAATCATAAAACACAAAGGATACTATATTTTAGTCACAGGTACAATCACCAGGAAGACTTCACAATACTGAACATATATGCACCTAATACAGGCCCCCTCACATTCATTAAGAAAACCCTACAGCGTCTAAACACAAAAATCAACCCCCAAACAATAACTCTGGGGATTTCAACACCACTTTAACATGGGATAGATCAACAGTCAAAGGCTTAACAGAGACACTTGGGAACTTAACAATCCTGAAAGAAATGATCTAACAGATCTCTATGAACTTTCATCATGCATCTATGTGATGGATTTCGTTTCTCTCAGCAGCACATGGAACTTTCTCCAAAATAGATCACATACTGGGCCACAAACGAATCTACACAAACAAAGGGAAATCTAACCTGGTGCCCTGAAGACCACCAGGGCCTAAAGCTAGACATCCACAACACAACAAACTAGAGAAAATACACTAACTCCTGGAAAACTTAACATATGGCTGAATGAGACTGGATTCAGGAGAAATTAAAAAGGAAATCAAGATTCCTGAAAGGAATGATAATGAAAATACAACTTACCAAAATCTCTGGGACACAATGAAAACTGTCCTAAGAGGTAAGTTCAGAGCTTTTAATGCCTACATCAAAAACATGGAAATATCAGAAATAAATAACTTAACAATGCAGCTTAAAGCTTTAGAGAAACTAGAGCAATCCAATCCCAAAAGTAGTAGAAAAGAAGAGATTAGCAAAAAAAGGGGAGAAATATCTGAAATCGAGATTAGGAAAATTATACAGGAAATCACCAATCACAAAGCTGGTTTTTTGAAAAATCAATAAGATTGACACACCCCCAGCTAAACTGACCAAAAGCAAAAGAGAGAAAGCCCAAATTAACAAAATTAGAAATGAAAATATAATTATCACTACTGACACCTAAGAAATCCAGAGAATTATAACATCATATTTCAAAAACTTATACTCTGTGAATTTTGACAACACAAAAAGTGGTAATTCCTAGTAAACACAAATTATCTTAATTAAATCAGGAAGTTGTGAATTATTTAAGTGTCCTTAAAATGTGAGGAAATGGGGAATAATCTCGAATCTCCCACCAAAAAATGTCCTGGACCAGTTGGATTCATCACAAGTTCTACCAACATTTAAGGAGTAATACACCAATACTCCTTAACTGTTCCATCAAATAGCAAAGGAAGCAACACTACCAAATTCCTCATGAAGCTAATATCGTTTTAATCCAAAAACCTAATAAAGATTCACTTAAAAAAGAAAACTGTAGTCCGGTCTCACTGATGAACACAGACGTAAAGATTCTCAACAAAGTCTTAGCAAATCAGATTCAAAAACATATCAAAAAGATCATTCATGGGGAGCAAGTAGGCAAGCCTACAGCAAGGATTATACTCAATGGGGAAAAACTTGAAGCATTCCCGCTTTGATCAGGAACTAGACAAGGCTGTGTCCACTCTCACCACTTCTATTCAATATTGTACTTGAAGTCTAGCCAAGCCATAAGACAAGAAAGGGACATAAAAGTAATTCAAATCGGCAAGGAAGAAGTCAAGCTATCCCTATTTGCAGATGGCATATCTTATACCTGTGTGATCCCAAAAACTCCACCAGGAAGCACCTTTAGGCCACGTGGTGGTCTGATAGGGCACAGGCTAGAATTTCAACTTTCCTGTATATGTGGAGATTCATTTTGTGGCCCAATATGTGATATATTTTGGAGAAAGCTCCATGTGCTGCTGAGAAAAATGTGATTCTTTGGTGCACAGAAGTTCAGCAGGGTAGCAGAATACAAAATAAATGTACAAAAATCAGTGGTCTTCCAATATGCCCAGAATGAAAGAAGTGAAAAAGCCCTGAGAGAAACAATCCCATTTATTATAGCCCCCCAAAAAATGAAATACTTTGGTATAAACCTAACCAAGGAACTAAGAGACCTTTATAATGAAAACTTTAAAACCCTAAAGAAAGAAATTGCAGACGACACCAGAAGATGGAAAGACCTCCCATGTTCCTGGATTGGCAGACTCAACATTGTAAAAATGACCATCCTCCCAAAGGCAATATACAGATTAAATGCTATACCAATTAAAATCCAAAAGTAATTCTTTAAAGAGGTTGAACAAACAATCTCAAAATTCATATGGAGGCACAAAAGACCCAGTAGAGCAAAGAGAGGGGACCGTGTTACAGCAGAGAAAATAGGCCATCATCAAGGACTGCAAGTAAGTAATGAGACATCTGATTAAGTTCACACACTTTCCTACCTGATTACTTGCAACTGATGGGGTATGTTCTTACCAGAAGGGGAGGGCATATAGTCTGGCAGATAAAAAGTAACCATTTTGCAAATGGGTGATTGACCCCTCCCTCAACGCGGTTTCCTACTTTTATTACATCTATCTTTGAATATACTCTTATAACAAGACTATTGTTTAATAGGTTTTTATCTCTGGCTAGGGGATGACATCCAATACCCATCAGAATGGAGTGAAAGGCATTGCAGGAGCAATAAAACTGAAAAAAAATCAACAAACCATAATCCAGAACATCAGAGACTCTACATTAACCACCTGGAACTAGGCCAGCCTAATCTTTCCCCATCATGAGCTCAGGGAAATTTGCAGAAGAGGGGTTGGTAAGATTGTAAGAGCACAGGATGGGAGGAGTAATGATATGCAAGATACTCCACACAAGTTAGAGCCAAAGCAATCATAATTTGACTTTGCATGCCCTGCACAATGTCCAACACACTATTGACCCCTAAAAGTCTAGCATTTGCTAAAGGCACTAGGATCCTTGGAGGCAAAGGATTGACAGCCACAGTAATGTTCCTATGCTTAAGGGGAACACAGGAAAGGGTTCTGGGAAATGCCACTGGGTCCTTGCACCTCATCAGAGAGTTGGACCCAGAGGTGAGTTTGGCTTGCACATTAAATGATTCTCCAGGGATGGGAGGAGGAGGCACCAGGGGATGGGGAAGGGGGCATAACGGGGTTGGGGTGTGGAGGGAGGGAGACCGGTGTACCTGTTAAGTTTATATGAGTGGAAATAAAAAAAAGTGATGTCACTGGCAAAGGGATTTCACTGTGAAACTATGATGTTACAGGTGAGTCTATGATGTAACAGGTTAGACTCTTAAATCACAGCGATGATGTGAGGTCACTCTGAGCATGTGATATCTGTGGGAAAATTGATGTCACAGTGAGGCAACAATATTTCATGTGATGCTGTGGAATCACTGTTTAGGAAGTCAAAGACTGTGATATCACTGTAGAGGCTGTCATGTCACTGTGAACCTGTGCTAACTGTGGAGAGGTTGTTCTAGTAAGGCAAGGTAGGATACCAGTACTGAGGCAGTGATGTCACTATAAGGCTATGATGCCACAATGAGATCATGTTGTCATCATTAGGCTGTGGTTTCACTGGTGAGGCTGTGATATCACGGTGAGCCTGTCCTATCAGTGGTGAAACTGTGAAATCACAGTGAGGCTGTGCTGGCGCAGTGTGTCTGTGATGTCACAGTGAGGTTGTGATGTCAGTAGTGATTGTACTTTTTCAGGAAGACTATGTCTCTGGTTAGGCTATACTGTCACTGGTAACATTCTAATGTCACAGTAAGTTTCTTGTGTCAAACTGAGGCTGTGATGTCATGGTGAAGTTATGTCAGAGATGAAGCTTTATGTTACAGTGATGCTTTGATGGCACAATATAACTGTGATGTCACAATGAGACTGTGATGTCACAGTGAGGCTGTCATGTCACAGTTGGGCAATGATTTCATACGTGAGTCTGTGATATCACTGATGAGGATGCCATGTCACTGTAAGCCTATGGTTTCTGCGGTGAGGCTCTGGTATCCCAGTAAGGCTTGTTAGGATACCAGTGGTGAGGTTGTGATTCTATCATGAGGCTTTGATGTCACCATGTGTCTGTGGTATTACTGTGAGCCTGTGATGTCACAAGGATTTGATGATGTCAAGGTAGAGGCTGTGAGGTCACTATGAGACTGTGATGTCAATGGCAAGGCTGATGTCACAGTGAGGCTATGATGTCAGTGGTGATGCTGTGATATAACGCTGTGATGTCACAGTGAGGCTATGTCAAAGGTGTGTTTGTGATGTCACCATGAGGCTGTTATGTCAATGACAAGGCTGATGTCACAGTGATTGTATGGATATCACAGTGAGGCTGTGATGGCACTGTCAGGTTGTAATGTCAGAGTGAGGCTGTGAGGACACAGTGTGGCTATGAAGTCACAGTGAGGCTCTATTGACACAGTGATATCGTGATGTCACTGGAGAGGTTTTGATGGTACAGTGAGGCCGTGATGTTAGTGGTGAGGCTGATGTCACAATGAGGCTGTGATTTTAGTGGTGAAGGTGTGATGTCAAAATAAGGCTGGAATGTCAGTAGTGATTAAGATGACACACTGAGGCTCTGATGTCACTGGCGAGGCTGTGGTGTTAACATGTGGTTGTGATATCATAGTAAGGCTGTGATATCAGTGGTGACAGACTATGACATCACAGATCAGCTGGATTTCAGTGGTTAGGCTGTGATATCAGAAGTGAGGCTGATGTCAGTGATGAGGCTGAAATGTCACAGTGAGGCTGGGATGTTACTGTTGAGGCTCTGATGTCACAGTGTGGCTGTAGGGTCACTGTTGAGGCTGTCATGTGACCATGAGCCTGAGATGTCAGTGATGAGTCTGTGGTATCAAATCAAAGCTAGGCAGGATGTCTGTGGTATCACTGATGCTATGATTTCATAGAATAATGTTGAGTTCTTATCCAACCATGATGTTTGTACAACGTGCAGCATGACAGAATATTATTTCAAGGAAACAATTTCTGGATAAAGGACATGACATTATTTGATACAAATTAGAGAAATAAGGAAAATACGAGGATAGTAAGGCCTTAGTGTTACTGTTTGGTTCTGGCCTAAAGCCTGCTGGCTTGGGAGTGACACATTAACATCTAAGTGGGGAATTATTAGGTGTTAGGGGCTCTCCCTATGTAAATTAAATTTTGCCTCTGGCAGGAGGATTCCTCCCTCTGGAATCCCTCTGGAATTTGAGTCTATCTCTTGTATGTTCTTAGATCTTTTTATTGTTTGTTGTTGTTGTTGTTGTTGTTGTTTTTCTCAGGACTAGCTAGTTTACAATCCCTCCCCCACACATTTGATGTTTATAAATTAACCAGGGAAAATCTACTTTGAAACATTCGTTGTCCCTTTGCTCTTAGCAATTGAGTGTCATGCCTGCTTTAACTCTACCTGGAGACATCATGTCTGTTCCAACACAGAATATATGTCACCTCTGCTCTTCCTTTGTTACGAGGAATGAATATGTTTTCATAATGCTTTAAAGAATTTGGTCCATGTTTTCTTTAATATTTTCCCTATGAGAATGGTGACACATCCCCTGGCCTTTACTCTGGATTTTCTTTTTTTTTTAAAAAAACATTTTTTTAAACATTTTTTAAAACTTTTTTTTATTATTATTTCTGCTCATACAAACTTAACAGGTATACCGGTTCCCTCCCTCCCTCTTCCTCCCCCCAACCCCGCTACTCTCCCTCAACTCACCCCTCCCTCCCCATCCCCCAGTGCTGCCCCCCCAAGCCTCAGAGAATCCTTTAATGTGCATGCCAGACTCTCCTCTGGGCCCTCCTCTCCGATGACGTACAAGGACACAGTGGTATTTCCTTGAACCCTTTCCTGTGTTCCCCTTAAACATGGGAACACTACTGTGGCTGTCAATCCCTTGACTCCAAGGATCTTGGTGCCTTTAGCAAATGCTAGACTTGTGGGATCAATAGTATGTTGGGAATTAACCAGGGCATGCAAAGTCCAATTATGATTGCTTTGGCCCTAACTTGTGTGGAGTATCTTGCATATCATTGCTCCTCCCATCCTTGTGTTCTTACAATCTTACCGCCTTCTCTTCCGCAAATTTCCCTGCGCTTCAGGATGGGGAGTTTACTCTCTATTTTCTAAAGTGTATAAACTCTGCCAAAATTTTCAATAGAGTTCAGATTCATTGGGAACTGTAGAAGTGGCTCAGGGATTAAGCCTGTAACTTGCAGGCAGAAGGTCCTGAGTTCGGATTCTAGACCCCATGTATAGAAGCCGGGCAGAAGTGGGGGTAGCCTGCATTTCTGGTCCTGGTAGGGCAGAACCTGTGATTCCTGAGTCAGAGTAAACAAGGAGGAGGTGGAGGTGGTCCATGGTGGTTCCCGAATTCATCCATGTTTCTACATACACACACACACATACATACACACACAAACACAGACACATATATTCACAATTGAATAAATAATAAATGAAAACATTTTTAAAAAGAGTTCAGATGCTCAGCCCATAGATTTGTCTGTCTGTCCTCCATTCGCCACAGTCTTGCCCACCTTGTTGAGGGGAGCCCTGGATTCAAGGTTGCATCTTGGACTGCAACCTTTGCCCAGCAAACCTGGGACCCTCGACTAGGTAAGTCTTTCCTTTTCTCTTTTTTCTCTTTAAGTCTTTCAGGCAATGATAGGATCCTATCAGGATGCAGAAGACCCCTCAGACAAAGTGGAGCTGAGTTTAGAAGATGGGTAAGGATAGGATTCCATTGGGGTACAGAAGGCCTCTTGGACGAGAGTGGAGCTGAGTTAAGAAGATGGGTAACTAACATGGGCCATACTGAGTCTAAAGAAAGAAAACTCTTTTTTCACCCGACCCCGCTCCGCCGGTAGGGACGCATACGCGAGATCCAGCCGGGCCTCACCGCGCGCTCTAGGACCCCAGGTCAGCCCACAGGGACCCGGCTCCGACTCCCACCATCCAGCCGGAGCCGCGCGGGGGCCGAGGGACGAGGAGGACCTCCCCCTGCGCCCGGGCCCCGCCCCAGCTGCCCTCTGGTTAAATAGCTCCACGCCGACGCGCCCATGTCCCTTTTCACCCCACCCCGCTCTGCCGGTCGGGACACGTGCACGGTCCACCCGGGACTCACCCCGCGCCCTAGGTAAGTCTCAGTACGGGCCCCGCCCACCAGTACCGCAGGCCAAATAATTCACTTTAGTGAAATTGAGAGATCTTAAGAGTTAAAATGACAATGCCAAAGTCAAAGTGCAAATCCATGAGAAGCAACACTCAAGTAAACAAATTTCCCACTGAAGAAATTAATCCCATAATGTTAGACTCCAACAAGAACAAACCCGCGGAAAAAGGCCAAGAAAGCCTGACCCAGGATAACGACTTTCAAAATATGATCATTACCATGTTCAATACTATGAAAGAGGAAATCCGGGAGGAATTACATAATCGAATCAATCGCTTTGAAGAGGAACACAACAGACATCTGGAGGAGTTGAGAAAAACAGTGCAAGAAACAAAATGTGGCATAGAGCAGTTAAAACAAACTCAAGCAGAGTTTAAAACTGAGCTAAAAGACAAGTTATCTTCAACCCAGAACGCCACAGAGAGTCTTATCAACATAACTAATGAAGCAGAAAACAGAATTTCAGACCTTGAAGATAAAGTGAGAGTACTAACCAGATCAATGGAAGAGGTTGTTAAAGCCAAAAAGATACTTGAGAGAAATATCCAAGAGATATGGGACACCCTGAAGAAGCCTAACATGCGTATTCATGGAATATTGGAGCAAGAATCTCAAAATACCACCCCTGAGGAAATGTTTCAAACGATCATCAAGGAAAACTTTCCTCATCTAAAAAAAGAGAGGCCCATTCATATACAAGAGGCATTCCGCACCCCAAACAGATACGACCAAAATAGAAGCACACCACGGCAAATAATAGTTAAAACACTCCACATTCAAGATAAAGAACTGGTGCTGAGAGATTCAAGGGAGAAAAAACAAGTCACTTTTAAAGGCAAACCTATTAAAATAACAAATGACTTCTCAGTCGAAACAGTAAAAGCAAGAAGAGCTTGGAGAGACATACTTCAAGTATTGAATGAGCAAAAATGTCAACCCAGGCTGATTTACCCTGCAAAACTATCAGTCATGATCGAAGGAGAAAGAAAAATTTTCCAGCACAAAGACAACTTTAAGGGATACATAGCCACCAAACCAGGCCTTCAAAAACTGCTAGAAATGATACTCAAGCGTGAAGAAAAAACAGGCATATCCAGGAGAACAGAAGGCAAATATAACACCATTAAAAGCGAAGCAATATACTTATAAAAGCTACTAAACATAATAAATGTCTGGAATTAACAATAGTTTCTCCATTATAACACTAAATGTTAATGGACTTAATTCACCGATCAAGAGACACAGATTACAAACTTGGATTAAAAATCACAATCCATCAATCTGTTGCCTGCAGGAAACCCATCTCACCACAAAAGATAGGCACGCTCTAAAAATAAAAGGCTGGTCAACAATTCTACAAGCAAATGGAAGCAGAAAACAGGCAGGGGTAGCCATTATGCTATCAGACAAAGTGGATTTCAAACCAAAAAAAATTATAAGAGACACGGATGGATACTACATTTTAGTCACAGGTACAATTCACCAGGAAGATTTCACAATACTGAACATATATGCACCCAATACGGGCCCCTCCACATTCATTAAGAAAACCCTACAGCGTCTAAAGCAAGAAATCAACCCCCAAACGATAATTCTTGGGGACTTCAACACCGCCCTCTCTACATGGGATAGATCAACAGATCAAAAGCTTAACAGAGACACTTTGGAACTTAATCAAACCCTGAAAGAAATGGACCTCACAGATCTCTATCGAACTTTTCACCCACGCACCAAAGAATACACATTTTTCTCAGCAGCACACGGAACTTACTCCAAAATAGATCACATATTGGGCCACAAAATGAATCTACACATATACAAGAAAGTTGAAATTCTAACCTGTGCCCTATCAGACCACCACGGCCTAAAGCTGGACATCCACAACACATCAAACAAGATAAAATACACTAACTCCTGGAAAATTAACACTATGATGCTGAATGAGAACTGGATTCAGGAAGAAATTAAAAAGGAAATTCAAGATTTCCTGAAAGTGAATGATAACGAAAATACAACTTACCAAAATCTCTGGGACACAATGAAAGCTGTTCTAAGAGGTAAGTTCATAGCTCTTAATGCCCACGTCAAAAAAATGGAAACATCAGAAATAAACAACTTAACAATGCAGCTTAAAGCTTTAGAGAAACTAGAGCAATCTGATCCCAAAAGCAGTAGAAGAGAAGAGAATAGCAAAATAAGGGGAGAAATATCTGAAATCGAGACTAAGAAAACGATAGAAAAAATCAACCAATCAAAAAGCTGGTTCTTTGAAAAAATCAACAAGATTGATACACCCCTAGCTAAACTAACCAAAAGCAAGAGAGAGAAAACCCAAATTAACAAAATTAGAAATGAACATGGAGTTATCACTACTGATACCCAAGAAATCCAGAGAATTATAACATCATATTTCAAAAACTTATACTCTGTGAAGTTTGACAACACAAAAGAGATGGATGAATTTCTAAGTAAACACAACTTACCTAAATTGAATCAGGAAGTTGTGAATTATTTAAATAGTCCTATAACATATAAGGAAATTGAGGAAGTAATCTCGAATCTTCCAACCAAAAAATGTCCTGGGCCAGATGGATACAGCACAGAGTTCTACCAGACATTTAAGGAGTTAACACCAATATTCCATAAACTGTTCCATCAAATAGCAAAGGAAGGAACACTACCAAATTCCTTCTATGAAGCTAATATCGTTTTAATCCCAAAACCTAATAAAGATTCACTTAAAAAAGAAAACTATAGGCTGATCTCCCTGATGAACACAGACGCAAAGATTCTCAACAAAGTCTTAGCAAATCGGATTCAAAAACATATTAAAAAGATCATTCATGGGGACCAAGTAGGCTTCATCCCCGGCACACAAGGTTGGTTCAACATACGCAAATCAATAAATGTAATTCATCATGTAAACCAGTCCAAAGTCCAAGACCACATGATACTCTCGATAGATGCAGAAAAAGCCTTTGACAAGATCCAACAGCCTTTTATGATCAAAACGCTAGAGACAGTAGGAATGGAAGGAACCTTTATCAATATAATAAAAGCTGTATGCAACAAGCCCACAGCAAGGATTATGCTCAATGGGGAAAAATTGGAAGCATTCCCACTTCGATCTGGAACTAGACAAGGCTGTCCACTCTCACCACTTCTATTCAATATTGTACTTGAAGTCTTAGCTGAAGCCATAAGACAAGAAAGGGACATAAGAGGGATTCAAATCGGCAAGGAAGAAATCAAGCTATCCCTATTTGCAGATGACATGATCTTATACATGAGGGATCCCAAAAACTCCACCAGGAAGCTCCTGGAACTAATTGAGAAGTTCAGCAAGGTGTCAGGATACAAAATAAATTGCAAAAATCAGAGGCCTTCCTATATGCCCAGAATGAAAGCAGTGAAAAAGCCTTGAGGGAAATAATCCCATTTACTATAGCCCCTAAAAAAATGAAATACCTTGGTATAAACCTAACTAAGGAGGTAAAAGACCTTTACAATGAAAACTTTAAAACCCTAAAGAAAGAAATTGCAGAAAACACCAGAAGGTGGAAAGATCTCCCTTGTTCCTGGATTGGCAGAATCAACATTGTAAAAATGACCATCCTACCAAAGGCAATATACAGATTCAATGCTATACCAATAAAACCCCAAAGCAATTCTTCAAAGAAGTTGACCAAACAATCTCAAAGTTCATATGGAGGCACAAAAGACCCAGGATAGCAAAAACAATCCTGAGTAACAAAAACACAGCTGGAGGTATTACCATACCAAACCTAAGTCTATACTACAAATCCATAGTTATAAAGACAGCCTGGTACTGGCTCCAAAATAGACACACAGATCAATGGATAAGGATTGAAGACCCAGATATAAGCCCACAAAGTTACAGCCATTTGGTCTTTGACAAAGGGGCCCAAAGAATCCAATGGAAAAAGAACAGCATCTTCAACAAATGGTGCTGGCAAAACTGGATCTCCACATGCAGAAGATTAAAGCTGGACCCGTACTTGTCACCATGTACAAGACTTAATTCCAAATGGATCAAGGACCTTGATATCAGGCCAGAGACTTTAAAAACCATAGTTGAAAGGATAGGGAACTCCCTCGAGCTGATTGGGCTAGGCCAACACTTCCTAAACAGACATCCAATGGCACAATCACTGCTACCAACTCTCAACAGTTGGGATCTTGTGAAATTAAAGAGCTTCTGTAAAGATAAAGAGATTGTAACAGGAGCTCAAAGGCAACCCACAGAATGGGAGAAAATCTTCACTAACCACATATCTGACAGAGCTCTACTGTCCAGAGTGCACAAAGAACTTAGAAAATTAAACTACAAGGAAAACACTGGCCCAATTAAAAAATGGGCCCTGGAACTTCAAAGAAACTTTACCAGGGATGAAATTAAAATGTCTAACAATTATCTTAAAAAATGCTCCACTTCCTTCGCCATCAGGGAAATGCAAATCAAAACTTCCCTGAGATATCATCTCACCCCGGTCAGGATGGCAAAAATCCACAATACAAACAACGACAAATGCTGGAGAGGATGTGGAGAGAGGGGAACTCTCCTACATTGTTGGTGGGAATGCAGGCTCATACAGCCACTCTGGAGAGCCGTCTGGAGATTCTTAAAGAAATTAAAGATTGAAATGCCATATGACCCTGCTATCCCACTTTTGGGAATAACCCCCCATGCAGCAGAGGTTCGCCTCGATAGCACAAGCTCGACCATGTTCATAGCAGCACTGTTTACAATAGCAAAGTCATGGAATCAACCTAAATGTCCAACAGTTGACGAGTGGATAAGGAAACTGTGGTACATCTATACAATGGAGTACTACTCAGCCATCAAAAATGATGAATTACTGGAATTTGCTGGGAAATGGATGTCATTAGAAAGAATTATATTAAGTGAAGTATCCCAAACCCAGAAAATTAAGCGCTGTATGTACTCCCTAAAAGGTGTCTCCTAGTACCAAACTCACCCAGCCCACATTGAGACACTCAAAAGTAAACCTATGTAACACAGTAATTGCAAGGATTATGAACAAGAGAGATGGGGTAGGAGGGCCACATCAGAAACAAGGAGAGAGGAGATCATGTTACAGCAGAGAAAATAGGCCTCCATCAAGGTCTGCAAGTAAGTAATGAGAAACCTGGTTAAGTTCACAGACATTCATCCTGATCTCACCAGAAGGGGAGGGCATATAGTCTAGCAGATAAAAAGTAATCATTTTGCAAATGGGTGATGGACCCCTCCCTCAGTGAGGTTTCCTACTCTTATTACATCTACCCTTGAATGTGCTATTACAACAAGACTCCAGTTTAACAGCTTTTTGTCTCTGGCCAGGGGGTGACATACAGTGCCCAGCAGAATGGAGTGAAGGGAATTGCAGGAGCAGCAAAACTGCAAAAGAAAATCAACAAACCACAATCCAGAACTTCAGAGACTCTATATCAATCACATAGAACTAGGACAGCCTAATCTCTCCCCATCCTGGAGCTCAGGGACATTTGCGGAAGAGGGGGCGGTAAGATTGTAAGAGCAAAAAGATGGGAGGAGCAACGATTTGCAAGATTCTCAACAATAGTTGGGGCCAAAGTAATCATAATGGAACTTTGCATGCCCTGTGCAATGTCCAGCGCACTGTTGCCCTCATAAAGCCTAGCATCTGTTAATGGCACCGAGACCCCTGGAGGCAAGGGATTGACATCCATAGTAGTGATCTTATGCTTAAGGGGAACAAGAGAAAGGGCTTATGGAAATGCCACTGGGTCCTTATATGTCATCGGAGAGGAGGACCCAGTGGAGAATTAGGCATACACAATAAAGGACTCTCTGGGAATTGGGGGGGAGGCACTGGGGGAAGGGGAGGGGAAAGAGGGGGGAGGGAGGGAACTGGTAAAAAATTTTAAAATGTATAATTAAATTTTTAATAAAAAAAAGAAAGAAAACTCTTTATTGGCATAACTAAGCCAATGATAAATTCACAAGATATTCATTTTATTCTAAGCAGTTGCCATAGTTAAGCACAGGTGTCAACTTGACTGTTGAGGGTTTGACCTTTGGGCATAGTTGTAATGAGTTGATGGTTGAGTTAAGACCAGAACAAACCTGAAAGAGATTGTCTAGCTGATGGGGAAGGCTCAGCCCATGGTGGGTGGGGTTAGGTCCTGGATAAATCACAGAGAGCTGGTTGAGAGGATTGGCATCCTTCTGTTCACTGGGATAGACATGCTGGTGTGGCAAATTAGGATTGTCCATCTCTCAGCTGTTATGTTTTATGGTGGCCATTTCCCTTGGCCTTCATGTTACTGCATGCTCTTCCTTCAAGCTGGGCTGAGAACTGTAACCAGGAATTGTAAGAGAATAAATCGTGTTCCCTTAAGCCATTTGATGGTCTTTATCAGCAAGCATGCAGACAAACAATCAAGAAAATATTTTCATTTTGTACAAAAATGTTTTCCCTGGTTTCCAGAAGAAGGAACTTTGGATCTAGAAACTTGGAAAAAGATAGGAAAAGAAATAAAAAGTTATTATCATGTTTATGGAACAGAAAAATTCCCAATTGTTACATTTTCTTTGTGAAATTTAATGATAGATTCATTAGGTCCTAGTCAAGAAACAATAAGCATAGAACAGGAAACTAAGAGGAGAAGACTCCTCTGACTCCAAAGGAAAATAAAGATATAAATTATGAAGGTTTAATTAAGCCTCAACTTGTCGTACCTTTAAGCTTAAAGGACAAAGTGGATGATGATGTCCTGTCTCCCGCTGAGGAGACTGATTTAGAGGAAGACACAGCACCTCACCATAGTGAGGATGATAGAGTTTTTCTAAAGCTTCAATGCCATTTCCCTTTGAGAGTTTTAGGAAGCCTCCCTCAGAGGTAAGCTTTCTTGGAGCAGTACAACAGGCTAGAAGAATGGAAGTGAAGATCCCACAGAGGAAACAAATCTAGGAGCTACAGAAATAGTTGTAAAGCAATTGCCCTTTGAGAATACAAATACAATGTGCTAGGCTTTATTAAGATCAGTCAGAAAACAAGAGTCTATGAGAGTAATCAAAGTAATGCCACACCAGCCTATATGCAAGGAGCACAAATATTAAAATGGGCAGGTGATATTAATTCAAAAATTTTCAGCTTTATGTCATTCCCTCTCTTACTTTTCCATTATGGGAAGAGGTGTTTTATCCTCAATGGAAATGGCTTTAGTAGTTCCTGATCCTGTAGAATCAGAACAAAAATTTTTAATTGGGGCCACTGTTAACTTAATATGCTGATAAGATACAATGAAATCAAAAGAGCCTCTACAGGTTGAACAGTGGCCTCGATCAGTTGAAAAAAATTGGTACAAGAACAGTTAAAATTAGGGCATACAGAACCACCACACGGAAAACATAATGTTTAAACCAAAAAGATTAGAAGCAGTGAAAAAACAATTGGCTGGCTTTCTAGATTAAGTTGTAAATTTACATCTTTCTTTTATTGAAGGGAGTGTAAATCCCAGAATTTGGTTTCATATGGATTTTAAGAATTAAATAAATAAAAAAATAAAAACAAGAGGACAAAATCATGTTCTTCCTAATATTTTTAATTTATAAGAAAAAACAAAAAATTTATATAAAATCCTAATATCCTAAAATTAATTCAAAGTTTTTGAGATCCATAAAAAAACTTGCAAAACTGCTGCTTCTATAGTCTGTGGCAAGTAATTCTCAGCTTGTGAAACAATAATATAAATATTTGGAGTTTAAAAATGCAAATGACACTTTGGGAAATGCTAACAAATTTTCAGAAAAAGAAAAAACAAATATGTTCATCTATTAAATATAAATTTTCTTAAATAAAAACTTATTTTTTCTAAATTTTAAGGTTTAAACTGCTTTTAATGTTTTTCATAATTAAACTAAACTGCTAGACTTAACTAATGGTAAGGCTTTGATAAATGTTGATCTGCTTTAGATGATGTTTTTAAATGTAATTTTAAGACTGTTGTCAGTGAATTGTGTTATTAATGTGTTTGTATGTTTATGTGTTTTGTGTTCATATGTTGTATGTCTTGTGTATGTGTTTTGTATTCATAAGTTGTGTGTCTTGTGTTTCAATGTGAAAAATCTATGGCCATTACAATCTTTTTTATTCATGTCAGTCCTTAGTGTTACTATCTGCCTTAGTGTTACTGTCTGGTTCTGGCCTAGAGCATGTTGGCTTGGGAGTGACACATTAACATCTAAGTGGGCAATTGCTAAGTGTTAGGGGCTCTCCCTATGTAAATTAAATTTTGCCTCTGGCAAGAGGATTCCTCCCTCTGGATTAATCCTACCCAACCTCCAGGAGAAGTCTTCATTTGCTGCTAGCAGTTTTGCAGCTCTCAGCTTCCAAGATGTCTGTGGTAACTTAGCCTCCTCCAGCTTTGGCCAGCCAGCCATGCCACCTCTGCCATGAGAAACTGCCTCCTCTCTGGAACCGTAAGCTGAATAAACCTCCCTTTCTCCCTTAAGTTGCTTGATTTTGAGTGTTCTCTCACAGAACACTCTATTTGTAAATCCGAAGGTCTTAGGTTCCACCTCTCTAATACAGCTTCCCATAGAATATGTTGCACTCTTGAGCTGACAGCTCCACAGTCACTGTCTGGGATGGCCCACAGGGTACTTTGCCAGAGTCAGGCTTTGGCTCTCCAGTAGATGTATTCAGAGGCTGTCACCCTCTCGGGGTTTCCTCAGTGGGCCAGAGCCAGGAATGCCAGACAGCTCAATGGTCACCTTCTGGGATGGTCTACAGAGTACTTTCCCACAGTTGGGTTTCAGGTTCTGGTAGGTGGGGGAAAACTGGGGAGTCTAGAATCTATGGAGACAGAATTTTGGGTCACTCTTATCTTCCTCTGCACTACCTGTGTGGCTCAGGCCTTGTAACAGTTACTCTTAATTGTTGCTGTGAGAGAGTACCCAAAGTCAATTGACTTAAGGGCAAAAGGGAGATTTATTCAGCTTACAGTTCCAGATGAATGGTACAGTCTCTCAAAGAAGAGGCAGGATGGCTGGCTGGCCAAAGCTGGAGGAGGCTAAGTCACCACAAACATCTTGGAAGCTGAGAGCTACAGACTGCTTGCAGCAAAAGCAGACTTCTCCTTGAGGTAGGGTAGAATTAATCCACTTTAAGGTCACCCCTTGTGACTGCTTTCTTACAGCAAGGTTCCACTTCTCAAGATACCATGACCTTGATAAACACATGAGACTGTGGAAGGCACATTTCAAACTATGACAGGCCTGCTCCTAAGTACCATCTTTATTGTTTATGAATACACTGCATGCAAGGTTCAACACACACGGGAGGAAGGTCCACACACAGGTCATCTACCAATGTTTCAAACAGATTAGCATACTACATAGCACTGCCCTGGTGGGTATGCAGGCCCATCCTGTCATTCACATTCTTATCTACTCATAGCACACTGGCTTAGGCTCACAGGCCATTGGTTCAACACTTCAATTTAAATACTCCTAACTTGGGTGTGCAGGTCCTGTATTTACTTATTTACTTTTAACACTTTAAATTTCATCTTTGTCTTGTTCTACACACTCCCCCACACATTTGATGTTTATACATTAACCAGGGAAAGTCTGCTTTGAAACATTCATTGTCCCTTTGCTTTTAGCAATTGAGTGTCATGCCCGCTTTAACTCTACCTGGAGACATCATGTCTGTTCCAACACAGAATATATGTCACCTCTGCTTTTCCTTTGTTACCAGGAATGAATATGCTTTACATAATCCTGTAAAGAATTTGGTCTTGGTTTTCTTTGATGTTTTTCCCTATGGGCATGGTGACACATCCCCTGGCCTTTACTCTGGATTTTCTAAAGTATATAAACTCTGCTAAAAATTTGCATAAGGGGTTCAGATTCACTCAGCCTAGAGATCTATCTGTCTGTCTGTCTTCCATTTGCTGAAGCTTTGCCCACTTTGTCGAGGGGAGCCCTGGATTTGAGGTTGAAGCTTGGACTGCCACAGGTTAGCCTATTATGTTACAGTGAAGCTGTGAGGTCAGGGGTGATGCTTAGATTGCACAGTGAGTGCAATTGCACAGTGAGGACATCAGTGGTGAGGCTGTGCAGTCATACTGAGGCAGTTATGTCAGAGATATCACTGTGAGGCTGCGATGTTATCATGAGGTTGTGATATCACAGTGAGGCTGTGATATCAGTGGTGATAGAATATGACATCACAGTTTGGCTGAGATTTCAGTGGTTAGGCTCTGATGTCAGAAGTGAGGCTGATGTTGAGAAACTTAAAAGACAGGAAAGAAAAATTCCTGTAAGCAAGCTGATTCTGAGAGCATAGAATTCTGGGTAAACCCACAGAAAGGCCAAACTAAGAGACAAAGGAAGGAGAATTGCATAAACAAAGATGTTAAAAAAAAACCCAGATATCGGGGATCTTAGGTAAGGGATTGAGAAAGATCTGTACAAACAAGACCTTAAGGGTGCCGATGTCCAGGTGACTACATAAGTAACTGAATCAATGAGATTTATCGTTACTGTATTGAGGCTGGTGGTGATTGATAAAATTCTCAAGGCTTCCAGTTTCCTGCTTAATAAAAATATAACTTGTGACCAATCCACTTAAACCCCGTAGAAGAAGTCCCAAGATCCATTTCAAATTGTATAAACCCCAAAAAAACTCAGGTCGGGGCTCCACTTTGCCTGCTATGAGCCCTTGCTTGAGCTCATAATGTTATTATGTTATTACATCGGTGGTCGACTTCAATAGATTTCTTTATGATTTTTAAATTTCAGGAATAACAATGTCAGTGATGAAGCTGAGATGTCAAAGTGAGGCTGGGATATCACTGCTGAGGCTCTGATGCCACAGCATGGCTGTGTTATCACTGTTGAGGCTGTCATGTTACCGTGAGCCTGACATGTCAGTGATGAGGCTGTGGTGCCATAGGGAGGGAGTCAGTGATGCTATGATTTCAGAGTTTAGCCTGTAATGTCACAGTGAGGCTGTGATGTCAGAGGTGAGGTTGTGATGTCACAGTGAGGCTGTGATGTCAGAAATGATGCTATCATGCCACAATAAGGGTGTGACATCATATAGAGTTTGTGATGTCACAGTGAGGCTTTGGAAGTCACTATGGAAGATGTGATGTCAGTGGCAAGGGTCATTTCAGCATGAGGCTGTGATGTAACGGGTGAGTCTATGAGGTAACAGGTTAGACTGTGAGGTCACAGTGAGTCTGTGAAGTCACAGTGAGTCTGTGAGGTCACTGTGAGGCTGTGATATCTGTGGGAAGATTGATGTCACAGAGAGGCAGTGAAGTAACATGTGAAGCTGTGGTGTTACTGTTTATGATGTTAAAGGTTATGATGCCACTGATGAGGCTTTCATTTCACTATGAGCTTTTCCTATCAGCAGTGAGGCTGTAATGTCACAGTGAGGCTGTGATATCAGTTAAGTTAGTGTGTGAGATCACTGTGAGTCTTTGATGCCATGGTGAGGCTTTGATGTCACCATGTGCTTTTGAGGGTCACCGTGAGCCTGTGATGTCACAGGGAATTTGTGATGGCTCTGAGGTTACAGTGAAACTATGATGTCAGTGGCAAGTCTGATGTCACAGTAGGCTATGATGTTAGTGGTGATGGTGTGATGTCAAATTGAGGCTGTGATAATACAGGGAGGCTATGTCAGAGGTGTGTATGTAATGTCACCATGAGGCTTTTATGTCAGTGGCAATGTTGATATCACAGAGAGTTTGTGATGTCACAGTGAGGCTGTAATGTTATTATCATGTTGTAATGTCAGAGTGAGGCTTTGAAGATACAATGTTGCTATATCACAGTGAGGCTCTATTGACAGAGTGAGGTTGTGATGTCACTGGTGAAGGTCTGATGTCACAATAAGGCTGGAATGTCAGTGGTGAGGAAGATGTCATAGTGAGACTATGATATCACTGGTGAGGCTGTGATGTCAGTTGTGAAACTATTACATGACAGTGACACTGGTAAAGCTGTGATGTCAAAGGCTGTGTTGTCACTCGTGTGGCAGTGATGTCAGTGTTTTGACTAATATCAGTGAAATCACTGATGCCACAGGTAAGTCTATGCTGTCATTGGTGATGCTGTGATGTCACAGTGAGGCTGTAATGTCAAAGGTAAGACTGATGCTACAATGAGGCTATAATGTAACAGCTATGCCTGTGGTGTCAGTAGACAGATTATGAGGTCACTGGTAGTCTGTAACATCACTGTGATGCTTTGATGTCAAACTGTGCTGTAGTGTCACCATGAGCCTATGATGTTACAGGGAGTTGAAGATGTCATGATAAAGGCTGTGAGGTCAAAGTGAAACTGTGATATCAGTGGCAAGACTGATGTCACAGCAAAGCTATAATGTCAGTGGTGAGGCTGTGATGTCACAGTGAGACTACGTCAGAGGTGTGTATGTGATGTTACCATGAAGCTATTATGTCAGTGACAAGGCTGATGTCAATGTGTTTGTCAAGTCACGATGAGGCTATGATGTAACAGAGGAGCCTGTGGTGTCAGTGGGCAGATGTGAGGTCATTGTGAGGCTGCAATTTTGCAGTGGGGTTCTGATGTCAGGGCTGATTCTATGAGATCTCAGTGAGGCTGTGACATCAGTGTGGGATGATACTTGGATTTTACATTGAGGTTAGGATGTTGGTGGTGAGGCTGTGTTGTCTCACTGAGGCTATGATGTCATTGAGAGGCTGTGATGCCACAGTGAGGCTGTGAGGTTACCATGAGGTTGTGACATCACAGTTCGGCTCTGATATTAATGGTGAAAGACTATAACATCACAGTTGGGCTGTAATTTCAATGGTCAGGCTGAGATGTCACAGTGAAGCTTTGATGCCACAGCAGGGCTATAGTGTCACTGTAGAGACTGTCATGTGACTGTGAGCCTGAGATGTCAGTGATGAGGTTGTGGTGTCATAAGAAGTCTAGGCAGGATGTCTATGGTGTCACTCATGCTATGATTTCAGAAGTTATCCTGTTGTGTCACAGTGAGGCTGTGAAGTCAGAGGTGAGTCTCTGATGTCACAGTAAGGCTGTGATGTCAGAAATGGGGCTATAATGCCGCAGTGAGGCTGTGATATCACTGTGAAGCTGTGATGTCACTATGAGGCTGTAATATCCCAGAGAGGTTGTGTTGTCACAGTGAGGCTGTGATGTAACTGTGGAAGATGTGATGTCAGTGGCAAGGATGATTTCACAATGAGGCTATGATAGATATATGAATCTATGATGTAATATGTTAGATTGTGGGGTCACATTGAGGCTGTGAGGTCCCTGTGAAGCTGTGATATCTGTGGATAGATTGATGTCACATTGAAACAATGAAGTAACATATGAGGCTGTAGTGACACTGCTTATGATGTCAAAGGATATGATGTCGCTGCTGAGGCTGTCACATCCCTGTGAGACTGTGTTATCTGTGGTGAGGCTGTGGTGTCATAGTAAGCCTAGGTAGGATACCAGTGGAGAGGCTTTGATGTCATAGTGTGGTTGTGATGTTATCATGAATCATGTGATGTTACAGTGAGGCTATGACATTACAGTGAGGACATGATGTCATAGTGCAGCTGTGAGATCAGTGGTTAGGCTGTGATTTCAAAATTGAGATTGATATCAGAGGTGAGGCTGGGATATTGCATTGATGATGTGATATAACTGGTAAGGCTGTGATGCCACAGTGAGATTATGATGTTACCATGAAGCTGAGGTGTCCCTAGTAAGGCTGATATCATGCTGAGCCTGTCATATCAGAGGTAAAGCGGTAATGTCACAGTGAGGCTGTGCTGGCACATTATAGCTGTAATCTCACAGTGAGGTAGTGATGTTACAATGAGGTTGTGATTTTAGCAGTGACTGTACTTTCACAGGGAGACTATGTCATTGGTGATGCTGCATTTTCACTGGTGAGGCTCTAATGTCACAGTGAGTTTATTGTGTCAATCTGAGGCTGTGATGTCACAGTGAGACTATGATGTCAGAAGTGAAACTTTATTTCACAGTGATGCTTGATGGCATGGTATGGTTGTGATGTAACAATGAGGATGTGATGTCACTGAGATGATGTGGCATCACTGGGGAAGTTGTGATGTCACAGTGAGATTTTGATGTCAATAGCGACACTGAGTTTTCACATGGAGGCTCTCATGTTTTAGTGAACCTGTAAGGTAATTAGTGAGGCTGTGGTTTTATAATGAGGCGAGGTAGGGATGTCAGTGATGAGGGTGTGATGTCGTATTGATGCTATGATTTCAGAGGTGAGCCCGTGATGTCATAGTAAGACTGTGATGAAACAAGTCTCTGTCAGAATTGATGCTGTGTACCCGGAGCCGAGCCGCCCGGCCAGCAGCACCTGCGCGCTAGGCCCCGGGTTTGCCCCCAGCCCCCCCTCCGCGCCGAACCCCGACCAGCGCCCAGGTGAGAGCGAACCCCTCCCAGCCCCGCCCCCCACCCCAGAGCCGCCCGGCCAGCAGCACCCGCGCGCGGCCGCCAGCTTTGCCCCCAGCCCCCTCCACGCCGAACCCCGACCAGCGCCCAGGTGAGAGCGAGCCCCTCCCAGCCCCGCCCCCCAACCCAGAGCCGAGCTGCCTGGCCAGCAGCACCCGCGCGCGCGGCCGCCGGCTTTGCCCCCAACCCCCTCTCCGCGCTGAACCCGGACCAGAGCCCAGGTGAGAGAAAGCCCCTCCCAGCCCAGCCCCCCAACCCGGAGCCGAGCCTCCCAGCCAGCAGCATCCGCGCGTGGCCGCCGGCTTAGCCTCCGGGGCCCCGCCCCGACACCAGCCCCTTGTGCCCTCCCACCCCCGCGCCCCTCTGCCCTAACCCCAGGTCGCAGGTGAAGAATCTGGCATCAACATCAGACCCTCTGCCTCTCTGGCCCACCGGGGACCTACGCACGTGGTCCACGGAAGACACACTGCTACACAGAATTCAATAAAGTACAAAGGAAACTCAAGCAAAACTCTAAGGAATAAAGAGAACACAGGCCATACATCTGGACTTCACTACAACCATTGTATCACATGCGAGACTCTTCACATCCAGCCTAAAGATAAGTAAACCTTTTTTTTTCTCTCTTTTTCTTTTCTCTCACCTTACTGATCCTTTCTAGTATCAATGTTGTAGGTCAGCTTCCTCATACAGCCACCCCAAAAACATACAACTCCAGGGAGTACACCACCCACCCTCACATTTCACCAAGACACTAGATCGTAAAAGTGCACTACCATACTTATATTCACCCCCTGGTTACTTAACTGACCTACTAACATCCTAGTAGTCTCATCTAGGATATAACAATACCAATACACAAACATACCCAATCCAAGGCAAGCACTAGTAACAACTGGCAGGTGTAACAATACCAACTACATCGGTTCAGTGAAAAACACACAGAAACTGAAAGGTCCTAAAACACTAAACAACAATGTACAAGTCAAAGTGCAGATCCACGAGAAACAAACCCCAAGAACAATCTCCCATCAAAAGAATCAATCCCATAACGATGGATTGCGACCAGAACAATCCATAGAAAACAGCCATGAAAGCCAGACCCAACATAACGACTTTCAGAGTATGATCATTACCATGATTAATAATATGAAAGAGGAAATCCGAGAAGAGTTAAATAACCGTGTCAACCACTTTGAACAGGAACACAACAGGAACCTGGAGGAGTTGAGAAAAACAGTTCAAGAAACAAAAATAGGTATAGAGCAGGTAAAACAGTCTCAGGCAGAGTTTAAAATTGAACTAAGAGATAAGTTATCTTCAACCCAAAACTTGACAGAGAGTCTTATCAGCAGAACAAATGAGGCAGAAAATAGAATCTCAGATCTTGAAGACAAAGTAGGAGAATTAACCAGCTCAATGGAAGAGATTGTTAAAGCCAAAAAGATACTGGAGAGGAGCATTCAAGAAATATGGGACATCCTGAAGAAACCTAACATGCACATTCATGGAATACCAGAACAAGAATCCCAAATTACCACACCTGAGGAAATATTTCAATTCATCATAAATGAAAACTTCCCACAACTAAAGAATGAGAGGCCTATCCAAATGAGAGGCATTTTGCACTCCAAACAGATATGACCAAAATAGAAAATCGCCATGGCAAATAATAGTCAAAACACTCCACATTCAAGACAAAGAAAAGGTGCTGAGAGCTTCAAGAGAAAAAAAGCAAGTCACTTTTAAAGGTAAACCTATTAGAATAACAAATGACTACTCAATGGAAACAGTAAAAGCAAGAAGAGCTTGGAGAGACATACTTCAAGTATTAAATGAGCAAAAATGCCAACCCAGACTGATATACCCGGCAAAACTATCTGTCATGATTGAGGGAGAAAGAAAAGTTTTTCAGCACAAAGACAACTTGAAGGGATACATGTCTACCAAACCAGGCCTTCAAAAAATGCTAGAAATGATATTCAAGCTTGAAGAAAAGAACAAGCATATCCAGGAGGACAGAAGGGAAGTATAATACCAACAAAATATAAATATCAAACATCACGCTTACAAAATCTACTAAACATAAAAAAGTCCAGAATTAAAAATAATTTCTCCATTATGACATTAAATGTCAACGGCATTAACTCACCGATTAAGAGACATAGATCACAAACTTGGATTAAAAACCACAATCCAACAATCTGCTGCTTTCAGGAAACTCATCTCACCACAAAAGATAGGCACGTCCTAAGAATGAAAGGCTGGTTCAAAATCTTGCAAGCTAATGGAACCAGGAAGAGGCAGGGGTAGCAATTATGCTTTCAGACAAAGTGGACTTCAAACCAAAGAAAATCATAAGAGACACAGGTGGATACTACATTTTAGTCACAGGTACAATTCACCAGGAAGACTTCACAATACTGAACATATATGCACCCAATATGGGCCCCTCCACATTCATTAAGAAAACCCTACAGCATCTAAAGCACAAAATCAACCCCCAAACGATAATTCTTGGGGACTTCAACACCGCCCTCTCAACATGGGATATATCAACAGGTCAAAAGCTTAACAGAGACACTTTGGAGCTTAACCAAACCCTTACTGAAATGGACCTTACAGATCTCTATCGAACTTTTCACCCACGTACCAAAGAATACACATTTTTCTCAGCAGCACACGGAACTTTCTCCAAAATAGATCACATATTGGGCCACAAAATGAATCTACACAAATACAAAAAAGTCAAAATTCTAGCCTGTGCCCTATCAGACCACCACGGCCTAAAGCTGGACATCCACAACAACACAACAAACAAGATAAAATACACTAACTCCTGGAAACTTAACAATATGATGCTGAATGAGAACTGGATTCAGGAAGAAATTAAACAGGAAATTCAAGATTTCCTGAAAGTGAACGAAAATGTAAATACCAAAATCTCTGGGACACAATGAAAGCTGTTCTAAGAGGTAAATTCATAGCTCTTAATGCCTACATCAGAAAATTGGAAACATCAGAAATAAATAATTTAACGATGCAGCTTAAGGCTTTGGAGAAACTTGAGCAATCTGATCCCAAAAGTAATAGAAGAGAGGAGATTAGCAAAATAAGGGGAGAAATATCTGAAATCGAGATTAAGAAAACGATAGGAAAAATCAACCAGTCAAAAAGCTGGTTCTTTGAAAAAAATCAATAAGATTGATACACCCCTAGCTAAATTAACCAAAAGTAAGAGAGAGAAAACCCAAATTAACAAAATTAGAAATGAACATGGAGTTATCACTACTGATACCCAAGAAATCCAGAGAATTATAACATCATATTTCAAAAACTTATACTCTGTGAAGTTTGACAACACAAAAGAGATGGATGAATTTCTAAGTAAACACAACCTACCTAAATTGAATCAGGAAGTTGTGAATTATTTAAATAGTCCTATAACATACAAGGAAATTGAAGAAGTAATCTCAAATCTTCCCACCAAAAAATGTCCTGGGCCAGATGGATTCAGCACAGAATTCTACCAGACATTTAAGGAGTTAATAACACCAATACTCCTTAAACTGTTCCATCAAATAGCAAAGGAAGGAACACTACCAAATTCCTTCTATGAAGCTAATATTGTCTTAATCCCCAAACCTAATAAAGATGCACTTAAAAAAGAAAACTATGGGCCGATATCTCTGATGAACACAGACGCAAAGATTCTCAACAAAGTCTTAGCAAATCGGATTCAAAAACATATCAAAAAGATCATTCACGGGGACCAAGTAGGCTTCATCCCCGGCACACAAGGTTGGTTCAACATACGCAAATCAATAAATGTAATTCATCATGTAAACCAGTCCAAAGTCCAAGACCACATGATACTCTCGATAGATGCAGAAAAAGCCTTTGACAAGATCCAACAGCCTTTTATGATCAAAACGCTAGAGACAGTAGGAATGGAAGGAACCTTTATCAATATAATAAAAGCTGTATGCAACAAGCTCACAGCAAGGATTATGCTCAATGGGGAACAATTGGAAGCATTCCCACTTCGATCAGGAACTAGACAAGGCTTTCCACTCTCACCACTTCTATTCAATATTGTACTTGAAGTCTTAGCTGAAGCCATAAGACAAGAAAGGGACATAAGAGGGATTCAAATCGGCAAGGAAGAAGTCAAACTATCCCTATTTGCAGATGACATGATCTTATACCTGAGGGATCCCAAAAACTCCACCAGGAAGCTCCTGGAACTAATTGAGAAGTTCAGCAGGGTGGCAGGATAAAAAATAAATGTGCAAAAATCAGAGGCCTTCCTATATGCCCAGAATGAAAGAAGTGAAAAAGTCTTGAGAGAAACAATCCCATTCACTATAGCTCCTAAAAAAATGAAATACCTCGGTATAAACCTAACTAAGGAGGTAAAAGACCTTTACAATGAAAACTTTAAAACCCTAAAGAAAGAAATAGCAGAAGACACCAGAAGGTGAAAAGACCTCCCTTGTTCCTGGATTGGCAGAATCAACATCGTAAAAATGACCATCCTACCAAAGGCAATATACAAATTCAATGCTATACCAATTAAAATCCCAAAGCAATTCTTTAAAGAAGTTGACCAAATAATCTCAAAATTCATATGGAGGCACAAAAGACCCAGGATAGCAAAGACAATCCTGAGTAACAAAAACACTGCTGGAGGTATTACCATACCAAAACTTAGTTTATACTACAAATCCATAGTTATAAAAACTGCCTGGTACTGGCTCCAAATAGACACACAGATCAATGGATAAGGATTGAAGACCCAGATATAAGCCCACAAAAATACAGCCATTTGGTCTTTGACAAAGGGGCCCAAAAAATCCAATGGAAAAAGAACAGCATCTTCAACAAATGGTGCTGGCAAAACTGGATCTCCACATGCAGAGGATTAAAGCTGGACCCATACTTGTCACCATGTACAAGACTTAATTCCAAATGGATCAAGGACCTTGATTTAAGGCCAGAGACTTTAAAAAACCATAGTTGAAAGGATAGGGAACTCCCTCGAGCTGATTGGGCTAGGCCAACACTTCCTAAGCAGACATCCAATGGCACAGTCACTGCTACCAACTCTCAACAGTTGGGGATCTTGTGAAATTAAAGAGCTTCTGTAAAGATAAAGAGATTGTAACAGGAGCTCAAAGGCAACCCACAGAATGGGAGAAAATCTTCACTAACCACATATCTGACAGAGCTCTACTGTCCAGAGTGCACAAAGAACTTAGAAAATTAAACTACAAGGAAAACACTGGCCCAATTAAAAAATGGGCCCTGGAACTTCAAAGAAACTTTACCAGGGATGAAATTAAAATATCTAACAATTATCTTAAAAAATGCTCCACTTCCTTCGCCATCAGGGAAATGCAAATCAAAACTTCCCTGAGATATCATCTCACCCCGGTCAGGATGGCAAAAATCCACAATACAAACAACGACAAATGCTGGAGAGGATGTGGAGAGAGGGGAACTATCCTACATTGTTGGTGGGAATGCAGGGGGCCCTCTGGAGATTCTTAAAGAAATTAAAGATTGAAATGCCATATGACCCTACTATTCCACTTTTGGGAATAACCCCCCCATGCAGCAGAGGTTTGCCTCGATAGCACAAGCTCGACCATGTTCATAGCAGCACTGTTTACAATAGCAAAGTCATGGAATCAACCTAAATGTCCAACAGTTGACGAGTGCATAAGGAAACTGTGGTACATCTATACAATGGAGTACTACTCAGCCATCAAAAATGATGAATTACTGGAATTTGCTGGGAAATGGATGTCATTAGAAAGAATTATATTAAGTGAAGTATCCCAAACCCAGAAAATTAAGCGCTGTATGTACTCCTTAATAGGTGGCTCCTAGTACCAAACTCACCCAGCCCACATTGAGACACTTAAAAGTAAACCTATGTAACACAGTAATTTCAAGGATTATGAACAAGAGAGATGGGGTAGGAGGGCCAAACCAGAAAAACGGAGAGAGGGGACCATGTTACAGCAGAGAAAATAGGCCTCCATCAAGGTCTGCAAGTAAGTAATGAGAAACCTGGTTAAGTTCACAGACGTTCTTTCCTGATCTCACCAGAAGGGGAGGCATATAGTCTAGCAGATAAAAAGTAATCATTTTGCAAATGGGTGATGGACCCCTCCCTCAGTGAGGTTTCCTACTCTTATTACATCTACCCTTGAATGTGCTATTATAACAAGAATCCAGTTTAACAGCTTTTGTCTCTGGCCAGGAGGTGACATACAGTGCCCAGCCGAATGGAGTGAAGGGCATTGCAGGAACAGCAAAACTGCGAAAGAAAATCAGAACTTCAGAGACTCTATATCAATCACATAGAACTAGGCCAGCCTAATCTCTCCCCATCCTGGAGCTCAGGGACATTTGCGGAAGAGGGGGCGGTAAGATTGTAAGAGCAAAAGGATGGGAGGAGCAACGATTTGCAAGATTCTCAACAATAGTTGGGGCCAAAGCAATCATAATGGGACTTTGCATGCCCTGCGCAATGTCCAATGCACTGTTGCCCTCATAAAGTCTAGCATCTGTTAAGGGCACCGAGACCCCTGGAGGCAAGGGATTGACAGCCATAGTAGTGATCCTATGCTTAAGGGGAACAAGAGAAGGGGCTTATGGAAATGCCCTTATGGAGGACCCAGTGGAGAGTTAGGCGTACACAATAAAGGACTCTCTGGGAATTGGGGGGGAGGCACTGGGGGATGGGGAGGGAGACGAGGGAGAGGAGAGGGTCGGGGGGAGGAGGGGGGAGGGAGGGAACTGGTAAAAAATTTTAAAATGTATAATTAAATTTTTAATAAAAAAAGAATTGATGCTGTGATATCACAGGCAATGATTTCAGAAGTGAGCTTATGATATCACTGCTCAGCTGTCACATCACTGTGAGTCTATGCTATCTGTGGTGAACCTGTATTGTCATAGTTAGGCTAAGTTGAATACCAGTGGTGAGGTTGTGATGCCACTGTGAGGCTTTGATATCACTGTGTCTGGGGTGTCATCATGAGTCTGTAATGTCACAGGGATTTGGTGATGTCACGTTGGAGGCTGTGAGGTCACAGTGAGACTGTGATGTTAGTGGCAAGACTGATGACACAGTGAGGCTATGATGCCATAGATGATGCTGTGATATCACATTGAGGTTATTATGACAGTGGCAAGTCTGATGTCAGAGTGAGTTTTTGATGTCAGAGTGATCATGTGAGGACACAGTATGGCTATGATGTCACGGTGAAGGTCTGATATTGTAATGTCACTGGAGAGGTTTTGATGGCACAGCGAGGCTATATGTTAGTCATGATGCTGATTTCATAATGAGGCTGTACTGTCACTGCTGAGGTCATAATGTCACACTGAACCTGTGATATCATTGTGAAGGTTGTATGGCATTGTTGGCTGTCATGTTACTGTAGGTGATATCACTCTGGAAGTGGTGATATGACAGCGAGACAGTGATATCCATGACAAGACTGATGTCACAATGAGGCTAAGATGTATCAGGTGAGCCAGTGGTGTCAGTGGGCATGCTATGAGGTCACTGTGAGGCTGTGATGTCACAGTGAGGCTCTGATGTCAGTGCTGTGACGTCAGGTGTAATGCTTGGATTTAACCATGACATTAGCATGTCAGTGAGGCTGTGCAGTCACACTGAAGCTGTGATGTCAGAGGATAGACTGTGATATCACCATGAACCTGTTATAGCGCTAGTGAGGGTGTCATATCACTGTGAGGCTGTGCTGGCACAGTGTGGCTGTGATGTCACAGTGAGGTTGTGATGTCATAGTGATGTGATGTTAGTAGTGACTGTGCTTTCACAGGGGGCCATGTCATTGGTGAGAGTGTATTGTCACTGGTGTGGCTCTAGTGTCACAGTGAATTTATTGTGTCAAACTGAGGCTGTGATGTCACAGTCCGGCTATGATGTAAGTGGTGAAGGGTTATGTCACATTGATGATTTGATGGCATGATATGGCTTTGATGTGACAGTGAGGCTGTAATGTCACAGTGAGGTTGTGATGTCTATAGAGATACTATGGTATCACAGGGAGGCCGTCATGTTTCATTGAGTCTATGAGGTCAGTGGTAAGGCTGTTGTGTCATACTGAGGTTGCATAGGACATCAGTGATAAAGGTGTGATGTCACATTGAGACTAAGATTTAAGAGCTAAGCCTGTGATGTTATACTGAGGCAGTGATGAATCACTGAGGCTATAATGACAGAGTTGATGCTATGTTGTCACAGTTGGGCAATGATTTCAGATGTGAGCCTGTGATGTCATTGTGAGACCATCGTGTCACAGTGAGGCTATAAACTCAGAGGTGAGGCTGTGATGTCACAGTGATGCTGTGTTGTCACCAGTGATGCCGTGATATCACAGTGAGGCTGAGATGTAAGTAGAGTGAGACTATGAAATTAGAGTGAGTATGTGATTTCAGGGGTTAGGTTGTGATACCAGAAAGTGGCTGATGTGAGTGATGAGGGTATGATGTCACAGTGAGGCTGGCATGTCACTGATGAGGCTATGATGCCACCATGAAGCTTTGATGTCACCTTACGCCTGTAGTCACACCATGACCTGTGATGTCACAGAGAGTTGGTGGTGTCATGGTGAAGGCTGTGAGGTCACAATAAGACACTGATGTTAGTGCCAACACTGATGTCACAGTGAGACTATTATGTCAGTGGTGATGCTGTGATGTCACATTGAGGCTCTGATGCCACAGTGAAGCTATATCAGAGATGTTTATGTGATGTCACCATGAAGTTATTGTGTCAGTGGAAAGGCTGATGTTACAGTGAGTTTGTGATGTCACAGTGAGGCTGTGATGGCACTGTCAGGTGGTAATGTCACAGTGAGACTGTCAGGACAAGTGTGGCTATGAATTCACAGTGAGGCTCTGATGACATAGTGATGTTGTGATGTCATTGAAGATGTTTGGATGGCACAGTGAGACTGTGATGTTAGTGGTGAGGCTGATGTCACAATGAGGCTGTGATGTCACTGGTGAAGGTTTGATGTCATAATAAGGCTGGAATGTCAGTGATGAGATTTTATAGTGAGTCTATGATGTCATTGGTGAGGCCACGATGTCATTGGTGAACCTACTACGTGACAGTGACACATTTGGGGCTGTGATGTCAAAGACTCTGTTGTCCCCATGTTCTGACTAATGTCAGTAGTGATCCTGATGTCCCAGGTGAGTCTTTGCTGTCACTTGTGAGGCTGTGATGTCACAGTGAGGCTGTGATGTCTCTATGAAGATCCCATGTCACTATAGGCTGTCATGTCATCGTGAAGTGGTATCACTCTGGAAGATGGGATGTCACAGTGAGGCTCTGATGTCAGTGGCAAGACTGATGTCACAATGAGGCTATGATGTATCACATGAGCCTGAGGTGTCAGTGGGCAGGCTGTGAGGTCACAGTTAGTCTGTAATTCCACAATGAGGATTTGATATCACCATGTGATTGTGGTGTCACCGTGAACCCGTGATGTCACAGGGACTTGGAGATATCACTATGGAGTCGGTGAGGTCACAGTGAGACTGTGATATCAGTGGCAAAGAGGATGTCATAGTGAGTCTTTGATATCACTGGTCAGGCTATGATATCACTGGTGAACCAACTAAGTGACAATGTCTCTGGTGAGGATGTAATGTCAAAGATGTGTTGTCACTGGTATGGCAGTGATGTCATTGTTCTGAGTAATGTCAGTGGCGATGGTGATGTCTAAGGTGGGCCTGTGCTGACACTGTTGAGGCTGTGATGTCACAGTGAGGCTATAATGTCAGTATGAGGCCGTGATGTCACTGGCGAAGCCATGGTGTCACACTGAGGCTGTGATGTCACTGTGAAGGTTGTATGTTACTGTGGGCTTTCACGTCACCATGAGGTGATATTACACGAAGCTGGGATGTCACAGTGAAGCTGTGATGTCAGTGGCAAGACTGATGTTGCAATGAATCTATGATGTAACAAGTGAGAATGTGGTGTCAGTGAGCAGGTTGTGAGGTCACTGTGATCACACTGAAGCTCAGATGTCAAGGATGATTTCCTGAGATGTCAGAGAGGCTGTGACATAAGGGGTGATGCTTGAATTTCACAGTGAGGTAAGGATGTCAGTGGTGAGGCTGTGCAGTCACACTGAGGCTGTGATGTCAAAGGAGAGGCTGTGATATCACTGTAAGGCGGTAATGTTACCATGAGGTTGTGATATCACAGTGAGGCTGTGATGTCTGTGGTGATAGACTCTATGTCCGTGGCTGAGATTTCAGTGGTTAGGCTGTGATGTCAGAAGTAAGGATGATGTCAGTGAATAGCTTGAGATGTCACAGTGGGCTGGGATGTTGTTGGTGAGGCTGTGGTGTCACTAGTAAGGCTATCATGTGACCATGAGCTTTAGATGTCAGTGATGAGGCTGTGCTGTCATAGCGAGGCTAAGCAGGATGTCCCTGGTGTCACTGATGCTATGATTTCAGAGTTTGGCCTGTTATGTCACAGTGAGGCTGTGTAGTCAGAGGTGAGGCTGTGATGTCTCAGTGGAAATTGTGATGTCAATGGCAAGGCTAATTTCACCATGAGGATATGATGTAACAGGTAAGTCTGTGATGTAACAGGTTAGACTGTGAGTTCACAGTGAGGCTGTGAGGTCACTGTGAGGCTGTGACATCTGTGGGAAGACTGATGCCACAGTGAGGCAGTGATGTAACACGTGAGATTGTGGTGTCACTGTTGAGTCTGTGATATCACAGTGAGCTTCTCAAATCAGTAGTGTGGCTGTGATGTCACAGTGAGGCTATCTCATAGGTGTGTATGAGATGTCACAGTGAGTTTACGATGTTACAATGAGTGTGTGATGCACTATCAGGTTGTAACATCACAGTGATGCTGTGAGAACAAAGTGTGGCTATGAAGTCTCAGTGAGGCTCTGATGAAACAGTGATGTTGTAATGTCACTGGAGAGGTTTGAATGGCACAGTGAGGCTGTGATGGCACTGTCAGGTTGTAATGTCACAGTGAGGCTGTGCTGTAACAGTGAGGTTGTGATGTCTCAGTGAGTTTGTGATGTCAGTAGGGAGACTATGTCATTGGTGAGGCTGTATTGTTACTGGTGAGCCTCTAATGTCACAGTGAGCTTATTGTGTCAAACTGAGGCTGTGATGTCACAATGTGGCTGTAATGTCACTGTGAGGTTGTGATGTCACTGGGGAAGTGCAATTTCATAGTGACATTGTGATGTCCCTGGTGTAACAGGGAGATTGTTATGTGTCAGTGAGCCTGTGAGGTCAGTGATAAGGCTGTTTTATCATAGTGAGTCTAGATAGGATATCAGTGATGAGGGTGTGATGGCGCATTGAGGCTAAGATTTCAGAGGTGAAGTCATAGTGAGGCTGTGATGAAACAGTAGGGCAATAATTTCAGAGGTGAGCCTGTTATGTCATAGTGAGCTTGACATGTCTCATTGAGGCTATAACCTCAGAGGTGATGCTGTGATGTCATAGTGAGGCTGTGTTGTCACCTGTGATGCTGTGATATCAGAGTGAGTCCGTGATGTCAATGGAATGAGATTATGACATCCCAGTGATGATGTTATATCAGTGGTTAGGCTGTGATATGAAGAGGAGGCTGACGTGAGTGATGAGGGTATGATGTCACAGTGAGCCTGGCATGGCACTGGTGAGGCTGTGATGCCATAATATCACTGTGAGTCTGAGATGTCAGTGGTGATAGACTAAGACATCACAATTTGGCTGTGATTTCAGTTTTTAGGCTGTGATATCAGAATGAGACTGTTGTTAGGGATGAGGGTGTGATATACAGTGAGGCTTGCATGTCACTGCTAAGGTTGTGATGCCACCGTTAGACTTTTATGTCACCGTGTGGCTGTGGTGACACCATGAGCCATCATGTCACAGGGAGATGTTGGTGTAACGGTGAAGGCTGTGATGTCACAGTGAGACTGTGATGTCAGTGGCAAGGCTGATGTCACATTGAGCCTATGATATCATTGGTGATTGTGTGAAATCACATTGAAGCTGTGATGTCACAGGGAGGCTATGTTCGAAGTATGTATGTGATGTCACCATGTGCAAGGCTGATTTCACAGTGAATTTGTGATGACACAGTGAGATTGTGAGGACATAGTGTCACTGTGATATCAGAGTGAGCCTCAGATGACACAGTGATGTTGTGATATCACTGGAGCTGTTTGGATGGCATAGTGAGGCTGTGATGTTAGTGGTGGGGCTGATGTCACAATGACGCTGTATTGTCACTGGTGTAGGTGTGATGTCACAATATGGATGGAATGACAGTGGTGAGAAAGATGTCATAGTAAGTCCGTGATGTCACTGGTGAGGCTATGATGTCAGTGGGGAACATATTACGTGACAGTGACACTGGTGAGGCTGTTATATCAAAGGGTGTGTTGTCACTGGTGTGGCAGTGATGTCAGTGTTCTGACTACTGTCAGTGGTGAAGATGATGTATCAGTTGAGGATGTGCTGGTAAGGCCATGATAAGACACTGAGCTTTGATGTCACTGTGAATGTTTTATGTCAGTGTGGACTCTGGAAGCTGTGATGTCACAGTGATGCTGTGATGTCAGTGGCAAGACTGATGTCAAATGAGGCTAAGATGTAACAGGTGAGCCTGTGGAGTCAGTGGGCAGGTTGTGAGGCGACTGTGAGGTTGTTATGTCGCAGTGAGGCTCTGACATCTTGGCTCATTCTATGAGATATCAGTAAGGCTGTGACATTAGATGTGATGCTTGGATTTCACAGTGAGTTTACAGTGTCAATGCTGAGTCTGTACAGTCAATGAGGCTGTGATTTCAGAGAAGAGGCTGTGATGTCACTGTGTGGTGGTAAAATTACAGTGACATTGTGATATTTTAGGAGTCTGTGATATCAGGGATGATAGATTATGACATCATAGGTTGGCTGTGATCTCAGTGGTTAGGCTGTAATGTCAGAAGTGATGATGATGTCAGGGATGAGGCTTAGATGTCACTGTACAGAGTGTCATGTAATTGTGAGCCTGAGATGTCAGTGATGAGGCTGTGGTGTCATAGTTAGGCTAGGCAGGATTTCTGTGGTGTCACTGGTGCTATGATTTCAGAGGTTAGCCTGTTATGTCACATTGAGGATGTGATGTCAGAAGTGAGTCTGTGAGATTATTGTGAAGCTGTGATGTCACAGAGAGGTTGTGATGTCACAGTGAGGCTGTAGGGTCATTGTAGAAGATGCTTTGTCAGTGGCAAAGCTGATTTCACTATGAGGCTATGATAGAACAGGTGAGTGAGTCTATGATGCAATAGTTTAAACTGTGAAGTCTCAGTGAGGCTGTGAGGTCACTGTGAGGCTGTGATAGCTGGGGAAAGTTTGATGTCACAGTGAGAATGTGATGTAACATGTGAGGCTATGGTGGCATGATATCAAAGGCTATGATATAACTGTTGAGGCTGCACATCACTATGAGCCTGTGGTATCTGTGGTGAGGGTGTGGTGTCATAGTAAGGCTAGGTAGGATACCAGTAGTGACGCTGTGATGCCATAGTGTGATGTCACCATGAGGCTGTGATGCCATAGTGAGGCTGTGATGTTACAGTGAGGCTGTGATGTCAAAATGCAGCTATGAGGTCAGTGGTTAGGCTGTGATATCAGAACTGAGACTGATGTGCGAGATGGGGCTGAGATGTTGCATTGATAATGTGATATAACTTGTGAGGCTGGGATGTCACAATATGGCTGTGATGTGTGTGTGTTTGGTTATGGATGTGATCTGACAGTGCGGTTCTTATGTCACCATGAGGCTGTTGGGACTGTAGTGTCATGGTGAGCCTGTGCTATCAGTGGTGAGGCTGTGATGTCACAGTGAGGCTGTGATATCAGTGGGAAGTTAGATACACAATGAGACTATGATATAATAGATGAGCCTGTGGTGTCTCTGGCCAGGCTGTGAGATTTCTGTGAGGCTGTGATGTCGCTCTGATGTTAGGGCTGTTTCTATGAGATATCCAGCAGGCTTTGACATCAGGGGTATGCTTGGATTTCACAGTGAGTTAGGATGTCACTGGTGAAGCTGTGAAGTTACACTGAGCCTGTGATGTCAGAGGAGAGGCTGTGATGTCAATAAGAGTCAATGTGATGTTACCTTGAGAATGTTATATCACAGTGAGGCTCTGATATAAGTAGTTTACATAAGTAGTCTATGACTTCACAATTAAGCTGAGATTTCTGTTTACATTATGATGTCAGAAATGAAGCTGATGTCATTGATGAGGCTGAGATGTCACAGTGAGGCTCGGATGTTATTGGTGAGGCTGTGATTGCACCATGAGGCTTTGATGTCATTGTGTTACTGTAGTTTCACCATGAGCCCATGATGGCACAGAAAGTCGATGATGTCATGGTGGAGGACATGAAGTCACATTTTCTGTAATGTCAGTGGCAAGTCTGATGTCACAGGGAGGCTATGTAGTTAGTGGTAATGCTGTGATGTCATATTGAGGCTGAGATATCACATTGAGGCTATGTGAGGTGTGTGTATGTGATGTCACCCTGAGGCTATTATGTCCGTGGCAAGGCTGATGTCACAGTGAGTTTGTGATGTCACAGTGAGGCTGTGATGTTATTGTCAGGTTGTAATGTCACAGTGAGACTGTAAGGAAACAGTGAGGCTGTGATGTCACAATGAGGCTTTGATGACCCAGTGATGTTGTGATGTCACTGGAGAGGTTTGGATGGCATAGTAAGACTATAATATCACTGGTGAAGGTGAGATATCGCAATAAGGCTGGAATGTCAGTGGTGAGAAAGATGTTATAGTGAGTCTATGATGTCTCTGGTGAGGCTATGATGTCAGTGGTGGACCTATTTCATGACAATGACACTGGTGATGCTATGACTTCAAGGGCTGTGTTGTCACTGGTGTAACAGTGATGTCAGTGACTAATGTCAGTGATTGATGTCATAGGTGAGGCTGTGATGTCATTGGAGAGGCCGTGATGTCACAATGAGGCTGTGGTGTCACTGTTTATGATGTCAAAGTCTATGATGTCACTGCTGAGACTGTAACATCACTGTGAGACTGTGCCAACAGTGGTGAGGCTGTGGTGTCCTAATAAGGCTAGGTAGGATACCAGTTATGAGGCTGTGAAGTCACAGTCAGACTGTGATGTCACCATGAGGATGTGATTTCACAGTGAAGCTGTTATGTCAAAAGGAAGCAGTGGTGTCACAGTTCAGTTGTTAGATTAGTTGATAGGCTGTGTTTTCAGATGTGCTACTGATGTTAGAAAGGAGGATGAGATGTCTCAATGATGATGTGATGTAACTGGTGAGGCTGTGATGCCACAGTGAGGTTGAGATGTCACAATGAAGCGGTGGTGTCACTGGCAAGGCTATAAAATATGGGTGAGTAGTCATATGAGTGGCGAAGTTGTGATGTCACAGAGATGCTGTGTTGGCACAATGGGGCAGTGATTTCACAATGAGGTTTTGATGTCACAGTGAGGTTGTGATGTCAGTAGTGACTGCACTTTGTGTTATAATGATGCTTTGATGGCACTGTATGGCTGAGATGTCACAATGATGATGTTATGTCACTATTAGATTGTGATGTCACTAGGGAAGTTGTGATGTCATAATGATGTTGTGATGTCAATAGTGACACTGTGATGTCACAGGGAGGCTGTCATGTTTCAATGAGCCTGTGAGGTCAGTGGTGAGACTGTAGGGTCATAGTGAGTCTAGGTAGGATGTCAGTGATAAGGGTGTGATGTCACATTGTGGCTATGATTTCAGAGGTGAGCCTGCGATGTCATAATGAGGCTATGATGAAACATTGAGGCTGTAATGTCAGAGTCAATGCTGTGATGCCACAGTTGTGTAATGATTTCATGGATGAGCCTGTAATGTCTTAGTGAGGCTGTCATATCAGTGGCAAGACTGATGTCACAATGAGGCCATGATGTAACAGGTGAGCTTGTCATGTCAGTGGGCAGGTTGTGAGATCACTGTGAGTCTGTGATGTCTCAGTAAGGTTCCGATGTCTGGGCTGATTCTTTGAAATGTCAGTGAGTCTGTGACATCCGTAGTGGTGCTTGGATTTCACAGTGAGTTTAGGATGTCAGTGGTGAGTCTGTGAAGTCATACTGAGGTTGTGATGTCAAAGGAGAGGGTGTGATGTCACTGTAAGGTGGTGATGTTGCCATGAAGTTGTGATATCACAGTGAGACTGTGATATCAGTGGTGATACATTATGACATCAGAATTTAGCTGAGGTTTCAGTGACTAGGCTGTGATGTCAGAACTGAGGCTGATGTCAGTGATGAGGCTGAAATGTCACAATGAGGCTGACGTGTTATTGGTGTTGCTATGATGCCACAGCGAGGCTGTGCGTCACTGTTGAAGCTGTCAGTTGATCATGAGCCTGAATGTCAGTGATGAGAATGTGGTGTCATAGCAAGACTTTGCAAGATGTCCGTGGTGTCACTGATGGTATGATTTCAGAGGATAGCCTGTTATGTCAGTTAGGCTGTGATTTCAGAGATGAGGCTGTGATGTCATATTGAGACTGTGGTTTTAGTGGTGAGGCTGATGTCACAATGATTCTCTCATGTCACTAATGAACTTGTGGTGTCACAATAAGGCAGGAATATTAGTGGTGAGAAAGATATCATAGTGAGTGTATGGTTAGGATATGATGTCAGTGGTGAACCTATTACGTGATAGTGATGCTGTTGAGCATTTGATGACAAAGGTTGTGTTGTCAATGGTGTGGCAGTGATGTCAGTGTTCTTACTAATGTCAGTGGTAATGCTGATGTCACAGGTGAGGCTATGCTGACCCTCATGAAGCCGTGATGTCACACGTGAGGCTGTAATGTCATAGTGAGCCTAGGTAGGATGTCAGTGATGAGGGTGTGATGCCTCATTGAGGCTATGATTTCTGAGGTGAACCTGTTATGTCATATTAAAGCTTTGATGAAACAGTGAGGCTATAATGTCAGAGTCGATGCCATGATGTCAGTGTTCTGACTAATGTCCAAAGCATCGCTGATGTCATAGGTGAGACTGTGCTGTCACTGGTGAGGCCATGATGCCACACTGAGGCTGTCATGCCATTGAAGTTTGTATGTTACTATAGGCTATCATGTCACTGTGAAGTGATATCACTCTGGAAAATGTGATGTCACAGTGAGGCTGTGAGGTCATTCTGGAAGATGTGATGTGAGTAGCTAGACTGATTTCATCATGTGGCTATGATATAACAGGTTAGACTGAGATCATAGTGGAATAGCTTAGAGAGTAATGGTATTAATTGTTCCTTAAATGTCTGGTAGAATTCTGCACTGAATCCATCCAGTTCTGGACTTTTTTGTAAAGTTCGTGATTACTTTTAAAATTTCATCACTTATATGACTATATAAATAATTCAATTCATCCTGATTCAATTTAGGTACTTAGAAATTCATGCATTTCTTTCTGATTCAAATTTTATGGAGTATAAGTTTTTGAAATATGACCTTATAATTCTCTAAATTTCCTTGGTATCATTTATAGTAACTCCATTTTCATCTCTAATTTTATTAATTTGGGTTTTCTCATTTTGGTTTTGGTTAATTTGGCTAAGGGTTTATCAATCTTGTTGATTTTTTAAAGAACCAACTCATCATCTGGTTGATTCTTTGTATCATTTTCCTTATCTCAATTTCAGCTCCTTCTCTCCTGATTTTGCTAATCTCCTCTTTTCTACTGCTTTGGGATTGAACTGCTCTTGTGTCTCTGAAGCTTTAGTTTGTATTGTTATTTTCTTGTGAAGTTTCCCTTTTTTATATAGGCATTGAGTGCTATAAACTTACTCTTAGGACAGCCTTCATTTTTTCTCAGAGATTTGTGTTTTCGTTATTGTTCACTTCTAGAAATTTCCCTTTTGATGTCTACCTGAACCTATTCCTTGTTCAATAGCATGGTATTTAATTTCCAAGAATTAGTGTCTTATCTGGCATTTGTGGATGTCTCTTTATTTCACGGTGATCTTATAAAATACAGGATATGATTTCAATTTTCCCATATATGTGGTGTCTTGCTTTGTGTCCCAATATGTGTGCTATTTTGAAGATAGTTCCATGGACTGCTGAAAGCAATGTGTTTTCCTCCGTGTTGGGATGAAAGGTTCAGCAGAGGTTGGCCAGGTCTATGTTGATTACAGTTTGATTCATCTCCAGTGTGTGTCTGTTCAGTTTATGGACTGTTGACCTATCCAATAGTGAGACTGGAGTGTTGAAATCCTCCATTATTATCATTTTTAGGCTGCTTTGTTGTTTTAGATGTTGTAATGTTTGTTCAGTGAATGTGGCTGAGCCTATACTAGTTGTGTATATGTTCAGAATTGTGAAGTCTTTCTGATGGTTCCTTTGGCTTATATGTAGTATCGTTCTGTGTCTCTTATAATTTCATTTGCTTTGAAGTCCACTTTGTCAGATAGCATAATTGCTACTTCTGCTTGCTTCCTTTCTCCATTAGCTTGAAGTACTTTTACCAGCCTTTTATTCTGAGATTGTAACTATCTTTTATGGGGAGATATGTTTCCTGAAGGCAACAGATTGATGAGTTGTGAATTTAATCCATGCATGTAACCCGTGTCTTTTGATTTGTTGAGTTGATTTAATTGACAATTATACATAAAATTGAGAAATGTCTGTTGATTGCTATAATTTTTGTGTTTTGTGGGTTTTATATTTTCATTTTTTCACTTGGAACATGTGTTCATATTATATTTCCCTTCTGTCCTCTTGAATATTTTTGTTCTTTTCATTGAAAGTATCTTTTCTAACATCTTTTGTAGGCCTGGTTTGATACTCATGTAAGCCTTCAACTTGTCCTTAGGATTGAAAATTTTTCCTTCATATTCGATCATGACTTTGATAAGTATATAATCCTGAGTTGGAATTTGTGTTCATTTATGATTTAAGATCCATCTCTCCAAATTCTGCATTTCACTGCTTACATTTAAAAATCAGCTGTTATTTTAGTAGGCTTGCCTTTAAATATGACTTTTTCCCTCTTGAAGCTCTAAACATATTATCTTTGTCATGTATCTGTAGTGTTTTGATTATTATTTTCCATGGGGAATTTCTAATTTCGACATATCTGGTGTACCATATGTCTCTTGTACTTGAATGGGGATATCTTTCCTTAGATGTGGAAAATTTTCATTAATGATAGTGTAAGAAATCTCCTCCAATGTGTCCTTTGGGTTGCTTGTCCTGGGATTCCAAGAATTCACATGATTCTTCATTATATCCCATAACTCTTAAATATACCTGTTGTCCTAGTTAAGCACAGGTGTCAACTTGGACTGTTGAAGGTTTGGGTTCTAGGCACAAATGTAGAGTATTGATGGTTGTCTCAAGCACAGAGCAAACCTGAAAGAGATTTTCTAGCTGATGGGTAAGACCTAGCCCATTGGGGGTGGGATTAAGCCTAGATAAATCACAGAGAGCTGGTTGACATCCTTCTGTTCACTTGGCCAGATATGCTGGTCTGGCAAGTAAGGATTGTCCATCTCTCAGCTGTTATGTGGTGATGGTGTGGCAAGTTCCCTTGGCCCTGGTGTTGGTGCATGCTCTCCAATCAAGCTGGACTGAGAACTGTAACAGGACTGTCATAAGAAAGTAAACTCCTTGCTCCCTTAAACTGTGTGATGGTAATTTATTAGCAACCATGTAGGCAAACTGCAACACAGGTAACCACTGAAATCACAGCCAAACTGTGATGTCGCAACCCTCACGGTAAGATCATAGTCTCACAGATACATTACAACCTCATGTGACATGACAGCCTCAGTGTGACTGCACAGCCTCACCATTGTCACCATAAGCTCACTGGGAAATCCAAGCATCACCCCTGCCATCACAGCCTTACTGACATCTCATAGAATCAGCCATGACATCAGAGCCTCACTGTGACCTCACAACTTGCCACTGACACCACACTACAAGCTCACCTATTATATCATAGCCTCATTGTGACATCAGTCTTCGACTGACATCACAGCCTCACGGTGACATCACTGATTCCAGAGTGATATCATCTCATGGTAACATGACAGCTCACAGTGATATACAACCTTCACACTGACACCACAGGCTCAGTGTGACATCATGGCTTCATCAGTGCCAGCACAGCGTGAACTGTGACATCAATGTTGCCACTGACACTACTCAAAAGAGTGACATCACTACCACACCAGATACAACACAGCCTTTTATGTCACAGCATCACCAGTGTCATCATTATGTAACAGGTTTACTACTGATATAATAACCTCACCAGTGACATCATACATTCACTATCATAATTTTTCACCTCTGACATTCCAGCCTCATTGTGACATCACAATTTCATCTGTGACATCATAACCTCACTGTGCCATCCAAACCTCTCCAGGTACATAATAAAATCAATGTGTCATAAGAGCCTGACTGTGATATCAGAGCCACACTGTGTCCTCACAGCCTCAATGTGACATTACAACCTGACAGTGACACCACAGCCTCACAGTGACATCACAAACTCACTGTGACACCAGCCTTGCCACTGACATAATAGCCTCATGGTAACACCACATACCCACCTCTGACATAACCTCTGTGACATCACAGCCTTGATGTGACTTCATAGCATCACCACTGACATCATAGCCTCCCTGTGGCATCATCCTTCCTTCTGACATCACATTGTCACTGTGACGTCACAGCCTCCACCATGACATCACCAACTCCCTATGACATCAAGGTCTCATGGTGTTATCACAGAAATATGATGATATCAAAGCCTGATGGCGGCATCACAGCCTCACCAGTGACATGCTAGCCTCACCTGAGACATCAGCATCCCCTCTGACATTAGTCAGAACACTGACATCACTGCTACACCAGTGACAACACAGCCTTTAACATCACAGCCTCACCAGTGTTACTGTCATGTAATAGGTTCACCACTGACATAGTGATGATGCATTATGCACTATGATGGCTATGTGTTCCTAACCTTACGAGCACAATGATGGACAAACAGGGAAAGGGGAAGAGGAGGGAGACACTTGCTCACCTTCGAGTACCATAAGCACAGGAACACAAAACCAAAGGGGTGGCTCACCGAACTTTACTGGAGTGGGTGTCTCTTCTACACCAAAGGCAGCATCATCCCATGTGGAGTGCCAGATTCTTGTTCATTAATGGAATTAACCAGACAAATTGCTCCACTAATTAAGAATGGCCAGGCACCACCACCCACGAAATCAAGAAAGAACTATCAATCTGTCAATCCTGACCTGGGATGGCCAAGGGGAGTAACAAACTCCTGAAATCCCTCACTTAGATCAAAACACCTTTGCATATGTCCTGCACTAAGTCTCTCCTTAGACGTGGATTATCTTTTCAGGAGTTGTTTTCACCTTCACCTTGGTTCTAGTCGTTGCTTTTTATTTTCTGCACTCTTTTGCCTTGTCCTCTCGCCTTTGTTATCTCTGGTCCTTTCCTCTCCATAATGGGTAATTTACTGCCCCATAAAAAGGCCTTCCAGGTGACTGTCATTACGATCAAACTTACATAGGATCAAAATGAAACCAAAGGACTTAGAAGATTTTTGGGAGGAATCTTTAATCTTAGCTCCTTGAATTTCCCCAAAAAGTGTGGGACTCACAGATTTGGATGGTAGTGCTCTTTCTGGTCTGTAAGAGGGAAGTCAAAGAAGGCCTTATGCTTTCTGCCCCCTTTGTTCCTATCCTTCTCCACATTATACCAAGCCTTAAGGGATTCTCCACTGAGGAAGTGACTAATTGCTTTCCAAAATCTTATCAAGCAACAGGAAAGGATAAATTCACAGAGACAAAAGATAGAAAGACAATGGAAAATGTTAGCAAAGTGGAAACCTCTTGCCATGGTTTGGGGCCATGCCTGGGAGGAGTGTGGAGTGGCAGAGTGGCAGAAATGATGGAAGAATTGCATAACTTGGACTCACAACAGCAGGAATTGTTAGAGACCAGGTTTACTGGAGTTGTTGTTAGTAAGGGCCAATCAATAGTGAGTCTGCAGCAAACTCACCCTCTGCTGCTGTTTCTTGCTTGACACCCAGGGTCTGGGTGGTTACCTCACACCTGCTTGCCCCTTGCCCTGAGCCCATGATGCCCCTGCCAAATTCCTGCTCTTTCCCCTGCTGTCCCGGTGGGGATTCAGCAACAACCAGTGACATCATAGACTCACTATGACATCTTTCTTACCACTGACATTCCAGCTTTCTTGTGACATCACACCTTCATCACTGACATCACAGCCTCATTGTGACATCAGACTCACCACTAAGAACACAGCAGAATTGTGACATCAAAACCCCTCCAGTGACATCAGAACATCACTGTTATAAGAGCTTCACCAGTGACACACAAAATACACCAGAGCTTCACATATTACATAGTATCCCTGTGAAAGCACAGTTCCTACTGATATCACGACCTCACTGTGATATCACAACCTCATTGTGACATCACAGCCACATTGTGTCAACACAGCCTCACTGTGACATCACATCCTCGTGGTGACATCACAGCCTCACTGTGTCATAATAAGCTAACCTCTGAAATCATAGCATCAGTGATACCATACACCTCCTGTCTAGCCTCACTATGACACCACAGCTTCATCATTGATATCTCAGGTTCACGGTCACCTGATAACAGTGACACCACAGTGTTGCTGGGGCACAACTGCCTCACCAGTAACATCCCAGCCTCATTGTGATATCTCAGATGCATTACTGACATCAACCTCACTTCTGACATCACGGCCTAACCACTCATATCACAGCCTCACTGTGATGTCACAACTTCATGGTAACATCACAGCCTCTCACCTGACATCATAGCCTCAGTATGACTGCACAGCATCATCAGTGACATGACAGCCCACAGTGACATACAACCTTCACAATGACATCATAGCCTCACTGTGACATAACAGCTTCCCCACTGTTAGGACAGACTCACAATGATAATACAGTCTCAGCAAGGACAGCAGAGCCTCATCGTGACATCATAATCTTACGGTGGCATCACAGCCTCACCAGATATATCACATCATCAATGTGACATTTCAGCCTCAACTCTCACATCAATCTCACTTTTAAGTCACGGCCTAACCACTGACCTCACAGCTTCACTGTGACATCACAGTGTCATGGTTTGAAATGTGTCCCCCACAGTCTTATGTGTTTGATAAGGTCATGTCACCTTGAGAGGTGGAGCCTTGCTGGAGGAAGGCAGTCACAAGGGGTGGGTCTTGAGGTGGATGAGTCCCACCCTACCTCCAGGAGAAGTCTGCCTTTGCTGCAAGCAGTGTGCAGCTCTCAGCTTTCAAGATGTCTGTGTGACTTAGCCTCCTCCAGCTTTGGCCAGCCAGCCATGCCATCTCTGCTTGGAGAGACTGTACCTTCCCTCTGGAACCGTAAACTGAATAAAGCTTCCTTTCTCCCTTAAGTTGATTGACTTTGAGTGTTCTCTCACAGCAATAGCTAAGAATAGCTGTTACAGAACTTGGTACCAGGTAGTAGGGTATTGCTGTGAAATTAAGAACAGCTGGTATCACAAGGTGAAGTTGTTTGTGCAGCTGAGAGAAGTTAGTACCCAGAAGTATGGCCAATGCTGTGACATGGCTAGTGTGCCTTTGGAACTGTTTGTTGGGAGGAATATGGAGAACTTTGGGACTTTGTGCTGGGAAAGTCTTTGTGTCTTGGCGAGGAAGCCAAATGGGCCTTTCTCTTGAGAGCTCAGAGGAGACCAATGCTGTGACAGATGCAGGCAGTGGAAGCCCAGCTTGTGATGGTCCAGAGGGGAACAGAGACTGTGTTTGTAACTGTACGAGTGACACATGGAGCCATGTGTTGGTCGAAAGTTTAGTGAAGTTTTGCCCTCGTCCTGAAAGCTTGCATATAGTTAAACTGGAGTGCTTGGTGGAAGAAATTTCAAGGCAATATAGTCTTGACAATGTGATATGGCTACTTTTTAGTTGTCTTCAGAGTTATGAAAAAGAGCAAAGAATCATGAATAAGCAAAAACTGCAAGATCAGATGATGAAAAATACAATACAATGCCAAACTTAAAGAGTTAAACCAGGAAGAAGCAGAGAACAAAATGTGTGTCAAAGAGATTAGCTCCATTTGTAAATCAGAGTCTGCTTCAATTTGAATAATAGGAGAGGCCTTAGCTTGAGGGCAAGATCCCCAGGGAAGGCTCCCTCTCATAAGAATGCAAATCCTTTCAGAAGACTGGAGCTAAAGGGTGGAGTTTCAAAGTAAGAGTTGGTTTCTCTTACAAGGCAACTGGTTAGGAGTAAAATAGATGATCAACATAAGGAAGCAGATCAGCTGTGATTCAAGGAGACCAGTCTTGGCAAAGTCATCCACGTGGTTCTGGTTTTAGAGGCATCAGTGATACAAGAGGGAGGAAATCCTGGAGTCGTTCTCCAAGATTTCAAAAATTGGCAGACTCCAGGCATCATGAGGCAAGAAGCCTGCAGTTTAGAGGCCCAAGAAGGGCAGTTTGTACTATGGAATTAAAGCCTGGTGTGCCATTGAGTAGTAAAGATGTTAGAGATTCCAGACACAACGTGGGACACCTGCCAAGGAAAGCGCTGTATACCTTAGGAGGAGTCAACTCAAGAAAGCAACATGTTCTCTGGGCAGCCCTTTGGAACTGAGATGATTTCAAGGAGAAGTTCACCTGTTGGACTTGGAGCTACAAGATTTGGAGTTTGTCCTGCTGTTTTTTGGTCTTGTTATGGACTGATCATTCCTGGATATGCCCCCATTCCTTCCTTTTGGAATGGGGATGTTTATTCTGTGCCATTGTATGTTGGAAGTAGTTAATTTGTATTTTGATTTTACAGGAGGTTTTGAATTTTGGACTTTTGGACTGTTGGGACTACTGATGTACTCTATGGAGACTTTTAAAGTTGGACTGAGTATATTTTGCATAATGAGATGGCAATGAGCCTGTGGGGGAAAGGGGTGGAGTATCATGGTTTGGAATGTGTCCCCCTTGAGAGGTGGAACCTTGCTGGAGGAAGGCAGTCACAAGTTTTAGGCCTTGAGGTGGATGAGTCCCACCCTACTTCCAGAAGTCTGCCTTTGCTGCAAGCAGTGTGCAGCTCTCAGCTCTCAAGATGTCTGAGTGACTTAGCCTCCTCCATCTTTGGCCAGCCAGCCATGCCATGTCTGCTTTGAGAGACTGTACCTTCCCTCTGGAACCGTAAGCTGAATAAAGCTTCCTTTCTCCCTTAAGTTGATTGACTTTGAGTGTTCTCTCACAGCAATAGTTAAGAGTAACCATTACACACAGCCTCAATGTGACATCACAGTCTCACCATGACATTACAGCTTAACTGTGACCTCACAGTCTCCAACATGACATCACCAACTCCCTATGACTTCATGGGCTTATGGTGACACCATAGACACATGGGGACTTAAAAGCCTCATGGTGGCATCACAGCCTCACCAGTGACATCCCAGCCTCATTGTGACATCATATGCTCATCACTCACACAAGCCTCATTCTGACATCACAGCCTAACCACGAAAATCGCATCCTCACTGTAATGTCATAGTCTCATTGCAACTGACATTTCAGACTCATTGAGATATCATGGCATCACTGGTACAATAAAGCTTCACTGAGACATCACAGCCTCACCTCTGAGGTTATAGTCTCACTATGACATGACAGCATCACTATGACATCACAGGCTCACATCTGAAATCATTGCCCAACTTCGACATCACTGCATCGACTCTGACATTATAACCTCACTGTTACCTTAAAGCCTCACTATGACATCACAGGTTCACCTCTGAAATCATAACCTCAATGCAACATCACACCCTCATTACTGACATCCTACATAGACTCACTTTTGCACCACAGCCTCACCACTGACCTCACAGGCTCACTGAAACCTGACAACCATCAAACCATCACTGTGACTTAAAGCTTCACCATTGAATCATAGCCTCACTGTGACATCAGAGCCTCATTGTGATAGCCCAACAACACTGTGACATTACAGGTTCACACCTTACAACCTGCCCATTGGAATCATATTCTCACCTGTTATATCAGTCTTAACCACTGACATCATTGCCTCACTGTGACACCACAGCTTTCAGAGTGATATCACGTCACAGTGACATGACATCCCACAGTGACATACAAAATTATGGTGACATCATAGTTTCACTCTGACATCACAGCCTCTCTGTGACATCATAGCCTCTCTGTGATGTCACAGCCTCATAAAGACATCACAATTTCACAGTGATATCAAAGCCTCAATGTGGCATTATGGCCTCATTTGTGACACTGCCACTTCCCTGTGATATCCAAGCTGCACTGTGACACCAGAGCCTCCCCTCTGAAATAATAGCATCAGTGACACAAGGGATATCTTGCGTATCTCTGCAATGACACCACAGAATCATCATTGACTTCTCAGACTCATGGTCACATGATAGCTTCAACAGTGACACCACCATCTCCCTGTGGCATTGCAGCCACACCAGTAACATACCAGCCTCACTGTGACATGTCAGCCTCATCACTGACATCATCCTCACTTCTGACATCACATCCTAACCAATGAAATCTAAGCCAAACTCTGATGTCATATTCTATCACCACTGATATCAAAGCCTCACTGTGATATCACAAGCTTACAGTAACATCAGCATGTCACAATGGCAATAGAGCCTCTCCTCTCAAATTACAGCCTGAATGTGTGTATCACTGTCATCACTGCCACACCAGTGACATGCCAGCTTCATTGTGACATCAGACCCTCTTCACTCATATCAGTTTCATTCTGATATCCCAGCCTAATCACTAAAATCACATCCTTCCTGTGATGTCATAGTCTCACTCCGCTGATATCAGCCTCTCTGTGATATCAAAACCTCACTAGTATTGTTATGACACCATAGCCTCATCACTGATAGCTCAGGCTCATAATGACATGACAGCTTCAACAGTGAAAACACAGCAACTCTGTGGCATCAGAGCTTCACCAGTAACAGTCCATCTTCACAGTGACATCTCAGCCTCATAACTGACATAAGCCTCACTTCTGACATCACACCCTAACCACTGAAATCTCAGCCAAACTCTAATGTCATATTCTATCACCACTGACAGAAACATCGCAGCCTCACAGTGACATCACAGCCTCATTGTGACTGCACAGCCTCAACATTGATGTCCTAAACTCACTGTGAAATCCAAGCATCACCCCTGATGTCACAGCCTCACTTATATCTCACAGAATCAGCCCTAACATCAGAGCCTCACTGGGACATCACAGCCTCACATTTACCTCACAGCCTGCCCACTGACACCATAGGCTAACATGTTACATCATAGCCTCATTGTGGCATCAGCCATACTACTGATATCACAATCTCACCATTACATGACCAAGTCCCTCTGATATCATGGGCTTATGGTGACACCACAGGCATAGTGACATCAAAGCCTCAGGAAGGAAGCACAGCCTCAACAGTGACATGCCAGTCTTACTGTGCCATCATATCCTCATCACTCACATCAGCCTCATTCTGATATCACAGCCTAATCACTGAAATCACATCCTCACTGTGATATCATAACATCATTAGTGACATCACAGACACACTGTGACATCACAGCCTGTACTATGAGGGTAGAGGGTCACTGTGATATGACAACCCCACTATGACATCAAAGGCTCACATATGAAATTATTGCTTCAATGTGACATCACACCCTCATCACTGACATCCTACTTAGCCTCACTATGGCACCACAGCCTCACCACTGACACCACAAGCCTCACCACTGACACCACAGGCCCACTGAAACATGACAGCTTTCCTGTGACACCACTGTGTCGCTATTGACATCAAAACCTCATTGTGACATCACAGCAATACCATGCCATCAAGTATCACAGTCAATAAAGCTTCACCTCTGATATCATAGCCTCACCATGATATCACAGCCCGTTTGATACAATAAACTCACTGTGACATTAGAGCCTCATCAGTGATAACACAGCCTCACCAATGACGTAGTCTCTCTGTGAAAGCACAGTCACTATGAACATCATAATCTCACAATCTCATTGTGACATCACAGCCACACTGTCGCCTCAGCATCTAAGCTGTTACATCATAGACTCACTTGTTACATCATAGCCTCATGGTCAAATCAGCCTTACCAGTTATATGACATCTTCCACAGTGACCTCACATCTTCACTGTGAGATCCCAGCTATCTATGATGTCACATTTTCATAGTGCTATCACAGCCTCACCACTGATATCGTAACTTTAATGTGACATCAGCCTTGCCACTGATAGCACAGTCTAACTGTGACCTCATATCCTACACTGTGACATCACCAACTCCATGACATCATGGGCTCATGGTGACACCAGATTCACACAGTGACATCAAAACCACACGGTGGCATGACATACTCACCAGCGACATTGTAGCCTCACTATGACATCATATTCTCATCACGCACATAAGCCTTATTCTGGAATCACAGCCTAATCACTGAAATCACATCCTCACTGTGATGTCACAGTCTTGCCCCACTAATAACAGCCTTACTGTGATATCACAGCATCACAGGTGACAACAAAGCCCCAATGACATGACAGCCTCATTATGACATCAGAGGCTCACCTCTGAAATCATTGCTGAACTGTTACATCACAGCATCAGTTCTGACATTATACCCTCACTATAATATTACAGCCTCACTATGACATCACAGGCTGACTTCTGAAATCATTGCCCAACTACGACATCACTGCATCAGCTCTGATATCCTGTCTAGCATCACTATGACACCACAGCCTCACCACTGACCTTACATGATTATTGAAACATGATGGCATCACTGTGGCACCATAGTGTCACTATTGACAGCACAACCTCACTGTGAAATCACAATTTCCCCAATGATATCACAACTTCACAGTGACATCACAGCCTTACTGTGTCATCACAAAAATGCCATGCTATCAAAGGATTACTGTGATATAAAGCTTCACCTCTAACATCATAGACTCACTGTGACATCAGAGCCTCAGTTTGACACAACAAACTCACTGTGGCATTTGATCTTCACCAGTGACAATACAGCATCACCCATGACATAGTCTCTCTGTGAAAGCACAGTCACTTCTTACATCACACCCTCACTGTGACGTCACACCCTCTCTGTGATGTCACACCCTCACTGTGGCATCAGACTCACTACTGATATGACAGGATCACCATAATATCACAGCATCACCAGGGACACCACAGGCTCATGGTGACAACATAATCTTAATGTGGCATCATAGCCTCACCAGTTATATCACATCATCATTGCGACATCTCAGCCCCAGCTCTCACATTAAGTCTCACTTCTGATATCACAGCCTAAACACTGACCTCACAGCTGCACTGTGAAATCACAGCCTCATAACTAACATTATCCTCACTTTGATATTACAGCCTAACCACTGACATCTCTGCTGAACTGTGATGGCATAGTCTATCACATTGATATCACAGCCTCACTGTGATATTACAATCTCACAATAACCTCACAGCCTCACAGTGACATCAAAGCCTCTGCTCTGACATCACAGCCTCAGTGTGTCTGACCAGACTCATCAATGATGACCTAACCTCACTGTGAAATCCAAGCATCACCCCTGATGTCACAGCCTCACTGGCATCTCATAGAATCAGCCCTGACATCAGACCCTCACTGAGAAATTTCAGCATCACAGTGAACTCAGAGCCTGTCCACTGACACTACAGGCTCACCTCTCACATCATAGATTCATTGGGAAATCAGTATTGCCACTGTGACATCTTAGCTTACAGAGTGAATCACTTCACAGTGACATGACAGCCCATAGTGATATACAACCTTTACAGTGACATCCCAGCCTCAGTGTGACATCACAGCCTAACCAGTGACATCACAACCTAACAGTGATATCACAGCCTAATTGTGACATCAGTTTCTCCTCTAACATCACAGCCGTAGTATGACTGCACAGCCTCACCACTGACATCCTAATCTCACTGAGAAATCCAAGCATGATCCCTGACATCACAGCCTCACTGAAATCTCATAGAATCAGCCCTGATCCCACAGTGTCACTGTGAAAACACAGCCTTGCAGTGACTTCAAAGCCTGCCCAATGACACCTCAGGCTCACCTGTTACATCAAACCCTCAGAATGGTATCAGTCTTACAACTGACATCACAGCTTCACTGTGACATCACAGCCACACAGTGACATCACAGCCTCACCAGTACTATCACATCGTCAATGTGACGACTCTACCTCATCTCTCACATCAGTCTCACTTCTAAAATAACATCCTAACCATTGACCTCACAGCCTCACTGTGACATCACAGCCTCACTTTAATATCACAGCATCACCACTTAACATAACAGCCTCACTGTGACATCACAGTCTCACCAGTGACATGCCAGTATCACTGTGACATCATTTCATCACCACTCAAATCAGCCACATTCTGGTGTCACAGCCTAATCACTGAAATCACATCCACACTGTGATGTCATTGTCTTGCTCCACTGATATCACAGTCTCTCTGTGATATCACAGCCTCACTTGTGTTATTATAGCCTCACTGTGACATCATGGCCTCACTATGACATCACAGGCTCACCTCCGATATAATTGTCCAACTGTGACATCACAGTATCGACTCAGAGATCATACCCTAACTGTTTCATCATAGCTTCATGATGGCATCACAGGCTCACCTCTGTAATTGTACACTTAATGCGACATCATACCCTCAGTTTGACACAATAACTCCTGTGGTATCAGAGCCTCACCTGTAATAGCCTCACCTGTGACATTTGCATCGACACTGACATTAATCAGAACACTGACATCACTGCCACACCAATGATAGACAACACAGCCTTTGACATCACAATCTCATCAGTGTCACTGTCACGTAATAGGTTTACCACCGACATCGTAGCCTCACCAGTGACATCATAGACTCACTATGACATCTTTCTTACCACTGACATTCCAGCCATGTTGTGACATCATACCTTTGCCTGTGAAACCACAGCCTCATTATGATATCAGCCTTATCACTAACATAGCAGCTTCACTGTGCCATCCAAGCCTCTTCAGTGACATCAGAGCACCACTGTGTTGTCAGACCCTCACTGTCTCATAGCCACACTGTGTCCTCATAGACTCACTGTGACATTACAACTTGAAAGTGCCATCACAGACTCAGGGTGACATCACAAACTCACTGGGACCTCAGCCTTGCCACTGACAAAATTGCCTCATGGTAACATCACATACACACCTCTGACATAGCCTCACTGTGACATCCCAGCATCGCCACTAACAACATAGCCTCACTGTGACATCGGCCTTGCCTCTGACATCATAGTCTCCACCATAACATCACCAACTGCTTGTGATATAACAGGTTCATGGTGACACCACAGACAGTTACATAGTGATATCAAAGCCTCAAAGAGACAGCACAGCTTCACCAGTGACATGCCAGCCTTACAGTGACATCATACTCTCATCAATCACATCAGCCTCATTCTGATATCATAGCCTAACCAGTAAAATCACATCACATGACAGCATCAACAGTGACACCACAGCTACACTGTGGCATCACAGCCTCACCAGTAACATCCCAGTCTCACTGTGACATCTCAGCCTCAACACTGACATCAGCATCACTTTTGACATCATCACCTAACCACTGAAATCTCAGCCAAACTTTGATGTCATAGTCTATAACTACTTATATCACAGCCTCTCTGAGATATCACAATCTCAAGGTAACGTCACATCCTTACAGTGACATCACAGCCTCAATGTGACATCAGAGATTCACCACTGACCTCTCAGGGTCAATAAGACTTGACAGCCTCCCTGTAACACTACAGCATCACTATTGACATCACAACCACACTGTGAAATCACAACGTACCCAGTGTCATCAAAATATCACAGCATCATTGTGACTTCACAGCCATGCCTTGCCATTAAAGCCTCACTGTGAAATAAAGCTTCACCTCTGACATTATAGCCTCTCTATGACATCACAGCCTCAATTCAACACAATAAACTCACTGTGACATTAGAGCCTCACCAGTGAAACTACAGCCTCACCAATAACATAATCTCCCTGTGAAAGCACAGTCACTAATGACATCATAACCTCACTGTGGCTTTACAGCCTCACCAATTATATCACATCCTTAATGCGATATCTCAGACTCATCACTCACATCAGTCTCACTTCTGAAATCAAAGCCTACCACTGACCTCACAATTGCACTGTGAAATCACAGCATCACTGTGACATTACAGGCTCACTTCTGAAATCATTACCTCAATGCAGCATCACACCCTCATCACTGACATACTACCTAGCTCACTATGACACCAGAATCTCACCATTAACCTCATCGGTTCACTGAAACATGATAGCCTCCCTATGGCAACACAGTGTCATTGAAATCACAAATTCCCCAGTGATATCACAACCTCACAGTGACACCACACCCTCGCCACTGATAGAACAGATTCACTGTAATATCATAGTCTCACCAGGGATACCACAGCATCATGGTGACATCATAACTTCACTGAGGCATCTCAGCCTCACCAATTATATGACATCATCAATGGGACATCTCTCCTCATCTCTCACATCTACCTCACTTCTGAAATCACAGCCTAACCATTGACCTCATAGCCTCACTGTGACATCACAGCCTCACTGTGACATTATAGCCTCACTGTGACATCACAGCCTCATGGTGACTTCACAGCCACACTGTGACATCAGCCTTGCCACTGACATTTCAGGCTCACTGTGACCTCACAGCCTCCACTGTGATATTTTACATCATGGGTTCATGGTAACACCACAGACACATGGTGACAACATAGTCTCACTGTGACATCCTAGCCACACTAAGATATCCCAGACTCACCAGTGAAATGCCAGACTCACTGTGACATTATGCCATCATCACTCAAATCAGCCTCATTCTGATATCGTAGCCTAACCACTGAAATCACATACTGGGATGTTACAGTCTTGCTCTACTGACATCACAGCCTCACTGTGATATCATGGCCTCAGTTTGATACAATAAACTTACTGTGACATTAGAGCCTCACCAGTGATAATACAGTGTTACCAATGACATAGTCTCCTTGTGAAAGCACAGTCACTACTGACATCACAACCTTACTGTGACATCACAGACACACTGTACCAGCACAGCCTCACTGTGGCATCACAGCATCACCAGTTATATCTTATCATCAATGTGACATCTCAGCCTCATCACTCACATAAGCCTCATTCTGATATCAGAGCATAACCACTGAAATTACATCCTCACTGTGATGTCATAGTCTCACTCTACTGACATCACAGCTTCACTGTTATATCACAGCATTACTGGTGATACACAGCCTGATGGTTACATCACAGCCTCACCTCTGATGTTATAGCCTCACTGTGACATCACAGCCTCATTGACATCAAAGGCTCACCTCTGAAATCATTGTCCAAATGTGTCATCAAAGCATCGACTTTGACGTTATAGCCTCACTCTTTCATCACAGCCTCACTATGACATCATAGGCTCACCTCTGAAATCATAGCCTCAATGCGACATCATATCCTCTTTACTAGCATCTTATCTAGTCTCACTGTGACACCACAGCCTCATCACTGACCTCACAGGCTCACTGAAACATGGCAGCCTTCCTCTCACACCACATTGTCACTGTTAACATCACAACTTCCATAGTGACATCCCAACCTCACAGTGACATCACAGCGTCATTGACATCACAGCCATATTTTGTCATCAAAGCATCTCTGTGACATAAAGCTTCACCTCTAACATCATAGCCTCACTGTAACATCCCACCCTGTTTAACACAATAAATTCACTGTGATATTAGAGCCTCACCAATGACAATAAAGCCTCAACAATAACATAGTCTCCCTGTGAAAGCATAGTCACTATTGACATCACAACCTCACTGTGACATCTCAGCCACATTGTGCCAGCTTGGATTCACTGTGACATCACAGCCTCACCACTGATATGATAGGCTCACCATGATATCATAGCCTCATCAGAGATAACACAGCCTCATGGTAACATGAGAGCCACACTGGGATCACTGCCTTACCAATTATATCACATCATCAATGTGACATTACAGACACATCTCTCACATCCTTCTGACTTCTAAAATCACAACCTAACCACGGACCTCACAGATGCGCTGTAAAATCAGTCTCACTGTGCCATTATAGCCTCACCACTGGTATCCTACCAAGCCTTACTCTGACAACACAACCTCACCACAGATAGCACAATCTCACAGTTATGTGACAGCCTCAGCAGTGTCATCATAGCCTTTGACAACATAAAAAGTGACACCACAGCCTCAGATGTTATATCACTGCCTCACTGTGACATCAATCTTCCCATAGACCTCACAGCTTCACAGCATCCTTACAGCCACACTGTGACATCACAGTCTAACCTGTTACATAATAGACTCACCTGTTAAATCATAGTCTCATGGTGAAATCAGGATTGCCACTGACATCACATTCTCACTGTGATCTCACAGCCTGCACCATGACATCACCAACTTTCTGTGACATCATGGTTTCATAATGAAACAGCCACACAATAATATCAAACTCTCACAGTGGCATGACAGCCTCACCAGTGACATGCTAGACTCATAGTGATATCCTACTCTCACCACTCATATCACAACCTAATCACTGAAATCACATCCTCAATGTGATGTCACACTCTCACTTGACTGACATCACAGCATCACTGTGATATCATGGCATCACTGGTGAAAACAAAGCCTCATTGTGACATCACAGCCTCACCTCTGAGGTTGTAGCCTCACTGTGACTTGATGGCCCCACATCACAGGCTCATCATTGACATCATTGCTGAACTGTGACATCACATTATCAACTCTGACATTACAGCCTCAGGGTTTCAACAGAGCCTCACTATGACATCACAGGCTCATCTCTGAAATCATAGCCTAAATGCGACACTACACCCTCATAACTGACAGCTTAACTAGCACCACAACCTCACCATTGACCTCACAGTCTCACTGAAACATGACAGCCTCCATGTGACACCACAGTGTTGCTATTGAATCACAATCTCATTGGGACATCACAATTTCCCCAGTGACATCACAACCTCACAGTGACATCACAGCCTCATCATGCCATCACAGCATTACCAGGCCATCAAAGCATCCCTGTGATATAAAGCTTCATCTCTGACACCATAGACTCACAGTGACCTTACACCCTCTCCACTGACAACTCAGGCTCAACTGTTACATCATAGTCCCATTGTGACATCAGACTTGTCACTGACATAACAGCCCCACTCTGACATCACAGCTTCCAGAGTGATATCACCTCATGGTGATATGACAGATCACAGTGACTTACAATGTTCACAGTGCCATCACAGCCTAAGTATGACATCATGGCCTCATCAGTAACAACACCGCCTCACATGTGACATCAGCATCGCAATTTTGCCAGTGTCATCACAACCTTATTGTGACCTGACAACCTCATTGTGACACCAAAACCATACGGTGCTGTCATAGTTTAGCACAGGTGTCAACTTGACTGAGGGTTTGAGCTCTGGGCACAGTTGTCAAGAGTTAATGGTTGAGTTAAGCCCAGAGCAAACCTGAAGGACATTGGTGGGATTAGGCCCTGGATAAATCACAGAGAGCTGGTTGAGAGAGTTTGGCATCCTTCTGTTCACTTGGCCAGATGTGCTAGTATAAAGTCAATTTTGATGCTGTGATGTCACAGTTGGGCAATCATTTCAGAGGTGAGCCTGTGATGTCATTGTGAGGCTGTCATGTCACAGTGAGGCTATAACCTCAGAGTTGAAGCTGTGATATCACAGTGAGGTTGTGATTCCACTGTGTGGCTGTGGTGTCACCTTGAGTCTGTGATGTCACAAGGAGTTGGTGAAGTTACAGTGAAGGTTGTGAGGTTCCAGTGAGACTTTGATGTCAGTGGCAAGGCTGATGTCATTATGAAGCTATGAGGTCAGTATTGATGCTGTGATGTCACAGTGAGGCTGTGATGTCACAATTCAGCTGTGAGGTCAGTGTTTAGGCTGTGATTTCAGAAGTGAAACTGATGTGAGAGATGAGGCAGAGATGTCACATTGACGATGTGATTCAACGGGTGAGACTGTGATGCTGCAGTGAGGTTATGATGTCACCATGAGCTGTGGTGTCAATGGTGAGGTTGTAATATCACGGTGTACCTGTCATATGCATTTTGAAGCTGTGATGTCCCAGTGAGTCTATGCTAGCATAGTGTAGCTGTGATGTAACAGTGAAGTTGTGATGTCCCAATGATATTGTGATATCAGTAGTGACTGCTCTTTCACAGTGAGACTATGTCATTGGTGAGTGTATTTTCACTGGTGAGGCTCTAATGTAACAGTGAGTTTATTGTGTCAAACTGAGGCTGTGATATCACGGTGAGCCTATGATATCTGAGATGAATATTTACATGACAGTAATGCTTTGATAGCATGTTATGGCTATGAAGTCACTGCGAGATTGTGAAGTCACTGGAGAAATTATGATGTCACAGTGAATTTGTCATTTCACAGTGAGGCTGTGAGGGTAGAGTGTGGCTATGATGTCACAGTGAGTCTGTGATGTCATAAGAGGCTATGCTGTCAGAGTGTAGCTGTGAAGTCAATGGTTAGGCTGTGATTTTAGAAGTGAGACTGATGTGAGAGATGAGGCTGAGATGTTCAGTTGACGATGTGATGAAACTGATGAGTCTGAGATGCCACAGTGAGGTTATGATGTCACCATGAGGCTATGGTGTCACTGGTGTGGCTATAATATCACAGTGAGCCTGTCATATCATTGGTGAGGCTGTGATGTCACAGTGAGGCTGTGACATTAGGGGTGATGATTGGATTTCACAGTGAGGTTAATATGTCATTGGTGATGCTATAAATTTACAGTGAGACTGTGCTGACACTGTGAAGCTGTAACGTCACAATGAGGTTGTGATGTCACAGTTAGGTTTGATAACATTAGTGATTGTTCTTTCACAGGGACACTATGTCATTGGTGAGGCTCTACTGTCAATGGTGAGGCTCTTATTTCACAGTGAGCTTGTGTCAAACAGACTGTTATATCACAAATGAGGCTGTGTTGTAATTGCGGTGTTGTGATGTCACTGGGGATGTCGTGATGTCACAGTGTGGTTGTGATGTCAATAGCGAGACTGTGATGTTGCAGGGAGGCTGTCATGTTTCACTGAGCCTCTGAGGTCAGTGTTGAGACTGTGGTGTCATAGTGATGCTAGGTAGGATGTCAGTTATGAGGGTGTGATGTGGCATTGAGGCTATGATTTCAGAGGTGAGCCTGTGATGTCATAATGAGGCTGTGATGAAACAGTGATGCTATAATGTCAGAATCAATGCTGTCATGTCACTGTTGGGCAATTGTTTCAAAGGTGAGCCTGTGATGTCATAGGGAGGCTGTCATGTCACACTGAGGCTATAATCTCACAAGTGAGGCGTGGTGTCACAGTGAGGCTATGTTGTCAACAGTCATGCTGTAATATAACAGTGAGGCTGAGATGTCAGTGGAGTATGACTATGACATCACAGTGAGGATGTGATTTCAGTGGTTAGTCTGTGATGTCAGAATGAGGCTGGTATGATTGATAACGGTATGATATCACAGTGAGACTGGCATGTCACTTGTGAGTTTGTGATGTCACCACGAGGCTTTGATGTCACTATGCGGTGTGGTTACACTGTGTGCCCGTGATGTCTCAGTGAGGTCACAGTGAAACTATGATGTCAGTGACAAGGCGTATATTACAGTGAGACTATGATGTTAGTGGTGATGCTGTGATGTCACATGGAGGCTGTGATGTCACATTGAGGCTATGTCAGAGTTGAAGCTTTATGTCACAGTGATGGTTTGCTGGCATGTAGTTTGGCTGTGATGTCACTGTGAGGTTGTAATGTCACTGGGGAAGTTGTGCTGTCACCGTGAGCCCATGATATCACAGGGAATTGGTGATGTCAAGGTGGAGGCTGTGAGATCACAGTGAGCCTCTGCCATCAGTAGCAAGTCTGTCACAGTAAAGCTGTGATGTCAGTGGTGATGCTGTGTTGTCACATCGAGGCTGTGATGTCACAGTAAAGCTATGTCCACAGTGTGTATGTAACGTCACCATGAGGCTATTACATCAGTGACAAGGCTGATGTCACGTTGAGATTGTGATGTCACAGCGAGGCTGTGATGTCACAGTGAGGTTGTGATGTCACCATCAGATTGTAATGTCACAGTGAGGACGTGAGGACACAGTGTGGCTTCGATATCAAAATGAGGCTATGCTGTCACTGGTGAAGGTGTGATGTCACAATAAGGCAGAAATGTCAGCAGTGAAAAAGAAGTCATAGTGAATCTATGATGTTACTGTTGAGAATATGATGCCAGTGATAAACCTATTAATTTACAGTGACACTGGTGAGGCTGTGATGTCAAAGGCTATGTTGTCACTGGTGTGGCAGTGATGTCAGTGTTCTGACTAATGTCAAGGTGTTGCTGATGTCACAGGTAGGCTATGTTGTCACTGGTGAGTTTGTGAAGTAACATTGTTTCTGTCATTTCACTGTGCATATTGTATGTCACTGTGGGCTGTCAGATCTCTTTGAGGTGGTATCATCCTGGAAGCTTTGATGTCACAGTGAGGCTGTGATGTCAGTGGCAAGACTGATGTCACAATGAGGCTGTGATGTTGCAGGTGAGTTTGTGGTGTCAATGGGAAGGTTGTGAGTCACTATGAGGAAGTGATGTTGCAATAAGGCTCTGAGGTGAGGTGTGATTCTATGAGATGTTGGTGAGGCTCTGACGTTAGGGTGATGCTTGGAATTTACAATGAGGTTAGGACATTAGTGGTAAGGCTGTGTAGTCACAATGAGTCTGTGATGTCAGAGGAGAAGCTGTGATGTCACAGTGAGCCTTTCACATCAGTGGTGAGGCTGTGATGTTACAGTGAGGCTGTGCTGGCACAGTGTGGCTTTGATGTCAAGGTGAGGTTGTGATGTCTGTAGTGACTGTGCTTTCACATGGAGACTATGTCTTTGGTGAGGCTGTATTGTCTCTGGTGAGGCTTTAATGTCACAGTGAATTTCTTTGTGTCAAAATGAAGTTATGATGCCATAGTTAGCCTATAATGTCAGAGGTGAAGCTTTATGTCACAGTGATACTTTGATGGCAAGTATGGCTATGATGTCACTGTGAAGTTGTGATGGCACTTGGAAAGGTGTGATATCACAGTGAGGTGGTTATGTCAATAGTGACACTGTGGTGTCACAGGGAGTCTGTCAGTTTCAGTGAGGCTTTGAGGTCAGTTGTGAGGCTATGGTGCTATAGGGAGGCTAGGTTCAATATTAGTGATGAGGGTGTGATGTCAAATTGAGGCTATGATTTCAGAGGTACGCATGTGATGTCTTAGTGAGGCTGTCATGTCAAAGTGAGGCTATAATTCAGAGGTGAGGTTGTGATGTCACAGTAAGGCTGTGTTTTCTTCAGTGATGCCTTGATTTCATAGTGAGTCTGTGATGTAAGTGGAGTGAGACTATGACATCACATGAAGGATGTGAATTCAGTGGTAGGCTATGAGGTCAGAAGGATGCTGATGTAAGTGATGAGAGTATGTTGTCACAATGAGACTGTTTTGTCACTGGTAAGCCACCATATTGCAGTTATGTCACCATGTGGTTGTCACTGTGAGCCTGTTATGTCAAAGGGAGTTGGTGATGTGTTATGTCACAGGGAGTTGGTGATGTCACAGTGAAGCCTGTGAGGTCACAGTGAGAATGTGATATCAGTAGCAAGGCTGATGCCACAGTGAGGCTATAATGTCAGTGGTGATGCTATGATATCACATTGAGGCTGTGATGTCACAGTGAGGCTATGGCATAGGTCTGCATTTGATGTCAGTACGCAGCTTATTATGTCAGTGGCAAGGCTGATGTCACAATGCAGCTGTGATGTCACTGGTGAAGATGTGATGTCAAAGGCCATGTTGTCACTGGTGTGGAGTGATGTCAATGTTCTAACTAATGTCTGTGGTGATGTTGATGTTACAGGTGAGGCTGTGCTGTCACTGGTGAGGCCATGATGTCACATTGAAGTTTTGTTGTCACCGTGAAGTTTGTATGTCACTGTGGGCTGTCAAGTCACCGTGAGGTGATATCACTCTGGAATCTGTGATGTCACAGTGAGGCTGTGATATCTGTGGCAAGATTGATGTCACAATGAGACTATGATGAAACAGGTGAGCCTGTTGTGTCAATGGGTAGGTTATGAGGTCGCTGTGAGTCTGTGGTGTTCCAGTGTGGCTTTGAAGTCACAGCTGATTTTACAATATGTCAGTGAGGCTGTGATATCAGGGGTGATGTTTGGATTTCACAGTGAGTTTAAGAATTCAGTAGTGCAGCTGTGCAGTCACACTGAGGCTGTGCTGTCCAAGGAGAGGCTGTGAAGTCACTATAAGGCAGTGATATTACCAGGAGATTGTGATATCAGTAGTGACTGTGCTTTCACAGGAAGACTATGTCATTGGTTAGGCTGTATTATTACTGGTGAAGCTCTAATATCACAATGAGATTCTTGTGTCAAATTGAGACTGGGATGTCATGGTGAGGCTATGATGTCAGAGATGAATGTTTACATGACAGTGATGTTTAGATTGCATTGTATGTCCTTGATCTCACTGTGAAGGTTATCACTGTGGTCTATCATGTCACCATGAGGTCATATCACTCTGAAAGCTGTGATGTCACAGTGATGTTGTGATGTCAGTTGAAATACTGATGTCACAATGACACTGTGATAGTCAGCCTGTGGTTTCAGTGGAGAGGTCACAATGAGGGCTCTGATGTCAGGCTGATTCTATGTTTTGTCAGTGAGGTTGGATTTCACAGTGAGGTTAGTATGTCAGTGAAGAGGCTGTGCAGTCAAAGTGAGGCTGTGATGTCAGAGAAGAGGCTGTGATATCACTGTGAGGCAGTGATGTTTACCATGAGGTTGTGATATCACAGTGCGGTTGAGATATCATTGGTGATAGATTATGATATCACAGTTCGGCTGAGATTTCAGTGTTTAGGCTGTGATGTCAGTAGTCAGGCTGATGTCAGTGATGAGGCTATGATGGCACAATGAGGCTGTGTTGACATCTTTTGGCTGTGATGTCACAGTGACGTTGTGATGTGACTGTGAGGCTATGAGGTCACTGTGGAAGATGTGAAGACAATGGCAAGGATGATTTCACCATGAGGCTATGATGTAATAAGTGAGTTTATGATGTAAAACGTGAAAGTGTGAGGTCACGGTGAGGCTGTAAGGCCACTGTGAGGCTGTGATATCTGTGGGAGGATTGATGTCACAGTGAGTCAATGTTGCAGTCAACCTGCAACATTGCTGATAAATGACCATCACACAGTTTAAGGGAACAAGTGATTTATTTCCTTACGATAGTCTGGTTACAATTCTCAGTCCAACTTGATTGGAGAGCATTCACTAACACCAGGGCCATGGCCATGCCAACACTGCATCATGGCTGAGAGATGGACAATCCTCACTTGCCTGACCGTCATGTCTGGCCAAGTGAACAGAAGGATGCCAACTCTCTCCATAAGCTCTCTGTGATTTATACAGGACCTAATTCCACCCACTATGGACTGGTCTTCCCCATCAGCTAGACAATCTCCTTCAGGTGTGCTCTGGGCTTCACTCAACCATCAATTCTATACAACTGTGCCCAGAGCTCAAACCCTCAACAGTCAAGTTGACAACTCTGCCTAACTATGACAGGCAGTGATATAATATGAGAGACTGTGGTGTCACTGTTTATGATGTCAAAGGCTATGATGTCAATGCTGAGGCTGTCATGTCACTGTGATCCTGTGCTATCTGTGGTGAAGCTGTGGTGTCATAGTAAGGCTAGGTAAGATACCATTGATGAGACTGTGAAATCACAGTGTGGCTGTGATATCACCATGAGGCTGTGAATTCACAGTGCAGCTGTGAAGTCAGTGGTTAGGCTGTGATTTCAGAAGTCAGACCGATATTAGAGATGTTGCATTGGCAATGTGATATATCTGTTGAGGCTGAGATGCCACAATGAGGTTATGATGTCACTATGAGGCTGTGGTGTAACTGGTGAGGCTGTAATATCATGGTGAGCCTGTTATACAGTGGCAAGTGTGGCTCTGATGCCAAAGTCAGGTTATGATTTCACAGTGAAGTTATGATATCAGTAGTGACTGTGCTTTCACAGGGAGTCTATGTAATTGGTGAGGTTATATTGTCACTGGTGAGGTTCTAATATCAGAGAGCCTCAGTTTGATGTTGCGCTGTCACAGCAAGGCTATGATGTCCTTGGAAAAGGTTTATGTCACTTTCATGCTTGGATGGCACGGTATGGTGTGATATCAAAATGAGGCTGTGGGGTCACAGTGATGTTGTGATGTCAATAGCGACATTGTGGTGTCATGTTTCAGTGAGCCTGTGAGGTCAGTGGTGAGACTGTGCTGCCATAGGAAAGCTAGGTAAGATGTCAGTGATGAGGCTGTGATGTCACATTTTGGCTATGATTTCAGAGGTGAGCCTGTGATATCATAGTGAGGCTGTGATGAAACAATGAGACTATAACATCAGAGTCGATGCTGTAATATTACCATTGGACAATGATTTCAGAGGTGTGCCTGTGATGTTATAGTGAGGCTTTGATTTCACAGTGAGACTATAACCTCAAAGGTGAGACTGTGATGTCACAGTGAGGCTATGTTGGCACCAGTGATACAGTGATATCACAATGAGGCTGGGATTTCAGTGGAGCATGACAATGACATCACAGTGAGGATATGATTTCAGGGATTAGGCTATGATATCAGGATGATGCTGGTGTAAGTGATGAGGGTATGATGTCACAGTGAGGCTGGTTTGTCACTGGCAAGGCTGTGATGTCACAGTGAGTTTTTTTTTTGTGTCACGTGTGGTTGTAGTGTCTCTGTGAACCCTTGATGTCACAGGGATTTGTTGATGTCACAGTGGAGCTATGAGGTCACAATGAGACTGTGATGACAGAGGCAAGGCTGATGTCTCAGTGAGGCTACGATGCCAGTGGTGATGCTCTGAAGTCACATTGAGGCTGTGCTGTCACTATGAAGTTATGTCAGAAGTATGTATGTGATGTCACCATGAGGCTATTATGTTAATGGCAAGGCTGATATCACAGTGAGTTTGTAATGTCACAGTGAGGCCATGAGGACAAAGTGTGGCTGTTATTTCACCATGAGGCTCTGAGGACATAGTGATGTTTTGATGTCACTGGAGAGGTTTAGATGGCAGAGTAAGGCTGTGATGTCAGTGGTGAGGCTGATGTCACAATGAGGCTCTGTCAGAAATGAGGCTATGATGACACAGTCTGGCTGTGATATCACTGTGATGCTATGATGTCACTGTGAGGCTGTGAGATCACAAAGAGGTTGTTATGTCACAGTAAGGCTGGGAGGTCACTGCGGAAGATGTGATGTCAGTGAAAAGACTGATATCACCATGAGGCTATGATGTGACAGATGAGTCTATGACGTAACAGGTTAGACTGTGAGGTCACAATGAGGCTGTGAGATCTGTGGGAAAATTGGTGTCTCAATGAGTCAGTGATATAATATTTGAGGCTGTGTTGTCACTGTGAGGCTATGTCAAAGGTATGTATGTTATGTCACCATGAGCCTATGTCAGTGGAAAGGCCATTGGCACAGTGAGTTTGTGATTTTACAATGATATTATGATGGAACTGTCAAGTTCTAATGTCACAGTGAATCTGTGAGTACACAGTGTGGCTATGATGTTACAATGAGGCTCTGACAACACAGTGATGTTATTATGGCACTGGAAGGTTCTGATGGCACAATGAGGCTGTGATGTTAGTGGTGGTGCTGATGTCACAATGAGGCTGTGATGTCACTGATGAAATAATGAATGTCACAAGAAGCCTGGAATGTCAGCAGTGTGAAAGACGTTATAGTGAGTCTGTGATGTCTTTGTGAGGCTATGATGTCAGTGGTGAATCTATTACATGAGAATGACCCCGGTGAGTCTGTGATGTCAAAGACTGTCTTGTTACTGGTATGGCAGTGAGGTCAGTGTTCTGACTAATGTCAGTTGTAATGTTCATATCACAGGTGAGGCTATGCCATCACTGGTGAGGCCTTGATGTCACACTGAGGCTGTGATGTCACTGTGAAGGTTGTATTTCACTTTGGGCTGTCATGTCACTGTGAGGTGATATCACTCTGGAAGCTGTGATGTCACAGTGTGGCTGTGATGTCAGTGGCTAGACTGATGTCAGAATAAGGCTATGATGTAATAGGTGAGCCTGGGTTTTCAGTGGGCAGGATTTGAGGTCACTGTGAGTCTTTGATGTCACAGTGAGGCTCTGATGTCAGGCTGATTCTCTGAGATGTCAATGAAGCTGTGACATCAGGGTTGATGCTTGTATTTCTTAGTGAGGTTCTGACATCAGTGGTGAGGCTGTGCAGTCACTGAGGCTGTGATATTATATGAGAGGCTGTGATGTCACTGTGAGCCTGTCATATCAGTGGTCAGACTGTGATGTTACCATGTCACAGTATGGCTGTAATGTCATAGTGAGTTTGTGATGTCACAGTGAAATTGTTATGTCAGTAGTGACTGTGCTTTCACAGTGATACTATATTGTCACTGGTGAGGCTCTAATTTGACAGTGAGTTCATTGTGTCAAACTGAGACTGTGATTTCACAGTGTGGCTATGATATCAGAAGTAAATCTTTATGTCACAGTGATGCTTTGATGGCATGGTATAGCTGTGATGTCACAATGAGGGTGTGATGTCACTGTGAGGTGATGTCAATAGCAACACTGTGGTGTCACAGGGAGGCTGTCATGTTTCAGTGAGCTGTGAGGTCAGTGGTAAGGCTGTGGTGTCATAGTGAGGCTGGGTATAATGTCAGTGATGACGATGTGAAATCACATTGAGGGTATGATTTCAGATGTGAGCTTGTGATGTCATAGTGAGACTGTCATGTCACAGTGAGGATATAACCTCAGAGGTGAAAATATCATGCTACAATGAGACTGAATTGTCACTGTTGTGGCATTGATGTCAATGTTTGGACTAATTTCAGTGGCATCCCGTTATGACAAGGGAGTCTGTGCTGTAACTGGTGATGCTGTTATGGCACAGTGAAGCCATGATATCAGTGGTAACACTGATGCCACATTGAGGCTATGGAGGCTATGATGCAACAGGTGAGCCTGTGGTGTCAGTGGGCAGGCTGTGAGGTCAGTGAGGCTCTGATGTCACAGTGAAACTGTGATGACACTGTCAGGTCTAATATCAGAGTGAGATTGTGAGGACATAGTGTGGCTCTGATGTCACAGTGAGGCTGTGATGACACAGTGATGTTGTGATGGCATTGAAGAGGTTTGGATGGTACAGAGTGAGGCTATGATGTTAATTGTAAGACTGATGTCACAATAAGGCTCTGATGTCACTGTGAGGTTATGATGTCACTGGGGAAGTTGTGATGTCACAGAGAAGTTGTGATGTTAATAGCAACACTGTGGTGTCACAGGAAGGCTGTCATGTTTCAGCGATGCTGTGAGGTTAGTGGTGATGCTGTGGTGCCATAATGAGGCTACATAGGATGTCAGTGATGAGGGTGTGCCATGTCCTTATCCAACCATTCTGGTGGATAAGGTCTCAACATAGCAGAATATTGCTCTATGGAAACAATTTCTGGGAAAAGAACATGGCATTAAAATATGGAAACTGTCAGTCCTTGGTGTATCTCTGCCCATTTGGTGGCCTAAAGCCTGCTCCCTGGGGAATATCGCAGTAATGCCCATGGGCAGGTGCTAGGATTTCTTCCCTAGATAATTTAAGTTTTGTCTATGGCAGGAGGAATTCTTCTGGCAATTGGATGTGACTTCTGCCTGTCATTAGGTTTTTTGGGACTAGCTTTCTGTTCTCTGATCTAGAGAAAAAGCTTGCCTTTAACGTTAAATCAAATTGCAAATAGAGATTTCATGTCTAGTCACTCACAATAAGTAGACTTGTTAGCCAGAATGTGTGCACTGATCTTAAAGAAATTAGAGAGAAACTTCAAGAGTCTTAAATCATAAGTGGGTAAAATTCCTACCTATGAACTAAATCAGAAATTCCAGAAGTATGAGACTTGTTATCTCTTAACTAGAACTTTAAATGGAACTGTGATATTCCTCTTACCCTGGCTGAAGGCCAAGAAAGAGGCCACCATGCTAGAAAGTCTAGACACCAAGACTATCCCCTGGAGATGGTATTTGCAATCCAAACTGGGAGAACCCATGTCAGTAGCAAAGGGAGCTGTGTCTTCCCTTTCCCTAACAGCACTTTTATGGGAAATCACAGAGATGGATCATCTGAGTGTACCCCCACCAATTATTGCCTCTGCCCCAAAAGAGACACCCTTGGCAATGTGGGGCACGACAGTATGGACTCCAGGTTTGGATAATGCATGGTTCATGGATGGGTCATCAACAACTGATGGCAATACACTTCTGAAATTCCTCAAAGGGAGACATAAACAACCTTACTATTAAAGGAGCTCAATCATCCTCTATGTATTATAAAAAAAATCAGTCTCTGTTAAAACAATGGCAACTACGTGGGCTCAGCCTCATGGCTATCCAGTGAAGCATTATAGATTAGATAGAATTAAAAAACTGGGAGAATAGAGTCTGTTTGTGTCTTTTCCCTCAAAGAATGGGTTAGCTACTTTAAAAAATTGTTTATCCTGACTGAGAATAGGAGACTGGGAAGGTCAGTGTTTGTTTTCCTCTGTTTGCAGGTGCAGGGACACATTCCTTGCCCTAAAATTTTCTAGCATAAAGTTGTCACTAAGTTTCAATAAAGTGGGTCCAGATTCACTCAGCCTAGAGCGTTGCATATTCTGTTTCCCATCTCTGCTGAAGGTTTGCCTCACCTGATTCGGGGGAGCCCTAGTCTCGAGGCTGCAACTCTGGTCTGCAGCAAAGGTATGATGTTTCATTGAGGCTATGATTTCAGAAGTGAGCCTGTGATGTTATAGTGAGGCTGTCATGTCACACTGAGGGATAAACTCAGAGGTTAGACTGTGATGTAACAGTGAAACTGTATTATCATCAGTGATGGTGTGATATCACCCTGAGGGTGAGATATCAGTAGAGTGAGGAGACTATGACATCAGAGTGAGGATATGATTTCAGTGGTTAGTTTGTGATATCAGAAGGAAGCTGATGTGAATGATAAAAGTATGATGTCAAAGTGAGACTTGCATGTCACTGTTAAGGATGTGATGCTACTGTGAGGATTTGATGTGTGGCTGCGGTACCAATGTGTTCCAGTGATGTCACAGTGAGATGGTGATATCACGGTGGAGGCTGTGAGATCACCATGAGAATATGATGTCAATGGCAAGGCTGATGTCACAGTTATGCTATGATGTCAGTGGTGATACTATGATGTCACATTAAGGCTGTGATGTCACAGGGAGGCTATGTTGGAGGTGTTTATGTGATGATGTCACAGTGAGGCTATGATGTCACTGTCAGGTAGTAATGCCATAGTGGGTTTTTGAGGACATAGTGTGTTTGTGATATCACAATGAGACTAGATGAAAGAAGTTAAGCTTTATGTCACAATGATGTTTTGATGGCATGGTATGGCTGTGATGACACAATGAGACTGTGATGTCACTGTGAGTTTGGGATGTCACTGGGGCATTTGTGAGATCACAATGATGTTGTGATGTCAATAGCGACACTGTGGTGTCCCAGGGAAGGTGCCAAGTTTCAGTGAGCCTGTGAAGTCAGTGGTGAGGCTGTGGTGCCATAGTGAGGCTAGGTAAGATGTCAATGATAAGGGTGTGATGTCACATTGTGGCTATGATTTCAGAGGCGAGCCTGTGATGTCATAGTGAGGCTGTGATGAAACAATGAAGCCATAACATCAGAGTCGATGCTGTGATGTTACTGTTGGGCAATGATTTCAGAGGGGAGCCTGTGATGTCATAGTGAGGTTGTGATAAAGCAGTGAGGTATAAAGTCAGAGTTGATGTTGTGATGTCACAGTTCGGCAATAATTTCAGAGATGAGTCTGTGATGTTACACTGATGGTGTGAGGCCACTTTGAGGCTGTGGTGTCACCATGAGCCCAAGATTTCACAGGGAGTTGGTGATGTCTCGCTGAAGGCTGTGAGATCATATTGAGACTGTGAAGTCAGTGGCAAGGCTGATATCATAGTGAGGCTATGATGTCAGTGGTAATGCTCTGAAGTGACAATGAGGCTGTGATGTCACAGTAAGACTATGTCAGAGAAGCATGTGATGTCACCATGAGGCTATTATGTCAGTGGCAAGGCTGATATCACAGTGAGTTTTTGATTTCACAGTGAGACTGTGATGTCACTGTCAAGATGCAATGTCGCAGTGAGGCTGTGAGGACACAGTGTGGCTATGGTGTCACAGTGAAGTTCTGATGACATAGTGATGTTTTGATGTCACTGGAGAGGTTTGGATGGCACACTGAGGCTGTGATGTTAGTGGTGAGGCTGATGTCACAATGATCCTGTGATATCTCTTGTGAAGGTGTGTTGTCACAATGAAGCTGAAACGTCAGTAGTGATAAAGATGTCATAGTGAGTCTATGATGTCATTGATGAGACTATGATGTCTGTGGTGAACCTATTACATGACAGTGACTCTGGTGAGGCTGTGATGTCAAAGGCTGTGTTGTCACTAGTGTGGCAGTGATGTCAGTGTTCTGACTAATGACAGTGGCCATGCTCATGTCACAGATAGGCTGTGCTGTCACTGGTGAGGCTGTATGATGTCACAGTGAGGCTGTGATGTCACTAATGAGGGCATGATGTCACACTGAGGCTGTTATGTAACTGTGAGGCTATGATGTCACTGGGGATGTTGTGATGTCACAGTGAGATTGTGATTTCAATAGTGACACTTGATGTCACAGCACAGCTATCATGTTTCAGTGAGCCAGTGAGGTCAGTGGAGAGGCTGAAGGTAGGATGTCAGTGATGAGGGTATGATGTTGCATTGAGTCTATGATTTCAGAGGTGACATTTGAAGTCATAGTGAGGCTGATATGAAACAGTGAGGCTATAACATCAGTAGATGCTGTCATGTCGAAGTTGGGCAATGATTTCTGAGGTGAGCCTGTGTTCTCATACTGAGGCCATCATGTCACATGAGGCTATAACCTAGAGATGAGGCTGTTATATTACAGTGACGTGTATGTAACTGGTGAGGCTGTGATGCCACCATGAGTCTTTGATATCACCGTGTTGCTGTGGTGTCATGTGAGAATGTGATGTTACCGTGAAGGTTTGATATCAGAGTTTGTCTGTGATTTCAGTGGTTACACTGTGATATCAGAAGCGAGGCTGATGTCACTGATGAGACTGAGATGTCACAGTGTGGCTGGGATGTTACTGGTAAGACTGTGATACCACAGCGAGGCTATGTTGTCACTCTTGATGCTCTCATATGACCATGAGTCTGAGATGTCAGGAATGAGGCTGTGGTGTCATAGTTAGGCTAGAATGATGTTTGTGGTGTCACTGATGATGTAATTTCAGAGGTTAACCTGTTATGTCACAGTGAGGCTGTGATGTCAAAGGTTAGGCTGTGTTGTCATTAATGAGGCTGAAATGCCACAGTGAGGCTATGATATCACTGCGAAGCTGTGATGTCACTAAGAGGCTGTGACATCACAGAGAAGTTGTGATGTTACAGTGAGGCTGTGAGGTCACTGTGGAGGATGTGATGACAGTGGCAAGGCTGATTTCACCATGAGGCTATGATGTAATAGTTTATTCTGTGTGGTCACAGTGAGGCTATGAGGTCACTGTGAGGCTGTGATATTTGTGGGAAGATTGATGTCACAAGGAGTCAGTGATGTAATATGTGAGACTGTGGTGTCACAATTTATGATTTCAAAGGCTATGATGTCACTGCTGAGGCTGTCATGTTACTTTGAGCCTAAGCTATATTTGGTGAGGTATGTTGTGTTACAGTAAGGCTAGGTAGCATACCAGTAGTGAGGCTGTGATGTTATGGTGTGGCTCTGATGTTACCATGAGGCTGTGATGTCACAGTGTGGCTCTGATGTCAGTAGTTAGGCTTTGATTTCAGAAGTGAGATTGATGTGAGAATTGAGGCTGAGATGTTGCATTGATGGTGTAATATAACTGTTGAAGTTGTGATGCCACAGTGAGGTTATCATGTCACCATGAGTCTGTGGTGTCACTGGTGAGGGTGTAATATCACAGTGAACATGTCCTATTACTGGTGAGGCTGTGATATCAGTGAGGCTGTGCTGGAAAAATGTCGCAGTGATGTCACAGTGAGGTTGTAATGTCACAGTGAGATTGTGATGTCGATAGATACACTGTGGTGTCACAGGGAAGCTGCATTCTTTCAGTGAGCATGTGAGGTCAGTGATGTAGCTGTGGTGGCATAGAAAGTCTTGATAGGATGTCAATGATGATGATGTGATGTCACATTGAGGCCATATTTTCAGAGGTCAGCCTGTGATGTCATAGTGAGGCTCTGATGTTACAGTGTGGATATAAGCTTAGAATTGGGGCTGTCATTTCACAGTGAAGCTGTGATGTCACAAGGAGTAGGTGATGTCATCCTGGAGGCTGTGAGGTCACAGTTAGACTTTGATGTCAGTGGCAAGACTAATATGACAGTGAAGCTATGATGTCAGTGGTGATGCTGTGAAGTCACATTGAGGCCATGATGTCAATGGGAGGCTGTGATGTCACCATGAGGCTGTGATGTCAGTGGCAAGACAGATGTCATAATGATGCTATGATGTAACAGGTGAGCCTGTGGTGTCAATGTGCAGGCTGTTAGGTCACTGTGAAGTTTTGAAGTCACAGTGAGGCTCTGATATCAGGGCTGATTCTGAGATGTCAGTGTTGCTGTGACATCAGGGGTGATGCTTAGGACATCAGTGGTGAGGCTGTGCAGTAATACTGAAGCTGTGATGAAAGAGAATCAGGAATGTCACTGTGAGCCTGTGGTGAGGATGTGATGACACCATGAGTCTGTGCTGGCACAGTGTGTCTGTGATGTCATAGTGAGGTTGTGATGTCAATAGGGACTGTGCTTTCACAGGGACACTATGTCATTGATGAGGCTGTATTGTCACTGGTGAGGTTCTAATGTCACAGTGTTTATTGTGTTAAACTGAGGTTGTGATGTCACAGTGAGGCTATGATGTCTGAAGTGATGCTTTGATAGCACGGTTTGGCTCTGATGTCACAATGAAGCTGTGATGTTACTGAGGAAGTTGAGATGTCACAGTAAGGTTGTGATATTAATAGCGACACTGTGGTGTCACAGGGAAGCTGTCATGTTTCAGTGAGCCTATGAGGTCAGTGGTATGCCTATGGTGTTATAGTGTGGGTTTGTAGGATGTCAATGATGAGAATGTGAAGTCACTTTGAGGCTATGATTTCAGTGGTGAGCCTGTGTTACACTGAGGCTGTGATGAAACAGTGAGGCTTTAATTTGAGAAGTGATGCTATGATATCACAGTGAGGCTGTGCTGTCAGTGGAGCGATACTGTCATGTCACAGTTAGGTAATGATTTCAAAGATGAGCTTGTGATATCATAGTGTAATGACATAGTTGTAATATCACAGTGAAGCTATAACCTCAGAGGTGATACTGTAATGTCACAGTGATGATGTGTTGTCACCAGACATGCCATGATATCACAGTGAGGCTGTGATGTCACTGGAGTGTGACTGTGACATCACAGGGAGGATGAGATTTCCGTGGTTAGGCTGTGATATCAGAATAAGGATGTTGTGAATGATGAGGGTATAATGTCACAGTGAAGCTGACATGTCACTGATGAGGCTGTGATGTGATTGTGGGGCTGTGATGTCACCGTATGGCTGTGGTGTCAAAGTGAGCCTGATATGTCACAGAGAATTGGTAATGTCACAGTGGAAGCTGTGAGGTCATAGTGAGACCGTTATATCAGAGGCAGGGCTAGTGTCACAGTGAGGCAATGATGTCCCTGTTGAAGTTGTGATGTCACATTGAGGCTGTGATGTCACAGTGAAGCTATGTCAGAGGTGTGTATGAGATGTCACCATGGGCATATTATGTGAGTGCAAGGCTGATGTTCCAGTGAGTTTTTGATGTCCCAGTGAGGTTTTGATGTCACTGTCAGTTTGTAATGTCACAGTGAGGCTGCTGAGGATAAAGTGTGGCTGTGATGTCACAGTGAGGCTCTGACAATACAATGATGTATCACAACATGTCACTTGAGAGGTTTAGATGAACAGTGTGGCTGTGATGTCATAGTGAGCTTGTGATGTCAGTAATGACTGTGCTTTCACAGTTAGCCTATAACCTAAGGAGTGATGCTGTGATGTCACAGTGAGGCTATGTTGTCACTGGTGTACCCGTGATGTCAGTGTTCTAGCTAATGTCAGTGACAACCCTGATGTCATAGGTGAGGCTGTGCTGTCACTGGTGAGGCTGTGATGTTACAGAGAGGCTGTGATGTCAGTGGTAAGACTGATGCCACATTGAGGCTATTATGTTACAAGTGAGCCTGTGGTATCAGCGGGAGAGTGTGAGGTCATTGTGTGATTGTGATGTTGCAGGGAGGCTCTGATGTCACAGTGAGACTGTGATGTCACAGTGCAGTTGTGAAGTCAGTGGTTAGGCTGTGATTTCAGAACTGAAACTAATGTGAAAGATGAGGTTAAAATGTCGAATTGATGATTGATATAACTGGTGAGGCTGTGATGTCACAGTGAGGTTATGATGTCACCATGAGGCTATGGTGTCCCTGGTTAGGCTGAGGTATCATGGTAAGCCAGTCCTATCAGTAGTGAGGATGTGATGTCACAGTGAGGCTGTGATATCACAGTGAGGTGAGGCTATAACCTCAGAGTTGAGGATGTGATATCACAGTGAGGCTGTGATGCCACCATGAGACTTTGATGTCCCAGTGGTGTCACTGTGAGCCTGTGATGTCATAGGGCATTGGTGTTTTCAAATGGGAGTCTGTGAGGTCACAGTGAGACTGTGATGTCCGTGGCAAGGCTGAAGTCACATTGAGGCTATGATGTCAGTGGTGATGCTGTGATGTCACATTGAGGCTATGCCAGAAGTGTGAATGTGATGTCACCATGAGACTATTGTGTCAGTAGCAAGACATTTGGCACAGTGGGTTTGTGATATCACAGTGAGATTGTGATGGCACTGTCATGTTGTAATGTCACAGTAAGGTTGTGAGGACAAAGTGTGGCTAAGATGTGGCCGAAATGAGTGATGAGGATATGATGTCACAATGAGTCTGTGATGAGTAAGGCTGGGATGTCACTGGTGAGGCTGTGATACCACAGTGAGGCTTGATGTCACCATGTGGCTGTGGTGTTACCATGAGCCCATGATGTCACAGGGAGTTGGAGATGTCACAGTGCAGGCTGTGAGGTCACAGAGAGACTGTCATTTCAGCGGCAAGTCTGATATCACAGTGAGGCTACGATGTCAGTGGTGATACTGTGATGTCACACTGAGGCTGTGATGTCACAGTGAGGCTTTCTTAGAGATGTGTTTGTGATTTCACAATGAGGCTATTATGTCAGTGGCAAGGCTGATGTCACAGTGAGTTTGTGATGTCACAATGAGGCTGTGATGTCACTGTGAAGTTGTAATGTCAGAGTGAGGGTGTGAGAACACAGTGTGGCAATGATGTCACAGTAAGACTCTGATGACACAGTGATATTGTGATGTTTTGTTATGACTGTAGAGGTTTGGATGGAACAGTGAGTCTGTGATGTTAATGGTGAGGCTGAAGTCACAATGGGGTTGTGACATCACCAGTGGTGAGACTCTGATGTCACAGTGTATCTTTGATATTACCATGAGGTTTTGATGTCACAATGAGGTTGTGATGTCACTGGTGAAGGTGTGATGTCACAGTAAAGCTGTGATTTCAGTTGTGAGAAAGATATCATAGTCTTTTGTGTCACTGGTGATTCTGTCAGTGGTGAAACTATTGCATGACAGTAACACTGATGAGACTGTGAAGTCAAGGCTGTGTTGTCATTGGTGTGACAATGATTGCAGTGTTCTGACTTATGTCAGTGGCAATGCTGATGTAACAAGAGTGGCTGTGCTGTCACTGGTGACACTGTGATGTCACAGTGAGGCTGTGATGTCATTTGTAAGACTGATGTCACAATGAGGCTATAATGTAAAAGGTGAGCCTGTGGTGTCAGTGAACAAGCATTGAGGTCCCTGTGAGGCTGTGTTGTCACATTGAGGCTCTGATGTCAGGGATGAGTCTATGAGATGTCAGTGAGGCTGTGATGTCAGAGGTGGTGCTTAGATTTCACGGTGAGGTTAGGATATCAGTGGTGAGGATGTGAAGTCACTCTGAGTCAGTGATATCAGAGGACAGACTGTGATGTCACAATGAATCTGTGATATCACTGTGAGGTTTTGATGTCACTGTTGAGGCTGTGATATCACACTGAATTTGTGATGTCACTGTGATCGTTGTATGTCACTGTGGGCTGTCATGTCACCATATCAGCATGAGGTAATATCACTCAGGATGCTTGGATGTCAAAGTAAGACTGTGATATCAGTGGCAAGACTGATGTCACAATGAGGCTATAAGGTAACAGGTGAGCCTGTGGTGTCAGTGGGCAGGCTATAAGGTCACTGTGAGGCTGTGATGTCCCAGTGAGGCTCTGATGTCAGGCTGATTCTATGAGATATCAGTGAGGCTATGACATAAGGAGTGATACTTTGATTTCACAGTGAATTTAGGATGTCAGTGGTGAGACTGTGAAGTCACACGGAGGTTCTGATATCAGAGGAGAGGCTGTGATGTCACTGTGATGTGGTGATGTTACCATGAAGTTGTAATATCAGTGAAATATCACACTGAGGCTGTGATGTTAGAGTATAGGCTGGGATGTCATTGTGTCACTGTGAGGCCATGATGGTACCGTGAGGTTGTGATATCACGGTGAGGCTGTGATATCAGTGGTTAGGCTATGATGTCAGAAGTGAGGCTGATGTTAGTGACTGGGCTGAGATATCACAGTGAGCCTGGACTGTTACTGGTGAGGTTGTGATACCACAGTGAGGCTGTTTTGACACATTTGAGGCTGTCATGTGACTGTGAGCTTGAGATGTCAGTGATAAGGATGTGGTGACATAGTGAGGAAAGGCAGGATGATTTTAGAGTTAGCCTGTTATGACACTTCTGAACAGAAGCTCTTTAATTTCACAAGATCCCAACTGTTGAGAGTTGGTAGCAGTGACTGTGACATTGGATGTCTGTTTAGGAAATGTTGGCCTAGCCCAATCAGTTCAAGGGAGTTCCTTATACTTTCAACTATAGTTTTTATAGTCTCTGGCCTTATATAAAGGTCCTTGATCCATTTGGAATTAAGTCTTGTACATGGTGACAAGTACGGGTCTAATCTTCTGCATGTGGAGATCCAGTTTTTCCAGCACCATTTATTGAAGATGCTGTTCTTTTTCCATTAGATTCTTTGGGCTCCTTTGTCAAATTTCAAATGGCTGTATTTTTGTGGGCTTATATCTGGGTCTTCAACCCTTATCCATTGATCTGTGTGTCTATTTTGGAGCCAGTACCAGGCTGTTTTTATAACAATGGATTTGTAGTATAGACTAAAGTTTGGTAATACCTCCAGCAGTGTTTTTGTTACTCAGGATTGTCTTTGCTATCCTGGGTCTTTTGTGCCTCCATATGAATTTTGAGATTATTTGGTCAACTTCTTTAAAGAATTGCTTTGGGATTTTAATTGGTATAGCATTGAATTTATATGTTACCTTTGGTAGGATGGTCATTTTTATGATGTTGATTCTGCCAATTCAGGAACATGAGAGGTCTTTCCACCTTCTGGTGTCTTCTGCAATTTCTTTCTTTAGGGTTTTAAAGTTTTCATTGTAAAGGTCTTTTACCTCCTTGGTTAGGTTTATACCAAGGTATTTCATTTTTTTAGGGGCTATAGTAAATGGGATTGTTTTTCTCAAAGCTTTTTCACTTCTTTAATTCTGGGCATATAGGAAGGCCTCTGATTTTTGCACATTTATTTTGTATCCTGCCATCCTGCTGAACTTCTCAATTCGTTCCAGGAGCTTCCTGGTGGAGTTTTTGGGATCACTCAGGTATAAGATCATGTCATCTGCAAATAGGAATAGCTTGACTTCTTCCTTGCCGATTTGAATCTTTTTTATGTCCCTTTCTTGTCTTACGGCTTCAGCTAAGACTTCAAGTGCAATATTGAATAGAAGTGGTGAGAGAGGACAGCCTTGTCTAGTTCCTGATCGAAGTGGGAATGCTTCCAGTTTTTCCCCATTGAGCATAATCCTTGCTTTGGGCGTGTTGTATACAGCTTTTATTATATTGATAAAGTTTCCTTCCATTCCTACTGTCTCCAGCGTTTTGATCATAAAAGGCTGTTGGATCTTGTCAAAGGCTTTTTCTGTATCTATCGAGAGTATCATGTGGTCTTGGACTTTGGACTGGTTTACATGATGAATTACATTTATTGATTTGCGTATGTTGAACCAACCTTGTGTGCTGGGGTTGAAGCCTACTTGAACCCTTTGAATGATCTTTTTGATATGTTTTAGAATCCGATTTGCTAAGACTTTGTTGAGAATCTTTGCGTTTGTGTTCATCAGAGAGATTGGCCTATAGTTTTCTTTTTTAAGTTAATCTTTATTAGGTTTTGGGATTAAAACGATATTAGCTTCATAGAAGGAATTTAGTAGTGCTCCTTTCTTTGCTATTTGATGGAACAGCTTAAGGAGTATTGGTGTTATTAACTCCTTAAATGTCTGGTAGAATTCAGTGCTGAATCCATCTGGTCCAGGACATTTCTTGGTGGGAAGATTCGAGATTACTACCTCAATTTTCTTATATGTTATAGGACTATTTAAATAATTCACAACTTCCTGATTCAATTTAGGTAAGTTGTGTTTACTTAGAAATTCATCCATCTCTTTTGTGTTGTCAAACTTCACAGAGTATAATTTTTTGAAATATGATGTTATAATTCTCTGGATTTCTTGGGTATCAGTAGTGATAACTCCATGTTCATTTCTAATTTTGTTAATTTGGGTTTTCTCTCTCCTGCTTTTGGTTAATTTAGCTAGGGGTGTATCAATCTGATTTTTTCTATTGTTTTCTTAATCTCGATTTCAGATGTTTCTCCCCTTATTTTGCTAATCTCCTTTCTTCTACTACTTTTGGGATCAGATTGCTCTAGTTTCCCTAAAGCCTTAAGCTGCATCGTTAAGTTATTTATTTCTGATGTTTCCATTTTTTTGATGTAGGTATTAAGAGCTATGAACTTACCTCTTAGAACAGCTTTCATTGTGTCCCAGAGATTTTGGTAAGTTGTATTTTCATTATTGTTCACTTTCAGGAAATATTGAATTTCCTTTTTAATTTCTTCCTGAATCCAATTCTCATTCAGCATCATATTGTTAAGTTTCCAGAAGTTAGTGTATTTTCTCTTGTTTGTTGTGTTGTGGGTGTCCAGCATTAGGCCGTGGTGGTCTGATAGGGCACAGGTTAGAATTTCAACTTTTTTTTATTTGTGTAGATTCATTTTGTTGCCTAATATGTGATTTATTTTGGAAAAATTTCCGTGTGTTGCTGAGAAAAATGTGTATTTTTTGGTGCGTGGATGAAAAGTTCGATAGAGTTCTGTAAGGTCCATTTCATTTAGGGTTTGATTAAGTTCCAAAATGTCTCTATTAAGCATTTGACCTGTTGATCTATCCCATGTTGAAAGGATGGTGTTGAAGTCCCCAGGAATTATCGTTTGGGGGTTGATTTCTTGCTTTAGACGCTGTAGGGTTTTCTTAATGAATGTGGAGGCCCGTATTGGGTGTATATATGTTCAGTATTGTGAAGTCTTCCTGGTGAATTGTACCTGTGACTAAAATGTAGTATCCATCTGTGTCTCTATGATTTTCTTTGGTTTGAAGTCCACTTTGTCTGAAAGCATAATTGCTACCCCTGCCTGTTTCCTGTTTCCATTAACTTGCAAGATTTTGGACCAGCCTTTCCTTCTTAGGATGTGCCTATCTTTTGTGGTGAGATGAGTTTCCTGAAGACAGCAGATTGTTGGATTGTGGTTTATAATCCAAGTTTGTAATCTGTGTCTCTTAATCAGTGAGTTAATACCATTGACATTTAATATTATAATGGAGAAATTTTTTTTAATTCTGGACTTTTTTATGTTTAGTAGATTTTGTAAGCATGTTGTTTGATATTTATGTTTTGATGGTATTATACTTCCCTTCTGTCCTCCTGGATACACTTGTTCTTTTCTTCAAGCTTGAGTATCATTTCTAGCATTTTTTGAAGGCCTGGTTTGGTAGACATGTATCCCTTCAAGTTGTCTTTTTGCTGGAAAACTTTCTCCCTTAATCATGACAGATAGTTTTGCTGGGTATATCAGTCTGGGTTGGCATTTTTGCTCATTTAATACTTGAAATATGTCTCTCCAAGCTCTTCTTGCTTTTACTGTTTCCATTGAGTAGTCATTTGTTATTCTAATAGGTTTACCTTTAAAAGTGACTTGCTATTTTTCTCTTGAAGCTCTCAGCACCTTTTCTTTGTCTTGAATGTGGAGTGTTTTGACTATTATTTGCCATGGCGATTTTCTATTTTGGTCATATCTGTTTGGAGTATGAAATGCCTCTTGTATTTGGATAGGCCTCTCATTCTTAAGTTGTGGGAAGTTTTCATTTATGATGAGTTGAAATATTTCCTCAGGTGTGGTATTTTGTGATTCTTGCTCTGGTATTCCATGAATACGCATGTTAGGCTTCTTTAGGGTGTCCTATATCTCTTGAATGTTCCTCTCCAGTATCTTTTTGGCTTTAACAATCTCTTCCATTGAGCTGGTTAATTCTCCCACTTTGTCTTCAAGATCTGAAATTCTATTTTCTGCCTCATTTGTTCTGCTGATAAGACTCTCTGTCGAATTTTGGGTTGAAGATAACTTGTGTTTTAGTTCAATTTTAAACTCTGCCTGAGACTGTTTTAACTGCTCTATACCTATTTTTGTTTCTTGAACTGTTTTTCTCAACTCCTCCAGGTGCCTGTTGTGTTCCTGTTCAAAGTGGTTGATACGGTTGCTTAACTCTTCTCAGATTTCCTCTTTCATAGTATTAATCATGGTAATGAGCATACTCTGAAAGTCATTATGTTGGGTCTGGCTTTCATGGATATTTTCTGTGGATTTGTTCTGGTCGGAATCCATCATTATGGGATTGATTCTTTTGGTGGGAGATTGGTCTTTTTGAGTTTTGTTTCTCGTGGATCTACACTTTGACTTGGGCATTGTTGTTTTGTTTTTTAGGACCTTTCAGCTTCTGTGTGTTTTTCACTGAACCGATGTAGTTGGTATTTTTACACTTGCCAATTATTACTAGTGCTTGCCTTGGATTGGGTATGTTTGTGTATTGTTATTGTTATATCCTAGATGAGGCTACTAGGCTGTTAGTGCGTCATTTAAGTCAGGTTAATTAACCAGGGGGTGAATATTAGTATGGTAGTGCACTTTTATGATCTAGTGTCTTGGTGAAATGTGAGGGTGTGTGGTATACGCCCTGGAGTTATATGTTTTTGGGGTGGCTGTATGAGGAAGTTGATCTACAGCATTGATACTTGAAAGAATCAATAAGGTGAAAAGAAAAAAAAAGTTTACTTATCTTTGGGCTGGATGTGAAGAATCTTGCCCACATGATATAATGATTGTAGTGGAGTCCAGATGTATGGCCTGTGTTCCCTTTGTTCCTTAAGAGTTTTGCTTGAGTTTCCTTTGGACTCTATTGAATTCTGAGTAGCAGTGTGTCTTCTGTGGACCACGTGCGTAGGTCCCTGGTGGGCCAGAGAGGCAGAAGGTCTGATGTTGACGGCAGAATTCTTCACCTTGTACCTGGGGGGTGGCAGAGGCTCACGGGGGCAGGAGGGTGGGAGGGGCTGGGGTCCGGGACAAGGCCCACTCTAAGCCGGAGGCCGCACGGGTGCTGGCCTGGCGGATCTGGGGTGGGGGGGCTGGGAGGGGCTCTCTCACTCACTCACTCACCTGGGAGCTTGGTGGGGGTCAGTGCCGAGGGGCTGGGGTCCGGGGGCGGGGTCCCGGGGCAAAGCCAGAGGCCGCGTGGGTGCTGGCCGGGTCAGGGCTGATTCTATGAGATGCCAGTGAGACTGTGATGTCAGGCTCACTGTGATATCACAGTTGCAGTTTGACACAATAAACTCCCTGTGACATTAGAACCTCACCAGTGACAATACAGCTTCACCAATGATGTAGTCACTGACTTTGCAACCTCACTGTAACATCACAGCCAAACTGTAACATCACAATCTCACTGTGCCATCATAGCTACACTGTGCCAACACAGCCTCACAGTTACATCACAGCCTCACCACTAATATGACAGGCTCATCATAATATCACAGCCTCTGCAGGTACACTACAGCCTAATGTAAACACCATAACCTCACTGTGCCATCACATGCTTACTGTGACATCATAAACTCACTGTGGCATCACAGCCTCACTGGTTATATCACATCATCAATGAGACATCTCCACCTAATCTAACACATCAGTCTCACTTGTGAAATCACAGCCTAACCACTGACTTCACAGCTGCACTGTGAAATCACAGTCTCACTGTGACATCACAGGCTTACTGTGACATCACAGCCTCATGGTGACATCACAGCCACACTAACCTCATAGTCTAACCTGTTAAATCATAGACTAACCTGTTACATGACAGCATCATAGTGAAATCAGACTTCCCTTGACATCACAATTTCCATAGTGACCTCACAGACTCATTGTGACATCACAACCTCACTGTGATATTTGTGATGTCACAGTCTCACAGTTACACCACAGCTTTACAGGGATATCACAGCTTCATAGTGACATCAGAGTTCACAGTGATATCACAGCTTTACTGTGGCATAACTGCCTAATTTCTGACATCACAGCCTCACTGTGACATCAAAGCCTCATTGTGACATCAAAGCCTCACCTCTGACATCACAGACTCACTGTGACATAACAGGCTAAACTCTGAATTCATAGCATCAGTGACACCATGGACATCCTGCCTTGCCTCGCTATGACACCACAGCCATATTACTGACATCTCAGGCTCATGGTCTCATGACAGCTTCAACAGTGACACCACAGTCTGGCTGTGGCATCCCAGCTTCACCAGTAACATCCAAGCCTCACTGTGACATCTCAGCCTCATAACTGATATCAGCCTCACTTCTAACATCACTGCCAAACCACTGAAATCTCAGACAAATTGTGATGTCATAGTTTATCAACACTGATATCACAGCCTCACTGTGATATCACAATTTCACGGTAACATCAGAACCTCACAGTGTCATCAAGCCTCTCCTCTAACATCACAGCCTCAGTGTGACTGCACAGCCTCACAACTGACTTTATAATCTCTTTGTGAAATCCAAGCATCAATTCTGATATCAAAGCCTCAATGACACATCATAGGATCAGCCCTGACATCAGAGCCTCAATGTTACCTCACAGACTCACACAGATCGCACAACCTGCCCAATGATACTACAGGCTTACCTGTTACATCATAGCCTTATTGTGACAACACTGTTTCCACTGACATAATAGCCTCACTGTGACATACAGCTTCCAGATTGATATCACCTCTTGGTGCATGACAGCCCACAGTGACCTCAAAACTTCATGGTGGTGATACAGTCTCACTGTGACATCATAGCCTCACCAGTTATAGCACAGCCTCACCTGTGACATCAGTGTTGCCACTGCCATAAGTCAGAACATTGACATTACAACTTGATAATGCCATCACATCCTCAATGTGACATCACAAACTCACTGTGATATTAGCCTTGCCACTGACATAATAGCCTCATGGAGACATCACATACACACCTCTGACATAGCCTCACTATGATATCACGGCCTCAGTGTGACATCATAGCACTGCCACTAACCTCATGGCCTCCCTGTGACATCAGCTTTGTCACCGACATTACAATCTGACTGTGACTTAAATCTCCACCATGACATCACCAACTCACTGTGACATCATAGGCTCATGGTGACACCACAGTCAAACAGTGATATCAAAGCCTCATGGTGGCCTCACAGCTGCACAGCGACCTCCAGCCTGCCCATTGACAACACTTGCTTACATGTTCCATCATAGCCTCTTTGTTGTATCAGTTATACCACAAATATCACAGATTCACTGTGACAACACAGCCTCACCAGTGACAGCACAGCCTCATCTGAAACATCAGTGTCACCAAGGGTATTAATCAGAGCTCTGACATCACTGCCATACCAGTGACAACACAGTCTTTCACAGCCTCACCCAGGGTCACTGTCACATAATAGGTTCACGACTGACATCACAGTCTCACCAGTGACATCATAGACTCACGATGACATCTTTCTCACCACTGACATTCCAACTTATTGTGATATCACACCTTCTCAAGTGACATTACAGCCTTATTGTGACATCAGCCTCACCACTGATATCGCAGATTCACTGTGCCATCCAAACCTCTAAAATTACATCACAAAATCACTGTGTGATCAAAGCCTCACTGTGACATCATAGACACACTATGTCCTCACAATCTCACTGTGACATTACAAGCTGAGAGTGATATCAGATCCTCACTCTGACATCACAAACTCACTGTGACAACATCCTTGCCACTGACATAATAGCCTTATGGTGACATCCCATAATAGCCTTATGGTGACATCACTTACACATCACTTACAAACCTCTGACATAACCTCACTGTGACATCAGAGCCTCAATGTGACATTACCGCATCACCATTGATACCATAACCTTACTGTGACATCAGCCTTGCCACTGACATCACAGTCTCACTGTGACCTCACTGCCTCCACTGTGACATCACCAACTCCCTGTGATATCATGTGCTCAAGGTGACACCACAGCCACAAGGTGACATCAAAGCCTCACTGTGGCATCAGAGCCTAAAAGGGACATGCCAGCCTCATTGTGACATCCTACACTCATCACTCATATCTGCCTCATTCTGATATCACAGCCTACCCTTGGAAATCACATCCTCACTGTGATGCCACAGTCTCACTCCACTGACATCACTGCCTCATGGTAACATAACAGCTTCCAGAGTGATATCACCTCACGTTGATATCACTGCCCACAGTGACATACAGCCTTAACAGTGATATCACAGCCTCAGTGTGATATGATATCACAGCCTCACCAGTGACAGCACAGCCTCACCTGAGACATCAGCATCACCACTGACATTAGTCAGAACACTGATATCTCTGCCACACCAGTGACAGCACAAGCTTTGACATCACACCTTCACTAGGATCATGGTCACATAATGGGTTCACCACTGGTATCATAGCCTCACCAGTGAAATCATAGATTCACTATTAAATCTTTCTCACTACTGATATTCTAGTCTTATTGTGATAACACACCTTCACCAGTGACATCACAGCCTCATTGTGACATCAGCCTAACCACTAACAGCACAGCCTTACTGTGCCATCCAAACTTTTCCATCACAATATCACTGTGTCTCCAGAGTTTCACTGTGACATCATAGCCACACTATGTCCTCAAAGCCTCACTGGGATATCATGGCCTCACTGGCAACCACACAACCTCACTGTGAAATCACAACTTCACCACTGAGGTTATAGCCTCTCTGTGACATGACAGCTTGGCTATGACATCACAGGCTCACCTCTGAAATCATTGCCCAACAGTAACATCACAGCCTCAACTCTGACATTATAGTCTCACTTTTCATCACAGCCTCACTATGACATCATAGGCTCGCCTCTGAAATCACACTCTCATCACTGACATCCTATCTAGCCTCACTATGACACCACAGCCTCACCACTGACCTCACAGGCTCACTGAAACATGACAGCCTCCCTGTGACACCACAGTATCACTATTGATATCACAACCTCACTGTGTCATCACAACTTCCCCAGTGTCATCACAAACTCACTGAGACATCACAGCCTCATTGTGATATCACAGCCATACTGTCATCAAAGCATCACTTTGACATAAGGCTTCACCTCTGACATCATAGTCTTACTGTGACATCACAGCCTCACTGTGACACAATAAATTCACTGTGACATTAGAGCCTCACCAGTGACAACACAGCCTCACCAATGACATAGTCTTGCTGTGACAGCACAGTCATTACTGAAATCACACCCTCACTGTGACATCACAACCTCACCGTGATATCACAGCCACACTGTGCCAGCATAGCCCCCCTGTGACATCACAGTCTGACCACTGATATGACAGGCTCACAGTAATACTACAGCCTCACCAGGGAAACCAGCCAGATACTGACATCATAACCTCACTGTAGCATTACAGCCTCACTGTGACACCGCAGCCATATTGTGACATTACAACCTCACCAGTTATATCACATCATCAATGCAACATTTTGGCCTCATCTCTCACATCAGTCTCACTTCTGAAATCACAGCCTAATACCTGACCTCACAGCCACACTGTGATATCACAGTCTCAGCACTGGTGTCCTACCTAGCCTTACTATGGCATCACAGCCTCACCACAGATACCACAGCCTCACGGTAATGTGACAGCCTCAGCAGTGACATCAGAGCCGTTGATCATAACCAGTGTCCCCACAGCCTCATATATTACATGACTGCCTTATTTTAACATCAATCTCACAAATATCACGGCCTCACTGTGAACACACAGCTTCACTGTGACCTCACAGTCTACCCTGATACATCATAGACACACCTATTATATCATAGCCTCATGATAAAAGCAGCCTTGCCAGTGACATGACATTTTGCACAGTGACCTCACAGCCTCACTTTGACATTAAATGTCTCTGTAATGTCAAAGCCTCATTGATGGAGCACATCTTCACAGTGATTTCACAGTCTCCTTGTGGAATTATAGCCTCATTTCTGACATCACAACTTCTATGACATCACAGTCTCACAACTAATATGACAGGCTCATTGTGATATTACAACCTCACCAGTGACACCACAGCCTCACTGTGACATTGCATCTTCATGGGGACATCACAGCCACGCTGAGACATCACATCCTCACCACTGGTATCCTACTTAGCTTTATAATGACACCCCGGCCTCACCACAGATAGCACAGGTTCACAGTGACCTGACAGCCTCAAGAATGACATCATAGTCTTTGACATCATAAACAGTAACACCACAACCTCACATGTTACATCACTGCCTCACTGTGATATCAATGTTTTCACAAATATCACAGCCTCACAATGACCTCACAGCCTCACTGTGACCTCACAGTCTAATCTGTTACATCATAGACTCATCTGTTATGTCTTTGACTCATGGTGAAATTAGCATTGCCACTGACATCACATCTTCCTCTGTGATTTCACAGCCTCACAGCCTTAATCAGACATCACAACCTCTGTGTAATGTCACAGTCTCACAGGGACATCACAGCTTCACTGTGATATCACAGCCTCACAGGGACATCACAGCTTCACTATGATATCACAGCCTCACTTATTACATCATAGCCTCACTGTGACATCACACAGCCTAACCTCTGATATCATAGCATCTGTGACCACACGGACATCCTGCCTAGCCTCACTGTGACACTACAGCCTCATCACTGACATCTCACAGTAACATGACAGCCTCCACATTGACAACACTGCCTCACTGTGGAATCACAGCCTCATAAGTAACATCCCAGTCTCACTGTGAAATCTCAGCCTCATGACTGACATCAACGACACTATAGATAACATAGGCTAACCACTCAAATCTCAGCCAAAATGTGATGCCATAGTCTATCACCACTGATATCACAGACACTGTGATATCACAACATCACAGAAATATTACCACCACACAGAGACATCACAACTTCTCCTCTAACATAACAGCTTTAGTGTGATTGCATAGTTTCAACACTGATGTCCTAACATGACTGTGAAATCCGAGCATCACCCCTAATGTCACAGCCACAATGACATCTCATGAATCAGCCATGACATCAGAGCTTCACTGCAACATCACAAACTCACAGTAATGACACTGCCTAAACACTGACACCACAGACTTACCTGTTACATCACAGCCTCATTGTGACATCAGTCTTGCCACTGACATCACAGCCTCACTGTGACATCACAGTTTCTAGAATGATATCACAGCTTCTAGAAGTGACATGACTGCCTACAGTGACATACAAACTTCAAAGTGACATGACATGCTCACTGTAACATCATGGACTCACCTGTGACAGCACAGCTTCACCTGTGACATCAGCATAACCACTGACATTAGTCAAATCACTGACATCATTGCCACACCAGTGACAACACAGACTTCAATATCACAGCCTGATGAGGGTCACTGTCATGTAATAGGTTCACCACTGACATCAAAGCCTCACCAGTGACATCATAGACTCACTATGACATCTTTCTCACCACTGACATTCCAAGCTTATTGCGATATCACACCCTCATTGTGATATCAGCCTCACCACTAACATCACAGCCTCACTGTGCCAAGAAAAATTCTCCAGTGACATTACAACATTACCGTGTCATCAGAGCTGCACTGTAATCTGATAGCCACACTGTGTCCTCACAGCCTCACTGTGACATTTCAAACTGAAAGTGATATCATACCCTCACTGTGATATATCAAACTCACTGTGACATCAGCCTTGCCACTGACATAATAGTCTCATGGTCACATCACATACACACCTCTGATATAGCCTCACTGTGACATTACAGCCTCAATGTGACATTATAGAATCACTACTGACATAAATAGCCTCACTGTGACATCAGACTTGTCACTGACATCCAGTCTCGCTGTGACATCACAGCCTCACCCATGATAGCACAGCCAAACTGTGACATCAGCATCACTACTGACGTTAGTCAGAACACTGACATCACTGCCACACCAGTGCCAACACTATCTTTGACATTACAGCCTCACCAGTGTCACTGTCACATAATAGGTTCACCACTGACATCATAGATTCAGAATGACATCTTTCCCACCACTGACATTCCAGTCTTTTTGTGACATCATACCTTCACCAGTGACATCACAGCCTCATTGTGACATCAGCCTCACCACTAATATCACATCCTCACTCTACACTGTGACATTATAACCTGACAGTGACATCACAGCCTCATTGTGACATCATAGATAAACATCATGGCCTCACTGTGAAATTATAACCTGACAGTGACATCACAGCCTCACTGTGATATCACAAACTCTCTGTGACATCAGCCTTGCCACTGACAGACGAGCCTCATGGAGACATCACAAACATACCTCACTGTAACAACACATCCTCAATGTGACTTCCCAGCATCACCATTGACATCATAATAACCTCATTGTGATATCAAAGCCTCATTGTGACATCACAGCCTCACTGTGACATCACAGCCTCACCTCTGAAATTATTACCCAACTATGATATCACTACATTGACTCTAATGTTATAGCCTCACTGTGATGTTACAGCCTCACTATGATATCATAGGCTCACCTCTGAAATTATAAACTCAGTGCAATTTCACACCCTCATCACTGATATCCTACTTAGATTCACTATGACATCATAGTCTCACTACTGACCTCACAGGATCACTGAAACATGACAGCACCCCTGTCACACCTCAGTATCGCTATTGACATCAGAACCGCACTGTGACATCACAATATCCCCCAATGAAAACACAGCTTCAAGGTGACTTCCCAGCATCACCACTGGCATCATAACCTCACTGTTATATCAAAGCCTCATGGTGGGATCATTGCTTAACTTTGACATCAATTTTCCCACAGATATCACAGCCTTGCAGTGACCTCACAGTCTCCTTGTGACCTCACAGTCTAACCTGTTACATCATAAACTAACCTGTTATATCATAGCCTTATGATGAAATCAGCCTTGCCACTGACATCCCATCTTCCACTGTGAACGCACAGCCTCACTGTGACATCACAACCTTTCTGTGATATCACAGCCTCATCTTGACATCACAGCTTCACAGTGATATATAGCCTCACTGTGGTATTACAGCCTCATTTTTGACATCATAGCCTCACTGTGACATCATAGCTTAGCCTCTGACATCACCACCTCACTCTGACCTAACAGGCTATCCTCTGAAATCATAGCATCTGTGACATCATGGACCTCCTGCTTAGCTTCGCTATGACACCACACCCTCATCACTGACATCTGAGGCTCATGGTAACATGACATCCTCAACAGTAATACCACAGACTCGCTGTGATATCACCAACTCTCTGTGACATCATGGGCTCATTGGTGACACCACAGCCACATGGTAACATTAAAGCCTCATAGTGACATCACAGCCTCAACATTGTTACTGTCCCATAATAAGTTCACCACTGACATCATAGCCTCATCAGAGACGTCATGGACTGACTGTAACATATTTATCACCATGGACATTCCAGCCTTATTGTGATATCACACTTTCACCAGTGACATCACAGCCTCATTATGACATCACAGGCTCACCTCTGAAATCATAGCCTCAATACGGCATCACACGTTCATCACTGATATCCCACCTAGACTCACTATGGCACCAGACTCACTACTGACCTCACTGGCTCACTGAAACATGACAGCCTCCCTGAGACACCAGTGTCACTATTGCCATCACAACCTCACTGTAACATCACAACTTTCCCAGTGACATCACAACCTCACAGTGACATCACAGCCTCATTGTGGCATCACAGCCATACTGTGCTATCAAAGGATCACTGTTAGATAAAGCTTCATCTCTGACATCATAGCCTCACTGTGACATCACAGCCTCAGTTTGACACAATAAACTCACTGTGATATTAGAATCTGAAAAGTGACAATACAGCCTCAACAATGACATAGTCTCCCCGTGAAATCTGTCACTACTGACATCACAACCTCTCTGAGACATCGCAACCTCACTGTGAAATCACAGTCTCACTTGAGCTTATAATGTCATATTAAAACTGTCATGTCACAGTGAGGCTACAACCTCAGAGGTGAGATTGTGATGTCACAATTGTGAGGCTGTGTTGTCACCAGAAATGCTGTGATATCACAGTGAGACTGTGATGTCAGTGGAGCAAGATCATGACATCACAGTGAGAATGTTATTGCAGTGGTCAGGCTGTGATATAAGAATGAGGCTGATTTGCGCTATGAGGGTATCATGTCAATATGGCTGTCACCGGTGAGGCTGTGATGCCACCGTGAGGCTTTGATGTCACCATGTGGCTGTGGTGTCATCATGGGCTCATTATGTCACAGGGATTTGGTGATGTCAGGGTGGAGGTTATGAGGGCACACTGAGACTTTGATGTCAGTGGCAATACTGATGTCATAATGAGGTTGATATATCAGGTGAGCCTGTGGTGACAATGGGCAGCTGTGAGGTCACTGTGAGGCTGTGATATTGCAGTGAGGCTCTGATGTAATGGCTGATTCTATGAGATGTCAGTGAGGCTGTGACATCATGGGTGATGCTTGAATTTCACAGTGACTTTAAGATGTCAGTGGTGAGGCTATGGAGTAATACTAAGTCTGTGATGTCAGAGGAGAGGCTGTGATGTCACTGTGAGCTTGTCATATCAGTGGTGAAGGTGTGATGATACAGTGAAGCTGTCCTGACATAGTGTGTCTGTGATGTCACTGTGAGGTTGTGATATCACAGTGAGGTTGTGATGTTAGTAATGACTGTGGTTTTACGGGACTATTATTTCACTGGTGAGGCTATACTGTCACTGGTAACATTCTAATATCACAGTAAGTTTCTTGTGTCAAACTGAGGCTGTGATGTCATGGTGAGGCTATGTCAGAGGTGAAGCTTTATGTCACAGTGATGCTTTGATGGCACGGTGTGGCTGTGATGTCACAAGAGGCTGTAATGTCACTGTGAGACTGTGATGTCACTGAGGAAGTTGTGATGTCACAGTGAGGTTGTGATGTCAATAGCGACACTGTGGTGTCACAGGGAGGCTGTCAAGATTCAGTGAGGCTGTGAGAACAACGGCGAGGTGTCATAGCAAGGCTAGGTAAGATGTCAGTGATGAGGGTATGAAGTCTAATTGAGGCCATGATTTCAGATGTGTGCCTGTGATGTCATAATGAGGCTGATGTCTCAGTGTGGATGTGATGGCAAAGGTGAGGCTATGATCTCAGAAATGTAGCTTTAATGCCAGAGTGAGACTGTAATATCACTGTGAAGCTGTGATCTCACTGTGAGGCTGTGATATCACAGAGAGGTTGTGATGTCACAGTGAGGCTGTTTGGTCACTGTGGAAGGTGAGATATCAGTGGTAAGGCTAATTTCACCATGAGGCTATGATGTAACAGGTAAGTCTATGATGTAACAGGTTAGACTGTGAGGTCACAGGAGGCTGTGATATCACAGTGAGGCTCTGATGTCAACAATGATTCTATGACATGTCAATGTGGCTATGATGTCAGGGGTGATGCTTGGATTTCACAGTGAGGTTAGGCAATCAGTAGTGAGACTTTGGAGTCACACTGTCGCTGTGATGTCAGAGGAGAGGCTGTGTTGTCACTATGAGACTGTGATCTTACCGTGAGGTTATTATATCACAGTGAGACTGTGATATCAGTGGAGATAGACTATGACATCAAAGTTTGGTTGAGAGTTCAGTGGTTAGGCTGTGATGTCAGAAGTGAGGCTGCTGTCAGTGAAGGCTGAAATGTCATACTAAGGCTGGGATTTCTTTTTTTATTTATTCAATTGTGCATGTGTGCGTATGTATGTGTGTGTGTGCACGTGTGTGTGTGTGTGTGTGTGTGTGTGTGCATGTAGAACCACAGACAAATTCAGGAACCACCTCCTTCTTGTTTACTTTGCCCCGGGATTCACAGACTCCGCCCTACCAGGACCAGAAGAGCAGGCTGCCCCCGCTTCCACCTGGCGTCTATACGTGGGATTTGGGATCCAAACTCAGGATCCTCCGCATGCAAGGCAGAAGCTTAACCCCTGAGCCACCTCTCCAGCCCTCGAGGCTGGGATGTTACTGGTGAGGTTGTGATGCCAGGGTGTGGCTGTGGTGTCACTATTGAGACTGTCACCTGACTGTGAGCATTAGATGTCAGTGATGAGTCTATGAGGTGTCATAGTGAGGCTAGGCAGGATGTCCGTGGTGTCAGTTATGCTATGAATTCAGAGGTTAACCCGTTAAGTCATAGTAAGGGTGTGATGTCAGAGGCGAGGGTGTGATATCAGAGTTGAGGCTATGATGTCACTATGAGGCTGTGATGGTCTCTGTGGAAGATGTGGTGTTAGTGGCAAGGCAGATTTCACTATGAGGTTCTGATTGAATAGGTGAGTCTCTTATGTAACAGTAACCTGTGAGGTCACAATGAGACTGTGAGGTCAATGTGAGGCTGTGATATCTGTAGGAAGATTGATGTCACGGAGGCAGTGATGTAACATGTGAGGCTATGGTGTCATTGCTTATGATTTCAAAGGCTGATGTCACTGCTGAGACTGTCACGTCACTGTGAGTCTGTGCTGTGGTGTTCTGGTAAGGCTAAGTAGGATATCATTGGTAAGGCTGTGATGTCACAATGAGGATGTGGCTGTGATATCAGAGTGAGGTTGTGATGTCACGGTGTGTTGTGATGTCAGTAGTGACTATGTTTTCAAAGGGAGACTATGTCATTGATGAGACTGTACTTTCACTGGTGAGTTTATTGTGTCAAACTCAGTCTGCAATGTCACAGTGAAGCTATGATATTGTGTCAAACTGAGTCTGTGAGGCTATGATATAAGAGGTGAAGCTTTACTTCACAGTGATGCTCCAATGGTATGATATGGCTGTGATGCCACAATGAGGCTGTGATGTCACAGTGAGGTTGTGATGTCAATAGCCACACAGTGGTATCACAGGGAGGCTGTCATGTTTCAATGAGTCAGATAGGTCAGTGGTTAGACTGTGGAGTCATAGTGAGGTTAGGCAGGTAGGATAGCAGTGATAATAGTATGAAGTCTTATTGAGGCTATGTTTTCACAGGTGAGCCTGTGATGTCATAGTTATGCCGTCATGTCACAGTGAGTTTCTATACCCTGACAGGTGAGGCTGTGATGTCATAGTGAGTCTGTGATGTCACCAGTAGGGATGTGATATCTCAGTGAGGCTGGGATGTCAGTGGAGCAAGACTATGATGTCACAATAAGGATGTGATTTCAATGGTTAGGCTGTGATATCAGAATGAGGCTGGTGTGAGTGATGAGGGTATGATGTCACAGTGAGACTGTCATATCACTGGTGAGTCTGTGATGCCACGGTGAGGCTTGGCTGTCATTGTGTGGCTGTACTGACATCATGAGCCTGTTTTGTCATAGTGAGATGGTGATGTCAACGTGAAGTCTATGAGGTCACAGGGAGACTGTGATGTCAGTGGCAAAGCTGATGTAATAGTGAGTCTTTGATGTCAGTGGTGATGTTGTGATGTCACAGTGAGCCTATATCAGAGGTGTGTAGGGACATCACCATGAGGCTATTATGTAAGTGGCAAGGGGGATGTCATAGAGAGTATGTGATATGACAGTGAGGCTGTAAGGACACTGTGTGGCTATGATGTCACTGTGAGGCGATGATGACACAGTAATGTTATATTGCTGCAGGAGTTTTGAAGGCAAAGTGAGGCTGTGATGTTAGGGGTGGTGCTGATGTTACAGTGAAGCTGTGATGTCACTGGTAAAGGTGTGATGTCACAATAAGACTTTAATGTCAGTGGTGAGATGTCATAGTGAGTCAGTAATGTCATTGGTGAGGACTTTATGTCAGTGGTGAACCTATTACCTGACAGTGACCCTGGTGAGACTGTGATGTCACAATGAGGCAGTGATGTAACATGTGAGGTTGTGTTGTCACTGTTGGTGATGTCAAAGTCTCTGATATCACTGCTTAGGCTGTCATGTTACTGTGAGCTTGTCCTATATGTAGTGAGGATGTGGTGTCATGGCAAGGCTAGATAGGATACCACTGCTGAGGCTGTGATGTTACTGTGAGTGGTTAGGGTGTGATATCATAGTGAGTCTGTAATGTCCAAATAAGGTTGCGTTGTCACAGTAAGGTTGTGATGTCACAGTGAGTTTGTGATGTCAGTAGGGATTGTGCATTCACAGGGAAACTATGTTACTTTTGAGGCCCTATTGTCACTGGTGAGGTTCTAATGTCACAGTGAGTTTATTGTGTCATGTTGAGGTTGTGATGTCACAGTGAGTTTATGATGCCAATGGGAAGCTTTATGTCACAATGATGGTTTGATGGCACAGTATGGCTGTGAAGTCACACTGAAGCTGTGATGTCAGAGAAGAAGATGTGATGTCACTGTGCAGTGGTAATGTATTGTGAGATTTTGATATCACAGTGAGACTGTGATATCAGTGGTGATATACTATGACCTCACTGTTCAGCTGAGATTTTTGTGGTTAGGCTGTGATGTTAGAAGTGAAGCTGATGTCAGTGATGAGTCTGAGTTGTCACAGTGAGGCTGATATTTTACTGGTGAGGCTGTGATGCCACAACATGTCTGAGGTGTCACTATTGAGGCTGTACTGTGACTGTTGATGGCACAATGAGGGAGTGATGTAACATGAGAAGCAATGGTGCCACTGTTTATGATGTCAAAGTCTATGATGGCACTACTTCTGCTGTCACGTCACTGTGAGCCTGTGCTATCTGTAGTGAGGCTGTGGTATCATTGTAAGGCTGGGTAGTATACCAGTGGTGAGTCTGTGATGTCACAGTGTGACTGTGATGTCAACATGAGGTTGTTATGTCACAGTGAATCTGTGATGTCGCAGTACAGCTGTGAGACTGATGTGAGAAAAGAGGCTGAGATGTCACATTGATGATGTGATATAACTGTTGAGGCTGTGATGGCACAGTGAGAGTAAGATGTCACAATGAGGCTATGGTGTCATTGGTGAGGCTGTAATATCACAGTGAGCCAGTCCTATCATTGGAGAGGCTGTGATATCACAGTGGTGCTGTGTTGGCATGGTGTGGCCGTGATGTAAAATTGAGGTTGTGATGTCAGTAGTGACTGTGCTTTCCCAGGGAGACTATGTCATTGATGAGGCTGAATTGTCACTGATGAGGCTCTCATGTCACAGTGAGTTTATTGTGTCAAACTGAGGCTTTGATGTCACAGTGAGGCTATGAGGTCAGAGATGACTAATGACACAGTGTGTGATGTGACAGTGAGGCTGTGATGCCATAGTTAGGTTGTAAGGTTACAGTGAGTCTATGAGGACACAGTGTGGATATGATGTCACAGTGAGACTGATGACACAGTAATGTTGTGATGTTACAGTTTTGATGGCACAGTGAGACTGTGATGTTAGTGGTGGCTCTGATGTCACAATGAGGCTGAGATGTCACTGGTGAAGGCGTGATGTCACAATAAGGCTGGAATGTCAGTGGTGAGAAAGATATTATAGTGAGTCTATGATGTCAGTGGTGAACCTATTACGTGATAGTGACACAGGTGAGGATGTGATGTAAAAGGCTGTGTTATCATTGGCGTGGCAGTGATGTCAGTGTTCTGACTAATGTTAGTAGTAATGCTGATGTCACAGGTAAAGCTATGCTGTCATGGATGAGTCCGTGATTTCACACTGAGGATGTGATGTCACATTGAAAGTTGTATCTCACTGTGAGTTGTCATGTCACCATAAGGTGATATCACTCTGGAAGCTGTGACATCACAGTGAGGCTGTGATGTCAGTGGCAAGACTGATGGCACAATGAAGCTATGACATAACAGGTGAGCCTGTGGTGTCAATTGGCAGGTTATGATGTAGCAGTGAGGCTCTGATGTCAGGGCTGATTCTGTGAGATGTCCATGAGGCTGTAATGTCAGCGGTGATGCTTGGATTTCACAGTGAGTTCAGGATATCAGTGGTGAAAATGTGCAGTCACACTGAGGCTGTGTTGTCAGAGGAGAGGCTGTGATGTCACTGCGAGGCTAATGTTAGCATGAGATTGTGATATCACAGTGAGGCTGTGCTCTCAGTGGTGATAGACTATGACATCACAGTTTGTCTGAGATTTCAGTGGTTAGGCTGTGAGGCCAGAAGTGATGCTGATGTCAGTGATGAAGTTGAGATGGTACAGTTAGCCTGGGGTATTAATGGTGAGGCTCTGATGCCACAGCTTGGGTGTTGTGTCACTGTTGAGCCTGTCATGTTTACATGAGCCTGAGATGTTAGTGATGAGGATGTGGTGTTGTAGGGAGGCTAGGCAAGATGTCCATGTTATCACTGATGGTATGAATTCAGAGGTGAGCGTGTGATTTTATAGTGAGGCTCTGATGTCATAGTGCAGCTATAACTTCAGAGTTGAGGCTGTGATGGCACACTGAGACTGTGTTGCCACCGTGAGGCTTTGATATCACCATGTGGCTTTGTGTCACCATGGCACTGTGTTGTCACAGTGAGGCTATGATGTCACTAATGATTCTGTGATGTCACATTGAGGCTGTGATGTCACTGGGAGGGTGTGATGTTACCATGAGGTTGTGATATGACAGTGAGGCTGTCATATCAGTGTTGACAGACTATGACAAAACTGTTCAGCGGATATTTCAGTAGTTAGATTGTGATATCAGAAGTGAGCCTGATGTCAATGATGAGACTGAGATGTCACAGTGAGGTTGGGAAGTTACTGGTGAGGCTGTGGTGCCACAGTGTGTCTGGGATGTCATAGTCTAGCTATGAGGTCAGTTGTTAGGCTGTGATTTCAGAAGTGAGAATGATGTGAGAGATGAGGCTGAGATGTCACATTGACGATGTAATATAAATGGTTAGGCTGTGATGCTACAATGGTGTTATGATGTTTCCATGAGGCTGTGGTGTCACTGATGATGCTGTACTATCATGGTGAACCTGTCCTATCAGTGGTGAGTCTTTGTTGTCACAGAGAGGCTGTGCTGACAAAGTGTGGCTGTGATGTCACAATGAGGCTGTGACATCACTGGGGAAGTTGCAATGTCACAGTAAAGTTGTGATGTCAATAGCGACACTGTGGTGTCACAGGGAGGCTGTCTTGTTTCAGTGAAATGGTAAATGGTGAGGCTGTGGGGTCATCGTGTGTAGGTAGGATGTCAGGAACGAGGTGTGATGCCACATTGAGGCTAGGATTTCAGAGGTGAGCCTGTGATATCATAGTGAGGCTATGATGAAACAGTGAAACTATAAAGTCAGTCAATGCTGTGATGTCACAGTTGGGCAATGATTTCAGAGGTGACCCTGTGATGCAATAGTGACATTGTGATGTCTCAGTGAGGCTGTGATTTCACTGTGTGGCTGTGGTGTCACCTTGAGCCTGTGATGTCATAGGGAGTTAGTGATGTTACAGTGCAGGCTATGAGGTCACAGTGAGATTGTGATGTCAGTGACAAGGCTGATGCCACAGTGTGGCTATGATATCACAGGTGAGCCTGTGGTATCAGTGGGCAGGCTGTGAGGTGACTGTGATCTCACAATGAGGCTTTGATGTCAGGGCTGATTCTATGAAATAGCTATGAAGCTGTGACATCAGGGGTGATGCTGTAATATCAAGGCTGAAATAGTGAGGTTAGGATGACAGTGATGAAACTGTACAGTCACACTGAGTCTGTGATGTCAGGTGAGAGGCTGTGATATCACTGTGAGAAGGTGATGTTCCTGTGAGCTTGTGATATCACAGTGAGGCTGTGATATCAGTGGTGAAAGACTATGATATCACAGTTCAGCTGATATTTCAGTGGTTATGCTATGATGTCAGAAGTGAGGTTGATGTCAGTGATGAGGCTGAGCTGTCACAGTGCTGCTGGGATGTTACTGGTCATGCTAAGCTGTCACATTGAGGCTGTGATGTCATAGTGAGGCCATGTCAGAGGTGTGTATGTGGTATCCCCATGAGTGGCAAGGCTGATGTCACAGTGAGTTTGTGATGCCACTGTGAGTCTGTGCTGTCACTGACAGGTTTTAATGTCACAATGTGGCTGTTTGAACACTTGTGGCTATGATGTCACAGTGAGTCTCTGATGAACCATACAGAGGGAGGGATGAACAATCAATCAGAAGGAGGGATTAACAATCAATGGGATGGAGGGATGAGCAACTAATGGGATGGAGAGATGAACATCCAATGGGAAGGAGAGATAAACAACCAATGGGAAGTGGTCATTTAACCTGGATACCTAGTAAACAGCTAAATGATTGGTGGCTGTTCACCCCCTCCCTATGAGTGGAGAGGTGGCTACACCTGATTGGACTCCTGACCTTATATAAGCCCAAACACTTCCTGAATAAATCTGAGTCTGCAGCCAACTTGTTCTCAGCCTGCTACTTCTTGCCTGACTCTCAGGGTCTGGAGTGATGATCCCATCGCTGGCTTGCACATTCACCTCCAGCCCAGGAGGCCCCTCCTGTTTGCCCTTTCCCCCCTGGTTGGCCCAGTGGTGATTTGGCAACATTTGGCTCCCAACGTGGGGTGATGCCACCTTTGGTGTAGACAAGACACCCACTCCAGTAAAGTTCAGTGAGTGGCCGCTTTGATTTTGTGTTCCTGTGATTACGGTGCCTGAAGTTGAGCAGGTGGCCCCCTCCTCTTGCCCTTTCACTGTTTGTCCATCCTGCTCTAAGTTTAAGAATGCAATTGCTCATTTGATTTCCCCATGATCAAAGAGCCAATCTAAATCAAAGCTTTTCCTGGTGAGTTCACATGAAAAATTGGTCCCCTCAGAACTCGGAGACCAGGTTCAACTATATTGATCAGCCTAGGGGGGGTAACGAACCTCTGATGTCCCTCACTAAGCACAGGAAGCTTAGATCCAAAACACATCTGCGTATGTCCTGCACTAGTTCTCTCCTTGGAAGTTGGTTAGTCTTTTAGGAGTCATTTTCACTTTGTCCCTGGTTCTAGTCATTGCTTTTTATTTTCTGTGCTTTTTCACTTTGTCCTCTTGCCTTCTAGTCATCTCTACTCCATTATGGAATCTTTCCTCTCCATAATAGGTAATTTATTGTCCCATCAGAAGGCATTCTAGCAGACTGCCATTAAGGCTCTACTAGACTTATGTAGGATCAAAGTGAAACCAAAGGACTTAGAAGATTTTTGGGAGGAAGCTTTAATGTTAGCTCCTTGGATCTCCCCAGAAAATGTCTGAGAACCCCAGATTTGAATGAGAGTGCTCTTCCTGGCCTGTAAGAGGGAAGTCCAAAAAGGCCATATGTATTTGGCCCCCTTTGTTCCCATCCTCCTCAGCATCATAACAGCCTTAAAGGATCTTCCACTGAGGAAGTGATTAATTGCTACAATGTAACTTGTGGAGAGAACCCAAAATTAGTCCTTTGCTCTTCCTCTGGATCCTTTCCCTCCCCATTCCTGACTCTGCAGAGGGCTCACCGGTCCATAGTGGGAGTGACTCCACCCCCTGCCAACATCCCCTTTCCTCCTCTTCTTCTTCCTGTAGCTTCCTCATGGCTCCCCCTCTTTCCTAGCTGTATTTTCTGCTTCAGATGATACCATTCTCCCAATACATGTCTTAAAATCTTTCCTATAGACTAGAGCCCTCAAGGTTAAGACTGCTGGCATAGAGGAATTTTGGAATGAGGCTGTGATTTTAGCACCTTGGATCTCCCCAGAGAATATGTGGGAACTGGACTATGGATGAGGATGCTTTTCCTTGCTAGATGTTTTTCAAAATTAAACTAAGTTGCCAGACTTAACTAATATGAAGTCTTGTTTTAAATAAGATTTTCCAAAATGTTTATCTGCCTTTGATAAAGCTTTTAAGGGTAATTTTAAGACAGTTGCTGGTAAAGTGTACAGTTGCTGGTAAAATGTTGTTCATATGCTTGTATGTTTATATGTTCTGTGTTTACATGTTGTGTATCTTGTGTTTCAACATAAAAAATCTGTGGCCACTTCAATTTTTTTCATTTCTGTTGTGTGCTAATATTAAAATTTTTGCATGCCATTTTTAGATAAATGTATGCATTCTTAAAAATAAGAACAAATAATTTTGATAACATATAAGGTCTTAACTACTTACGTTTTATATTGATCACAATTTTTTTTCTAATAGATTGTAAGTTTTCTTTCATGCAAGTTTTCTTACAGGTTTTTTTCATATATTCTGAAAATAACAAAATTTCCTTTCCAGGTCCTCAGGGCATCCATTCAGGTTTCAGACATTCCTAAGATCACCAAATGCTCATGGGAAACCTGGCTGTCCTCTATTAGACCTATGCCTTATTAATTTACAATTTTTAGGTTTTTATTTGTATCTCAACAGCTCTTCTGGATCATTTCTGCGCATATGCTGCCTACAGCTCCTCTGCCTGCTCCTGCCCTGACAAGAACCTCCTTTTCTCGGCCACATACTCGAGTTCCCCTTTGGGACCAGGATTCTTTCTTGCCGATGGTCTCATGACTGATAGTCAATAATGGGCAAGGCTCCACACGAGGGTGGTGTCCAACCCAAGACAGGCACAGTCACTTATAGTCACACAGCTGAAGAGGCTCAGGATCACCCCAGCTATCATGGTCTCCACTAAAATATTTAAAAATAAATAAAAGGGTGAAAATGTGGCACTATCGATTCAGGCAAGCCCTAGTAAGAGCTCCTGAATCCAGGAGATCTGACTACAGAGAAGTTCTAACAAGTTTGGACATTCCCTGGACATGTCCCAATACAGGAACCATGCAGGCAGAGGGATGAACAACCAATGGGAAGGAGGGATGAACAACCAATGGGAAGCAGTCATCTAACCCGGATACCTAGTAAACAGCTAAATGATTGGTGGCTGCTCTACCCCTCTCCCTGAGCAGAGAGGTGTCCACACCTGATTGGACCTCTGCGCTTATATAAGCCCAAATTCTTCCTGAATAAAGCTGAGTCACAGTCAACTTGTCCTTTGCTGCTTCTCATCTTACTCCCGGGTTCTGGGTAGTGACCCATCACTGGCTTGCACATTCGCCTTGAGCCCATGAGGCCTTTGCCATTTCCCCTCTTCCCCCTGCTAGCCAGGTAGAGATTCAGAAACAAGTGGTGAGGCTTATGTTACAATAAGGTTGTGATGTCACTGGTGAAGGTGTGATGTCACAATAAGGCTTGAATGTCAATGGTGAGAAAGATGTCATAGTGAGTCTATGTTGTCACTGGTGAAGTTAGGATGACAGTGGTAAACCTAATATGTGATAGTGACATTGGTGAGGCTGGGATGTCAAAGGCTGTGTTGTCACTGGTGTGTTAACGATATCATGGTTCTGACTAATATCAGTGGCGATGCAGATATCACAACTGAGAATGTGCTGTCACTGGTGAGGCCATGATGTCACAATGATGCTGTGATGTCATTGTGGGATGTCATGTCTCCGTGAGGTGCTATCACTCTGAAAGTTGGGATGTTACAAGGAGGCTGTGACAAGACTGATGTCATAATGAAGCTATGATGTAAGAGGTAAGCTTGTGGTGTCATGTGGAGGATGTGAGTCAATGTGAGCCTGTGATATTGCAGTGATGCTCTGATGTTAGTGCTGATTCTGTGAGATTAAAATGAGGCTGTGATATAACAGTGAGGTTGTGATGTCAATTGCCACACTTGGTGTCAAAGAGAGGCTGTCATGTTTCAGTGAGCCTGTGAGGTCAGTGGTAAGGCTGTGTTGTCACTTCAGTGGCAATGATAACAGTGTTCTGACTAATATCAGTGGTAACGCTGATGTCACACGTGAGGCTGTGCTTTCACTGGTGAGGCTGTGATGTCACAGTGAGGCTATGATATTACTGGTAAGACTGATGCCACAATGAGGCTAAGATGTAACTGGTAAGCTTGTGGTATCAGTGGGTAGGCTATGAGGTTGCTGTGAGGCAGTGATGTCACAGTGAGCTTATGATGTCAGAGGTGAAGCTTTATGTCACAGTGATGCTTTGATTGCACTGTATGACTGTTATGTCACAATGATACTATGATGTCACTGTGAAGTTGTGATGTCACTGGGGAAATTGTGATGTCAACAGTGAAACTGTGGTGTCCCAGGGAGTCGGTCATGTTTCAGTGATTCTGTGAGGTTAGTGGTGAGGCTGTGGTGTCATGGTGAGACTGGGCAGGATGTCAGAGATGAGGGTTTGATGTTGCATTGAGGCTATGATTTCAGCATAAGCCTTTGAATGTCATAGTGAGGCTGTGATGAAACAGTGAGGCTAGAGAATCAGAGTTGCTGTGATGTCACAGTTGGCCAATAGTTTCAGAGTTGAGCCTGTGATGTCATAGAGAAGCTGTCATGTCACGGTGAGGCTACAATATCTGAGGTGTGACTCTGATGTCACAATGATAATATTTTGATACCAGTGATGCTGTGATATTACAGTGAGGCTGTGATGTCAGTGTAGTGAGACTGTGACATCACAGTGAGGTTGTGATTTCAGTGGTTAGGCTGTGATATCAGAATGAGGCTGATGTGAGTGATGAGGGTATAATGTCATGGTGAGGCTCACATGTCACTGGTGAGGCTGTGATGAAACCGTGAGGCTTTGATATCACCGTGTGGCTGTGTTGAAACTGTGATCCTGTGATATCACTGGGAGTTGGTGATGTCACGGTGAAAGCTGTGAGTTCACGGTGAGAATGAGATATCAGTGGCAAGGCTGATGTCAAAGTGAGGCTATGATGTCAGTGCTAATGCTATGAAGTCACTTTGAGTCTGTCATGTCATATTGACATATTGTCTGGTCAGAAGTGAGTATGTGATGTCACTAGGAATGTCAATGGCAAGGCTAATATCACAGTGATGTTGTGACATCACAGTGAGGCTGTGATGTCACTGTTAGTGTAATGTCACAGTGAGGCTGTGAGGAAGCAATGTGTCTATAATATCACAATGATGCTCTGATGACACAGTGATGTTGTGATGTCACTGGAGAGGTTTTGATGGCACATGTTAGTGGTGAGGCTGCAGTCACAAACAGGATGTGATGTCATAAGGAAGATATGATTTCACAATAAAGCTAGAATGTCAGTGCTGAGAAAGATGTCATAGTGAGTCTAGGATGTCACAAGTGAGGTTCTGATGTTAGTGGTGAACTTAATACATGACTGGCACAGGTGAGGCTGTGATGACAAAGACTGTGTTGCTAATGGTGTGGCAGTGATGTTAGTGTTCTGACAAATGTCAGTGGTTATGCTGATTTCCCAGGTGAGGCTGTGCTCACTGGTGAGGCCCTGATATCACACTGAGGATGTGATGACACTATGAAGGTTTTATGTCACTGTGGACTTTTATGTAACCATGAAAGCTATTATATCATATTAAAGCTGTGATGTCAGTGTCATGAGTGATGTCACAATCAGGTTATGATGTATCAGGTGAGCCAGTAGTGTCAGTGGGCAGGCTGTGACTGTGAGGCTCTGATGTCGCAGTGAAGCTCTGATGTCATTGATTCTATGAGATGTCAATGAGACTGTGACATCAGGGGTGATGCTTGGATTTCACAGTGAGTTTATTACATCAATGTTTAGAGTGTACAGTCACACTGAGGCTGTGATATCAGGAGAGGCTGTGATGTCACTGTGAGGTGGTGATGATACTCTGTGATATCTCAGTGAGGCTGTGATATCAGTGGTGATAGGCTATGACATCACAGTTCAGCTGATATTTCAGTAGTTAGGCTGTGATGTCAGAAGTGAGGCTGATGTCAGTGATGAGGCTGTGATATCACAGTGAGGCTGGGATGTCACTGGTAAGGCTGTGATGCCACTATGAGGCTTTGCAGTGACCATGTGGCTGTGGTGACACCATAACCCCATGATGACACAGGGAGATGGTGAGGTCATGGTGGAGGTTATTTTAAGGTCACAGTGATGTTAGTGGCAAGAATGACTTCACAGTGAGGCTATGATGTCAGTGGTGGGGTTGTGATGTCACAGGGAGGCTATGTCAGAGTTGTGTATATGAAGTCTCCCTAAGGTATATCAGTGGCAAAGCTCATGTCACAATGAGTTTGTGATGTCACAGTGTGGCTGTGATGGCATTGTCAGGTTGCAGTGTCACAGTGAGGCAGTGAGGACAAAACGTGGCTATGATGTCACAGTGAGGCTCTTATGAAACAATGATATTGTGATGTCAGTGGAGAGATTTTCATGTGAAGTCAGGGACAAAACTGACTTCACAATGAGCCTATGATATAACAGGTGTACCTGTGGTGACAGTGGGCAGGTTATGAGGTCACTGTGAGGCTGTGACATCAGGGGTGATGCTTGGATTTCATAGAGATTTCACCACATCAGTGGTGAGGCTGTGTACACACACTGAGGCTATGATGTCAGAAGAGAGTCTGTGATGTAACTGTGAGGGGGCGGTGTTACAGTGAGGTTATAATGTCACAATGTGGCAGTGATGTCACCATGAAGCTGTGATGTCACAGTAAGGCTGTGATATCATAGTAAGGCTGTAATGTTACAATGAGACTATAACCTTTGAGTTGAGGATGTGATGTCACGGTGATTCATAGTAAGGCTGTAATGTTACAGTGAGGCTATAACCTTTGAGTTGAGGATGTGATGTCACGGTGATTCTGTGATGTCACAGTGATGCTGTGATTCAACTGTAGGGCTGTGGTGTCACCTTGAGCCTCTGATTTCACAGGGACTTGGTGATATCATGGTGGAGGCTGTGAGGTCAGACTGAGACTGTGATGTCAGTGGAAAGGCTGATGTCACAGTGAGGCAATGATATCAATGGTGATTTTGTGATGTCACAGTACAGCTTTGAGGTCAGTGTTTAGACTGTGATTTCAGAAGTGAGCCTGATGTGAGAGATGAGGCAGAGACGTTGCATTGACGATGTGATATTACTGGTGAGGCTGTGATGCCACAATGAGGTTATGAAGTCACCGTGAGGCTGTGGTGTCACTGGTGAGGAAGTAATATCTTGATGAGCTTGTCCTATCAGTGGTGAGGCTGTGATGTCACAGTGAGGCTGTGCTGGTATTGTGTGGCTGTGATGTCACTATGAAGTTGCGATGTCAGTAGTGACTGTGCTTTGACAGGGAGTCTATTTCATTGGTGAGACTGTATTATCACTGGTGAGGCTCTAATGCCACAGTGAGTTTACTGTGTTAAACTGAAGCTGTGATGTCACCGTGATGCTATGACATCAGAGGTGGAGCTTTATGTCACAATGATGCTTTAACAGCATGGTATGGCTCTGATGTAACAATGACACTGTGATGTCACAGCAAGGTTGTGATGTTACTGGGGAAGTTGTGATGTCACAGTGAAGTTGTGATGTCAATAACGACACTGTGATGTCTCATGTAGGCTGTCATGTTTCAGTGAGCCTGTGAGGTAAGAGGTGAGGCTGTGGTGCCATAGTGAGTCTAGGTAGGATGTCAGTGATAAGGGTGTGATGTCACATTGAGGCTATGATTTCAGAAGTGAGCCTGTGATGACATACTGATGCTGTGATGAAATAGTGATGCTATAACATCAGAATGGATGTTATGATGACACATTTGGGCAATGATTTCAGAGGTGAGCCTGTGAAGTTATAGTGAGGCTGTCAAGTCATGGTGAGGCTATAACCTCAAAAGTGAGGCTATGATGTCACCACAAGCCTGTATTGTCACTTGTATGCTGTGATATCACAGTGAAGCTGAGTTGTCATTGGAATGTGATATTACATCACAATGAGGATGTGATTTCAGTGGTTAGGCTGTGATATCAGAATGAGGCTGATGTAGTGATTAAGCATGGTGTCACAGTGAGGCTGGCATGTCACTGGTGAGACTGTAATGCCACTGTGAGGCTATGATGTCGCCATGTGGCTGTGGTGACACCACAAGCCCGTAATGTCACAAGGAGATGGTGATACCCTGGTGGATGCTGTGAGGTCACAGTGATGTCAGTGGCAAGGCTGATGTAAGATGAGGTTATGATGTCAGTGGTGATGCTGTGATTTCACAGTGAGGCTGTAATGTGACGGTCAGGTTGTAATGTAACAGTGAGGGTGTGAGGACATAGATGTCTATGATGTCACAATGATGCTGTGATGTCACAGTGTGGCTGTGATTTAACAGTGCAGCTCTGAGATTAGTGGTTAGGCTGTGATTTTAGAAGTGAGACAGATGTGAGAGATGAGGCAAAGATGCTGCATTGGCGATGTGAGGCTATGAAACCACAGTGAGGTTATGATGTCACCATGAGGTTGTGGTGTCACTGATGAGGCTCTAATACCATGGTAAGCCTGTCATACCTATGGTGTGGCTGTGATGTCAGAGTGAGTCTGCACTATCACAGTGTGGCTGTGATAACACAGTGAAGTTGTGATGTCACAGTGAGGTTGTGATGTCAGTAGTGACTGAGCTTTCACAGGGAGACTATGTCACTCATGAGGTTGTATTGTCACTGGTGTGGCTCTACTGTCATAATGAGTTTATTGTGTCAAACTATGCCTGTGAGGTCACAGTGAGGCTACAATGTCAGAGATGAATGTTTATGTGACGATTCTTAATTGCATGGCATGGCTGTGATGTCACTGTGAGTTTGTGATGTAACAGTAAGGCTGTGAGGACACAGTGTGGCTATGATATTACAGTAAGGCTCTGATGACACAGTGATATGACATCACTGGAGATGTTTAATGGCAAGGTATGGCTGTGATGTCACAATGAGGATGTGATGTCACTATGAGTTTATGATGTTACTGAGGAAGTTGTGATGTCATTTTGAAGTTGTGATGTTAATAGTGACATTGGTGTCACAGGTAGGCTGTCATGGTTCAATGAGGTTGTGAGGTCAGAGGTGAGGCTGTAGTGCCATAGGGAGGCCAGATAGTATGCCAGTGATGAGGGTATGATATCGTATTGATGATATGATTTCAAGGTGAGCCTGTGATGACATAGTGAGGCTGTAATGAAAAAGTCTATAACATCAGAGTCGAAGCTGTGATGTCACATTTGGACAATGATTTCAGATGTGAGCCTGTCAAGTCATAATGAGGCTATCAGGTCATGGTGAGTTTATAATCTTACAGGTAAGGCTGTGAAGTCACAGTGAGCCTGTGTTGTCACCAGTTATGCCATGACATCACAGTGAGACTGATGGCAGTAGAGTGAGACTATGACACCAAAATGAGGATGGGATTTCAGTGGTTAGGCTGTGATGTTACCATGAGGTTTAGATATCACATTGAGGCTGTGATATCAGTGGTGATATACTATGACATCACAGTTCTGATGTCAGAAGTGAGGCTGATGGCTGAGATGTCACAGTGAGGCTGGATGTTACTAGTCAGGCTATAATTCCACAGCGAGGCTGTGATGTCACTTTTGAGACTGTCATGTGATGTGTCAGTGATGGGGCTGTGGTGTCATAGTGAGGCTATTTATGCTATGTAAGATGTCCGTGGTGTCATTGATGTTATGATTTCATTGGTGAGGTTGTAATGTCACAGTGAGGAAGTGAGGCTGTGATATCAGATTGGAGGCTGTGATGTCCTTGTTTGTCAGTGATGTTACCATCAGGTTCTGACATCACAGTTCAGCTGTGATTTCAGTGGTTAGACTATGATGTCAGATGGGAGGACATCAGTGATGAGGCTGAGATGTCACAGTATGGCTGGGATGTTATCGTTGAGGATGTGATGCCACAGCAAGGTTGTGGTGTTAATCTTTAGGCTGTCATGTGACTGTGAGGCTGAGATGTCAGTGATGAGACTGTGGTGTCTTAGCAAGTCTAGGCAGGATGTCCGTATTGTCACCCATGCTATGATCTCAGAGGTTAGGCTGTTATGGCATAGCAAGACTGTGATGTCAGAGGTGAGTTTATGATATCCCAATGATGCTGGGATGTTAGAGATGAGGCTATAGTGCTACAGTGAGGCTGTAATATTACTGTGAAGTTGTTACATCACTATGAGTTTGTGATGTACATCACACAGAGTTTGTGATGTCACAGTGAGGCTGTGAGATCACAGTGAGATTGAGATGTCAGTGCTAACACTGATGCCACAATGAGGCTATGATGTAACATGTGGGCCTATGGTGTCAGTGGGCAGGCTATGAGGTCACTGTGACTGTCTGATGCCAACGTGAGGCATTAATGTCACCATGTGGCTGTGGTGTCACTGTGACCCTGTGATGTCAGAGGGAGTTGATGATGTCAATGTGGAGGCTGTGAGGTCACAGTGAGACTGTCATTTTGGTGGCAAGGCTGATGTCACAGTGCGGCTATAATGTCAATGATGATGCTGTCATGTCACACTGAGGCTGTGATGTCACAGTGAGGCTATGGCAGAGTTGTGTATGTGATGTCACCATGAGGCTGTTATGTCAGTGGCAAAGCTGATGTCACAGTGAGTTTGTGATTTCACAGTAAGGCTGTGATGTCATTGTCAGGTTGTAATGTCACAGTGAGTCTGTTATGCCACAGTGAGGCTATGAGGTCACTGTGGATGATGTGATATCACTGGTAAGGCTGATTTCACCATGAAACTATGATGTAACTGGTGAGTCTATGATGAACAGGTTAGACTGCAAGGCTGTCATGTGACTGTGAGCCTGAAATAGCAATGATGAGGCAGTGGTGTCATAGCGAAGCTACACAGGATATCCGTGGTTTCACTGATGCTATGATTTCAGAAGTTAGCCTGTTATATCACAGTGAGGCTGCTATATCTGTGGTGAGACTGTGTTGTCACCAGTGATGCCAAGATATCACAGTGAGGCTGAGAGGTTAGTGGAGCAAGACTGTGACATTACAGTGAGGATGTGATTTCAGTGATCAGGCTGTGATATCAGAATGAGGCTGGTGTGAGTGATGAGGGTATGATATCAAAGTGAGACTGGCATGTCACTTGTGAGGTTGTGATGCCACCATGAGGCTTTGATTTCATTGTGTGGCTGTAGTAACACCATGAGCCTGTGATGTAACAGGGAGATGGTGATGTCACAGTGGAGGCTGTGAGGTCACAGTGAGACTGTAATGTCAGTGGCAAGGGTGATGTCACAGTGAGACTATAATGTCAGTGGTGATACTGTCAAATCACATTGAAGCTGTGATATCACAGTGAGGCTATGTCAGCAGTGTGTTTCTGATGTTACCATGAAGCTATTATTTCAGTAGCAAGGCTGATGTCACAGTGAGTTGTTGATGTCACAGTGAGGTTGTGATAGCACTGTCAGGTTGTAATGTCACAGGAAGGCTGTGAGGACATACTGTGTCTATGATATCACAGTGAGATTCAGAAAACAAAATGATGTTGGGATCACTAGAGAGGTTTTGATGGCACAGTGTGATATTAGTGGTGAGGCTAATGTCACAATGACGCTGTGTAGTTACTGGTAAAGGTGTGATGTCAAATTACCTCTGGAATGTCAGTGGTGAGAAAGATATCATAGAGAGTCTATGATGTCACTGGTGAGACTACGATGTCTGTGGGAACCTATCACATCACAGTGACTATGGTGAGTCTGTGATGTCAAAGGATGTGTTGCTACTGGTGTGGCTGTGATTTCAGTTTTCTGACTAATTTCAGTGTAGACGCTGATGTCATAGCTGAGGCATTGTTGTCACTGGTGAGTCCGTGATCCCACACAGAGATTGTGAGTTAATATCACTCTGTGATGTCACAGTGTGGCTGTGAAGTCAGTGACCAAGACTGATGTCACAATGAGGCTATGATGTAACTGGTGAGCCTGTGGTGTCAATGGGCAAATTGTGAGTTTACTGTGAGACTGTGATGTCAATAGAGGCTTTAATGTCATGGCTGATTCTATGAGATGTCAGTGTGACTGTAATGTCAGGGGTGATGCTTGGATTTCAAGGTGAGGTTATAACATCAGTGGTGAGGCTGTGTAGTCACACTGAGGCTGATGTCAGAGGAAAGGCTACAATGTCACTGTGAGGGTGGGATATTACTGGTGAGGATGTGATGCCACAGTGAGGCTGTGATGTCACTGCTGAGATTATCATGTGACTGTGAGGCCGAGATATCAGTCATGAGGCTATAGTATCACAGTGAGGCAAGGCAGGATGTCCGTGTGTCAATGATGCTATGATTATAGAGGATAACCTGTTATGTCACAGTGAGGCTGTTGTGTCAGTGGTGAGACTGTGATGTCAGAAATGAGGCTGTAATATCACTATGAAGCTATGATGTCACTATGAGTCTGTGGCATCATAGAGAGTTTGTGTTGTCACAATGAGGTTGTGAGGTCATTGTGGAAGATATGATGTTCGCGGCAAGGCTGATTTCAGCATGAAGTACGATATAATAGGTGAGTCTATGATGTCAAAGGTTAAACTGTGAGGTGACAGTGAGGCTGTGAGGTCACTGTGAGGCTGTGATATCCGTTGGAAGACTGATGTCACAATTAGGCAGTAATGTAACATGTGAGGCTATGGTGTCTATGTTTATGGTGTCTAAGGCTATTATATCAATGCTGAGGCTGTCACATCACTGTGAGCCTGGTGTCTCTGTCTTGAGGATCTGGTGTCCTAGTAAGGCTAGGTAGGATATTTCTGGTGAAGCTGTGATGTCTAAGTGAGATTGTGATGTCACATTGCAGCAATGAGATCAGTTGTTAGGCTTCAATTTCAGAAGACTGATGTAAGAGATGAGGCTGAAATGTCACATTGACAATATGATATAACTGGTGAGACTGTGATGCCTCAGTGATTCTATGATGTCACCATGAGGCTGTGGTGTCCCATGGTGAGGCTGTAATATCACAGTGAGCCTGGCATATAGTTGTGAGCTATGATGTCACAGACATCAGGGGTGATGCTTGGACTTCACAGTGAGGTTCGGATGTCAGTGGAGACACACTGAGGCTATGATATCAGAGGAGAGGCTGCGATGTCACTGTGAACTGTCATATCAATAGTGAAGCTCTTATGTCACTGTGAGGCTATGCTGGCACAACGTGGCTGTGACGACACAGTGAGATTGTGATGTCAAAGTAAGGTTGTGATGTCAGTAGTGACTGTCCTTCACAGGGAGACTATGTCATTGTTGATGCTATATTGTCACTGGTGATGGTTCAAAGTCACAGTGAGTTTATTGTGTCAAACTGAGGCTGCGATGTCACAGTGAGGCTATGATGTCAAAGGTGAAACTTTTGTCACAGTGATGCTTTGGTGGTATGGCTGTGATTTCACAATGGGGCTGTGATGTCACTGTGAGGTTGTGATGTCACTGGGGAAGGTATGATGTCACATTGAGGTTGTGATGTCAATAGCAACACTGTGGTGTCACAGGGAAGCTGTCATGTTTCAGTGATACTGTGAGGTCCGTAGTATGTGTTTTCAAAGTGAGTCTGTGATTTCACAGGGAATTGGTGATGTCACGATGGAGGCTGTGAGGTCACGATGGAGGCTGTGACGTCACAGTGAGACTGTAATGTAAGTGGCAAGGCTGATATCACAGTGAATCTATGATGTCAGTGGTGATGATATGATGTCACAGTGAGGCTATAATGTCACAGTGCAGGTGTGAGGTCAGTGTTTAAGCTGAGATTTCAGAATTAAGACTGTGTGAGAGATGAGACAGAGATGTCTCGAGTATTTAATATAACTGGTAAGGCTGTGATGTCACAGTGAGATTATGATATTTCGAATGAGCTGTTGTGTAACGAGTGATGTTGTAATATCACGGTAAGCCTGTCATATGCGTAGTAAGGCTGTGTTGTCACACTGAGGCTGTGCTAGCACAGTGTGGCTGTGATTTCATAGTGAAGTTCTGATGTCACAATGAGGTTTTGATGGCATTAGTGACTGTGCTTTCACATCGAGACGATGTCATTGGTAAGGCTTCATTGTTATTTGTGAGATTCTAATATCACAGGAAATTTATTGTGTCAAACTGAGGCTGTGATGTCATGGTGAGGCTATGATTTTAGAAGTAAATGTTTATGTGATAGTGATGCTTTGATAGGCTGTGAAGTCACTGTGAGATTGTGATGTCACTGGGGAAGTTATGATGTCACAATATGTTTGTAATGTCACAGTGAAAATATGAGGACACATTGTGGCTAAGATGTCACAGTGAGTCTGTGATGTCAGAGTGCAACTGTGCGATCAGTTGTTAGGCTGTGATTTCAGAAGTGAGACTGACTATGAGGTCACAGTGAAACTGTGAGGTCACTGTGAGGCTCTTATATCTGTGGGAAGGTTGATGTCACAATGAGGCAGTGATGCTTTGTTTGCACGGTTTGGCTGTGATGTCACAATGAGGTTGTGATGTCAATAATGACACTGGTGTCATAGGGAGGCTGTCATGTTTCAGTGGGCGTGTGAAGTCAGTGATGAGGACGTGTTGTCATTTGTGTGGCAATGATGTCAGTGTTCTCACTAATGTCAGTGGTGATGTTGATGTCACAGTTGAGGCTGTGATGTCACTAGTGAGGCTGTGATGTCACAGTGAGGCTATGATATCAGCGGTAAGACTCATGCCACAATGAGGCTATAGTGTAATAGGTGAGCTTGTGGTGTCAATGGGCAGGCTCTGAGGTCCCTGTGAGTCTGTGATGTCTCAGTGAGGTTATGATGTCAGAGGTGAAGCTATATGAAATCACAACTTCATTGTCACATCACAACCTCAATGTGATATCAAGCCACACTGTGTCAATACAGACTTACTGTGTCATCACAGCCTCATCACTAATATCATATTACAGGCTCATTGTTATATTACACCTTCACCAGGAACACCTCAGCCTCATCATGACATCATAACCTCACAGTGGCATCACAGCCTCACCAGTTGTATCACATCATCAATGTGACATCTCAGCCACATCTCTTATATCAGTCTAACTACTGAAATCACAGTCTAACCACTGACCTCACAGCTTCACTGTGACTTCACAACCTCATGGTCACATTACAGCCACACTATGACATCACAGCCTAACCTCTGAGGTTATAGCCTCACTGTTTCATAACAGCTCCACTATGACATCACAGGCTCACCTCTGAAATCATAGCCTCAATTCAACATCACACCCTTATCACTGACACCCTACATGCCTCACTAAGGCAACACAGCCTCACCACTGAACTCACAGACTCACTATTGACACAGTGTTGCTATTGACATCAAAACCTCACTGTGACTTCACAACTTCCCTAGTGACATTACAACCTGACAGTGACATCATAGCCTCATTTTGACATCACAGCTAAACCATGCCCTGAAAGCATCACTGTGACACATAGCTTGACATCAGACATTATAGCCTCACAGCCTCAGATTGACACAATAAACTCCCTGTGACTTTAGAGCCTCGCCAGTGACAATGGAGCCATATCAATGACATAGTCTTCCTGTGAAAGCACAGTCACCAGTTAGATCACAACCCACTGTGACATCACAACATCACATCACAGCCATACTGTGCCAGCACAGCTTCACTGTGACATCACAGACTCACCACTGATAGCACAGGCTCACCGTGATATCACAGCCTCACCAGTGACACCACAGACTCAGGGTGACATCATAGCCTCACTGTGCTATCACAGTCTCACCAGTTATGTCAAATCATCATTGCGACATCCCAGCCTCATCAATCACATCAGTTTCACATCTTAAATTACAGCCTAACCACTGACCTCACAGCTGCACTGTGACATCAGCGACATCACAGCATCACATGGACATCGCAGCCTCACTGTGACCTCACAGTCTAACCTGTTACATAATAGACTCACGTGGTACGTCATAGCCTTATGGTAAAATTGGCCTTGCCACTGACATCACATCTTCCACAGAGACCTCACAGCCTCAAAGTGACATTACAATCTGTCTCTAATGTCACAGCCTCATACTAACATCACAGCCTCACTGTGGCATTATTGCCCTATTTCTGATATCACAGTCTCATTATGACATCACATGCTCACCTCTGACATCACACCCTCAGTGTGATATAACAGGCTAACTTCTGAAATCATAGCATCAGTGACACCACAGACATTCTGCCAAGGCTCGTTATAACACCACAGCCTCATCACTGACATCTCAGGCTCACTGTCAATTGACAGCTTCTTGCTGTGTCATCACAGCCTCACCAGTAATATCCCATCCTCACTGTGAAACCTAAGCCTCATCACTGACATCAGCTACACTTCTGATATCACAGCCTAAACATTAAAATCTCAGGCACACTGATTTCATAGTCTATCACCACTGTGATATCACAACTTCATGGTATCATCACTAACTCACGGTGACTCTTCTGACATCAAAGCCTCAGTGTGACTGCATAACTTCACTATGGATGTCATTAACTCACTGGGAAATCCAAGCATCACCCCTGATGTCAAAGCCTCATGGACATCTTGTAGAATCAATGTCTCACTGACATCAATGTCTCACTGACATCAATGTCTCACTGGGAGATCACAGCCTCACAGAAACCTAACAGCATGCTGACTGACACCATAGGCTCACCTGTTACATCATAGCCTCATTCTGACAAGTCTTTCTAATGACATCACAGCCTCACATTGACACCACAGGTTCCAGGGTGATATCACCTCATCAGGAAATGACAGCCCACAGTGATGTACAACCTTCACAGTGATTTCACAGCCTCAGTGTGACATCACAACCTAAATGTGATACAACAGCTTCACCTCTGACATCACGGCCTCACTGTAACATCACAGACTCACTTCTGACAACACAGCCTCACTGCGACATACCAGGCTATCCTCTGAAATCACAGCATCAGTGACACCACGGACATCCTGCCTAGTCTCACTATGACACCATAGCCTCATCACTGACATCTCAGGCTCATGGTCACATGAAAGCCTCAACAGTGAAACCACAGCCTCGCTATGGCATCACAGCCTCACTGTGAATTACAACCTGACAGTGCCATCATAGCCTCACTATGATATCACAAACTCACTGTGACATCAGCCTTGCCACTGACATAATAGTCTCATGGTGACATCACACACCTCTCTGATATAGCCTCATGGTGACATCACAGCATCGATGTGATATCACAGCATCTCCACTGACATAAAAGCCTCACTGTAACATCAGCCTTACCACTGACTTCACAGTCTCAGTGTTATCTCACTGCCTCCACCATGACATCACCAACTCCCTGTGACATTACGGGCTTACAATGAGACCATTGCCATATAGTGGCATTAGTTCTCATGGTGGCATCATAACATCATAGTGATCTCCAGCCTACCCACTGACACCACAGACTCAAATATTACACCATAGCCTCATTGTGGCATCACTCTTACCAGTGATATCACAGTTTCACTGGGACCTCACAGCCTCCACGGTGACATCAATGACTCCCTTTGGCGTCATGGGCTCATGGTGACACCACAGACAGATGGTAACAAAAAAGCCTCAAGGTGGCATCACAGCCTAACACTGACCTCGCAGCCTGTCCACTAACACCACAGCCTCACCTGTTTCATTATAGCCTCATTGCATCATCAGCCTTACCACTGACATCACACCCTCACTGTGTTATTAGAGCTTCATTAGTGACAGCACAACCTCACCTGTGACATCAGTATCACCACTGACAGTCAAAACACTGACATCACTGCCCCACCAGTGACAACACAGCATTTGGCATCACAGCGTCACCAATAAACACACACATATATACACACGCACCACACATGCATACACACAAAATTGAATAAATAATAAAAAAAATTTTTTTAAAGGAAACCATCTGCATTAGATACTGATATTGACAACTGAAGGCTCTGAGCTCTGGATACAGTTGTGAGAAACTCATAGCTGAGTTTAGCCCCAAGTAAGCCTATCAGACATTGTGTACTGATAAAAAAGTCCTACTCCATGGTAGGCAGATCTGGTCTCTGGGCAAGAGAATAAGATGAAGGGAACTGTTTGAGAAAGTTGGTATCCTTCTCAAGAAGATTTTTTTTTAATTTTTTTTTATTCAACTTGTGCACATGTGCGTGTGTATGTGCACGCGTGTGTGTGTGTGTGTGTGTGTGTGTGTGTGTGTCTGTGTCTGTGTAGAACCACGGACGAATTCGCGAACCACCATGGACGCCTCCACCTCCTTTTGCCCCGGGATTCACAGGCTCCGCCCTACCAGGACCGGAAACGCAGGCCGCCCCCCGCTTCCGCCTGGCGTCTATACGTGGGATCTGGGATCCGAACTCAGGACCTTCCGCCTGCAAGGCGGAGGCTTAATCCCTGAGCCACCTCTCCAGCCCTGAAAGTTGGTATCCTTCTGTACGCTTGGCCAGATATGCTAGTCTTGCAAGTAAGTATTGTCCATTTTTAGCAGTCCTGTGCAAATGGTATGGACCTTTTTGGTGTGTTATGCATTCTCCTGCCATGCTAGACAACTATTTACCATTTATACATTGTTCCTTGGAGACCTGTCCACTTGGTTCATTTGTCTATTTATGAGGTGGTGCTGCAGTTACTTTGCATATTGCCGATGAACTCACAACTAATCAGCTTAAGAGAACAAAAGGATTCATTTACTCTTAAGATAGTCTATGATACAGACAGACAATGCACACCCACCTACCCATTCACAACCCCCACACACACACACACGCTAAAAAGCTGAACAGGAAGGCCATCAAGTGCCCTACATTTCTGGAAAATGATACTCTCAGACACTGTAAATTTGTTGAACAAAAATCACACAGTCCTGGACCAGAGAGATAGTTCTGGTGTTAAAGTCTTGTCTTGCAAGTAAAACGACCTGATCCCTATGTCTCAGATCCCTATGTCTCATGTAAAAAAATGCCCACTGGGTGGAAATGGCTGTGGCCTGAACTTCTTGCCCTAGAAGGAAGTGCCTGGGAACCATAGAGTAAAATAATAGGAGGCAGAGCAATCCAGGCTTATTCCAGATGATACCCTTGGGCTTCCACAGGCACACACATTCAAGTGCCTTCTTCTACACACACACACTCACTCACACACAGACACACAAAGACACACACACAGATACCCCAAAATGAAAAGAAATTCACAGTGCCAAGCATGGACTCCTCCCAAACAGACTGCTGCTCTGGAGGTCGTTTAGGCCCCATGAACCATGGACATTCTTGAAACAGGTGTTGTTGCTATGTCTGCCAGAGCAATGTAATAATGTCCTATGACTAAAGGTACTGCATGCTTTGCTTACAGGATATGAAGAAATAAAAATGTGATTTAGTGGGACCCTCCCTTCTTTAAAGGCTGCCTTACACAGTGTTGTAAGGGGGACAACTGCTAGAAACAGCCTGATTTTGTGATGGCTCTTCATCACATAAAAGTACCTGTTGGTGCAACAGTGGTATGACTGTCTTGGGTAAAACCAACAGATTTCTGATTAAATTTAAGGTCTATTCAACAGAATTTAGTTCATGTCTGACACTATAAACCAGGACAAAAGAAATCCACCTCTTACTGGGGAGATCATAGGCCCCAGGTGGAAGTTACTGATATTACTTTGTGTGTGTGTGTGTGTGTGTGTGTGTGTGTGCATGCACAGATATACACATGTAGGTGTGTATATGTATATGGGTGTGTGTAAAAGAGTGTACTGTGTATGCCTATGATGGCCTAAATAACATCTGGAGTTATATGCAGTCTCTATATTACAACACAGAAATATACCATCACCTAGCATCACTGAATCCTGGCCAGTGACCCTCCCACTTTTCTTTATTGGACTGTTGAAGCTATCATGAGACCGTGAGCTTGAAATGTCAGTGATGAGGCTGTGGTGTCAAAGCAAGGTTAGGTAGGACGTCCATAATGTCATTAATGCTATGATTTCAGAGGTTAGCTAGGCTGTTATGTCACAGTGAGGCTGATATCAGAGGTAAGGCTGTGATGTTATAGTGAGGCAGTGATGACAGAGGTGAGGCTATAATGAGACAGTGAGGCTGTGATATCACTGTGAAGCTGTGAATTCACTATAGGGCTGTGACATCACAGAGAGGATGTGATGTCACAGTGAGCTGTGATGTCAGAAATGAGGCTATAATGGCACACTGTGCTGTGATGTCACAGTGCAGCTGTGAGGTGAGTGGTTAGGCTGTGATTTCAGAAGTGAGACATGAGACTGAAATGTCACATTGACGATGTGATATACTGGTGAGTCTGTGATGCTGCAGTGAGATTATGATGTCACCGTGAGGCTATGGTGTCACTGATGAGGCTGTAATATCAAGATGAGTCTGTCCAATCAGTGGTGAGGCTGTGATCTTACAGTGAGCTTGTGATGACACAGTGAGGTTGTGTTGTCAGTAGTGATTACTTTTACAGGGAGACTATGTCATTGTGATGGTTTGATGGCATGGTATGGCTGTGATGTCACAATGAGTTTGTGATGTCACTATGAGACTATGATGTCACTGGGGAAGTTGTGACTCATCACAGTGAGGTTGTGATGTCAAGAGCAACACTGCGGTGTCACAGGGAAGCTGTCATGTTTCAGTGAGCTTATGAGGTCAGTGGTGGGGCTGTGTTGTGAAAGTGAGGATTTGATGTCACCGTGTGGCCGTGGTATCACCATGCCCGTGATGTCACCGTGAGCCCATGATGTCACAGAAAATTGGTGAGAATGTCACGGTGGAGGCTGTGAGGTCACAGTGGAGGCTGTGAAGTCACAGTGAGACTTTGATGTCAGTGGCAAGGCTGATGTCACAGTGAGTCAATGATGCTAGTGGTGATGCTGTGATGTCACATTGAGGCTGTGATGTCACAGTGAGGCTATGTCAGAGGTGTGTATGTGATGTCATCATGAGCCTATTATTTCAATGGCAAAGTATTTGTCACAGTGAATGTTTGATGTTAAAGTAAGGCCGTGATCTCATAGTCAGGTTGTAATGTCACCCTGAGTCTATGAGGACACAGTGTGGCTATGATGTCACAGTGAGGCTCTGATGACATAGTGATGTTATGTCACTGGAGAGATTTGATGGCATAGTGAGGCTGTGATGTTAGTGGTGAGATTGATGTCATAATGAGGCTGTGATGACATAGGTAAAGGTGAAATGTCACTATAAGGCTGGAATGTCAGTGGTGAGAAAGATGTCATAGTGAGTCTATAATGTCACTGGTGAGACGTTGTTATCAGTGATGAAAGTATCACATGTCAGTGACACTGGTGAGGATGTGATGTCAAAGGCTGTGTTGTCACTGGTGTGGCAGTGATGTCAGTATTCTGACTAATGTCAGTGGTGATGCTGAAGTCACAGGTGAGGCTGTGCTTTCACTGGTGAGGCTGTGATGACACAGTGAAGGTTTTATATCACTGTGAGCTGTCATGTCACCATGATGTGATATCACTTTGGAAGCTGTCATGTCACAGTGAAGCTGTGATGTCAGTGGAAAGGCTTGTCACAAAGAGGCTATGATGTAACAGGTGAGCCTGAGGTGTCACTGTGGAGGCTGTGATGTCGCAGTGAGGCTCTGATGTCAGGGCTAATTCAGTGAGATGTCAGTGAGGCTGTGGTATCAGGGGCAATGCTTGGATTTCAGAGGTTAGCACATCCGTGGTGAGGCTGTGCAGTCACACTGATGCTGTGATGTCAGAGGAGAGGTTGTGATGTCAGAAGTGATGCTTATGTCATTGATGTGGCTGAGATGTCACAGTGAAACTGGGGTGTTACTGGTGAAGCTGTGAAGTCACAGTGAGGCTGTGGTGTCACTGGTGAGGCTGTCATATGTCTGTGAGCCTGAGATGTCAGTGATGAAACTGTGGTACCATAGCGATGCTAGGCAGGATGGTTGTGGTGTCACTGATGCTATGATTTCAAAAGTTAGCCTGTTATGCCACAGTGAGTGTGTGATGTCAGAAGTGAGGCTGCTATGTCACAGTGGGCCTGTGATGTCAGAAATGAGGCTATAATGTCACAGTGAGACTGTGATATAACTGAAGCTGTGATGTCACTATGGGGCTGTGACATCACAGAGAGGTTGTGATGTCACAGTGAGGCTGTGAGGTCACTGTGGAAGGTGTGATGTCAGTGGCAAGGCTTTTTTCCCCATGAGGCTATGATATAACAGGTGACTCTATGATGTAACAGGTTAGACTGTGAGGTCACAGTGAGGCTGTGAGGTCACTTGAGGCTGTGACATCTGTGGGAATATTGATGTCAGAATAAGGCAGTGATTTAACATGTGAGGCTGTGATGTCACTGTTTATGATGTCAAAGGCTGTCATTTCTTAGGCTGTCACATCACTGTGAGCCTGTGCTATCTGTGGTGAGTCTGTGGTGTAATGGTAAGGCTAGTTTGGATACCAGTGGTACCAGGCTGTGATGGCACAATGTGGTTGTGGAGTCACCATGAGGGTGTGATGTCACAGTGCAGGTCTGAGTTCAGTGGTTAGGCTGTGATATCAGAAATGAGACTGATGTGTGAGACGAGGCTGAGATGTCACATTGATGATGTGATAGAACTGGTGAGGCTGTGATGCCACATTGAGGTTATGATGACACCATGAAGGTATGGGGTCACTGTTGAGGCTGTAATATCACAGTAAGCCTGTCCTATCAGTGGTGAGGCTGTGATATCACAGTGAGGCGGTGCTGACACAGTGTGTCTGTGATGTCACAATGAAGTTGTGATGTCAGTAGTGATTGTACTTTTTCAGGAAGACTATGTCTCTGGTGAGGCTGTATTGTCACTGGTGATACTCTACTGTCACAGTGAGTTTGTTGTGTCAAACTTAGGTTGTGGTGTTACAGTGAGTCTATGATGTCAGAGGTGAAGGTTTATGTCACAGTGATGCTTTGATGGCACAGTGTGGCTGTAATGTCACAATGAGGCTGTGATGGCACTGTGAGGCTGTGATGATACTGGGGAAGTTGTGATGTCACAGGTGGTAGTGATGTCAATTGTGACACTGTGGTGTCACAGGGAGGCTATCATGTTTCAAAGCATGTGATGTCAGTGGTGAGGCTGTGGTGTCATAGTGAGGCTATGATTTCCGAGGTGAGCATGTGATGTCATAATGAGGCTATGATGTAACATTTAGGCTATAACCTCAGAGTTCAGGCTGTGATGTCACATGGGGCTGTAATACCATAATGAGGCTTTGCTGTTACCATGTTACTGTGGTGTCACAATGATCCTGTGATGTCACAGAGAGTTGATGATGTCATGATTGTGGCTGTGAGGTCACAGTGAGACTGTGATATCAGTGGCAAGGCTGATGTCACAATGAGGCTATGATGTCAGTGGTGATGCTGTGAAGTCACATCGAGACTATGATGTCACAGTGAGGCTCTGTCAGTGGTTGTGTGTGATGTCACCATGAGGCTATTATGCCAGTGACAAGGCTGATGTTGCAATGAGTTTGTGATGTAAGAGTGAAGCTGTGATGCCACTGTCATGTTGTAATGTAACAGTGAGTCTGTGAGGACACAGTGAGGCTGTGATGTCACAGTGAGGCTCTGCTGATAAAGTGATGTTGTGATATCCTTGGAGAGGTTTTGATGGCACAGTGAGACTGTGATGTTAGTTGTGAGGCTGATGACACATGTGATGTCACTGGAGAGGCCATGATATCACACTGAGGCTGTGTTGTCAGTGGGGAGGTTGTATATCACTATGTGCTGTAATGTCCACATGAAGTGATAACACTCTGGAAGCTATGATGTCACAGTGAGGCTGTGATGTCAGTGGCAAGAATGAAGCCACAATGAGGCTATGATGAAACAGGTGAGACTGTAGTTTCAGTGGGCAGGTTGTGAGGTCACTGGGATACTTTGAAGTCACTATGAATCTGTGACATCACTGAGAAGTTGTGATGTCACAGTGAGGCTGTGAAGTCACTGAGGAAGATGTGATGTCACTGGCAAGGCTGATTTCATCATGAGGCTGTGATATAACAGGTGAATCTATGATGTAACAAGTTAGACTGTGAGATCACAGTGATGCTGTGAGTTCACTATGGACTTGTGATATCTGTGGGAAGGTTGATGTCACAATGTGGCAGTGATCTAACATGTGAATATATGATGTCAATGGTGATGCCCTGATGTCACTTTGAAAGTTGTTTGTCACTGTGGGCTGTCATGTCACCATGAGGTGATATCACTATGAAAGATGTGATGTCACAGTGAGGCTGTGATGTCAGGGGCAAGACTGATGTCACAATGAGTTTATAATGTAACAGGTGAGCCTGTGGCGAAAGTGGGCATGCAGTGAAGTCAATGTGAGGCTGTGATAGCAGTGAGGCTCTGATGTCAGGGCTGATTCTATGAGATATGAGAGAGGCTCTGATGTTGGGTGTGATGCTTGGATTCCACAGTGAGGGTAGATGGGCAGTGCTGAGGCTGTGCAGTCACACGGAGGCTGTGATGTCAGAGGAGAGGCTGTGATGTCACTGTGAGTCTATGTCAGAGGTGTGTATGTGATGTTATCATGAGGCTATTATGTCAGTGGCAAGGCATTTGTCACAGTGAGTTTGTGATGGCACAATGAGGCTATAATGACACTGTCATGTAGTAATGTCACTGTGAGGGTGTGAGAACACAGTGTGCCTATGATGTCACAGTGAGGCTCTGATGACACAGTGATGTTGTGATGTCACTGGAGAAGTTTTGATGGCACAGTGAGGGTGTGATGTTTGGTGAGGCTGATGTCACAATGAGGCTGTGATGTCACTGTTGAAGTTGTAATGTTAGCATGAGGTTGTGATATCACAGTGAGGCTATGATATCAGTGGTGATAGACTATGACATCAAAGTTCTGCTCTGATTTCATTGGTTAGGCTGTGATGTCAAAAGAGAAGCTGATGCCATTAATGAGGCTAAAAAATCACAGTGAGGCTGGAATGTTACTGGTTAGGCTGTGATGCCACAGTGAGGTTGTGGTGTCACTGTTGAGGCTGTCATGTGACTGTGAGCCTTAGTGATGAAGCTGTAGTGTCATAGTGAGGCTAGGCATGATGTCTATGGTGTCAGAGGATAGCCTGCAATGTCTCAGTGATGCTGTGGTGTCAGAGTCGAGGCTGTGATGTCACAGTGAAGTTTTGATATCAGAGGTGAAGTTATCATGCCAAAGTGAGGCTGATATCACTGTGAAGCTGTGATGTCACTGTGAGGCTTTGACATCACAGAGAGTTTGTGATGTCACAATGAGGCAGTGACATCACTGAGAAAGTTGTGATGCCAGTGGCAAGGTTGATTTCACCATGAGGCTAACATGTAACAGGGAAGTCTATGATGTAACAGTTTAGACTGTGAGGTCACAGTGAGGCTGTGACATCACTGTGAGGCTGTGATATCTTTGGGAAGATTGATGTCACAATGAGGCAGTGATGTAACATATGAGGCTATGATGTAACATATGAGGCTGTGGTGTCACTATATCTGATGTCAAAGGCTATGATGTAACTACCAAGGCTGTCATGTCACTGTGAGCCTGTGCTCTCTGTGGTAAGTCTGTCGTGTCCTAGTAAGGCTACATAGAATACCAGTAGTGGATCTGTAATGTCACAGAGTAGCTTGGATGTCACCACGAGGATTTGATGTTATAGTGAGGCTGTGTTGGCACATTGTGGCTGTAATGTCACAGTGAGGTTGTGATGTCAAGACTGACAGTGCTTTCACAGGGAGACTATGTCATTGGTGAGGCTCTATTGTCATTGGAAAGGCTCTAATGTCACAGTGAGTTTATTGTCAAACTGAGTCTGTGATGTTACAGTGAGGCTATGATGTCAGAGGTGAAGGTTTATGTCATAGTGATGGTTTGATGACACAGTATGACTGTGATGGCACAATTAGGCTGTGATGTCACTATGAGGTTGTGATGTTACTGGGGAAGTTGTATTGACACAGTGAAGTTGTGATATCAATAGCGACACTGTGGTGTTACAGGGAGATTGTCATATTTCAGTGAGCCTGTGAGGTCAGTGTTGAGGCTGTGGTTCCACAGCGAGAGGCTAGGTAGGATGTCAGTGATGAGGGAGTGATGTCATATTGAGGCTATTATTTCAGAGGTGAGCCTGTGATGTCATAGCAAAGCTGTGATGAAACAGTGAATTTGTGATGTCACAGTGATGTAGTATCAGTAGTGACTGTGATTTCACTGGGAGACTATATCATTGTTGAGGAAGTATTGTCCCTAGTAAGGCTACGTAGGATACCAGTAGTGGATCTGTAATGTCACAGAGTGGCTGGGATGTCACCACGAGGGTTTGATGTTACAGTGAGGCTGTGTTGGCATATTGTGGCTGTAATTTCACAGTGATTTTATTGTGTCTAACTAAGGCTGTGATATCAGAGGTGAAGCTTTATGTCACAGTGATGCTTTTATAGCACAATATGCCTGTGATGTCCCTGGGGATGTCATGATGTCACAGTGAGGTTGCGATGTCAATAATGACATTGTGATGTCACAGCGAGGCTGTAATGTTTCAGTGAGCCTGTGAAGTCACAATTTGGCTGTGATGTCAGTGGCAAGACTGGTGGCAAGACTGATGTCACAATGAGGTTATGATTTAACAGGTGAGCGTGTTCTATCACTGGGGAAGGCTGTGAGGTCACTAAGGCTGTCATGTCACAGTGAGGTTCTGATGTCAGGGATGATTCTATGAGATGTCAGTGAGGCTGTGATATCGGGGTGATGCTTCAATTTCACAGTTAGGGTAGGACATCAGTGGTGAGGCAGTCACACTGAAGGTGTGATGTCACTCTGAGGTTGTCATGTGACCATGAGGTTGTGCTGCCATGGTGAGGCTGTGATATAAGTGGTGATGTATTATGACATCACAATTTGGCTGAGGTTTCAGTGGTTAGTGTGATGTCAGTAATGAGGCTGAGATGTCACAGTGAGTCTGGGATGTTACTGGTGTGGCTGTTATGCCTCGGCTAGGCTATGCTGTTACTATTGAGTCTGTCATGTGACCATAAGCTTGAGATGTCAATGATGAAACTGTGGTGTCATCGCAAGCCTGTTATGTCACAGTAAGGCTGTGAAGTCAGGGGTGAGGCTGTGATGTCAGAAAGAAGGCTATAATGCCACGGTGAGACTGTGAAATCACTATAAAGCTGTGATGTCAATGTGAGGCTCTGACATCACAGAGAGGTTGTGTTGTCACAATGAGGCTATGAGGTTAATGTGGAAGATGTGATGTCAGTGGCAAAGCTGATTTCACCATGAGGCTATGATGTAACAGGTAAGAGTCTATGATGTAACATTTCAGACTATGAGGTCACAGTGAGGCTGTGATTTCACTGTAAGGCTGTGATATCTGTGGGAAGTTTGATGTCTCAGTGAGGCAGTAATGTAAAATGTCACTGTTTATGATGTTAAAGGATATGATTTCACTGCTGAGGCTGTTGCATCACTGTGAGCCTGTGCTATCTGTGGTGAGGCTGTGGTGTAATAGTAAGGCTAGGTATGATACCAGTGGTGAGGCTGTGATGTCACAGTGTGGCTGTGATGTCACTGGTGAGGGTGAGATGACAGTCATAAGACTGATGACACAATGAGGCTATGATGTATCAGGTGAGCCTGTGGTGTCAGTGGGCAGGTTGTGAGATGACTGTGACACTGTGATGCAACCATGAGGCTTTGAATAAACCATGTGGCAGTGGTGTCACCATGATCCTGTGATGTCACAAGTAGTTGGTGATGAGACAGTGAGGCTGTGGTGTTATAGTAAGGCTGTGATGAAACAGTGAGTGTATAATGTTGAAGTCAATGTTGTGAAGTAATTGTTGGGCAACAATTCCAGATGTGAAACAGTGATGTCATAGTGAGGCTGTGATGTCACAGTGAGAGTGTGTTGTCACCAGTAATGTCGTGATATCATAGTGAGAATGTGATCTCAGTGGATTGAGACTACTACATCAGAGTGAGGATATAATTTTAGTGGTTAGGCTGGGATATCAGAATGAGGCTGATGTGATTGATGAGGGTATGATGTCACACTGAGGATGGCATGTCACTGGAGAGGCTGTGATGCCACCATGATGCTCTGATGTCACCACATGGGTGTGGTGATTCCGTGAGTCCATGATGTCACAGCAAATTGGTGATGTCACAGTAAAGGCTGTGAGGTTACAGTGAGACTGTGATGTAGTGGCAAGGCTGATATCACAGTGAGTCTATGATGTCAGTGGTGATGCTGTGATGTCACATTGAGGCTGGGATGTCACAGTGAGGCTGGGATGTCACAGTGAGGCTATGTCAGAAGTGTGTATGTGATGTCACCATGATCATATTATTTCAGTGACAAGGACGATGTCACAGTGAGCTTGTGATGGCACTGTCAGGTTGAAATGTCATAGTGAGGCTATGAGAACACAGTTTAGCTATGATTTCACAGTGAGACTGTGAGGACACATTTCAGGTATGATGTCCCATTGAGGCTCTAAGGACACAGTGATGTTGTGATGTCACTGAGAGGTTTGAATGGCATAGTAAGGCTGTGATGTTAGTGGTGAGGCTGATGTCACAATGAGGCTGCAATGTCACTGGTGAAGGTGTGATGTCCAGTAAGGCTGGAATGTCAGCTGTGAGAAAGAAGTGATAGTGAATCTATGATGTCACTGGTGAAGCTATGATGTTACTGGTGAGACTATGATGTCAGTTGTGAACCTATTATGTGACAGTGACACTGGTTATAATGTCAAAGACTATTGTCACTGGTATGGCAGTGATGTCAGTATTCTAGTGTCAGTGGTGATTCTGATGTCACAGGTGAGGATGTAGTATCATGGTGAGTCTGTCCTATTCAGTGGTGAGGCTGTGATGTCACAGTGAGGCTGTGCTGGCAGAGTGTGGCTGTGATATCACAGTGAGGCTGTGATGTCACAGTGAGGATGTGATGTCAGTAGTGACTGCTTTCAGAGGGAAACTATGTTATTGGTGGAGCTGTATTATCAATGGTGAGGCTTTAATATCACAGTGAGTTTATTGTGTCAAACTGAGGCTCTGATGTCACAGTGAGGCTATGATGTCAGACATGAAGCTTTATGTCACAGTGATGCTTTGATGGCATGGTATTGCTTTAATGTCTCAATGAGACTGTGATATCACTGTGAGATTGTAATTTCACTGGGGAAGTTGTGATGTCACAGTGAGCTTGTGATGTCAATAGCGTGGTGTCACTGTGTATTAGTCAGATTCTTTAGAGATGCAGAATCGACACAATGAAAATATATATATATAAAGTAGGGAATGTATTGAGTCTGCTTACAATATGGCCAAATCATCCAACGATGGCTGCTGGTAGCTGTTCAGTTCGGTAGTCAAGTGATGGCTGAATACTAGAGAATTCCTAGAGTCTTTAGTCTAGCTGACAACAACTTGGAGGCTTGGAAAGCTAGATGGTCAAAGAAACTGGATGGCTGGAAGGAAGAACTATTCCTAGTACAGGTGTAATAAGGCATCTGTTCTCTGTAGTGGCTCCTTTTTATATGATGCAGTACTGGGAGGCTCTTATGAGATCTTTGGTGGTTCTGATAGGATCTAGGGTGGGTACAATCCTCTCAAGTGCTCTCAGTTGATCCTTTCCAATGTTGGTCTCAGCCCATCTTAGTACCGGGTGGTCAATTTGACACCCAAGCTTAACTATCACAATTCCACCCCTTGTCAACTTGACACCAAATCACATTTCCTTAGGCCATTAAGAAAATCTCCAAATAAAAACAGTAAGATTCATAATTACACTTAATATAATATAGCTATCCACATACAACCACACACACATTATTTTTACAAGATTAATGGCAATGCTCCTTGAGAATGCTTAGTCTTTAGTGTTCCATAACACAATACCATAATGTAGATTAAAATGTTTCAGCACATAACTGTAGATTAACATTACATTACATAACATAAATCTTCTTAGAGTATGTGCACATGCACAAGTCTATTCTTGACAGTCTGGACCAGGAGCACTCATGGCAAATATAATCCTCGTTTTGTAATTGGTTATGTGGCCTTTGGTGGTATCTATAATTACTTTCTTCTACTACCCATTATGTATTTCCTCCACCTTCAGCAAGCACTTCCGCAGGTCTTGTCTCTTTACCTGGAGGGGTTACCCATACCTTCATTCCTGGAGGATCTGAATCATTTACTGTCTTTTCTGTGTTGGGTTGCTGTAAATACCCATTGACCTTAATCACAAAACATGGTAATACCAAGAGATGTCTTTGTGGATCTCCTACATTCCAGACATATTCTTCCTTACCAACATTGTGGAGAATCAGTCCAATTTCTCCTTTGTGGTCTGGGTCAATCACCCCTGGTAGTACTGTTATTCCTTTCTTATCCTGTTGGCTCAAGGGCATCAGAAGTCAAAAATAACCAGGAGGAAGCCTTAGCTTCCAGTTCAAAGGAATAGTTGCTCTGTCTCCTGGCAGAAGCATTCCCTGCTTTGGACTCAAAACTTCTAAGCCAGTAGAATACAGGCTTGCGGGAACAGGAAGCAAGAATTTTCCTAATGGGTCACTAGGAGTGATAGTAAGTGGAGCTATTCCTGTTTCCACCCCTTGATTCCTGGACCCGTGAATCCTGGCTATAGGAGACACAGTACCATATATTGGACGCTGATTTAAGGCATATACTGCCTTCTGGAGAATTCTGCCCCATCCCTCCAGACTATTACCACCTAATTGACGCTGTAATTGTGCCTTTAAAAGGCCATTCCACCGTTCTATCAAGCCAGCTGCTTCAGGATGGTGGGGAACATGGTAAGACCAATGAATCCCATGGTCATGAGCCTACTGTCAGGTTGTAATGTCACAGTGAGGCTGTGAGGATACAGTGTGGCTATGATGTCACTGAAGAAGTTTGGATGGCACAGTGAGGCTGTGATGTTAGTGGTGAGACTGATGTCACAATGAGGCTGTGATGTCACTGCTTATGATGTCAAAGACTATGATGTCACTGCTTAGTCTGTCACATCACTGTGAGTCTATGATATTTTTGGTGAGCCTTTGGTGTAGACTGGGTAGCATATCAGTGGTGAGGCTATGATGTCACAGGGTGGCTGTGATTTCAGAGTGCAGCTGTGAGGTCGTGGTAAGACTGATGGCACAATGAGGCTATCATGTTACAGGTGAGCCTGTGGTGTTAGTGGGCAGGTTGTGTAGTCACTATATGTCTGTGATGTCACAGTGAGGATCGGATATCAGGGCCGATTCTATGAGATTTCAGTGAGGCTGTGACATCAGGTGTGATGCTTGGATTTCACAGTGAGGTTATAATGAGAGTTGTGAGGCTGTGCAGTCACACTGAGGATGCGATATCAGAGGAGAGATTGTGATGTCACTGTGAGGCTGTGATGTTACCGTGAGGTTGTTATGTCAGCAATTACTGTGCTTTCGGGGTGAGACTGTGTCATTGGTGAGTCTATATTTTCATTGGTGAGGCCCAATTTCACAGTGGTTTTATTGTCCTAAACTGAGGCTGTGGTGTCACTGTGAGGCTATGATGTTACCGTGAGGCTGTGTTGGCACAGTGTGTCTTTGATGTCATAGTGAAGTTGTGATGTCACAGTGAGGTTGTGATTTCTGTAATGACTGTTCTTTCACAGGTAGACTATGTCATTGGTGAGGCTGTATTGTCACTGGTGAGTCTCTAATGTCACAGTGAGTTTATTGTGTCAAGCTCCGATGTCCCAGTCAAGCTTTATGTCAAAGTGATGCTTTGATGTCATGGTATGGCTGTGATGTCACAATGAGGCTGTGATGTCACTATGAGGTTGTGATGTCATAGTGGGCTTGTGATGTCAATAGCAACACTGTGATAACACAGGGAGGCTGTCATGTTTCAGTGAGCATGTGAGGTCAGTGGTGAGGCTGTGGTGCCTTACTGACGCTAGGTAGGATATCAGTGATGAGAGTGTGATGTCTCATTGAGGCTATGATTTCAGAGGTGAGTCTGGGATGTCATAGTGAGGCTGCCATGTCATAGTGAGGCTATAATCTCAGAGGTGAGGCTGAAATGTCACAGTGTGGTTATGTCATAGTGCAGTTGTGAGTTCAGTAGTTTGTCTGTGGTTTAATAACTGATACTGATGTGAGACATAAGACAGATGTTGCATTGATGCTGTGATATAACTGGCGAGGCTGTGATTTCACAGTGAGGCTCTCTTGGCACAGTGTGACTGTGATGTCACAGTGAGGTTGTGATGTCAGTAGTGACTGTGCTTTTACATAGACACTATGTCATTGGTGAAGCTATATTGTCACTGGTGAGGCTGTAATGTCACAGTGAGTTTATTGTGTCAAACTGAGGCTGTGATGTCACAATGAGGCTATGAGATCAGAGTTGAAGCTTTAAGTGACAGTGATGCTTTCATGGCACAGTATGACTGTCATGTCACAATGAGTTGTGATGTCACTGTGAGGTTGTGATGTCACTTGGGAAGTTGTGATGTCACAGTGAAGTTGTGATATCAATAGTGACACTGTGGTGTCACAGGGAGGCTGTCATGTTTCAGAGCATGTGACATCAGTTGTGAGGCTGCGGTGTCACAGTGAGGCTAGGTAGGATGTCAGTGATGAGGGTGTTATACTGCATTGAGTCTATGATTTCAGAGATGAACCTGTGATGTCATTTTGAGGCTGTGATGAAACAGTGAGTCTATTATATCAGAGTCGATGCTGTGATGGCATAGATTGGGCAATAATTTCATAGGTGAGCCTGTGATGTCATAGTAAAGTGGTCATGTCAAAGCGGGGCTTTAACATCAGAGGTGAGGTTTTGATGTGACAGTGAGGCTGTCTTGTCACCAATAATGCAATGATATTGCAGTGAGGCTGAGTTGTCAGTGAAGTAAGCTATGAAATCACAGTGAGGATGTGATTTCAGTGGTTAGGCTGCAATATAAAAATAAAACTGATAAGAGTGATGAGGATATGATGTCACAGTGAGGCTGGCATGTCATTGGTGAGGCTGTGATGTCACCTTGAGACTTTGATCTCACCGTGTGGCAGTAGTGTCATCATGAGTGAACGATGTCACAGGGAATTGTTGATATCACAGTGGAGGTTGTGAAGTTATGATGAGTCTGTGCTGGGCCATTGTATCTGTGATGTCACAGTGAGGTTGTGATGTCACTGTGAGGTTTTGATGTCACAAAGAGGTTGTGATGTGACAGTGCAAACTGTGGCAGCAGTGGTTAGGCTGTGATTTTAGAAGTGAGACTGATGTGAGAGATGAGGCTGAGATGTCACATAGACGATGTGATGTACCTGGTGAAGCTGTACAGTAAAGTTATGATGTCACCATGAGGTTGTGGTGTCACTGGTGAGACTGAGATGCCATGCTGAGACTGTCCTATCAGTGGTGAGGCTGTGATGTCACAGTGAGGCTGTTCTGATACAGTGTGGCTGTGATCTCACAGTGAGGTTGTGAGGTCAGTAGTGACTGCTTTCACAATGAGACTATGTTACTGGACATAGTTGTATAGTCATTGGTGAGGCTCTAATGTCACAGTGGGTTTATTGTGTCAAACTGAGTCTGTGATATCACAGTGAAGCTGTGTTGTCACCAGTGATGCCATGATATCTCAGTGAGGCTGAGATGTCAATGGAGTGAGTGACATCACAGTGAGGAAGAGATTTTAATGGATAGGCTGTAGTATTAGAAAGAGACTGATCTGAGTGATGAGGGTACAATGTCACAGTGATTCTGGCATGTCACTGGTGATGCTGTGATGCTACCGTGAGGGTTTGTTGTCACTATGTGGTGATACCATGAGCCCATAATGTCATAGGGAATTGGTGATGTCACGGTGGAGGCTGAGGTCACAGTGAGACTGTGATGTCAGTGGGAAGACTGATGTCACAGTGAGTCTATTATGTCAGCAGTGAAGCTGTGGTATGACATTGAGGCTGTGATGTCACATTGAGGCTATGTCAGAGGTATGTAAGTGATGCCACTATGAGTCTATTATGTCAGTGGCAAGGTTGGTGTCACAGTGACTTTGTAATGTCACAGTGAGGCTGTGATGGCACTGTCAGGTTGTAATGTCACAGTCAGACTGTGAAGGCACACAGGATGACACAATGATATTGAGATGTCACTGGAGAGGTTTTGATGAAATGGTGAGGCTGTAATGTTAGTAGCGGGGATGATGTCACAATGACACTGTGTTGTCACTGGTGAAGGTGTGATGTCACAATAAGGCTGGATTGTCAGTGGTGACAAAGATATCATAGTGAGTCTATGATGTCACTGGTGAGGTTATGAGGTCAGTGGTGAACTTATTACATGACAGTGATCCTGGTGAGGCTGTGATATCAAAAGCTGTGTGGTTATTGGTGTGGCAGTGATGTCAGGGTTCTTACTAATGTCAGTGGAGATGCTGATGTCAGAGGTGAGGCTGTGCTCTCACTGGCGAGGTCATGATGTCACACTAAAGCTATGATGTCTCTGTGAAGGTTGTATGTCACTGTGGGCTTTTATGTCACTGTGATCTGATATCACTTTGGAAGCTGTGATGTCACAGTGAGGCTGTGATATCAGTGACAAGACTGATGTCACAAGGAGGCTATGATGTAACATGTGAGAGTGAGTTGACAGTGGGAATGTTGTGAGGTCACAGTGAGGCTGTGATGTCATGGTGAGGCTGTGATATCTGTGGGATGATTGATGTCACAATGAGGCAGGGATGTAACATATGAGGCTGTGATGTCACTATTTATGATGTCAAAGGCTGTGATGTTACTGCTGAGGCTTTCACATTAGTGTAAGCCTATGCTCTCTGTGGTTAGACTTTGGTGTCATAATAAGGCTAGGTAGGATACGAATGGTGAGGCTGGGATGTCACAGTGTGGCTGTGATGTCAACATCAAGCTGTGATGTCACAGAAAACCTGTGATATCTCAGTGAGTTGGTTATGTCACTGTGGAGGCTGTGAGGTCACAGTGAGACTGTCATGTTGGTGGCAAAGCTGATGTACCTGTGAGGCTATGATGTCAGTGGTGATGCTGTCATGTCACCTTGATACTGTGATGTCAAAGAGAGGCTATGTCAGAGTTGTGTATGTGATGTCATTATGAGGCTATTTTGTCAGTTGCCTGGCTGATGTCACAATGAGTTTGTGATGTTACAGTGAGTCTGTGATGTCACTGTCATGTTGTGATGTCACAGTGAGTCTGTGAGGACAGTGTGGCTATAATGACAAAGTGAAGCTGTGACCCCACAGTGATATTGTGATGCACTGGAGAGGTTTTGATGGCAGTGAGGCTGTGATGTTAGTGGTGAGGCTGATGTCACAATGAGGCTCTGATGTCACTGATGAAGGTGTAATGTCAGTGGTGAGAAAGATGTCATAGTGAGTGTATGATATCACTGGTGAAGCTATGATGTCAGTGGTGAACCTGTTACTTGACAGTGACACTGGTGAGGCTGTGATGCCAAAGGCTTTGTTGTCACTGGTGTGGCAGTGATGTCAGTATTCTGACTAATGTCATTGGCGATGCTGATGTCACAGGTGAGGCTATGCAGTCACTGGTGAGTCTGTGATGTCACTGTTAGGCTATGATGTCACTGTGACTGCTGCATGTCACTGTGGACTGTCATGTCACCATGAGGTGATATCACTCTGGAAGCTGAGATGTTACAGTTTGGCTATGATGTCAATGGCAAGACTGATGTCACAATGAGGCTATGATGTAATAGATGAACCTGTCCTGTCAATGGACAGGCTGTAAGTTCACTGTGAGTCTGTGATGTCGCAGTGAGGCTCTGATATCAGGGCTCATTGTTTGAGATATCAGTGAGGCTGTGATGTCAGGTGTGATGCTCTGATTTCACAGTGAATTTAGGACGTCAGTGGTGAGGATGTGCAATCATACTGACGCTGTGATGGCAGAGAAGAGGCTGTGATGTCACTGTGAGGTGGTGATGTTACCATGAGATTGTGATATCACAATGAGGCTTTGATATCAGTGGTTATAGACTATGACATCACAGTTTGGCTGAGATTTCAGTATTTAGGCTGTAATGTCAGAAGTGAGGCTGATGACAGTGATGAGGCTGAGATGTTACAGTAAACCTAGGAGTTACTGTTAAGGCTATGATGCTACAGTGGGACTATGGTGTCACTGTTGAGGCTGTCATGTGACCATGAGACTGAGATGTCAGTGATGACACTGTGGTGTCAAAGCAAGGCTAGGAATGATGTCCGTGGTGTCACTTGTGCTATGATTTCAGAGGTTAGCCTGTTATGTTACAGTAAGTCTGTGATGTCAGAGATGAGGCTGTGATGCCACAGTAAAGTTGTGATGTCAGAAATGAGGGTATAATGCCACAGTGAGGTTATGATATCACTGTGAAACTGTGATGACACTATGTGTCTGTTACACCACAGAGAGGTTGTGTTGTCACAGTGAGACTGTGAGGTCACTGTTGAAGATGTGATGTCAGTGGCAAGCTGATTTCAGCATAAGGCTGTGATGTAACAGGTGATTATATGATGGAATAGGTTAGACTGTGAGGACACAGTGAGGTTGCGAGGTCACTGTGAGGCTCTGATATCTGTGGGAAGATTGATGTCACAATGAGGCAGTTAAATAACATGTAGTGCTATGGTGTCACTGTTTATGCTGCCCAAGATTATGATGTCACTGCTGAGGGTTTCATGTCACTGTGAGGCTGTACGTGTGGTGGCGAGGGTGTGGTGTCATAGTAAGTCTAACTAGGCTGTATTGTCACTGGTGAGCCTTCAATGTCACAATGTGTTTATTGAGTCAAACTGAGGGTGTGATATCACAGTGAGGCTATGATGTCAGAGGTGAAGCATTGATGCTTTGATGGCACAGTGTGACTGTGATGTCTCACTGATGAGGCTGTGATGTCACAATGAAGTTGTGATTTCGATAGCAACATCGTGGTGTCACAGGAAGCCTGTTGTTTTAGTGAGCCTTTGCAGTCAGTGGTGAGGCTGTGTTGTCACTTGTGTAGCAATGATGTCAATGTTTGGACTAATGTTAGTGGCGATGTTGATGTCAAAGATGAGTCTGTGCTGTAACTGGTGAGGCTGTGATGTCACACTAAAGCTGTGATATCAGTGGTAAGACTGATGCCACAATGAGGCTATGATGTAACAGGTGAACCTGTGGTGTCAGGGGGCAGGCTCTGAAGTCCCTGTCAGGCTGTGATGTCACAGGGAGTCTATGATTTCAGAGGTGAAGCTTTATATCACAGTGATGCTTTAATGGAATGGTATGACTGTGATGTCACAATGAGGCTGTGATATCATAGTGAGGTTGTGATGTCACTGGGGAAGTTGTGAAGTCACAGTGAGGTTGTTATGTCAATAGGGACACTGTGGTGTCACAGGGAGGCTGTCAGTAAGGTCTTGAGTTCAGTGGTGAGGCTGCAGTATCATAGTAAAGCTAGATAGGATGTCAGTCATGAGAGTGTGCAGTCTAAAACAGGCTATGATTTCAGAGGTGAGCCTGTGATGTCATAGTGAGGCTGTGATGAAACACTGAGTCTATAACGTCAAGGTTGATGCTGTGATGTCACAGTTGGATAATGATTTCAGACATGAACCTGTGCAGTCATAGTGAGGCTGTGATGTCAGAGTGAGGCTGGGTTATCATCAGTGATGCCATGATATCACAGTGAGACTGTGATGTCAATGGAGCAGGACTAGGACATCACGGTGAGGATGTGATTTCAGTGGTTAGGCTGAGATATCAGAATGAGGCTGATGTGAGTGATGAGGGTATGATGTCCCAGTAAGACTGGCATATCACTGGTGAGGCTGTGATGCCACTATGAGGCTTTGATGTCACCGTGTATTTGTGGTGTCATCATGAGCCCGTGATGTCACAGGGAGTTGGTGATATCACGGTGGAGGCTGTGAGGTCACAATGAGACTCTGATGTCAGTGGTGATGCTGTGAAGTCGCATTGAGGCTGTGATGTCACAGCGAGGTTATGTCAGAGCTGTGTATGTGATGTCACCATGAGGTTATTATGTTGTGACAAGGCTGATGTCACAGTGAGTTTGTGATTTCACAGTGAGTCTGTGAGGACACAGTGTGGCTATCATGTCACAGTGAGGATCTGGTGACACAATGATGTTGTGTGTCACTGGAGAGTTTTTTATGTCACAGTGAGGCTGTCATGATAGTGGTGAGGCTGATGTCACAATGAGTCAGTGATGTCACTGATGAAGATGTAATGTCACAAGAAGACTGGAATGTTAGTGGTAAGAAAGATGTCATAGTGAGTCTATGATGTCACTGGTGAGGCTATGATGTCAGTGGTGAATGTATTACATGACAGTGACACTGGTGAGACTGTGACATCAAAGGCTTTGTTGTCACTGCTGTCACAGTGATTTCAGTGTTCTGACTAATGTCAATGGAGATGCTGATGTCACAGGTGTGGCTGTATTGTCACTGGTGAGGCCTTGATGTCACATTGAGTGTTGCATGTCACTGTGGGCTGTCATGTCACCATAAGGTGATATCACACTGGAAGATGTGAAGTCAAAGTGAGGCTATGATATCAATTTCAAGACTGATATCACAATGAGGTTATGAAATAACAGGTTAGCCTGTGGTGTCAGTGGGCAGGTCGTGAGGTCACTGTGAGGCTGTGGTGTTGCAGTGAGGCTCTGATGTCAGGGCTTATTCTATGAGGTGTAGTGCAGCTGTGAAGTCAGAGGTGATGCTTGCATTTCATAGTGAAGTTAAGATGTCTGTGGCTGTGCAGTCACAGTGAGGCTATGATGTCTGAAGAGAGGCTGTGATGTCTCTGTGTGGCGGTGCTGTTACTGTGAGGTTGTGATATCACATTGAGGCTGTGATATCAGTGATGATAGATATGATATCAGAGTTCAGCTGAGATTTCAGGGGTTAGGCTGTGATATCATAAGTGAGGCTATTGTACGTGATGTGGGTGAGATGTCATAGTGAGGCTGGGATATTACTGGTGAGGCTCTGATGTCACAGCATGATTGTGGTGTCACTGTTGAGAGTGTCACCTCACTGTAAGCCTGTGCTATCGATGATGAGACTGCGGTGTCATGATAAGGCTATGTTCAATAACAGTGGTGAGGCTGTGATGTCACAGTATGAGGCTGAGATGTCTCATTGACTATGTGATATAACTGGTGAGGCTGTGAAGCCACAGTGAGGTTATGATGTCACAATGAGGATGTAGTGTTATTGGTAAGTCTATAATAACAGGGTGTGTCTGTCCAGTCAGTGAGGCTGTGATGTCACAGTTAGGCTGTGTTGGCACATTGTGGCTGAGGCTGTACTATCAGAATGAGGCTGATGAGGATATGATGGCACAGTGTGTCTGGCATGTCAGGGTGAGGCTATGATGTCCCCATGAGGTTTGATGTCACCGTGTGGCTGTGATGTTACCGTGAGCCTGTGATGTCACAAGGAGTTGGAGCTGTCATGGTGAGACTGTAATGTCAGTGGCAAGAGTAAAGTCACAGTGAGGCTATGCGCTGTCAGTGGTGAAGCTGTGTGTCACAGTGAGACTATGATGTAACTGTGAGGGTTGTACATCAGTGTGGGCTGTCATTTCACTGTGAAGTGATATCACTCTGGAATCGGTGATGTCACAGTGAAGCTGTGAGGATACAGTGTGCCTATGATGTCACAGTTAAGCTCTGATGACACAGTGATATTTTGATGTCTCTGGAGAGCTTTTTATGGCACAGTTGAGGCTTTAATGTTAGTGGTGAGGCTGATGTCACAATGAGGCTATGATGTCACTGGTGAAGGCTGATGTCATAATGAGGCTATGATGTCACTGGTGAAGGCTGATGTCACAATGAGGCTGTGATGTGACAAGAAGGGTGGAATGTCAGCAGTGAGAATGATGTGATAGTGAGTTTATGATGTCACTGGTGAAGCTATGATGTCAGTGGTGAACCTACTATGTGATAGTGACACTGGTGAAGCTGTGATGACAAAGATGGGTTGTCACTGGTGTGGCAGTGATGTCATTATACTGATTAATATCAGTGGTGAAGCTGATTTCACAGGTGAGTCTGTGCTGTCACTGGTGAGTTTGTGATATCACAGTAAGGCTGTGATATCAGTGGTGATAAACTATACATGTGTCACAGTGAGGCTGGGATGTTACTATTGAGGCTGTCATGCTACAGTGAGGCTGTGGTGTTACTGTTGAGGCTTTCATGTGACCGTGAGCCTGAGATGTCAGTGATGAGGCTATGACATAGTGAGGTTAGACAGGATGTCCATAGTGTCACTGATTCTATGATATCGGAGGTTATCTCATTAAATCACAGTGAGGCTGTGATGTCATAGGTGAGGCTGTGATGTCACAGTGAGGCTGTGTGTCGAAATGAAGCTATAATGCCACAGTGAGGCTGTGATATCACTGTGATGCTGTGATGTCACTATGAATCTGTGACATCACAGAGAGTTTGTGATGTCACAGTGAGGCAGTAAGGTCATTTCTCCATGAGGCTATGATGTAACAGGTGAGTCTATGATGTAACAGGTTAGACTGTGAGGTCACAGTGAGGCTGGGATATCTGTGGTAAGACTAATGTCATAATGAAGCCGTGATGTATAATTTGAGGCTGTGGTGTCACTGTTTATGATGTCAAAAGCTGTCACTGCTGAGGCTGTCACATCACTGTGACCCTGTGCTCTCTGTAGTGAGGCTGTGGTGTCATGGTAGGGCTAGGTAGGATAGTAGTGGTGAGGCTGTGATCTCATAGTGTGGCTGTGATGTCACCATGAGGCTGTGAGGTCACAGTGAGGCTGTGATATCAGGGCTGATTCTATGAGATGTCAATGATGCTGTGACGTCAGGGGTGAAGCTGATGTCTCAATGAAGCTGTGAATTCACTGCTGAAGGTGCAATGTCACAATAAGGCTGGAATATCAGTGGTGAGAAAGATGTCATAGTGAATCTATGATGTCACTGCTGACGCTACATTGTCAGTGGTGAACCTATTCCATGACAATGACACTGGTGAGACTGTGATGTTAAAGGCTGTGTTATCACACGTGTGGGAGTGATGTCAGTATTCCGACTAATGTCAGTAGCAATGCTGATGTTATAGGTGAGGCTGTGCTCTCACTGATGAGGCCATGATGTCAGTGAGTCTGTGATGTATATATATGTAGCAGGTGAGTTATATGTATGAGTTATAAGGATAAGCTATATATATATAAAGCATATGTATGATCTATATGTATGAGTTATATGTATGAGCTATACATATGAGCTAAATGTAAGAGCTATATGTAAGAGCTACATGTATGAGCTAAATGTAAGTGCTATATATATATGTAACAAGTGAGCTATAATGTAACAGGTGAGCCTGTGGTGTCAGTGAACAGGTTGTGAGGTCACTTTGAGGCTGTGATGTCAGTGGCAAAAGTCATGTCAAAATGAGGCTGTCATGTAACAGGTGAGCCTCTGGTGTCAGTGGGCAGGTTGAGAGGTCACTGTGTGGCTGTGATGTTGCAGTAAGGCTCTCATGTCAGGGCTGTTTCTATGAGACATCATTGAGGCTCTGATATGGGGGATGATGCTTGTATTTCACAGTGAAGTTAGGACATCATTGGTGAGGCTGTGGAGTCACACTGAGGATGTGATGTCAGAGTGAGGCTGTGATATCCCTGTGAGGCGGTAATGTTACTGTGAGGTTGTGATATCACAGTGAGGTTGTGATATCAGTGGTGATAGACTATGACATCACAGCGAGTAGTTAGACTGTGATGTCAAAAGTGAGGCTGATGTAAGGGATGAGGCTGAAATGTCACAGTGAGGCTGGTATGGTACTGGTGAGGCTGTAATTCCACAGTAAGGCTGTGGTGTCACTGTTGAGGCTGTCATGTGACTATGAGTCTGAAATGTCAGTCATGAGGCTGGGGTGTAATAGCGAGGTTAGGCAAGATGTCTGAAGTGTCACTGAAGCTATGATTTCAGAGGTTAGCCTGTTATGTCACAGTGAGGCTGTGATGTCAGAAATGAGACTATAATGGCACAGTGAGGCTGTAATATCACTGTAAGCTGAGATGTCACTGTGAGACATCACAGAGAGGTTGAGATGTCACAGTGAGGTGGTGAGTTCACTGTGGAAGATGCGATGTCAGTGGCAATGCTAATTTCACCATGAGGTTGTGATGGAATAGGTGAGTCTATGATGTAACAGATTAGACTGTAAGGTCACAGTGAATCTGTGAGGTCACAATTAGGCTGTGATATATGTGAGAAGATTGATGTCATGTGAGACTCTGGCGTCACTGTTTATGATGTAAAAGGCTATGATGTCACTGATGAGGCTGTCATATCACTATGAGTCTGTGCTATCTGTGGTGAAGCTGTGGTGTGATAGTAAGACTAAGTAGGATACCAGTGGTGAGGCTGTGATATCACAGTGAGGCTGTGATGTCAGAGTGGGACTTTGAGGTCAGTGGTTAAGGTGTGAATTCAGAAGTGAGACTGATATGAGAGATGAGCCTGAGATGTTACATTGATTAATTGATATAACTGGTGAGGCTGTGATCCCACAGTGAGGTTATGATGTTACTATGAGGCTGTAGTTTCACTGGTGGGGCTGTAATATCAACTTGAGACAGACCTATTACTGGTGAGGCTGAATGTCATAGTAAGGCTGTGTTGGCAGTGTGGCTGTGATGTCACAGTAAGGTTGTTTTCTCACAGTGAGGTTGTGATGTCAGTAGTGAGTGTGTTTTCAAAGGGAAACTATGTAATTCGTGAGACAGTATTGTCACTGGTGAGGCTCTAATGTCACAGTGAGTTTATTGTGTCAAACTGAGGCTGTGCTGTCACAGGGAGGGTATGATATCAGTGGTGAGGCTTTAATGTCACAGTGAGGCTTTAATGTCTCAGTGAGGCTGTGATGTCACAGTGAGGTATGTCAGAGTGAGGCATGGTGTCAGAGGTGAAGCTTTATGTTACAGAGATGCTTTGATGGCACGGTATGGCTGTGATGTCACAATGTGGTTATGATGTCACAATGTGGCTATTATGACACTGTGAGGTCACAGGGGAAGTTTTGATATGATGGTGCAGTTGTAATGTCAATAATTACCCCGTAGTGTGACAGGGAATCTGTCATTTTTCAGTGAGGCTGTGATGTCACAGTGTGGCTGTGATGTCACAGTGTGGCTGTGATGTCACAGTGTGGCTGTGATGTCACCATGAAGCTATGAGGTCACATTGAGGCTGTGATGTCAGTGGCAAGACTGATGCCATGCCATAATGAGACTATAATGTAAGAGCTGTGCCTGTGTTATCAGTGGGCAGTCTGTGAAGATACTGTTAGTCTGTAATGGCACCTTGAGGCTTTGATGTCACCGTGTGGTTGTTGTGTCCATTAGCCCATGATGTCACAGTGGAGGCTGTGAGGTTTCAGTGAGCCTGTGAGGTTAGTGGTGAGGCTGTGTGTCGTGAAATGAAGCTAGGTAGGATGTCAGCGATGAGGGTATGATGTTCATTGAGGTTATGATTTCAGAGGTGAGCCTGTGATGTCATAATGAGGCTGTCATGAAACAATGAGGCTAAAATGTCAGAATCGATGCTGTGATGTCACAGGTGGGCAATGATTTCAGAAGTGAGCCTGTCATGTCATAGTGAGTCCATCATGTCACAGTGAGACTACAACCACAGAGGTGAGGTTGTGATGTCACAGTGAGGCTGTGATATCAGTGGAGTGAAACTATGACATTACAGTGAGGATGTGATTTCAGTGGTTAGGCGTGATATCAGAATGATGCTGATGTGAGTGCTGAGGATATGATATCACAGTGAGGCTGGCATAACAATGGTGAGGCTGTGATGCCACTGTGAGGATTTAATGTCACCATGTGGCTGTGGTATCACTGTGAGTTCATGATGTCACAGGGAGTTGGTGATATCACGGTGGAGGCTGAGAGGTCACAGTGTCTCTGATGTCAGTGGCAAGACTGATGTCACAGTGAGGGTATGATGTTAGTGGTGATGCTGTGATGTCACGTTGAGTCTATGATGTCACAGTTAGGCTATGTCAGTGGTCTATATGTGAAGTCACCAAGAGGCTATGACGTCAGTGGCAAGGCTGATATCAAAATGAGTTTGTGATGTACAGTGAATGTGTAATGTCACTGTCAGGTTCTAATGTCACAGTGAGGTTGTGAGGACAAAGTGTGGCTATGATGTCACAGTGAGGCTCTGATGACACAGTGATGTTGTTATGTCACTGGAGATATCTGGATGGCAGAGTGACGCTGTGATGTTAGTGGTGAGACTGCTGTCACAATGAGACTGTTATGTCACTGGTGAACATGTGATGTCACAATAAGGCTGTAATGTCAGTGGTGGGGAAGATGTCATAGTGAGTCAATGATATCACCGGGTGAGGCTGATGTCAGTAGTGAAATTGTTACATGACAGTAAGTCTATGATGTCACTGTGAGGGTTGTATGTCACTGTGGGCTGTCATGTCACCATGAGATGATATCACTGTGAAGGTTGTATATCACTGTGTGCTGTCATGTCACCATGAGGTGATATCACTCTGGATGCTATGATGTCACAGTGAGGCTGTGGTGTAAGTAGCAAGACTCATGTCACAATACAGCTATGATATATCAGGTGGGTCTGTTGTGTCAGGGGGGAGGTGAGAATCACTGTGAGGCTGTGATGTCATAATGAGGCTATGGTGGAAGAGGTGAAGCTTTATATCACAGTGATGCTTTGATGGCATGGTATGGCTGTGATGTCACTGTGAGGTTGTGTTGTCACTCGGGAAGGTATGATGTCACAGTGAGGTTGTGATGTCAATAGCGATACTGTGATGTCAGAGGGAAGCAATCATGTTTCAGTGAACCTGTGAAGTCAATATTGAGGTTGTGGTGCCATAGTGAGGCTAATAGTATGTCAATGATGAGAGTATGATGTCACAATAACGCTATGATTTCAGAGATGAGCCTATGATGTCATAATGAGGCTCTCCTGTCACCCTGAGTCTATAACCTCAGAGGTGAGGATGTGTTATCACAGTGAGGCTGCTGTGTTGTCACCAAGGATGCCATGATATCCTGCTGAAGCTGAGATGTCAGTGGAGCAAGAATATGATATCACAGTGAGGATGTGAGTTCAGTGGTTAGGCTGTGATATCAGAATAAGGCTGGTGTGGGTGATGAGGGTTTAATGTCAAAATGAGGCTGGCATGTCATTGTCAAATCTGTGATGCCACCATGAGGCTTTGATGTCACTGTGTAGCTGTGCTAATACTATGAGCCCGTGATGTCACAGAGAGATGTGATGTCACGGTGGACATTGTGAGGTCACAGTGATACTGTGGTGTCAGTGGAAAGGCTGATGTGACAGTGATGCTGATGTCAGTGGTGATGCTGTGATGTTACATTGTGGCTGTAATTTCACTATGTGGCTACGTCAGAGTTGTGTATGTGATGTCACTATGAGACTATTATGTCAGAGACAAGGCTGATGTTGGAGTGAGATTGTGATGTCACAGTGAGGCTGGGATGGCAGATTCAGGTAGTAATGTCCCAGTGGGGCTGTGAGGACACAATGTGGCTGTGATGTCACAATGAGGATATGATGGAAGAGGTGAAGCTTTATGTCAAAATGATGCTTTGATGGCACAGTATGGCTGTGATGTCACAATGAGGCCATGATGTCACTATGAGGTTGTGATGTCACTGGGGAAGTTGTGATGTCACAGTGAGGTTGTGATGTCAATAGCGACACTGTGGTGTCACAGGAAGGCTATCAAGTTTCAGTGAACCTGTGAGGTCACTGGTGAGGCTGTGGTGCCACAGCGAGGCTGTGGTGTCACTGTTGATGCTCTCATGTGACCATGAGCCTGAGATGTCAGTGATGATACTATGATATCATAGCGAGGCTAGGCAGGATGTCTGATGTGTCACTGATGCTATGATTTCAGAAGTTAGCCTGTTATGTGACAGCAAAGCTGTGATGTCAGAGGTGATGCTGTGATGACACAGTGAGTCTGTGCTAGCACAGTGTGGTTGTGTTGTCACAGTGAGGTTGTGATGTCACACTGAGGTTGTGATGTCAGTAGTGTCTGTGCTTTCACAGGGAGACTATATCATTGGTGAGGCTGTATTGTCACTGTTAAGGCTCTAATGTCACAGTGAATTTATTGTGTCAAACTGAGGCTGTGATGTCACTGTGAAGGTTGTATGTCACTGTGGCTGTTGTGTCACCATGAGGTGATATCATTCTGAAAGCTGTGATGTCACATTTAGGTTGTGATGTCAGTGGCAAGACTGATGTCACAATGAGGCTATGATGTAACAGGTGAGCCTGTGGTGTGGGTGGGCAGGTTGTGAGGTCACTGTGAGGCTCTAATGTTAGGGCTATGAGATGTCAGTGAGTCTTTGACGACAGGGGTGATGCTTGGATCTCACAGTGAGGTGAGAAGTTCAATAGTGAGGCTTCACAGTCACACCGAGGCTGCGATGTCAGAGGAGAGACTGTGATGTCACTGTGAGGTGGTGATGTTACCATGAGGTTGTGATATCATAGTGAGGGTGTCATATCAGTGGTGATACACTGTGATGTCTCAGTTTGGTTGAGATTTGAATGGTTAGGCTGAGATCTCAGAAGTGAGCCTGATGTCAGTGATGAGGCTGAGATGTCACAGTGGGGCTGGGATGATACTGGTGAGGCTCTGATGCTACATTGAAGCTGTGCTGTCACTGTTGATTCTGTCAGGTGACCATGAGCACGAGATGTCAGTGATGAGGCCGTGGTGTCATAGGAAGGATAGGCGGGATTTCTGAGGTGTCACTGATGCTATCATTTCAGAGACTAGCCTGTTATTTCACAGTGAGGCTGTGATGTCACAGTGATGCTCTGATGTCAGAAACGAGATTATCATGACACAATGACCTTGTGATATCACTGTGAACGTGTGATATCACTATGAGGCTCTGACAACACAGAGAAGTTGTGAAGTCACAATGAGGCTTTGAGGTCACCGTGGAAGATGTGATGTTAGTGTCACGACTGATTTCACCCTGAGGCTATGATGTAACAGGTGAGTCTATGATGTAGCAGTTTCGATTGTGAAGTCACAGTGAGGCTGTGAGGTCATAGTGAGAGTGATGTCTGTGGCATGGCTGATGTCACAGTGAGGCTGTGATATCAGTGGTGATGCTTTGATGTCACAATATGGCAGTGATGTCACTGGAGAAGTTGTGATGTCACAATAAGGTTGGAATATCAGTGGTGAGAAAGATTTCATAATGTGCCCAAGATGTCACTGATGAGGCTATGATATCAGTGGTGAACCTATTATGTGACAATGACACTAGTGAGGCTGTAACGTCAAAGGGTGTATTGTTACTGGTGGGGCAGTGATGTCAGTGTTCTGACTAATGTCAGTGGTGACACTGATGTCACAGGTGAGGAGGCTGTGTTGTTGCAATGAGGCTGAGATGTTACTGGTGAGGCTGTGATGACACAGTGAAGCTGTGGTGTCATTGTTGAGTCTTTCATGTGACTGTGAGTCTGAAATGTCAGTGAGGAAGCTATCATGTTATGGTGAGGCTAAGTAGGATATTCATGGTGCAACGGATGCTATGATTTCAGAGGATCGCTTGCAATGTCAAAGCGAGGCTGTGATGGCACAGATGAGGCTATAGTGTCAAATTGAGGCTGGATGTCAGAAATGAGGCTATAATGCCACAGTGATGCTGTTATGTCACATTGTGGTTGTGAAGTCACCATGAGGCTCTGATGTCAGTGAGGCTGTGATGTCACAGTGAGGCTGTAGTGTCACAGTTCAGCTGTTACATCAGTGATTAGGTTGTGCTTTCAGAAGTGAGACTGATGTGAGATGAGGCTAAGATATCACATTGACGATGTGATATCACTGGTCAGACTGTAATGCCACCGTGAGGTGGATGTCACCATGAGGCTGTAGTGTGACAGTTCAGGCTGTGATATCATGGTGAGCCTGTCATACCAGTAGTGAGACTGAGAGGTCACAGTGAGGCTGTGCTGGTACAGTGTGGCTGTGATGTCACAGTGAGGGTATGATGTCGCAGTGAGATTGAGATGTCAGTAGTGACTGTGCTTTTACAGGGAGACTATGTCATTGGTTAGGCTGTATTGTCAATGGTGTTGCTGTAATGTCACAGTGTCTGTCAAACTGTGGCTGTGATATCACAGTGAGACTATGATGTCAGAGGTAAACATTTACATGACAATGATGCTTTGATTTCAGAGTATGGCTGTGATGTCCCTGTGAGGTTTTGATGTCAGTGGGGAAGTTGGGATGTCATAGTGAGATTGTTATGTCAATAGCAACACCGTGGTGTCACAGGGAGGCTGTCATGTTTCAATGAGCCTGTGAGATCCATGGTGAGGTGATAGTGTCACAGTGAGTGTAGGTAGGATATCAGTGATGAGGTGTTATGTAGCTTTGAGGCTATGATTTCAGAGGTGAGGCTGTGATGTCATAGTGTAGCTGTGATGAAACAGGAAGGCTATAACGTCAGAGAAGATGCTGTGATGTCACAGTGGGGCAATGATTTCAGAGGTGATCCTGTGATGTCACAGTTAGGCTGCCATGTCACAATGAGGGTTTAAACTCAGAGGTGTGGCTCTGATATCACAGCCATGCTGACCAATGATGCTGTGATATCATAGTGAGGCTGTGATGTCAGTGGAACAAAATTGTGACATCACAGTGAGGATGTGATTTCAGTGGTTAGGCTGTGATATCAGAAGGAGGCTGATGTGAGTTGGGGGTATGATGCCACAGTGGGGCTGCCATGTCACTGGTGAGGCTGTGATGCCACCATGATGCTTTGATATCACCATATGGATGTAGTGTCACCATGAGCCTGTGATGTCACAGGGAGTTGGTGATGTCATGGTGGAGGCTGTGAGGTCATAGTGATTCTGTTGCAAGGCTGATGTGACAGTGAGGCTATGATATCATTGGTGATGCTGTGATGTCCCAGAGAAGCTATGTCAGAGGTGTGTATGTGATGCCACTATGAGGCTATTTTGTCAGTGGTGAAGCTGATGTCACAATGAGTTTGTGATGTCACAATGAGGCTGTGATGCCACTGTCAGCTTGCAATGTCACAGTGAGGCTGTGAGGACGCAGTGTAGATATAATGTCACAGTGAGGCTCTGATGATACAGTGATGTGGTGATGTCATTGGAGAGGATTGGATGGCAAAGTGAGGCTGTGATATTTGTGGTGAGGGAGATGTCACAATGAGGCTATGATGTCACTGGCGGTTGGAATATCAGTGGTGAGAAAGATGTCATAATGAGTCTATGATATCACTGCTGAGGCTATGATGTCAGTGGTGAACATTAAATGACAGTCACATTGGTGAGGCTGTGATATCAAAGGCTGTGTTTTCACTGTTTTGGCAGTGATCTCAGTGTTTTGACTGTCAGTGGTTACAGTGTGATGTCAGAAGTGAGGCTGATGTAAGTGATGAGGCTAAGATGTCACAGTGAGGCCGGTATGTAACTGGTGAGGCTGTGATGCCAGTGAGAGGCTTTAATATCACCCTGTCTATGTGGTGTCACTGTGACCTGTGATATCACATGGAGTTGGTGATGGAGTTGAGGCTGTGAGGTAACAGCCAGACTGTGATGTCAGTCACAAGGCAGATTTCACTGTGATGCTATGATGTTAATGGTGATGTTCTGCAGTAACATCCAGGCTGAGTTGTCATCTGAGGCTATGTTACAGGTGTGTATGTGATGTCTCTAAGAGACTATTATGTCAGTTACAAGGCTAATGTCACAGTGAGTTTGTGATGGCACAGTGAGGCTGTGATTTAATGGTGAGGCTGTGTTACAATGAGGTTGCAATGTCGCTGATGTCTCAATAAAGGTGGAATGTTAGTGGTGAGAAAGATGCCCTAGTGAGTCTATGTTGTCACATGTGAGGCTATGACTAAGTGGTAAACCTATTACATGACAGTGACACTGGTGAGACTGTGAGGTCAAAGGCTGTGTTGTCCCTAGTGTGGCTGTACTGTCACTGGTGAGGCTGTAATGTCACAGTGAGGCTGTGATGTCACTGTGAAGGTTTTAGGTCACTGTTGGTTTTCATGTCACTGTGAGGTGATATCACTCTGGAATTTGTGATGTCACAGTGAGGCTGTGTTGTCAGTGGCAAGACTGATGCCACAATGAGGCTATGATGTGGCAGGTTAGACTGTGAGGTCACAGTGAGGCTGTGAGCTTACTGTGAGGCTGTGATATCTGTGGGAAGGTTGACATTTCAGTGAGTCAATGATGTAACATGAGAGGCTGTGATGTCACTGTTTATGATGTCAAAGGTTATGATGTCACTGCTGATGCAGTCCCATCACTGTTAGCCTGTGCTATCTGTGGTGAGTCTGTTGTGTCATAGTAAGGTTAGGTAGGATAATAGTGGTGAGGCTGTGTTGTCACAATCTGTGATGTCACCATGAGGCTCTGATGTCATCATGAGGCTCTGATGTCATAGTTTGGCTGTGCTGTCATAGTGCAGGTGTGAAGTCAGTGGTTATGCTGTGATTTCAGAAGAGAGACTGATGTGAGAGATGAGGCTGAGATGTCGCATTGATGATGTAATGTAACTGATGAGATTGTGAAGCCACAGTGAAGTTATGATGTCACCAGGCTGTGATGTCCCTGGTGAGGCTCTAATAACATGGTGAGCCTCTTGTATCAGTGTTGAGGCTTTCATGTCACAGTAAGGTTGTGATGTCACAGTGAGGCTTTCATGTAGTGAGGCTGTGATGTTACACTGCAGCTGTGAGGCCAGTGGTTTGGCTGTTATATCAGAAGTGAGACTGATATGAGAGATGAGGGTGACTTGTTGCATTGAAGATGTGATATAACTGGTAAGGCTGTGATGTCCCAGTGAGATTATGATGTCACCATGAGGATGTGGTGTCACTAATGAGGCTGTAATATCATGATGAGTCTGTCATTTCAGTGATGATTCTGTGATGTCAAATGAGGCTGTACTGGTAAAGTGTGGCTCTGTTGTCACAGTGAGGTTGTTATGTTACAGTGAAGTTGTGATGTCAGTAGTGACTATGCGTTTGCAGATTAGTGAGGCTCTGTCACAATGAGGTTGTGTCAAACTGAGGCTGTGATGTCTCTGTGAGGCTATGATGTCAGAGGTGAATGTTTCCTTGACAGTGATGTTTGATTTCATGGTATAGCAGTGATGTCACTGTGAGGTTATGATGTTAGTGGGGAAGTTGTGATATTGCAGTGAGGTTGTGATGTCAATAACGACATTGTGATGTCACAGTGAGGCTGTAATTTTTCAGTGGGCCTGTGAGGTCAGTGGTGAGGCTGTGGTACCATAGTGAGGCTAGGTAAGATGTCAGTGATGAGGGTGTGATGTCACACTGAGGCTATGATTTCAGAGGTGAGCCTGTGATGCCATAGTGAGGCTGTCGTGTCACAGTGAGGTTATAACTTCAGACAAGGCTGTGATGTCACAATGAGATTAGTGCAAGGTTGTGATTTCACTGGGGAAGTTGTGATGTCACAGTGTGGTGTGATGTCAATAGCGACACTGTGGTGTCACATTGAGGCTGTCCAGTTTCAGTGAGGCTGTGGTGCCATAGTGAGACCAAGTAGGATGTCAGTGATGAGGGTCTGATGTAGCATTGAGGCTATGAATTCAATGGTGAGCCTGTGGTGTCATAGTGAGTTTGTGATGAAACACTGAGGCTATAACCTCAAAAGTGAGGCTGTGATGTCACAGTGAGACTATGTTGTCACCAGTGATGTCATGACATCCCAATGTGGCTCAGATGTCAGTGGAATGAGACTATGACATCACAGTGAGGATGTGATTTCAGTGGTTCTGCTGTGATATAAGAATGAGGGTGATGTGAGTGAGACTGGCATGTCCTTGGTGAGGCTGTGGTATCATAACAAGGCTAGGCAAGATGTCTATGCTGTCACTGATACTATGATTTCAGAGATTAGCCTATTATGTCACAATGAGCGTGTAATATCAGAGGTGATGCTGTGATATGACAGTGAAGCTGTGATGTCAAATATGAGACTATAATGTCACAGTGAGGTTGTGATATTACTGTGAAGCTGTGATGTCACTGTAAGGCTGTGACATCACAGAGAGGTTTTGATGTTGCAGTGAGGCTGTGATGTCGGTGGCAAGACTGATATCACAATGAGGCTATGATGTAACAGATGAGCCTGTTGTGTCAGTGGGCAGGTTGTGAAATCACTCTTAGACTCTGATGGCACCATGAGAATATGATGTCAGTTGTAAGAATAATGTCACAATGAGGCAATATTGTAACAGGTGTGCCTGTAGTGTCAGTGGGCAGGCTGTGAGATCATTGAGAGGCTGTGATGTCAATGGAGTGAGACTATGACATCACAGTGAGGATGTGATTTCAGTAGTTTGGCTGAAATATCAGTTTGAGACTGATGTGAGTGATGAGGGAATGATGTCACAGTGAGGTTGGCATGTCACTAGTGAATCTGTGATGCCACCTTGAGGCTTTGATATCACTGTGTGCCTGTGGTGTCACTGTGAGTCAATGATATCACAGGGTGTAGGTGATATCATGGTGGAGACTGTGAGATCACAGTGAGACTGTGATAGCAGTGGCAAGGGGGATATCACAGTGAGGCTATGATGTCAGAACTGATCCTATGAAGTCATAATTCAGGCTGTGATGTCAAAGTGAGGCTATGTCAGAGGCATGTATATAATGTCACCATGAGCCTATTATGTCAGTGGCAAGACTGATGTCACAGTGAGATTATGATGACCCAGTGAGGCTGTGATGTCACTATCAGGTTGTAATGTCACAGTGAGGCTCTGAGGACACAGTGTGGCTATGATGTCACATTGAGGCTCTGACGACACAGTGATATGATGTCACTGGAGAGGTTTGGATGGCACAGTGAGGCTGTGAGGTCATTGTGGAAGATGTTATGTCAGTGGCAAAGCTGATTTCACCATGAGGCTATGATACAATAGTTGAGTCCATGATGTAACAAGTTAGACTGTGAGGTCACAGTGACAGTGTGAGATCACTTTAAGTCGTGGTATCTATGGGAAGATTGATGTAACACTAAGGCAGTGATTTAGCATGTGTTTCACTGTGGTGTCAATTGTTTATGATGTCTGGTGAGTCTGTAGTGTCATAGTAAGACTAGGTAGGATACAAATGTTGAGGCTGAAATGTCACAGTGTGGTTGTGATATAACCATGAGACTGTGATGTCATACTGAGGCTGTGAGTCAGTGTTAAGACTGATGTCACCATAAGGGTATGATGTGATAGGTGAGCCTGTAGTGTCATTGGGGAGGTTGTGAGCTCACTGTGAGACTGAGATGTCACAGTGAGACTCTGATGTCAGGACTGATTCTATGAGATATCAATGAAGTTGTGACATCCTTGGTGACATTTGAATTTCACGGTGTGTTTAGGATGTCATTGGTGAGGCTGTGCAGTCATACTGAGGCTTTGATGTCAGAGGAGAGACTGTGATGTCACAGACTGTGATGTCAGTGATAAGACTGATGCCACAATGAGGCTATGAAGTAACAAGTGAGCCTGTGGTGTTAGTGGGCAGGCTGTGAGGTCTCTGTTAGTCTGCGATGCCACAGTGATGTTTTGATGTCACCGTGTGACTTTGAAATCGCCGTGAGCCCATGATGTCACAGGGAGTTGGAGATATCATGGTTCATGCTGTGAGTTCCCAGTGGGATTGTGATGTCAGTGGTATGGCTGATATAACAATGGGCCTATGATACCAGTGGTGATGTTGTGATGTCATATTGAGGCTGTGAAGTCACAGCATGGCTATGTCAGAGGTGTGTCTGTGATGTCACCATGAAGTTATTATGTCAATGGAAGGCTGATGTCACAGTAAAACTGCTGTGTTGCAGTGAGACTCTGATGTCAGGGCTGATTCTATGACATGTCAGTGAGGCTGTGATGTTAGGGATGATGCTTTGATTTCACAGTGAGTTTAGGACATCAGTGATGAGGCTATGCAGTCACACTAAGGCATTGATGTCAGAGGAGAGGCTGTAGTGTCATTGTGAGGCGACAATGTTATTGTGAAGTTGTGATATCACAGTGAGGCTGTAATATCAATGGGAATAGACTATGTCATCACACTTTGACTGTGATAAAAGTGGTTAGGCTGTGATGTCAGAAGTGAGGCTGATGTCACGGATGAGGCTGAGATGTCACAGTGAGTCTAGGATGTTACTGGTGAGGTTGTGTTTCCACAGAGAGGTTGTGGTGTCACTGTTGAGGCTGTCATGTGACCATGAGCTGAGATGTAAGTTATTAGGCAGTGTGGTCCTAGTGAGGCTAGGCAGGATGTCTGTGGTGTCACTGATGTTATGATTTCAGAAGTTAGCTTGTTATATCATAGTGAGGATGTGATGTCACAGTGAGGCTGTGATGTCAAAAATGAGGGTATAATGCAACAGTGAGGCTGTGATATCACTATGAAGATGTGATGTCACTAGGAGATTTTGATATCACAGAGAGATTGTGATGTCACAGTAAGGCTGTGAAGTCACTGTGAAAGATATGATATCAGTGGCAAAGCTGATTTCAACATGAGCCTATGATGTAATAGGTGAGTCTATGATGTAACAGTTTAGTCTGTGAGGTCAGAATGAGACTGTGAGTTCATTGTGAAGCTGCTACATCTGTTGAAGAATGATATCATAGTGAGGAAGTGATGCAACATGTGAGGCTGTGGTGTCATTGTTTATGATGTCAAAGGCTGTCACTGCTGAGACTGTAATGTCACTGTGAGCCTGTGCTATCTTGGGTGAGGCTGTGCTATCATAGTAAAGTTAGATAGGATACCATTGGTGAGACTCTGCTGTCAGTATGGCTGTGATGTCCCCATGAGGCTGTGATATCACAGTAAGGCTGTGATGTTACAGTGAAGCTTTGGTGTCACAGTGCATCTGTGAGGTCAGTGGTTAGGTCATGATTTCAGAAGTGAGACTGATGTTAGAGATGAGTTTGAGATGTACCATTGATGAAATGATATAACTGCTGAGGCTGTTATGTCAAAATATGGCTGTGATGTCATAGTGAGGCTGTGATGCCACAGTGAGATTATAATATCATCATGAGGCTGCGCTTTCATTGTTGAGGCTGTAGTATCATGGTGAGCCTGTCCTATTTGTGGTGATGTTGTGATGCCACAGTGAGGCTCTGATTGCAGTGGTGATGTTGTGATGTCACATTGAGGCTGAGATGTCACTTTGAGGCTATATCAGAGGTGTGTATATGTCACCCTGAGGCTGTTATGTCAGTGGCAAGGATGACATCACAGTGAGTTTGTGATGTCACAGTGAGGCTGAGATGTCACTTTCAGATTGTAATGTCACAGCAAGGCTGTGAGGACAAAGTGAGGCTGAGATGTCACAGTGAGGTTCTGAAGACTCAGTGATGTTGTTATGTCACTGGAGAGGTTTAGATAGCAAAGTGAGGCTGTGATGTTAGTGGTGAGGCTGATGTCACAATAATGTTGTGATGTCACTGGTGATTGTATCATGTCACAATAAGGCTGGAATATCAATGGTGAAAAAGATATCATAGTGAGTCTATGATATCACTGGTGAGGCTCTGATGTCAGTGGCGAAGCTATTATGTGACAGTGACCCTGGTGAGGCTGTGATGTCAAAGGCTTTGTTGTCACTGGTGTGGCAGTGATGTAAGTGTTCTATTAGTGGTGACACTAATGTCACAGGGAGGCTGTGCTGTCACTGGTGCAGCCGTGATGTCACATTGAAGCTGTGATGTCACTGTGAATATTGTATGTCACTGTGGGCTGTCATTTCACCATGAGGTGATATCATTCTGGAAGCTGTGATGTCACAGTGAGGTTGTGAAATAAGTGGCAAGACTGATGAGGCTATGATTTAACAGGTGAGCCTGTGGTGTCACTGGGCATGGTGTGAGGACACTGTGAGGATGTGATGTCTCAGTGAGACTCTGATATCAGTGCTGATTCCATGAGATGCCAGTGAGTCTGTGATGTCAGGGGTGATGCTTGTATTTCACAATGAGGTTAGGATGTCAGTGGTGAGGCTGTGCAGTGACACTGAGGCTGGAATGTCAAAGGAGAGACTGTAAGGTCACTGTAAGGCTATGATGTTAATGTGGAAATTGTGATATCACAGTGAGGCTGTTATATAACTGGTGATCTATTATGACATCATAGTTTGGCTGAGAGTTCAGTGGTTAGGCTGTGATGTCAAAAGTGAGGTTGATGTCAGTGATGAGGCTGAGATGTCATAGTGAGGCTGGGATGTTACCTGTGAGGCTGTAGGCCATAGCGTGGATGTCATGTCACTGTTGAGGCTCTCACCTGACCATGAGCCTGAGATATCAGTGATGAGGATGTGGTGTCACAGTAAGGCTAGGCATGATGTCGCTGGTGTCACTGATGTTATGATTTCAGAGGTTAGTGCAGTATTCTTATTTAATCATGCTGTTTTGACAAGATCCAGCATTACAGAATACTGTTTCAAGGAAACAATTTCTGGATAAAGGGCATGACATTATTTGATGTAAATAAAGATAATATGGGGATTGCCAGGCCTTAGTGTCACTGCTTGCCTTGATGTTACTGTGTGCTTCTGGCCTAAAGTCTGCTGGCTGGGGAGTGATACATTAATATCTAAACAGGCAATTGCTAACTGCTAGGGGCTCTCCATAAGTAAATTAAGTTTTGCCTCTGGCAGGAGGATTCCTCCCTCTGGAATTTAAGTCTACCTCTTGTATGTTCTTAGATCTTTATTTTGTTGTAGTTTTTCTCAGGATTAGCTAGTTTAGAGTCCCTCCCCCACACATTTGATGTTTATATATTAAACCAGGGAAAATCTACTTTGCAATATTCATTGTCCCTTTGCTTTTAGCAACTGAGTGTCATGCCTGCTTTGACTCTACCTGGAGACATCATGTCTGTTCCAACACAGAAAATATATCTCACCTCTGCTCTTCCTTTGTTACCCAGAATGAATACATTTTACATAATCCTATGAACAATTTTGTCCTGGTTTTCTTTGATGTTTTCCCTATGGGTGTGGTGATACATCCCCTGGCCTTTACTCTGGATTTTGTAAATCTTCAACAAAAATTTTGATTCACTCTGCCCAGAGAGCTGTCTGTCTGCCCATCTTGTGGAAGGGAGCCCTAGATTCGAGGTTGCAGCTTGGACTGCAATAGATTAGCCTGTTTTATCACAGTGAGGCTGTGACATCAGGGGTGATGTTTGGATTTCACAGTGAGGTTAGGATGTCAGTGGTGATGCTGTGCAGTCACACTGAGGCTGTGATATCAGAAAAGAGGTTGAGATATCACAATGAGGTTATGATATCTGTGGAGGTAGACTATGTCATAACAGTTCGATTGAGATTTCAGTGATTAGGCTGTGATGTAAGAAGTACGGCTGATGTCTCTAATGAGACAGAGATGTCACAGTCAGGCAGGGATGTTACTGGTGAGGTGGTGATGCCACAGTGAGGCTGTGGTTACTATTGAGGTTATCATGTGACAGTGAGCCTGAGATATAAGTGATGAGGCTGTGGTGTCATAGCAAGGCTAGGCAGGATGTTCATGGTGTCAATGATACTATGATTTCAGAGGTTAGGCTGCTACATCACAGTGAGGCTGTGAGGTCACTGTGGAGGTGAGATGTCAGTGGTAAGGCAGAGTTTACCATGAGGCTATGATGTAACAGGTGAATCTATGATGTAACAGGTTAGACTCTCTGGTCACAGTGAGGCTGTGATGTCACTATGAAGCTGTGATATCTGTGGGAAGATTGATGTCAGAATGAGGCAATGATGTTACATGTGAGTCTGTGGTGTCACTATTCCTGATGTCAATGGCTATGATGTCACCGATGAGGCTGTCACATAATTGAGCCTGTGCTATCTGTGATGAGGCTGTGGTGTCATAGTAAGGCTAAGGAAGATACCAGTGGTGAGACTGTGATGTTACAGTGAGGCTGTGATATCACTGTGCAGCTGTGAGGTCAGTGGGTAGGCTATGATTTGAGAAGTGAGACTGATGTGAGAGATGAGGCTGAGATGTCACATTGACAATGTGATGTCACCATGAGGCTGTGGTGCCACTGGTGATGCTGTGATATCACAGTGAGCCTGTCCTATCAGGCTGTGATGTCACAGTGAGGCTATGCTGGCATAGTGTGTCTGTGTTGTCACAGTGAGGTTGTGATGTCAGTAGTAACTGTGCTTTCTCAGGGAGACTATGTCATTTTTGAGGGTTTATTGGCATTGATGGAGTTCTAATGTCACAGTGAGTTTATTGTGTCAAACTGAGGCTGTGATGTCACAGTGAGACTATAATGCAGGATCAATGTTGTGATGTCACAGATGGGCAATGATTTCAGAGTTGAGCCTGTCATGTCATAGTGAGGCTGTCATATCACAGTGAGGCTATAATCTCAGAGGTGAGGCTGTGATGTAACAGTGAGTCTATGTTGTCATTAGTGATGCCATGATATCACAGTGAGGCTGTGATGTCAGTGGAGTGAGACTGTGACATCACAGTTAGGCTGTGATTTCAGTGATTGGGCTATGATATCAGAATGAGGCTGATATGATTGATGAGGGTATGATGTCAATGGGAGGCCGGCATGCCACCATGAAGCTTTGATGTCCCTATGTGCATGTGGTTTCACCGTGAGCCCGTGATGTCACAGGGAATTGGTGATGTCACAGTGTAGGCTGAAGGTCACTGTGGCATGGCTGATGTCACAGTGAGGCTATGTTGTCACTGGAAGGGTTGTATGTCACTGTGGACTGTCATGTCACTATGAGGTGATATCAATCTGGAAGCTGTGATGTCGATGTGAGGCTATGATATCAGAGGTAAATATATACATGACAGTGATGCTTTGATGGCATGGTATGGCTGTGATGTCACAGGTGATGTTGTGATGTCACAGTGAGGTTGTGATGTCATAGTGAGGCTATATCAAATGTTTGTATGTGATGTCACCATGAGGCTATTATGTTAGAGGCATGGCTGCTGTCACAGTGAGTTTGTGATGTCACATGAGTCTGTGATTTCAGTGTCTGGTTGTAATATCACAATGAGGCTCTGAGGACACAGTGTGGCTATGGTGTCACAGTGAATCTCTGATGACACAGTGATGTTGTGATGTCACTGGAGATGTTTGGATGGCACAGTAAGGCTGTGTTGTCACCAGCGATGCCGTGATATCACAGTGATATCTTGTCAGTGGAGAGAGACTATTATAACACAGTGATATGATTTCAGTGTTTAGACTGTGATATCAGAAAGAGGCTGATGTGAGTCATCAGGGTATGATGTCACAGTGAGGATGGCATGTCACTGGTGAGACTGTGATGCCACTGTGAGACTATGATGTCACCATATGGCTGTGATATCACTGTAATGCTTTGATGTCACCATGAGGCTGAAGTGTCACTGTAAGCCTGTGATGTCACAGACAGTTGGTGATGTCATGGTGGAGGGTGTGAGGTAACAGTGAGACTGTGGTGCCAATTCCAAGGCTGATGTCAAGTGAGGCTATGATGTCAGTGCTGCTGCTGTGAAATCACATTGAGGCTGTGATGTCATAGTGAGGCTATTTCAGAGATGTGTATGTGATGGCAACAGGAACCTGCTATGTCAGTGTCAAGGCTGCTGTCACAGTTAGTTTGTGATTGCACATTGAGGGTGCGAAGACACTTCCAGGTGGTAATTTCACAGCGAGGCTGTAAGGACACAGTGTGGCTATCATGTCACAGTGAGGCTCTAATGACACAGAGATGTTACTGGTGAGATTAGGTTGTCACAGTGAGGCTATGATGTTAGTGATGAGGCTGATGTCACAATGAGGCTTGATATCACTGGTGAAGGTATGATTTCATAAGGCTGGAAGGTGAGTGGTGAGAAAGATATCAAAGTGAGTCTATGATGTCACTGGTGAGAGGTCATGATGTCAGTGGTGAACCTATTATGTGACAGTGACACTGATGAGGCTGTGATGTCACAGGCTGTGTTTTCTCTGGTGTGCCAGTGATGTCAGAGTTCTGACCAATATCCGTGGTGACGCTGATGTCACATGTGAGGCTGGGTTGTCATTGGAGAGCCTGTGATTTCACACTGAGGCTGTGATGTCACTGTGAAGTTTGTATGTCACTGTGGGTTGTGATGTCACCATGAGGTGATATCACTCTGGAAGCTGTGATGTCACAGATGTCACATTGAGGCTGTGATATCAGTGGCAAGACTGATGTCACAATGAGGCTATGATATATCAGGTAAGCCTGTGTTGCCAGTGGCCGACTGTGAAGTCACTGTGAGGCTGTGATATTGCAGGGAGGCTGTGATGTAAGGGCTGATTCTATGACATATCAGTGAGGCTATGACGTCAGAGGTGATGCTTGGATTTCACAGTGAGGTTAGGATGTTGGTGGTGAGGCCATGCAGTCACACCTAGGCTGTGATGTAAGAGGAGAGGTTGTGATGCCACTGTGAGGCTTTGATGTCACTGTGTGGCTGTGAGCTCAGGATGTCACAGGGAGGTGGTGATATCACGGTTGATTCTCTGAGGTCACAGTGATACGGTGATGGCAGTGGCAAGGCTGATGTCACAGTGAGGCTATGATGTCAGTAGTGATGCTGTGATGTCACATTGAGGCTGTGATGTCACAGTAAGTATATCAGAGTATGTATATGAGGTCACCATGAGGCTCTTATGTCAGTGGCAACAATGATGGTACAGTGAGTTTATGATGTAACAGTGAGGCTGTGATGGCACTGTCAGGTTGCATGTCATAGTGAGCTGTGTGGACATAGTGTGGCTAAGATGTCACAGTTGGCCTCTGACTCCACAGTGATATGATGTCACTGGAGACGTTTTGATGGCATAGTGAGGCTGTGATGATAGTGGTGAAAGTGTGATATCACAAGAAGGCTGGAATGCCAGTGGTGAGAAAGATGCCACAGTGATTCTATGATGTCACTGTTGAGGCAATGATGTCAGTTGTGAACCTATTTCATGACAGTGACGCTAGTGAGACTGTGATGTCAAAAGCTGTGTTGTCACTGGTGTGGCAGGGATGTCTGACTAATGTCAGAACTGATGACACAGGTGAGGTTGTGCTGTCATTGGTGAGGCTGTGATGTCACAATGAGGCTGTGATGTTACTGTAAATGTTGTATGTTACTGCAGCTGTCATGTCACCCTGAGGTGATATCACTTAAGATATTGTAATGTCAGTGGCAAGACTGATGTCACAATGAGGTTATGATGTAACAAGTGAGCCTGTCATGAATGTGGGTAGGCTGTGAGGTCACTGAGTCTGTGATGTCACAGTGAGGCTCTGATGTCAGGGTTGACAATATGAGATGTCAGTGACGCTGTGAAGTTGGGGTGATGCTTGCATTTCACAGTGAGGTTAGGATGTCAGTGGTGAGATTGTACAGTCACACTGTAGTTGTGATGAAGAGGAGAGGCTATGTTGTCACCATGAGGCTGTGCTGGCACAGTGTTGCTGTGATGTCACAGTGAGGTTGTGATGTCACAGTGAGGCTGTGATGTTAGTGGTGAGGCTGATTTCACAATGAGGCCATGATGTCACTGGTGAAGCTGTGATGTTGCAATAAGGCTGGAATGTCAGTGGTGAGAAAGATGTCATAATGAGTCTATGATGTCACTGGTGAGGATATGATGTCAGTGGTGAAGCTACTACTTGACAGTGACACTGGTGAGGCTGTGATGTCAAAAGCTGTGTTGTCACTGGTATGGCAGTGTTGTTAGTGTCTGACTAATGTTAGTGGCATCACTGATTTCACAGGTGAGACTATTATGTAACCGGTGAGTCTATGATGTAACAGGTCAGATTGTGAGATCACAGTGAATCTGTGAGGTCATTGTGAGGCTGTGATTTCACAGTAGGCTCTGATATCAGCACTCATTCTGTGAGATATCATTGAGTCTGTGACATTAGGAGTGATGCTTGGATTTCACAGTGAAGTTCAGACATCAGTGGTGAGGCTGTAAAGTCACACTGAGGTTGTGATGTCAAAGGAGAGGCTGTGATGTTACCGTGAGGTTGTGATATCACAGTGAGGCTGTGATGTCAGAAATGAGGATATAGTGCCACAGTGAAGTTGATATCACTGTGAATCTGTGATGTCACTATGAAGCTGTGACATCACAGAGAGGCTGTGAGGTCGCTGTGGAAGATGTGATGTCAGTGGTATGACTGATTTCACCATGAGGCTATGATTTAACAGGTGAGTCTATCCTGTAACAAGTTTGACTGTGAGGTCACAGTGAAGCTGTGAGGGCACTGTGAGGCTGAGATATCTTTGGGAAGATTGGTGTCACAGTAGTACAGTGATGTAATATGTGAGGCTGTGGTTTCACTGTTCATGTTGTCAAAGGTTGTGATGTCACTGCTGAGGCTGTCACATCACTGTGAGCCTGTGCTATCTGTGGAGAGTCTGATGTCACAATGATGATGGTGGGATGTCACAGTGAGGCTGTGTTGTCAATGGTGTGGCAGTGATGTCAGTGTTCTTACTAATGTAAGTGACATCCCTAAGATCACATATGAGGCTGTGCTGTCACTGGTGAGGCTGTGACGTCACAGTGAGTCTGTGTTTTCACCACTGAGGCTGAGATGTCAGTGGAGCGAGACTACGACATCACAGTGAAGATGTGATTTCAATGGTTAGGCTGTGATATAGAAAGAAGTGATGTGAGTAATGAGGATATGATGTCAAAGTGAGTCTGGCATGTCACAGGTGAGGCTGTGATGCCACCATGAGGCTTTGATGTCATGGTGTAACTGTGGTGTCACCATGAGCCCATGAAGTCACAGAGATTTTGTGATGTCAGGGTGGAGGTTGTGAGGTCACAGTGAGACTGTGATGTCAGTGGCAAGGTTGATGTCACAGTGAGGCTATGATGTCAGTGGTGATGCTGTAATGTCATATTGAGTCTGTGATATCATAGTGAGGTTGTGATGACACTGTCAGTTGGTAATGTCACAATCAGGCTGTGAGAACACAGTGGGGTTATGATGTCACAGTGAGGCTCTGATGACACAGTGATGTTGTGATGTTACTGAAGAGCTTTTGATGGCCCAGTGAGCCTGTGATATTAATGATTAGGGTGATGTCACAATGAGGCTGTGATGTCACTGGTGAAGCTGTGATGTCACAATAATCGGTAGTGAGAAAGATGTCATATTGAGTCTATGATGTCACAGTGAGACAGTTATGTGACTGTAAAGGTTGTATGTCACTGTGGGCTGTCACCTCATTGTGAGGTGACATCACTCTGGAAACTGTGATGTCACAGTGAGGCTACGATGCCAGTGACGAGACTGATACTGCAATAAGGCTATGCTGTAACAGGTGAGCCTGTGGTGTCAGTGGGTAGGCTGTGAGATCACTGTAAGGCTGTGATATCACAGTGAGTCTGTGATATCAGTGGTCAGTGATGACTCTGTTGTGTCATAGGGAGGCTAGGGAGAATGTCCATAGAGTTACTGATGCTATGATTTCAGAATTCAGCCTGTTATATCACAGCGTATGCCACAGTGAGGCTGTGATATGACTGTGAAGCTGTGATATTACTATGAAGCTGTGACATCACAGAGAGGATGTGATTCACGTGAGGTTGTGAGGTCACTGTGGAAGTTGTGATGTCAGTGGGAAGGCTGATTTCACCATGAAGCTATGGTGTAACTGGTGAGTCTAAGATGAAACATTTTAAACTGTGAGTTCACAGTGAGGCTGTGAGATTACTGTGAGGCTGTGATATCTGTGAGAAAATTGATGTCACAATGATGCAGTGATGTAACATGTGAGGCTGTTGTCAAAGGCTAAGATGTCACTGCTGAGGCTGTCATGTCACTGTGAGAATATGCTAACTATGGTGAAGGTGTGGTTGAGGATGTGATATCTCAGTGTGGCCGTGATGTCACAGTGAGGTTATGCTGGCACAGTGTGGCTGTCATGTCGCAGTGAGGGTGTAATGTCAGTGAGGTTGTGATGTCAATAGTGAGTGTGCTTTCACAGGGAGACTATGTAATTGGTGAGGCTGCAGTGTCACTGGTGAGGTTTTAATGTCACAGTAAGTTTATTGTGTCAAACTGAGGCTGTGATGTCACAGTGAGGCTATGATATCAGAGTTGAAGCTTTACATGACATTGATGCTTTGATGGCACAGTATGGCTTTGATATCACAATAACGCTCTTCTGTCACAGTGAGCTTTTGATATCAAAATCAACACCGGTTTCACAGGGAGGGTGTCATGTTTCAGTGATCCTGTTAGGTCAGTGGTAAGGCAGTGTTCTCACTTGTGTGGCAATGATGTCATTGTTCAGACTAATGTCAATGGTGACACTAATGTAACAGGTGAGGCTGTGCTGTCAATGGTGAGGCTGTGATGTCACAGAGAGGCTGTGATATCAGTGGTAAGACTGTTGCCACAATGAGGCTATGATGAAACAGGTGAGCCTGTTTTGTCAGTGGGCAGGCTGTAAGGTCACTGTGAGGCTGTGACATCACAATGAGGGTATGCTTTCAGAGGTGAAGCTTTATATCACAGTGATGTTTTGATGGCACAATATGGCTGTGATGTCACAGTGATACGGTGATGTCACTGTGAGGTTGTGTTGTCAATAGTGATACTGTGGTGTCCCAGAGAAGCTGTCATGTTTCAGTGATCCTGTGAGGTCAGTGGTGAGGCTGTTGCAGCATAGTGAGTCTGGGTAGGATGTCAATGATGATGGTGTGATGTCTCATTGAGGCTATGATTTTAGAGGTCAACCTGTGAAGTCATTGTGAGGCTGTGATGATGAAACACTGAGGCTATAACATCAGAGCTAATGCTGTGATGTCACAGTTGGGAAATGATTTTAGAGGTGTTACTGTGATGTCATAGTGAGGCCTTCATATCCAGTGAGGCTATAACCTCAGAGGTGATGCTGTGATGCTACAGTTAGTCTGTGTTTTCACCAGTGATTCTGTGATATCACAGTGAGGCTGAGATGTCAGTGGAGCGAGTCTATGACATCACAGTGAAGATGTGATTTCAATGGTTAGGCTGTGATATCAGAATGAGGTGATGTGACTGATGAGGGTATGATGTCACAGTGAGTCTGGCATGTCACAGGTGAGGTTCTGATGCCACTGTGAGGCTTTGATGTCATTGTGTGGTTATGGTGTCACCATGAGCCCATGATGTCACAGAGAGTTGGTGATGTCATGGTGCAGGCTGTGAGGTCACAGTGATACTGTGATGTCAGTGGAAAGGCTGATGTCAGAATGAGGATATGATGTCAGTGGTAATGCAGTGAAGTCACATTGAGGCTGTGATGTCACAGTGAGTCAGAGGTGTGTATGTTATGTCACCATGAAGCTATTATGTCAGTGGCAAGCCTGATGTCACAGAGAGTTTGTGATATCACAGCGAGGCTGTGATGTCACTGTCAGGTTGTAATGTCACAGTGAGGCTGAGGACCCAGTGTTGCTCTGATGTTACAGTGAGGATCTGATGACACAATGATGTTGTGATGTCACTGGAGAGGTTTTTATGGCAGAATTAGGCTCTGTTGTCACAGTGTGGCTGTGAGGTCAGTGATTAAGCTTTGATTTCAGAAGTGAGACTGATGTGAGTAATGATCCTGAGATGTTGCATTGATGGTGTGATATAACTGGTGAGGCTGTGATGCCACAGTGAGCTTATGATGTCACCATGAGGCTGTGGTGGCACTGGTGAGGCTGTAATATCACAATGGTTCTGTTCTATCAGTGGGGAGGCTATTATGTCACAGGCTGTGCTGGCACAATGTGACTGTGATGTCACAGTGTGGCTGTGATGACATTAATGACTGTGCTTTTGCAGGGAGACTATGTCATTTGTGACACAGTATTGTCACAAGTTAGGCTCCAATGTCACAGTGAGGCTATGAGGTCAGAGGTGAAGCTTTATATAACAGTAATGCTTTGATGACAAGATATGGGCGTGATGTCACAATGAGGCTGTGATGTCACTGTGAGGATGTGATGGAACTGTCAGACTTTAATGTTACAGTGAAGCTGTGAAGACACAATGTGGCTATGATGTCACAGTGAAGTTCTGATGACACAGTGATATGATGCGACTGGAAAGGTTTGGATGCCACAGTGAGGACGTGATGTTAGTGTTGAGGCTGATGTTACATTGAAGCTGTGATGTCACTGTGAAGGTGTATGTCACCGTGAGGTGATGTCACTCTGAAGCTGTGATATCACCATGAGGCTGTGATGTCAGTGGCAAGACTGATGCCACATGAGGCTATGTGGTAGCAGGTGAGCCTGTGGTATCAATGGGTAGGCTGTAAGGTCACTGTGAGGCTGTGATGTCACAGTGCAGCTGTGAGATCACTGGTTAGGTTTTGTTTTCAGAAGTGAGACTGATGTGAGTGATGAGACTGAGATGTCACATTGATCATATAGTATAACTGGTGAGGCTGTGATGTCACAATGAGGTTATGATGTCACCATGAGGCTGTGGTGTCCCTGGTGAGGCTGTAATATCATGGTGAGCCTGTCCTATCAGAGGTTAGGATGTGATGTCACAGTGAGGCTGTGTTGGCACAATGTGGCTGTGATGTCACAGTGAGATTGTGATCTCACAGTGTGGTTGTGATGTGAGTAGGGACTATGCTTTCATAGGGAGACTATGTCAATGGTGAGACTGTATTTGCCACTGGTGAAGCTCTAATGTCACAGTGAGTTTATTTTGTCAAACTGAGGTTGTGATGTCACTGTGAGGCTGTGATATCACTGTGAGGTTGTGTTGTTACTGGGGAAGGTGTGATGTCACAGTGAGTGTAACAGTTACTCCTAACTATTGCAGTGAGAGAGCACCCAAAGTCAAGAAACTAAAGGGAGAAAGATTTATTCAGCTTATGGTTCCAGAGGGAAGTTACTGTCGCTCAAAGCAGAAGTGATATGGTTGGCTGGCCAAAGCTAGAGGAGTCTAAGTCACCTCAGACATTTTGGAAACTGAGAGATGCAGTCTATTTGCTACAAAAACAGAATTCTCCTAGAGGTAGGGTGGGACTAATCCACCTCAAGGCCCACCCCTTGTGACTGACTTCCTTCAGTAAGGCTCTACCTCTCAATGTGCCATTACCTTGCTAAACACATGAGACTGGGGGACACATTTCAAACCGACACACAACCCCTGATCCCCACAGGCTCATTGCCATTTCATTATGCAAACCATACTCAGTCCAACTTTAAAAGTCTTCATAGACTACATTAGTATTCCCAACACAGTCCAAAATCCAAAGTCCAAAGCCTCCTGTAAAACCAAAATACAAGTTATTTTCTTCCAACATACAATGGCACGGAATAAACATTCCCATTCCAAAAGGAAGGAATGGGGGCATAACCAGGAAAGATCGGTCCATAACAAGACCAAAAGCCAGCAGGACAAATCCCTAATCTTGTAGCTCCAAGTCCAACATGTGAGCCTCTTGTTGAAATTATCACAGTTCCAAAGGGCTTTGGTTCCACCTCTCCAATGCAGCTGCCCATAGAATGTCTCTTGAGCTGACTCTTCCCAGGACATACAGCTCTCCTTGGCAGGTGTCCCATGTTGTCTCTAGAACCTCTAACATCTTTATTTCTCAATGGCAAGCCAGGCTTTAACTCTACAGCACAAACTGCCTTTCTTGGGCCTCTAAACTGCAGACTTTCTGCTTTGCTGCCTGGCTTCCATCATTTTTTGAAATCTTGGAGGAAGACACCACCATCTCCTCCCTCTTGCATCCTTGATGCCTTTAAAACCAGATCCATGTGGACAACTTTGCCAAGTCTGGCCCCCTTAAATCACAGCTGATTCCACTTCTCTATGCTGACATTGGGGAAAAGCTCTTTCACACCTGGACAGTTGTTTTATAGAAGAGGATCCTTGCTTTGGAACTCCACCCTTTAGCTCATTTCTTCTAAAAGGATTTGCATTCTTATGGGTGGGAGCCTTCTCTGAGGATCTTGCCCTCAAAATAGGGACTTTCCTATTATCCAAATTGAGAGCAGGCTTTGATTTACAACTGGAGCTAATCTCTTTAACAGCCATTTTGTTCCCTGCTTCTTCCTGGTTAAGTTTGGCTTTATATTTTTTATCATTAGATCTTACAGTTTTTGCTTCTTCCAACCTGATTCTTTGCTCTTTTTCATGATTTTGAAGACAACTAAAAAGTAGCCATATCGCATTGTCAAGACTACACTGCTTTGAAATTTCCTCTGCCAAGCACTCCATTTTAAATTCCAGCAAGCTTTCAGGATGAGGGCAAAACTTCACTGAACTCTCAGCCAATGCATGGCTCCATGTGTCACTCCTCCAGTTGCAAACACAGTCTCTGTTTCCCCTCTGAATCATCACAAGCAGGGCTTCCACTGCCTGCATCTCTCACAGCATTGCTTTCCTCTTAGCTCTCATGAGAAAGGCCCATTTGGCTCCCTCACCAAGACACAAAGACTTTCCCAGCACAAATTCCCAAAATTCTCCATATTTCTCCCAAAAAACAGTTCCAAAGGCACACTAGCCACATCACAGCATTGACCATATTGCTGGGCACCTACTTTTCTCAGTTTCTTCACAAACAACTTCACATTGTGGTACCAGCTGTTCTTAATCTCACAGCAATACCCCACTACCCGGTACCAATTTCTGTAACAGATACTCTTAACTATTGCTGTGAGAGAACACTCAAAGTAAATCAACTTAAGGGAGAAAGGGAGATCTATTCAGCTTATGGTTCCAGAGGGTAGGCATAGTTTCTCATGGCAAAGGCAGCATGGCTGGCTGGCCAAAGCTGGAAGAGGCTAAGCTATTGCAGACATCTTAGAAGCTGACAGCTGCAGACTGCTGCTGCAAAGACAGACTTCTCTTGAAGTAGGGTGGGACTAATCCATCTCAAGACCCACACTTTGTAACTGCCTTCCTCCAGCAAGACTCCACCTCTCAAGGTGTCATGACCTTGATAAAAACATGAGACTGGAAGGACACATTTCAAACCATAACAGTATGTGATGTCACCATGAGGCTATTACATCAATGGCAAGGCTGATGTCTCAGAGATTTGGTGATTTCACAGTGATGTCAATAGTGACTGTGCTTTCACAGGGAGACTAAGTCATTGGTGAGGCAGTATTGTCTCATCTGAGGCTCTAATGTCACAGTAAGTTTATTGTGTCAAACTGAGGCTGTGATGTCACAGGGAGGCTATGATTTCAGTGGTGATTCTGTGATGTCACATTGAGGGTGTGTTGTCACAGTGAGTCTATGTCAGAGGTGTGTATGTGATGTCACCATGAGGTTATTATGTCATTGGCAAGGTTGATGTCACAGTGATTTTGTGATGTCACAATGAGGCTGTGATGGTATTGTCAGGTTGTAAAGTCACAGTGAGCCTGTGAGGACACAGTGTGGCTATGATGTCACAGTGTGGCTCTGATGACATAGTGATGTTGTGATGTCACTGGCAAGGTTAGATTGGCACAGTGGGGCTTTGATGTTTGTGGTGCTGTGATGTCACTGGTGAAGGTATGATGTCACAATAAGGCTGGAATGTCAGTAGTGAGAAAGATATCACTGTTGAGACTATGATGTCAGCGATGAACTATTATGTGACAGTGACACTGGTGAGGCTGTAATGTTAAAGGCTGTGTTGTCACTTATGTGGCAGTGATGTTAGTGTTCTGACTAATGTCATTGAGAATGCTGATGTTACAGTTGAGGTTGTGCTGTCACTGGTGAGGCTTTGATGTCACAGTGAAGGTATGATATCAGTGGTAAGACTGATGCCACAATGAAGGTATGATGTATTAGATGAGCTGGTGGTATCAGTGGGCAGGCTATGATGTCACAGTGAGGCTCTGATGTTAGAGACATTTCTATGAGATTTCAGTGAGGATGTAATGTCAAGGGTGATGCTTGGATTTCACAGTGAGGTTAGGACTTCAGTGGTGAGGCTGTGCAGTCACTCTAAGGCTGTGATGTCAGAGGAGAGGTTATGATGTCACTGTGAATCTGTGATGTTACCGTGAGGTTGTGATATCACAGTGAAGCTGTGATATCACTGGTGATAGATTATGATATCACAGTTTGGCTGAGATTTCAGTGGTTAGGCAGTGATGTCAGAAGTGAGGCTGATGTCAGTGATGAGGCTGAGATGTCACAGTAAGGCTGGGATGTTAGTGGTGAGTCTGCGATTCCACCACAAGGCTATGGTGTCACTGTTCATTCCATCATGTGATGATGAGCCTGAGATGTCAGTGATGAGGCCATGGTGCCAAAGCAAGGATAGACAGAATGTTGGTGGTGTCACTGATGCTATGATTTCAGAGGTTAGCCTGTTATGTCACAGTGAGGCTGTGATGTCAGAGGCGACGCTGTGATGTCATAGTAAGCCTGTGATGTCAGAAATGAGGTTATAATGTCACAGTGAGGCTGTCATGTCACTGTGATACTGTGACATCACAGAGAGGTTATGATGTCACAGTGAGACTTTGAGGTCACTGTGGAAGATATGATGTCAGTTGCAAGACTGATTTCACTATGAGGCTATTGTGGTACTGATTCAGGAAGGCCCTATCCCGGGTGTGGGGATTACTAGGCCAAAGTCTGCTCTCTGGATGATACATTAGCAACTGAATGGGCTGTTCCTCCCCCCCCCTCCCCCGCCCCCATCAGTTCTTTCCTGCCTATCTAAAGAGATGTTAATGCACAGGCCAAGTAACTCCTTTTTGAGGCATACATTACTTCCTCTTTTAGCAACAAGCTGCCATGCCTGTTTAACATACCTGACAATATGTCCGCCCCATGGCAATTGCATATCACTCCTGACTTCTCATTTTTAATCAAAATGTATGTGTTTTACATAGTCCTGTAAAGAATTTGGCCCTGCTTCTTGATTATAAAAACCGTGTATGCTACAATAAATTTGGCTTGGATGATAGTGGACATCCAAGGCCCCCTCTGACCCAAAGCCTGAAACTTTTAATTCCTACCACTCCAACTTCAGAATCCTGCGTTTGTAGGTCCAGGTTGGCGCTGGTTTGTCAGCCAGGACAAATGGTGCCCAAACATTGGGCTGAAGTATGGGGAACTAACCCAGTATTTTAAGGTAAGGAAGTTCAGGGAACTCAGCCGGCATATGTAAGAGAGTTGTTTAGACCGAAGCATCAATCAGAGGTTAAAAAAGTTAAGTAAAATGGGACAGGCTTATAAAAAGAAGAGACAAATGTTAAAAGCAGAAAAGATAAAGATAGATAAAAAAACAATTATTAAGGGTTTTAAATCTTGTTACAGAATTACAGACCTCTTTTATTGAAGGGAGCTTAAATCCTAGAATTTGGGTTCATGTAGATCAGAGAAAAATAAAAGGACAAGAAAACGTTCCTCCTGATAATCCTTAAGTTATGAAAAAAAAAAATCTGAGATCCTTAAAACAGTTAATGCTCCAGAAAAACTAAAAATCCTCAGCTTCTGTGGCTGTGGGCAACTATTGGCCTTTGAAAATGCAAATGACACTTGTGGGAATGTTAACAAATTGATTTTTTGAGAAAGAAAAATCAGGCAACTAATTCATCTGTTGCTAAGATGAGGTTTCTTAAATAATAATTTGTTTTCGTACTAAATTTTAAGGTTTAATCTGCTTTCAATAATGTTATTCACAATTAAACTAAGCTGCTGGACTTTTAAATGTTAACCAGCCTTCTGTCCGGAGACACCGCTATCAACAAAAGAACATTTGGTGGTTAACTTTATTGTGTGCTGTGTTCCATAGAGTTTGCTGTAACCGCTTTCATTATAAAAACCCTACCCCGATCTCAGTCGGGGCCGCTCCCTCCTAACTTGCAGGGAGGGCGGTCCTGGCAGCCAGAATTAAAACTTACCTTATGTTAATTACAGCAATCGCTCGGTCCTCGTGGTTCTTTCCGGGGTCTGGGTGGAAGAAATAACGGGACTTCGGTTCCAACACATGTATTTAAAAATGGCATGCCAAACTTTAAATATTACCATGCAACATGAATAAAAAAGATTGAAGTAGCCACAGATAACGTTGAAACACAAGACATACCCCATATAAATACAGAACACGTAAACATACAAACACATTAATAACATGCAATTTACCATCAACTGTCTTAAAATTATCCTTGAAAGCTTCAAGGCTGATTAACATTTAAAAGTCCAGCAGCTTGTGTTGTTGGAAGACTTGTTTTCCCTAGGGCTAGTCATCTTGAGGGTACAGCCTGTTTTCCCATCACTAAGGATTACAGCTCCTTTTCCCATCACCAGGGGTTTCAGGGCAGGGAGGGAAGTAGCAAGGTGCATAGTTTTAGACAATGGCTAGCAGTAGCTATGCTTGAATAGCTATGAGCAATAGCTAACTATAGCTATGCCTGATCAGCTATGAGCGAATATTTACACTGTGGGCCTGGACTGGCCCATTCTGTGAATTTTCTTTTTAGGGCAAGGGTCTTTCATTATTAATGTGTTTGTATGTTTATGTGTTCTGTGTTTATAAGTGGTATGTCTTGTGTTTCAACGTATCTGTGGCCACTTCAATCTTTTTTATTCATGTTGTGTGTTAATATTTAAATTTTGGCATGCCATTTTTAAATACATGCATGCATACTTAAAATAAGAACAAATAATTTTGGTAACATCTAAGGCCTTAACTGGTTATGTTTTATATTGATCACAATTGTTTTTCTGACAAATTGTAAGTTTTCTTTCATGAAAATTTTATCGCTTGGTTTTGATTTTTAATAGGACTACAAATTAAAATGCCATTGTGTTCTTAAAGGTTTTTCCATCTGTTCCCAAAATAACAAAGCCACTATGATATTGCTTGATTGAACTTGCTCACCCCTCTGATTTCTTGTATAGAATTTTTTCCACCAAATCTAGCAACCAAGAAAATAATTGTATTCTAAAAATTTCATTGGAATTTCTTCATTTTCCTTGTGGTAAGATATGAGATGTCTAAATGTTTCTATTGCCATAGGATAAGTTTACTCTCTTAAATTTTAAATGCTATGTTGTATAATGTGCTTATAGAGTTTTAAGATCAGACCTCCTCATGTTCTGGGTGTACATAAAATGGTAATGTCTGATTACTTCATACATGGTGGTTATCTCTACAAAAGATAATTTAACTTTATAATAAAAATGTAGTTTAACAATTTTTGCCTTATAATTACAATTAAAATTTATTATTCTGCTAATCATCATAATGTATGTAGAAAAGAATTTTCATTAATCTTCCCTGTTAAGATATTCTCTAACGTTGTTTATAGAATCTTGATTTTTCTAATTCATGCTTGCTGTATTATACATTTCTGGTCTGTAGCTAAAGTGATTGCTTTTATTCAGGTAGTTTTCATTCATAATGTTATAAGGTTATTTATAAATTAACAATTACAGTTAGTCATAAATGAGAATCTCTTAAACTGAGACAGGATTAGAATAGCTATGCTGGGATAGGGGCTCAAGGCCTTTGAAGGTCTTTGGATTCCTTAAAACCATCCTCCACAGCTAGAGGCTAGAATCTCCCTGAGGGAACACCCCTGTTGAGGGACTGGCTTCAGTCCTCTCAGACATAAAATGGCCAATTTCCCTATGAAGAGATTATGGAGATGAGCTCTCCTCTAGCCTCACCTGGGCCTCAGAGCAACTGAGTTAGGCCCAATGGGAGTTAACCAATGAGAAAAAAGTCAATGTCCGAGGCTTGCCGAACAATCTTTGGCGTAGGCCCTAGTGACACTCTAGTACCATTTCTAGTTCCATGCCTATTTATCATAGATTCCTCGAGTTCTTTCTAGCTGTCCGCTTTTCATGAGTCCTATAACATTAGGCATGAGGTTGTTTCCTGTAACAAAATTTTAACATTGGTTAATAAGCTTTTGAGATATTTCAAAAACTTTTAAAAGAGAAGTTTTTAAAGATAACCTATAGATATTAGAGACTTTCTTACAATGAAAGTTAAAAGGTTAAAAACAGATTAATAGACTTATAAAGGCTCTATACAACAACAATATAGCTCATGGATTTGGGGAAGGTTCAACTCAGTATTGATAGCTGTTGAGCTTTTATTTTTTTAAAGGTTGCTTATCTAAACAGATACACAGGTATTCTCCTATGACCATGTGCTACTCGTTTATTCCACATTTGATAATACCTTGGTTTCTACAAAATTTAAAGAACTTTTACTAATTTGTGTTATAGCTATACATTTGGCTCTAAAAGATATTAAAGTACTACAATTAACTAAAATTTTTATGAATTATTTAACATTTTCATTTCAAAATGAGATTTAAAGTTGCTTATCTTTGATTTAATGTTTTTGTGTTTATATTATAAGATTCATGTATTTTGAAGATATAAATTTTGTGGTTACTTGACGCTAAAGTAAATAAGTAAATTGAGAGCTACGATATCTTAGATTTCAAAGTATACATTTATAAATGTTTATTGTCTACACAATTGCCTTAAAAGCCCAATTCTTTATTTCTTTTAAAGGTAAAGTTTATAGTTAACAAGAAATTTGTGTTGTAATTATGACACTAAAAGGTAAAACATTAAAGTCCCTCTATCTGTAATTCCTCAGAGGACTAAGATACATATCAAATGTCACCAACACCACTCCTGGTAGTACAGAGCTTAACTCCAAAGTCTTGTTGATATTTAAACAAATTATTGTTGGGATTCCCACGGAGGTTTGAGACCCCCTGCTAAAAAGTTGTATAAGATTAAATTTAGAGAAAATCAATTGTTTACTTTTCAAAACCTCTCCTAAATGGTAACCTACACTAACATAGGACAAATTTTTCTTTTGTTAATTATAATTGCTGTGGTTTAATGTACTAATGACATAATTAAATGGTATTTTAAAAATTAAGGAGGGGGAGAGGACTTCTTCAGATACGCTTCATTTAATTCTTTCCTCCATTTTATTTTTTTAAAGAAATACAATTATAAGTGGTTTTATAATGGCAGAACATCTTTATCATACACCTGTTCTAACCAGACTCAGAGCTCTGCTAGAGTCACAGGTATCTTTGTGTTTCTCAATCAACAGGTGGATTCCCAAACATTTGGTCTGCCTGATTAAAAAATCATAGAGAGTTTCCCTGACAAGATCATAGCTCTCAGCCTCGAGAGGAGCCAGATTCTGACCTGGAGCCAACTAAACGCTCTGATACATGAAGGAGCCAGACTAGTCCAAGAGTCACAACAACCAGTGACACCCAGGCATCTCTTCTTGGCTATTCTCATGCTGCTCCATTCCTCAACATCCTAGACCTGCCTGATTGAATTCATCCACAAACTGAACTTTAAAAGCTGCCGTGTCCTTATCTGACCAATCTGGTAGAATATGTCTCAGGTTGGAAAAGATAGATTCAAAGAAACATCTTTTGGGATAAGGACATGGCTTTATTTAAGAGAAATAAGGAAAAATATGGCAATTGTCAGGCCTTGGTGTTTCTTCCCAGTTCAGGCCTAAAGCCTGTTCTCTGGGAAGGGTCACAGTAACCCCATGGGCAGGTGCTAAGAATTTCTTGGAATGTCATCATAACGCCCATGAACAGTTGCCAAATACTCTCCCCTAGGTAATTCAAGTTTGCCTCTGGCAGGAAGAATTCTTCTGGGAATTAAGAGTGCCCTTTACCTGCTCTTAGGTTTTTTTTGGGAATAGCTTCCTGCTCTCTGATTTAGAGAAGCCGCCTGCTTTTCAACTTTTAGTCAAATTCTAAATAGAGATTTCATGTCTAGTCACTTAAAGAAATTAGAGAATAACTTCTAGAGTCTTAAAACACAGGTGGGTAAAATTCCCACCTATGTACTAACTCAGAAATTCCAGAAGTATAAGACTATGCTATCAGTTCACTAGAACCTTAAAAGAAACTGTGATACCCTCCTACCCTGGCTGAAGGCCAAGGAAGTGACCATCATGCCAGAAAGTCTAAATGCCAAGACTGCCCCTGGAGATGGTATTTGCAATCCAAACTGGGAGAATCCATGTCAGAAGCAAAGGGGGCTGTGTCTTCCCTATCCCTCTTATGGGAAATCACAGAGATGGACCATTTGAGTGCACTCCCACTGATGATCGCCTCTGCCCCAAAAGAAAAACCCATGGCATATGGGGCCTGATTGGACCCCAGGTTTGGAGAATGCATGGTTCACATATGGGTCATCTAACTGATAACAATATACTTCTGGAATTCCTCAACAGAAGACATAGTCAGCCTTACTATTAAAGGAATAGAAGGATGCTATTATAGGAATAATTGTTCTGTATTTTAAAAAAGCAGTCTCTGTTAAAAATGTCAACTATGTAGGCTCAGCCCCATGGCTATCCAGTGAAGCATTATAGATTAGATAGGTTTGGAAATACTGGGAGAATGTTTCTGTTAAGTGCCTTTACCCTCAAGCAATGGGTTAGGTTCTTGAAAAAATGTCCATGCTGAAGGTGATTTTGCTGATTAGAAAATTATATGTTTATTGTAGGTGCAACATTCTTTACCCAAAATTTTCTGTATAAAAGCTGTCACAAGAGTTTTCAGTAAACGGGTTCAGAATTCACTAGGCCTAGAGAGTTGTGTGTGTTCTGTCTCCACCTGGTCTGGGGGAGCCCTGGTCTCAAGGCCAGGACTCTGGTCTACAACAAAAAGCTAACTGCTACTCACCATATGCAAAAGCACTTTATTTTCTATTTAAAATTCACCATTGTGTACTCACTGTGTTTTACTTTTGGTTCCTAAAAATTTATGATTTTCTGTTGACTTTTGCTTGCATTTATCCCATCAAATGTATCTATCGTTTTATTGTTAATTGTCCTAAACGTAAAATAAGTCAATATTGGTGCTGAGATAGAATTTATATCTGGGACAGAATTCAGACTCATTTAAATAACATGTAATCTTAAAACTCCAGAAAAGATCTGGTTGGCTTGACACTTGTTGCTATTTGGGGATTGATTTGTTTGCCCTTTATGTAATCTTGGCTTTGTTAATATTTAAACTAGGTCTTTTTTTTTTAATAATAAGAACAAGGGGGAACTGTGGGGATTGCTAGGCCAAAGTCTGCTCTCTGGATGATACATTAGCAACTGAACGGACTATTCCTCCCCCCCATCAGTTCTTTCCTGCCTATCTAAAGAGATGTTAATGCACAGGCCAAGTAACTCCTTTTTGAGGCATACATTACTTCCTCTTTTAGCAATGAGCTGCTATACCTGTTTAACATACCTGACAATATGTCCGCCCCATGGCAATTGCATATCACTCCTGACTTCTCATTTTTAACCAAAATGTATGTGTTTTACATAGTCCTGTAAAGAATTTGGCCCTGCTTCTTGATTATAAAAACCCTGTATGCTACAATAAAGTTGGCTTGGATGATAGAGGACATCCAAGGCCCCCTTTGACCCAAAGCTTGAAACTTTTAATTCCTACTGCTCCAACTTCAGAATCCTGCATTTGTAATTCTAGGGTGGCCCTGGTTTGTGGGCCCAGACAGTCGGACTCCCAAATTCAGGAGATCTGGCTGCAGACAAGCCTGAATAAGTTCAGACATGCCCCAGACAGGTCCCAATAGAGGAAACATACAGGCAGAGGGATGGATCAACAATGGGAATGTGGGACTTTCAGATAGGCTTCCCTTCCCCCAGCACCTAGCCCTCCGCCCGAGCGCTGAGAATGCCAAATGTGGGACTCTCAGAGAGGCTTCCCTTCCCCCAGCACACAGTTCTCCGCCCGCGCGCATCCTAAAACTTCTTGCTGGCGCCAGTCCAAAGGCGCCAAAAGGCGCCAATTGTGTTTACACGATCTCGGGTGGGACGTGCCATTCCGCCCTGCACCCTGGGCAGTATGGGAACTGCCCAGGAATTCCGCTATCAGCAAAAGAACATTTGGTGGTCAGGTTTTGGTGGTCAGCTTTATCACCCCATAACTCAACTGTCCGGAGACACCGCTATCAGCAAAAGAACATTTGGTGGTTAACTTTATTGTGTGCTGTGTTACCATAGAATTTGCTGTAACCGCTTTCATTATAAAAACCCTACCCCGATCTCAGTCGGGGCCGCTCCCTCCTAACTTGTGGGGGAGGGCGGTCCTGGCAGCCAGAATTAAAACTTACCTTATGCTAATTGCAGCAATCGCTCAGTCCTCGTGGTTCTTTCCGGGGTCTGGGTGGGGAAAAAATATCGGGACTTCGGTTCCAACAGGAAGAACAGATGAACAACCAATGAGAAGTGGCCATCTAACCTGTACACCTAGTAAACAGTTAAATGATTGGTGGCTGCTCTCCCCCTTCCCCTGAGTGGAGAGGTGGCCATATCTGATTGGACTCCAACCCTATATAAGCCCAAATAATTCCTGCATAAAGCTGAGTCTGCAGCCAACTCATCCTCTGCCTGCTGCTTCTTGCCTGACTCCCAGGTCTGGTTGGTGACCCCGTTGCCAGTTCGCCCATTTCCCTCAAGCCCACAAGACCCCTGCCACTTCCTTTCATTTCCCCAGCTGTCCCAGCAGAGATTCGGCAACATCTGGCTCTCCAACATAGGGTTGGTGCTGCCTTTGGTGTAGGCGAGACACCCACTTTGGTGGAGTTTGGTGACTGGCCCCTTTGGTTTCTTGTTTCTGTCCTTATGGTGCCTGAAGGTGAGCAGGTAGCCCCCCTTTTTCCCCTTTCCCTGTTTGTCCATCGTTGTGCTGTTAAGGATCAGACTGCAATCGCTCATTTGATTTCCCCATGATCAAAGAGCCCCTCTAAACCAAGGCTTTTCCCGGTGAGTTCACATGAGAAATTGGTCCCTTCAGAACTTAGAGCCCAGGTTCAATTATATCGAATCGGCTTGACCAGGGGCATATGGCCCGGGGGAGTAACGAACCCCTGAAGTCCCTCACTAAGCACAGGACACTTAGATCCAAAACACCTCTGCATATGCCCTGCACTAGTTCTCTCCTTGGACATTGGTTACCCTTTTAGGAGTTGTTTTCCTTGGACCTTGGTTCTAGTCATTGCTTTTTATTTTCTGCACTTTTTCACCTTGTCTGCTCACCTCCTAGTCATCTCTGCTCCATTAGGGAACCTTTCCTCTCCATAATGGGCAATTTACCGTCCCATCAGAAGGCACCCCATCTGACTGCCCTTAAGGCTCTACAAGACTTATGTAGGATCAAAGTGACACTGAAGGACTTAGAAGATTTTTGGGAGGAAGCCTTAAACTTAGCTCCTTGGATTTCCCCAGAAAATGTCTGGGACCCACAAATTTGGATGGGAGTGCTTTTCCTGGCCTGTAAGAGGGAAGTCCAGGATGGGCATATCCTTTCAGCCCCCTTTGTTCCCATCCTCCTAGGCATCGTAGCAAGCTTTAAAGGATCCTCCACTGAGGAAGTGATTAATAGCTACAATATAACTTGTGGAGAGAACCCAAATTAGTTCTTTGATCTTCCTCTGGATCCCTTCCCTCCCTGAAGAGGGCTTACAGATTTATGCCAAGGGTGATTCCACCCCCCTTGTCAGGACAGATCTCTGCCATCCTCCCCCTCATATATACCCATGGCAGGACCTTAGCTTCCTTTCCCAGACACACCCTATGGAAGACTCTCCACTTGGACTGAGATCCTCCTTCACTGATAATCATGTTATGCCAAGGGCACCCAGGAATGCTCTAGAACAACCCACTTATAAGCATGCCCATAAGCCTATGGCTGCCTTCCCTGTAAATGTGGAATCTAATGTACAAATGACGTCATGGGTTACTATCTCCTTAGGGGACCTGGTTCTAATTAGAAAATCTGTAAAGAAAGGTGGGGTTGACTCCCCTTATTTTGAACAAGTCCTTTTACAATGGGCTCTTCAAATTACAGACCCACTATAGTTGGTATTCTCTCCTCAAGGCCATTCTCTCCCCCTTGGATTTTCTACAATGGAGAGCAACCCATAGTGATATGGCTGAAAGCTAAGCCCATACTAATCTACAATATGACATATAAATTACAATAGATATGCTTACAGGTAGAGGTCAATACAGTGGTCCTGTTTCACAATCTACCATTACAATTCCCATGTACTTTGACAAGGTTAGACAAATGGCCTTACAAAGCCTAAAGGTTTACAGGCCTCAAAAGCCAGAGTCCTTTTTTTGTAACCTTATCCAAGGACCTGATGAAAGATTGCTGACTTTTTAACACATGTGACTGAAGCAGTGGAGAGACGCACACCAGATGGAACAGCAAGAGACATATTGATTAAAGATCTGATCTGGGAAGGGCAAATACACCTACCCATAACACAGTCACTCCTTTCTGTAATAAACATATTCATAAATGGATAGTAGATACCAAAGATTTCGATCTCTCTGCCACCCCATTTGAGGTTTTGACCACTTCTGTTAATGCTCTGGCCATTCACAGACAGTCAAAGGACTCTCCCCCTATGTTGAGGCTTTGAGGAGCCCAGACATATTAAAACCTCATGCCCTAAACTCATGATTAAGCCAAGAACACCCTGTCCCACATGTGGGAAAAGTTTACACTGGGCTAAAGACTGTAGGTCCAGCTACATAAAGGCTCCTTTAAACTCAAGGAGGGGCAATTCTCAGTTCTGCTAAAAAGAGGGTCATTCAGCATCCAATGGACATTCCCTGTACATGACCATGTACCTCAAATGACGATCTCCCTTGATGGGACAGAAATCAAAGGTATATTAGGTACAGGAGCCGATGTCACCATAATCGCAGAGAAAAATGCTAGATGAATGTCATATTGGGAATACAATCAAGGATCCCCCCCCAAAAGGGGTAGGAGGAAACCAACCAACCAAAAAAGTTACAAACAATGTAACCTGGAAAGACCATGATGGCAATATAGGCCATATTAAACCAATAGTAGCAGATATTACTACCACTCTGTGGGGCAGAGATTTGATGACTGCCATGGGTGTCATCTTGACAACTGATGACCAAGCCTTTTATGATGACATCTTAGAAAAGGATGCCATCAGTTTATCTGGCAGATCTAATGACATTTCCCCAGCAGAGGATATGCAGCACCCCCAATTCTAAAGGCCACTGCTTCTGAGCTAAGAACACCAGAGCCCATTAAACTGAAATGGACTCACATGGGCCCCATATGGGTGGATCCATGGCCCATATTAAAACCAAAAATTTCTGCTCTTAAGTCTTTAGTACAGAACAATTAAGACTGGGACATATTGAACCCTCCTTAAGCCTCATAACACCCCTATCTTTGTTATTAGAAAAAAGTCAGGGAAATATCGCCTGTTACAAGATCTATGTCAGGTTAATAAGCACATGATAAAAATGGGCCCACTTCAGGCTGGCATCCTACATCCCAGCTCCATTCCCTTGAATTAGTATCTAGCTATCATAGATATCAAGGACTGTTTTTTCTCAATTCCCTTACATGAGGATGATAGGCAGCATTTTTTCCTTCACTGTATGGGAAACCAATCATCAAACCCCTGCAAAGAGATTTCACTGGAAAGTTCTACCCCAAGGAATGAAAAACAGCCCAATGATATGTCAACATTACATTGCTACAGCGACACAATATATTAAGACTCAATGCTTGCTTATCCATTATATGGTTGATTTACTCATGGCCTACAAATCACAAAAAAAAACATTGAAATCCCTTCTTTCAGAACTCCTACAGAATCTTAATAACATTGGCCTTTACATTGCTAATGATAAAGTACAACTGGTCCCTCACTATGCATTTCTAAGTTATAAAATTACCTCCAACATTAGGCCCTTGTCCCCACAGTTACTAATAAAAAAGGAATGCTCCATAAATGAGCTACAAAAACTATGCAGTCAGATCAATTGGCTTAAACCCTTCCGATCTCTTCTCCCTAAAGATTTGCTACCTCTCTTTAATCTACTAAGACTTTCAAATCATCCCCACAAAAACATCACTTTGCCCTTTGATGCTACAAAGGCTCTTTATTCTATATCAGCCTCATTAGACTCACTAAACATCCATAGGATAAACACCCAGGAACTCTTATGGGGAATTGTCCTCTCTATGAGGGAGGTCCCAGTAGGCCTCATCTGGCAAAAACAAGGACCTCTTTTTTGGATACATCCCTCGTGGTCCACCTTTCATAAAATAACTCCCAGACTTAAAGCTATCCTCCTTGTGGCACATAAGGTGCATGCATATTGTGACAGAATTTTCAATGGGAAGCCTGCAAAAATGATCTTGCCTATTTCCCTGACAGAAATTCAGTTTTTAATGAAAGATAATTTCATTTTTCAAGCTATACTTGCAGGCTTTACTTAGATAATCACCTTCCTCCTGATAAGCTCCTTCAGACCTTACAATACCTCATGATATAGTCCGATTCTCATGCCTTCCCCTCTTCCTCACCCATCCCTGGTACTCCATGCCAACACTCATCAAATAAGGGTGATACTCAAATCCACTAAAAAACTGGACAACATTTTTGTATGGCCCAATAAAGGATCTGTCCAAATTAGTGAACTGTATGCCATTATCAAAGCCTTAGAGGAAACCCAACCTGGGCCCATTAACATTTTCTCTGACAGTCAGTACGTGGTACAGTCTACTAAGGTTATTTCCTTCTCCAGCTTTAGGAGCTCATCATCCCCTGTTGATATTGTATTAGATGGTTAAAATGCTCCTAGAGAATAGACAACATCCCTTTTTTATTGGGCATATAAGATCTTCAAGATTACCAGGGTTCATAGCGCAAGGCAATGATGAGGTAGACAAACTTATCATGGTGATCTCTGTCCCATTTTTGGAACAAGCTAGGCTCCTCCACTAAAATTTCATATGTCCCCTTCCAACCTCCACAAACTATGTCCTGAACTAATTCTTACTCAGTGCAAACACTTGTGCAGAACATGTCCTGCTTGTGCCCCTTTTGCACCTTTGGATCCCTTACAACCTCAGGGAGTTAATCCTAGGGGGCTTTCACCTAGTTCTTTATGGGAGATGGACATGACCCACTTTCCTTCATTTGGAACACTCAAATATATACATGTCATCATAGATATGTATTACAGATGTATTTATACCACCGCTTTAATAGGAGAAAAGGCTAGCTATGCCATAAAGGCTGTAAAAATGGCTATGCTGGTTATGGGAGTGCCTTGAACCATAAAAACAGACAACGTCCCTGCTTACATCTCTGTGCAATTTCGTTCCTTTCTCTTGATTTGGAGTATGAAAAATGTTACTAGCATTCCTTATAACCCTCAGGGACAAGGCATAATTGAATATATGAACAGGACCTTAAAGGACTCTTTTCAATGGACTAACACCCCTTTCCCAGACCTTCACCTGTGGCTCACTGAGGCCCTCTTCACCCTTAATTTCCTCACCTTTGATAACCATGGTTTGTCTCCCACTTACAAACATTAGAAATCTCAACCCACTACAACACCCTTGCCTCTTATCCATTGGAAGGGTCCCCTAATGGTTTTGTGGAAGGGATGCCATCCTCTATTAACACAGGGCTGAGGATATGCTTGTGTTCTTCCAGATCCCACTTCAAACCCTATTTGGGTACCCTCTCATCTTGTTGCCCTGAAACTGATGCACCTATCATCAGAAATGACTTTGAAAAAGATGAGCATCAGTCTGGATGAGAGTGGCTCTCCTGCTTCCCCTGGCAGCTCTAGCAACTGATGATGATCTTTGAGCCCTAGACCCCTTCCCTCCTCTTCTTCCTGTAGCTCTTGACTTCCCCTTTTTCCCTGGCTGTATTTTTTGCTTCAGATGACACTGGTTTCCCTCTTATGAAACAATTATGGAACAAGATATCTGACTTCTTGTGTTTCATGTGTTTGTATGTTTATGTGTTCTGTGCTTGCATGTTGTGCGTCTTGTGTTTCATTGTAAAAAAACAAATCTTTGGTCACTTCAATTTTCCTTTTATTTGTGTTTCCTTTTATTTGTGTAATATTAAATTTTTGGCATGCCATTTTTAAAGACATATATACATACTTAAAAATAAGAACAAATAATTTTGATGACATCTAAAGCCTTAACTATTTACGTTTTATATCATTCACTATTGTTTTTCTAATAGGCTGTAAGTTTTCTTTCAAACAAGTTTTCTTACAAGTTTTTTTTTTCATATATTCCCCAAATTACAAAGTTTGCTTTCCAGGTCCTCAAGGCATCCATTCAGGCCTCGGACATTCCTAAGATCACCAAAGGCTTATAGGATGCCTAGCTGTCCTCTATTAGAGCTATGCTTTACTAATTTACAATTGTTAGGTTTTGATTTGTATCTCACCAGCTCTTCTAGATTGTTTCTATGCCTATGTCGTCTACAGCCACTCTCCCTGCTCCTACCCACACCAAAACCTTTTCTCTGCCATACTTGAGTTCCCCTTTGGGACCATGATTCCTTCTCTGCCATGGTCTCATGACTGGAAGTCAATGACAGGTAAGGCTCCATATGAGGGTGGTGGACATCTAAGACAGGCACAGTCATTTATATTCCACGCAGTGAAGAGGCTTGGAGTTGTCCCAGCTATCATGGTTCCCACTAAAAAATTTATAGATAAATAAAAAGGTGAAAAGATGGCCCTATCAATTCAAGGAGGCTCTAGCTACAGACAAGCCTGAACAAGTTTGAACATGCCCTAGACATGTTCCAATAGAGGAACCATACAGGCAGACAGAAGGACTCTACATGGGAAGCGGCCATCTAACCTAGACACCTAGTAAACAGCTATGTCAGAGATGTGTATGTGATGTCATTATGAGGCTATTATGTCAGTTGCAAGGCTGAAGTCACGTTGACTTTGTGATGTCACAGTGAGGCTCTGATAACACAGTAGTGTTGTGATGTCACTGGAGAGGTTTTCAAGGCACAGTGACGCTGTGATATCATTGGTAAGGCTAATGTAACAATGAGGCTGTGATGTCACTGGTAAGGCTATGATGTCATCTTGGAACCTATTATGTGACAGTGACATTGGTGAGGCTGTGATGTCAAAGGCTGTGTTGTCACTGGTGTGGCAGTGATGTCAGTGTTCTGACTAATGTCAGTGGCATTGCTGACATCACAGGTGAGGCTGTGATGTCACAGTGAGGCTGTGATGGCAGTGTTGACTGATGCCACAATGAGGCTATGATGGAACATGTGAGCTTGTTGTGTCTGTTGCAGGACTGAAGTCACTGTGAGACTGTGATGCCACCATGAGACTGTGATGTCATTGTGTGGCTGTGGTGTAACTGAGAACCTGTGACATAACAGGGAGTTAGTGATGTCACAGTAGAGGCCATTTGGTCACAGTAAGTCTGTGATGTCAGTAGCAAGGCTGATGTCACAGTGTGACTGTGATGTCACCATGAGGCTATGATGTCACAGTGAGTGTGATGTTACAGTGAGGCTGTGATGTCACAGTGCAGCTGTGAGGTCATTGGTTAGGCTATGATTTCAGAAGTGAGACTGATGTGAGAGATGAGCTGAGATGTCACACTGGGATGTGATATAACTAGTGATGCTGTGATGCCACAGTGACATTATGATGTCACCTTGAGGCTGTGGTGTCCCTGGTGAGGCTATGCTATCACAATTAGCCTGCCATATCGGTGGGAAGGCTGTTATGTCACAGTGAGGCTGTGCTGGCATGGTGTAGCTATGATGACACAGTGAAGTTATGATGTCACGGTGAGGTTGTGATATCAGTAGTGACTGTGCTTTTACAGGGAGACTATGTCATCAGTGAGGCTCTGTTGTCACTGGTGAGGCTTTAATGTCACAGTGAGTTTAATGGGTCAAACTGAGGCTGTGATGTCACAGTGAAGCTATAATGTCAGAGATGAAGCTTTATGTCACAGTGATGCTTTGATGGCACAGTATCGCTGTGATGTCACAAGGAGACTGTGAAGTCATTGTGAGGTTTTGATGACAATGGGAAAGTTGTGACGCCACAGTGAGGTTGTGAGATCAAGAGCAAAACGTAATATCACGGGGAGGCTGTCATGTTTCAGTGACCTGTGAGGTCAGCGGTGAATCTGTGATGTCACATTGAAGTTGTGATGTGACTGAGGCTGTGATGTTACCATGAGGTTGTGATATCTCAATGAGGCTGTGATATCAGTGGTAATAGAATATGACATCACAGTTCGGCTGAGATTTCAGTGGTTAGGCTGTGATGTCAGAAGTGAGGCTGATGTCTGTGATGAGGCTGAGATGTCACAGTGAGGCTGAGATGTTACTGGTGAGGCTCTGATGCCACAGCATGACTGTGGTGTCACTGTTGAGGCTGTCATGTGACCTAGAGCCTGAGATGTGATTTCAGTGGTTAGGATATATCAGAATGAGTCTGATGTGAGTGATGAGGGTATGAGGTCACAGTGGGCTGGTATGTCACTGGTGAGGCTATGATGCACTGTGAGGCTTTGATGTCCCAGTGTGGCTATGGTCTCACCGTGAGCTGATGATGTCACAGGAAGTTGGTGATGTCAGAGTGGAGACTGTGAGATCACAATTAGACTATGATGTCTGTGGCAAGGTTGATGTCACAGTGAGACAATGATGTCAGTTGTGATGCTGTGATGTCACATTGAGGCTGTGATATCACAGTGAGGCTATGTTAGAAGTGTTATGTGATGTCACCATGAGGCTGTTATGTCAGTGACAAGGCTGATGTCAAAGTGAGTTTTTAATGTCTCACTGAGGGTGTGATGACACTGTCAGGTTGTAATGTAATAATGAAACTGTGAGGACACAGTGTCACTGATGTCACAGTGAGGCTCTGAGGACACAGTGATGCTGTGATGTCACTGGAGAAGTTTGGATGGCACAGTGAGGCTTTGATGTTAGTGGTGAAGCTGATGTCATAATGAGGCTGTGATTTCACTGGTAAAGGTGTAATGTCACAATAAAGCTGCAATATCAGTGGTGAGAAAGATGTCATAGTGAGTCTATGATGTCACTGGTGAAGCTATCATGTCAGTGGTGAAATTATTACATGACAGTGACATTGGTGAAGCTGTGATGTCAAAGGCTGTGATGTCACTGGTGTGGCAGTGATGCCAATGTTCTGACCAATGTCAGTGGTAACACTGATGTCACAGGTGAGGCTGTGCTCTCACTGGTGAGACCAGGATGTCAAATTGAGGCTGCAATGTTACTGTGAAGATTGTATGTCACTGTGGGCTGTCATATCCATGAAGTGATATCACTCTGGAAGTGATGTCACAGTGAGGCTGTAATGCCAGTGGCAAGACTGATGTCACAATGAGGCTATGATGTAACAGGTGGGCCTGTGGTGTCAGTGGGCAGGCTGTGAGGTCACTGTGAGGATGTGATGTTGTGCTGTGAGGATGTGATGTTGCAGTGAAGCTCTAATGTCAGGTTGATTCTATGAGATATCAGTGAGGCTGTAATGTTAAGGGTGATACTTGGATTTTACAGTGAGTTAAGGAAGTCAGTGGTGAGGCTGTGCAATCACACTGAGGCTGTAATGTCAGAGGAGAGGCTGTGATGTCATTATGAGGCTGTGATATTAACATGAGGTTTTGAAATCACATTGAGATATCAGTAGTGATAGACTATGACATCAGAGTTTGGCTGAGATGTCGGTGGTCAGGTTGTGATGTCAGAATTGAGGCTGATGTCAGTGATGAGACTCACATGTCACAGTGAGGCTGGGATGTTACTGGTGAGGCTCTGATGCCACAGCATGGCTGTGGTGTCACTGTTGAGGCTGTTATGTGACTGTGATCCTGAGATTTCAGCGATGAGACTGTGGTGTCCTAGCAAGGCTAGACAGGATGTCCATTTTGTCACTGATGCTATGATTTCAGAGGTTAGTGCTGTGTCCTAATCCAACCATGTTGTTTTGACAAGATCCAGCATGACAGCATATTGTTTCAAGGAAACAATTTCTGGATAAAGGACATGACATTATTTGATATAATAAGAGAAATAAGAAAAATAAGGGAGTAGTCAGGCCTTAGTGTTACTGCCTGCCTTAGTGTTACTATCTGGTGCTGGCCTAAACTATGCTGGCTGGGGAGTGACACATTAATATCTAAATGGGCAATTGCTAAGTCCTATGGGCTCTCCCCATGTAAATTAACCTTTGCCTTTGGCAGGAGGATTCCTCCCTCTGGAATTTGAGTCTACCTCTTGCATGATCTTGGATCTTTTGTTGTTGTTGCTGTTGTTTTTCTCAGGACTAGCTATTTTACAGTCCCCCCCACACATTTGATGTTTATACATAAACCAGGGAAAATCTACTTTGAAATATTCACTGTCCCTTTGCTTTTAGCAACTGAGTGTCATGCCTACTTAACTTTACCTGGAGACATCATGTCTGTTCCAACACAGAAAACATATGTCACCTCTGCTCTCCCTTTGTTACCGGGAATGAATACATTTTACATTATCCTATGAAGAATTTGGTCCTGGTTTTCTTTGATAATTTGCTTAGGGGCATGGTGACACATCCCCTGGCCTTTACTCTCAATTTTCTAAAGTATACAAATTCTACTTAAATTTCAATAAAGAGTTCAGATTCACTCAGCCTAGAAAGCAGTCTGCCCTACAATCTCCTAAGCCTTGCCCACCTTAACAAGGGGAACCCTGGATTCAAGGTTGCAGCTTGGACTACTACTGTTAGCCTGTTATGTCACAGTGAGGCTGTGATATCAGAGGTGATGCTGTGATGTCACAGTGAGGTTGTGATATCAGAGATGAGGTTGTGATGTTATGGTGTGGCTGTGATGTCAGAAATGAGGCTTTAATGCCACAGTGAGGCTATGATATCACTGTGAATCTGTGATATCTCTGTAAGACTGTGACATCACAGAGAGATTGTGATGTCACAATGAGATTGTGAAGGCACTGTGAAAAATATGATGTCAGGGCCATGGCTCATTTCACAATGAGGCCATGATGTAACAGGTGAGTCTATGATGGAACATATTGGACTGTGAAGTCACAGTGAGGCTGTGAGGTCACTATGAGATTGTGATATCTGTGGGAAGATTGATGTAACAATAAAGCAGTTATGTAACATGTGAGGCTGTGGTGTCACTGTTTATGATGTCAAAGGCTGTGATGTCACTGCTGAGGCTTTCACATTAGTGTAAGCCTGTGCTCTCTGTGGTGAGACTTTGGTATCTCAGTCTGGTTGTGATGTCACTGAGGCTCTGATGTCACAGATTGTGTTGGCACAGTGTGACTGTGATATCACAGTGACTTTGTGATCTTACAGTGAGGTTGTGATGTTACTAGTACTGTGTTTGCAGAGGGAGACTATGTCATTGGTTAGGTTGTATTGTCAATGGTGATTCTCTAATGTCACAGTGAATTTATTGGGTCAAACTGAGGGTGTGATGTCACAGTGAGGCTGTGATGTCAGGGATGAAGCTTTATGTTACAGTGATTTTTTGATGGCACGCTATGGCTGTGATGTCACTGTGAGATTATGATTTTACTGGTAAAGTTGTGATGTCACAGTGAGGTTGTTGTGTCAGTAGCAACACCATGGTGTCACAGAGAGGTCATCATGTTTCAGTGAGCCTGTGAGGTCAGTGGTGAACCTGTGGTGTCTTAGTGAGTCTATGTAGGATGTTAGCGATGAATATGTGAGGCTATATCATGTGAGTTGATGCAGTGATATCACAGATGGGCAATGATTTCAGAGATGAGCCTGTGATGACACAGTGAGTCTGTCATGTCACAGTGAGGCTGTAACCACAGAGGTGTGGCTGTTTTATTAGTGTTGAGATTGATGTCACACTGAGTTTGGGATGTCATTGGTGATGGTGTGATGTCACAATAAGACTGGAATGTCAATGGTGAGAAAGATATCATAGTGAATCTATGATGTCACTGCTAAGGCCATGGTGTCACACTGAGGCTGTGATATCACTGTGTGGTATGTATGTCACTGTGGGCTATCATGTCACTGTGAGGTTATATCATTATGGAAGCTATGATGTCATAGTGAGGCTGTGATATTAGTGATAACATTGATGTCACAATGGGGCTATGATGTAACAGGTAAGCCTGTGGTGCCAGTGGGTAGGTTATGAGGTCACTCTGAGACCATGATGTCTCAGTGAATCTCTAATGTCAGGGGTGATTCTATGAGATGTGCATGAGGCTGTTACATCAGGAGTTATGCATAGACTTCACAGTGAGATTAGTACATCAATTGCAAGGCTATGCATTCAAACTGAGGCTGATGTCAGAAGAAAGTTTTGATGTCAATGTGAGGTGGTAATGTTACCATGAGGTTGTGATATCACAGTGAGGCTGTGATATTGTTGGTGATAGACTATGACATCACATTTTGGCTGTGATGTCACTTCTGATGCTGATGTCAGTGATGAGGCTGAGATATCACAGTGAGGCTGCATGTTATTGGTGAGGCTGTGATGCCACAGCGAGACTGTGGTATTACTGTTGAAGCTGTCATGTGAGCATGAGCCTGAGATGTCAGTGATGAGGCTGTGGTGTCATAGCAAGGCTAGGCAGGATGTCCGTGGTGTCTCTGATGCTATGACTGCAGAGTTTCTCCTATTATGTCACATTGAGGCTGTGATGTCAGAAGTGAGGCTGCAATGTCACGGTCATGCTATGATGTTAGTCTTCATGCTGTGAAGTCTTTTTGAGGCTGTGATGTCACAGGCAGGCTATGTCAGAAGTGTTTATGTGATGTCAACAGGAGCCTATCATGTCAGTGGTAAGGTTGATGTCACAGTGCGTTTGTGATGTCATAGTAAGGCTATGACATCACTGTCAGGTTATAATATCCCAGTAAGGCTATGAGGACACAGTATGGCTATAATGTCACAGTGAGCCTCTGATGACACAGTGATGTTGTGATGTCACTGTAGAGGTTTGGATAGGACAGTGAGGCAGTGTTATTAGTGGTGAGGTTGATGTCACAATGAGGCTGTGTTGTCACTGGTGAAGGTGTGATATCACAGTAAGACTGGAATATCAGTGGTGAGAAAGATGTCATAGTGAGTCTATGATGTCACTGATGAAGCACTAATGTCAGTAGTGAACCCATTACATGACAGTGATACTGCTGAGGCTGTGATGTCAAAGGCTGCTTTTTACTGGTGTGGCAGTGATGTCAGTGTTGTGACTAATGTCAGTGGAAATGCTGATGTTACAGGTGAGGCTGTGCTGTCACTGGTGAGGCTGTGATGTCAAACTGAGGCAGTGATGTCACTGTGAAGGTTGTGTGTCATTGTGGGCTGTCATGTCACTACGAAGTGGTAGCACTCTGGAAGCTGTGCTATTACAGTGAGTCTGCATTGCCAGTGGCAAGACTGATGTCACAATGAGGCAATGATATATCAGGTGAGCCTGTGGTGTTAATGGGTAGCCTGTGAGGTCACTGTAAGGCTGTGATGTCGGAGTGATACTCTGATGTCAGGGATGATTCTATGAGATGTACGTGTGGTGGTGACATCAGGGGTGATGTTTGGGTTTCAAAGTGAAGTTAGAATATCAGTGGTGAGGCTGTTCAGTCAACTGAGGCTGTGTTGGTACAGTGTGGCTGTGATGTCACAGTGAGATTGTAATATCACAATGAAGTGTGTCAGTAGTGACTATGCTTTCACATGGAGACTATGTCATTGGTGAGGCTGTATTGTCACTGGTGAGGCTCTAATGACAGTGAGTTTATTGTATCAAACTGAGCCTGTGATGTCACAGTGTGTCTATGATATCAGAATTGAAGCTTCATGTCACAGTGATGCTTTGAAGGCATGATATTGCTGTGATGTCTCAAAGAGACTTTGATGTCATTGTGAGGTTTTGACGTCACTGGGAAAGTTATGATGTCTGAGTGAATTTGTGATATCAATAGCAACAGTGTGGTGTCTCAGGGAGGCTGTCATGTTTCAGTGAGCCTGTGAGGTCAGTGGTGAGGCTGTGGTATCATAGTGAGACTAAGTAAGACGTCAGTGATGAGTGTGTGATGTCGCATTGAGGCTATGATTTCAGAGGGGAGTCTGTGATGTCATAGTTAGGCTGTGATAAAACAGTGAGGCTATAACATCAGAGTCTATTCTGTGATGTCACTATTGGGCAATGATTTCATAGGAGAGCCTGTTATGTCATAGTGCAGCTGTCATGTCACAGAAAGGCTCTAAACTTAGAGGTGATTCTGTGGTGATACAGTGAGCCTGTGTTGTCACCAGTAATGCCATGATATCACAGTGAGGCTATGATGTCTTTGGAGCGAGACTATTACATCAGAGTGAGGATATGATTTCAGTGGTTAGGCTGTGATATCAGAATGTGGATGATGTGAATGATGAGGGTAGGATGTCACAGTGAGGCTGGCATGCCACTGGTGAGGCTGTGATACCACTTTGAGGCTTTGATGTCACCGTGTGGCTGAGGTGACACCGAGAGTCAGAGTGTCACAGGAAGATGGTGAAGTTATGGTGGAGTCTGTGATGTCACAATGAGACTGTGATGTTGATGGCAAGACTGATGCCACACTAAGGCTACGATGTCAGTGGTGATGCTGTGTTGTCACATTGAGGCTGTGATTTCACAGTGAGGCTGTCAGAGGTTGTATGTGATGTCACCATGAGGCTGTTATGTCAGTGGTAAGGCTTATGTCACAGAGATTTTGTGATTCACAGTGAGGCTGTGATGTCAATAGCTACACTATGATGTCGCAGGGAGGTTGTCATGTTTTAATGAGCTTGTGAGGTCACTGATGAGGCTGTAGTGCCATAGTAAGGCAAGGAAGAATGTCAATGATAAGGGTGTGATGTTGCATTGAGGCTATGACTTCAAAAGTGACCCTGTGATGTCATAGTGAGGCTGTGATGAAACTGTGAGACCATAACATCAGAGTCGATGCTGTGATGTCACAATTGGGCAATGATTTCAGAGGTGAGCCTGTAATGTCACAGTGAGGCTGTGCTGTCACCTGTGATGCCATACTATCACAATAAGGCTGTGATGTCAGTGGTGATGATACACAAAGACATCACAGTTCAGCTCTGATTTCAGTGGTTAGGCTGCAATATCAGAATGAGACTGGTGTGAGGGATGAGGGTATGATGTCACAATTAGTCTGGCATGTTACTAGTTATGCTGTGATGTCACAGTGAGGCTTTGATGTCACCCCGTGGCTGTGGTGACACCGTGAATCTGTGATGTCACAGGGAGATGATGACATCACAGTGGAGTCTGTAAGGTCACAGTGAGTCTGTGATGTCAGTGGCAAGGCTGATGTCACAGAGAAGTTATGATGTCAGTGGTGATGCTGTGATATCACATTGAGGCTGTGATCTCCCAATGAGACTATGTCAGAGGTTTGTATGTTACTATGAAGCTATTATGTCAGTGGCAAGACTGACGTCATAGAGTGTTTGTGATGTCACAGTGAGGCTGTGATGGCACTATCAGCTTTTAATGTCACAGTGATGCTGTGAGCACACAGTGTGGATACGATGTCACAGTGAGCATCTGACAACACAGTGATAATTGTGAAGTCACTGGAGAGGTTTTGATGGCCCGATAAGGCTCTGATATCACTGAAGAGGTTTGGATGGCATAGTGAGGCTGTGATGTCACTAATGAAGGTGTGATTTTGCAATAAAGCTGGAATGTCAGCAGTAAGAAAGATGACACAGTAATTCTATGATGTCACTGGTGAAGCTCTGATGTCATTTGTGAAACTATTAGGCGACAGTGACACTGATGCCCCTGTGATGTCAAAGACTATGTTGTCACTGGTGTGGCAGTGATGTCAGTGTTCTGACTAATGTCAGTGGTGATACTAATGTTACAAGTTAGACTGTGCAGTCACTGAAGAGGCTGCAATGTAACAGTGAGGCTGTGATGTCACTGTGAAGGTTGTATGTCACTGTGGGCTGTCATGACAATCTGAGATGATATCACTCTGGAAGCTGTGATGTCAGAGTGAGACTGTGATGTCAGTATGCAGGTTATGAGGTCACTGTGAGGCAGTGATGTCTTAATAGGGATCTGATGTCGGGGCTGATTCTATGAGATGGAAGTGAGGCTATGACTTCAGGAATGATGCTTGGTTTTCACAGTAAGGTTAAAATGTCAGTGATGAGGTTGTGCAGTCACACTGAGGCTGTGATGTCAAAGGAGAAGCTGTGATGTCAGAGAGAGGTTTTGATATCACAGTGAGGTGATGTTACTGTGATGTTGTGATATCACTCTAAGACTGTGTTATCAGTGATGATAGACTATGACATCATAGTTTGGCTGAGATTTCAGTGTTTAGGCTGTGATATCAGAAGTGATAATAATGTCAGTGATGAGGCTGAGATGTCACAGTGAGGCTGGGATGTTATTGATGAGTCTGTAATGCCACAGCAAGGCTGTGATGTCACTGTTGAGGTTGTCATGTGACCGTGAGCCTGAGATGTCAGTGATGAGGCTGTGGTTTCATTGAGAGACTAGGCAAGATGTCTGGGTGCCACTAATGCTATGATTTCAGAGATTAGTCTATTATGTCACAGTGAGGCTGTTATGTCAGAGGTGAGGATGTGATGTTATCGTGAGGTTGTGATATTACAGTGCGGCTGTAATGTCAGTGGTGATTCACTATGATATCAGAGTTTGGCTGTAATTTCAGTGGTTCGGCTATGATGTCAAAAGTGAAGCTGATGTCAGTAATGAGGCTGAGATGTCACAATGAGGCTGAGATGTCACAATGAGGCTGGGATGTAACTGTGAGGTTGTGGTGTCACTGGGAAACTTATGATGTCACAGTGAGGTTGTGATGTCAATAGTGACACTGTTCTGTCACAGGGAGGCTGTCGTGTTTCACTGAGCCTGTGAGGTCATTTGGGAGGCTGTGGTGCCAGAATAAGTCTGGGTAGGGTGTCAGAGATGAAGGTGTGATGTCGCACTGAGGCTATCATTTCAGAGATGAGCCCATGATTTCATAGACTGTGATTAAACAGTGAGGTTATAACATCAGAGTCAATGCTGTGATGTCACAGTTGGGCAATGATTTTAGAGATGAACCTGTGATGTCATAGTGAGGCTGTTATGTCACAATGAGGCAATAAACTCAGAGTTGAGGCTGCAATTTCACAGTAAGGCTGTGTTGTCACCAGTGATGCCATGATATAGTAGTGAGGCTGTGATGTTATAGAAGTGTGACTATGACATCACAGTGAGGATGTGATTCCAGTGTTTAGGCTGTGATGTCAAAATAAGGCTGATGTGAGTGATGAGGGTATGATGTCACAGTGAGGCTGGCATATCAATGGTGAGGCTGTGATGCCACACTGAGGTTTTGATGTCACCGTGTAGCAGTGCTGTCACCATTAGCCCATGATGTCACAGGAAGTTGGTGATCTCACAGTGGTGGCCGTGAAGTCACAGTGAGACCGCAATGTCAAAGGCTATCATGTCACGGCTGAGGCTGTCATGTCACTGTGATCCTGTGCTATCTGTGGTGAGGTTGTGATGTTACAGTGAGAATGTGATGTCAGTAGTCACTGTGCTTTCACAGAGATTATGTCATTGTTGAAGCTGCATTGTCACTGGTGAGGTTCTAATGTCACAGTGAGTTTATTGTGTCAAACTGAGGCTGTGATATCACAATGATGCTATGATGTCAGAAGTAAACCTTTATTTTACAGTGATGCCTTAATGGCACGGTATGGCTATGATGTCACAATGAGGCTGTCATATCACTACGAGGTTGTGAAGTTGCTGGGTAAGGTGTAATGGCACAATGAGGTTGTGATGTCAATAGCGACACTGTGTTGGCACAGGGAGGTGTTCATGTTTCAATAAGCCTGTGAGGTCAGTGTTGAGGCTGTGGTACAATATTGTGGCTAGGTAGGATGTCAATGATGAGGGTGTGATGTCACATTGAGGCTATGATTTTAGAAGTGAGGCTGTAATGTCACAGTGAGGTTGTGATGAAACAGTGAGGCTCTAATGTTAGAGTTGAGGCTGTTATGTCACAGTTGGACAATGATTTCAGTGGTGAACCTGTGATATCACCGTGAAGCTGTGTTGTCCTCAGTGATGCCATGATATCACAGTGAGGCTGTGATGTCAGTGGAGTGAGACTATGATATCACAATAAGGATGTGATTTCAGTGATTAGACTGTGATATCAGAATTAGGCTGATGTGAGTGATGAGGATGTGATGTCACAGTGAGGCTATGTCAGAGGTATGTATGTGATGTCATGATGAGTCTATTATGTCAGTGGCAAGACTGATGTCACAATGAGTTTGTGATGTCACAATGAGGCTGTGATGTCACTGTCAGGTTGTAATGTCACAGTGAGGCTCTAATGACTCAGTGATATTTCAATGTCACTGGAAAGGTTTGGATGGTACAGTCAGGCTGTGATGTCACAGTGAGTTTGTGAGGTCAGTGGTGACGTTGTGATGCCATAGTGAGGCTAGGTAAGATGTCATTGATGAGGGTGTGATGTCGCATTGAGGCAACGATTTCAGAGGTGAGGCTCTGATGACATAGTGAGGCTGAGATTAAATAATGAGACTATCATATCAGAGTCGATGCTGTGATGTCACAGTTGGGTAATGATTTCAGAGGTGACCCTGTCATGTCATAGTGAGACTGGGATGTCACAATGAGGCTAAAACCTCAGAGGTGAAGCTGTGTTGTCACCAGTCATGCCATGATATCACAGTGAGGCTGAGATACCAGTGGATTGAGACTATGTCATCACAGTGAGGATGTGATGTCAGTGGTTAGGCTGTGATATCAGAATAAGGCTGGTGTGAATTATAAGGGTATGATGTCCAAGTGAGGCTGCCATGTCACTGGTGAGGCTGTGTTGTCACTGTGAAGTATTCATGTAAACATGTGGCTGTGCTGACAACGTGAGTCTGTGATGTCACAGGGGGTTGGTGATGTCACAGTTGAGGTTGAGGTGAACCCACAGAGAGACTGTGAAATCAGTGGCAAGGCTGATGTCAAAGTGAGTCTATGATGTCAGTGGTGATGCTGTGATGTCACATTGAGGCTGTGATGTCACAGTGAGGCTCTGTCAGAGGTATGTATGTGGTGTCACCATGAGGCTATTATGCCAGTGGAAAGGCTGATAGCACAGTGAGTTTGTGATGTCACAGTGAGGGAGTCATGGCACTATCAGGTTGTAATGTCACAGAGGGACTGTGATGTCACATTAATCTTTGAAGACTCAATGATGTTGTGATGTCACTGGAGAATTTTTGATGGCACAGTGAGACTGTAATGTTAGTGGTGAGGCTGAGATGCCACAGCCAGGCTGTGGTGTCACTGTTGATGCTGTCAAGTGACTGGGAGCCTGAGATGTCAGTGATGAGGCTGTGATTTCATAGCGAGGTTAGGCAGAATGTCACTTATGCTATGATTTCAGAGATTAGTTTTTTATGTCACAGTGAGGCTATGATGTCAAAGGTGAGTCTGTGATGTCACAATAAGGCTGTGATGTCATAAATAATGCTGTTTTGTCACAGTGAGGCTGTGATATTACTGTGAAGCTGTGTTATCGCAATGAAGCTTTCACATCACTGAGAGACTGGGATGTCACAGTGAGAATATGAGTTCACTGTGGAAGATGTGATGTCAGTGGCAAGGTTGATTTCACCATGAGGCAATAACATAACAGGTTAAATTGTAAGGTCACAATGAGACTGTCAGATCACTGTAAGTCTGTGATATCTGTGGGAAGATTGATGTCACGATGAGGAAGTGTTTATGATGTCAAAAGCTATGATGTCACTGCTGAGGCTGTCACATATCTATGAGTCTGTGCTATTTGTGATGAGTCTGTGGTGTCATGGTAAGGCTAGAATGGATAGCAGTGGTGAGGCTGTGATGTCACAATGTGGTTGTGATGGCACAGTTCGGCTGTTGTGTCACAGTGAGACTGTGAGGTCAGTGGTTAGGGTATTATTTCAGAAGTGAGATGTATGTGAGAGATGAGGCAAAAGTGTTGCATTGTCAATGTGATATAATTGGTGAGCCTATGCTGTCACACAGAGATGGTGATGTCATAGTGCAGGCTGTGAGGTCACAGTGAGACTGTGATGACAGTGACAAGGCTGATGTTACAGTGAATTTGTGATATCACAGTGATGCTGTGATATCACACTGAGCTGTGATGTCACAGTAAGTCTAGGTCAGAGGTGTGAATTTGAAGTCACCAGGAGACCATTTTGTAATTGGCAAGCCTGATGTCACAGAGAGTTTGTGATGTCACAGTATGGCTGTGCTGACACTGTCAGGTTGTAATATCACAGTGAGGCTCTGACGACACAGTGATGTTGTGTCACTGGAGAGATGTGGAGGCTATGTTAGTGTTGAGGCTGAAGTCACAATGAGGCTGTGATGTCACTGGTGAAGTTGTGGTGTCACAATAAGGCTGGAATGTCAGTGATGAGAAAGATGTCATAGTGAGTCTATTATGTCACCAGTGAGGCTGTAATGTCAGTGGTTAACCTGTTACATGACAGTGACCCTGGTGATGCTGTGATGTCAAAGGCTGTGTTGTCACTTGTGTGGCAATGATGTCAGTGTTCTGACGAATGTCCATAGCAACATAGTAACATGTGAGGCTGTACTGTCAATGGTGAGGGCGTTATGTCACACTGAGGCTGTGATGTCACTGTGAATTTTTTATGCACTGTTTTCTGTCATGCCACCATGACATAATATCACTCTAGAAGCTGTGATGTCACGGTGAGATTGTGATGTCAGTTGTAAGACTGATGTCACAATGACGCTATGATATATCAGGTGAGGCAGTGGTGTCAGTGGGCAGGCAGTGATGTCACTGTGAGTTTGTAATGTAGCATTGAGGCCCTGATGTCAGAATGATTCTGTGAGATGTCAGTGAAGATGTGAGGTCAGGGGTGATGCTTGGATTTCACAGTGATTTTAGGTCATCAGTAGTGAGGCTGTGCAGTCACAGTGAGGCTCTGATGTCAGAGGAGAGGCTGTTATGTCACTATAAGGCTGTGAGGTTACCATGATCTTGTGATATCACTGTGAACTTGTGGTATCAGTTGTCATAGACTATAACATCAGAGTTCGGCTGAGATCTCAGTGGTTAGGCTGTAATATCAGAGTTGAGGCTGAGAAGTCACAGTGAAGCTGTGATATCAGAAATGAGGCTATAATGCCAAGTGAGGCTGTGATATCACTGTGAAGCTGTGATGTCACATGAGGCTCTGACATCACAGAGAGGTTGTGATGTCACAGGGAGGCTGTGGGGGCACTGAGGGCTGTACATCTGTGGGAAGATTTATATCACAAGGAGGCAGTGATGTAACATGTAAGGCTGTGGTATCACTGTTTATAATGTCAAAAGCTATGATGTCACTGTTGTGGCTATCAAGTCACTGTGAGCCTGTGATATCTGTGGTGAGGTTATGGTGTCATAGAAAGGCTAGGAAGGATACCAGTGGTGAGGCTGTGATGTCACATTGTGTCTGTGATGTCACTATGAGGCTGTGATGTCACAGTGAGTCTGTAATGTCGCAGTGAGTCTGTAATGTTGCAATGCAGCTGTGTGGTCAGTGATTAGGCTGTGATTTCAGAAGTGAGACTGATGTGAGAGATGAGGATGAGATGTTGCATTGATGATGTGATATAACTGGTGAGGCTGAGATGCTACAGTGATTTTATGATATTACCATGAGGCTGTGGTGTCACTGTTGAAGCTGGAATACCATGCTGAGACTGTCCTATCAATGGTGAGGCTGTGATTCCACAGTGAGGCTATGATGGCAAAATGTGGCTGTGATGTCACAGTGAGGTTGTGATGTCATTAGGGTCTGCTTTCACAGGGAGACTGTGTCATTGATGAGGCTGTATTGTCACTAATGAACCTCTAATGTCATCGTGAGTTTATCATATCAAACTGAGGCTGTGATGTCACAGTGAGGCTGTGATGTGAGAGATGATGCTGTTATGTCACAGTAAGTCTGTAATGTTACCATGAGGAGTAGCATCACTAGTGAGGCTGTAATATCACGATAAGCCTGTCATATCAGTGGTGAGACTGTGATGTCACAGCGAGGCTGTGGTGGCACAGTGTGTATGTGATGTAACAGTGAGTTTGCGATGTCAGTAATGTCTGTGATTTCACAGGGAGACTATGACATTGGTGAGGCTGTATTGTCACTGCTGAGATTCTAATGTCACAGTGAGGTTATTGTATCAAACTGAAGTTGTGATGTCACAGGGAGGCTATGATGTCAGAGGCGAAGCTTGAGATCACCATGATGCTTTGATGGCACGGTATGGCTGTGATGTCACATTGAGGCTGTGATGTCTCTGTGATGCTGTGAGTTTAATGTGATGTTGTGATATCAGTAGTGAAAGTCTATGACATCACAGTTCAGCTGAGATTTCAGTGGTTGGGCTGTGATGACAGAAGAGAGGCTGATGTTAATGATGATACTGAGAAGTCACAATGAAGTTGGGATGTTTCTGATATGGTTGTGATGCCACAGCAGGACTGTGTGTCACTATTGAGGATGTCATGTGACAGTGAGAGTGAGATGTCAATGATGAGACTGTGTTATTATAGCATGGCTAGGAAGCATGTCCGTGTTGTCACGGTTGCTATGATTTCAGAGGTTAGCCTGTTATGTCACAGTGAGGCTGTGATGTCAATGGTGAGCTGTGATGTCACAATGAGGCTGTGATGTCAGAAATGAGGCTGTATTGCCAAAGTGAGGCTGTGATATCACTGTGAAGAGGCTGTGACATCACAGTAAGGCTGTGAGGTTACTGTGGAAGGTGTGATATCAGTGGCAAGGTTGATTTCACCATGATGCTATGATGTAACAGGTGAGTTTATGATGCAATAGGTTAGACTGTGAGGTCACATTGAGACTGTTAGGTCACTGTCAGGTTTTGATATCTCTGGGAAGATTGATGTCACAGTGAGGCAGAGATGTTACATGTGAGTCTGTGGTGTGAATGTTTATGATGTCAAAATCTATGCTGTCACTGCTGAGTCTGTCACATAACCATGAGCCTGTGGTATCTGTGATAATGCTGTGGCGTCTTGGTAAGGCTAGGTATGATACCAGCAGTGAGGCTGTGATGTCACAGTGTGGCTGTGTGTCACCATGAGGCTGTGATGTCACAGTGTTGCTGTGATGTCAACGTGTGCTTTGGTTTCACCATGAGCCCTTGTTGTTACAGGGAGTTAGTGATGTCATGGTGGAGGCTGTGAGGTCACTGTGAGGCTGTGAAGTCTGTGGCAAAACTGGTGTCACACTGAGACTATGATGTTAGTGGTAATGCTGTCAAGTCACATTGAGGCTATACATCACAGTGAGGCTATGACAGAGGTGTGTATGTGCTATGTCAGAGGTATGTAATATCACAATGATGTACTAGGTTAGCCTATGGTGTCAGTGGTCAGGCTGTGAGTTCACTGTGAGGCTTTGATGTTGCACTGATGCTCTGATGTCAGGGCTGATTCTATGAGATGTCAGTGAGGCTGACTTCAGGGGTGATGCTTGGATTTTCACAGTAAGATTAGGATGTTAGTGGTGAGGCTATGCAGTCACACTGAGGCTGTGATGTCAGAGGAATGGCTGTGATGTCACTGTGAGGCAGTGATATTATCCTGTGGTTGTAATATCACAATGAAGATGTGATATCAATGGTGATAAACAATGACATCAGATTTCGGCTGTGATTTCAGTAGTTTGGCTGGTTGTCAGAAGTTAGGCTGATGTCAGTGATGAGACTGAGATGTCACAGTAATTTTGGGATGTTACCAGTGAAGCTGTGATATGACATCGAGGTTGTGGTATCACAATTGAGGATGTCATGTGACTGTGAGCCTGAGATGTCAATGATGAGGCTGTGGTATCATAGCAAGGCCATTCAGGATATCCTTGGTGTCACTGATGCTATGATTTCAAAAATTAGCCTGTTATGTAAGTTAAACTGTGATGTCAGGGGTGAAACTGTCATGACACAGTGAGAATGTGATGACAGAAATAAGGTTTTAATGCCACAGTGAGGCTGTGATATCACTGTGAATGTGTGATGTTACTGTGAGGCTGTGACATCACAGAGAGGTTGTGATGTCACAATGAGGCTCTGAGGTCACAGTGGTAAGGCTAATTTCACCATGAGGCTATGATGTAACAGGCAAGTTTATGATGTAAAACATTAGACTGTGAGGTCACAGTGAGGCTGTGAGATCACTGTGAGGCTGTGATATCTGTGGAAAATCAAGGTCACAGTAAGGCAATGATGTAACATGTGAGGTTGTGGTATGTATTAATTAGGGATCTTTAGAGTCATGGAATTCACAGAATGAATATATATTGTATTTATTGAATTGGCTTACAGATATGGCGGAGGTAGTTCAGCAATAGCTGCAGTAGCCGAGGTAGTCCAACGATGGCTGATCGTAGCTGAGGTAGTTCCAATGATAGCAGCTCAGTTCAGTAATCCAGTGGTGATCGATGAAGGCTGGAGAACTAGAACCTTAGTCTCATAGAGGGCTAGAAGGTCAAAGAAACCAGGCATCTGGAAGGAAATACAATTCCTAGCACAGCTTCAAGAAGGCATCTGTTCTCTTTGGTGACTCCTTTTTATACGGTGCAGTACTGGGAGGATCCTATGAGAGCTTTGGAAGTCCTAATAGGATCTAGGGCGGGTATAATTCTATCAAGTTGATCCTTTCCAGAAGTGGTCTCAGCCCATCTTAGTTAATACTGGATGTGTCAAGTTAACACCCAGGTTTATGATGTCAAAGGAAATGACTCACTGCTGAAGCCGTCACACCACAGTGAGCTTGTGCTATCTGTGGTGAGTCTGTGTGTCATAGTAAAGCTAGGTAGGATACCAGTTGTGAGGCTGTGATGTCGCAGTGTGGCTGTGACATCCCCATGTGGCTGTGATGTCAAAGTGTAACTCTGAGGTCAGTGATCAGGCTGTGATTTCAAAAGTGAGACTGATGGGAGAGAAGAGAAAGAAATATCTCATTGATGATGTAATATAACTGGAGAGCCTGTGATGCCACAATGAGTTTATAATAAAACCATAAGGCTGTGGTGTCACTGGTATGGCTGTATTATCATGGTTATCCTGTCCTATCAGTGGTGAGGCTGTGATGTCACAGTGAGTTCTTGGCACAGTGTGGCTGTGATGTTACAGTGAGGTTGTGGTGTCACAGTAAGGTTGCGATGTTAATAGTGACTGTGCTTTCATAGGGAGACTATGTAATTGGTGAGGGTGTATTGTCACTGGTCAAGCTCTAATGTCACAGGGAGTTTATTGTATCAAACTGAGGCTGTGGTGTCATGATGAGGTTGTGATATCACTGAGTTGTGATGTCACAGTGAGGTTGTGATGTCAATAGCGACATTGTGGTGTCATAGGGAGGCTGTCATGTTTTAGTGAGCCTGTGAAGTCAGTGGTTAGGCTGTGGTGTGATAGTGAGGCCAGGTAGGATGTCAGTGATGAGGGTGTGATATCGCATTGAGGCTATAATTTCAGAAGTGAGCCTGTGATGTCATAGTGAAGCTGAGATGAAACAGTGAGGCTTTAACGTTAGAGTCAATGTTTTGGTGTCACAGTTGGGCAATAAATTCAGTGGTGAGCCAGTGTTGTCATAGTGAGGCCATCATGTCACAGTGAGGCTATAACCTCAGAGTTGAGGCTGTGATGTCACAGTGAGGCTGTGTTGTCTCCAGTGATGCTGTGATGTCACAGTGAGGCTGTGATTCAGTAGACAAGAATATGACATCATAGTGAGGATGTGATTTCAGTGGTTAGGCTGTGATATCAGAATGAGGCTGATGTGCGTGATGAGGATATGATGGCACAGTGAAGCTCACATGTCACTAGTGAGGCTATGTTATCAGTTGTGAAGGTATTACGGTACAGTGACACTGGTGAGACTGTGATGTCAAAGGCTGTAATGTCAGAGGTGAAGCTTTATGTCACAATGATGTTTGATTGCATGTTATGGCTGTGATGTAACTGAGGTTGTGATGTCACTGGGGAAGTTGTGATGTTAAAGTGAGGTCGTGAGTTCAATAGCAAAACTGTGGAGTCACAGAGAGACTGTCATGTTTTTGTGAGCTGGTGAGGTCAGTGGTAAGGGTGTAATATCATAGTGAAGCTTGGAAGAGTGTCATTGATGAGGATGTGATGCCACATTGAGGCTATAACATTGGAGTTGATGCTGTGATGTCACTGTTGGGCAGTGATTTTAGAGGTGAAACTATGATGTTATAATGAAACTGACATGCCACAGTGAGGCTATATCATCAGAGGTGAGGCTGTGATGTTACAGTGAGGCTGTGTTTTCACCAGTGGTGCCATGATGTCACAGTAAGCCTGAGATGTCAGTGGAGTGAGACTATGACATCACAGTAAGGATGTGATTTCAGTGGTTAGGCTGTGATATTAGAATGAGGCTGGTGTGAGTGACGAGAGTATGATGTTTCAGTGAGGCTGGCATTTCAGTGGACAGGCTATGATGGCACCATGTTGTTTTGATGTCACTCACTTGTGTGGCTGTGGTGACACTGTGAGTCCTTTATGTTATGGGGAGATGTTAGTGTCACAGTCGAGGCTGTCAGGTCACAGTGAGACTGTGATGTCACTGGCAAAGCTGATGTCACAGTGAGGTAGGTAATGGTATGATGTCACATTTAGGATGTGATGTCACAATGAGGCTATGTCAACCATATGTATGTGATTTCACCATGAGGCTATTATGTCAGTGGCAACGCTGATGTCACAGTGAGTTTGTGATGTCACAATGAGGCTGTTATATCACTGTGAGGTTGTAATGTTACAGTGAGGCTGTGAGGTCACTAAAAGGATGTGATGTCTCAGTGAGCCTCTGATATCGAGGCTGATTCTATAAGATGTCAGTGAGACTGTAACATCAGGGGTGATGCTTGCATTTCACACTAAGGTGAGCCTTAGTGAGGGTATGATTAAAAAGTATGGTTATAACATCAGAGTGGATGCAGTGATGTCACAGTCGGGCAATGATTTCAGAGATTACCCAGTGATATCATAGTGAGGCTCTGATTTCACAGTCAGGCTATAACCTCAAAGTTGAAATTTGGTGTCACCAGATTGCTGTGGTGTCACTATGAGGTTCCAGTGATGTCATAGTGACTGTGATGTCAGTGTGAAACTGTGATGTTACCATAAGGTTATGATATGACAGTGAGGCTGTGATATCAGTGGTGATAGACTATGACATCACAGTTTGGTTAAAATTTCAGTGGAGTAGACTGTGATGTCAGAAATGAGGCTCTTGTCATTGATGAGACTGAGATGTCACAGTGAGGCTGGGTTGTTACTGGAGAGGCTGTGATCCAACAGCTAGGCTGTAGTGTCACAGTGGAAGCTGTAAGGTCACAGTGAGACTGTGATGTCAGTGACAAGGCTAATGTCACAACAAGGTCATGATGTCAATGGTAATGCTGTGATATCACATTGAGGCTGTGATGTCAGAGGTGTATACGGGATGTCACTCTATGGCTATTATGTCAGTGGAAGCCTGACTTCACAGTGAGTATGTGATGTCCTGGTGAGGCTGTGAGGATATAGCATGGCTATGATGTCACAATGAGTCTCTGATGACACTGTGATGTTGTGATGTCACTGAAGAGACTTGGATGGCACAGTGAGGCTGTGATGTTATTGGTTAGGCTGATGTCACAATGAGGCTGTGATATCACTGGGGAAGGTGTGATGTCACAATAACTTCCAGTGGTGAGAAAAATATCAAAGTTGGGCAATGACTTCAGAGGTGAGCCTGTGATGTCACTATGAGTCTGTCATTTCACAGTAAGGCTATATTTTCAGAGGTGAACCTGTGATGTCACTGTGAGTCTGTCATGTCACAGTAAGGCTATATTTTCAGAGGTGAGGGTGTTAGTTGTGAGGCTAATGTCACACTGTGACTGTGATGTCACTGGTGAAGTTGTAATGTTGCAATAATGCTGGAATGTCAGTGGTGAGTAAGATATCATAATGAGTCTGATGAGGCTAAGATGTCAGTGGTGAACCTATTACGTGACAGTGACACTGGCGAGACTGTGATGTCAAAGTTGTATTGTCACTAGTTTGGCAGTGATGTCAGTGTTCATGACTAATGTCCATGGCAGTGCTGATGTCACAGGTCAGGCATTTCTCCCCCTGGTGAGACCATGGTGTCACACTGAGGCTGTGATATCACTGTGAAGTTTGTACATCACTGTGGGCTTCATGTCCCCATGAAGTGATATCACTCTGGAAGCTGTGATGTCACAGTGAGGATATGATGTCTGTGGCAAGACTGATGTCACAATAAGGCTATGATGTAACAGGTGAGAATGTTTTGTCAGTGGGCAGGCTGAGTTCACTGTAAGGCTGTGATACTGCAGTGAGGCTCTGATGTCAGAGTTAATTTTATCAGATATTAGTGAGGCTGTGATGTCAGGGGTGATGCTTGGATTTCAGTTTGGTTAGGACATCAGTGGCGAAGCTGTGCAGTCACACTGAAGCTGTGATGTCAGAGGAGAGGCTGTGATGTCACTGTGCAGGGGTGGTTTTACCATGAAGTTGTGTTATCATAGTGAGGCTGTGATATCACTGGTGGTAGTCTATGACATCACAGTTTAGCTGAGGTTTCAGTAGTTAGGCTGTGATGTCAGAAGTGAGGCTGGGATGTTACTGGAGAGGCTGTGATGCCACAGCCAGGCTATGGTGTCATTGTTGAGGCTGTCACGTGACTGTGAGTCTGAGATATCAGTGATGAGACTGTGGTGTCATAGCGAGGATAGGCAGGATACCCGTGGTGTCGCTGATGATATGATTTCACAAATTAGCCTGTTATGTCACAGTGAGGCTGTGATGCCAGAGATGAGGCTATAATGCCAAGTATGGCTATAATATCACTGTGAAGCTGTGATGTGAATGTGAGGCTGTGATATCACAGAGACATTGGGATGTCACTTTGAGCCTGTGAGGTCACTATGAAAGATGAGATGTCACTGGCAAGGCTAATTTCACTGTGAGGCTATGATGTAACAGTTGAGTCTATGATGTAACACAATAGAGTGTGAGGTCACAGTTGGACTGTGAAGTAACTATGAGGTTGTAATATCTGTGGGAAGTTTGGTGTCACAATGAGGCAGTGATGTAACATGTGAGGCTGTGGGGTAACTGTTTATGATGTCAAAGACTGTCACTACTGAGCCTGTGCTAACTGGGGTGAAGCGGTGTCCTAGTAAGACTAGGTAGCATACCAGTGGTGAGGCCGTGATGTCACAGTGTGGATGTGGAGTGATGCCACAATGACATGGTGATGTCTCAGTGAGGGTGCGATTTCACAGTGAGGCTGTGTTGTCACTAGTCATGCTGTGATATCAGAATGAGACTTTAATGTCAGTGGAGCGAGACTGCCATCACAGTGAGGATGTGATTTCAATGGTTAGACTGTGATATCAGAATCAGGCTAATGTAAATGATGAGGGTATGATGTCATAGTGAAAGCTATGATATCAGTAGTGAGACTGTGATGTCACAGTGCAGCTGTGAGGTCAGTGATTAGGCTATGATTTCAGAAGTGAGACTGATGTGAGAGATTAGACTGAGATGTCGCATTGACGATGTGATATAACGGTTGCGGCTGTTATATCACAGTTTGGCTGTAATGTCAGTGAGAAGGCTGATGTCACAGTGAGGCTATGATGTCAGTGGTGATGCTGAGAAGTCACATTGAGGCTGTGATAACACAGTGAGGCTATGTCAGAGGTGTGCATGTGATGTCACCATGAAGCTGTTATGTCAGTGGCAAGGCTAATGTCACAGTGAATTTGTGATATCACAGTGAGGGTGTGATGTCACAGTATGCTCTGCCGACACAGTGATATTGTGCTGTCACTGGAGATGTTTTGAAGGCACAGTGAGGCTGCAATGTTAGTGGTGAGGCTGATGTCACAATAAGGCTGGAATGTCACTAGTGAAAAAGATGGCATATTGAATCTACAATGTCATTGGTGAGGCTATGATATCAGTGGCACACCTATTAGGTGTCAGTGAGACTGGTGAGGCTGTGATGTTAAAGACTGTGTTGTCACTGGTGTGGCAGTAATGTCAATGTTCTAATTTCAGTGGTGACACTGATGTCACATGTAAGGCTGTGATGTCAGAAATGAGGTTATAATGCCATCATTAAGCTGTGATATCACTGTGCAGCTGTGATGTCACTGTTATGGTGTGACATCACAGAGAGGTTGTGATGTAACAGTGAGGTTAGGATGTCAATGGTGAGGCTGTGAAGCCACACTGAGGCTGTCATGTCAGAAGTGAGGGTGTGATGTCACTGTGAGCCTGACATATCAGATGCTCTAATGTCACAGTGAGTTTATTGTGTGAAACTGTGGCTGAGATGTCACAGTCTGAGGTGAAGCTTTATGTCACCCTGAAGTTTTGATGGCATGGTATGCCTGTGATGTCACTATGAGGCTGTGAAGTCACTCTGAGTTTGTGATGTCACTGGGGAATTTGTAATGTCACAGTGAGTTTGTGATGTCAGTAGTGACACTGTGGTGTCACAGGGAAGCTGTCATATTTCAGTGAGCCTGTTATATCATTGGTGAAGCTGTGGTGCCACAGCGAGGCTAGGTAGAATGTCAGTGATGAAGGTGTGATGTCGCATTGGGGCTATGATTTCAGAGGTGAGCCTGTGATGTCATAGTGAGGCTGTAATGAAATAGTTAGGTTATAACGTCAGAACCGGTGCTGTGATGTCACAGTTGGGAAAAGATTTCAGATGTGAGCCTGTGATGACCTAGCGCTATGCAGTCACACTGAGTCTGTGATGTCAGAGGAGAGTTTGTGATATAACTGTGAGGCTGTGATATCAGTGGTAATAGACAATGACATCACAGTTCGGCTGAGATTTCAGCGTATAGGCTATGATGTCAGAAGTGAGGCTTATCACAATAGTGTTCCTATACTAAAGGGAAACACAAAAAAGAGCTCCAGGCAATGCTACTGAGTTCTTACACCTCATCAGAGAGCAGGACCCAGAGGGAAATTTGACATGCAAACTAAAGGACGCTCCATGAATTGAGGGGGCACTGGGAGAAAGGGAGGGAGGAGAGAAAGGTAGGGGAAAAGGAGAGAGCAAGGGGATCCAGAGATGGGTGGAGGGAGAGGAATGGGAAATAAATTAAAAATAAAATAAAATAAGAGGAAAAAAGAAATAGTAATAAGCTAAAAAAAAAAAAAAGAAGTGAGGCTGATGTTAGTGAGGAAGCTGAGATTCCACAGTAAGGCTGGGATGTTACTGGTGAGGCTGAAATGCCACAGCAAGGCTGTGGTGTCACTGTTGAGGCTGTCATGTGATCCTGAGGCTGAAATGTCAGTTATGAGGCTAAGATGTCTTAGCGAGGCTAGGCCAGATGTCCATGGTGTCAATGATGCTATGATATCTGAGATTAGCCTATGATGTCACAGTGAGGCTGTGATGTCATATGTGAGACATTGATGTCAAAAATGAGGCTATAATGTGATAGTGAGGCTGTGATATCACTCTGAAGCTGTGATGTCACTATGAGGCTGCGATATCACAGAGAGGTTGTGATGTCACAATGAGACTCTGAGGTCACTTTGAAAGATTTAATGCCAGTGGTAAGGCTGATTTCACCATGAAGCTATGATGTAACAGGTGATTCTATGATGTAACAGATTAGACTGAGAGGTCACAGTGAGGCTGTAAGGTCACTGTTAGGTTGTAATATCTGTGGGAAGATTTATGTCACAATGAGGCAGTGGTGTAACATGTAAGGCTGTGTTTTCACTGTTTATGTTGTCAAAGACTACAATATCACTGATGAGGCTCTCAGATCATTGTGAGCCTGTACTATCTGTGGTAAGGCTGTGGTTTCATGGCAAGGGCACATAGGATACCAGTGGTGAGACTGTGATGTCACATTCTGGCTATGATGTCACCATAAGGCTGTGATGTCACAATGAGACACTGATGGCACAGTGTGGCTGTAATGTCACAGTGAGATTGTGATGTCACAGTGAGGTTATGATGTCATTAGTAACTGCTTTCTCAGTGAGATTCTGATGTCAGTGGAGAGGCTGATGTCACAGTGAGGCTATGATGTCAGTGGTGATGGTGTGATTTCACATTGAGGCTCTGATGTCACAGTGAGTCTATGGCAGAGGTGTGTGTGATGTCACTATGAGGTTGTTATGTCACTGGCGAGGCTGATGTCACAGTGAGTTTGTGATGTCAGCGTGAGGCTGCAATATCATTGTCATGTTGAAATGTCACAGTGAGACTGTGAGGACAGAGTATGACTATGATGGGATCATGAAGCTCTGAGGACACAGTAATGTTGTGATGTCACTAGAGAGGTTTTGATGTCACAGTGAGGCTGTGATGTTAGTGGTGGTCCTGCGACACTATAGCTGTGATGTCACAGTGAGTTTTGATCAGAGGTGTACATGTGATGTCACCATGAGGCTATTATTTCTCAATGAGCCGTGATGTCACTGATGAGGCAATAATGTCAGTGGTGAACTTATTACTTGACAGTGACACTGGTGATGCTGTGATGTAAAAGGCTATATTGTCACTGTTGTCACAGTGATGTCAGCATTCTGACTAATGTCTGTGGCAATGCTGATGTCGTAGGTGAGGATGTGCTGTCACTGGTGAGGCTGTGATGTCACATTGTGTTTGTGATATCATTGCTAAGACTGATGCCACAATGAGGATATGATGTAATATAAAAAGCCTGTAGTGTCAGTGAACAGGCTGTGAGGTCACAGTGTGACTATGATGCTATAATGAGAGTTTGATGTCACCTTGTGTCTGTGGAGTCACTATTGGCCAATGATGTCAGAGGGACTAGGTGATGTCACAGTGGAGGCTGTGAGTTCACTGTGAGAGTTTGGTCTTGGTGGCAAGGCTGATGTCACAGTGAGGCTATGATGTCATGGTGATGATGTGAAGTCACCTTGAGGCTGTGATTTCACAGTGAGGCTATGTCAGAGGTGTGCATGTGATGTCAATATAAAGCTATTATGTCAGTAGTAAGGCTGATGACACAGTTTGTGATGTCACAGTGAGGCTGTGAGGTCAGAGTTTGGCTGATGCCACAGTGAGGCTCTGCTGACACTGTGATATAGTGCTGTCACTGGAGAGGTTTTGAGGGCACAGTGAGGCTGCGTGTTAGTGGTGAGGCTGATGGCACAATGAGGCTGTGATGTCACTGGTGAAGTTATGATGTCACAATAAGGCTGGAAAGTCACTGTAAAAAAGATGGCATATTGTGTATTGGTGAGGCTATGAAGACACAGTCAGCTTGTGATATCAGTAGGGTCTGTGTATTCACAGGAATACTATGTCATTAGCGAGGCTGTATTGTCACTGGTGAGGCTCTAATGTCACAGTGAGGTTTATTGTGTCATAATGAGGTTGTGATATCACAATGAGGCTATCATTACAGAAGTGAAGCTTTATGTCATAATGAGGCTTTGATGGCACAGTATGGCTATGCAGTCACACTGAGGCTGTGATGTAAGTTGGGAGGCTGTGATAACACTGTGAGGTTGTGATGTTGTATCACAGTGAGGCTGTGATATCAGTGGTGATGGACTATGACATCACAATTCGGCTGAAATTTTGGGGATAGGTTATTAGGTCAGAAGTGAGGCTGATGTCAGTGATGAGGCTGAGATGTCACAGTGAGGCTAGAATGTTACTGGTGTGGCTGTGATGCCACAGCAAGGCTGTGGTGTCGCTTATGAAGCTGTCATGTGATTATGAGCCTGAGATGTCAATGATGAGGCTGTGGTGTTGTAGCGAGGCTAGGCAGGATGTCCGTGGTGTAACTAAAGCTATGATTTCAGAGGTTAGCCATTTATGTCACAGTGAGACTTTGATGTTAGAGGTGATGTCACAGTGAGGTTATAATGTCAGAAATGATGTTATAATGCTACAGTGATGTAGTGAAATCACAGTGAAATTGTTACGTCACTGTGAGACTGTGACATCACAGAGAGGTAGTGATGTTTTACGGTAAGGCTATGAGGTCACCATGGAAGATGTGATGTCAGTGGCAAGGCAGATTTCACCATGAGTCTATGGTGTAACAGGATGTAACAGATTAGACTGTGAGATCACAGTGAGGCTGTGAGGTTATTTTGAGACTGATATCTGTGGGAAATTGATGTTACAATGAGGCAGTGATGTAACAAGTGAGGCTGTGATATCACTGTTTATGATGTCAAAGGCTGTGATTTCACTGTTGAGGCTGTTACATCACAGTGGTGAGGCTGTGGTGTCATGGTAAGCCTAGGTAGGATACAAGTGGTGAGGCTGTGTTGTCAGAGTGTGATGTCACCATGAGGCAGTAATGTCACAGTGAGACTGTGATATCAGAGTGAGGCTGTGATGTCATAGTGCAGTGGTGACGTCAGTTGTTAGGCTGATGTCACAGTTAGACTATAATATCAGTGGTGATGTTATGGTGTCACATCGAGATTGTGATGTCTCAGTAAGGCTATGTCAAAGGTGAGTTTGTGATGTCACCCTGAGGCTATTATGTAAGTGGTAAGGCTGATGTCACAGAGCGATTGTGATGATACAATGAGCCTTTGATGTCACAATCAGCTTGTAATGTCACAGTGAGACTGTGAAAACACAATGTGGCTATGATGTCACAGTGAGGGCTCTGATGACAGAGTGATGTTGTGATGTCATGGGGTGGGTTTTGATGGCACAGTGAGGCTGTGATATTAGTGATTGTGCTGATGTCACAAAGAGGCTGAGATGTCATTGGTGAAGGTGTGATGTCATAATAAGACCAGAATGTCAGTGGCGAGAAAGTTGTCATAGTGAGTCTATGATGTCACTGGTGTGGCAATGATGTCAGTGTTCTGACTAATGTCAGTGGTGATGCTGAAGTCACAGGCTAGGCTGTGCTGTCACAGGCTAGGCTGTGCTGTCACAGGCTAGGCTGTGCTGTCACAGGTGAGGCTGTGATGTCACAGGTGAGGCTGTGATGTCACACTGAGGCTGTGATGTCTCTGTAAAGGTTGTATGTTACTGTGAGCTGTCATGACACCATGAGGTGATATAACTCTGGAAACTGTGATGTCACAGTGAGGCACTAATGTCAGTGGCAAGACAGATGTCATAATGAGGCTATGATATATCAGGTGAGCTTGTGGTGTCACTGGGCAGATTTGTGATTTCACAGTGAATCTGTGGGGTCAGAGCGAGGCTCTGATGTCTGGTCTGATTCTTTGAGATGTCAGTGAGTCTGCGATGTCATTGGTGATGCTTGGATTTCACAGTGAGATTAAGACATCAGTGGTGAGGCTATGCAATCACACTGAGGCTGTGATGTCATTGGTGAACCAATTGTGTGACAGTGACACAGGTGAGGCTGTGATGTCAAAAGCTGTGTTGTCCACCGAGGCTGCCTCTGGTTTGCCTGGCCTACACCCTGGGCCCCAGCACCTTTGTTCCTCCTGCCCGCCTGCCTGCCTGAGACCAGACTCTCTCTCGGTCAGTCCTCCATCCCAGGTGAGTTACCCGAGGTCACCGATTGACACAGCTCCTCCCACCAGCCAGCCTGGGCAACACCCAGGCTGCCTCTGGTTTGCCTGGCCCATGCCCCAGGCCCCAGCCCCTTTTTTCCTCCTGCCTGCCTGCCAGCCAGACCAGGACAGGACTTGCTCTGGGTCCTCCATCCCTGGAGCCTGGGCGGGCTTCTAAGCCAACTCCCAGGTCCCAGGTGAAGAAGTCTGCAATCACCATCAGCCCCTCTGTCCCTCTGATCCACCAGGGACTCACTCATGGTCCACGGAGAACACACTGCTAAACAGAATTCAACACAATCCAAAGAAAACCGAAGCAAAGCTCTAAGGGATAAAGGCCATACATCTGAAGTCCCCTAAAATCATCCTATCACATGGGAGAGATTCTTCACATGAAGCAGAAAGATAAGTAAATCTCTCTTTTTTTACCATACTGTTCCAGGGATTATACCACTCACCCTCACATTCACCCTCTGTCTACTTAACCTGACTTAACTGATGTACTAACAGCCTAATAGCCTCATCTAGGAAATAATACTAACAGCAGACAAATGAACACAACTACAAGCCAAGCATTCATAATAACTACCCAAAAGTAGTAATACCAAGTAAATCACTTCAGTCAAAACCACACAGAAACCAAAAGGTCTTAAGAGACAAAAAGACAATGCCCAAGTCAAAGTGCAGATCCATGTGAAATAAGACCCAGGAAAACAAATCTCCCATTGAAAGAATTAACCATATAATGATGGATTCCAACCAGAACATATTCATAGATAATAGCTAAGAAAGCCAAACCAAGATAACGACTTTCAAAGTATGATCACTACCATGATTAATACTATGAAAGAGGAAATGTGAGAGAAGTTAAATAAGCACATCAACCACTTTGAACAGGAACACAACAGACACTTGGAGGAGTTGAGAAAAACAGTTCAAGAAACAAAATTAGACATAGAGAAGTTAAAACCATCTCAGGTAGAGTTTAAAATCGAACTAAAAGACAAGTTATCTTTAACCCAAAACTCAACAGAGAGTCTTATCAGCAGAACTAATGAAGCAGAAAATAGAATTTCAGATCTTGAAGACAAAGTGGGAGAATTAACCAACTCAATGGAAGAGGTTCTTAAATCTAAAAAGATACTTGAGAGGAATATTCAAGAGGCCTGAAGAAGCTTAACATGCGCATTCATGGAATGCCAGAGCAAGAATCCCAAAATAACACACCTGAGGACATTTTTCAAATTATCATAAATGAAAACTTCCCTCAACTAAAGTATGAGAGGCCCATCCTATTACAAGAGGCATTCCAGATCCCAAACAGATATGACCAAAACAGAAAATCGCCACGGCAAATAATAGTCAAAACACTCTACATTGAAGACAAAGAAAAGGTGCTGAGAGCTTCAAGGGAAAAAAAAAGTCACTTTTAAAGGTAAACGTATTAAAATAAAAAATGACTTCTCAAAGGAAACAGTAAAAGCAAGAAGAGCTTGGAAGATGTACTTCAAGTATTGAATGAGCAAAAATGTCAATCCAGGCTGATATACCCGGCAAAACTATCCATCATGATCGATGGAGAAAGAAAAGTTTTCCAGCACAAAGACAACTTGAATGCTTACATGTCTAACAATCCAGAGTGCTCATGGTGCACAGAACTCATAGTAGTTATATAGTCCTCATAGTGCTCATAGAGTGCTCAGAGTTAACAGCGCTCATAGAGATCATAGAAACCTCAGAGTTTGCATGCTTACAATTGCAATAGAGAGCTCACAGTGGTCATAGAGAGCTCACAGATGTCATATCCCATTCATAGTGTTCACAGCTCTCAGTGATCATAGAAAGCTCACAGTAGTGCTAGCTTATATTGGTCATAAAGAGTTCATAGTGGCCATAGTAAGCTCACAATGGACAAGGAGAACTCACAATAGAAATAGAGAGCACACAGTGTTCATAGATCACAGTGGTGATAAGGATCTCATAGTGGTCATAGAGAGGTCACAATTGTCAGGGCTTATATTTGTCTTAGAGAGGTCACAGTGGTCCTTGAGAGCTCACAGAGGTCATAACTGATAGTTATCATAGAAAGCACAGAGTCCTCAGAGCTCAACATACTCATACCTCAAAATGGTCTTAGAGAGCTAATAATGTTCCCAATGATCTCACGATGCTCATAGATCATAGTGGTCACAGAGAAATTACAGTGATCATACCTCATAGTTGTCATGGAGAGCTCACAGTGGCCATAGCTCAGAATGGTCATAGAGAGTTCAAAGATCATGGAGAGGTCACAGTTGTCAGATATTTCAAAGTGGTCTTAGAGAGCTCATTGTGTTCATAGAGCGCTCACAGATTGCATAGTGAGTTCACAGTCATCATTGCTCATAGTGGTCACAGAAAATTCACAGTGGTTACACAGACCTCTCAGTAGTCATAGACAGGTCACAATGGTCATAGAGAGCTTACAGTGGTCATAGAGACCTCACAGTGGTTATAGAGAGAACAAAATGTCATAGAGAATTCATAGATGTCATAGCTCACAGTGGTCATTAAGAGCTCATATGGTTTTGGAGCGCTCAGAGTGATCATGAAAAGCTCACACTGGTCATAGCTCATAGTGGTCATAGAGAGCTTTCAGTTGTGACAGAGAGAAAACAGTTGTCATAGAATGCTCCCAGTTATGACAGACAGCTCTCAGTTGTCATAGAGAGCTCACAGGGCTCATAGAGAGAGCTCATATTAATCACAGCTCAGTGGTCATAGAGTGCTTAAAGTTTTCATAGCTAATCTTAGTCATAGAGAGCTCATAGTAGGCACAGAGAGCTCAAAATAGTCATACAGAGCTCATAGTGTCATGGAGAGCTCATAGTGATCATAGCTTACAGGGATCATACAGAGGTCACAGTGGCCATAGCTCATAGTGGTCATAGAGAGTTCATAAATGGCCATAGTGAACTTACAGTGGTCAGGGATAGTTCACAAATAGAATAGTGAGCTTACAGTGCTCATAGTTCATATTGGCCATGAACAGCTCACAATGGTCATAAAGATCCCACAGTGATCATAGGGAGCTCAGAGTAGTTATTGAGATCTTACAGTCATCCTAGGGAGATCATAGTTTCCATAGAAAATTCACATGGGTCTTAAGAATGCTCACAGTAGTTATAGAAAGCTTACAGTAGTAATATAGAGGGCATAGTTGTCAGCTCATAGTTATAGAGACATCGCAGTCATTCTAGAGAGATCATAGTCCTCACAGAGAATTCACAATGGTCATAGAATGTTCACAGTATTTTTAGAGAGCATACAGTAGTAATATAGAGGTCATAGTTGTTATAGCTCATAGTGGTTTTAGACAGCTCACAGTGATCATAGCTCATGGTCCTCTTAGAAACTTCATGATCTTCATAAAGAGCTCAGAGTGGTCCTAGAGATATTACAGTGGTCATATAGAGCTCACAGTAGTTCTGTGGAGCTCACAGTGATCACAGACAACTTTTAGTCATCACACTGAGATCACAGTGAAAACAAAGAGCTGAAAGTTGGTCAAATAGACCATCATAGAGAGTTCACAGTGGTCATTGAGAACTCATAATGGTCATTGAGAGCTCAGGGTGGTTATAGCTCATTGTGGCCATAGAAAGCTCACAGTGGTCATAAAGGGCTAACAGTTGTCATAGAGTTCTCCCAATTGTCTCAGAGAGATCACAGAGCTCATAGACTCACAATAATCACAGCTCAGTGGTCATAGAGTGCTCACAGTTTTAATAGATAATCTTAGTCATAGAGTGCTCATCGTGGTCATAGAGAGCTCACAATGTTCATAGAGAGCTTACAGTGCTTATGGAGAGCTCAGTGATCATAGCTCACAGTGGTCAGGCAGTGGTCACAGTGGTCATAGCTCATAGTGGTCATAGAGAGTTTACAATGGCCACAGTGAGCTCACAGTGGCCAGGGTAAGTTCACAATGGGAATAATGAGCTTGCAGTGCTCATAGTTCATAGTGGTCATAGAGAGCTCACAATGGTCATAATTCATAGTGATGATAGAGAGCTCACAATGGTCATAATTCATAGTGGTGATAGAGAATTCACAGTGGTCATATGTCCTAGTGGATATAGACAGCTCACAGGGGTTAAAGAGAAATCACAGTGGTCATGCCTCATATTTGTCACACGAGCTTATAGTGGTCATATAGAGCTCTCTACAGTGATAAAGTGTTCACATTGGTCCTAGAAATGTCATCAAGATTGTAGGGAGTGCACCACATTGATAGAGAGCTCACAGTGGTCATATAGATCCACAGTGATCATTGAGAGCTCATAGTGGTTATAGAGAGCTTACGATTGTCCTAGAGATATCATATTTTTCATACAGAATCCACAGTGGTTATAGAGATCCCACAGTGGTCATAGAGTGCTCATAGTAGTTATAGAGACATCGCAGTCATTCTAGAGAGATCATAGTCCTCACAGAGAATTCACAATGGTCATAGAATGTTCACAGTATTTTTAGAGAGCATACAGTAGTAATATAGAGGTCATAGTTGTTATAGCTCATAGTGGTTTTAGACAGCTCACAGTGATCATAGCTCATGGTCCTCTTAGAAACTTCATGATCTTCATAAAGAGCTCAGAGTAGTCCTAGAGATATTACAGTGGTCATATAGAGCTCACAGTAGTTCTGTGGAGCTCACAGTGATCACAGACAACTTTTAGTCATCACACTGAGATCACAGTGAAAACAAAGAGCTGAAAGTTGGTCAAAGAGTGGTCACAGTCATCATAGAGAGTTCTCAGTGGTCACTGAGATCTCATAGTGGTAATAGAGAGGTCATAGTGTTCATAAATCATCATTGTAATAGTGATCTCTTGTGGCCATAGAGAGTTCATAGTTGTTATTGCTTATAGTGGTCTAGAGAGCTCACAGTGGTCATAAAGAGTATACAGTGGTCATAAATAGCTCACACTGGTTATACTGACCCCATGACTGTCAGTGCATATAGTGCTCATAGGTTTCTCTTGTAGGCATAGAAAGCTCAAAATTTTCATAGCTTATAATGTTTCTAGAGAGCTCACAGGGATCATCACTCCCAGTGGTCATAGTGAGGTAATAATGTTCATATTGAGCTCACAGTGGTCATACCTCATAGTTATCATGGATAGCTCACAGTGGTCATTGCTTAGAGTAGTCATAGAGAGCTCAAAGTAGTCATGGAGACATCACAGTCATCAGATATTTCAAGGTGGTCATAGAGAGCTCATAGTATACAAAAATGATTGCACAGTGGTCATAGAGAATTCACAGTGGAAATAGAGCAATCATAGTCATTATAGAATAGAGAGCTCATAGTTCTTATAGCTCATAGTGGTCATAGAAATCTCTCAGTGGTCATAGCTCATAGAGGTCTAGAGAGCTCAAGTGGTCATAGAAAGCTCAAAGTGGCCATACTGAGTTCACAATTGCAGAGTTCATTATGGTCAAAGCTCATTGTGATAATAGAGTTCTTTTGTGGCAATAGAGAGATCACAATGGTCATAGCTCATAGTGGCCATAGAAAGCTCGGAATTGTCACTGATAATAGTGTTCAAAGAAAACTGACAGTGGTTCTAGAGAGCTTACAGTGGTCAGAGAGTGCTCAAGGTGGTCATAGCTCACAATGGGCACAGAGAATCCATAATTGCCATAGAAAGCCCACAGTCATCATGGATTATACTAGTCATAGAGAGCTCATAGTGATCCTAGAGAACTCACAGTGGTAACACATCATATTGGTCATAGAAAGCTAACAATTTGAACAAAAAGCTGACAGTGGTCATAGATCATAGTGTATATAAAGAACTCACAGTGGTTATAGACAGCTCACAGTGTTTATATATTGTATAGGGCATAAAGAGCTCACAGTGGTCAAAGAGCAAAGTGGTCATAGAGAGCTCAAAATTGTGTTTTACAGAGGTTAACAGTCCTCAAATATTTCACAATATTTCAGAGAGAGCTCATAGTGGTCATAGCTCACAGTGTTCATAGAGTATTTGTAGTGGTCATGGTCCACAGTGGTCATAGAGAGCTTACAGTGGTCATAGAGAATTTTTAGTGGCCATAGCTTACAGTGTACATAAAGCTCTCAACGTTGTCCAAGCTCAAGGTGGTTATAGAGAGCTCATAGTGGCCACAGATTACTTAGACTAGTCATAAGTCATCATGGTCATAGAGAGCTCACAGTGTTCATAGAGAGTTCACAGAGTTCATACAGACCTCATAGTGGTCACAGCTCACAGTTGTCATAGAGAACTCACAGTGTTCATAGCTTATAGTGGTCATGAAAAGCTCACAATGGCCATAGTGAGCTTACAGTGGTAACAGAGAGTTCACAATGGAAATAGAGAGCTCACAGTGGTCATAGCTCATACTGGTCATAGAGACATCAGAGTGGTCATAGAGAACTCATAGTGGTGATAGACAGCTCACAGTGCTCACAGAGAACTCCTAATGGTCATAGCTTACAGTAGTCATGGAGAGCTCATAGTGGTTATGGAGAGATCATTGTGGTCATAGACTGCTCACAATGATGATAGCTCATAATGGTCATAGAGAGGTCATAGTGGTCATAGATAAATCACAGTGGTCACAGCTCATAGTGGTCATAATGATTTCACAGTTGTTATAGTTCATTGGGGTCATAGATAGCTAATAATATTCATAGAGGGCTCAGAGTAGTCATAGTTCAAACTGGTCACAGAGAACTCATATTGGTTATATCTCATAGTCATCATAGAGAATTCATAGTGGTCACAGCTCACAGTGGTCATGGAGAGCTCATTATTGTCATAGCTCACAGTGGTCATAGAGAAGTCACAGTGGTCATAGATTGCTCATCCTAGTCATAGCTCACAGTCCTCATAGAGCGCTCATAGTGGTTTTAGCTCATATTATCTATAGAGAGCGCATAGTCGTCATACAAAGTTCATAATACTCATAGCTCATAGTGGTCATAGAAAGGTCAAACTGTTCATAGCTCATAGTCATTATAGAGAGCTCACAATGGTCACAGAGAACTCATAGTTGTTATAGAGAGCTCACAGTCATAACAGTTCACATTTTTCACAGAGAGCTCAGAGTAGTCATAGCTCATAGTAGTCTTAGAGTCCTCACACTGGTCATTCAGAGCTCACGGTGATTAAAAGAGCTCACAGTATTCATAGAGGACTCAGAGGGTCATAGAGAGATCACAGCAGTCATAGGGAGCTCATAGCAGTTATAGAGAGCATGCAGTGGTCACAGACAGCTTACAGTGGTCATAGAGAGCTCACAGTTGTCATAGAGGCCTCATAATGGTCATAGCTCACAGAAGTCATAGAATGCTCATGATGGACATGGAGAGCACATAGTGGTCATTGCTTATTCTAGTCATTGACAGCTCATAGTGATCCTAAAGATCTCACAGTGGTCATACCTCACAATTTTCATAGACAGATCATAGTGATCATAGCTCATACTGGTCATAAAGAGGTCACAGTGGTCATAACTCATAGTTATAACAGAGATCTCAGTAGTCATAGTGATGAGATCACTGTTGTCATAGCTCACAGTGGTCACAGGGAACTCACAATGGTCATAGAACCCTCACATTTGTCATAGCTCAGAGTGGTCATAGCTCACACTTTTCATAGATTGTTCACAGTGGTCCTGGCTCACAATTGTCAAAGAGAGTTCACAGTGGTCATAACTCATAATGGCATAGAGAGGTCATAATGTTGATACAGAGCTCACAGTGGACATAACTCATACTATTCATAGAGATGTCACAGTATTTTTAGCTCATAGTGGTCATAGAGAGCTTATAATGTTCACAATTAGCAGTTAGCTCAAAGTGTTCATGGCTCTTAGTGGTCATAGAATCTATGCTCACAGTGATCACAGAGAGGTCACAGTCTTCAAATATTTCACAGTTATCATAGAGAGCTCATATCAGTCATAGTCTAAAATGGTCATAGAGAGTTCCTAGTGGTCACAGTTCACAGTGATCATAGCTCAAAATTGACATAGAGAGCTCAAATTGGTCATAGTGAGCTCACAATAGTCACATAGTGAGCTCAGAGTGCTCACAATGAAAATAGAGACCTCACACTGGTTCATAGTGGTCATAGAAAGTTCATAGTGGTCATAGAGATTTCATAATGGTCATAGAGAGCTCACACTCGCCATAGAGGGCACATAGTCACATAGCGTACCTGGGTCATAGAGTGACCATAGTGTCATTGTGCTCAACGAAAGGTCACAGCGGTCAAAGAGGACTCTCAGTGGTCAAAGATCATGGTTGTCATAGAGAACTCACAGTGGTTATATCTTACAGTGGTTGGAGAGTGCTCTTAATGGACAATGTGTGCTAACAGTGGTCATAGCAAATAGTGGTATAGAGAGCTCACAGTAGTCATAGCTCTCAGGGCTCAGAAGAGCTCACAATGGTCATGGAAAGTTCAGAATGGTGATAGTTTATAATGGACATAAAGAGCTCAAAGTGCTCAGAGCTCATAGTAGTCACTGTGAGGTCATGAGGGACAAAGAGTGGTCATAGTGGTCAGAGCTTATAGTGATCTTAGAGAGCTCATAGCAGTCTTAGCTCATAGTCATCATAGAGGGCTCACTATGGTCATAGCTCATAGCTGTCATACAGAGCTCAATTGCCATACAGACCTCACAATTATCATATAGTGCATATAGTGGTATTTGAGAGTTCTCTATTACAACTGTTTACTGTATATGACCACTGTGACCTCCCTGTGACCACTTTGAGTTCCCTATGACCACAGTGAGCTATTTCCACTGTGAGCTTTCTATGACCACTATGACCTATGACCATTGTAATACCTCTATGACCACTCTAAGATTTAACTACTATGAGCCCTTTATGACCAGTATGAGTTATGACTACTGTGAGCTTTCTATGTCCTTTATGAGCTCTCCATGGCCATTGTGAGCTCTTTATTATCATTTTGAACTCTCTGTGATCACTATAAGCTATGACCCCTGTACGCTCACATGGAAATTATTAACTCTCTATGACAACTGTGATCAATGAACACAGAGCTCTCTTTGACCACTATGAGCATTGCATGTCCACTGTGTCCTATTGACCACTGTGAGCTCTCTATAAACACACTGAGTTATGATTATTGTGAGCACTGTATGGCTGCTATGAAATCTTTATGACCTCTATGAGCTATGTCTACTATGAGTTTTCTATGATCAATAGGAGCTATGACCACTGTGAGCTCTATATGAACTCTATGAGCTATGACCACTGTGAACTCTGTATAACCTCTGTGAGCTATGACTACTATGTACTCTCTCAGATTATTGTGAATACTCTATGACCTCTCTGAGATTGCTGTAACCACTGTGAGATATGAACACTATGATCTCTCTATTACCACTTTGAGTTCTCTCTGACAACTATGAGTAATGACTACTCTGATCTCTGTAAGACTCATATGATCTATGATCTCTGTGAGCTTTCCATGACTATTGTGAACTGTTTATGTCAACTATGAGCTCTCCCTGACCACTGTGATTTCTCTATGCCCACTGTAAGCATTCTGTGACCTTTTTGAGTAGTCTGTGACCACTATTAGCTATGACAACTATGAACTCACTATAAACATTATTACCTGCCTAGGACCACTGTGAGCTATGACCACTATGAGATATCTATGACTACTATGATCTATGACAACTATGAGCTCTCTATTACCATTATGATATCTCTATGACCACTATCAGATCCCTATTTCTATTGTGAACTCTCTGAGATCACTGTGAGCTCACTATGTCCACTGTGAGCTGTCTATGACCACTGAAAACTGTGATCACTATGAGCTATGACCACTGTGGGCTCTCTAGCACCACTGTGACCTCTCTATGAATACTATTAGGTATGACCACTATGAGCTCTTCATGTCAACTTTGAGTTATGACCACTCTGAGCTCTCCAAGTCCATTATGAGTGCTCTATGACCACTGGTAGCTATGACAACTGTGAGATGTCTATGATCACTGTGAGCTACGACCACTGAGAACTCTCTATGACCACTATAAGGTTTCAATGATTTGTGTGAGCTGTAAGCATTATGCAGTCTCTATTTCAACTGTGAGTTCCTTATAAGCACTCCTTATAAGCTCTCTATGACTGCTTTGAGGTATGATCACCATGTGTTCTCCATGACCACTCTTAACTATGACCACTATTAGCTCTCTATCACAACTGTAAGCTATGTAAACTGTGAGCTCTCTAAGTCCATTATGAGCTCCCTGTGACCACTATGAGCTCTCTATGAATATTATGATCTCTATGACCATTATGACACTGTGACTGCTGTATCGTCAGTGTGAGACCTCAATGACTACTGTGAGATAAGACTATTTTGGACACTCCATGACCATTGTGAAATCTCTATGTACATTATGAGCTTTCTATCACCAGTGTGCGGAATGACTATGGTACGCTCTCTATGACCACTATAAGCTATGCCCATTGTCAGCTCTCAAAGACCACTATGAGCTATGACCACTGTCAGATCTCTATGACCACCGTGAACTCTTTCTGACCACTATTAGCTATGACTAATGTGACTTGTTTATGATTACTTTGAGCTCTCTGTGATCACTGTAGCTCTCTATGAGCTATACGAACTATGACCTTTGTGAGCTCTCTATGACAACTGTGAGCTCTCTATGAGCACTATGACCTATGATCACTATGAGCTCTCTATCACCACTATGAGCTATGACCACTCTGAGCTCTCTGTGATGACTATGAGTTCCCTTTGACATCTGTGATTTATGTCCTCTATGAGCTCTCTATGACTACTAGGAGCTATGAGCACTGTGAGCTCTCTATATGTACTGTGAACAATGACCACTGTGAGATTTCTGACTATTTTGAGCTATGACCACTGTAATCTCTCTGTGACCAATGTGAGTTCTCTATGGCCTTTGTGATTTCTCCGTGACTACTTTGAGCAGTTTATGATCACTGTGAGCTCTCTATATCCACTATGAGCTATGAGCACTCTGAGTTGTCTATGAACACTGTGAGATATGACCACTGTGAGCTCTCTATGAGAACTATCATCTAGGACAACTGTGAGCTCTTTATGAACACTATGAGCAATCAGTGACCCCTGTGAGCTTTGAGCACTGTGTGCTCTCTATGATTACTATGAACTATGAACACTCTGACCTCTGTATGAACATTCTGAGTTCTCTATGACCACTATGATCTATGACCATTGTGATCTCTCTATGACCAATATTAGAAAAGACCACTGTGAGCTATCTATGAATACTATGATCTATGACCACTATGAGATCTCTATGGTCGCTATGAGGTCTCTAAGAATAATATGTGCTATGAACACTGTGAGCTCTCTATGGCCACTTGAGCTCTCCATGACCTCTGTGGGCTATAAAAAGTGTCAGGACCACTAAGAGCTATGACCACTATGAGCTCTATGACCACTATGAGTTATGGCCACTGTGAGCTCTCTGTGAACACTATGAGGTCTGTTTGACCACTCTGAGTTCTGACAATTGTGAGCACTTATGACCACCATGAGCTATAACCACTATGAAATTTTTGTCACCACTGAATTATGACTACTCTATGGTCTCTATGACACATGAGCTATCAACACTGTGAGTGTCTATGACAATTGTGATCTATGTCCACTGTGATCTCTCTATCACCACTATAAGCTATGACAACTATTAGGTATGACCACTGTTGGCTATGACCATTGTGAGATCTCTATCACCACTTTGAGTGATGACTGCTGTGACTTCTCAGTGGCCAATGTGAATTCTCTGTCATCACTCTGAGCTGTGAACTCTGTTAACTCTGTTGGATGATTTTGAGATAATTTTAGTGTGAAATCTCTAAAACCACTATAAGTTATGACTACTGAGAGATCCCTATGCTCTCTCTGAGCTCTCTATGACCAATATGAGCTATGACACCTATGAGCTCTCTATGACCTCTGTAAACTAAGACAACTGTGGGCTCTCTGTGAGAATTATGAGCTGTCTATGATCACTGTACCTCTCTGTGACCAGTTTGACTTCTGTATGAACACTATGAGGAATGACCACTGTGAGCTCTCTCTGACCACTATGAGCTATGACCACTTTGAACTCTCTAATACCACTAGGAGTTATGAACACTGTAATTACTCCATGAAGATTAGGAAGTCTCCATGACCACTGTGAGAAATGACCATTCATGCGCTATCTCCATGAACACTCTGAGTTCTCTAGGATCCCTATGATCTGTGGCCACTGTGAACTCTCTATCACCGCTATGAGCTATGATGACTGTGAGATCCCTATGACCACTGTGAACTCATTCTGACCACTATTAGCTATGACCAATGTGACCTCTCTATGATTACTTTGAGCTCTTTATGATCATTTTGAGCTCTCTGTGATCACTGTAACTCTATGAGCTGTAAGGCCTATGACCATTTTGAGCTTTATATGATCACTGTGAGCTCTCTATGACAATTGTGAGCTCTCTATGAGCAGTATGACTTATCACCACCGTGAGCTCTCTATAAACTGTATGAGCTATGACCACTTTGAGCTCTCTATGATGACTATGATTTCCCTTTGACATCTGTGATCTATGACCACTATAAGCTCTCTGTGACCATTATGAGCTATGATGCATTCTCTAGGACCACTATGAGGTGTAACCACTATTAACTCCCATTGTCCATTTTGAGATCTCTATTACCACTGGGAGATAAGAATTCTGTGTGATCTCTATGACCACTATGAGATATGACCACTGTTAGCTCTCATAGCCCATTATGAGCTCTCTATGACCACTTTGTTCTATGACCACTGTGAGCTCTCTACGACAAATGTGAGCACTCTATGACAACTATGAGGTCTCTAGAACATTATGAGCTCTGTGTGACAACTATGTACTATTACCACCGTGAGCTCTATGATCACTCTGGACTATGCACTTTGTGAATTCATTATGACTATAATCTATGAAAACTGTTATCTCTCTATGACTGCTATGAGCTCCATATGAACACTGTAAGCTATGACCACTGTAAGCTCTCTATGACCACTGTGAGTTCTCTTTGACCACTATGAGCTGTAACCATTGTGAGCTCTCTGTGACCACTATGAGCTCTGTATGACCACTATGACTATGACCACTCTATCCTCTCTATGGACACCATGAACTATGACTACTGTGAACTCTCAATGACCTCTATTAGCTATGATGAAAGAGAGTTCTCTATGGCCACTATGAGCTCTCTATTATCACTATGAGTTATGACAACTATGAGTTTGTTTTGACAACTGTGATATCTCTATGTCCACTTTAAGCTCTCTATGAGTTATGTGAGTTATGACAACTATGAGCTCTCTTTGACAACTTAATATCTCTATTTTCACTTTAAGCTATGACTAACTGAGTTCTTCCTGACCACTGTGACCTTTCTATGAGCACTGTGAGCTCTCTGTGTCCATTATAAGATATAAGCACTGTGAGCTCTGTATTACCAGTGTGAGCTGTGACCCCTGTTAGTTCTCTATGACCACTATGAGCTCTCTATGAATATAATGAGCTCTTTATGGCAAATATAAGCTATGACCACTGTAAGCTCTTTGTGAGCACTATCAGCTGTGATCACTATGATCTCATATGGCTACTATGAGTCTCCATGACCACTATGAGCTCTGTATGACAACTGTGAACTCTACATTATCACTGTGTTCACTTTATGACCACTTTGAGAGCTCTATGACCAGCTGTATATGTCCACTGTGAGCTCTCTATGACCCTTATGATATCTGTAAGACAAATATGAGCTCTGACCACAGTGAGCTCTCTATGACCACTGTGATCTCCCAATGAACATTCTAAGCCCTCTATGACTACTCTGAGCTCTGAGTACTGTGAGCTCTCTGTGAACACTATGAGCTGTGACCATGTGAGCTCTTCATGACCAATATGAGCTATGACTACTATATGCTCTCTTGACTGCTATAAGCTATGACAACTATGACCTCTTTATGACCACTGTGAGCTCTGACCACTGTAAGCTCTCTATTTCCATTATAAGCTCTCTCATACCACTATGAACTATGATAACTGTGGTCTCTTTGTGACCATTGTGAACTTTATGACCACTGTCAGCACTGTATGGCATCTGTAAGATCTCTATGACCACTATGATCTAACACCACTGTATCTTTCTTTGCCCACTGTGAGCTCTCCATGAGCACTGTGACTTATGACCCCTGTGAAGTCTCTATACCTACTATATTTTCTTTATCACCATTCTGAGCTGTCTATGACCACTATGATGTCTATATGAACACTCTGAGCTCTCTGTGAGCTCTGTGACTTTTCTATCACCACTGTGAGCTCTCTATGGCCACTATGAGCTCTCTATGGCCACTATGAGATCTCTGTTTATTTTGAGCTGTGAACACTGTGAGCTTACTATTATCACCGTGAGTTCTCAATGACCACTGTAATCTCTCTATAACCAATTTGAACTCTGTAGCTCTTTTTGACCACTGTAGCTCTCTTTGAGCAATACAACCTATGACCACCGGGAGCTCACTATAACCACCATGAGGTATGACCACTGTGAGTTATATATGAGCACTGTAAGCTGTTTATGACCACTTTGAGCTCTCTATGACCACTATGGGCATTTTGAGCCTTCTATGACCACTATGAGCTATGAATACTGTAAGCTCTCTATTTCAACATAGAGTTATGAACACTATGAGCTCTTTATGAACAGTGTAAACTCTCTATGACCACTGTTAGCTATGACCATTGTGAGCTCTTGAGGAGCACTGTGATCTATGACCACAGTGAGATGTCTAGCACCTCTATTGACCACTTTGAGCTCTTCATGACTACTTTGATCTATGACCATTGTGAGCTCTCTATGATCAATATAATCTTTGACTACAGTGAAGATTCTATGACCATTATGAGCTCTCTGTGACCACTGATCACTATGACTACTCTGAGCTCTCTATGACTGCTATGAACTATAAGACTGTGAGGTCTCTTTGAACACTGTGAGTTCCTTATGAGCAGTAAGAGCTCTATATGATCATCCTGAGCCATCTATGACCACTATGAGCTCTCCATGGTCACTGTGAGGTCTCTGTGATGACTGTGAGCTCCATATTAGCACTCTGAGCTAAAATCACTGTGAGCTCTCTACGTTCATTATGAGCTCTCTATGACCACTGTGAACTCTGATTAGTGTGACCTTTCTATGAGCACTCTGAGCTATGATCATTGTGAGCTATTTATGACCACTATAAACTATATGACCCTGTGAGCTCTCTATGAAGATTATGAGTTCTCTATGACCACTGTGAGCAATTAGCACTTTTAGGTTTCTATGATCATTATGAGTTCTCTATGATCATTATGACCCCATTTTGGCCACCGTAAGCTCTCTATAACCTCTATGAGCTCTGTATGACAACTGTGAGTACTCTATGCCCAATGTGAGCTCTCCATGACCACTATAAACTGTGAACACTATGAGGTCTCTTTGACCACTGTGATTTCTCTATGGGCAGTAGGACCTCTATATGACCACTCTGAGCTCTCTAGGACCACTATGAGCTCTCTAGGACAATTGTGACCTATGACCACTCTGAGCTGTCTAAGATCACTATGAGGTCTTTTTGCCAACTGTGAGGTTTGTATGAGCACTATGATCTATGGCCAATATGAGCTCTCTATGACCACTATGATCTATTACAACTGTGAGCTCTTTATTACCACTCTGAACTATGATCACTGAAGGCTTTCTATGTCCACTATGACCTCTCTATGTCAAATGTGAACTATGACTATTGTGAGCTCTCTATGAATACTATGATCTCTCTTACCATGATATTCTATGACCACTGTGAATTCTTTATGATCATTGTGACCTCTGTATGACCACTGTTAGCTCCCTATGACTTCTGTACGTTCTTTATGACCACTGTTAGCTCTTTATGACCATTGTGTGCCATGACCACTGTGAGCTCTCTATGATCACCATGAGCAATGACCACTGTGAGCACTCTATGACCACTGTGGTCTCTCTATAACCACTATGATCTGTGTCAACTGTGAGCTCTCTCTCACCAGTAAGAGTTATGATCATTGCGTGATCTCTATGAAGATTATGAGTTCTCTGTGACCACTATGTGCTGTGAGCACTCTGATCTCTTTGACCACTGTGAGATATGACCATAGTGAGCTTTCTATGACAACTATGAGTTCTGCGTGACCACTCTGAGCTCTCTATGACCATTGTAATTTCTCTGACCACTATGAGCTCTCTATTAACACTGAGCTATGATCACTGTGAGCTCTCAATGATCACTATGAGATATTATTATTGTGAGCTCACTATGACCACTGTGAGCTCTCTATGAACACTTTCAGCTCTCTCTGATTACTATAAGATCTATATCACCACTGTGAGCTCTGTAAACAGTATAAGCTCTCTTTGACCACTTTGAGCTCTCTTTGATAGCACTGTGAGCTCTCTCTGACCACTGTGGCTTCTCTATGCTATTTTGAGCTCTCTATGATGACTGGGAGGTTGTCTATGACAATTGTGAGCTCTGTATGAGATCGATGACCTATGACCATTGTGCTCTCTATTACCTCATAGCACTATGAACCCAGTGAGCTCTTATGACCACTGTAACTTTCTATGACTACTGTTAGTAGTCTATGACCACTTTGAGTTCTCTAAGTCCATTATGGGCTATGACCTCTGAGCTGTCTATGACTGCTTTGAGCTCTCTATGACCACTATGAGATATGACCACTCTGAGCTCTCTATCAGAGCACTATGAGCTATGAACATTGTGAACTCTCCATTACCACATAGAACAATGAACAGTATGATCTCTGTATGATCACTGTAAGCTCTTTATGAAAACTGTGAGCAGTCTATGACACTTTGAGCACTCTATGACAACTGTGATCTTTCTATGACCACTGTGAGTTCTTTATGCCCACTAAAACCTATGACTATTGTGAGCTCTTTATGATCACTATGAGCTTTGACCATTGTAAGATCTCTATGATTATTATGAGCTCTCTCTGACCACTGTAAGCTGTGACCACTGTTAGATCTCTATGACTCCTGTGAGCTCTCTACGTCAACTCTTAGGTCACTTTCACCACTGTTAGCTCTCTATGACCACTGTGAGCATCCTATGACAAATGTGTGCTCTCTATGCCCACTATGAGCTATAATAAATATAGCTCAGAGGACCTCTTCAGGACCACTATGAGCTATAACAACTATGATCTCTTTTAGAGCAATGTGAGCTCTCTATGAGCAGTATGAGCTGTCAGTGGCCAGTGTGAGTTCTCTATGACCACTGACTCCCTATGTTGACTACGAGCTATGACCAATGTGATCTCTCTATGGCCTCTGTAGTCTCTGTAACCACTATGTTCTATGACCAGTATGAAGTATGACCACTTTGTGTGCTCTAATGATGATTATGAGTTCTCTGTGACCACTGTGTGTTATGACCACTTTGAGCTTTTTATAACCACTATAAGCTATGACCACTATGAACTCTATATGACCACTGTGAGCTCTCATTACTACTCTGAGGTATGAAGAGTATAATCTCTATATGACAACTATGAACTTCTAAAATGGAGAGATCTCTATGAGCTTTCTATAACCACTGTGAACTATGGGCACTATGAGCTCACTACGACCACTCTACTCTATCACCATTCTGAGCTCCCTATGACCACTATGGTCTCTCTTTGATAACTGAGAACTCTGTTTGAGCACTATGATCTATGACTACTGTGAGTTCTCTGTAACCATTATGAGCTCTCTGTGAGCACTAAGATCTGTGAACACAGTGAGCTCACTATGACCACTGTGATGTTCCTATGATGGCTGTGAACTCCCTATGACCATTTGAGCCCACTATGACCACTGTGAACTTTCCATTACCACTGTAAACTCTCTATGAACACTATGACCACTGTGAGCTCTCTATGAGCACTGTGATGTATGGCCACTGTGAGCTTTCTATGACTACTATGAGCTCTGTATGACCACTATGAGCTATGAACACAGTATTCCACTCTGACCACTATGACCACTTTGAACTCTCTTTTACCACTGTGACCTCTCTATCACCATTGTAATTTCTCTGTGAGCACTATGACCTATGACCGCTGTGAGTTCTCTATTACCACTATGAGTTATGACCACTGTGAGCTCTTTATGACACCTCTGAGCTATGAACAATATGAGCTCTTGATGTCCCTTATGAGTTTTCTATGATCACTGCTCACAGTGACTACTGTGAGTTTTTTGTGAAGATTATTAGCTGTCTATGACTACTGTGAGCTTTCTATGACCACTGTGAGCTTTATATGATCACTGTGAACTATGACAACTTTGAGCTATGCCACTGTGCGCTCTCTATGAACACTATAAGCTTTAAGACCAGTATAATCTATGACCAGTGCAATCTATTAATGACATTTTTGAAGTCTTTATGACCATTGTGAGATCTCTCTGACCACTGTAGCTCTTCATGAGCAATACAACCTAATACCACTTCAAGCTATCTCTAACCACAATGAGCTATTACCAGTGAGTTCTGTATCACAACCACTGTGATTTCTTTGTTACCAATATGAGCTCTCTATGACCACTATGAACTATGAGCACAATGAGCTCTCTGAGACTTCTGTAAGTGATGACAACATAAGCTCTGTATGACCACTGTGAGCTCTCTATGACACCGTGAGCTCTCTATGACCACTTTGAGCTCTCCATGAGCACCATGACCTATGACCACTGTGAGTTCCCTGAGTGGTCACTATGAGCTATGACCACTGTGAACTGTTAATGACCACTTTGAGCTGTGACCACTTAGAGCCCTCTATGTCCATTATGAACTCTCTATCACCACTGTGAGCTATGTCCACTGTGAACTCTTTATGAGCACTATGCTATATGACAATTGTGAGCATTCTATAACCACTATGATCTCTCTATGACCAAAATGCAATTAACACTGTGAGCCCACTATGTGCAGTCTCCATGGCCAGTGTGACCTCTCTATGACCACATTGAGGTCTCTATGACCACTGTGAGCTGTCTGTGACCACTGTAATCTCTCTATTACCACTGTGACCTCACTATGACTAATATGAGCTCCCTATGAGTTCCATGACATTTCACTACTGTGAGTGATGACCACTGTGAGCAATCTGTGACAATTATGACCTATGACCATGTGAGCTCTTTGACCACTGAGAACTATGAACATTATGAGTTCTCTATGACCTTTGTTAGTTCACATTACCACTGTGAACACTTTATGATCACTGTGGGCAAAATATGACAACTATGAGCTATGACCAATGTAAATGCTCTATGACCATTATGAGCTCTCTATGACTACTGTGTGTTATGATAACTGTGAGCTCTCTATGACCACTATTAAATCTATTTGATCACTTTTAGCTATCTATAAGCCCTATGAGTTGACGTTGGCCACTGTGAGCTCTCTATGACCACTGTGAGGTCTCTATGACCACAGCGAGCTCTCTATTACCACTAAGAGCTATGACCTCTGTGAACTCTTTATGTGCACTATTAGCTGTCTATGACCTCTTTCAGCTCTCTATGATCATTGTGAGCTCACTTTGACCACTGTGAACTCTCTATGACCACTGTGAGCTCTCTATCACTATAGTGAGCTCCCTAACCACTATGAGCTATGACCACTGTAACCTCTTTTTAAATTTTTTTATTATTATTATTATTTATTCAACTGTGCACATTTGTGTGTGTATGTGCGTGCGTGTGAGTGTCTGTGTGTGTGTGTGTCTGTGTATGTGTAGAACCACGGACGAATTCGCGAACCACCATGGACGCCTCCACCTCCTTCTGCCCCGGGATTCACAGGCTCCGCCCTACCAGGACCAGAAGCGCAGGCCGCCCCCGCTTCTGCCTGGCGTCTATACGTGGGATCTGGGATCCGAACTCAGGACCCTCCGCCTGCAAGACGGAGTCTTAACCCCTGAGCCACCTCTGCAGCCCCAACCACTGTAACCTCTTTAGACCACTGTGAGGTCTAAATGACAACTGATCTCACCATGATGACGTTGAACTCTCCATGACCACGATGAGCTATTACCACTGTGAGCTCTCTATGACAATTATGAGCTAAGACCACTCTTTGACCACTATGAGCTCTGACCACTCAGGGTTATCTATTACCTGTGTATGCTCACTTTAACTACTGTGAGAACTCTATGACCACTCTCAGATATCTATGACTGCTGGGATCTCTCCATGACCACTGTGAGGTATGACAACTGTTAGTTCTCTATGACCATTATGAGCTATGATCACTGTGAATCTCTATGACCATTATAAGCTCTCTCTGACTACTTTATGCTATTATCATTGTGAGCTCTGCATGACCACGATTAGCTCTCTATGACCACTTTGAGCTGTCTATAAGCCCTGTGATCTCTGACCACTATGACCTCTCTGTGAACACTATGAGGTCTCTATGACAACTCTGAATTCTCTATGACCACTTTGAGCTCTCTATGACCAGTGTGAGCCATGACAAGTGTGAACTCAGTATGACCAACCTAAGCACTCTACAACCACTATGAGTGCTCTATGATCACTATGAGACTTGACCACTGTTAGCATTTTATTGACCACTATGAGGTATGACAAAAATAAGCAGTCTATTTCCATTATGAGCTCTCTGTTACAAATATGAGCTATAATTACAGTTCTGTTGTTGGGCCTCTTTACCAGGCCTGAGGCTTGCTGGAACTACCTGAGCCTGGCTAGAGTTTCAGGACCTGACTTTAGGTTTCGAATCTCATCTCTTTCGTTTACCTGGAATGATGTCACACCTATTCAATCACCTTCTGGTCACTTATTCACTTTCTACTGGTTACCTCATAATCACACCACCCCTCACCCTTCCCCCCGCTGCACACTCTATATAATTCACCCCCCTGTTTAATAAAGTTGAGTTCCTGCTTTGACAGACCTCCCGGCTCCATTGTGTTTGTTGGACCACGACACTCATCACCCACTCAGCCCCCCGGGTTACCCGGCTGGTCCGATCCTCCCTAGCCACACTACCTGCAGTGGCCCCAGAGTCCTGCAGACTGGTGTCCCATGTGAGGCAAACCTCAACTCTCTGACAATCAAGTCGGTCTTCGGGTGAGTGTACCCCCATAAATTATGGGGCAGTCCTCATCCTGGGCTGATTCAGCCCTGGACTCCCTACGAGTGCTTTCAAAAAGCAGAGATTTAAAACTCACAGATAACCAAGCACAGCAATAATGATCCTGCTTGCTCAACGTGGCTCCATGGCTACCTGAGAGCAATTTATTGGATTGGGACACTTGGAACCGGATAGAGAAGTTGATTCTAAAGGCCCAAAAACAGAAGGGGGAGATTCCCCCCTGGGGGTCCTATCCATCATAGGCGCCCTCAAGAGTTGTTTTCCCCCATGGCCTCCTAAGGAGAAAATGGAAATTGGGGCAGAGGGGGTTAATAGACCAGGAGATGAAGTGAAACTGCAGCCTGGTGAGAGCCCAAGCTTGGCTAACCTGACTGCCATCAATCACTCCCCTCCTGATTCCTTTGTTCTTGTGACCTCTCGATCACCTTCCACAAACCCCTTTCTATCCCCTTCTGCTCCTCCTCCATATCCTACTTTAGGGCCGACCGAGCTTTTCCCGGTTAACATAGCGCTGGGGGGGAAATCGCCCTGCAGGAAGGTACCCCTGGACAGCTACTGAGATCAAAGATTTGAAAAAAGCTGTAGCTGAGGATGGGCCCAACTCCCCTTGGGCAGAGACCATCCTTCGTGGGCTTGTTCATCAGCCCTGCACAGCCCAAGACTGGATGGATTTAGCTAAAGCCGTCCTCCCTGGGGCACTCTTTATCAAGTGGAGTGCTTTTTTTTCAAGATGAATGAAGAACTCAAGGACAGAGGAATCAGGAGGCCAACCCTGTGATCCCCATCATCTATGGTATGCTTGCTGGGTTTGAAGCCCAATACTCTACCAGAGCTCAATGGGCAGCTATCCCTGACCCCTATAGAGACCAAGTGAGGACTGCAGGCACTAATGCTTGGAAAAGGCTAGATGATGGCCCAACTGAGTCCCCCATTTCTGGATTGTGCCAGAAACCAAATGAGGACCTCACCTCTTTCATTGAGAGGGTGGAGAAAAGCGTAGCCCGCAAGGTCCCCCCAGGGACTATATGAGAGCAGTTTGAAAGATCTCTAGTCTGGGAAGGTATGAATCAGGATCACAAGCTGGCCTGTGCAGGCCTTAAGGATAAAAATATGGCTAGGTGGATTGTAGCCACCAGGGACATAGGCACTACTTCCCACACTGCCCGGGCCAATGCTAAGGCCATGGCTACGGCTTTGCACTCAGCCAGAAAAGCTGACAGGCAGGAATCAATTGACACCCTGGTGTGTGCCCTCCAACAAGTTCTTCCTGGAAAAGGGAAAGAAAACTGCTTTGGCTGTGGGCAACAGGGTCACTTTAGAAGGGAGTGCCCACTTAAGGCTAAAGCCCCTCCATGGGAAAGTCCTCGGACCCCCTGCCCGAGATATAGAAAGGGATTCCATTGGGCTAAAGACTGCAAATCTAAGGTGGACATTCAGGGGAAGTCTTTAAACTCCCTCCGGGGCCGCCCCCAGCCCCATTAAATAAGGGGAAGCGAACCGTCAGAGCTCATTGGATGGTGCCTCTAGTCCCAGGGCTGAGACCTAAGCTGTTCCTCACCATTGGCGGAAAGAGTTTCAAATTTCTCATTGACACAGGGGCTGACTGCACAGTTATAAGAAAAAAGGAGGTGCCTTCCGCCTGGCGGCTGTTCCCAGGCCCCCCATTACTAGGAGTGGATGGACAATCTTCCTCCTGGGAGACTATTGATTACCAGCTCTGGTCTGATCCCGATGGGAACCATGGAGAGGTGCGCCCCCTAGTGGTGTCTGTCTTAACTGCTAATCTTCTGGGTCAGGATATTCTTGGTGAAGCTGAGGCCTATATTACAAGTGATCATAAGAGTTTTTATGAGGATGTACTTGATCATGAAGAATATGAGTAGCAATTTGGAGCCGGACAGCCCTCCGTACTGTCCCTCCAAATTATAGGGATGACCCTTATTTTGAGCATTTGAGGCGGAATCATCCTCCGGTCCACCCCCAATCCTAGAGGCCACTGCTCGCCCCCTGGTACCTAAGATTCAATGGACATCAGGAGACCCCATATGGGTTGAGCAGTGGCCACTCCCTACTTTCAAATTACAACAACTTCATATTCTTGTGGAACAGCAATTGTCTTTGGGACATGTACGACCTTCTACTAGTCCCTGGAATTCCCCTGTTTTTGTTATTAAGAAGGCCAATGGCTCATGGAGACTTTTACATGACTTAAGAAAAATAAATGAAAGGATGATTCCTTTTGGGACCCCTCAAAGGGGTCTGCCCTGGATTCCAGCTATTTCTAAAGATTATTATTTGGCTATTATTGACATTAAAGATTGTTTCTTCTCCATTCCCCTTCACTCAGAGGATGCAGAAAAATTTGCATTCTCTGTCTCCTCCGTTAACTTTGGGGGGGCCAAATTTAAGATATGAGTGAACAGTCCTGCTTCAGGGGATGGCCAATAGCCCACCAATCTGTCAGTATTTTATGTCACAAATTTTCTTATCCTTGCTTAACTGCCCTAACATTTTATTTTACATTTATATGGATGATATAATTTTGGGGGCTCTCTCCCCCACCAGTCTCCAAAAAATTACTAATGAGTGTCTTGCTATCTTAGAGGCCAACAAGTTTAGGGTGGCTCCTGATAAGATTCAGACTGTCCCTCCTTTCAAGATACTGGGCTCCGTACTGTCCCTCGATAAAATTTCCCCTATCAAGCCTCAATTACATATCAAAGACTCTTATACATTACCCCAACTACAGAAGCTCCTGGGAGAAATTAATTGGATGAGGCCATGGATACCCATCACTACAGAGGAACTGTATCCCCTATTTGATCTTTTGAAGGGCTTGGATCTCTCCTCCCAGGTAACCCTCACTCCTTATCATCATCAAATTTTTCACAAAATTCAACGAGCAATAGATTATTCTGTCTTAAAGAGATATGATCCTGGCCTTCCCATCGTCCTTTACCTTTTTTCTGGAGAGATGTTATGTACTGCCATGTTGGCACAAGGAGGTGATCCCCTTCAATGGATCCACCTCTCAGTTGGGGGAGCCTCTAGAGTTTATTCTATGACTGACCAAGTTGCTGACTGTATTATCAAAGGCAGAGATGCTTGCACCCGGTTATTTGGGCTGGAACCTCACCTTCTTGTTGTTCCTTTTAAGCTGTCAGACTTTACCTGGCTTCAGAGAAATAATGACAGGGTTGCTTTAGCCCTTGAAGGATACTTAGGAAAGATTGATTGCCATTATGGCTTTCATAAATGGATGAGCTCATTTTTAAGATTAGATTGGAGACCCCCTAGGCTGATCCTAATTTTCTTACTGTATTTACCGATGGGGGGCGCCTAGGAGCCTCCTTGGTGTCTTTTCCCCCTCATAAGAAGGGGCAACCGTTGTTCCCCCTTAAGAGGGTCACCCATGAGGTTGAGGGTTCGGCACAATTTAAAGAATTGTTTGCGGTGGTATTAGCACTGAGCACTATACCTGAGCCTTTTAATTTGTTTTCTGATAGCCTTTATGTTGTTAACCTACTGCCTAATCTACTTGATGCTTATATTAAATTAGATCCTAACCATATAACTCCACTGATGCTACAGGCACAATTATTACTCAAAGACTTAATCCCATCTTCATCCAACATCTTCGGGGTCATCAAAATCTGCCTGGGTTTCTATCTAAAGGAAATGCCCTAGCAGATAAGATGGCATCTGCTTTAACTTTTCAAGAGGCGATCAGTGTACATGAGTTAACCCACATTAACTGGAGAGGTCTCCATTACAAATATCCTTTGGTGCTCACCAAAGATCTTAAAAAGATCATCCGCACTTGCAAGTCCTGCCAACTCTTTCTTCAACTCCCTCCTTTACAAAAGATGGGAGTTAACCCCCGTGGACTATGACCTAACAACCTATGGCAAACAGATGTTACTCATTACCCTCCATTTGGTAAACTTAAATATATCTTTCTCACTATTGATACATTCTCTCATGCCTGCTGGGCTATGGCACATGCAGGGGAAAAACATGCTGTCAGTCATATGTTACAATGCTTTGCCGTCCTTGGTTTGCCTGATCAACTTAAAACAGATAATGGCCCTTGCTTTATTAGTAAGGCCTTTTCCAACTTTCTCCAGACCTGGAATATTACCCATTCCACTGGCATCCCTCATAACCTCGGATAGGCAATCATAGAACGTCAAAATCAAACTCTTAAGGCCCAATTACAAAAACAAAAGGGGGAGTCTCTCCCCCCCCATGATCAGCTGAAGAAGGCTCTGTTAATGCTTAACATTTTAAATTTGACTGAAACCGATTTAGAAACACCATTCCAGAAGCACTGGACTTCTAAGATCTCATACAAATCCATCCAGGTTCACTGGAAGAACCCCCTTACCGGGGGATGGAGGGGTCCAGACCCCCTCATCATTGCGGGGAGAAGATTTGGATGCATGTTCCCCCAAAGTGAAAAAAGCCTATTTGGGTCCCGGCTCGGGACATCAAATACCATCCTCCATTGGCAGAGGGAGAGGATAAAATCCTTCCCAGGGAGTCGTCTCCCCCTGAGGATTTTCTTTCTTCTCTCTTCACAGAGAAGCATGAAGGCTCCATTGATCTTACTCTACTTGACGGTGATCTTCCAGCCATCGAGAGGAGGATTTAGAGGTCCACATGAGGCCCAAATCATCATTGAACAACAGATGGGATTCGTACGTGACAAGATAAACTACAGGAGGACCTGGATCGGTGAAGGAAAGAGCTCCAGGGACACCCCTTTTGGTCCTCCTTTGGTGGTCTCCTCCCATACCTTACTCCCCTCTTGGGTCCTGTGTCCATGATACTTCTCCTTACAGCCATTGGGCCTTGTGTGATTAATGCTCTTACTCGCTTTATTAAAAGACAGATTGAATCTATCTAGCTTCACCAGGTCCACATCAACTATCAGATGCTCATCGCTCAAGAGTCCAGCCCTGAACATTTGGCCTTAGAGCCATTTGATGACTCCTTGTGACCATGAAAACCCCAAGTCTGGCCTAGCCAGGCGCTTAAGTGAGGGCTGGTGGCCAGAGATGGGTAAGTGAGGGCCCAGCTGGAGATCAACCAAAGACAGGACTTGTAACACTCAAAGTTGCAAGCTCCCATGACGGATAAGACTCCAGAAGGGGGCTCTCACACCTAAGACAGGCACAGTCACTCAAGGCCATATGGCTTGCTCAATCGCAGGTAGCCCCTGGATCGTCTTTTAAAAAAACAGAAGGGGGAGGTGTTGGGCCTCTTTACCAGGCCTGAGGCCTGCTGGAACTTCCTGAGCCTGGCTAGAGTTTCAGGACCTGACTTTAGGTTTCGAATCTCATCTCTTTCTTTTACCTGGAATGATGTCACACCTATTCAATCACCTTCTGGTCACTTATTCACTTTCTATTGGTTACCCCATAATCACACCACCCCTCACCCTTCCCCCCGCTGCACACTCTATATAATTCACCCCCCTGTTTAATAAAGTTGAGTTCCTGCTTTGACAGACCTCCCGGCTCCATTGTGTTTGTTGGGCCGCGACACTCATCACCTGCTCAGCCCCACAGGTCACCCGGCTGGTCCAGTCATACCTAGCCGCACTACCTGCAGTGGCCCCAGAGTCCTGCATTCTGTATGACCACTATAAGCTATGACCTTTACTAATATGAGCTATGACCAGTGGGAATTCACTATAAACACTCTGAGCACTTTATAACTGCTGTGTGCTCACTATGACCACTATGAGATGTGAGAACTGGGAGGTCTCTATTACTACTGTGTGCTCTCTATGAATACTATGACTTATGACCACTTGACAGCTCTAGGAGAATTATGAGCTATGACCACTGTGAACTCTCTATAGCCACTGTGGGCTCTCTAAAACCACGATGAGCTATTATGACTGAGCTATGAGCTCTATGAGCTATGACCATTGTAAGCTATCTGACAACTAGGCTGTCTATTAGCACTCTGAACTGTGGCAACTGTGAGGTCTCTATTACCACTGTGAGATCCTATGACCAGTGTACACACTCTATGACCACTGTGAGCTCCCTATGACCAGTGTGAGCTCTGTATGACCACTTTGAGTTGTGATCTCTGTGAGTTCTCTATGACCACGTTGAACTCTCTATAATCACTGTGATCTATGTCCACTATGAGCTCTCTTTCACCAGTATGAGCTATGACCACTGTGTACTCACTATGAAGATTATGAGTCTTCTGGAACCACTGTGTCCTATGAGCACTCTGAGCTGTCAATGACTACTATGAGCTATGACCACAGGGAGCTCTCTATAACTACTGTGAGCTCTGTGAGATGACTATGAGTTCTCTGTGACCACTATAAGCTCTTTGGCTACTATGAACTCTCTGTTAACACCATGAGCTGTGATCATTGTGAGTTCTCTATGACCACTATGAGCTGTTACCACCATGAACTCACTAAGACCACTATGAACTCTCTATGACCACTGTAACTTGTCTATGATCACTTTCAGCTCTCTATAGCTGCTCTAAGCTCTCTATCATCACAGTGAGCACTCTATGAGGAGGATGAGCTCTCTATGACCACTTTGAACTCTCTATGATACAACTATGAGTGTGAGCTCTCTATGATACAACTATGACCACAGTGACCTTTCCATAGAAACTTTGAAATCTCTATGACCACTGTGAGGTCTCTATGACGATTGTGAGCTCTGCATTAGCACTCTGATCTATGACCATTATAAGCTCTCTATGTCCATTATTAGTTCTCTATTACCACAATGAGCTGCGACTACTGTGAGCTATGATACTGTGAGGATTCTATAACACTGTGATCTCTACATGACCACTGTGAGTTCTCTATGACAACTTTAATTTCTGTGATGAATATGAGCTGTGACCACTGTGAACACTTTATGCCAACTATAACCTGTGACCAATGTGAGGATTCTATGACAACTGTGGGCTCTCTGTACCAACTATGTTCTATGAACACTGTGAACAGACTCTCTCTCACCAGTATGAGCTATGAACACTGGGGAGGTTTATGACCAATATGAGCTATGACCATTGTAAGCTCTCTATGTCCATTATGAGCTCTTTGTTACCACGATAAGCTATGACCACTGTGAGATCCCTATAACAAGTGAATGCACTATGATCACTGTGAACTCTCTATGACCACTATGAGCTATGACCACTGTGAGCTCTCTATGACCACTCTGAGGTCTCTATGCACAATGAGACCTCTCTATGAGCACTATTAACTATGACCACTGTGAGCTTTTTATCTATTATGGTCTGTTACCACTGTGAGCTATCTTTGACAACTGTGAGCTCTCTATGAGCACTATGATATATGACCACTTTGAGCTCTCTATTACCATGATGAACTCGGTATGTCAACTCTGAGCACTTTGTGAACTCTGTGAGCATTCTATCACCACTGTGATCTCTCCATGACCACTGTGTGCTCTCTATGACCACTGTGAGCTATGAAACCTGTGAGCTCACTATTACCACAGTGACCTCTTTATGACCACTTTGAGCAGTCTGTGGCCACTCTATGACCATTTTGAGCTCTGTATGACCAATATGACCTATGACCACTGTGAACTCTTCACCACTGTGAGCCCTCTATGAGTACTGTGATTTATATCCAGTATGAGCTATTTATAACCACTACAAGCTGTGACCACTATGACCTCACAATGACCATTGTGATCTCTCTATCACCATTCTGAGCATCTATGACTACTGTGAGATCTGTATGACCATTGTGAGCACACTATAAGCAGTATGACCTATGACCACTGTGAGTTCTCTATAATACTATGAGATATGACCACTGTGAAATTTCTATGACAACTATAAGCTATGAACACTGAGAGCTCTCTATGAGCACTCTATGACCAGTATGAGATATGACAACTATGAGCTCTCAATGATTACTTTGAAGTCTTTATGACCACTGTGAGCTATGACTGCAGTTGCTCTCTATGAGCAATAGCACCTATGACTACTGTGAGCTCTTTGTGAGTGCTATGTTCTATGACCATTGTGATCTCTCTGTGAACATTATGAGCTCTGTATGGTAACTTTAAAATCTCTTTGACCACTGTGAGCTCTCTTTGATCATTTTTAGCTCTCTATATACCACTGTGAGGTCTCTATAACCACTATGAGCTCTATTTGATCACTCTTAGCTCTCTGTCACCACTATGAGATCTCTCTGATCACTTTCAGCTTTCTATGACCACTTTAAGATCGCTATGACCATTATGAGCTCTTTATAACTACTATGAGCTATGACTACTGTGAGTTATCTATGACCACTATGAGCTCACAATAACCACTGTGATCTTTCTCTGACTACTGAGAGCTCTCTATGATCACTTTGGGCACTCTATGACTATTGTGATCTTCTATGACCACTGTGAGGTCTCTATGAGCACTATGGCCTATAATCACTGTGAGCTCTTTATGACTACTCAGGGCTATGAACAATGTGAGCTCTCTATGGCCAATATGATCTATTACCACCGTGAGCTTTGTTTCATCACTGTGTCCTCTATGAGCTCTAGGATCTCTTACCACTATGAGCGCTCTATGACCACTATGAGCTATAAGCACTATGAGCTCACTATGACCATTGTGACCTACCACCATTCTGAGCAATCTATAATGACTATGAGCTCTCTGTGACCACTATTAGCTCTCTATGAGCATGAGGGCATATGACTACTATGAATTCTCTATCACCACAATGAGCAATTACCTTTGTAAACTATGTATGACCACTATGATCTATGACCACGATGAATTCTATATTTCCATTATGAGCTCCCTATTACCCTTGTGAACTATAATCACTGTGAGCTCTCTATGACCATAATGACCTATGACCACTGTGATCTCTCTATGAACACTATGAGCTTTCCATGTACAGTATGAGCTATGACTACTGGGACCTCTCCTTAACCACTGTGAGCTATGACCACTGTGAGCTCTCTATTTCTACATAATTCTATAACCATTATGAACTCTGTATGACAACTATAAGCTCTCTATGACCACTGTGAAATTTCTGTGATTACTATGATCTCTCATTGATCACCATGAGATATCTATGACCACTTTGAACTATGACCACTGTGTGTCCTCTGTGACTATTAGGAGCTCTTTATGAAAATTGGGAGAGCACTCTATAACAACTTTGAGCTGTCCATGACCACTTTGAGCTCTCGATGAGCACTGTGACCTCTATATGACTATTCTGAGCACTCTATGAACATTATGAACTATGACCACTGTGAATTGTCTATGACCATTATGAGTTTTGACCACTGTGAGCACTTCATGAGCACTTTGAGCTATGACTACTGTGAACTCTCTATGATGATTATGAGTTTTCTTAGACAACTGTGAGCTCCCTATGAAACCTGTGAGCTATCTATGCCCAATGTGAGTTCTCTATGAACACTTTGAGTTATGTGAGGTCTTTATGACCACAATGAACTATGACCACTATGAGCTCTCTTTGAACACTGTGAACTCTCTGTGAGCATTATTAGCTTTCTATTACCACTCTGAGCTCTTTGTGACCACTTTGGGTACTCTATGACTACTGTGACTTCTCTATGAACACTTTGAGCTCTCTGTGAGCATTATGAAGTTTCTATGACAACACTGAGTTCTGTAGGAGCACTATGACCTATGACCACTGTGAGCTGTATATGACCATTATGAGTTATGAACACTGTGAGCACTTCATGAGCTCTTTGAGTTATGATCACTGTGCACTCTCTATGATGATTATGAATACTCTGTGACCACTGTGAGCTCTTAATGACTACTTTCACCTATGACCACTGTAACCTCTCTATGACCACTGTGAGCTCTCCATGACCACTGTGAGCTATAACTGCTGTGAGCTCTCTATGACCACTATGATATATTTCCACTGTGAGGTTATGATCACCACTCTGAACTCTCTATGGCCACTATGAGCTTTGACCACTCTGATATCCATATCGCCAATATGAGCTCTCTAGAACCACTGAGAACTATGACCACTATTTGCTCTCTAAGAGATCAGTGAGCTATGCGCACATGACCTCTCTATGACCACTGTAAGTGATCTATGAGCACTGTTATTCAGTCTGTGACCACTTGGAACTCTCTGTGAGTAATGTGACCTTTGACAAAAGTGAGCTCTCTATGATCACTGTTAGCTCTCTGTGACCATTATGACTTATGGCCTTTGTAAGCTTTCTTTGACCACATGACCACATGAGCTATGTCCACTGTGAGCATATTAAGACCACTATGAGTTATGACCCAAGTGAGTACTATGTTTCCATTATGAGCTCTCTATTGCCACTGTGAGGTATAACCACTGTGAGCTCTTTATGACCACTAGGCTCACTTGAGCACTATGACTTATGATCACATTGAGCTTTCTATGTGCACTATGAGCTATGAACACTGTGAGCTTTTCATGATCACTGTGAGCTGTGAATGATGTGAGTGCCCTATTACGACTATGAACTATGATTGCCGAGAGCTCTCCATGACTAACGTGAGATGTCTGTGTCCACTGTGAGCTATACTGACCAGTATGAGCTATGATTATTATGAACTCTTTATGACCTCTGTGAGGTATCTATGACCACTGTAGCTCTCTATAAGCATTACGACCTATGATCACTGTGAGCACTATATGACAACTATGAGCTATGACCACTGTGAGCTCTCTATAGACACTCTGAGCTCTCTATTATCACTGTGGATTTGATATGAGCACTATGACCTATGAATACTGTGAGCTGTTTATTGCAACTCTCTATGACCACTGTGTTATCTCTATGGCCACTTTGAGCTCTCTATGATTGCTTTAAGCTTCATATGACAACTATGAGTTCTCTATGACCATTATGAGCTCTCTGTGACCACTATGAGTTATGACCACTGTGAGCTCTACATGGCCACAATAAGCTCTTTACAACGACTGTCACATTTCTAGGATGACTTTCAATTCTCTATGATCACTGTGAGCTCTCTATGACCACTATGAGCTATGAACACTATGAGTTCTCTATGTCCATTATGATCTATGAGCAGCACTGTGATTACTCTATCACCACTCTGAGGTGTGACCATGGTGAGTTCTCTATGATGATTATGAGTTCTTTATGACCACTGTGAGCTGTGACCACTTTGAGCCTTCTATGACCACTGGGAGTTATGGGCATTGTGAGCTTTCTATGACTTCTGTGATCACTCTGTGACCACTGTGAGCTCTCTATGATGACTATGAACAGTGGCCACTGTGATATCTCTATGACAATTGTGAGCAATGGCCCCTATGAACTCTCTGTAGCCACTGTGAGATCTCTATAAACACTACGACCACTGTGAGCTTTCTAGGAGCACACTGATCTATGAACACTGTGCGCTCTGACCATATAAGTTATGGGCATTGTGAGTTTTCTATGACTTCTGTGATCACTCTGTGACCACTGTGAGCTCTTTGACTATTATGGGCTCTGTTTGATGATTCTAATCTATAACTACTTTGAGATCTCTATGACCATTATGAGTTATGACAACTGTGAGCTCTCTATGGCCAGCATGAGTTCTCTATGACCTTTATCAGCTGTGATCACCATGAGTTCTCTTTGACCACTGTGTCTATGACCACTGTCACCTCTCTATGATTACTTTGAGAACTCTATGACCACTGTGAGCTCTCTATGACCATTGTGAGCTCTGTATGTTATCTATGGACTATGACCACACTAAGCTAGTGTCTATTACCATTATGGACTGTGAGCACTATGAGCTCTCTATGACTACTGTGAACTATGAGCAAAGTGAGATATCTATTTCCACTACGAGGAATGAGCACTCTGAGTTCTCTAACCACTGTGAGCTAAGAACACTTCAAGTTCTCTATAACCACTATGATATATAACCACTGTGAGTTCTGTATCAGTACAATGAGCTATGACCACTAAGAGCTCCCTATGACAACTGTGACTTTTCATGACCACTGTGAGCTCTTTTAGAGCAGTATGACATTTGATCAGTGAGAACGCTCTATGATCACTATGAGCTCTTTATGACCACTCTGAGATAAGACCACTGTAAGATCTCAATGTCCATTATGAGCTGTCTATGACCACTGTGAACTGTCTGTGACCAATTTGAGCTCTCTGTGACAACTCTGAGCTCTCTATGACATCTATGAGCTATGCCCACTGTGAACTCTCTGTGAACAATGTGAGCTATGATCACTGATTCTTCTATAACCATTGTGAGCTCTCTAGGACAACTATGATCTATGATGACTGTGAACTCTCTATCTCCACTGTGAACTCTCCATGACCACTGTGAGCTCTCTATGACAACTCTGAACTCTCTATGATTGCTAGGAGCAATGAACACTGTGGATCTCTATGTTACCACTAACTTTGAGTCTTCTATGAACAATGTGAACCCTCTAGGACACCTATGACCCATGGTCACTGTGAGCTCTTTGTCACCATTACAGGTTATGACCATTATGACCTCTCCTTGACCATGGTGAAGTATGACAACTGTGAGTTTTCTCTGACAACTCTGAACTCTCTATAATCAATATGATCTATGACCCCTGTTAACTTTGTATCACCACTATGAGTTATGACCACTTTGAGCTCATTATTACCACTATGAACTCTCCTTGACCACTATGAGCTATGACCACTGTGAGCTATCTATGATTGCTTTAACCTAAGAACTGTGAGTTCTCTATGGCCCCTATGACCTATGGCCACTGTGAGATCTTTATGACCACTATGAGCTATGACCACTGTGAGCTCTCAATATGTATTATGAGCTCTCTATAAGCACTGTTTTATGACCACTGTGAGCTCTCTAAGAGCATTATGAGCTATGACCACTGTAGGCATATGTCATAGTGGTCATATAGAGGTCACAGTGGTCATAGCTCACAGTGGTCACAGGAAGCTCATATTTATCTTTGCTCACATAGGTCATAGGAAGCTCACAGTGATCATAGCTCATAGGCATCATATAGAGTTCACAATGTTCACAGATCACAGAGCACTTACAGTGGTCATAGTGCATTGCACTTATAGAGAGCTCACAGTAGACATAGAAAGCTCACATTAGTCATAGAGAGTTCACACTTGTCATAGCTGATAGTGGTCATAGAGAGCTCAGAGTGATTATTGCTCACAGTGGTCATAGAGAACTCACAGTGATAATAGCTCATAGTGGTCATATAGAGCTCACAATGGTCCTAGACTACTCATAGCTGTCATAGATCACAGAGGTTATAGAGTGCTCACGGTGGTCAGAGCTCACAGTGCCTATAGAGAGCTCACAGTTGTCATAACTCACAGTGATCATAGTTCACAGTGGTCATAGAGAGCTCACAGTGGTCATAGCTCACAGTGATCATAGTGAGCTCGTAATGGACAATGATAACTCAATGTTCATAGCTCAAAATGGTCATAAAGAGTTCATAGTGGTCATAGCTCACAGTGGCCTGAACGACCTCACAGTGGTCATAGAGAGCTCACAGTGATAATTGCTCATAGTGGCCATGTAGAACGCACAATGGCCCTAGACTACTCATAGCTATCAAAGCTCACAGAGGTTATAGAGTGCTCACAGTGCCCTTAGAGAGCTCACAATTGTCATAACTCACAGTGGTCATAGCTCAATTGCCATAGAGAGCTCACAGTGGTCATAGAGAGCTCACAGTGGTCATGGAGAACTCACAGTAGTCATAGAGAGCTTGCAGTGGTGGAAAAATAGAGTTCACATTAGTTATAGAGAGCTAACAGTGGTCATAGGTGATACTGGTCATAGAGAGCTCATAATTTTCATTGCTCAGAATGGTCATATTTAGCTCAGAGTTGTCATAGATCATTCATAATATTCATCGATAGCTTTGATCATAGAGAACTCAGCAACAGTTTTCATGTCTCATAGTGATTATGAAGAGCTCACAGTGGTCATAGAGATCTCACAATGGCAATAGCTCATGTTAGACATAGAGAGCTCTCAGTTGTCATAGAGAGCTAATAATGGACATTTTTAGCTCACAGTGTCCATAGCTCATTGTGATCATATATCACGTCCTGTGCCAACCAGGCCGGTAAGATAAGATTCCAACCTGGAGAAGGGAGCTTCAAGGAAGCAACTTCTGGAAATAAGCTAATTTTTGAATGAATAATAAAGATATAAACATATGGGTACTGTCAGGCTTGCAGCCTGCTCTTTGAATGGGCAATTACTAGGGTCCTGAGTGGTTGCTAGGAACCACTCCCCTTCGAGTCTTGCCTCTTATCTTTGATAGACAAGTTCCTCTGTATTTGTGATTGTTCATGTGCCCTGTCTCTGACATCCTATTTATTCCCAGATGTCTTTTTGGTTTTTTTTTTTCCAAAATTAGCTAGGTTATCACCTACCCCTAGGTCCTTACCCCCGGAACTAGAGATGTCAAATAAATTTGCCCCAAGTCTTTTGCTTCCTAAATAAAAACGAAGCCTGCTTTTAACTTTAAATTAAATTCTAACTAGAAATTTCATGTTCAGTCATACACAGTAAAAAGACTTGTTAGCCAGAATGTATACACTGATTTTAAAGAAATTAGAGAACAACCTCAAGAGTCCTAAAACATAGGTTGATAGAATTCTCTCAAAAATATGACTATTGTTAAAGTAATTCAGAAATTCTTCAAATATAAAACTATGCCATCTGTTCACTAAAACCAGTACACAACTATTTTTATAGAGTGCATAACTTAATTGAAAAAAATAAAATAATTCTTAAAATTAATACACAACTATCTCTTATAGAGCACTTGACTTAAAAAATAGAAAAAAAATAAATGCTAATATCATTCCTACCATTATAACCTAATATGGACCAGCTTATATGATAACAGCCAGAATCTAATATCCTCAAAAAGAAAAAATAATGTATAACATGTGCCCCCATTACCATTTACAAGAATGTATAATAGATATAACATAAATTAAAAAGAAGCTCAACCTTGATATATTTTAACTAAATCTCATAAAGTTTTTACTAAATACAACAATACAGAGTTAGACTCTGTGTCTCTTTGTTGGGATATTGTAAAATAAATAAATTTAGAGAGACTGAGGAGCTGAGGAAAAACCTGTTTTAGGGCTGGGAAAAAAACCTGTTGATATGTGATAAGGATTTGTTTGTATCTCTCCCTCAAACAATGGATTAGGTTCTTACAGAATGTTTATCTTAAAGGTCATTCCTGCTGATTAGAAGGATACCCATCCATCTGCATCCTTTGCCCCAAAATTTTCTAGTATAAAAGCTGCTAAAAATTCAAATAAAATAAATTCAGATTCATCCAGCCTAGAGTTGTTTGTGTCTGTCTCTCATCCGCTGACTCTGCCACACTTGGTCGAGGGGAGCTCTGGATTCGGAGATTGCAGCATTGACTTCAGCAGTCATAGAGAGTTCATAGTGGTCACAGACAGCGCACAGGGCTCATAAAGGTCATAGTGTTCATAGAGAGCTCACAGTGGCCATAGCTCAGAGTGGTCTTAGAAAGCTCATAATGGACAATGAGAGCTCACAGTGGTTATAACTCACAGTGTCCACATAGAGTTCACAGTGTTCATTCCTCCTGTGGTCATAGAGAGCTCACAATGGTCACAGAAAGCTCACAGTGGTCATGGGTCTATTGCTCATAGAGAACTACAGTGGTCATAGAGAGCTCAGTGGTCACAGAGAGCTCAACGTGGTCATAGACAGCTTACAGTGTTCATAGCTCATAGTGATCATACAGAGCTAACAGTGGTCACAGAGAGCTCACAGTGGTCCTAGCTCATAATAGTCATAGAGAGTTTAAAGTGGTCTTAGATCTTAGCAGTCATAGAGAGTTGACAGTAGTTACAGTGGTTATAGAGAGTTCACAGTGCTCATAGCTAATAGTAGTCACTAAGAGCTCACAGTGGTCATAGAGTGCTAACAGAGGCCATAAAGAGCTCACAATGGTCATTGCTCACAGTGGTTATAGAGAACTCATAATCATCATAGAGAACTCACATGGTCATAGCTCATATTGGTTATAGAGAACTCACAGTGGTCATAGAGAGCTCATAATGAACAATGAGAGATCATAGGTCATTGGTAATAGAGATCTGACAATGATCGTAACTCATAGTGATCATAGATAGATCAAAGTGGTCAGAGATAGCTCAGAGTCATCACAGTTCACAATGACCACTGAATTTTTGTGAGCTTTCTCTTACCTCTATGTGGTAATTCAGAGCTCACAATGGTCATAAAGAGCTCACAGTGGTCATAAAGAGCCCAAAGTATTCATATAGAGTTCACAGTAGTCATAAATAACTTACTATTGTAATAGAGAGCTCATAGTGGCCCTAGTTTACAGAAGTCATAAAGAACTCATAGTGGTCATAGAGATCTCACAATTTTCATAAAGAATAGTGGTCATAGAGAGCTACAGTGGTCATAGAGAGTTCAGAGTGGTCTTAGGTCTTAGTGGTCTTAGAGATCTCGCAATGGTCATTAGCTTATAGTGATCATAGGTAGCTCAACGTGGTAATAGAGAGGTCACAGTGGTCATAGAGAGCTCAAAATTGTCATAGAGAGCTCATAGACATCACAGTTCACAGAACTCATACAGGGTTCACAGTTGTCATAGATCACAGTGGTCATAGATCAGAGTGATCCCAGCTCATAGTGGTCATAAAGAATTCACCGTGGTCATAGCTCATAGAGGTAATAGAAAGCTCACAATGCTCATAGTTCCTATTGCTCACAGAGAGCTACAATGATCATAGAGAACTCAAAGTGGTCATAATTCTTAGTCCTCTTTGAGATCTCACAGTGTTCATAGAGAGTTCATAGTGGTCATAGGGAGCTCAAAGTGGTCGTAGAGAAGTCATAGTGGTCCTAGAGAGCTCACAATTGTCATAGAGAACTCAAAGTTGTCACAGCTCACAGAGGTCATAGGGAGCTCACAGTGGTTATAGCTCACAGTGAATATAGAGAGATAACAGTGTTTGTAGCTCATAGTGGTCATAGAGAGCCCACAGTGGTCATAGTTCATAGTAGTAATAAAGAACTCTCAGTGGTCATAGCTCATAAAGGTAATAGAAAGGTCACGATGGTCATAGGTCGTACTGCTCATAGCAAGCAGCTAGAGTGGTCATAGAGAGGTCAAAGTAATCATGTAGGTCTCAACGTTTTCATAGAGAGGTCACTATGGCTATAGCTCATAGTTTCCATAAAGAGCTCACAGTGGTCATAGCTCACAGTGATCCTAGAGAGTTCATAATGGATGTAGAAACCTCACAGTGTTCATAGTTTTTAGTGATCATAGAGAGCTCACAGTGGTCACAGTTTGAAATGGTCATAGAGAACTCATAATGGGCAATGAGAACTCACACTGATCATAGCTCCTAGTGTTCATAGGGAGGTCACAATGTTCATAACTCATAGTGGTCATAGGTAGTAGTGCTCAAAGAGAGCTCAAAGACAGCTCACAGTGGTCAGAACTCATAGTATTGATAGAGATCATACAGTGGTCAAAGGTCATTGTGGCCACAGATAGGTCACAGTAGACAGCTTCCAATAGTCATAAAGAACACATATTGGACAAAGAGAGCTCATAGTGGTCATAGAGAACTCACATTTTTCACAGGTCATATTTCTCATAGGGAGTTACAGGGGTCATAGAGGGCGCACAGTGTATTAGCTCATAGTGGTCATTGACAGCTCTCAGTATTCACAGATCATAGTTGCCATAGGGAGCTGACAGTGATCATAATGAGCTCATAATGGTCAGAAAGAGCTTATAGTGGTTATAGTCCTCATAGAGAGCTCACGATGGTCATAGATCATAGTGGTGACAGAGATTTCAAAGTGGTCATAGATTACAGTGTTCATAGAGAGCTTTCCCTTCTCATAGCTTACAGTAGTCATAGAGAGCTCACAGTGGTCACAGCACACAGTGTTCATAGAGAATTCATAATTCATAGAGAGCTCACAATGATCATAGCTCATAGTGGTGATAGATGATGGTGGTCATACTTCACAGTGGTCATAAAGAGCACATAATAGACAATGAGTGTTCACAGTGGTCATAACTCATAGTGGTGATAGACAGCTCACAATGGTCATACCTGAAATGGTCATAAAGAGGATATAATAGACAATGAGTGCTCACAGTGTTCATAGTTCATAGAGTGATAGTTCACAATTGTCATGGCTCATAGTAGTCATGGAGAACTTAGAGTAGTCATAGAGATATCGCAGTGGTCATAGAGAGCTCACAGTGGTCATCAAGAGCTCATAGTTGTCAAAGCTCATGTTGGTCACAAGGAGCTCAAAGTGATTATATCTCCTAGTGGTCATAAGAGCTCACAATGGCTATAAGAGCTCATAGTAGTCACAATTGACAGTGGTCATAGATCACTCATATGGTCATAGCTCATAGTGCTGTTAGAAAGCTAACAGTGGTCATAGATCATAGTGGTCATGGAGAGATCAGAGTGTTCATAACTCACACTGGTCATCGAGAGCTCACAATGATCATAGCCAATAATGGTAATATAGAGGTCACAGGGGTAATAGGGACCTCAAATTGGTCACAGAGAAGTCACAGTGGTCATAGAGACTTCATAGTTGTCACAGAAAGCCCACAATTGTCATTTCTCACAGAGGACAAGACGGTCATAGAGGTCATAGCTCATAGTAGACATAGAAAGGTCATAGTGGTCATAGAGAGCTGACAGTAGTCATAGTTCATAGTGTTCGTAGAGACCTCACAGTGGGCAGATGATCATAGTTGTGATAGAGATTTCAAAGTGGTCCTAGATCACAGTGGTCATAGAGAGGTTAGAGTTGTCATAGATATCTCACAGTGGTCATGGAGAACTCACAGCAGTCATAGAGAGCTCACAGTGGTCATAGAGAGCTCTCAAGTATCATTACTCAAAGTGGTCTTACAAAACTCATAATTGTCAACAAAGAACTGACAGTGGTCATAGTTAACTGTGGTCAAAAAGAGTTCACAATGTTTATAGCTCAAAGTAGTCATAGAGAACTCAGAGTCATCATAGGTTCCCATCAGGATCTAAGGTGGTCATAGAGAGTGTACAGTGGTCACAGAGAGCTCAAATTGATCATAGAGAAGTCACAGTAGTCACAGCTCAAAGTGGTCATATAGAGCTCACAGTGGTCATAGCTCACAGTTGTCACAGAGAATTCATAATGAACATCAAGTGCTCACAATGGTCATAGCTCAAATTGGTCATAAAGTGCTCATAAATCACTCAAAGTGGTCATAGAGATTTCACAGTAGCATAGCTCATATTGGTCATAAAGATCTCACGGTGGTCATTGCTCACAGCTGACAGTTCTCATAGAGAGATCAAAGTGTTCATACTTCATAGTTATCCTAGAGAGTTTACAGTGGTCATAGCTCGAAGGAGTCATAGACAGCTCACAGTTGTCGTAGTTCATAGTAGTCATAGAGAGTTCAGAGTGGTCATGTCTCACAGTGGTCACAAAAAGCTCACAATGCGCATAGGTCTATAAATCCTAGAGAGCTATAGTGGTCACAGAGAGCTCACACTGTCAGGATAAGCTCAAAGTGTTTATAGAGATGTCACAATGTTCATTGCTCATAGTGGTCATAGAGAGCTCACAATGCCCAAAAAGAGCTCCACATAGTCATAGAGAGCTCATATTATATATTCAGAGCTCACAGTGCTCATAGCTCATGGTGTATAGGGAGCTCACCCTGGTTATAGCTCCTAATGGTAATAGAGAGATCATAATTATCACAGATAGTCATGATTCACAGTGGTCACAGAGCATTCACATGGTCATAGTTCATAGTTCTCATAGAGAGCTCACACTAGTTCTAGCTATATCTCATAGTGGTCATACAGAGCTCACAGTGCCCAAAAAGAGCTCAAAATTTTCATAGAAAGCTCATAGTGGTCATAGCTCATATTGATCATGAAGAACTCACAGTGGATATAGCTCATAGTGGTCCTAAAGAGCTCACAGTGATCATAGCAAACAATGGCCATAGAGAACTGATAATCCTCCTTAAAGGCAAATTGGCTAGAGATACTATGATTACTAGGAGTTGTGATCACTATCAGCTATCTATGAAAACTGTGAGCTCTCTATGTGCACTTTAAGCTCTCTATGATGACTTTCAACTGTCAAGTTGACATCTGTGCTTAACTATGACACTCATAGCAGTCATAGAACTCACAGTGGTCATAGAAAGCTCATTGTGGTCATAGACAGCTCACAGTGGTTATGGACAGCTCACAACAGTCATAGATAGCTCATAATAGTGGTCATAGAGAGCTCATAATGGCAATAGAGAGCTCACAGTGGTCATAATTCAGTGGTCATAGAGAGGTAATAATGTACATAGTGTGCTCACAATCGTCATAGCTAATACTGGTCATAGAGAACTAACGATGGTCATAGAGTGCTCAGAGTGGTCATAGAGAAATCACAGTGGTCATAGAGAACTCATAGTTGTCATAAAGAGATCACAATGGTCATAAAGAGCTCACAGTGTTCATTTAGAACTCAAAGTGGTCACAGAGGGTTCACAGTTCTCAGAGATGTCACAGTGGTCACAGAGAGCTCATGGTGATCATAGATCACAGTCGTCATAGGGAGTGCATAATGGCCATAATGGGAAGTTGCCCATTTTTTTTAAAGAACAGAGATGAGAGCAAAAGAGGAATGGACTAGGCAGGCTTGTACTGTCTGTATGGGCCACATGCATAAATGCAACTTCCCCAAGCTAGAATCTACTGCTGTGCCTGGTGCTGACCTCAAACCACCTGACTGAGACCAACTTGGACAAGACAAAACAGCAGAAGCTCCCGCTGGAACTTTTGGAATGTTGGGTGGGATATATAAACAGCCTAATATTTCCAATAAACTAGTCTGCAAGCCTGAGAGGCTATTTTGCAATTCACCCTTCTCCAGGAGTCCATAATGTTGAATTCATGCCTGTTTATCACGGACCCCAAGTTTCTACATGGGTCCCCGGGAGTCCCAGATACTGCTACATCTGGTGCCCCAACATGGTGCTTCCACAACAATTCTTTCCTCCTCACAGCATATGGCCGTGGCCTAAGAATGATGGAAGTTCCCTATTAAGCACAAGACATTTGCGTCCCATACATTCTTTGTCTCATCTCTTCCTCTTTTGGTCTCATCTCTGTTCTTTAAAAAAAATGGGCAACTTCCCCTCATACTGTAAGAGCTCCAAATACATGTTTTAAAATCTCTCCTAGAGACTAGAGGCCTCAAAGTTAAGACGGCAGGCCTAGCAGAATTTTGGGATGAGGCTGCACTTTTAGCACTTTGAATCTCCCCAGAGAATATGTGGGAACACAACCTATGGATCAGGGAGCTTTTCCTTGCTAGAAAAAAAAAGAGAAAATTAGACATATACATTCATCTATTAAATATAGTTTCTTAAACAGCAATTTGGTTTTGGTACTAAATTTTAAACTTTAATCTGCTTTTAATGTTTTTCATAATTAAGCTAAGCTGCTGGACTTAACTAATATGAGATCTTGTTTTAAATGATAAGGTTTTCATAAATGTTAACCCACCTTCGATAAAGCTTTCAAGAGAAATTTTAAGACAGTTGTCGGTAACTTGTACAACTGACAGTTTCTGGTAAATTGTATGTTGTTCATGTGTTTGTATGTTTATATGTTCTGTGTTTACATGTTGTGTGTCTTGTGTTTCAACATAAAATTTCTGTGCCACTTCATCTGTGTTGCACACTAATATAAAAATTTTGGCAAGTCATTTTTAAATACATATATGCATATTGTAAAACAAAAAACAAATATTTTTTTATTTCCACCCATATAAACTTAACAGGTTCACCGGTCCCATCCCTCCCTCCAAACTTCCACCGCCCTATGCCCTCCTCCCCTCTCCCTTCCCTCCCCATCCCGCAGTGCCTCCCCCGCCCATCCCTGGAGCATCCTATAATGAGCATGCTAGACTTTCCTCAGGGTCCTCCTCTCCGATGAGGTGGAAGAACCCAGTGGCATTTCTCAGAATCCTTTCCTGTGTTCCCCTTAAGCATAGGAACACTACTGTGGCTGTCAATCCCTTGCCTCCAAGGATCTTAGTGTCTTTAGCAAATGCTAGACTTTGTGGAGTCAATAGTGTGTTGGATATTGCGCAGGGCATGCAAAGTCCAATTATAATTGCTTCGGCCCTAACCGTGTGGAGTATCTTGCATTTCATTGCTCCTCCCATCCTTGTGTTCTTACAATCTTACCGCCCCCTCTTCCGCAAATTTCCCTGAGCTTCTGCATGGGGAGAGATTAGGCTGGCTTAATTCCAGGTGGTTGATATAGAGTCTCTGAAGTTCTGGGTTATGATTGTTGATTTTCTTTTGCAGTTTTCCTGCTCCTGCAATGCCCTTTACTCCATCCTGATGGGTATTGGATGTCACCTCCTGGCCAGAGATAAAAAGCTGTTAAACTAGGGTTTATTATAAGAATATATTCAAAGGTAGATGTAATAAAAGTAGGAAACTGCAGTGAGGAAGGGGTCAATCACCCATTTGCAAAATGGTTATTTTTTATCTGCCGGACTATATGCCCTCCACTTCTGGTGAGATCATACCCCATCAGTTGTAAATGATCAGGAATGAAAGTCTGTGCACTTAACCAGATGTCTCATTACTAACTTGCAGTCCTTGATGGTGGCCTATTTTTTCTGCTGTAACATGGTCCCCTCTCTCCTTGTTTCTGGTGTGGCCCTACTACTCCATCCCTTCTGTTCATAATTTTTGCAATTACTGTAGGTATTACAGAGATTTATCCTTGAGTGTCTCTAGGTGGGTTTGGTACTAGGAGTCATCTATTAGGGAGTACATATGGCATTTAATTTTCTGGGTCTGGGATACTTCACTTAATATAATATGTTTCTAATAACACCCATTTCCCGGCAAATACCATTAATTCATCATTTTTAATGGCTGAGTAGTACTCTATTGTATAGATGTACCACAGTTTCCTTATCCACTCGTCAACTGTTGGACATTTGGGTTGATTCCATGACTTTGCTATTGTAAACAGTGCTGCTATGAACATGGTCGTGCTTGTGCTATCAAGGTAAATTTTTGCTACATGGAGGATTATTCCCAAAAGTGGAATAGCAGGGTCATATGGCTTTTCAATTTTTAATTTTTTTAGAATCTCCAGACGGCTCGCTAGAGTGGCTGTATGAGGCTGCATTCCCACCAGCAATGTAGCAGAGTTCCCTTCTCTCTACATCCTCTCCAGCATTTGTTGTTGTTTGTATTGTGGATTTTTGCCATCATGACTGGGGTAAGATGATATCTCAGGGAAGTTTTGATTTGCATTTCCCTAATGGCTAACGAAGTGGAGAATTTTTTAAGATAATTTTTAGACATTTTAATTTCATCCTTGGTAAATTACTTTTAAATTCCAGGCCCCATTTATTAATTGGGCCATTTGTTTCTTTGGTGTTTAGTTTTCTAAGTTCTTTGTGCACTCTGGATAATAGAGCTCTTTCAGATATGTGGTTAGTGAAGATTTTCTCCCATTTTGTGTGTTGCCTTTGTGCTCGGGTTACAATCTCTTTACCTGAATAGAAGCTCTTTAATTTCACAAGATCCCATCTGTTGAGTGTTGGTTGTAGTGACTGCTTTGGATGTCTATTTAAGAACTGTTGGCCTAGCCCAATCAGCTAGAGGAAGTTCTCTAACCTTTCAACAATGCTTTTTATAGTCTCTGGCCTTAAATCAAGGTTCTTGATCCATTTGGAATTAAGTCTTGTACATGGTGACAAGTATGGGTCCAGTTTTAATCTTCTGCATGTGGAGATCCAGTTTTCCCAGCACCATTTGTGGAAGATGCTCATCTTTTTGCATTGGATTTTTTTGGGCCCCTTTGTCAAAGATCAAATGTCTGTAGTTTTGTCGGCTTATATCTGGATTTTCAACCCTTACCAATTGATCTGTGTGACTATTTTGGAGCCAGTACCAGGCTGTTTTTATAACTATGGATATGTAATATAGACTAAGATTTGGTATGATGATACCTTGAGCAGTGTTTTTGTTATTCAGAATTATCTTTGCTATCCTGGGTCTTTTGTGCCTCCATATGAATTCTGAGATTACTTGCTCAATCTCTTTAAAGAATTGCTTTGGGATTTTAATTGGTATAGCATTGAATTTGTATATTGCCTTTGGTAGGATGGTCATTTTTACGATGTTGATTCTACCAATCCAGGAACATGGGAGGTCTTTCCACCTTCTGGTGTCTTCTGCAATTTCTTTCTTTAGGGTTTTAAAGTTTGCATTATAAAGGTCTCTTAGTTCCTTGGTTAGGTTTATACCAAGGTATTTCATTTTTTTAGGGGCTATAGTAAATGGGATTGATTCTCTCAGGGCTTTTTCACTTCTTTCATTCTGGGCACATAGGAAGGCCACTGATTTTTGTGCATTTATTTTGTATTCTGCCACTCTGATGAACGTCTGTATTAGTTCCAGGAGGTTCCTGGTGGAGTTTTTGGGATCACTCAGGTATAAGATCATGTCACCTGCAAATACGGATAGCTTGACTTCTTCCTTGCCAATTTGCATCCCTTTTATCTCCCTTTCTTGTCTTATGGCTTCAGCTAAGACTTCAAGTACAGTATTGAATACAAGGGGTGAGATTGGACAGCCTTGTCTAGTTCCTAATCCAAACAGGAATGCTTCAAGTTTTTCCCCATTGAGTATAATCCTTGCTGAAGGCTTGTTGCATACAGCTTTTATTATATTGATAAAGGTTCCTTCCATTCCAACTGTCTCTAGGGTTTTGATCATAAAAGGCTGTTGGATCTTGTCAAATGCTTTTTCTGAATCTATCGAGAGTATCATGTGGTCTTGGATTTTGGATTGGTTTATATGATGAATTACATTTATTGATTTGCGTATGTTGAACCAACCTTGTGTGCCTGGAATAAAGCCTACTTGATTCCTGTAGATGATCTTTTTCATATGTTTTTGAATCCTATTTGCTAAGACTTTGTTGAGAATCTTTGCATCTGTGTTCATCAGAGAGATTGGCCTAGTTTTCTTTTTTAAGTGTACCTTTATGAGGTTTTGGGATTAAGACGATATTAGCTTCATAGAAGGAATTAGGTAGTGTTCCTTCCTTTGTTATTTGATGGAACAATTTAATAAGTATTGGTGTTATTAGCTCCTTAAATGTCTCGTAGAAATCTGCGCTGAATCCATCTGGTCAAGGACATTTTTTGGTGTGAAGATTCAAGATTACCTCAATTTCCTCATATGTTATAGAACTATTTAAATAATTCACAACTTCCTGATTCAATTTAAGTAAGTTGTGTTTTTTTAGGAAATTCATCCATCTCTTTTTTGTTGTTGTATTCCATACAGTATAAGTTTTTGAAGTATGACATTATAATTCTCTGGATTTCTTGGGTATCAATAGTAATAACTCCATTTTCATTTCTAATTTTGTTAATTTGGGTTTTCTCTCTCTTGCTTTTGGTTAGTTTAGCCAGGGGTTATTTACAAAGAACCAGCTTTTTGACTGGTTGATTTTCTATATCATTTCCTAATCTCGATTTCAGATACTTCTCCCCTTATTTTGCTAATCTCCTCTCTTCTGCTGCTTTTGGGTTTGGATTGGTCTATTTTCTCTAAAGCTTTAAGCCGCATTGTTAAGCTATTTATTTCTGAGGTTTCCATTTTTTTGATGTAGGCATTAAGAGCTATGAACTTACTTCGTAGGACAGCTTTTATTGTGTCCCAGAGATTTTGGTAAGTTGTATTTTCATTATCATTCTCTATCAAGAAATCTTGAACTTCCTTTTAATTTTTTTCCTGAATCCACTTCTCATTTAGCATCATAGTGTTAAGTTTCCAGGAGTTAGTGTATTTTATGGTTTTTGTTGTGTTGTGGATGTCCAGCTTTAGGCCGTGGTGGTCTGATAGGGCACAGGCCAGAATTTCAACTTTCTTGTATATGTGGAGATTCATTTTGTGGCCAAATATGTGATCTATTTTGGAAAAAGTTCTGTGTGCTGCTGAGAAAGATATGTATTCTTTGGTGCATGTATGAAAAGTTCAATAGAGATTTGGAAGGGTCATTTCTTTAAGGGTTTGATTAAGTTCCAAAGTGTCTCTGTTAAGCTTTTGACCTGTTGATCTATCCCATGTTGAGAGGGCGGTGTTGAAGTCCCCAAGAATTATCGTTTGGGGATTGATTTCTCACTTTAGATGCTGTAGGGTTTTCTTAATGAATGTGGAGGGGCCCGTATTGGGTGCATATATGTTCAGTATTGTGAAGTCTTCCTGGTGAATTGTCCTGTGACTAAAATGTAGTATCCATCCGTGTCTCTTATGATTTTTTTTTTTGAAGTCCACTTTGTCTGATAGCATAATGGCTACCCCTGCCTGTTTCCTGGTTCCATTAGCTTGCAGTAAGGATGTGCCTATCTTTTGGTGAGATGAGTTTCCTGAAGGCAGCAGATTAATGGGTTTTGATTTTTAATCCAAGTTTGTAATCTGTATCTCTTAATTGGTGAGTTAATACCATTGACATTTAATGTTATAATGGAGAAATTATTTTTTTAAATTTTTAACTTATTCATTTGTGCATGTGTGTATGTATGTATTTAGTTGTGTGTGTATGTGCAAGTATGTGTGTGCGTGTGTAGAACCACGGGCAAATTCGGGATCCACCATGGGTGTCTCCACCTCCTCCTTGTTTACTCTGCCCCGGGATTCACAGGCTCTGCCGTACCAGGACAAGAAACGCAGGCTGCCCCGCTTCCACCTGGCATACATGGGGTCTAGGATCCAAACTCAGGACTTTCCGCCTGCAAGGCACAGGCTTAAACCTGAGTTACCTATCTAGCCCCGAGAAATTATTTTTAAATTTGGACATTTTTTATGTTTAGTGGATTTTGTAAGCGTATTGTTTGACATTTATGTTTTGATGGTATTATACTTTCCTTCTGTCCTCCTGGATATGCTTGTTTTTTTCTTCAAGTTTAATTATAATTTCTAGCATTTTTTGAAGGCCTGGTTTGGTAGACATGTATTCCTTCAAGTTGTCTTTGTGCCAGAAAATTTTCTTTCTCTCTCGATCATGACAGATAGTTTTGCCGGGTATATTAGTCTCGGTTGGCATTTTTGCTCATTTAATACTTGAAGTACATCTCTCCAAGCTCTTCTTGCTTTTAGTGTTTCCACTGAGTAGTCATTTGTCATTCTAATGGGTTTACCTTTAAAGGTGACTTGCTTTATTTCTCTTGAAGCTCTCAGCACCTTTTCTTTGTCTTGAATGTGGAGTGTTGTGACTATTATTTGCCGTGGTGATTTTCTATTTTGGCCATATCTGTTTGGAGTGCAAAATGCCTCTTGTATTTGGATGGGCCTCTCATTCTTCATTTGAAGGAAGTTTTCATTTATGATGATTTGAAATATTTCCTCAGGTGTGGTATTTTGGGATTATTGCTCTGGTATTCCATGAATGCGCATGTTAAGTTTCTTCAGGGTGTCCCATATCTCTTGAATATTCCTCTGAAGTATTTTTTTGGCTTTAACAATATCTTCCATTGAGCTGGTTAACTCTCCCACTTTGTCTTCAAGATCCAAAATTGTATTTTCTGCTTCTGTTAGTTCTGCTGATAAGACTCTCTGTTGAGTTTTGGATTGAAGATAACTTATCTTTTAGTTCAATTTTAAACTCTGTCTGAGACTGTTTTAACTGCTCTATGCCTATTTTTGTTTCTTGAACTATTTTTCTTAACCCCTCCAAGTGCCTGTTGTGTTCCTGTTCAAAGTGGTGGTTACGGTTGTTTAACTCCTCTTGGATTTCCTCTTTCACAGTATTAATCATGGTAATGATCATACTATGAAAGTCGTTATCTTGGATCTGGCTTTCTTGGCTATTTTCTATGAATTTGTTCTGGTTGAAATCCATCATTATGGGGTTATTTTTTTAGATGGGAGATTGGTCTTCTTGGGTTTTGTTTCTCATGAATCTGCACTTTGACTTGGGCATTGTTGTTTTGTTTCTTAGGACCTTTCAGTAACTGTGTGTTTTTGACTGAACTGATTTAGTTGGTGTTATTACACTTGGGCAATTTTTACTAATGCTTGCCTTGGATTGGGTATGTTTGTCTTTTTTATTGTTATTTCCTAGATGAGGCTATTAGGCTGTTAGTACATCAGTTAAGTCAGGTTAAGTGGACGGGGGTGAATATTAGTATGGTAGTGCAGTTTTATGATTTAGTATCTTGGTGATATGTGAGAGTGAGTGGTGTACTCCCTGGAGTTGTATGTTTTTGGAGTGGCTGTATGGAAAAGTTGATCTACAATGATTAATACTAGAAAGGAACAGTAAGTTGAAAAAAGGAGGTTTAGTAATCTTTGGGCTGGATGTGAAGAATCTCTCCCATGTGATAGGATTTATGTAGATAGCTTCAGTTGTATGGCCTTTGTCCCTTTGAGTTTTGCTTGAGTTTCCTTTGGACTCTATTGAATTCTGTGTGTCTTCTGTGGGCCACGTGCTTGGGTCTCAGGTGGCCCGGAGAGGAAGAGGGGCTGATGTTAATGGAATATTCTTCACCTGGGGCCTGGGACTTGGCTTAGTGGCCCACCCAAGCTCCAGGAATGGAGGAATGTGAGCAAGTCCTGTCTGATTGGGCGGACAGGTGGGTGGGAGGAAGCAAGGGGCTGGGGCCTGGGGCGTGACCCAGGCAAAAACCGGAGGCAGCCTGGGTGCCACTGGGATCGGGGGCCACCTGGGGGGGGCTGGGCGAACTCCTGGGGATAGAGGACTGGGAGCATCGTTGGGGCAGAGAGGCGGGCGGGAGGAAGCAAGGAAGAACAAATAATTTTAATGACATCCAAGATCTTAACTACTTCTGTTTTATATTAATCACAATTGTTTTTCTGATAGATTATAAGTTTTTCATTCATGAAAGATTATCACACTTGATTTTTACCTTTTTTATTTATTTATTCAATTGTGTGTGTGTGCATGTGTGTGTATGTAGAATCATGGGCAAATTCATGAACCCCATGGACCTCCACCTCCTCCTTGTTTACTCTGCCCCTATTCACAGGCTCTGCCCTACCAGAACCAGAAACTCAGGCTGCCTCTGCTTCTGCCCAGCATCTACACATGGGTTCTAGGATCCGAACTCAGGACCTGCAGCCTGCAAGGCAGAGGCTGAACCCCTGAGCCACCTCTCCTGCCCCGATTTTCATCTTTAATAGGATTACAAATGAGAATGTTCTTAAAGGTTTTTCCATACATTCCCAAAATAAAGCCACTATAATACAGAATAATTAAACTTGTTCATTCCTCTGACTTCTTTTGTAGAATGTTAACCCATTAAATCTAGCAAACAGGAAAATGAAATATAATTATCTTTTAAAATATTCATTGGAATTTCTTCTGTCTTCTGGTATATATGAACTCCCTTTCTTGGGGACAAATCTGCTTTTTAATTCCATGCTCCCATGTGTACTCCTATTAAGATGGAACAGAAATTTCAAGCCTCCACCTTAGACATACCTCATTCCATTGAAACAAAACAGAATCAATGTAATCTGGACATAGAATAGTCTGTTTTTAGGAGATTCTAAGTGCATTTGGGTCAACTCAGGTTCACGTTTCCTTTCCTTGCAAGAGTTTGGCCTAAGTTACTTAAGTAGTTTCTTTGAGGTTCCAGATAAATTTATTTTTCAAACAGAAAGGAAAGAAAGGAAAAGAAAACAAAAGGAAATCATAAACTTGACATCTGCCTAAGGAGATAGGTAGAATACTGGCAGGCATGCCCAAGCTGACAAACTTGAAATGCTGTTGCAGACAGGGAAAGGACACACACACACAAAAAGTAGGTTTCTGAGAATGATGGAATCAGATAGCTTGTAGCAGAAAGCACGTGGTTTAGAGGCCCAAGAAAGACAGTTTGTGCTGTAGATTTAAAGCCAGAGACATATGTCAGCGGAAAGTTAATAAAGTTTTGCTCTTGTCCTCAAAACTTCCATGAAGGCCCCATCCCCCCTTTTGCACCCCAACCCGCTCCGCCGGTCGGGATGCGCGCGCGGTCCAGCCGGGCCTCAACCCCACGCCCTAGCTGGTGAGTACCACCGCCTCCCCCCCTCCCCCCCCCCCCCGCGCACCGCCCACCAGGACCCCAGGTCGGCCCACAGGGACCCGGCTCCGACTCCCACCATCCAGCCGGAGCCGCGCACGCGGGGCCGAGGGACGAGGAGGACCTCCCCCTGCACTCAGGCCCCGCCCCAGCTGCCCTCGGGTTAAATAGCTCCACGCCGTCGCCCCCATCCCCCCTTTGCACCCCACCCCGCTCCACCGGTCCGGATACGCGCGTGGTCCAGCCGGGCCTCACCCAATGACCTAGGTAAGTCTCCGCCCGTCCCGCCCACCAGGACCCCAGGCCAAATAATTCAGTTTAGTGAAATTGAGAGATCTTTTTTTTTTATTATTATCATTTATTCAACTGTGTGCATATGCGTGTGTATGTGCGCACGCGTGTGTGTCTCTGTGTGTGTGTGTGTGTCTGTGTATGTGTAGAATCACGGACGAATTCGGGAACCACCATGGACTCCTCCACCTCCTTCTGCCCGGGGATTCACAGGCTCCGCCCTACCAGGACCAGAAGTGCAGGCTGCCCCGCTTCCGCCTGGCGTCTATACGTGGGATCTGGGATCCAAACTCAGGAATCTTCTGCCTGCAAGGCGGAGGCTTAACCCTTGAGCCACCTCTCCAGCCCCGAAATTGGGAGATCTTAAGAGTTAAAATGACAATGCCAAAGTCAAAGTGCAAATCCATGAGAAGCAACAATCAAGTAAACAAATTTCCCACTGAAGAAATTAATCCCATAATGTTAGACTCCAACCAGAACAAACCCACGGAAAAAGGCCAAGAAAGCCTCACCCAGGATAAAGACTTTCAAAATATGATCATTACCATGTTCAATACTTTGAAAGAGGAGGCCGAGGGACGAGGAGGACCTACCTCCCCCTGCGCCCGGGCCCCGCCCCAGCTGCCCTCGGGTTAAATAGCTCCACGAGGACGCGCCCATCCTCCCTTTTCACCCCACCCCTCTCCCTGGGTCAGGACACGCATGCATGGTCCAGCCGAACCTGACCCCGCGCCCTAGGTAAGTCTCCGCCCACGTGCGCCCACCAGGACCCCAGGCCAAATAATTCAGTTTAGTGAAATTGAGAGATCTTAAGAGTTAAAATGACAATGCCAAAGTCAAAGTTCAATACTATGAAAGAGGAAATCAGGGAGGAATTACATAATCGAATCAATCGATTTGAAGAGGAACACAACAGACATCTGGAGGAGTTGAGAAAAACAGTGCAAGAAACAAAAAGTGGCATAGAGCAGTTAAAACAAACTCAAGCAGAGTTTAAAACTGAGCTAAAAGACAAGTTATCTTCAACTCAGAACGCCACAGAGAGTCTTATCAACAGAACTAACGAAGCAGAAAACAGAATTTCAGACCTTGAAGATAAAGTGGGAGTACTAACCAGCTCAATGGAAGAGGTTGTTAAAGCCAAAAAGATACTTGAGAGAAATATCTAAGAGATATGGGACACCCTGAAAAAGCCTAACATGCGTATTCATGGAATACCAGAGCAAGAATCTGAAAATACCACCCCTGAGGAAATTTTTCAAACGATCATCAAGGAAAACGTTCCTCATCTAAAAAAAAGAGAGGCCCATCCATATACAAGAGGCATTCCGCACCCCAAACAGATACGACCAAAATAGAAGCACGCCGCGGCAAATAATAGTTGAAACACTCCACATTCAAGATAAAGAACTGGTGCAGAGATCTTCAAGAGAGAAAAAACAAATCACTTTTAGGGGTAAACCTATTAAAATAACAAATGACTTCTCAGTCGAAACAGTAAAAACAAGAAGAGCTTGGAGAGACATACTTCAAGTATTGAATGAGCAAAAATGTCAACCCAGGCTGATTTACCCTGCAAAACTATCAGTCATGATCGAGGGAGAAAGAAATTTTCCAGCACAAAGACAACTTTAAGGGATACATGGCCACAAAACCAGGCCTTCAAAAAATGCTAGAAATGATACTCAAGCGTGAAGAAAAAAACAGGCATATCCAGGAGAACAGAAGGCAAGTATAACATCATTAAAAGCGAAAAAATATACTTATAAAAACTACTAAACATAATAAATGTCTGGAATTAACAATAGTTTCTCCATTATAACACTAAATGTTAATGGACTTAATTTACCGATCAAGAGACACAGATTACAAACATGGATTAAAACTCACAATCCATCAATCTGCTGTCTGCAGGAAACCCATATCACCACAAAAGATAGGCACGCTGTAAAAATAAAAGGCTGGTCAACACTTCTACAAGCAAATGGAAGCAGAAAACAGGCAGGGGTAGCCATTATGCTATCAGACAAAGTGGATTTCAAACCAAAGAAAATTATAAGAGACACGGATGGATACTACATTTTAGTCACAGGTACAATTCACCAGGAAGACTTCATAACACTGAACATATATGCACCCAATACGGGCCCCTCCACATTCATTAAGAAAATCCTACAGCGTCTAAAGCAAGAAATCAACCCCCAAACGATAATTCTTGGGGACTTCAACACCGCCCTCTCAACATGGGATAGATCAACAGTTCAAAAGCTTAACAGAGACACTTTGGAACTTAATCAAACCCTTACAGAAATGGACCTTACAGATGTCTATCGAACTTTTCACACACGTACCAAAGAATACACATTTTTCTCAACAGCACACGGAACTTTCTCCAAAATAGATCACATATTGGGCCACAAAACGAATCTACACATATACAAGAAAGTTGAAATTCTAACCTGTGCCCTCTCAGACCATCACGGCCTAAAGCTGGACATCCACAACACATCAAACAACAGAAAACACACTAACTCCTGGAAACTTAACACTATGATGCTGAATGAGAACTGGATTCAGGAAGAAATTAAAAAGGAAATTCAAAATTTCCTGAAAGTGAATGATACTGAAAATACAACTTACCAAAATCTCTGGGACACAATGAAAGCTGTTCTAAGAGGTAAGTTCATAGATCTTAATGCCTACGTCAAAAAAATGGAAACGTCAGAAATAAACAACTTAACAATGCAGCTTAAAGCTTTAGAGAAACTAGAGCAATCTGATCCCAAAAGTAGTAGAAGAGAGGAGATTAGCAAAATAAGGGGAGAAATATCTGAAATCGAGATTAAGAAAACGATAGAAAAAATCAACCAGTCAAAAAGCTGGTTCTTTGAAAAAATCAATAAGATTGATACACCCCTAGCTAAACTAACCAAAAGCAAGAGACAGAAAACCCAAATTAACAAAATTAGAAATGAACATGGAGTTATCACTACTGATACCCAAGAAATCCAGAGAATTATAACATCATATTTCAAAAACTTATACTCTGTGAAGTTTGACAACACAAAAGAGATGGACGAATTTCTAAGTAAACACAACTTACATAAATTGAATCAGGAAGTTGTGAATTATTTAAATAGTTCTATAACATATAAGGAAATTGAGGAAGTAATCTCGAATCTTCCCACCAAAAAATGTCCTGGACCAGATGGATTCAGCACAGAGTTCTACCAGACATTTAAGGAGTTAATAACCCCAACACTCCTTAAACTGTTCCATCAAATAGCAAAGGAAGGAACACTGCCAAATTCCTTCTATGAAGCTAATATCATTTTAATCCCAAAACCTAATAAAGATTCGCTTAAAAAAGAAAACTATAGGCTGATCTCCCTGATGAACACAGCAAAGATTCTCAACAAAGTCTTAGCAAATCGGATTCAAAAACATATTAAAAAGATCATTCATGGGGACCAAGTAGGCTTCATCCCCAGCACACAAGGTTGGTTCAACATACGCAAATCAATAAATGTAATGCATCATGTAAACCAGTCCAAAGTCCAAGACCACATGATACTCTCGATGGATGCAGAAAAAGCTTTTGACAAGATCCAACAGCCCTTTATGATCAAAACGCTAGAGACAGTAGGAATGGAGGAATATTTATCAATATAATAAAAGCTATATACAACAAGCCCACAGCAAGGATTATGCTCAATGGGGAACAATTGGAAGCATTCCCACTTCGATCAGGAACTAGACAAGGCTGTCCACTCTCACCACTTCTATTCAATATTGTACTTGAAGTGTTAGCTGAAGCCATAAGACAAGAAAGGGACATAAGAGGGATTCAAATCGGCAAGGAAGAAGTCAAGCTATCCCTATTTGCAGATGACATGATCTTATACCTGAGGGATCCCAAAATCTCCACCAGGAAGCTCCTGGAACTAATTGAGAAGTTCAGCAGGGTGGCAGGATACAAAATAAATGTGCAAAAATCAGAGGCCTTCCTATATGCCCAGAATGAAAGAAGTGAAAAAGCCTTGAGAGAAACAATACCATTTATTATAGCCCCTAAAAAAATGAAATACCTTGGTATAAACCTAACTAAGGAGGTAAAAGACCTTTACAATGAAAACTTTAAAACCCTAAAGAAAGAAATTGCAGAAGACACCAGAAGGTGGAAAGACCTCCCTTGTTCCTGGATTGGCAGAATCAACATCGTAAAAATGACCATCCTACCAAAGGCAATATACAGATTCAATGCTATACCAATCAAAATCCCAAAGCAATTCTTCAAATAAGTTGACCAAACAATCTCAAAGTTCATATGGAGGCACAAAAGACCCAGGATAGCAAAAACAATCCTGAGTAACAAAAACACAGCTGGAGGTATAACCATACCAAACCTTAGTTTATACTACAAATCCATAGTTGTAAAGACAGCCTGGCACTGGCTCCAAAATAGACACAGAGATCAATGGATAAGGATTGAAGACCCAGATATAAGCCCACAAAGTTACAGCCATTTGGTCTTTGACAAAGGGGCCCAAAGAATCCAATGGAAAAAGAACAGCATCTTCAACAAATGGTGCTGGCAAAACTGGATCTCCACATGCAGAAGATTAAAGCTGGACCCGTACTTGTCACCATGTACAAGACTTAATTCCAAATGGATCAAGGACCTTGATATCAGGCCAGAGACTATAAAAACCATAGTTGAAAGGATAGGGAACTCCCTCGAGCTGATTGGGCTAGGCCAACATTTCCTAAACAGACATCCAATGGCACAGTCACTGCTACCAACTCTCAACAGTTGGGATCTTGTGAAATTAAAGAGCTTCTGTTCAGATAAAGAGATTGTAACGCGAGCTCAAAGGCAACCCAAAGAATGGGAGAAAATCTTCACTAACCACATATCTGATAGAGCTCTATTGTCCAGAGTGCACAAAGAACTTAGAAAACTAAACACCAAGGAAACCAATGGCCCAATTAAAAAATGGGCCCTGGAACGTAAAAGAAACTTTACCAGGGATGAAATTAAAATGTCTAACAAATATCTTAAAAAATGCTCCACTTCTTTAGCCATCAGGGAAATGCAAATCAAAACTTCCCTGAGATATCATCTCACCCCGGTCAGGATAGCAAAAATCCACAATACTAACAATGACAAATGCTGGAGAGGATGTGGAGAGAGGGGAACTCTCCTACATTGCTGGTGGGAATGCAGGCTCATACAGCCACTCTGGCGAGCCGTCTGGAGATTCTTAAAGAAATTAAAGATTGAAATGCCATATGACCCTGCTATTCCACTTTTGGGAATAACCCCCCATACAGCAGAGGTTCACCTTGATAGCACAAGCACGACCATGTTCATAGCAGCACTGTTTACAATAGCAAAGTCATGGAATCAGCCCAAATGTCCAACAGTTGAAGAGTGGATAAGGAAACTGTGGTACATTTATACAATGGAGTACTACTCAGCCATCAAAAATGATGAATTAATGGAATTTGCCGGGAAATGGATGTCATTAGAAACAATTATATTAAGTGAAGTATCCCAGATCCAGAAAATTAAGCGCCATATGTACTCCCTAATAGGTGGCTCCTAGTACCAAACCCACCCAGCCCACCTAGAGACAGTAATTGCAAGGATTATGAACAGGAGGGATGGGGTAGGAGGGCCACACCAGAAAGAAGGAGAGAAGAGACCATATTACAGCAGGGAAAATAGGCCTCCACCAAGGACCCAAATAAGTAATGAGACATCTGATTAAGTTCACAGACTTTTGTTCCTGATCATTTACTACTGAGGGGGAATGATCTCACCAGAAGAGGAGGGCATATCGTCTGGCAGATAAAAAATAACAATTTTGCAAATGGGTGATAGACCCCTCCCTCACTGTGGTTTCCCACTTTTATTACATCTACCTTTGAATGTGCTTTTATCACAAGACTCTAACAGCTTTTTGTCTCTGGCCAGGGGGTAACATACAATGCCCACCAGGATGGAGTGAAGGGCATTGCAGGAGCAGCAAAACTGCAAAAGAAAATCAACAAACCACAATCCAGAACTTCAGAGACTCTATATCAACCACATAGAACTAGGCCAGCTTAGTCTCTCCCCACCTTGAAGCTCAGGGAAATTTGCGGAAGAGGGGGTGGTAAGAGTGTAAGAGCATAAGGATGGGAGGAGCAATGATATGTAAGATACTCTATACTAGTTAGGGCTGAAGCAATCATAATTGGACTTTGCATGCCCTGCGCGTTGTCCAACACACTGTTGACCTCACAAAGTCTAGCATCTGCTAAAGGAACCAAGATCCTTGGAGGCAAAGGATTGGCAGCCACAGCAGTGTTCCTATACCTAAGGGGAACACGGGAAAGGGTTCAGGAAAGGCCACTGGGTCCTAGTACGTCATCGGAGAGGAAGGCCCAGAGGAAAATCAGACATGCATAAGAAAGGACTCTCTGGGAATTGGGGTGGGAGGCACTGGGGGATGGGGAGGGAGAGAGGTGGGGAGGGGGAGCAAGGGGTACGGGGGTGAGGAGGAGGGAGGGAGGGAACTGGTGTATCTAATAAGTTTGTATGAGCTGAAATTAAAAAAAAAAAAAAAAAACTTCCATGAAGTTAATCTTAGTGTTTGGCAGAGGAAAATGGCAATGGCAAACTTAAAAGAGTTAAACCAGGAGGAATCAGAGGACAAAATATCTGCTGTTAAACAGACTAGCTTCACTGACAAATCAAAGGTCGCTCCTCATTTAGATCAGAGCAGTGGTCCTAAGATAATGTTTAGAGATATGTAGAACTTTCCATGTGAAGAAACAATTTCCCTAAATATGCTCTTTTACATTTCCTTTGTCCCAAAAAGACCTGTGCCACTTTGCTTTCAGAATCCAGAAGGAAGAAACAAACTAATTTAGATTGTTTTGCCCCAAGATTTAGACAGTTTACATATTTTTTGTACAGGACTTAGAATGCAACCTCAGAGATCTGTAGCTACCAGGGGAGAAAGGTCTCTAATTTCTAAATTCTTACTTACAGTTCTTGACTTTTGTATCAGACAAAGGTAGTGCCTATTTCAGGCAAGATAACAGGTAGATATCTTAGGCTAAATTTATCTGTTTTTGTCTCTTTTAGATGAACCTAAAATGGTAAAGTCATCATCCATCAAAGACCTCTAGATCACCCTTCCCCACCTCACTCCACAGGCCGGGTTGTGCGCGGTCCAGCCAGGCCTCATCCGCGACCTAGGTAAGCTCCGTCCCTGCCCACCTCCAGAACCCCAGGCCAAATAATTCAGTTTAGTGAAATTGAAAGATCTTAAGAGTTAAAAAGACAATGCCAAAGTCAAAGTCCAAATCCATGAGAAGCAACACTCAAGTAAACAAATTTCCCACTGAAGGAAGGAATCCCATAATGTTAGACTCCAACTAGAACAAACCCATGGAAAATGGCCAAGAAAGCCTGACCCAGGATAACGACTTTCAAAATATGATCATTACCATGTTTAATACTATGAAAGAGGAAATCCGGGAGGAATTACATAATCGAATCAATCGCGTTGAAGAGGAATACAACAGACACTTGGAGGAGTTGAGAAAAACAGAGCAAGAAACAAAAAGTGGCATAGAGCAGTTAAAACAGACTCAAGCAGAGTTTAAAACTGAGCTACAAGACAAGTTATCTTCAACCCAGAACTCCACAGATAGGCTTATCAACAAAACTAACGAAGCAGAAAACAGAATTTCAGACCTTGAAGATAAAGTGGGAGTACTAACCAGCTCAATGGAAGAGGTGGTTAAAGCCAAAAAGATACTTGAGAGAAATATCCAAGAGATATGGGACACCCTGAAGAAGCCTAACATGCGTATTCATGGAATACCAGAGCAAGAATCTCAAAATACCACCCCTGAGGAAATTTTTCAAATGATCATCAAGGAAAACTTTCCTCATATAAAAAAAGAGAGGCCCATCCATATACAAGAGGCATTCTGCACCCCAAACAGATACGACCAAAACAGAAGTACGCTGCAGCAAATAATAGTTAAAACACTCCACATTCAAGATAAAGAACTGGTGCTGAGAGCTTCAAGGGAGAAAAAACAAGTCACTTTTAATGGTAAACCTATTAAAATAACAAATGACTTCTCAGTCGAAACAGTAAAAGTAAGAAGATCTTGGAGAGACATACTTCAAGTATTGAATGAGCAAAAATGTCAACCCAGGTTGATTTACCCTGCAAAACTATCAGTCATGATCGAGGGAGAAAGAAAAATCTTCCAACACAAAGACAACTTGAAGGGATACATGTCCACCAAACCAGGCCTTCAAAAAATGCTAGAAATGATACTTAAGCGTGAAGAAAAATACAGGCATACCAAGGAGAACAGAAGGCAAGTATAACACCATTAAAAGTGAAGCAATATACTTAAAAAACTACTAAACATAATAAATGTCTGGAATTAAAAATAGTTTCTCCATTATAACACTAAATGGTAATGGAATTCATTCACCAATCAAGAGACACAGATTACAAACTTGGATTAAAAAATCACAATCCATCAATCTGCTGCCTGCAGGAAACCCATCTCACCACAAAAGATAGGCACGCTGTAAAAATAAAAGGCTGGTCAACACTTCTACAAGCAAATGGAAGCCGAAAACAGGCAGGGGTAGCCATTATGCTATCAGACAAAGTGGATTTCAAACCAAAGAAAATTATAAGAGACATGGATGGATACTACATTTTAGTCACAAGTACAATTCACCAGGAAGACTTTACAATACTGAACATATATACACCCAATACGGGCCCCTCCACATTCATTAAGAAAATCCTACAGTGTCTAAAGGAAGAAATCAACCCCCAAACGAAAATTCTTGGGGACTTCAACACCGCCCTCTCAACATGGGATAGATCAACAGTTCAAAAGCTTAACAGAGACACTTTGGAACTTAATCAAACCCTTACAGAAATGGACCTTACAGATGTCTATCGAACTTTTCACACACGTACCAAAGAATACACATTTTTCTCAGCAGCACACGGAACTTTCTCCAAGATAGATAACATATTGGGCCACAAAACGAATCTACACATATACAAGAAAGTTGAAATTCTAACCTGTGCCCTCTCAGACCACCACGGCCTAAAGCTAGACATCCACAACACATCAAACAACAGAAAATACACTAACTCCTGGAAACTTAACAATATGTTGCTGAATGAGAACTGGATTCAGGAAGAAATTAAAAAGGAAATTCAAAATTTCCTGAAAGTGAATGATACTGAAAATACAACTTACCAAAATCTCTGGGACACAATGAAAGCTATTCTAAAAGGTAAGTTCATAGCTCTTAATGCCTATATCAAAAAAATCGAAACATCAGAAATAAACAACATTGCATCTTAAAGCTTTAGAGAAACTAGAGCAATCTGATCCCAAAAGTAGTAGAAGAGAGGAGATTAGCAAAATAAGGGGAGAAATATCTGCAATCGAGATTAAGAAAACAATAGAAAAAATCAACCAGTCAAAAAAAGCTGGTTCTTTGAAAAAATCAATAAGATTGATACACCCCTAGCTAAATTAACAAAAAGCAAGAGACAGAAAACCCAAATTAACAAAATTAGAAATGAACATGGAGTTATCACTACTGATACCCAAGAAATCCAGAGAATTATAACATCATATTTCAAAAACTTATACTCTGTGAAGTTTGACAACACAAAAGAGATGGATGAATTTCTAAGTAAACACAACTTACATAAATTGAATCAGGAAGTTGTGAATTATTTAAGTAGGCCTATAACATATAAGGAAATTGAGGAAGTAATCTTGAATCTTCACACCAAAAAATGTCCTGGACCAGAAGGATTCAGCACAGAGTTCTACCAGACATTTAAGGAGTTAATAATACCAATATTTCTTAAACTGTTCCATCAAATAGCAAAGGAAGGAACACTGCCAAATTCCTTCTATGAAGTTAATATCGTTTTAATCCCAAAACCTAATAAAGACTCACTTAATAAAGAAAACTATAGGCCGATCTCTCTGATTAACACAGATGCAAAGATTCTGAACAAAGTTTTAGCAAATTGGATTAAAAAACATATTAAAAAAATTATTCACGGAGAACAAGTAGGCTTCATCCCTGGCACACAAGGTTGGTTCAACATATGTAAATCAATAAATGTAATTCATCATGTAAACCAGTCCAAAGTCCAAGACCACATGATATTCTCGATAGATGCAGAAAAAGCTTTTGACAAGATCCAACAGCCTTTTATGATCAAAACGCTAGAGACAGTAGGAATGGAACCTTTATCAATATAATAAAAGCTGTATACAACAAGCCCACAGCAAGGATTATGCTCAATGGGGAACAATTGGAAGCATTCCCACTTTGATCAGGAACTAGACAAGGCTGTCCACTCTCACCACTTTTATTCAATATTGTACTTGAAGTCTTAGCTGAAGCCACAAGACAAGAAAGGGACATAAGAGTGATTCAAATTGGCAAGGAAGAAGTCAAGCTATCCCTATTTGCAGATGACATGATCTTATACCTGAATGATCCCAAAAACTCCACCAGGAACCTCCTGGAACTAATTGAGAAGTTCAGCAGGGTGGCAGGATACAAAATAAATGTGCAAAAATCAGAGGCCTTCCTATATGCCCAGAATGAAAGAAGTGAAAAAGCCCTGAGAGAATCAATCCCATTTACTACAGCCCCTATAAAAATGAAATACCTTGGTATAAACCTAACCAAGGAGGTATAAGACCTCTAGAATGAAAACTTTAAAACCCTAAAGAAAGAAATTGCAGAAGACACCAGAAGGTGGAAAGACCTCCCATGTTCCTGGATTGGCAGAATCAACATCATAAAAATGACCATCCTACCAAAGGCAATATACAAACTCATTGCTATACCTATTAAAATCCCAAAACAATTATTTAAAGAGGTTGATCAAGCAATCTCAGAATCCATATGGAGGCACAAAAGACCCAGGATAGCAAAGACAATCCTGAGTAACAAAAACACTGCTGGAGGTATTACCATACCGAACCTTAGTCTATATTACAAATCCATAGTTATAAAAACAGCCTGGTACTGGCTCCAAAATAGACACACAGATCAATGGATAAGGATTGAAGACCCAGATATAAGCCCACAAAATTACAGCCATTTGGTCTTTAACAAAGGGGCCCAAAGAATCCAATGGAAAAAGAACAGCATCTTCCACAAATGGTGCTGGGAAAACTGGATCTCCACATGCAGAAGATTAAAACTGGACCCATACTTGTCACCATATACAAGACTTAATTCCAAATGGATCAAGGACCTTGATATAAGGCCAGAGACTATAAAAACCATAGTTGAAAGGATAGGGAACTCCCTCGAGCTGATTGGGCTAGGCCAACATTTCCTAAACAGACATCCAATGGCACAGTCACTGCTACCAACTCTCAACAGTTGGGATCTTGTGAAATTAAAGAGCTTCTGTTCAGATAAAGAGATTGTAACACGAGCTCAAAGGCAACCCAAAGAATGGGAGAAAATCTTCACTAATCACATATCTGATAGAGCTCTACTGTCCAGAGTGCACAAAGAACTTAGAAAACTAAACATCAAGGAAACCAATGGCCCAATTAAAAAATAGGCCCTGGAACGTAAAAGAAACTTTACCAGGGATGAAATTAAAATATCTATCAAATATCTGAAAAAATGCTTCACTTCTTTAGCCATCAGGGAAATGCAAATCAAAACTTCCCTGAGTTATCATCTCACCCTGTTCAGGATGGCAAAAATCCACAATACAAACAACAACAAATGCTGAAGAGGATGTGGAGAGAGGGGAACTCTCCTACATTGCTGGTGGGAATGCAGGCTCATACACTCTGGCGAGCCGTCTGGAGATTCTTAAAGACATTAAAGATTGAAATGCCATATGACCCTGCTATTCCACTTTTGGGTATAACCCCCATATCGAGGTGGAATCAACCCAAATGTCCAACAGTTGACGAGTGTATAAGGAAAACGTGGTACATCTATACAATGGAGTACTACTCAGCCATCAAAAATGATGAATTAATGGTATTTGCCGGGAAATGGGTGTTATTAGAAACAATTATATTAAGTGAAGTATCCCAGACCCAGAAAATTAAGCGCCGTATGTACTCCCTAATAGGTGGCTCCTAATACCAAACCCACCCAGCCCATCTTGAGACACTCATAGGTAAATCTATGTATTACCTACAGTAATTGCAAGGATTGTGAATAGGATGGATGGGGTTGGAGGGCCACACCAGAAACAAAGAGAGAAATGACCATGTTACAGTAGGGAAAATAGGCCTCCATCAAGGACTGCAAGAAAGTAATGTGACACCTAGTTAAGTTCACAGACATTTGTTCCTGATCATGTACAACTTCACCGTGAAACCTAAGCCTCATCATGGACATCAGCTACACTTTGGACATCACAGCCTAACAACTGAAATCTCAGCCGGACCATCATGTCATAGTCTATCACCACTGATATCACAGCCTCACTGTGATAACACAACCTCATGGTAGCATCACTGGCCCACAGTGACATCACAGCCTCTCCTCTGACATCACAGCTTCAGTGTGACTGCACAGCCTCACCACAGATGTTCTAAACTCACTGTGAAATCCAAGCATCACCCCTGACGTCACAGCCTCAGGGACATTTCGTAGAATCAGCCCTGACATCAAAGCCTCACTGGGACATCACAGCCTCACAGAGAACTAAGAGCCTACCCATTCACACAACAGTCTTACCTGTTAGTTACCCATTGTGAGATCAGTCTTGCCACTGACATCACAGTGAGCCTGTGAGGACACAGTGTGGCTAAGATGTCACAGTGAGGCTCTCATGAAACAGTGGTGTGATATCAATGGAGAAATTTGGATGGCACATTGAAGCTGTGATGTTAGTGGTGAGACTAATGTCACAATGAGGCTGTTATTTCATTGGTGAAAGTATGATGTCACAATAAGGCTCGCATGTCTGTGGTGAGAAAGATGTCATAGTGAGTCTGTCATGTCACTGTTGAGGCTGTGACACTACAGCTTCCAGAGTGATACCACCTCATGGTGACATGACAGCTCACAGTGAGGTTAAAACTTCACAGTGATATCACAGCCTCAGTGTGACATAAGAGCTTCCAGAATGAAATCACCTTAAGGTGCTATATCAGCCCACAGTGACATGTAATTTTCACAGTGATATCACAGCCTCATTGTGACATAACGGCATCATCAGTGACATTACAACCTCACCTGTGGCAACTGATAAGTGTCGCCATTGATGTTAGTCAGAACACTGACATCACTGCAACACAAGTGACAACATAGCTTTTGACATCACAGCCCCACCAGTGTCACTGTCACATAGGTCTCACCAGGTTCACTGCTAACATCATAGCCTCAACAGTGACATGATAGACTCACTATGACATCTTTCTCACCACTGACATGCGAGCCTTATTGTGACATCACACCTTCACCAGTCACAGCCTCACCAGTGTCACTGTTACATAATAGGTTCACCACTGATGTTATAGTCTCACCAGTGACATCATAGACTCACTATGACATCTTTTTCACCAATACATTCCAGCCTTATTGTGACATCACACGTTCACCAGTGAAATCACAGCCTCATTTGTCATTAGCCTTACCACTATCACCACAGTCACATTCTGCCATTCAAACCTCTCCAGTGATATCACGATATCACTGTGTCATCAGAGCTTTACTGTGTTCTCACATCCTCATTGTAACATTAAAATCTTACAGTAACATCATAGCCTCACTGTGACATCAGCTTTGCAACTGACAAAATCTCACTGTGACCTCACAGCTTCCAACGTGACATCATCAACTCATTATGACATCAGAGGCTCACGGTGTCATCACTGCCACATAGTGACATCCAAGCCTCATCGTGGCATCACAGACTTACCACTAACATGCCAGCCTCACAGTGACATCATACCCTCATTACTCACATCAGCCACATTCTGATATCACAGCCTAAGCACTGAAATCACATCCTGTGATATTATAGTCTCTCTCCACTGACATCACAGCCTCACTGTGATATCATGGCATCACTGGTGACAACTCAGCTTCACTGTGACATCATACCCTCACCTTTGAGATTATAGCCTTACTGTGACATGACAACCTCACTCTCATATCACAAGGTCACCTGTGAAATCATTGACCAACTGAGATAACAGCCACGACTCTGAGATTCTAGCCTCACTGTTTCATCCCAATCTCACTATGACATCACAGGCTTACTTCTGAAATCATAACCTCAATGGGACATTACACCCCCATCACTGACCTCTTACCTAGCCTCAATATGTCACCACAGCCTCACTACTGACCTCACAGGCTCACTGAAACATGACATTCTCCCTGTTGAACCAGTTTCGCTACTGACATCACAATCTCTCTGTGACAGTAAAGCCTCATTGTGACATCACAGCAATAACTTGCCATCAAAGCATCACTGTGACATAAAGCTTCACCTCTCTTATAATAGGCTCACTGTGACATCACAGCCTCAGTTTGACACAATAAACTCACTGTGACATTACAGCCTCACTAGTGACAATGCAGTCTCACCAATGGCATAGTCTCCCTGTGAATACAGTCAATACTGAAATCACAACTTCACTGTGACATCACAACCTCATTGTGACATCACGGCCATACTGTGCCAGCACAGCCTCACTGTGACATCACAGCATCACCACTGAAAAGACAGAATGTCTGTGGTATCACAGCCTCACCTGGGAGACCACAGCTTCATGTTGGCATCATAACCTCACTGTGGCATCACAGCCTCACCAGTTATATCACATCATCAATGTGACATCTCAGCCTCATCTCTCACAACAGTCTCCTTTCTTAAATCACAGGCTAACCTCTGACCTCAGAGCTGCAATGTGACATCAAAGCCTCACTGGAACATCAGAGACTTACTGCGACAATACTTCCACACAGTGACCTCACAGCCTGCACACTGACACCACAGGCTCACCTTTAACACCATAAGCTATGACCTGGTATAAGTCTTACCACTGACATCACAGCCTCACTGTGACATTATCAACTCACTATGACATTTTTCTCACCACTGTCATTCCAGCCTTATTGCAACATCACATATTCATCAGTGACATCACAACCTCATTGTGACATTAGTCTCACCACTAACATCACAGCCTCACTGTGCCACCCAAACCTATCCAGTGACATCACAACAATACTGTGTCATCAGAGCTTCACTGTGATATCACAGCCTCACCAATGGTACCATACCTAGCCTTACTATGACACCACAGCCTCACCACAAATAGCACAGGCTCACAGTGACGTGACAGCCTCAACAGTGATATCACAGCCTTTGATATCATAAACAGTGAAACCTCAGCCTCACATGTTATATCACTTCCTCACTGTGACATCAAAATTCCCACAGACATCACAGCCTCAAGTGACCTTACACCATCACTGTGATCTCACAGCTTCACTGTGACCTCACATTCTAACCTGATAAATCATAGACTGTCCTGTTACCTCATAGCCTCAGGTTAAAAACAACTTGCCACAGACATCACATCTTCAACAGTAACCTCACAGCCTCATTGTGACATCACAACCTCTATGTGATATTACAGCCTCATAGTGACATCACAGCTTCACAGTGATATCAAATCCTCACTGCGGCATTATAGCCCAATTTCTGACATTACAGCCTCTTTATGACATCACAGATTCACCTCTATCATCACAGCCTCACTGTGACATCACAGGTTAACCTATGAAATCATAGCATCAATGATACCATGGACATCCTGCCTTGCCTCGCTATGATACCACAGCCTCGTCAATGACATCTTGGGCTTATGGTCACATGGCAACCTCAATATCAAAGCCTCACTGTGAAATCACAGCCTCAATGTTAGTTCACAGCATCACCACTGATAGCATAGCCTCATGTGATATCAACTTTGCCACGGATATCACAGTTTCACTCTAAACTCATAGCCTCCACTGTGACATCACCAACTCCCTATGACAACACAAGCTCATGATGACAGCCCAGCCACACAGTGACACCAAAGCTTCATGTTGGTATCACACACTAATCAGTGATATGCCAGTCGCACTGTGACATCATGCACTCATCACTCACATCAGCCTCATTTTGATATCACAGCCTAACCACTGAATTCACATCCTTACTGTGATGTCACAGTGATGCTCCACTGACATCATAGCCTCACTGCGTTATCACATCATGACTGGTGACAAAACAGCATCACTATGATATCACAGTCTTACCTCTGAAGTTATAGCCTCACTGTGACATCACAGCATCACAATGACATCACAGGCTCACCTCTGAAATAATTGCCCAACTGAGCATCACAGCACCGACTCTGACATTATAGCATCACTGTTTCATCACAGCCTCACTATGGCATCACAGGCTCACTTCTGAAATCATAGCCTCAATGCGACATCACACCTTCATCGCTGACATCCTATCCAGCTTTACTATGGATCCACAGACTCACCACTGACCTCACAGGCTCGTTCAAACATGACAGCCTCCCTGTGTGTCGCTGTTGACATCACAACTAAACTGAGACATCACAACTTCCCTAGTGGCATCACAACTTTACAGTAATATCAGAGACTCATTGTCATATCACAGCCATACCGTACCCTCCAAACATCACTGTGGTATAAAGCTTCACCTCTGACATCATAACCTCACTGTGACTACACAGCCTCACATTAACCTCCCAACCTGCCCACTGACATCACAGGCTTACCTATTATATCATAGCCTCATTATGGCATTGGTCTTACCACTCATATCACAGCCTCACAGGGACATGGCAGGCTCACTCTAACCTCAAACACTCATCACTCACTTCAGTCTCATTCTGATATCACAGCCTAACCACTGAAATCACATCTTCATTCTGACATCACAAACCAGCTCTGCTGACAACAGCCCCACTGTGATCACGGCATCAGTAGTGAAAACACAGACTCACTGGGACATCACAACTTCACCTCCGAGGTTATAGTCTGTGTGACATGACAGCCTCACTATGACATCACAGCCTCACCTCAGATATCACTGATATGACGTAACAGGCTAATCGCTGAAATCATAGCATCAGTGACACGTCGGGCCTGCTGCCCAGCCTTGCTGTGACACCATAGCCTCATCAGTGACACCTCAGGCTCACGGTCATTTGACAGCCTCAACAGTTACACCATAACCTTTCTGTGGCATCACAGCCTCGCCAGCAACATCCCAGCCTCACTGTGACATCTCAGCCTCATCACTGACATCAGCCTCACTTCTGACATCACAGCCTAACCAGTGAAATTTCTGTGATGTTATAGTCTATCACCACTGATATCACAGCCTCACTGTGATTTCACAATGTCCCGGTAACATCATCGCCTCACAGTAACATCACAACCTCATTTCTGATATCACAGCCTCAGTGTGACTGCATAATCTCACCACTAACTTTCCAACCTCAATGTGAAATCCAAACATCACCCCTGACATCACTGCCTCGCTGATATCTCATAGAATAAGTCCAGACCTCAGAGCCTCAATGCAACATCACAGCCTCACAGTGACCTCACAACTTGGAACCACAGGCTCTCTTGTTACATCATAGCCACACTGGGGCATCAGTCTTGTCACTGACATCCGAGACTCAGTGTGACATCACATCTTCCAGAGTGACATCACTTCAAATTGACCTGACAGCCCATCCAGCCTCACTTGTGACATCCAGCCTCACTTGTAACATCAGCATCACCACTGACATCAGTCAGAATACTGACATCACTGCCACACCAGTGACAATACAGCATTTGCCATCATAGACTCAGCAGTGTCACTGTCACGTAATAGGTTCACCACTGATATCATAGCCTCACCAGTGACATCTTAGACTCACTATGAGATCTTTCTATCCACTGACATTCCAACGTTATTGAGACATCACTGCTTTACCAGTGACATCACAGCCTCATTGTGACATCAACCTCACCACTAACATCACAGACTCACTGTGCCAATAAAACTTTTCCAGTAACATAACATCACTGTGTCATCAGAGACTCACTATGAAATCATGGCCACACTGTGTCCTCACAGCCTTACTGTGACATTAAAACCTGACAGTGACATCACAAACTCACTGTGACATCAGCCTTTCTACTGATATAATAGCCTCATAGTAACATCACGTACATACCTCTGACATAGCCTCACTGTGACATCACAGCCTCAATGTGACATCAGAGCATCACCACTAACATCACAGTCTCACTGTGACCTCACAGTCTCCACCATGACATCATCTATTCCCTGTGACATCAAGGGGACACGGTGACAACACAGCACCATGGTGACATCAAGATTCACTATGGCATCAGAAACTTACTGTGACATCACAACCTCAACTCTGATGTTATACCCTCACCATGACATCACAGACTCACCTCTGAAATCATTACCCAACTGTGACATCACAGCATCGACTCTGACATTATAGCCTCACTGTTTCATCACAGACTCACTATGCCATCACAGGCTCACCTCTGAAATCACATTCTCAATGCAACATCACAACCTCATCACTGACATCCTATCTAGCCTGGCTATGTACCCACAACCTCACCACTGACCCCAAAGGATCACTGAAACATGACAGAGTCCTTGTGACATCACAGTGTCGCTATGGACATCACAACCTCACTGTGGCATCACAGCCACACTGTGTCAGCACAGCCTCACAGTGACAACACAGCCTCAAACACTGATATGACAGAGCCACAGTAACATGACATCACCTCCTCTTTCATCACTGCCTCAGTATGACTGCACAGTCTCATCACTGACATACAACCTCAGTGTGAAATCCAATCATAACCCCTGATGTCACAGCCTCACTGACTTTCATTGCTGACATCAGAGCCTCACACAACATCACAGCCTCAATGAGCTCACAGCCTGCCCACTGACATCACAGGAATCATCTGTTACATCATAGCCTCATTGTGACATCAGCCTCAACACTAACATTCCAGCCTTACTGTGCCATCCAATCCTCTCCAGTGACATGACAACATAACTGAGTCATCAAAGCCTCACTGTGATATCATAGGCACACTGTGTTCTCACAGCCTGACTGTGACCCCAAAGTTTCACTGCGACATCATAGTCTCACAGTGACCTTACAGCCTGCCCACTAACACCACAAGCTCAAATGTTACATCATAGCCTCATTGTGACCTCAGTCTTGCTACTAACATCACAGCCTCACTGTGGTATCACTCCTTCCAGAGTGGCTTAACCAGAGTCACTGTCATGTAATAAGTTTACCACTGACATCATAGTCTCACCAGTGACATCATAGACTCACTAGTATATCTTTCTCACTACTGATATTCCAGCCTTATTGTGACATCACACCTTCAACAATGACATGACAGCCTCATTGTGACATTAGCCTCACCACTAACATCACAGCCTCGCTGTACCATCAAAAGCTCTCCGGTGACATCAAAACATTACTATAATCAGAGCCTCACTGTGACATCAAAGCCACCTTGTGTCTTCACAGCCTCACTATGACCTGACCGTGACATCACAGCCTCACTGTGACATCACAAACTCTCTGTGACATCAGTTGTCACTGACATAATAGCCTCATAGTGACATGACATGCGCACCTCTGTCATAGCATCACTGTAACATCACAACCTGAATGACATCACAGCATCACCATTGACATCATAGCCTCATTGTGACATCGGTCTTGCCACTGACATCATAGTCTCACTGTGACCTCCCAGCCTACTCCTTGACATCACCAACTCACTGTGAAATCACGGACTCATGGTTACACCATACACACACAGTGACACCAAAGCCTCACTATGGCATCACAGCCTAACACTGACCTCACAGCCTTCCCACTGACAGCACAGGCTCACCTGTTCCATCATAGCCTCATTGTGACATCAGTCTTACCACTGACAGCACAACCTCACTGTGACATCACAGCCTCACCAGTGACAGCACAGCCTCACCAGTGACATCAGCATCACCACTAACATACAACACAGCCATTGATGTCACAGCCTCACCAATGTCACTGTCACATAATAAGTTCACCACTAACATCATAGCCTCCACAGTGATATCATAGACTCACTATGACAACTTTCTTAACACTGATTTTCCAGGCTTATTGTGACATCACACCTTCACCAGTGAAATGAGAGTCTCATTGTGGCTTCAACCTCACCTCTGAGGTTATAGCCTCACTGTGACATCACTGGCTCACCTCTGAAATCATTGCCCAACAGTGACATCACAGCCTCAACTCTGACGTTATAGACTCACTGTTTCATCACAGCCTCATTATGATATCACAGGCATACTTCTGAAATCATAGCCTCAATGCGACATCATACCCTCATCACTGACATCTTACCTAGCCTCACTATGGCAGCACAGCCTCAATGACCTCACAGGCTCACTGAAATATGACAGGCTCCCTGTGAAACCACAGTTTCACTATTGACATCACAACTTCACTGTGACATCACACCATTGCAATGACATCACTGCCTCATTGTTACATCACAGCCATACTTGCCATCAAAGCATCATTGTGATAAAGAGCTTTACCTCTGCTATAATAGGCTCACTCTGACATCATAGCCTCAGTTTGACACAATAAACTCACTGTGATATTAGACCCTCACCAATGACATTCTCTTTGTGAAAGCACAGTCACTACTGACATCACAACCTCACTGTGACATCAAAGCCACACTGTGCCAGCACAGCCTCACTGTGACATAACAGCCTCACTATTGATATGACAAGCTCACGGTGACATCACAGCTTCTCTTCTGATATCACAACCTCAATGAAACTGCACAGCCTCACCACTGACGTCCTAACCTCACTGTTAAATCCAAGCATCACATTGACATTATACCCTCAATGACATCTCATAGACTCATACATCACATAACAGCATCACTATAATATCACAGTCTCACAGTAATATGACAGCCTTGCCACTGACACCACAGGCTCACCTATAACATCACAGTCTCATTGTGACATCAATCCTGCCACACTGTGACATCACAGCCACACTGTGACATCACAGCTTCCACAGTGATATCACCTCACGGTGATATGATAGCCCACAGTGACATAAAACCCTCACAGTGACACCATAGCCTCACTGTGCCATCAAGACTTCACCAGTGACAGCACAGCCTCACCTGTGACATCAGCATCACCACTGACATTAGTCAGAACACTGACATCACTGCCACACCAATGAAAACACAGCCTTTGACATCACAGACTCACCAGTGTCACTGTCAAGTAATAGGTTCATAACTGAGATCATAGCCTCTCCAGTGACATCATAGACTCACTAGGACATCTTTCTCACTACTGATATTACAGCTTTATTATGATATCACTTCACCAATGATATCACAGCCTCAATGTGACATCACAGCATCACCACTGACATGGCCTCACTATGACATAGCCTTGCCACTGACATCATAATCTCACTGGGACCTAACAGCCTCCACCGTGACATCACCAACTCCGTGTGACATCACAGGCTCACAGTGACACCAGAAACACACTGTGACATCAAAGCCTCGTGGTAGCACCATAGCTTCACAGTGACCTCACACCCTTCCCATTGACACTACAGCTCACATGTTGCATCATATCTTTATTGTGGCATCATTCTTGCCACTGACATCACAGCCTCCCTATGACATCACAACCTCCCTGTGACATCACAGCCTCCCTGTGATATCACAGTTTCACCTATGATGTCAAAGCCTCCCATTAGTCAGAACATTAGTGACAACCCAGACATTGACATCAGAGCCTCACCAGTGTCTCTGTCATGTAATAGGTTCACCATTGACATCATAGCCTCACCATTGACATCACAGCCTCACTGTCCCATGCAAACCTCTCCAGTAACATCACAACATCACTGTGTCATTAGAGCCTCACTGTCTTGCCACTGACATAATAGCCTCATGGTGACATCACATACAGAGCTCTGACATAGCCTCAATATGAAATCACATCCTCACCAGTGGCAAATAAGCATCACAAATGATATAGTCTCCCTGTGAAAGCACAGTCTTCTGAAATCACAGCCTGAGCACTGACCTCACAGCTGCACTGTGTTCTCAGAGATTCACTGTGATATCACAGTCTCACTGTAACATCACAGCCTCACGGTGACATCACAGCCATACATGGTACAACACTGCTTCATTGTGATATCAATCTTCCCACAGATCTAATAGCATCACTGTGACATCACAGCCTCTCTGTGACCTCACATTCTAACCTGTTTCAATAGACTTACTAGTTACAACATAGCCTCATGGTGAAATCAGTCTTGCCACTGACATCACATCTTCCACAGTGACCTCACAGCCTCACTGTGACATCACGTCCTCTCTGAGATGTCACAGCCTCAGTGACATCACAGCTCCACAGTGATATCACAGCCTCATTGACACATTTAGCCTCATTTCTGACATTCCAGTCTTATTGTTACATCACACCTTCACCACTGACATCACAGCCTCACTATGCCATCAAAACTTCTTCAGTGGCATCACAGCCTCATGTGCCATCGAAATCTCTCCAATGACATCACACATCACTGTTTTGTCAGAGCCTCACTGGGACATCATAGCCACACCTTGTGTCACAGTTTCACTGTGACATTACAGCCTCATTGTGACATCAGAGCCTCATTGTGACATCACAACCAAACCGTGCCTTTAATGCATCACTGTGACATAACGCTTCACCTCTGACATCATAGCCTCACTGTGCAGTCTCAGTTTGACACAATAAACTCACTGTGACATTAGAGCCTCACCAGTGACAATGACATAGTCTCCCTGTGAAAGCACAGTCACTACTGACATCACAACTTCACACCCTCTCTGTGACATCATAGCCTCATCCCCGATAGGACAGACACACTGTGATATTAAAACATCATCAGAGACACTACAGACTCATATTAACATCATAACCTCACTGTGGAATTACAGCCAAATTGTGCCAATACAGCCTCACCATTGATAGGACATGCTCACTGTGATATCACAGCCTCACCTCTGACATTATAGGATCAGTGTCAAATAACAGCCTCACCTCTGAAATCATAGCATTATTGACACCATAGCCATCCTGTCTAGCCTGGTAATGACACTACAGCCTTATCACTGACATCTCAGGCTCATGATCACATGACAGCCTCAATAGGACAACACAGCCTCGCTGTAGCATCAAAGTCTGATTAGTAAAATCATAGCTAACTGACCTCACAGCTGCACTGTGTTCTCTGAGACTCACTGTGACATCACAGCCTCACTGTGAGATCACAACCTCACAGTAATATCAGCTTCTCACAGTGACATCACAGCCTCACAACTAACCTCACAGCCTTCAGACTTGTCGCTGACATCCCAGCCTCAGTGTGACATCACAGTTTTCAGAGTGATATCACCTCATGGTGACTTGAGAGCCCACAGTGAGATACAACCTTCACAGTGACATCACAGCCTCATTGTAATTTCTCAGCATCATCAATTATTGCACAGCCTTACCTGTGACATCAGTGTCACCACTGACATTAGTCAGAACACTGACATCACTGCCACACCATTGACAACACAGACTTTGACATCATACCCTCAACAGTATCACTGTCGTGTAAAATGTTCACCACTGACATCATAGTCTCACCAGTGACATCATAGCCTCCCTATGACATCTTTCTTACCACCAACATTCCAGCATCATTTTGACATCACAGCTTCACCAGTGACATCACATCCTCATTGTGACATCAGCATCACCACTAACATCCCAGCCTCACTGTGCCATTAAAACCTCTCCAGTGACATCACAACATCTCTATATTTTCACAGTCTCACTGTGACTTCATAGCCACTCTATGTCCTCACAGACTCACTGTGACATCACAACCTGACAGTGACATCTCAGCCTCACTGTGACATCACAAACTCACTGTGACATCAGCATTGCCTATGGCATAATAGCCTCATTGAGACATCACATACACACCTCTGACATAGCCTCACTGTGACATCACAGCCTCAACGTGACATCAGAGCTTCACAACTGACATCATAGTCTCACTGTGCAATCAGCCTTGCCACTGACATCACAACCTCCAACATGACATCACAGCCTCCATCATGACATCACCAAGTCACTGTGACATTACAGGTTCACAGTGATATCTGAGCCACACAGTGACAATACAGCCACACTGTGACACTATAGCCTCACCCCTGGTACCCTACCTAGCCTTACTATGACAACAAAGCCTCAGCACAGATAGCACAGGATCACAGTGATGTGACAGCCTCAGCAGTGACATAATAGCCCTTGATATCATAACAGTACCAATACAGCCTCACATGTTACATCATTGCCTCACTCTGACATCAATTTTCCCACAGATTTCACAACCTCACATTAACATCCCAGCCTCATGGTGACCTCACAGTCTTACATGATACATCATAGACTCACCTGTTACATCATAACTTCATGGTGAAATCAGCCTTGCCAGTGACAACATATATTCCACAGTGACCTTACAGCCTTAATGTGATATCACAACATCTCTGTGATGTCACACCTTCACAGTGATATCACAATTTCACAGTGATATCACAGCCTCACTGTTACATCAAAGTCTCATTTCTCTCATCACAGACTCACTGTGATATACAGGTTAACTTCTGAAATCATACCATCAGTGACATCAGACATCCTGCCTAGCCACGCTATGACACCACAGTCTCATCACTGATATTTCAGGCTCTCAGTCACATGACATTCTCCACAGTGACACTACAGTTTCACTGTAGCATCACAGCCTCACCAGTCTCATACCAGCCTCACTGTGACAACTAAACGTCATCACTAACATCAGCCTCACTTATGATAACACAGATTAACCACTGAAGTCAAAGCCGAACTGTGATGTCACAATTTTCATGCTAATGTCATACCCTCACAGTGATATCACAGCCTCTCTTGTGATATCACAGGCTCAGTGTGACTGCACCGTCTTACCACTGATATCATAAACTTGCTGTAAAATCTAAGCATCACCACTGATGTCACAGCCTCACTGTGAAATCATAGAATCAGTCTTGATATCAGCACCTCACTGTGACATCACATCCTCAGAGTGAACTTAGTGGGTGCCCACTGACACCTTAGGCTTACAGTTTACATCATAGCCTCATTGTGAAATAAATCTTGCCACTAATATCACACCCTGTGACATCTCAGCTTCCAGAATGATATCACCTCACGGTGACATGACAGCGCACAGTGACATCACAGTCTCATTGTGACATCACAGCCTCACCAGTGACAGCACAGCTTCACCTAGAACATCTGCATCACCAGTGACATTAGAACATTGAAGTCACTACCACAACAGTGACAACATCGCCTTTGACATCACAGCCTCACCAGGATCACTGTCACGTAGTAGATTCACCACTGACATCATAGCCTTACCAGTGATATCATAGAAGCACTATGACATCTTTATCACCACTGACTTTCAGCATATTTGTCACATCAACATCATCACTGAAATCACAGCCTCACTGTGCCATCAAAACTTCTCCAGTAATATCACCACATCACTGTGATATCAGAGTCTCGCTGTGAAATCATAGCTACACTGTGTCCTCACAGCCTCATTGTGACATGAGAATCTGACAATGACATCACAGTTTCACTGTGATGTGACAAAGTCACTGTGATGTCGTACTTGCCATTGACATAATAGCCTCATGCAGACATCACATACAAACCTCATTGACATAATAGCCTCACTGTAACATCACATATTGAATGTGACATTATAGCATCACCACTGACATCATAGCCTCACTGTGATATAAGTCTTGCCATGGATATCACTGTCTTACTGTGACTGTGTAGAATCCAACATGACAACAACTCCTTTTGACATTCTGGGCTGGTGACACCACAGCTGAACATTGACATCAAAGTCTCACAGTGGCATCACAGCCTGATCAGTAACATCCCAGCCTCACTGTGCCAGCACAGTCTCACTGTGTTATCACAGCCTCACCACTGGTATCCTATCAAGCCTTACGATGACAGCAGTGACATCATAGCCTTTGACATCATAAACAGTGACACGACAGCCTCACATGTTACATCACTGCCTCACTGTGACATCATTCTTACCACAGATATCTCAGCAACACTCTGATTTCACAGCCTCACTGTGACCTCACAGTCTAACCTGTTACATCAAACACTCACCTATTATATTATTGCCTCATGGTGAAATCAGCCCTGCCACTGATATCACATCTTCCATAGTGACCTCACAGCCTCACTGTGATAGATTGCTCACAGTGTTCATGTATCATAGTACTCATAGAGAGCTCAGAATCACTGTAGAGAGTTGACAGTCATCACATCTTATGGTCATAAAGAGCTCAGGTACCTCAAATAGAGCTGAGAGTGTTTGTAGGGAGCTGACAATGATGATAGAAAACTCACTGTTGTCATAGAGAGTGCATAGTGGTCATAGATTTTTTTCAATGTGGTCATAGATAGCTCAAAGTCGTCATAGAGATCTCACAGTGGTCATAGAGAGCTCAAAGTGGTCATAGAGAGCTCAGAGTCATCATAGAGCATTAACAGTAGTCATAGAGAGGTAACAAGGATCATAGAGATTTCTCTGTGCTCATAGATCATAGTGCTCATAGAAAGCTCACAGTGGTCATTGATAGCTCACAGTTGCCAAGAGAGGTCACAGTCATCATAGGGAGCTCAAAGTCATCATAGTGAACTCACAGTGGTCATAGAGAGCTCAAGTTGTCATACCTCATACAGGTCATAGAGAGCAGAAATTGGTCATAGAGAGGTGACATTCATCATAGAAAGTTCACAGTGATCATGGAGAGCGCATAGTGGTCATAAAGAGTTCACACAAGTCAAAGAAAGCTCATATTAATCTTAGTTCACTGGGGTAACACAGAGCTCACAGTGGTCATAGCTCACAGGGGTCATAGATAACTCATAGTGGTCATAGAGAGCTCACAGTGCCACAGCTTACAGTGACCATACAAAACTCATAATCACCACAGAGGGCTTAAGGTGGTCATAGCTCCAAGTGGGCATAGGACATACTTGTCAAAGAAAGATCACAGTTGTCATAGATAGCTCACAGTGGTCATAGAGAGCTAATGGTGGACAAAGTAAGCTGATAGTTTTAATGGAGAGCTCACAGTGCTCATAGCTCACAGTCTTCATAGAGAGCTCATAGTGGTCATAGCTCAAGTGATCATAGAGAACTCATAGTGAGCATAGAGATCTCACAGTAATTACAGCTCATAGTGGTCATAGAGAGCTCAAAGTGGTTATAGCTCATAGTGCTCATAGAAGGTTCATAGTGGTAATAGAGATCTCGCAGTCATCATAGAGAGCTCTCAGATTTCACAGAGAGCCCACAGTGGTAAGAAAGAGCTCATAGTGGTCATTGCTTACAGTGATCATAGAGAGTTCACAGTCATCATAGAGTGGACTCATTGGTCATAGAGAGTCATAGCAGTCATAGCTCATAATGGACATAGGGAACTCATAGTTGTCATAGAGATCTCATAGTGGTCATAGAAAAGTCATAGTGGACATAGCTCACAGTGGATGTAGAGAACTCATAATTGTCACAGAGAGCTCACAGTTGCAATACAGAGCTCATAGTGGTCATACAGAGTTCATTATAGTTATAGAAAGCTCACAGTGGTTATAGAGAGCTCACAGTAGACATAGCTCAAAGATGTCAAAGATCATGGTGGACATAGAGTGTTTATAGTCATAGCTCACAATGACCATAGAGAAGTCATAGGGATCATAGCTCATAGTGATCCTAGACAATTCAAAGGGAAATAGAGAGTACACAGTGGTAATAGAGAGCTCATAGTGGTCATAGAGACCTCACAGGAGTTATAGCTCATAGTGATCATAGAGAGCACACAGTGGTCATAGATCCTAATAGTCATAGAGAGCTCAGAATCATCATAGAGAGCTAACAGTGGTCATATCTCATCATGGTCATAGAGAGTTCAGAGTCCTTATACATAGCTGACAGTGTTCGTAGAGAGCTGACAATTTTGATAGAGAGCTCACTGTGCTCATAGAAAGCTCACAGTTGTCAAAGAGAGCCCACAGTGGTCATAGAGAACTCACAGACTTCATAGAAAGCTTATATACTGGTTACAGCTCACTGTGGTAATAGGGAGCTCACAGGGATCATAGGTCACAATCATCATAGAGAGCACTTAGTGATAATTGAAAGCACACAATGATCAAAACTCATAGTGGTCATAAAGATCTCACAGTGGTCATGCTAAGCTCAAAATAGTCATAGGTTATAGTGGTTATAGAGAGCTAGCAGTGGTCATAGATCAGAGTGGTCATAGAAAGCTTATAGTGGTCACAGATCATAGTTGTCATAGAGAGATTAGAGTGGTCACAGCTCCTCATCATCATAGAGAGCATATAGTGGTCTTGGAGAACTCAGAGTGGTCATAGAACATAGTGATCACAGAGAACTCACAATGATCCTAGCTCACATTAGTCATAGAGAGCTTGCAGTGGTAATTAAGAGGTTACAATACTAACAGAGAGATCACAATTCTCAAAAATAGCTCATAGTGCTTATACCTCACACAGGTCTTAGAGAACTCATAGTAGATATAGCTTATAGTGGACATAGTGAGGTCATAGTGACTATAGGCAGGTCACAGTCGTCATGGATCCTAGATGACATAGAGAGATTACAGTGGTCATAGGACATAGTGCTCAGAGAGAGCTCAGAGTGGTCATAAATCATAATTGTCATACTGAGTTCATAGTGATCATAAAGATCACAGTGATCACAGCTCATAATGGCCATAGAGTGCTCATAATGGTCATAGAGAGCTCACAATCTTTATACAGAGCTCAAAGACATCATAGAAAGCTTATAGTTGTCACAGAGACCACATAGTGCTCCTAACTCACAGAAGTCATTTGGAGCTCTTAGTGGTCATAAAGAGTTCACAGTGGTCACAGAGAACTCCTAATTTTCATAGAGATTTCACAATGGTCATAGCTCACAGTGATCATAGAGAGCTAACAGTGTCCCTAGATGATAATGAAAATAGAGAGTTCACAGTGGCCAAGATCTTAGTGATAATGAAGAACTTACAGCCCACAGTGGTTCTAAGAGAGCTCAGTGTGGTTATAGTGAGCTCACAGTGGTCACAGAGAGCTCAGAGTGGTCAGAGAGAACTCATAATCATCATAGAGAGTTCAAATTTATCATAGCTCATAGTTGTGTTAGAGAGATTATGGTGGTCATAAATCATAGTAATCATACAGAACTCATAATTGACATAGAGAGCTCACAATGCTCACAGTTCACAGATGTCATGAAGAACTCACAGTATTTATATCTCATGGTACTCATGCAGAGCTCATAGTGGTCATAGAGTGGTCGCAAATTTCATACCTCACAGGGATCACAGAGAGCTCACAGCAATCACAGCTCACAGATGGCCATAGAGAGCTCATAAAGGACATAGAAAACTCACCATGCTCAAAGCTCATAGTGGTCATAGAGAGCATATACTGGACATAGAGGGCTTACACTGGTCATAGATCATAGTGGTCAGAGAGCTCACAGTGGTTAAAGCATACAGAGGTCATAGGGAGCTCATATTAGACAATTAGAGCTCAACGTGGTCATAGCTCTTAGTGGTCACATACACATCATACAGTGGTCATAGTTCACCATGGTAATAGAGTACTCACAGTGTTCATAACTCATAGTGGCCAGATAGCGCTCATGGTGGTCAAAACTCACAGGGGTCATACATATCTAATAGTGTTCATAGAGAGCTCACAGTGGTAATAGCTCACAATGGATATAAAGAGCTTATCATAGACACAGAGAGATTCTAGTGCTCAAAGGTCATAGTGGTCATGAAGAACTAAGGGTCTTCATAGCTCATAGTGGTCAGTAATCATAGTTCATAGTGCTTATAGAGAGTTCACAGTGGTCATAGCTCAACGTAGTCATAGCTCATAGTCATCATAGATCATCGTGGTCATAAAGAACATATAAGTGTCATAGAGAGCTCAAACTTGTGCTGATATAGAGCTAACAGTGATCATAGACCATAGTGGTCATAGAGAGCTCACAATGGTCACAGAGAGCTCACAGTGGTCATAAAGAACTCACAGTGGTCATAGCACATTGTATTCATAGAGAGCTCAGAGGGGTCATAGAGAGCTCACAGTGGTCATAGCTCCTAACACACATAGGAAGCTCACATGGGTCATGGGTTATACTGCACACAGAAAGCTCACTGTGGTCATAGAAAGCTCTCAGTGGTTATAGAGAGCTCACAGTTGTAATAGAGAGCTCATAATGGTCATAGTTCACAGAGATATTAGGGAGCTTGTAGTCATCATAACTCATAGTGGTCATAGAGAGCTCATAATGGATGTAGAGAGATTACAGTGGTCTTAGCACAGAGTTGTCATACAGAGCACATAATGGTCATAGATTATAGTGGTCATAAAGAGCATAGAGTGGTCCTAAAGACCTCATAGTTGTCATAAAGAGCTCACAGTCATCATAGATCATACTGCTCATAGAGAGCTGACCTTTCAAAGAAATCTCTCAGGGAACGTAGCTCATAGTGGTAATAGATAGATCACATTGGTTATAGATATCTCAGTCTTCATAGCTTTTAGTGGTTATAGAGAACTCACAGTGGTCATAGTTCACAGTGGTCACAGAAAACTCATAATATTCATAGAGAGATCAAATTGGTTTTGCTCACGTGGTGCAGAGCTAACAGTGGTCATTGATCATAGTGGTCATCACTCACAGAGGACATAGTTGCTAGTTGTCATAGAAAGCTGACAGTGGTCACAGCTCACAGTTGTCATAGAGAACTTATAATGGACAAAAAGAGCTCACAGTGATCATAGCTCATAATGGTCATAAAGATGACACAGTGGTCATAGCTTGTAGTGGTCATAGGGAGTTCCAGTTGTCATAGATTATAATGCTCAGAGATAGTTCAAAGTCATAGAGAGTTCATAGTAGTCTTAACTCACGGTGGTCATTGAGAGTTCATAGTGGTCATTGAGAGCTCACAGTGGTCAAACAGAGTTCACAGTGGTCATAAAAAGCTCACAGTGTCATACAGAACTTATAATGCTCATAGCTAATGAGGTTATTGAGAGCTCATATTGGTCACAGTTCACAGAGGACTTAGAGAGCTTGTAGTATCATAGAGAGTTCACAGTGGTCATAGCTCATAGTGGACATAGAGAGCTCACAATGTTCATAGCTTATAGTGGTTACAGACCAGCTGTGAATGGTCTTAGATTATAGTGGGCCTAGAGAGCCCATAGTGGTTATAGAGAGCTCATAATGGAGAATAAGAATTCAAGCTGATGATTCCTCTTAACAATCATAGAGATGACACAGTGGTCATAGGTCATAGTGGTTATAGAGAGCACAAAGTGATCCTAGCTCACAGTGGTCATAGAGAAATCATAATGATCATAGATAGCTCAAAATGTTCATAGGTCACAGTGGTGATAGAAAGCTAACACTGGTCATAGATCACAGTCCTCATAGAGCGCTCACAATGGTCATAGCTCAAGGTCTACATAGACAGCTTATTGGGGCCATAAAAAGTTCATAGTGGGGGGGCTGAAGAGGTGGCTCCGCCTTGCAGGCAGAGGGTCCTGAGTTCAGATCCCAGATCCCACGTATAGATGCCAGGCGGAAGCGGGGGCGGCCTGCGCTTCTGGCCCTGGTAGGGCGGAGCCTATGAATCCCAGGGCAGAAGGAGGTGGAGGCATCCACGGTGGCTCGCGAATTCATCTGTGGTTCTACACATACACAGATACACACACAGACACACGCGTGCGTGCACATACACACGCATATGCATACAGTTGAATAAATAATAATAATAAAAAAAAGAAAGTTCATAGTGGTGATACCTCATAGTGGTTATAGAGAGCTCACAGTGGCCATAGCTCATAGTGGTCATAGAGAGCTCACAGTGGTGACAGAGTGTTCAGTGGTCATAGTTCATTATGGTTGTAGAGAGTTCACAGTGGTAATAACTCACAATGGTCATAAAGAGCTCAAAATGGACATACAGAGCTCACAGTGGTCAAAGATCATAGTGGTCATAGAAAGCTTACAGTGATCACAGGGCTTTGTGCTCATAGAGAGGTCACAGTGGTTATATATATTTCGCAGTGGTCATAAAGAGCTCAAAGTGGTCATAGATAGCTCACAGTCTTCTTAACTTAGAGTTATCAGACAGAATTCATAATAATCATAGAGATGTCATATCCCATAATGGTGACAGAGAGCTAATGGTAGTCATAGTTCATAGTGGTCATATTGTGCCAACAGAAGTTATAGCTCATAGTGGTCATAGAGAGTTCACAGTTGTCATATATTGCTCACAAAGGAGAAAGAGTGTTCACAGTGGTCATAGTTCATAGTGGTCATAAAGAGCTTACCGTGATTATAGCTCATAGTAGTCATAGAGATCCCACAGTTATCATAACTCATAGTGGTCATATAAAGCTCACAGTGTTCATAAAGCACTCACATTGGTCACAGCTCATACTAGTCCTAGACAGCTTACAGTGGTTATGGCTCACAGGGCCATGGATAGTTCAAAATGGACATAGAGAGCTCACAGTGGTCATAGCTCACAGTGGTCATAGAGATCACACAGTGGTCACAGCCCACAGCAGATATTTAGAGTTCACAATTGTCATAGAGAGCACTCAGTTTTCATGCAGTGCACATAGTCTCATACCTCACAGAAATCATAGAGATCTTAGTGGTCATTGCTCACAGTGGTCATAGAGAGCTCAGAGTGATCATATATCACAGGGATCATAGACAGCACATAGTGGACATGCAGAGCTCATAGTGATCATACATCACAGTGATCATAGAGAACAAATAATTGACATTGAGGGCTCACAGTGCTCACAGCTCATAGAAGTAACAAAGAGCTCACAGTGGTCATAGAGAGAATAACAGTGGTCATAGTGAGTGTAAAATCCTCAAAGAGAGCTCACAGTGGTCATAAGAAGCTCACAGTGATTATAGCTCATAGTGGTCGGAGCTAACAGTGGTCATAGAGAACTGATAATTGGCATAGACAACTCACAATGGTCATAGTTCATCATGGTGATGAAGAGATCACAGTGGTCATAACTCATAGTGATCATAGAGAGGTCATAGAGACTATAGAGAGCTCACAGTAATCATAGGTCATAATGGACATAGATAGCTCACAATGGCCATACCTCATAGTTCTCACAGAGAGTTCATAGTGGTTATAGCTCATAGTGCTCAGGGACAGCTCATAATGCTCATAAAGCACAGAATTCATAGCTTACAGTGGTCCTACAGAGCTCACAATAGTCACAGCTCACAGTAGTAATAAAGAGCTAATAATGAACAATAAAATATCACAGAATTCACATAATTCATAGTGGTCACAGAGATCACACAGTGGTAACAGATATTAATGGTTGTAGAGAGCTTACAATTTCTATGGACAACTCATAGTACTTATAGAGATCATTGAGAGCTTAAAGTGGACATAACTCACAATGGTTATAGATAGCTCAGTGTTCATAGAGAGCTCATAGTGCACAAAACTTACAGTGGTCAAAGAAATGACACAATGGACAATGAGGGCTCAAGTAGTCATATATACTAGAGAAATAGGGAGTTCACAATACTTATTGTTCACAGTGGTTATAAAGATTTCACAGTCATCATTGAAAGCTCACAGTGGTCATAGTTCATAATGGATACAAAGACATTGCAATCATCATAGCTCATAGCAGTCTTGGAGAGCTCACATTGTTCATAGATTGCATTGCTCATAGAGAGGTACAGAGGTCATAGAAAGCTCACAGTAGTCATAACTGTCAGTGCACATAGCTCACAATAGATATAGAGAGCTCACAATAGTCATTGCTTATACAAGTCATAAAGGGCTCACAGTAGTCAGAGCTCATAGTGGTCACAGAGAGCTCACAGTTGTCATGGATCATAGTGAGAGCTCAAGTGGTCATAAACAGGTCACAGTAGTCATGGAGAAATCACAGTTTTCATAGAGAGCTAACAGTGGTCATAGCTCACAAAGACTATTTACATTTCATAATGGTCATAGCTCATAGTGGTTAGAGAGAGCTCATAGTGGACATAAAGATCTCACACTGGTCTTCAATCATAGTTGATATAGTGAGCTCATAATGCTCTAAGAGAGATCCCATAGTGGGCATAGAGAGCTCACAGTGGTTATAGTTCATTGTGGTCACAGAAAGGACACAGTGGTTATAAATTGATCACAGTTTTCATACAGAGCTCATAGTGGACATAGCTCACAGAACCTGTTGAGAGCTCATAGTAGTCATAACTCATTGTGGTCATAGTGAGCTCATAGTGTTCATAGGTCACAGTGGTCATAGAGAACTCATAATCATACTAGAGAACTCATAATGGTCATAGCTCATAGTGGTGGTAGAGAGCTAACATTGGTCATAAATCAGAATGGTCATAGGGAGCTCACAGCGGTTATACCTCATATTAGTCACATACAGCTTATAGTGGCCATAGAGAGCTCACAATGGTCACAGCTCAAAGTGATGATAAAAAGATCACAGTGGTCATAGTTTACAGTGATCACAGAGAGTTCACAATGTTCAGAGCTCCTTCTGGTCATAAAGAGTTTGTAGAGTTCATAGAGAGCTCACAGTGGTCATAGATCAAACTGGTAATAGAAATCTCACTGTGATCACAACTCACGGTAGTCATAGAGAGTTCATAATAGACAAGAATTCACAGTGGTCATAGCACCTACTGACAGAATGATCACACAGTGGTCATAGCTCATAGAAGCCACAGAATACTCACAAGGGTTATAAAAAGCTCACAGTTGTCATAGCGTGTGCCTAGTTCTAATACTTCACAGACAATATTGAGAGCTCTTAGTGGTGATTGCTCACAGTGGTCATAGAGAGATCACAGAAGTCAAAGTTCATAATGGTCATGAATAAGTCACAGTGATCATAGCTCATAGTGGTCATAGAGAGGTCATAATTGACATAGAGAAATTACAGCAGTCATAGGTTATAGTGGTCATAAAAACCTCAAAGTGTTCATAGCTCATAGTGTTCAGGAGAACTCACTGTGGACATAGGTCATACTGCTCATAGAGAGCTCACACTGGTCATGAATAAGTCAAAATGGTCATAAAGAGCTCAAAGTTGTCATATAAAGCTCATAGTGCTCATAGTTCACAGAGGTCATTGAGAGCTCATAATAGACACAGAGAGCTCAAAGTTGTCATAGCTCATAGTGGTCATAGAGAGTTCACAGTTGTCATAGCTCATAGTGGTCATAGAGAGTTCACAATGGTCATAGATCATAGTTGTACTACCGTGCTCATAATGGTCATAGACTACTCATAGCGGACATACATAGATCATAGTGGTCACGAAAAGCTCATAAAAATCTTAGAGAACTCACAGTGGTCATAGCTCATAGAGATCATAGAGAGCTCACAGTGGTCATAGTTAATAGTGCTCATAGACAGCTCGGACTCTTCAATGGGAGCTAACAGTGGTCATAGAAAATCCACAGTGGTCACAGATCAAACTGGTCATAGAAGTCTCACAGTGGTCACAGCTCTCTGTGGTCATAGAGAGCTCATAATGGACAATAAGAGCTCACAGTAGTCATAGCTCAGTATACATAGAGATCACAGAGTAGTCATACGTCAAGGTTGTTATAGAGGGATCACAGTAGTCATAGAGAGTTCACATAACATTCATAATTCATAGAGGTCATTGAGAGCTCATAGGTGTCATTGCTCACAGTGGTCATAGAAAGCTCACAGTGGTCATAAGTCATAGTGCTCATAGACAACTCACAGGGGTCATATAGAGATCATATTGGTTAAGAGTGCTCATTCTTGTCTTTGCTGATAGTGATCATAGATAGCTCATAGTGGTCATAGAGAGGTCACAGTGGTCATATAGAGCTCACAATTGCCATACAGATCTCACTGTCGTCATAGCTCATAGTGGTCATAGCAACTAGTGGACAATGAGAGCTCACAGTGGTCATAGCTTATAGAGAGTTCACATTGGTCATAGATTGCTTATAGTGGTCATAGCTCATTGTGGTCATAGAGAGCACACAGTGATCATAGATCATGGTGGTCCTAGAGAGCTTACAGTGGTCATAATTAACAATGGTCACAGAAAGCTCACAGTGGTCATAAAGAGCTCAAGTTGTGATAGAGTGTGTATATTTCTAATAGCTCACAGATGTCATTGAGAGCTCTTAATGGTCATTGCTCACAGAAATCATAAAGACCTTACAGTGGGCATAGCTCGTAGTCATCATAGAAATCTTTGAGTGGTCAAAGCTCACAGGGGTCAGGTACAATTTACAATGGTCATATAGCACTCATTGTGGTCATAGATCACATTGCTCACAAAGAGCTCGTAATGGACATAGACAGCTTACAGTGCTCAAGGCTCACAACAGTCATGAAGAGCTCACAATGGTCATAGTTCTTAGTGGTTGTGGAAAGCTCACAGTCATCATAGGTCATAGTATTCATAGAGAGCTCACAGTGATCATAGAGAGTCCAAAGTGGTTAAAGAGAGGTAATAGTGGTCATAGAGAGCTCACAGTTTTCATATAGAGCTCACAGTGGCCATAGCTCACAGAAGTCTTAGATTACTGACAATGTTCACAAGGATCATAGGGGTCATAGGCAGCTCACAGTAGCCATAGAGAACTGACATTGGTCATAGCACATAGTGAACATAGAGAGCACACAATGGTCATAGCTCTCAGTGGTCATTGAGAACTCATAATGGACAAAAAGTGCTCACAGTGGTCATAGCACATAGTGGTCATAGAGATCATGCAGTGGTCATAGTTTATAATGGTCATAGAGAGCTCATAATGAGTGGTCATAGAGAGCTCACAGTGATCATAGACAACTCACGGTGATCATAGAACACAGAGGTAATTGAGAGCTCACAGTGTTCATGGCTCACAATGGTTATAGAGAGTTCACGGTGCTCATAGTTCACAGTGGTCATAGAGAACACACAGTGGATATAGAGTACTAGCAGTGGTCATGTCACATAGTGGACATGGAGATTTTATAGTGGCCTTAGAGAGCTCCCAGTGGTGATACAGAGCTCCCAGTGGTCATAGCACATAGTAGTCATAGGGAGTTCATAATGGACACAGAGAACTCACAGTGGTCATAGCTCACAGTAGTCATAGAGAACATGTAATCATCATAGAGTGCTCACAAAGATCATAATTATAAGTGGTGATAAATAATTAACTGTGGTCATAGATCACAGTGTTTATAGAGTGCTCACAGTGGTCATAGAGAACTCAGTGGTAAAAGAGAACTCACAGCCATCATAGAAGATAATGCTCATAGAGAGCTCAAAATGGTAATAGAGAGCTCACAGTTGTCATAGTTCAGAGTAGTCATAGGGAGTCATAATGGACATAGAGAGCTCAAAGTGGTCAAAGTTAATAGTTGGCAAAAAGAGCTCAGAGTGTCATAGCTCATAGTGATCATAGAGAACTCACAGTGATCATGGCCTAAGAGAATTCACAGTGTTTATAGCTCACAGGGGTCATAGAGAGCTCACAGTGGTCTTAGAGACCTCACAGTGGTTATGCCTCACAGTTATCATAGAGAGTTCAGAATGGACAATTAATGTTCACAGTGGTCATAGCTCATAATGGTCATAGAGAGCTCACAGAGCTAATAGCTCACTTGGTCATAGAGAGCACACAATGGTCATAGAGAGGTCACAGTTGTCACAGCTTATAATGGTCATAGAGGCCGTATACTGCCCATAGAGAGTTCTCAGTAGTGATACAGAGCTCACAGTGGACTTAGCTCACAGTGGTCATAGAGAGCTCACAGTGGTCAAAAAGAGTTCACAGTGGTCATACCTCATAGTGGCCACAGAGAGCTCACAGTGATTATGGAGAAGTCACAGTCGTCAGAGATTTCAAAGTGGTCACTGAGAGATGAGAGTGTTCATAGAGAGCTCACAGTGCTCATAGTGACTTCTCAGTGGTCATAGCTCACAGTGGTCACTGAGCACTCACAAAGTTCATAGAGAGCTCATAGTTGTCACAGCTGACAGTTGTTACAGAGAACTCACAGTGATCATCCAAAGTTCATAATGATCAGAGCTCACAATGGGCATAGAGAGCTTACAGTGGTCTTAAGTCATAGCAGTCTTACAGAGCTCATAATGGTAATAGAGAGCCCACAATGGTTATAGCTCACAGTGGACATAGAGTTCTAATAATGTACATATGGACCACATAGTGGTCATAGGTCATAGTGCTCATAGAAAACTCACCATGGTCATAGAAAGCTCACAGTGGTAATAGTTCATAGTGGTCATAGAGAGATCAAAGTTGTCATAGATAGTTAACAATGGTCATAATGCACTCACAATTGTCATAGAGAGCTCATAGTGGAAATAGAGATCTCACAGTAGTCATACAAAGCTCACAATTGTCAAACAGAGCTCATGGTTGTCATAGATAGCTGAAAGTTGTAATAGGAAGGTCATATTTGTTGGGCCTACCCAGGGATAACAGTCTGGGAGGGAGGAAGCAGGGCATGGATTAGCACATGGGACCAAAGATGGTGCTGGGAGCTAGTGTCCTAGGCGTAACCCTGATCACATTACAGAGAGTCCTAATTGGCTTATAGGAGCCAACATAGATTTATGTTTAGTCTGACCTATGCAGAATATGTGCTTTACTGAACATCAAGGTAATTGGGTTTGTGTATGTAAGCTGATTTGCCCCCAATAAACTGAGATCTTGCTTTGACAAACTTCCTGTCTGTAGCTGAGTCTCTGGAGGGCAGAGGCGGAGGTGCGGGCAGTCAGGCTTTGCTTATCTTCGTCGTTACAGCCAGGAGCTGTGTAATTGCGTGAATAAATGAGTGAGTGATGGAGTGTCGCTTTGACAGACTCCCTGTTGTGTCTTGAGGCCCCTGGATTTGGGTAGGGGTAAAGGGCATGCAGTATATTCGCCTTTCTCCACCCCGACGGCCTGGAGCCGTCACAGTGTGTGCCTGGGGGAATCGCCCCAGCAATAGTGGTCATAGATCACATTGATCACAGAGAGCTCATAGTGGTCATAGCTCCTAATGATGTTAGAAATCTCTTGTGGCCATAGAGAGATCACAGTGGTCACAGATAACTCACAGTCATCACAGAGAGCTTATACGGCTATATCTCATAGCAGTCATAGAGAGCTTATAATGCTTGTGCAACTGCCAGTTGCCGGTAAATTGTATTCTGTTCATGTGTTTGTATGTTTATATGTTCTGTGTTTACGTGTTTTGTGTCTTGTGTTTCAACATAAAAAAATCTGTGGCCACTTTAATTTTCTTTCATCTCTGTTGCACACTAATATAAAAATTTTGGCATGACATTTTCAAACACATGTATGCATACTTTAAAATAAGAACAAATAATTTTAATGATTATAAGATCTTAAATACTTATGTTTTATATCGATCACAATGGGTTTTCTGATAGATTATTAATTTTTTCTTCTAGATAAGATTATCTCACTTGATTTTGATCTTTAATAGGACTATGAATGAAAATATCATTGTGTTCTTAAAGGTTGTTCCAAGTATTCCCAAAATAACAATGCCCTATCGTACTTGCTCATTCCTCTGACTTCTTTTATAGAATGTTATCCCACCAAATCTAGCAAACAGGAAGATATAATTGTCTTCTAAAAGATTCATTGGAATTTCTTTATTCTCCTGGTATGTATGAGCTCCTTTTCTTAGAGACAAATCTGCTTTCTCATTCCATGCTCCTATGTGCACTCCTACTAAGATGGAACAGGAATTTCAAACCTCCACCTTAGCCAGACCCCATCTCCTTAAAACAAAACAGAATCGATGTAATCTGGACCTAGCACAGTCTGTTTTCAGGAAATTCTAAGTGCATTTGAGTCAACTCAGGTTCACGTTTCTCTTTCCTTGCAAGATTTTGGCCTAAGTTACTTAAGTAGTTTTTCTGAGGTCCCAGATAACTTTATTTTTCAAGCAGAAAGGAAGGAAAGAAAAAAAAAAGGAAATCATAAAGTCGACATCTGTCTAAGGGGAGAAATAGAATATTAGCAGGCATACCCAAGCTGACAAACTAGAAATTCCCTTGCAGAAACGGAAAGAAAACAAAACAAATAAAGTAGGTTTCTGAGAATGATGGAATCAGATAGCATGTAGCCAAAAGCTTGCAGTTTAGAGGCCCAAGAAAGACAGTTTGTGCTGTAGAGTTAAAGCCAGAGAGATATGTCAGAGGAAAGTTTAGTAAAGCTTTGTGCTTGTCTTAAAAGCTTCTCTGAAGTTAAGCTTAGTGTTTGGCAGAGGAAAATGGCAATGACAAACTTAAAAGAGCTAAACCAGGAAGAAGCAGAGAACAAAATATCTGCTGTTAAATGGACCAGCTCCACTGGTAAATGAAAGCTGGCTCTTCATTTAGATCAAAGGAGTGGTCCTAAGATAATGCTCCAACTTCCCATGTGAGGAAACAATGTACCCTGCATATGTTGTTTTACATTCCCTTGGTCCCAAAAGACTTGTGCTACTTTGCTTTAAGAATCCTGAAGGAAGGAGCAAGCTAATTTAAATTGTTCTGCCTGAAGATTCAGACAGTTTACATATTTTTGGACAGGCCTTAAAATGCGACCTCAGAGATTTATATCTATCACAGGAGAAAGGTCTCCAATATGTAAATTACTTACATGTGAAGGTAGTGCCTATTTCAGGCAAGATAACGGGTAGACATTTTAGGCTTAATTTATCTGTTTTTTGTTTCTTTTAGATGGACCTAAAAATGGTAAAGTCATCCATTAAAGACCTCTAAACCATCCCAGCACTTCATAGATGAGAATCATTGTCTGCTCACAGTTCCTTTGCCCCAACCCAGCTGGAAGTAGCCAGAGCAGTCATCATCCCTCATCACTTGAGCAGTCTAGGTCCCTAGAAGTTTAAAGGGTACAATAGGCATGTCTAGAACAGTCCTTGCTGAGACAATCTGTAAGGTCTTTGAAGGTCTTTGACATTCCTGAAGGTCATCCCCAGAGATGGAATCAGCTTGAAGAAACATTCCTGCTGAGGAACTAATTAATCCTCCTTCACTATGAAGGGATAATGGAGATGTGCTGTACATAACAACTTGGTCTCTAGCCCCACCTGGACCTAAGAGCAAGTGGGTTGGGCCCAATGGGAGTTAACCAACCAGAAAAAGCCAGTTTCTCTGAGCTTAGCAGCCATCTTTAGCACCCTATACCCTCAAGGCCCTCTAGTGCTATGAATCCATTCTTAGTTCCATGCCTGTTTCTCATGGATTCCACGAGTTTTTTCTATCTGTTCACTTCTCATAAGATAGTTAATAATTTTTGAGGTAGTTCAAAATTTTAAAAGACAAATTTTTGAAGATGAACTATAGAAATTGAAAACTTTCTTGCGACAGATGTTATAAGGTTAAAATATTAATAGTAAAAGCTCTATTCAAAAATTATATACCTCATGGATTTGTGGGAGGCTCTACTCGGTATTGGTAATTGCAGAGATTTTATTTTTTAAAAGATTGCTTATCTAAACAGACAAAAAGTTATTCTCCTATGACCATGTGCTGTTTGTTTATTCCATATTTAATAATGTCCTGGTCTCTACAAAATTTAAAAAACTTTTACTATCTTTTGTTATAATTAATCTATATATTTGGCTCTAAAAGATTTTAAAGTACTACAATTATCTGAAATTTTTATAAATTATTTAACAATTTCACTACAAAATGAGATTTAAGGCTGTTTATCTTAAATCAAAAGTTTTCTTTTGCATACGCATTAAATACTATCTCTTAAAGGGCATAAGTGCTTAAGATCTTATAGAGTTTAACTATTGTATTTATATTATAAGGGCCATATACTTTCAAAACCAAAATTTTTTTGGTAATGGGCCTAAGAAGTACAAAATCTTAAATATAAAGAGTCAAGTTACAATATTTTCTCAGAGATGGCTTCTATACTTCTTAGATAAGAAATAACCCCCCAGGAAGATCTTTGTGATACCATTCTCCAAATAGATTTAAGACTTCCTCAGATACACCTTATTTAATTATTTCCTCCATTTTATACATTTTAATGGTTTTACAGTGACAGAATGTCTTTGACATACACCTGTCCTAACCAGACCCAGGGGTCCACTGGAGTCGTGGGTTTCTTTGTGTTTCTCCATCAGCAGGCTCACCACTGTGGATTCCCAAACGTTTATTCTGTCCAGTGGAAAATCATAGACAGTCTACCTTACAAGATGACAGCCTTGGGTGCTGTTGCAGTCTGCCTGCATGGTTGCTGATAAATGACCATCACAAAACTTAAGGAAAAATTTTCAAGAATTTCCAACTTTGTCCAGCAGAACCATTCAAAAGCCACAAAATCCACATAGTCAGATTTATCAGTAACACCCTACTTCCTGGGTACAAATTCTGTTGCAATCTGCCTGTATGGTTGCTGATAAATGACCATCACACAACTTAAGGGAATAAGTTTACTTTTTTTGAGAGTCTGGTACAGTTCTCAGTCCAGCTTGATGGGAGAGCATGTACCAACACCAAGGCCTAGGGAACTGGCCATACCATCATGGCATAATGGCTGAGAGATGGACAATCCTTACTTGCCAGACCAGCATGTCTGGCCAAGTGAACAGAAGGATACCAACTCCCTCAACCAGCTCCCTGTGATTTATCCAGGGCCTAATCCCACCCACCATGGGCTGGGTCTTTCCCATAAGCTAGACAATGTCCTGCAGGTTTGCTTTGAGCCTAACTCACCAACAACTCTCTACAACTGTGCCCAGAGCTCAAATCCTCAACAGTCAAATTGACACTTGTGCTTAACTATGACAAGTGTTTACCCCACTTCCTGATCTTTTCCTGATTCATAAGGTGGCCAATGAAACAGGCCCTGACTCCCCTTATTTTGAATAGGTTTTGTACCAATGGGCCATGCAGCTCCAAACCCATTATGATTGGTATCATCTCCTTAAGGCAGACTTGGAGCCAGTCATTTTCCTGAATTGGTACACTGCATATGATGATCAGGCAGAAGCACAGACTGCCTCAACTTCAGTATGGTCTTACCAACACATTGAATATGCTCACAGGTTATGGACAATATATTAATCCCATATCACAATCCACCACAGGTTTGGCTACATATTTTCAAAAGGTTTCTGTCCTGGCCTTCAAGGCCCTAAAGGCTTGCTCTTGCCTCTTGTGGCCCTCAATATGCCTCCATATGCTTAACACCGTATCAGGTCTCCAATATAGCCAAGGCTCATGAACAACTTTCTCAGTACTTGGTCTCAGGCCTCTTAATTATTCATTGACTTTATGCCAACAAATATAACATATTAACATGACACATGTGTCTCCCCTGCTTATAGATACTGGGTTTGAAACCAGAATCTGCAACAACTTTAAAACTTTGTTTGATCCCTTTTAGATTGTAACTCATGCTATCATAAAAGGAATTGTGCTTTTATTAATTATATTGCTTAAGTGTTTGCTTCAGCACATCTTGCAACAGTGCTCCATCAACAAGACCATGTTACAGATGCTTAAACATCCAAGCCCTTAGAGACGTGGTTCAAGCTTGTATTGAAGAGATTCATGAAGCTTTGTTCTTATCTACTATCCACATACCCTGACATGCCTTCCAGAGGGGAGGTCTTTTAAGGGCTGGTAGTCAATGACAGGTAAGAAACTGTGAGATAGGATGACCTAAAACAGGCATGGTCTGTCATGCTGATGCCCTCTGAGATGTGGTCAACAAGGTCAGAGCAAACACTGGCTATCAAAATAAATAAAAAGGATGGATATGTAGGCAGAATGGACCAGGCAGGGCTGTATTATCTGTATGGGCCACATGCGTGAATGCAACTTTCCCAAGCTAGAATCTGCTGCAGTGCCTGGTGCTGACATCAAACCGCCTGACTGAGCAGACTAACCCAGATAGGCCAACGCAGCAAAAACAGCCACCGGAACTTATGGAATGTTGTGTGGGCTGTATATGCAGCTCGATATTTACAATAAATGAGTCTGCAAGACTGCAAGCCTGTTTTACCATTTGCCTGACTCCTGGAGTCATAGAGAGTTCATAGTGTTCATAGCTCATAGTGTTCCTAGAGAGCTCATGATGGCCATAGTGAGCTCACAGTGATCGCACGGAGTTCACAATGGAAGTAGAGAGCTCACAGAGGTTATAGAAATATCATAATCATAGTAGAGTTGTCATAGCTCATAGTAGTCATACAGATCTCACAGTAGTCATAGCTCACAGTAGTCCTAGATAGATAATAATGTTCATAGTGATCTCATACTTGTAATAGATAATAATGGTCACAGCATGCTTACAGAAGTCACAGAATGCTCATAGTGGGCATAGAGAAATCACAGTGTTCATGGAAAGCTCATAGTTGACATAAACAGCTCACAATAGTCATAGAAAGCTCACAGTGGTAATAGATCATATGATTCTTAGAGAGGTCACAGTAGTCATTATTCATAGTGGTCATGGAGAACTCAAACTGGTTATAGAGAGGCCACAGTCATCAAAGATATCACAGTGTCATAGAGAGTTCATAATGTTCATAGCTTAACAGTCATCACAGAGAGCTCACAGGGGTCATAGAGAACTCACAGTGATCACAGAGCATATATAGTGATCACAGCTCACAGTGGTGATAGAGTTCACAGTGATCATAGCTCATAATGTTCACATAGAATTCACAGTGGTCATAGCTCCTACTGGTCAAAGAGAACTCATAGTAGCCATAGCTCATAGTGGTCATAGAAACTTCATAAGCCATAAAAGGCTCACAGTGATCATAACTAATTGTGTGTATAGAGCGCTCACAGTGGTCATAAAACATAGTGGACATGTAGAGCTCACAGTAGTCAAAGAGACCTCTCAGTGATCATTTTATAGTGGTCGTAGAGAGCTCATAATGATAATAGAAAGCTCACGGTCATCATAACTCATAGTGTTTATGTAGTTCTCACATTGGTCATACAGATCTAATATGTTTACAGTGAGCTCATAGTGGACATAGCTAATAATGGTCACAGACACTTCACTGTGGTCATATAAAATCATAGTGGTCATAGCTCATACTGGTCATAGCTCATACTTGTCATAGAGAAATCACAGTGGTCATAGAGACTCATAGTTTTCATAAAGAGCTCTGAGTGGTCTTAGAGAGCTCACAGTGCTCATAACTCTAACTGGTTTTACAAATATTTCAGTGTTCACAACTCATAGTGGTCATGCAGAACTCAAAGTGGTCATAGAGAGGTCACAGTCATCAGAGATATCAGAGTGGTCATAGAGAGCTCACTGTGGTCAAGAGAGTTCACAGTGGTCAAAGTGATCTCAGAGTGTTCATAGAGAGCTTATAGAGATCATAGTTCAGACTAAAGAGCTTACAGTGGTCACATAGAGTTTACAGTCGTCATAGTGAGTTCACAGTCATAGCAAGCTCACAGTGGTCATAGCGAGATCACAGTGGACATAGTGAGCTCACTGTTGTCATAGAGAGCCCAAAATTGTACTACTAAGGTAATAGTGCTCTTAGCTCACAGTGGTCACAGAAAGGTCATAATGATCATAGAAAGCTCTCAGTGGTCAAAGCTCATTGAGATCATAGAGAGCTCATAATGGTCAAAGAGACCTCAGATTAGTAATAGATAATTCACAGTAGTTATAGCTCATGGTGGACCTAAAGAACTCAGAGTGACCATAGTTCATAGTGGTCATTGGGTGCTAACAGTGTTCTTATAGAGCTCACAATTGTCATAGAGAGCTCACAGTTTTCTTAAAGAGGTCAAAGTGGTGATAAAGAAGTCATAGTGCACATATCTCACAGTGGTCATAGAGAACTCATAGTGGTCATACTCCATAGTCCAATAAGAAATCTCTTCTGGTCATACACAGTTCACATGGTCATAGAGTGGTCATAGGTCATAGTGGTCATGGAAAGCTCACAATGGTCATAGTTCATAATTTTCATAGAGAGCTCACAATCGTCATAGCTCATATTGGTCATAGATATCTCAGAGTGATCATAGATCATCGAGGTCAAAAAAGAGGTCACAGTAGTTATTGGTAACTCACAGTGGCTATTCTGAGCTCACAGTGGTAATAGACAGCTCACAGCTCACAGTGGTCATAGCTCATGGTTGTTATAGAGAGCTGATAATGACCATAATGAGCTCACAGTGGTCACAGAGAGTTCACAATGGAAATAGAGAGCTCACAGTGATCAAAGCTCATAGTGGTCATTGAGGGCTTTTGGTGGCCATATCTCACAGGGGTCACAGAGTACTCATGGTGGTCATACCTCATATAGAGCTCACAGTAACCACAGAGAGCTCACAGTGGTGATCACTCATATTTGTTACAGATTTGTCAGAATGGTCATAGTTCATAATAGTTAAAGAAAGCTAAAAGGTTACCTCACAGTGGTGATAGAGAAATCAGAGTAGTCACAGAGAGCTCAGACCGATCATATTCACACTGGGCATGGAATACTCACAGTGTTCATAGCTCACAGTGGTCATAGAGAGCACACAGTGCTCATCGAGAGCTCACAACCATCATAGAGAGCTCACAGTGGTCATACAGATCTCATAGTAGTTTTGGACAGCTCGCAATGGCCATAGAGAGCTCACAGTGGCCATTGCCCAGAGTGGTCATAGAGAGCTCACAGTGATCATAGCCCATAGTGGTTAAAAAAAGCTCATAGTAATTCTAGAGAGCTCACAGTGGTGGTAGGTCATAGTAGACACAGAAAGCTCACAGAGGTCAAAGACATCACAGTGCTCATAGCTCATAGTGGTTAAAGAAATATTACATTGGTCACATCTGATAATGGTCATGAAGTGCTTGGAGCAATCAGGTAGAGCTCTCTTTGGTCATAGAGAGTTCATAGTATTCCTCAAGTGGTCACATTTGTGACAGACAGCTCACCATTTTGATAGATAAATCACAGTGATCATAGAGAGCCCACAGTGGTCATAAAGTGCTCACAGTGAACATAGATATATCACAATGGTCCCAGAGAGCACATAGTGTTCATAGAGCTCAAAGTGGTCATAGAGACATAACAGTCATCAAAGAATTTAAAGTGGTCATAGAGAGCTCATAGTGGTGATAGCTCACAGTGATCATAGTGAGCTCATAGTGGTGATAGCTCACAGTGGTCATAGAGTTCTCTCAGTGGTCATAGAGAGGTCACAGAGGCGATACTGAGCTCACTATTGGCAGAGTTCATTGTGGTCACAGTTCATAGTGATGACAGAGTTATTTTGTAGCAATAGAGAGATCACAATGGCCCTAGCTCATAGTGGTCATGCAAAACTCAGAATTGTCACAGCCCATAGTGTACAAAGAAAGCTCACAGTGGTCCTAGAGAACTCTCAGTGGCAAGAGAGTGTCATAGTTCACAATGGGCACAGAGTGTTCATAATTGCCATAGAGAGCTCACAGTGATTATGGATTATATTGGTCATAGAGAGCTCATAGTGATCCTACAGAGCTCAGTGATAACACATCGTTCTGGTCATAGATAGCTCAGAGTGTTCATAGCTCATAGTAGTCATAGAGAGTTCACAATGGTAATAGCTCATAGTAATCATAGAGAGGTCATAATGGTCATAGGCAACCACAGTGGACATAATTTCTAGGGATCATAGAGATCTCATAGTGGTTATTAGCTCACAGTGATCATAGCTCATAATAGTCATAGAAAGCTAATAATTTTCACAGAGAGCTCACAGTGGTCATAGATCATAGTGGATATAAAGAGCTCATAGTGGTTATAAATAGCTTACGGTGTTCATAACTTGTACAGGTTAAAGAGAGTTCACAGTGGTCATAGCTCAAAGTGGTTATAGAGAGCTCAAAGTTGTCATACAGAGGTAACAGTCGTCAAAGATTTCACAATGGTCAGAGTGAGCTCATAGTGGTCATAGCTCAAAGTGGTTATAGAATGTTTGTAGTGATCACAGTTCACAGTGGTCATAAAGAGATCACAGTGGTCATAAAAAACTTATAGTGATTTTAGCTCACAATGCGCATAAAGTTCTCAAAGTTGTACAAACTCAACATGGTTATAGACAGCTCGTAGTGGCCACAGATTACTAAGAGTAGTCATAGGTTATCATGGTCATGGTCATAAAGAGCTCACAGTGTTCAGAGAGAGCTCACAGTTCATACAGATATCATAGTAGTCACAGCTCACAATTGTCTTAGAGAACTCAGAGTGGTCATGGTGGTCATGGAGAGCTCACAATGGCCATAGTGAGTTCAGAGTAGTCACAGAGAGTTCACAATGGAAATAGAGAGCTCACAGTGCTCACAGAGAGCTCCTAGTGGTCATAGCTTACAGTAGTCACGGAGAGCTCATAGTGGTTACGGAGAGTTCAGAGTGGTCATAGAGAGCTCACAGTGGTGATAGCTTATTATGGTCATAGAGAGGTCACAGTGGACATAGCTCATAGTGGTCATAATGATCTCACAGTTGTTACAGCTCACCATGGTCATAGATACCTAAAAATGTTCAAAGAGGCCTCAGTGTAGTCATAGTTCAAAGTGGTCACAGAGAGCTCACATTGATCATATCTCATTGTGGTCATAGAGAACTCACAGTGGTCACAGCTCACAGTGGCCACAGAGTCCTCATAATTGTCATAGCTCACAGTGGTCATACAGAGGTCACAATCATCATAGATTGCTTACCTTAATCATAGCTCATGACCTCATAGAGTGCTCATAGGGGTTCTTGCTCATATTGTTCATAGAGAACGTATAGTGGTCATACAGAGTTCATAGTAGTCATAGGTCATAGTGGTCATAGAAAGGTCAAACTGTTCACAGCTAATAGTCATTATAGAGAGCTCACAGTGGTCATAGAGAACTCATAGTTATCATAGAGAGCTCACAGTAGTCATAGGTCATAGCAGCCTTAGAGATCTCATACTGGTCATACAGAGCTCACACTGGTCCTAGAGAGCTCAAAGTGTTAATAGACAGCTCACAGTATCATAGAGAAATCAGTGCAGTCATAGGGAACTCACGGAAGTCACACAATGGTCATAGAGAGGTCACAGTGATCATACCTCACATTTGTCATAGACAGATCACTGTGGTCATAGTGGTCATAAAGAGCTCACAGTAGTCATAGCTCAGAGTTGTCACAGAGAGCTCAGTAGTCATAGTGATGAGATCACTGTTTCATAGCTCACAATGGTCACAGAGAACTCACAATGGTCTTAGAGCAGTTACAGTTGTCATAGCTCAGAGTGGTCATAGCTCACACTTTTCATAGATTGCTCACAGTGATCCTGGCTCACAGGGGTCAAAGAGCACTCAAAGTGGTCATAACTCATAATGATCATAGAGAGCTTGTAATGTCGATACAGAGCTCACAGTGGACATAGCTCATAGTATTCCTAGAGATGTCACAGTGTTTGTAGATCACAGTGGTCATAGAGAATTAATAATGTTCACAGTTAGCTCAGTGTTCATGGCTCTTCGTGATCATAGAATGTTCACAGTGATCACAGAGAGTTCAAAATCATCAAAGATTTCACAGTTCTTAGAGAGCTCATAGTGGTCACAGTTCATAGTGGTCATAGAGAGCTCACAGTGGTCATAGCTCAAAATTGACATAGAGAGCTCAAACTAGTCATAGTGAGCTCACAGTGGTCACAGAGAGCTCACAATGGAAATAGATACTTCACATTGGCCATAGTTCATAGTGGTCATAGAGAGTTCATAATAGTCATAGAGAGCTCACAGTGGACATAAAAAACGCACACTAGCTAGTCACCATAGCTAACAAGGTCATAGTGTCATTGTGCTCAAAGAAAGATCACATTGGTCAAAGAGAACTCTCAGTGATCATAGGTCATAATTGTCATAGAGAATTCACAGTTGTCATATCTTACAGTGGTTGTAGAGAGCTCTTAATGGACCATGTGTGCGAACATTAGTCATAGCAAATAGTAGTCATAGAGGGCTCACAGTGGTCATACCTCACAGGGATCATAAGAGCTCACAATGGTCATGGAAAGCTCAGAGTGGTGATAGCTTATAATGGACATAAAGAGCTCAAAGTGATCAGAGCTCATAATGGTTACTGTGAGATCATAAGGAACAAAGAAATCCTCATAGGGGTCAGAGCTTATAGTGTTTTTAGAGAGCTCATAGCAATCTTAGCTCATAGTTGTTATAGACAGCTCACTATGGTCATAGCTCATAGCTGTCATACAGAGCTCAATTGTCATAGAGACCTCACAGTGGTTATAGAGTATGTACAGTAGTATTTGAGAGTTATCTATTACAACTGTTTTCTGTTTATGACCACCATGACCTCCCTGTGATCAGTTTGAGCTCTCTATTAACAGTTTAAATTGTCTGTGACCACTGTGAGCTATGACTACTGTGAGCTGTTTATGTCAACTCTGAGTTCTCCATGACCATTGTGATTTCTCTATGCCCACTGTAAGCATTCTATGACCTCCGTGAGCTCTCTATGACTACTATTAGGTATGACCACTGTGAGTTCTTCAGGTCAACTTTGAGCTATGACCATTCTGAGCTCTCCAAATCCATTATGAGTACTCTATGACCACTGTTAGCTATGACAATTGTGAACTATGATCACTGTGAGCTACGACCACTGAGAGCTCTCTATAACCATTATAAGGTTTCAATGACCTCTGTGAGCTGTAAGCATTATGCAGTCTCTATTTCAACTGTGAGACTTTATGACCATTATGAGCTCTCTATGACTACTTTGAAGTATGACCACTATGTGTTCTCTATGACCACTATGAACTATGATCACTATTAGCTATCACAACTATGAGCTATGTAAATTGTGAGCACTCTAAGTCCGTTGTGAGCTCTCTATGAGTACTGTGAGCTCTCTATGAATACTATGAACATTATGACCACTATAAGCTATGACCACTATGACCTCTGTATCACCACTGTGAGATCTCAATGACTACTATGAGCTATAACTATTTTAAGTACTCTATGACCACTAAAATCTATGACCATTGTGAACTATGTATAATATGAGCTTTTTACAACCACTATGAACTATGACCACTTAAGCTCATTATGACCACTATGAGCTATGACCACTGTGAGTTCTCTATCACCATTGTTTTCTCTCTGTGACCACTATGAGCTATGACTACTTTGAGCACTCTATGAACATTATGATCTATGACTGTTGTGAACTCTCTATGTAAGTTATGAGCTTTCTATAACCACTATGTTCTCTAGGACCTATGAATACTGTGAACTCTCTATGACCACTATGAGCTCTCTATATCCATTATGAGCTATAACCACTGTGAGCTCTCTGTGACCCCTGTTATATAAGACTATTGTGAACTCTCTATTACTATTATAAGTGATGTTCAGTGTAATCTTTCTGTGATCACTATGATCACTTTGTGACCACTATAAGCACTGACCACTGTAAGCTCTGTTGGGCCACTATGAGCTATGATGACTTTGAGCTCTCTATGATCATTCTGAGTTATGAACACTGTAAGCTCTTTTTTACCATTATGAGCTCTCTATGACCATTATAAGCTATGAATATTGTCAGCTCTCAAAGACCACTATGAACTCTGACCACTGTGAGCTTCCTTTGACTACTCTTAAATCTGTATGATGACCATGATCTCTCTATTGTCACTATGAGTTCTCTATGATCACTATGAGCTCTCAGTAAATATAGTGATTTCTCTATAACCATTATGAGCTCTATATAACCACTGTTAGCTCTCTAAACTCTGTGAGTTCTCTATAAGCAGTATGACCTACAATCAATGTGAGCTCTCAAGGATCAATGCAAGCTCTCTATGACCCATGCAAGCTCTGACAACAGTTAGCTGTTTATGACTACTATGAGTTATGACCATTGTATGATCTTTATGAAGACTATGAACTATGGCCACTGTGACTTTTCACTGTGCACTATATTCTGTCTATGACCTCTGTGAAATATGACAATTGTGAGCTCTCTATGACCATTGTGATCTGTGATCACTATGTTCTCTCTATCTATAGTATGAGCTATGATCATGGTGAGTTATATAACAATTATGAGTTCTCTATAAGTATGACACATAACTGCTGTGAGATTTCTATTACTATTCCGATCTATGAACACTGTAAAGCTCTCTATGACCACCACGAGGTCTCTATGATTAGTGTGACTCTCTATGTCAATTATGAGCTCTCTATGACCCTGTAAGCATTCTATGACCACTGTGAGCTGTGACTACTGTGAGCTCTCTATGATCACTAGGAGTTCTGATCACTGTGAGTTCTCAATGATAACCGTGAGCTCTTTTTGACCTCTGTGATCTCTCTATGACCACTTTGAGCCCTCTAAGATGACTGTCAGCTCTGAATAAACACTCTGAGCTCTCTATGAGAATTATGACTTATGAACACTATTTGATCTCTCTGACTACTATGAGCTATGACCACTGTGAGCTCTTTATAACCATTATAATCTATGACCACTATGAACTCTCTTTCACCATTGTGAGGGCTCCATGAACACAATGATCTATGATAACTGTTAGCTCACTATGACCTCTATGAAATCTCAATTAACACTCTGAAATCTCTAAGACCAATATGAGCTCTTATTGACCACTTCGAACTCTCTATCGATCGTTTGAGCTCTCTATGAGCACTATGGCCTATAAGCACTGTAAGCTCTCTATGAACACTATGAGATGTCTATGACCATTCTGAGTTCTCTGTTACCTCTGTGAGAATTCTATCACCACTATGAGCTCTCTATGACCACTATAATCCCTGTGACCACTGTGAGCTTTCTGTGACCACTTTGATAGTTCTATGACCACTGTGAGCTCTCTATGACCACTGTGAGCTATAAGCACTATGTCCTAAGACCACTAGGAGCTCTCTATAACCACTCTGAATTCTCTATGAGCTTTCTATTACCACTATGAAGTCTCTATGACCACTGTGAGATATGACCACTATCAGCACTCTATGATTACTAGGAGTTGTGAGCACTATCAGCTGTCCATAAAAACTGTGAGATCTCTATGTGCACTTTGAATTCTCTATGATGAAGTGAGCCTCTATGACCATTGTGATCTCTGTGTTGTCACTGTTGGATCTCTGTAACAACAATGAATTCTCTGACTACTGTAAGCTCAATATAACCACTATGAGCTATGAATACTGTGAGCTCTCTATGATCACTATGAGCTATCAACATTGTGAACTCTCTATGATCACTGTGTCCTCTTTATGAATACTTTGAGCTTTCTATAACCACTGTGATATTTATATGACCACTGTGAGCACACTATGAGCAGTATGACCTATGACCTCTATGAATTCTTTATAATTACTCTAATCTGAGCTCTCTATCACCACTATGAGCTATGACCAAGGGAACACTCTATGACAATTATGAGCTACAACCACGGTGAACTCTCTTAGACCACTGTGAGCACTTTGTGACCACTATTAGCTGAGACCATTGTAACCGCTCTATGAATACTTTGAGCTCTTTATGACAACTGTGAGCTCTCTATAACCTATGTAGCTCTCTAAGAGCTATATGACATATGTCCATTGTGATCTCTATGATCACTGTCAGCTATGAGTTCTCTATGACCACAATAAATTAGGATCACTGTGAACTCTGTATGCCCACTATGAGTTATCAATATTCTCTATGACCACTGTGAGCTCTTTATGACCACTATCAGCTATTACCATTGTAAATACTCTATATCCACTATGAGCTATGACCACTATGAGCCTCTTCAATGAATGTGAGCTCTCTATGACCATTGTGAGCTCTCTATGCTCACTATGAGCTATCAACATTGTGAGCTCTCCATGATAACTGTGATCTATGTCCACTGTGAGCTCTCTATCACCACTATGAGCGATGACCATTGTGACATCTCAGTGACCAATGTGAGCTCTCTGTCACCACTCTGAGATGTGATATCTTTTAACTCTCTTAGATGATTTTGAGATAATTCAAGTGTGAAATCTCTAAAATCACTATAAGCTATGACTACTGTGAGAACCCTATGCTCTCTCTGAGAACTCTACAACTAGTATGAGCTATGACACCTATGAGCTCCCTATGATCTCTGTAAACTAAGACAACTGTGGGCTCTCTATGAGAATTGTGAGCTATTTATGATCAATGTACCTCTCTGTGACCAGTTTGACTTCTGTATGAACATTATGAGATATGACCATTGTGAGTTCTCTGTGACTGTTATGAGTTATGACCACTGTGAACTCTTTATGCCCATTAGGAGCTATAAACACTGTGAGCGCTCTATGACTGCTATGGTCTCTCTATTATTCTGAACTATGGCAATTGTGAGCTCTGAGCTCACAGTGGTCATACCTCATAGGGGTCATAGAGAGCTAACAGTGGTCATAGACCATATGGCTCATAAAGAGCTCACAGTGGTCACAGAGAGCTCACAGTGGTCATTCTGAGCTCAAAGATGTCACAGAGAGGTCACAGTTGGCATAGAGCACTCACAGTTATAGAGAACTCATATTTGTCATAGCTCACAGAGGTCATACTTAGCTCATAGTAGTCATACCTCAAAATAGTCAAAGATAGTTCATAGTGACCATAAGAGCTCAGAGTGGCTATAGCTCATAGTGTTCATAGAGAGCTCACAGTAGTCATACCTCATAGTGGTGATAGAGAGCTCACAGTGGTCATAGATCATAGTGATCCGAGACAGCTCACAATGGTCAGCCTTACAGTAGTCATAGAAACCTCACACTTTTCCTACCTCATAGTGGTCATAGGGAGCTCACAGTGTTTATGGAGAATTCACTATAGTGATAGAGATCTCAAAGTGGTCATAGAGAGATATTGTAACAGAGAACTCAAAGTTTTCATAGCTCACAGAGATCATAGAAAGCTCACAGTGGTCATAACTCATAATGATCATAGAGAGCTCATAAAGGCCACAGAGTGCTCAAAGTGATCATAACTCATAATGGTCATAGAGAGCTCACAGTGGTCTTAGCATAAGTGGTCACAGAAAGCTCAGTCATTACAGAGAGCTCACACTGGTCATAGCTAGATTGGTCATAGTGAACTCATAGTGCACATAACTCATAGTGATCATAGAGAGCTCACATGGTCACAGAGAACTCACAGTGGCCCTACTTACACTGGTCATAGAAAGCTCACACTGGTCATAGCTAAAAGTGGTCAGAGAGAGCTCATGGTGGTTATAGCTCATATTTAAACTTGAGAGCTCAAAGTGATCAGATATCATAGTGGTCATAGAGAGCTCACAGTGGTTATGGAGAATTCACAATGTTCATAAAGAGCTCAAAGTGGTCACAGAGAGTTCACAGTGTTCTTAGCTCATAACAGTATTAAAAAGCTTACAGTGCTCATACATAGCATGTAGTAGTCATAGCTCATAATGGTGATAGAGAGCTCACAGTGGTCATAGATTATATTGGTCATAAAGAGGCCATAATGGACCTTAAGAGCCTCCAGAATTCATAGCTCATAGTGGTCATAAAGAGCTCATAGTAGTCATAGCTCCTAGTGCACATAGGGAATTGACAGTGATCACAGAGTGCTCACAGTGATCATAGAATGCAGTGGTCATAAAGAGGTCATAATGGACAAGGAGACATAACAGTGGTCATTGAGAGCTCACAATGTTCTTTAATCACAATGGTGATAGATAGCTCAGTCATCATGGCTCAAAGTAATCATAGAGAGCTCTCAGTGGTCATAAGTTTTATTTTTCATATAGAGCTACAGTGGTCATAGAGAGCTCACAGTGGTCACAGAGAGCTCAAAATAATCATAAAGAGGTCACAGTGGTCATAGCTTATAGTAGTCATAGAGAGCTCATAGTAGTCATATTTTGTATTTTTCATAGAGTGCTAGAATGGTCATAAAGAGAGTGCAAAGTGGAAACAGAGACCTCATAGTGGCCTTAGAGAGCTCACAATGGTCATAGCTCATAATGGTCATAGAGAATTCACAGTGGTCAAAGATCATAGTCATCATAGATTTAAGAATGGTTCCAGAGAACTCAGGTGTCACAGAGAGCTCACAGTGGTCATATAGAGCTGATAGTGGTCATACAGAGCTCACAGTTGTCATAGATCATAGATCTCATAGTGAGCTACAGTGGTCATAGAGAACTTCTAGTGGACATAAAAAGTTCAAAGTAGTCACAGAGAGGTTACAGTGGTCATAGCTTATAGTAGACATAAAGAGCTCAAAGTAGTTATATAGAGTTCACAAGGGTGATAAGAGCTCACAGTGGTCAGAGCTCACAGTGGTCATATAGAGCTCATAATGGACAATGAAACACAACAGTGGTCATCACTCACAGTTGCTATTGAGAGATCACAGTTGTCACAGCTCATAATAGTGATAGGTACCTCAGAGTGGTCATAGTTCATAGTGGTCATAACAAGCTCAGAGTGTTCATAGGTCATATTTTTCATAGAAATCTACAGTGGTTAGAGAGAGATCACAGTGTTAAATGAGAGCTCAAAGTGATCATTGAGAAGTCACAGTGGTCATAGCTCATAGTGATCATAGAGATCTCACAGTGCTAACAGGTCATATTTTAAATAGAGAACTATAGTGGTCATAGACAGCTCATAGTGGTCATATGGACCTCACAATGGTCATAGATCATAGTGGTCTTATAGAGCATACAGTGGTCAAGGAGAGCTCACAGTGGTCATAACTCTTAGAGAAATCAGAGTGTCATAGGTGATAGGGATCATAGAGTGGTCAGAGTACTCATAGAGATCTCATAATGGTCATAGATTTCTCACAGTTGTCATGGTCCATAATGGTCATAGAGTGGTCCTAGTGGTAATAGCTCACAGTGGACATGAAGGGCTCATAAAGGACATAGAAAGCTCACAGTGGTCATAGCTCTTACTGGTCATAAAGGACTCAAGTGGTCAAAGCTCATAGTGGTAATAGAGGTATCACAGTAGTAATAGGTCATAGTGGTCATAGAGATCTCATAAGGTCACAGACAGCTCACTGCAGTCATAGAGAGCATACACTGTTAATAGAGAGCTCAAAGTGATCACAGGGAGGTTGGTGATAAACAGCAAACAGTTGTAACAGAGAACTCTCAAATACCATTGTATGCACTCTATTACCACTGTGAGTTCTCTATGACAATTAAGCTCTGTATGATAGCTATGAACTATGACCACAGTAAGCCCTCTATGACTAAGACTGCTATGAGCTCTCTAAGACTACAATAAGCTCTGATAACTATGAGCACTTTGTCCCTTATGACCGCACAGTGACCACTATGAGCTCTGACCACTTTGAGCTCTTTATGGCCATTATAAACTGTCACCACTCTGAGCTTTTCATGACCATCGTCAGTTCTTGTGAGCCCTGTGAGCTATCACCACCATGAGCCCTCTAGGACCACTATTTGCTATGAACCCTGTTAGCACACATTGTCCTTTATGAGCTCTCTATGACCACTGTAAGAAATGATCACTGTGAGTTCTCTATGACAACTATGACCTATGACCACTGAGAGTTCTCTTTCACCACTGTGACATTTCTATGAGCACAATTACACTATGATTGCTCTATGACCTCGGTAAACTATGGTGACTATGTGTCCTCTATGGAAAGTATGAATTTTCTATGTCCACTGTGAGCTCTCTATGACCATTATGAACTTTCTATGACCACTATAAACTATAGTCAGTGTAAGATCTCTATTTTCATTGTGAGCTCTCTGTGACCACTGTGAGCTCACTGTGATCAGTCTGAGCTATCTCTATGTCAATTTTGATCTATAACCACTGTGAGCTTTCTATGACCACTGGGAACTCTGACCACTATGAGTTCTCTATGACCACTATGGACTATGACCACTATGAGATCTCTATGATAACTGTGAAATCTTTGATGACTGTCACTTTTCTGTGATCGCTGTGAGCATTCTATGACCACTAAGAGCCATGAACAATTTAAGCTGTGGACATTATCAGCTCTCTATGACCACTGTGAGCTACAAACACTGCGACATCCCTAGGAATACTATGAGCTATGTCCACTGTGAGCTCTGTATCAATATTATGAGCTCTCTATGACCACTATAATTTATGACCACTGTAAGCTCCCTTTGATCACTGTGAGCCAGGATCACTGTAAGCAATCTATGTAAAGTGTGAGCTATGACCTCTCTGAGTTATGACAACTGTGAGGGCTATGACCGTTGTGAGTTCTCTGTGACCACTGTGAGCTATGACAACAGTGATCTCATCACTATGACCACTGAGCTCTCTGTGACAACTCTGAGCTATGAACGCTGTGAGCTCTTTATGACCAGTATGGGCTATGACCACTGTGATCTCTCTATGACAAATGTGAGGTATGACTACTGTGAGCTCTCTAGGATCACTAAGAACACTCAATGATCAGAATAAGCAATGACCACTATGTGCTCTCCATGTCCACCATGAGCACTCTAGGACCTTTGTGAGCTGTAACCACTATGAGGTCTCTATGACAACTGTGAGAGCTCTATGATCACTATGGGCTCTCTATGAACACTGTATGCTCTTTATGACTACTGTGAGCTTCCTATGACTGTTATGATCTCTATATGACCCTCTGAGCCATCTATGAACACTGTGAGCTCTCTAGGACTACTGTGATCTCTGTATGACCGGTGTGAGCACTCTAAGACTACTATGAGCTATGACTACTCTGAGCTCTCTGTGAAAAATGTGAACGGTGACTACTGTGCGCTCTATAGAACAACTATGAGTTCTCTATGACCACTATGAGTTCTCTGTAATGACTATGAGCTATGAAAAGTTTGACTTTTCTATGACCACTATGAGCTATGATTATTATGAACTCTGTATGACCACTATACGTTCTCTATGAACATTATGAGCTAGAAACACTATGAGTACTCTATGAGATCTGTGAACTATGACTAGGATGAGCAATCTATGACCACTGTGAACTCTCTATGACCACGGTGAGCTATGATAATAATGAGCTCTTCATAACCACTGTGAACTCTGACCACTATGAGTTCTCTATGACCACTATGAGATATGAACAATGTGAGCTTTCTGTAACCAGTTTGAACTATGATGACTCTGAGCCCTCTATGAACATTATTAGCTATCTATGACCATGGTGAGCTATAACAACTGTGAGATCATTATGACCATTACAAGCTATGAACACTGTGATCTATCTATGACCACTATGATCATTATGAGCTATCACTACTGTGAGCTGTCTATGATCACACTGAGTTCTCTATAACCATTATGAGCTCTCCATGATTACTGTAAGCTATGACCATTAGGAGCTCTCGGTGAGCACTGTGAACTCTCTATCATCACTGTGAGTTTTCTATGATCACTCTGAGCTCTCCATGACCAGTATAAACTATGACCACTGTAAGCTCTCTGTTTCCATTGTGAACTCTCAGTGACCACTGTGAGCTCACTATGGTCATTGTGAGCTTTCCATGACCACTATGAGCTATGAACACTGTGAGCTCTCTATGACAACTGTGAGCTGTGACCACTATGAGGTCTGTATGAACTCTGTGAGCTTTCTGTGAACACTGTGAGCTCTCTGTGATGACTGTGAGCTCTGTATGACCACTAGGATCGCTCTATGAACACTGTGATCTCTCTATGACATGATGACCTATGACTACTCTGAGCAATCTGTAGTCATTATGAGTTTCTATGACCACTTTGAGCTTGGATGACTTTGAGAGCTTTATGCACACTGTAAGCTATGACCACTACAAATACTCTATGATCACTGTCAGCTCTCTATGACATTGTGGACTATGACCACTACAAACAATCTATGACCATTGTGAGCTATGACCACTATGAGCTCTTTTTAACCATTGTGAATCTTTTGATGATTGTTACTTCTGTATGAAAACTTTGAGCTATGAGCATTTTGAGCTCTGACTACTGTGAGCTCTCTATGCCTTGTACAATGTATGAACATTGTGAGCTGTCTATAACCACCGTGAGCTCTTTATGTCCACTATGATCTATGACCACTGTCAGCTCTTTGTGAAAATTATTAGCTTTCATGACTACTATGAGCTATAACCACTGTGAGCTATAACCCCTGTGAGATCTCTATGATCCCTAGGAGCTATGACCACTGAGAATTGTCTATAACCATTATGAGTTCTCTATAACTGGTATGAAGTATGACTACTGTGAACTCTCTACGACTACTATGAGCTATGAACACTCTGAGCTCTCTATGACAAATGATGTGTTACCACTGTGAATTCTCTAGGATCACTATGAGCTGTCTATGACCAGTATAATCCATGATGACTGTGAGCCTTCTATGGCAATTATGAACTCTCTGTGTCCATTGTGAACTATGACAATTTTGAGCACTCTGTGGCCACTGTAGGCTTTCCAGGATCACTGTGAGATTTCTTTGGACACTATGAACTATGATAATTCTGAGCTTTCTATGACCATTATGAGCTATGACCATTGTGATCTCTGTATTGCCACAAGGGAACTCTGTATTCATTATGAGCTTTGACCACAATGAACTCTGACAATTGTGAGTTCAGTACGGCCACTGTGAGCTCTCTATTACCACTGTGAACTCTCTGTGACCCACCTTGAGCTCTGTAGACCACTATGAGCTATGACACTGTGAGCTTTCTATGACTACAAGAAATAACTATCACCACTATGTTCTATAGCTCTCTATGACTACAAGAAATAACTATCACCACTATGTTCTATAGCTCTCTATGACTACAAGAAATAACTATCACCACTATGTTCTATAACTCTATGACTTCTCTATTTCCACTGTGAATTCTCTGTGAATATCCACTGTGCACTCATTTTGCATACTATGAACTCTCTATGACTACCTTGAAATATCTGTCGACTGTGATGTCTTCATTACTATTTGAGCTCTCTATTACCACTCTAAGCTATGACCACTGTGAGCTATCCATGATAACTATGAGCTATGACTACTGTGAGCTCACTATGAACATTTTTAGCTCATTATGACTCACTGTGAGCTATACCCCTGTGAGCTCTCTAGGAACACTATGAGCTATGACAATTGTGAGCTTTCTATGCCTACAAGAGAAACCTATCATCACTATGGGCTATGACCACTATGAGCTCTGACAATTGTGGGGTCAGTATATCCAGTGAGAGCTCTTTATGACCACTGTAAACTCTCTATGACCACTGTGAGCTCTCTAGACCACTATGAGCAATGACAACTATGAGCTCTGTATGGCCAGAAGAGATCACTATTACAATGATTTATGATCACCGTGACCTCTCTATTATCATGGTAAGACCTCAATGACCACTGTGAACTCTCTATGACCATCTGTGAACTCTCTGTTTTCACTGTGATCTCTTTGATGACTGAAAGCTGTCTATAACCACTGTGGCATCTCTATGACCACTGTAAGCTGTCTATCAATGTGGTGAGCTCCCTACAACCACCGTGACATCTCTAGGACCAATGTGAACACTCTATGACTGTGGAGAGCTCTATATGACCACTATAAACTCTTTGTGACAAATATGAGTTAGGACCACTGTAATCACTTTATGACCAACTGTGAGCTCTTTGTTTTCACTGTGATATCTGTGATGACTAAAAGCTGTCTGTGACCACTGTGAGCTCCCTTGGACTATTGTGAGGTCTATATGACCATTGTGATATCTCTAGGACCACTCTTACCTCTTTATGAAGATTATGAACTCTATGACGACCATGAGCTATGATCACTGTGCGCTCTCTAAGACCACTATGAGCTATAACAACTATGACCTCTACATTACTACTGTAAGTTCTCTATGAATACTGTGAGCACTGTATGACCACTGTGAATTCTCTATGAACACTATGATCACTCTAGGATGACTGTAAGATCTCTATAACAACTATGAGCTCTCTCTGACCACTGTGGGATCTCTATGATCTCTGTGAATTCTTTATGAAAATACCATCTCCTTATGAAAATTATAAGATTTCTATAACCATTATGAGCTCTCTATGATGACTGGGAGATCTCTTTGACCACTTTGTGCTATCTATCAATGTGGTGACCTCCCTACAACCCACGGTGACATATCTAGGATCAATGTGAACACTCTATGACTGTGGAGGGCTCTATATGACCATATAAGCTCCTGTGACAAATATGAGCTATGAGCATTGTGATCTCTCTTTGACCACTGTGAGCTATCTATGTCCACTATGACATATGACCACTGTGAGTTCTATATCACCGATATGAACTATGATCATTGTAAGCTCTCTATGACCACTATGAACTATGAGCATTGTATGTTCACTATTCACATCGTGAACTCACCCTGACCACTGTGAGCTCATTGTGGCCATTATGAGCTATGACCATTGTGACCTCTATATGACTACTATGAGCTATAATCATTATGAGCTCTCTATAACCACTGTGAACACTATGAGCTCTCTATGACTAAGATTAACTATTTAAACTGTGAGCCCTCTATGATCACTGAGCTGTGATTACTATGAGCTCTCAATGAGCTCTGTAAGCTCTCTATGACTATTGTGGGTCTCTGAAACAACTGGGAGCACTCTATGACAATTGTTAGGTCTCGATGACCACTGTGAGCTCTCTATGACCACAATGAGTTATGACCACTCTGACCTCTCAATGACCATTATAAGCTCTCAATGACTGCTGTGAGCTATGACCACTGTGAGGTGTCTATGAATACTGTGAGCTTTCTATGACTACTGTGAGTTCTCTATGACCTTTGTGAGCTCTCCATGACCACTGTAAGCTCTCAATGACCACTGTGAGCCCTTTACGACCACTGTGAACTCTCTGTCTACCTTGAGCTATGACCACTCTGAGCTATATGTGACAAATATGAACTATGACCACTGTGAGCTCTCAATGACTACTATATGAACTCTTTGACCACTGTGAGCACTCTATAACCACTGTGAGTTCTCCTTTACCACTGTGAGCTACGACCACTGTAAGCACTCTATGCACAGTGTGAACTGTGACAACTGTGAGCTCTTTATGACCACTGTGACCTCTGTATGAACACTGTCAGCTCTCTATGGCCACGATGAGCTATGTCAACTGTGAGCACTCTATGAGCATTATGAGGACTGTATAACCAATATGAGCTCTGTCCACTATGACCACTCTGAAGTATCAATACTATGAATCTCTATGACCACTGCGAGCCCTCTATTGAGCTCTCAATGACCACTGTGGGATATGCCCACTGTAAGCTCTCTACGACCTTGAGTTCTCTTTGGACACTATGAACTATGACCACTGTGAGCTCTATGACCACTATGAGCTCTCCATGACCACTATGAGCTCTGAATGACTACTGTGAGCTATCTATAATGACTGAGCTCTCTATGACCACATTAAGCTATGACCACTCAGCTCTCTATGACCAATATGAGATATGATAGCTATAAGTTCTCTATGACAAGTAACAGCTGTGAACACTGAGCTTTCTATGACAACTATGAGCTATAACCACTCTGAGCTCTCTATGGTCACTGTGATCTCTCTATGACCACTGTGAATTTTCTATCAAAATGGTGAGCTCTCTGTCAGCAATGTGGCCACTTGAGGAACACTGTGTCCTCTTTATGACCAAAGAGAGCTCTACCTGACCAGTCTAAGCTCTCCATGACCATTATCAGATATGACCACTGTGAGATTTCTTTAACCACTATGAGCTATGAGCACTGTGATATGTCTTAGACCTCTGTGAGCTTTCTATGTCCACTATGACCTACAACCACTATGAGCTCTCTAGAATTACTATGAGCTCTTTTTGATCACTATGAGCTATGACTACTGTGAGCTCTCCATTTCCATTGTGAACTGTCTGTGACCACTGTAAGCACATGATGGACATTATGAGCTCTTTATGGCCACTAAGAGCTATGACCACAATGAGCTCTCTGTGACTACTGTGACCTGTAGCCACTATGAGCTCTCTATACCTGCTGTCAACTCTCTATGACTACTGTGAGTTCTCTATGACCACTGTGAGTTCTCTATGGTCATTATGAGCTCTCTATGGCCACTGTGAGTTCTCTATGACCATTATGAGCTGTTACCATTCTGACGTCTCTATAACTAATACAAGCTATGACAACTGTGAACTCTCATGACCACTGTGGGCTATGACCACTGTGAGCTCTCTATAATCATTATGAGTTCTCTATGACCACTCTGGGCAATGACCACTGTGAGATCTCTATGGCCACTGTGACCGCTCCAAAACTAATATGAGATTGTTATAACCACTGTAAACTCTCTATGATGACTGTGAGCTCTTAATGAACACTGTGTGCTCTCTATGACCACTGTGAGCTATGAGCACTAGGAGTATTCCATGCCCAGTTTGAGATATGACCACTCTGTGCTCTCTATGTCTACCTTGATTTCTCTATGACCACTGTGAGGGGCCTTTCGGCTCTCTTTGACTATTATGGGCTATGAACACTCTGACCAATTTGTAACAAATATGAGTGATCACCACTGTGAGCTCTCTATGCTACTATGAGGTATGACCACCATGAGCACTCTGTGACCCCTGCAAGGTATGGCCACTATGAGCCCTCTATGACTACTATGAACTTTGACCACTGTGAGCTATTTCCATTATGAATTCTCTGTGGCCACTGTGAGCTCATTATGGCCATAATCATCTCTCTATAATGACTATGAGCCATGAACACTGTGAGCTGTGAGGACCATAAGCTCTTTATGACTGCTGTTACCTGTCTATGACCACTGTGAACTCTTTATGACCTTGATGACCTATGATTACTCTGAGCTATCTATGACCAATATGAGCTGTGACCATTGTGAGCTTTAGTTTTTTTTTTTATTTCAGCTCATACAAACTTATTAGGTACACCAGTTCCCTCCCTCCCTCCTCTTCCCCCCGTAACCCCTACTCCCCCTCCCCACTCCTCTCCCTCCCCATCCCCCAGTGCCTCCCACCCCAATTCCCAGAGAGTCAATTCTTGTGCATGTCTGATTTTCCTCTGGGCCCTCCTATCCAACGACGTACAAGGACCCAGTGGCCTTTCCCGAACCCTTTCCCGTGTTCCCCTTAGGTATAGGAACACTACTGTGGCTGCCAATCCTTTGCCTCCAAGGATCTTGGTGCCTTTAGCAGATGCTAGACTTTGTGAGGTCAACAGTGTGTAGGACAATGCGCAGGGCATGCAAAGTCCAAATATGATTGCTTCAGCCATAACTAGTATAGAGTATCTTACATATCATTGCATCTCCCATCCTTTTGCTCTTACATTCTTACCGCCCCCTCTTCCGCAAATTTCCCTGAGCTTCAAGATGGGGAGAGACTAAGCTGGCCTAGTTCTATGTGGTTGATATAGAGTCTCTGAAGTTCTGGATTGTGGTTTGTTGATTTTCTTTTGCAGTTTTCCTGCTCCTGCAATGCCCTTCACTCCATCCTGGTGGGATTGTATGTTACCCCCTGGCCAGAGACAAAAAGCTGTTCGAGTCTTGTGATAAAAGCACATTCAAAGGTAGAAGTAATAAAAGTGGGAAACCACAGTGAGGGAGGGGTCTATCACCCATTTGCACAATTGTTACTTTTTATCTTCCAGACGATATGCCCTCCTCTTCTGGTGAGATCACACCCCCTCAGTAGTAAATGATCAGGAACAAAAGTATGTGAACTTAATCAGATGTCTCATTACTTATTTGGGTCCTTGGTGGAGGCCTATTTTCCCTGCTGTAACATGGTCCCTTCTCTCCTTGTTTCTGGTGTGGCCCTCCTACCCCATTCCTCCTGTTCATAATCCTTGGAATTACTGTCTCTAGGTGGGCTGGGTGGATTTGGTACTAAGAGCCACCTATTAGGGAGTACATACGGCGCTTAATTTTCTGGGTCTGGGATACTTCATTTAATATAATTGTTTCTAATGACATCCATTTCCCAGCAAATTCCAGTAATTCATCATTTTTGATGGCTGAGTAGTACTCCATTGTATAGATGTACCACAGTTTCCTTATCCACTCATCAACTGTTGGACATTTGGGCTGATTCCATGACTTTGCTATTGTAAACAGTGCTGCTATGAACATGGTCGTGCTTGTGCTATCGAGGTGAACCTCTGCTGTATAGGGGGTTATTCCCAAAAGTGGAATAGCAGGGTCATATGGCATTTCAATCTTTAATTTCTTTAAGAATCTCCAGACGGCTCGCCAGAGTGGCTGTATGAGCCTGCATTCCCACCAGCAATGTAGTAAAGTTCCCCTCTCTCCACATCCTCTCCAGCATTTGTCGTTGTTAGTATTGTGGATTTTTGCCATCCTGACCAGGGTGAGATGATATCTCAGGGAAGTTTTGATTTGCATTTCCCTGATGGCTAAAGAAGTGGAGAATTTTTTAAGATATTTGTTAGACATTTTAATTTCATCCCTGGTAAAGTTTCTTTTACGTTCCAGGGCCCATTTTTTAATTGGGCCATTGGTTTCCTTGATGTTTAGCTTTCAAAGTTCTTTGTGCACTCTGGAAAATAGAGCTCTATCAGATATGTGGTTAGTGAAGATTTTCTCCCATTCTGTGGGTAGCCTTTGAGCTCGCGTTACAATCTCTTTATCTGAACAGAAGCTCTTTAATTTCACAAGATTCCAACTGTTGAGAGTTGTTAGCAGTGACTGTGCCATTGGATGTCTGTTTAGGAACTGTTGGCCTAGCCCAATCAGCTCGAGGGAGTTCCCTATCCTTTCAACTATGGTTTTTATAGTCTCTGGCCTGATATCAAGGTCCTTGATCCATTTGGAATTAAGTCTTGTACATGGTGACAAGTACGGGTCCAGCTTAAATCTTCTGCATGTGGAGATCCAGTTTTGCCAGCACCATTTGTTGAAGATGCCGTTCTTTTTCCATTGGATTCTTTGGGGCCCTTTGTCGAAGATTAAATGGCTGTAACTTTGTGGGCTTATATCTGGGTCTTCAATCCTTATCCATCGATCTATGTGTCTATTTTGGAACCAGTACCAGGCTGTCTTTACAACTATGGATTTGTAGTATAGACTAAGGTTTGGTATGGTTATATCTCCAGCTGTGTTTTTGTTACTCAGGATTGTTTTTGCTATCCTGGGTCTTTTGTGCCTCCATATGAACTTTGAGATTGTTTGGTCAACTTCTTTGAAGAATTGCTTTGGGATTTTGATTGGTATAGCATTGAATCTGTATATTGCCTTTGGTAGGATGGTCATTTTTACGATGTTGATTCTGCCAATCCAGGAACAAGGGAGGTCTTTCCACCTTCTGGTGTCTTCTGCTATTTCTTTCTTTAGGGTTTTAAAGTTTTCATTGTAAAGGTCTTTTACCTCCTTAGTTAGGTTTATACCAAGGTATTGCATTTTTGGGGGGCTATAATAAATGGTATTGTTTCTCTCAAGGCTTTTTCACTTCTTTCATTCTGGGCATATAGGAAGGCCTCTGATTTTTGCACATTTATTTTGTATCCTGCCACCCTGCTGAACTTCTCGATTAGTTTCAGGAGCTTCCTGGTGGAGTTTTTGGGATCACTCATGTATAAGATCATGTCATCTGCAAATAGGGACAGCTTGACTTCTTCCTTGCTGATTTGAATCCCTCTTATGTCCCTTTCTTGTCTTATGGCTTCAGCTAACACTTCAAGTACAATATTGAATAGAAGTGGTGAGAGTGTACAGCCTTGTCTAGTTCCTGATCAAAGTGGGAATGCTTCCAATTGTTCCCCATTGAGCATAATCCTTGCTGTGGGCTTGTTGTATATAGCTTTTATTATATTGATAAAGGTTCCTTCCATTCCTACTGTCTCTAGCGTTTTGTTCATAAAAGGCTGTTGATTCTTGTTAAAAGCTTTTTCTGCATCTATCGAGAGTATCATGTGGTCTTGGACTTTGGACTGGTTTACATGATGAATTACATTTATTGATTTGCGTATGTTGAACCAACCTTGTGTGCCGGGGATGAAGCCTACTTGGTCCCCGTGAATGATCTTTTTAATATGTTTTTGAATCTGATTTGCTAAGACTTTGTTGAGAATCTTTGCGTCTGTGTTCATCAGGGAGATCGGCCTATAGTTTTCTTTTTTAAGTGAATCTTTATTATGTTTTGGGATTAACACGATATTAGCTTCATAGAAGGAATTTGGTAGTGTTCCTTCCTTTGCTATTTGATGGAACAGCTTAAGGAGTATTGGTGTTATTAACTCCTTAAATGTCTGGTAGAACTCTGTGCTGAATCCATCTGGTCCAGGACATTTTTTGGTGGGAAGATTCGAGATTACTTCCTCAATTTCCTTATATGTTATAGGACTATTTAAATAATTCACAACTTCCTGATTCAATTTAGGTAAGTTGTGTTTACTTAGAAATTCATCCATCTCTTTTGTGTTGTCAAACTTCACAGAGTATAAGTTTTTGAAATATGATGTTATAATTCTCTGGATTTCTTGGGTATCAGTAGTGATAACTCCATGTTCATTTCTAATTTTGTTAATTTGGGTTTTCTCTCTCTTCCTTTTGGTTAGTTTAGCTACGGATGTATCAATCTTACTGATTTTTTCAAAGAACCAGCTTTTTGACTGGTTGATTTTTTCTTAATCATTTCTTAATCATTTTCTTAATCTCGATTTCAGATATTTCTCCCCTTATTTTGCTAATCTCCTCTCTTCTACTACTTTTGGGATCAGATTGCTCAGATTTCTCTAAAGCTTTAAGCTGCATTGTTAAGTTGTTTATTTCTGACGTTTCCATTTTTTTGACGTAGGCATTAAGAGCTATGAACTTAACTCTTAGAACAGCTTTCATTGTGTCCCAGAGATTTTGGTAAGTTGTATTTTCATTATCATTCACTTTCAGGAAATCTTGAATTTCCTTTTTAATTTCTTCCTGAATCCAGTTCTCATTCAGCATCATAGTGTTAAGTTTCCAGGAGTTATTGTATTTTCTCTTGTTTGATGTGATGTGGATGTCCAGCTTTAGGCCGTGATGGTCTGATAGGGCACAGGTTAGAATTTCAACTTTCTTGTATATGTGTAGATTCGTTTTGTGGCCCAATATGTGATCTATCTTGGAGAAAGTTCCGTGTGCTGCTGAGAAAAATATGTAATCTTTGGTGCGTTCGATAGAGATCTGTAAGGTCCATTTCTTTCAGGGTTTGATTAAGTTCCAAAGTGTCTCTGTTAAGCTTTTGACCTTTTGATCTATCCCATGTTGATAAGGCTATGTTGAAATCTCCAAGAATTATCGTTTGGGGATTGATTTCTTGCTTTAGACGCTGTAGGGTTTTCTTAATGAATGTGGATGGGCCCGTATTGGGTGCATATATGTTCAGTATTGTAAAGTCTTCCTGGTGAATTGTACCTGTGACTAAAATGTAGTATCCATTCGTGTCTCTTATAGTTTTCTTTGGTTTGAAGCCCACTTTGTCTGATAGCGTAATGGCTACCCCTGCCTGTTTTCTGCTTCCATTTGCTTGTAGAATTGTTGACCAGCCTTTTATTTTTACAGAGTGCCTATCTTTTGTGGTGAGATGGGTTTCCTGCAGGCAGCAGATTGATGGATTGTGATTTTTAATCCAAGTTTGTAATCTGTGTCTCTTGATCGGTGAATTAAGTCCATTAACATTTAGTGTTATAATGGAGAAACTATTGTTAATTCCAGACATTTATTATGTTTAGTAGCTTTTATAAGTATATTGCTTCGCTTTTAATGGTGTTATACTTGCCTTCTGTTCTCCTGGATATGCCTGTTTTTTTCTTCACGCTTGAGTATCATTTCTAGCAGCTTTTGAAGGCCTGGTTTGGTGGACATGTATCCCTTAAAGTTGTCTTGGTGCTGGAAAAATTTTTTTTCTCCCTCGATCATGACTGATACTTTTGCAGGGTAAATCAGCCTGGGTTGACATTTTGGCTCATTCAACACTTGAAGTATGTCTCTCCAAGCTCTTCTTGCTTTTACTGTTTCGACTGAAAAGTCATTTGTTATTTTAATAGGTTTATCTTTAAAAGTGACTAGTTTTTTCTCCTTTGAAGCTCTCAGCACCAGTTCTATATCTTGAATGTGGAGTGTTTTAACTATTATTTGCCATGGCGTCCTTCTATTTTGGTTGTATCTCTTTGTGGTGCGGAATGCCTCTTGTATATGGATGGGCCTCTCTTTTTTTAGATGAGGAAAGTTTTCCTTGATGATCATTTGAAAAATTTCCTCAGGGGTGGTATTTTGAGACTCTTGGTCTGGTATTCCATGAATACGCATGTTAGGCTTCTTCAGGGTGTTCCATATCTCTTGGATATTTCTCTCAAGTATCTTTTTGGCTTTAACAACCTCTTCCATTGAGCTGGTTAGTACTCCCACTTTATCTTCATGGTCTGAAATTCTGTTTTCTGCTTCGTTAGTTCTCTGTGGCATTCTGGGTTGAAGATAACTTGTCTTTCAGCTCAGTTTTAAACTCTGCTTGAGTTTGTTTTAACTGCTCTATGCCACTTTTTGTTTCTTGCACTGTTTTTCTCAACTGCTCCAGATGTCTGTTGTGTTCCTCTTCAAAGCAACTGATTCGATTATGTAATTCTTCCCGGATTTCCTCTTTCATAGTATTGAACATGGTAATGATCATATTTTGTAAGTCTTTATCCTGGGTGGGGCTTTCTTGGCCTTTTTCCGTGGGTTTGTTCTTATTGGAGTCTAACATTATGGGATTAATTTCTTCAGTGGGAAATTTGTTTACTTGATTGTTGCTTCTCATGGATTTGCACTTTGACTTTGGCATTGTCATTTTAACTCTTAAGATCTCTCAATTTCACTAAACTGAATTATTTGGCCTGGGGTCCTGGTGGGCGGGGCGGGCGGAGACTTACCTAGGTCGTGGGGTGAGGCCCGGCTGGACCGAGTGCACGTCCCGCCCGGCGGAGCGGGGTGGGGTTCAAAGGGGGGATGGGGGCGACGGCGTGGAGCTATTTAACCCGAGGGCAGCTGGGGCGGGGCCCGGGCGCAGGGGGAGGTCCTCCTCATCCCCCGGCCCCGCGTGCGCGGCTCCAGCTGGATGGTGGGAGTCGATACCGGGTCCCTGTGGGCCGACCTAGGGTCCTGGTGGGCGGTGCGCGGGGCGGGGACTTACCACCTAGGGCGGGGTTGAGGCCTGGCTGGACCGCGCGTGTGTGTCCCGACCGGCGGAGCGGGCTGGGGTGCAAAGGGCCATTGTGAGCTTTCTATGACCACTATGCACTGTGACCACTCTGAGCTCTCTATGGCCATATGAGCTCTCTATGACCACTATTAGCTAGAACAATTAATTATGAGTGTTCTCGAGAACAGTTAGGTGGGGCTGGAGAGGTGGCTCAGGGATTAAGCCTCTGCCTTGCAGGCAGAAGGTCCTGAGTTCAGATCCTAGACCCCACGTATAGACGCCGGACGGAAGAGAGGCAGCCTGCATTTCCAGTCCTGGTAGGGCAGAGCCTGTGAATACCAGGGTAGAGTAAACAAGGAGGAGGTGGAGTCCATGCTGATTCCCGAATTCGTCCGTGGTTCTACACACACACACACACACACACACACACACACACACACACATACGCATATGTGCACACACACAATTAATAAACAAACAAACAAAAAAGAACTATTAGCTATGACTTTGGAATCTGTCTATTACACTGTGAGCTCTCTATGACCACTGTGGGCTATGACCTCTATGAGCTCTCTATGACTAATATGTGGTATGACCACTATGAGCTCTCTGTCACCACTGTGAAATTTTTGACAACTGTTACCTCTCTATGACAATTATGAATCTTCTATGACCACTATGATATATGATCACTGCCAGCTCACTATGTCAATTATTACCTCTCTATGACCATTGTGTACTATGACCACTGTGAGCTCTCTATGACGACTTTGAGCTATGAGCACTGTGAGCATTCCATGTACGATGTGATATATGACTAACCTGAGCTCTCTATGACAACTCTGATCTCTCTGTGATCACTGTGAGCTCTCTATGTCTACTTTGACCTCTCTTGAACTACTATGAGCTATGACCACTCTGAGCTCTCTCTGAAAAATATTAGCTATGATCACAGTGAGCTGTCTATGAGCATTATGAGATATGACCACCATGAGCACTCCATGACCACTGTGAGTTCTCTATTTCCATTGTAAACTCTCTGTGATGACTGTGAGCTCATTATGGCCATTATAAGTTCCCTATGACCACTATGAGCTATGACTACTATGAGCTCTCTATGACCACTTGAGATGTGACCATTATAAGCTCTCTATGATCACTGTGATCTCTGTATGTGCACCGTGAGTTCTCTACGAACAGTTTGAGCTCTAAATGACCATTGTGAGCTATCTATAACCACTGTGAGCTCGTTGTGACTACAATGAACTGTGTCCATTGTGAGCTATTAATGACCAATATGAGCTATAACTATTTGGAGCTTTCTATGAAAACTATGAGCTATGACCTCTGTGAGATTTCTATGAACACTATGAACTATGAAGACTCTGAGTTCTCTATGGCCACTATGAGCTCTCTATGATCACTATGAGCTAGAAACATCATGAACGCTCTATGAGCACTGTTAGCTATGACCTTTGTAAGCTCTCGATTATGACTATGAGCTTTCTATGACCACTGTGGGTTATGACCACTATGAGCTCTCAATGACCAGTATGAGCTATGAACACTATGAGCACTCTATGTCTCCTGTGAAATCTTTGACCACTGTTAACTTTCTATGACCACTATAAGCTCTCTGTGACCACTATGAACTATGAAAATTGTGAGCTCTATATGACTAGTATGAATTATGACCACTGTGAGCTTTCTATGACCACTGTGAATGCTCTATGCCCATTATGAGTTATGACCACTGTGAGCACACTATGAGCATTTTCAGCTCTCTAACACTAATATGGCCATTACCTCTCTGAGACCTATATGACCACTATGAATTATTACCGTTGTGAGCTTTTTATGACCACTATGAGCTATGATCACTATGACCTAATTAATACCACTGTCAGCTCTCTTTGAAAACTGTGTCCTCTCTAGGATCACTGAGCTCTTATGACTACTTTGAGCTCTCTATGACTACTATGAGGTAAGACCACTGTGATAACACTGTGAATACTAGTAGTTCTCGATGACCACTGTGAACTCTTTATGATCACTCTATGAGGATATGAAGTCTCTATAGCCATTGTGAGCTCTCCAAAACCGTTGTGAGCTCTCTATGGCTGTTATGTGCTCCCTGTAACCAGTATAAGCTATGACCACTATGAGTGCTCTATGACCACTATTGGAAAAAATCCAGTATGAGCTGTCTGTGACAACTGTAAGTTCTCTTGGACCACTATGAGCTCCCTATGATCACAAGAGATTTCTTACCGAACTATGGAGTATGACCGCTATGAGTTCTCTGTAACCACTGTGAGATATGTGCACTATGACTTCTTTATCACCATATTGACCTCTCTATGACAACTGTGAGCTCTCTATGACAATTGTGAGCTGAGTAAGATCACTATTAGCACCCTAGGACCACTATGATCTATGATCACTGTAAGCTCATTATGTCCACCATGAATTATGACTACTGTTAACTATCTATTACCAATCTGAGCTTTCTATGTCCACTATGAGCTCTCTATGATCTTAATGAGCTTTCTCAATAACCACTGAGAGCTTTCTATGACAACTATGAGCTTTCTGTGGCTACTGTGAGCTATGACCACTAATACCTCGATAGTACAATTTTGTACTCTCTATGACAACAGTGAGCTCACTATGACCACTGTGAGCTCGCTATTACTACTGTGAGCTCACTAGGACCACTTCGAACTCCATATGACCACTGTAAGCTCTCTATTACCACTCTAAGCTTTGATCTCTATGAGCTCTCTATTATCACTGTGAGCTGTCTTTGACTACTGTGAGCTCTCTTTGACCACAGTGAGCTCTCTATGACAACTGTAAGCTATGACCATTGAGCTCTCTATGACAACTGTAAGCTATGACCATTGAGCTCTCTATGACCACTCTGATATCTCTGATGACTATGACCTCTCTATAACTACTTTGAGTTTTGCATGACCACTATGAGCTGTGACCACTGAGACATTTATTTGTAAGATCAGTTTTAGCTATGAGCACTGTGGAGCTCTCTAAGGCCACTCAGAGCTTTTTATGACAACTATGAATATTCTATGACCACTGTGATTTCTCTATGACCAGTATGAGCTATGAGCACTATGAGTTTTATATGACCACAGTGAGGTGTCTGTGACCACTACTAACTATGACCACTATGAGCTCACTATGAACATTATTAGATCTCTATGATCAATGTGAGCGAGAACTACCATGAGGCCTTCATGAACACTATGACTTATGATGACTGTGATCTCTCTATTACCATTATGAGCTCTCTATCACCACTATAAACAATTACCACTGAGAGATCTCTTTGACTACTGTGATTTCTGCATGTCCACTATGTCCTATGACCACTCTGAGCTCTCTATAAACACAATGAGTCATGATAACTTTGAACACTGTATGGCTTCTATGACATCTCTATGACCACTATGAGCTATGGCCACTATGAGTTCTCTATGACCAATAGGAGCTATGACCACTGTGAGCTCTATGTGAACATTATTAGTTATGACCACTGTGAACTCTGTATCACCACTGTGAGCTATGACCACTATGCACTCTCTGTGATCACTGTGAGTTCTCTATGACCACTGTGAGCTCTCTGTGACCACTGTGAGCTCTCAATGACCACTGTAAGCTATGAACACTATGACCTCTCTATGACCACTGCGATATCTTTGATGACTGTGACCTCTCTATAACCACTTTGAGTTCTCTGAGGCTACTATGAATAATGACTATTGTGGACCTCTTTAATACTCATATGACCTATGACCACTGTGAGCTTTCTATTAGTACTGTGAGTTGTTGTCAACTCTGAGCTCTCCATGAGCACTGTGATTTCCTTATGCCCACTGTAAGCATTCTATATCTTCTGTGAGCACTCTGTGACCATTACTGTCTATGACCACTATGAGCTTACTATGAACATTTTTACATGTCTAGGACCACTGTGAGCTATTACCATTATAAGATCTCTATGACTATTATGAGATATGACAACTCTATTACCATTATGATATCACTATGACCATTGTGAGCTCTCTATTTCCATTGTGAACTCTCTGAGATCACTGTGAGCTCACTATGGTCATCATGAGCTCTCTATGAACACTATGAGCTATGACCACTATGAACTCTCTATGTCTCCAGGACTCAGACAAGTGGCAAAGCGGCTCACAGTCTTGCAGACTCATTTATTGTAAATATTGGGCTGCTTATATGCTCCACACAACATTCCATAAGTTCCAGTGGGTACTTTTGCTGTATTGGGCTGTCTGGATTAGTCCATTCAGTCATGTGATTTGATGTCAGCATCAGGCACTGCAGCTGATTCTAGCTTGGGGAAGTTAAATTCATGCATGCACCCCATACAGACAATACAGGCCTGCCTGGTCCATTTCACTTACATCCTTTTATTTATTTATTATGCCAGTGGTAGTCAGAGTTCTTTGCTCTGATCTTGTTGACCCCACCTCAGAGGGTGTCCAGCATGACAGACCATGCCTGTGTTAGGTCATTCTGTCTCACAGGATCTTACCCGTCATTGAATACCAGCCCTTGAAAAAACGCCCCTCTGGAAGGTATGTCAGGGTATGTGGATAGTAGATAAAAACAAGGCCTCATGAATCTTTGCAATCCAAGCTTGAAACATTTCTGTAGCGGGCCATGACTTAGATGTTCAAGGACCATAAGCACCTGTAACATGGTCTTATTTATGGAACACTACTGCAAGATGTGCTGACCAAACACTTAAACAATACTATTAATAAATAAACAATTCCTCCTATGATAGCATAAGTTACAATCTAAGAGGATCAAACAAATTTTTAAAGTTGTTGCAGATACTGGATTCAAACCCAGTATCTATAAGCAGGGGAGCCACATGTGTCATGTTAGTATGTTCTATCTTCTGGCTCAAAGTCAATGAGTAATTAAGAGACCAAGGCCCCTTGACGTATTGAGAAAGTTGTTCATGAGCCTTGGCTGTGTTGGAGACCTGATAAGTTGTTAAGCATATGGAGTCATATTGAGGGCCACATGATGCAAGAGCAAGCTTTTAGGGCTTTGAGGGCCAGGTCAGACACCAGTTGAAAATATGTAGCCAAACCTGTGGTATATTGCGATATGGGATCAATATATAACCAGTCCACAACCCGTGAACATATCCAATCTGTTGGTAAGATCATATTGAAGGTTGATGCAGGCTTGTGCTTCTGCCTGATCATCATATGCAGTGTACCAATTCTGGAAAATGGCTGGATCCAAGTCTGCCTTAAGGAGATGGTATCAATCATAATGGGTTTGGAGCTGCATGGCCCATGAGCACAGAACCTATTAAAAATAAGGGGAGTCAGGGCCTGATTCATTGGTCACCTTACAAATCAGGGAAAGGTCAGTAATTGTGATAGGCACCCAAGGCTGTTATCTTGTCAGGGGGACTGTGTATGATTTTTCATTGTGCAGAATAACATTTGGGAATCCACAGGGGTGAGCCTGCTGATGAACATAAACAAAGACACCCATGACTCCAGTGGAGCCCTGGGTCTGGTTAGGACAGTTGTATATCAAAGTCATTCTGTCACTGTAAAATCATTAAAGTGTATAAAATGGAGGAAAGAATCAGATGAGGTGTATCTGAGGAAGCCTTAAATCTACTTGGAGGATGGTATTCAAAGGCCTTCCGGGGGAGGGTCATTTCTTATCTAATAAGTATAGAGGTGATGTCTGAGAAAATATTGTAAGTTGACTCTTTTATATTGAATTTAAGATTTTGTAATTCTTAGGCTTATTACAAAATTTTGTCTTTAAAATATATGGCCTTTATAATATAAATATAATAGTTGGACTCTATAAAATCTTAAGCAGTTATGCCCTTAGAATTAGAATTTAATGGATAAGCAAAAGAAAACTTTTGATTTAAGATAAACAGCCTTAAATCTCATTTGGAAGTGAAATTGTTAAATAATTTATAAAAATTTCAGATAATTTTATTTTAAAATCTTTTAGAGCCAGCCCAGGCAACACCCAGGCGGGCCCTGGCTTGCCCCAGCCCCTCTGTTCCTGCTGCCTGAGAGGGAACCCGCTCCTGGTCGGTCGATCCTCCACCCCAAGTGAGCCCCCAGCCCCCCAGGTCGTCCAGTGACCCAGCTTCTCCCACCAGCCAGCTCGGGCAATACTCAGATTCTCTCTGGTTTGCCCCAGTTTGTTTTTTCTTCCTGACTGCCTGCCCGCCGGACCAGGACAGGACTTGCTCTGGGTCTTCCATCCCTGGAGCCTGAGTGGGCCACTAAGCCAAATCCCAGGTCCCAGGTGAAGAGTTCTGCCACCACCATCAGCCCCTCTGCCCCTCTGAACCACCAGGGACCCTCGCTCGTGGTCCACAGAGGATATACTGCTAGTCAGAATTCAACAGAATCCAAAGAAAACCCAAGCAAAGCTCTAAGGGACAAAGGCCATACATCTGAAGTCCTATTAAACCATCCTATTACATGGGAGAGATTCTTCGCATCCAGCCCAAAGATAAGTAAACCTCTTTTATTTTACCATACTGCTCCATTTTAGTATTAATCACTGTAGATTAACTTTCCCATACAGCCACCCCAAAAATATATACAACACCAGGGATTATACCACTCACCCTCACATATCACCAAGATACTAATCATAAAAGTGCATTACCATAATAATATTCACCCCCTGTCTACTTAACTTGACTTAACTGATGTACTAACAGCCTAATAGCCTCATCTAGGAAATAATACTAACAATAGACAAAGAAACCCGAGAGTAGTAATACCAACTAAATCAGTTCAGTCAAAAACACACAGAAATTGAAAGGTCATAAGAGACAAAACGACAATGCACAAGTCAAAATGCAGATCCATAAGAAATAAAACCCATGAAGACAAATGTTCCACTGAAAGAATGAACCCCATAATAATGGATTCCAACCAGAAGAAATGCACAGAAAATAGCCAAGAATGCCAGACCCAAGGTAATGACTTTCAAAGTATGATCATTACCATGATTAATACTATGAAAGAGGAAATCTGGGAGGAGTTAAAAAACCACATCAACCACTTTGAACAAGAACATAAAAGACACTAGGAGGAGTTGAGAAAAACAGTTCAAGAAACAAAAATAGGCATAGAGCAGTTAAAACAGTCTCAGGCAGAGTTTAAAATTGAATTAAAAGACAAGTTATCCTCAACCAAAAACTCAAGAGAGAGTCTTATCAGCAGAACTAACGAAGCAGAAAATAGAATTTCAGACCTTGAAGACAAAGTGGGAGAATTAACCAACTCATTGGAAGAGGTTCTTAAAGCCAAAAAGATGATTGAGAGGAATATTGAAGAGATATGGGACACTCTGAAGAAGCCTAACATGCGCATTCATGGAATACAAGAGCAAAAATCCCAAAATACCACACCTGAAGAAATTCTTCAAATTATCATAAATGAAAATTTCCCTCAACTAAAGAATGAGAGGCCCATACAAATACAAGAGGTATTCCACATCCTAAACAGATATGACCAAAATAGAAAATCGCCACGGCAAATAATAGTCACAACACTCCACATTCAAGACAAAGAAAAGGTGCTGAGAGCGTCAAGGGAAAAAAAAGTTACTTTTAAAGATAAACTTATTAAAATAACAAGTGACTTCTCAATGAAAACAGTAAAAGCAAAAAGAGCTTGGAGAGACGTACTTCAAGTATTAAATGAGTAAAATTGTCAACCCAGACTGATATACCCAGCAAAACTACCTGTCATGATCAAGGGAGAAAGAAAAGTTTTCCAGCACAAAGACAACTTGAAGGCTTACATGTCTACTAAACCAGGACTTCAAAGAATGCTAAAAATGATACTGAATCTTGAAGGAAAAACAAGTGTATCCTGGAGGACAGAAGGGAAGTATAACACCAAACATAAGTCAAATAATATACTTACAAAAGCCACTAAACATAAAAAATGTCCAGAATTAAAAATAATTTCTCCATTATAACATTCAATGTCAATGGAATTAACTCAACGATCAAGAGACACATATTACAAACTTGGATTAAAAATCACAACCCACACTGATTTCCAAGGAAGTTGAACACAATTTAAGATACTTCCTGGATATTTTAATGTTTTGTGAAAAGTATCTCTTTAGTTCCAAATCTCACTTTTAATTGAAATGTTTACTATCTTATCTTTTAGTTTTACAACAAAGCTGAAACTAGGACTCATGTATGACCCATCTATATCACATCTGGGAATACTCACAAGAATATTCCCTATATCTTTTTATAAAGATACTTATACATCTCTCCATGTTATTGCTGCTCTATTCATAATAGCAAGGAAATAGAATCAATCCGTATGCCCATCAGCAGAGAAATGGATAATGACTAAATAGCACATATTCACAATAAAATACTACTATTCAGCTATTAAGGAAAATAAATTATGGAATTTGTTGGTATATGTGTGAAACAAGAAAATATTACATTCAGCAAGATACCTCTGACATAGAAAGACAAATGTCATTAGTGTGTTGGACATTGCGCAGGGCATGCAAAGTCCAATTATGAGTGCTTCAGGTGAGGGGAGGGGGAACAGGAGGGTCGGGGATTTGTATGAGCGGAAATAATAATAAAAAATGTTAAAAAAAATCAGAACCCATTAGTCTGCTGCCTTCAGGAAACTCATCTCACCACAAAAGATAGGCACATCCTAAAAGTAAAAGGCTGGTTTGAAATTCTACAAACAAATGGATACAGGAAACAGGCAGGGGTAGACATTATGCTATCAAACAAAGTGGATTTCAAAAAAAATCATAAGAGACACAGATGGATACTACATTTTAGTCACAGGCACAATTCACCAGGAAGACTTCACAATACTGAATATATATATGCAGTTAATATGGACCCCTCCACATTCATTAAGCAAACCCTATTGCATCTAAAGCAAGAAATCAACTGGCAAACGATGATTCTTGGGGATATGAATATCGCCCTCTCAACATGAGAAGATCAACAAGTCAAAACCTTAACAGAGACACTTTGGAACTTAATCAAACCCTTATTGAAATGGACCTTAGAGATCTCTATCAAACTTTTCATCCACACACCAAAGAATACTCATTTTTCTCAGCAACACACGGAACTTTCTCCTAAATAGATCACATATTGGGCCACAAAACAAATCTCCACATATACAGGAAGGTTGAACTTCTAGCCTATCAGACCACCATGGTCTAAAGCTTGACAATGGCAACACAACAAACAACGGAAAATACACTAACTCCTGGAAATTATAACACTATGATGCTGAGAATTGGATTCAAGAAGAAATTAAAAAGGAAATTAAAGATTTCCTGAAAATGAATGATAATGAATGAATAGAACTTATCAAAATCTTTCATACACAATGAAAGCTGTCCTAAAAGGTAAGTTCATAGCTCTTAATGCCTACATAAAATATTGGAAATATCAGAAATACATAACAGTGCAGCTTAAAGCTTTAGAGACACTATAGCAATCTAATCCCAAAAGCAGTAGAAGAGAGGAGATTTGCAAAATAAGTGGAGAAATATCTAAAATTGAGATTAGGAAAAATGATACAGAGAATCAACTAGTCAAAAAGCTGGTTCTTTGAAAAAATCAGTAAGATTGATACATCCCTAACTAAATTAACTAAAAGCAGGAGAGAGAAAACCCAAATTAACAAAATTAGAAGTGAATGTGGAGTTATCAGTACAAATACCCAAGAAATTCAGAGTATTTTAACATAATATTTCAACAATCTATACTCTGTGAAGTTTGACAACACAAAAGAAATGGATGAATTCCTAAGTAAGCACAATTTACCTAAACTGAATCAGGAAGTTCTGAATTATTTGAATAGTTCTAAAACATATGAGGAAATTGATGAAGTAATCTCAAATCTTCCCACCAAAAAAAATGCACTGGACCAGATGAATTCAGCACAGAGTTCTACCAGACATTTAAGGAACAAATAACACCAATAATCCTTAAATTGTTCCATCAAATAGCAAAGGAAGGAACACTACCAAATTCTTTCTATGAAGCTAATATCATCTTAACCCCAAAACTTAATAAAGAAACACTTAAAAAAGTGTATCTTAAAAAAACAAAACTATAGGCCAATCTCTTTGACGAACACAGATGCTAAGATTCTCAACAAAGTCTTAGAAAATCAGATTCAAAAACATATCACAAGATTATCCATGAGGATCAAGTCAGCTTTACCCCAGGCCACAAGTTTGGTTCAACATACGCAAATCAATGAATGTAATTCACCATATAAAGCAGTCCAAAATCTAAAACCACATGATACTCTCCATAGAAACAGAAAAAGCTTTTGACAAGATACAACAGCCTTGTATGACCAAAACCCTAGAGACAGTTGGAATGGAAGGAACCTTTATCAATAATGAAAGTTGTATACATCAGGAACTAGACAAGGCTGTCCACTCTCACCACATTTATTCAATATTCTACTTGAAGTCTTAACTGATGTGCCATAAAACAAGAAAGGGAGATAAAAGGGATTCAAGTCAGCAAGGAAGACAGCAAGTTATCTCTATTTGCAGATTACATGGTCACATACCTCACATACCTGAGTGATCCCAAAAACTCTATAAGGAAGCTCCTGGAACTAATACAGGAGTTCAGAGGGTGGCAGGATACAAAATAAACATACAAAAATCAGTGGCCTTCCTCTATGCCCATAATGAAAGAAGTGAAAAAGCCCTGAAAGAAACAATTCCATTTATTATAGTCCCCTAAAAAATGAAATAGCTTGTTATAAACCTAATCATGGAAGTAAGAGACCTTTACAATAAAAACTATAAAAGCCTAAAGAAAGAAATTGCAGAAGACACCAGAAGGTGGAAAGATTGCCCATGTTCCTGGATTGGCAGAATCAATATAAAAATGACCATGCTACCAAAGGAAATATATAGATTCAATGCTATATCAATTAAAATCTCAAAGAATTCTTTAAAGAAATTGACCAAAATTCATATTGAGGCAAAAAAGACCCAGAATAGCAAAAACAATCCTGAGTAACAAAAACACTGCTGGAGATATCACCATACCAAACCTTAATCTATACTACAAATCCATGGTTATAAAAACAGCCTGGAACTGGCCCCAAAGTAGACCCACAGACCAATGGATAAGGGTTGAAGACCCAGATATAAGCTCACACAATTACAGTCATTTGATCTTTGACAAAGGGACCCAAAAATTCCAATGAAAAAAAACAACCCAGCAACTTCAACAAAAGGTGCTGGCAAAACTGGTTTTCCACATACACAAGATTAAAACTCAATCCGTATTTGTCACCATGTGCAAGACTTAATTCCAAATGGATCAAGGAACTCAATATAAGGTCAGAGACTATAAAAACCATAGTTGAAAGGGTAGGGAACTCCCTTGAGCTGATTGGACTGGGCCAACATTTCCTAAACTGAAATCCAATAGCACAGTCGCTACAACCAACACTCATAGCTTCATTTCAGATAAAGAGATTATAACTGGAGCACAAAGGCAACCCACAGAATGGGAGAAAATCCACTATACAAACAACACCAACTGCTGGAGTGGATGCGGCGAGAAGGGAACTCTCCTATATTGGTGGGAATGCAGTCTTACACAACCACTCTGGTGAGCTGTCTGGCAATTCTTTAAAAGGTTAAAGATTGAAATGCCACTTATGGGAATAATCCTCCTATACAGCAAAAATTCACCTCGATACCAAAAGCTCGACTATGTTCATAACAGCACTATTTATGATAGCAAAGTCGTGGAACCATCCAAAATGTCCACCAATTAATGAGTAGATAAGGAAAATGTGGTACATTTAAACAATGGAATACTACACAGCAATCAAAATGATGAATTAATGAAATTGCCGGGAAATGGATAGAATTAGAAAATATATTGAGTGAAGTATCCCAGACACAGAAAATTAAGCACCATATGTACTCCCTAATAGGTGGATCATGGTACCAAATCCACTTGAGACACACTCAAAGATGGATCTGTGTGATACCTACAGTAATTGCAAAGATTATAGATGGGAGGGAAGCGGATAAGGGCCCTGCCAGCAATGGGGAGAAAGGGGATCATGCTACAGGCCACCATCAAGGACTGCAAGTAAGTAATGATATCTGGTTAACCTCACAGACTTTCCTTCCTGGTCACTTGCAATCGTTGGGGTGTGATCTCAACAGAATGGGAGGGCATACAGTCTGGCAGAGAGAAAGTAACCATTTTGCAAATGGGGACTGACTCCCACACACACTCACTGCAGTTCTCTTATTCCATCTACCTTTGAATCGACTCTTTCAATAAGACTCTATTTTAACAACCTTTTATGTGTGGCTAGGTGGTAATATCCAGTACCCATCAGGATGGAGCTAAGGATGATGCAGGAGCAGCAAAACTGAAAAAAAAAAATCCACAAACCATAATTCAGAACATCAGAGACTCTATACCAACCACCTGGAACCAAGCCATCCTAATGTCTCCCCATCCTAAAGCTCAGGGAAATTTGCAGAAGAGGGGGTGGTAAGATTGTAAGAGCCTAATGATGGGGAGAAATTACAACACGCAAGATACTCCATACAATTTAGGGCCAAAATAACCATAATAGGACTTTGCATGACCTGCACATTAACCAACATATCATTGACGCCCCAAAGTCTAGCATGGATCACAGGCACTAGGATCCTTAGAGGCAAGGGATTAACAGCCACAGTAATGTTCCCATACTAACGGGGAACACAAAAAGTACTCTAGGCAATGCTACTGAGTCCTTATACATGATCAGGGAGTAGGACCCAGAGGGAAGTTTGACATGCAAAATAAAGATGCTCTAAGGATGGGGAGTAAGGAAGGGGGAAAGAAAGGGGAATGAGGTATCTGTCAAGCTTTTATGAGTGGAAAAAATAAATATTAATAAAATTAAAAGCTGAATGGTAGGTGAAAAAAATAAAATAAAAAAAGAATTTTTGAACTATCTCAAAAAAGTATTAACTAACTTATGAGAAGGAAGGAGGTGGAAAAATTCATGAAATAGTGAGAAACAGCATGGGACTAAAAGTGGATTCATAGCACTAGAAGTCCATGAGGAGCTAGGGTACCAAAGATGGCTGCCATGGCCAAGTATATTTGTACACCTGGGCAAGCCCAGGGAAACTGGCTTTCTCTGATTGGTTAACTCCCATTGGGCCCAACTCACTTGCTCTTAGGCCCAGATGGAGCTAGACACGAAGTTGTTTGTTGGATATGGAGAGCTCATCTCCATAATCCCTTCATAGGGAAGTTGGCTATCTTATCTCTGGGAAGACTAATTAGTCAGTTCCTCAGCAGAAGTGTTTCCTCAGGATGATTCCAGCTCTGGAGGATGACCTTCAGGAATGTCAAAGACCTTCAAAGACCTTAGAGACTGTCTGAGTAAGGACAGTTCTAGACCTGCCTATTGTACCCCTTAACCTTCTGAGGGCCCAGACTGCTCAAGGGATGAGGGGTGATGACCAGTCTGGCTATGTCCTGTTGAATTTGGGCAAAGGAAATATGAGCAGTCAATGAGCCTCATCTATGAAGGGCTGAGATGGTCTAGAGGTGATGAATGACTTTATTACTCTTAGATCCATCTAAAAGAGACAAAACCAGATAAATTAATCCTAAAATATCTACCTGTTATCTTTCCTGAAATAGGCACTGTCTTTGTCTGGAGTAAAAGCCAAGAGCTGTAAACAAGTAATTTACATATTGGAGACCTTTCTCCTCTGGTAAATATAAATCTCTGAGATCCCATTCTAAGGCCTCTCCAAAAACATGTAAACTCTCTGAATCTTGGGACAGAACAATCTAAACTAGTTTGCTTCTTCATTCTGGATTCTTAAAGCAAAGTGGCACAGGTCTTTTTGGGACAAAGGGAATGTAAAAGAGCATATGTAGGGGATATTGTTTCCTCACATGGAAAGTTCTACATATCTCTAAGCATTATCTTAGGACCACTTCTCTGATCTAAATGAAGAACCAGCTTTGATTTGTCAATGGAGCTGGTCTGTTTAACAGCAGACATTTTGTTCTCTGCTTCTTCCTGGTTTACTCTATTAAGTTTGTCATTGTCATTTTCCTCTGCCAAACACTAAGCTTAACTTCAGGGAAGCTTTTAGGACAAGACCAAAACTTTACAAAACTTTCCTCTGACCTATGTCTCTGGCTGTAGTGCTACAGCACAAACTGTCTTTCTAGGGCCTCTAAACTGCAAGCTTTCTGCTACATGCTCTCTGATTCCATCATTCTCAGAAAACTACTTTTTTGTTTTGTTTTTTTTCCCTGTCTGCAAGGGAATTTCAAGTTTTTCAGCTTGGGTATGTCTGCTAGTATTTTATCTATCCCCTTGGGCAGATATCAAGTTTATGATTTCCTCTTTTTTTCTTTTTTTCTGTTTGAAAAATAAATTTATCTAGAACCTCAGAGAAACTACTTAAGTAATGTGAGCCAAAATCTTACAAGGAAAGAGTTGGGTCAACCTGAGTTGACCCATATGCACTTAGAATCTCCTGAAAACAGACTATGCTAGGTCCATATTACAGTGATTATGTTTTGTTTCAAGGGAATGGGGTCTGGCTAAGGTGGAGGTTTGAAATTCCTGTACTACCTTATTAGGAGTACACAAGGGAGCATGGAACTAGAAAGCAGATTTGTCCCCAACAAAGGGAGCTCATACATACCAGGAGAAGGAAGAAATTCCAATGAATCTTTTAGAAGATAATTATATTTTCCTGTTTGCTAGATTTGATGGGATAACATTCTATAAAAGAAGTGAGAGGAATAAGCAACTTTAATTAATCAGTACTTTAGTGGCTTTGTTATTTTGGGAATATTTGGAATAACCTTTAAGAACACAATGACATTTTCATTTGTAGTCCTATTAAAGATCAAAATCAAGCGAGGTAATCTTTCATGAAAAAAAAAACATAATCTATCAGAAAAACTATTGTGATTGATATGAAATATAAGTAGTTTAGGTCTTAGATGTCATTAAAATTATTTGTTCTTATTTTAAAGTATGCATACATGTATTTAAAAATGGCATGCCAAAATGTTCATATTAGTGTGCAACAGAGATTAAAAAAAACTGAAGTGGCCACAGATTTTTATCTTGAAACAGAAGACATGCAACATGTAAATACAGAACATATAAACATACAACCATGTGAACAACATACAATTTACCGGCAATTGGCAGTTGTACGAGTTACCGAAAATCATCTTAAAATTACTCTTGAAAGCTTTATCAAAAGTGGGTTAAAATTTAGGAAAACCTTATCATTTAAAACAGGATTTCATATTAGTTAAGTCCAGCAGCTTAGCTTAATTATGAAAAACATTAAAAGCAGATTACACTTTAAAATTTAGTACCAAAACCAAATTGCTATTTAAGAAACTTTATATTTAATAGATGAATGTATTTGTCTAATTTTGTCTTTTTTTCTAGCAAGGAAAAGCAAGTCATTCATAGGTCGAGTTCCCACATATCCTCTAAGGATATGTTGCTAAAACTGCAGTCTCATCCTAAAATTCCTCTAGGCCTGCAGTCTTAACCTTGAGGCCTCTAGTCTCTAGGAGAGATTTTAAGAAACATATTTGGGGCTCCTTACAGTGTAAGGGGAGGTTGCCCATTTTTCTAAAGAACACAGATGAGACTGAAAAGGAATAGATGAGACAATGAATGTACGGGATCCAAATGTCTTCTTAGGCCATGACTGTATGCTGTGAGGAGGAAAGGGATGCTGTCGAAGCCCTATGTTGGAACACCAAATGTAGCAATTTCGGGGACCCATGGAGACCCACAGAGACCCTTGGGGACAGCAATAAGCAGGCATGAAGTCAATATCATGGACTCCTGAAGTAGGGCAAGTTGCAAAGCAGGCTCTCAGATTTGCAGACTTTTTTATGCAAAATAATGGGATGCTTATATACCCTACCCAACATTCCATAAGTACCAGTAGGAGCTTTTGCTGTGTTGTCCTGTCCAAGTTGGTCCTCTCAGCCCAGCAGTTTAATGCAGCACCAGGCACCACAGCAGATTCTAGCTTGGGGAAGTTGCATTCATGCATCCAGCCCATAGATACAATACAGTCCTGCCTAGTCCATTCCTCCTACACTTAATGACGACTGTGAGCTATCCATGACCACCATAATCTTTCCATGGCCATTATAAGCTTACTATGACCATTATGAGCTATCTGTGACCACAGTGATTTATGACCACTATGACATCCCTAATACCACTTTGAGTTCTCTGGGACCACTGTGAGCTCTCTAAGACCACTGTGAGCTATGACCACTATAAGCTCTCTATGACAAGTATAAGCCATGATCACTGTGAACTCTCTATGATTATTGTGAGCTATCTGTGGCCATAATGCATTCCCTATGTGTACTATGAGCTATGACCACTATGAACTCTCTATGACTGCTATGAGATATAACCAGTATGAGCTCTCCGTGATGACTGTGAGTTATCTGTGATCACCCTGATTTCTCTATGGCCACAAGGGATTTCTAACAGCATTAGAAGCTATGACCACTATGAGCTCTCTATGATGAATGTGATCTATAACCACTATAACCTCTCTATTACAACTTTGAACTATCTATATCAACCATGAGCTCTCTATGACAATTGTGACCTCTCTATGACCACTGTGAGGTCTCTATTTCCACTATGAGCCTCTATGACAACTCTGAGGGCACTATAACCATTGTTAACTATCTGTGACCACTGTGAGCTCTCTATGACCATGGTGAGCTCTCTATGACCACTGTGAACTATCACCACTGTGGGGTCCTTATGTACATTATTAGATCTCTATGTCCACTGTGAGCTATGACCACTGTGAGCTCTCTATTACCATTATTAGCTTTGTAAGACCACTATGACATCTGACTTCTGTAAGCTCTCTATGGCCATTGTGAGCTCTGACCATTATGAACTCTGGATGAAACTGTGAGTTCTCTGTGACCACTGTGAGCTATGACAAGTATAAGCTCTCTATGACTGCTGTGAACTCTATGTGACCACTATGAGCTATGACCCCCAAGAGGTCACTATGACCACTGTGAGCTCTCTATGAACACTCTGAGCTCTCAGTGACAACTTTGAAATCTTGATGAATGTGACTTCTCCATGAACACTTTGAGCTCTCTATGACCATTCTGAGCTATGAACAATGTGATCTCTCTAAGAACAGTATAAGCTTTGACCACTATAAGCTCTGTAAGACAACTATGAGCTAAGATTGCTGTGAGCTCTCTAAGACCACTATGAGCTTTCTAAGACCAGTATAAGCCATAACCACTGTGAGCTGTCTATGATCACTGTGAGCTCTCCATGACTACTGTGAGCTCTCCATGGCCATTTTAAACTCTATGACCATTATGTGCTCTCTATAACCACTGTGAACTATGACTAATTATGATCTCTTTGTGAGCTGTAAGAACTATGAAAATATGAACTCTGTACAACCACTGTGAACTGTGGCCTACCTGAGCTCTGTGTTACTACTGTAAGTTATGCCCAGGGTAAGCTCTTTATGACTACTATGAAATCTCTGATGATTTTGACCTCCCCATGGCCATTTTGAGCTTTTGATAGCTCTCTGTGACCACTGTATGCTATCATCACTGTGCCCTCTCCATGACCACTGTGAACTCTCTATGACCACTTTGACACCTCTGATGACTGTGCCCTCTCCATGACCACTATGAGCTCTCTAAGACCTGTATGAACTATGACCACTGTAAGCTCTTTTGGACGACTATGAGGTAGGACTTCTGTCACAACCCTATGAACATTCGCTCTGTATGACCACTGTGATAACACTATGAACATTGTTAGCTCTCTATGACCATTATGACCTCTGATTGCTGTGTAGTCTCTATGACCACTATGAGTGCTCTATGACCAGTATAAGCCATGACCACTGGGAGCTCTCTATGACCACTGTGAGTGCTCCATGGTCACTGTGAGCTCTCTAGGCCATTATGCGATCCCTAGGACCACTGTGATCTATGACCACGATGAGCTCTATGTTGCCACTGTGACATCTCTGGGGACTGTGACCTCTTTGTGACCACTTTGAGTTCTATATGACCATTAAGAGTATGTTTGACCATTATGAGTGGTCAGATACTGTGAGCTCTCTATAACCATCGTGAGCTCTTTATGACAACTATGAGTTTTCTATGTCCATTGTGATTTCTCTATGACCAGTATGAGCTATGACCACTGTGAGCTCTCTATGGCCATTATGCAATCCCTAGGGCCACTGTGATCTATGACCACCATGAGTTCTCTGTGACCACTGTGAAATCTCTGAGGACTATGATCTCTCTGTGACCACTTTGAGTTCTATATCACCACAAAGAGCTATGAATGACCACTATGAGGGGTCATACACTGTGAGCTCTCTATGACCATTGTGAGCTTTCTGTGACCACTGTGAAATCTCTGAGGACTGTGATCTCTCTGTGACCACTTTGAGTTCTATATGACCACTAAGAGCTATGAATGACCACTATGAGTAGTCATACACTGTGAGCTCTCTATGACCATTGTGAGCTCTTTATGACAACTATGAGTTCTCTATGACCACTGTGATTTCTCTGTGACCAGTATGACCACTGTGAGCTCTCTATAACCACTATTAGCTATGACCACTGTGAGCAGATTATGCATATTATTACCTCTCTATAACTGCTGAGTTATGACCACTGTGAGCTCTCTATTGCCATCAAGAGCTCTCTATGATCACTACTAGCTATGACCATGGTGAGCTATCTATGACAATTGTGATCTGTCCGTAACCACTGTGAGTTCTCAATGACAATTGTGAGCTCTCTGTGACAACTGTGAGCTCTCTATGACCACTATGACCTATGATCTAAGACCACTCTTAGCTCTTTATGACAACTATGAGGTATGGCCACTATGAGCTCTATATGAACATTATGACCTCTTATGACCAGTATGACCTATGACCACTGTGAGCTCTCTATGACAACTGAAGTATGACTTGTTAGCTCTCTATGGCTGCTATGAACACTCTATGACCACTAGGAGCAATGAGCAGTGCAGGCTCTATGATCTCTGTGAACGATGACAACTGGAAACTATTTATGACAACAGTGATCTCTCTATGACCACTTTGAACTCTCTATTACCACTCTGAGTTCTCTATGACACATGTGAGCAATTTATGATCACTGTGAGTTGCTATGACCACTATGAGCTATGAGCACTATGAGCTGTCTACACCCACTGTGAGCTATGACTACTGTGAATTTTCTGTAACCAATGGGAGGTCTCTATATCCACTGTGAGCACTCTATGATCACTGTTACTTTGCGATGACCACTGTGAGCTCTCTATGACCATTTTGAGCTCTCTAAAACCTACTATACGCTATGAGAACTGTGAGTTCTCTTTGACCATAGTGAGATATTATGACTGTATGCTCTCTATGGCCAATATAAGAACACTATGAAGCTCCCTATGAGCACTATGAGCTTTGAACACTGTGAGCTCTCTGAACACTATGAACTCTGTATGACCATTAGGAGATATGACAACTATGAGCATTCTATGACTACTGCGATCTCTGAAAATTGTGAACCTTTTTTGACTATGAGCTATGACCACAGAGAGCTCTCTATGATCATTGTGAGATATGACAGCTCTGAAATGCCTATGACCACTATGAACTTTGACCACTGTGAGGCCTCTGTGACCACTATGAGCTCTCTATGACTACTATGAGCTATGACCACTGTGATGCCTCTGTGACCACTATGAGCTCCATATGACCACTATAAGCCATGATCACTGTGAGCGCTCTATGATGACTATGAGTTATGATCACTGTGTGCTGTCTATGGTCACTAAGAGCTATGACCACTATGAGTTCTGTATGATCATTATGAGCTATGATAACTGTGAGCTCTCTATCACCACTGTGACCTGTGACTACTGTGACTGCTTAATGACCACTCTGAGTAATGATCATTGTGAAGACTCTAAACCATCTATGAGCTATGAACACTGTGAGTTCTCTATGACCACCGTAAGCTCTTTCTAACTACAATGAGTTATGACCACTATGATCTGTTTAGTTCCATGATGAGATATGACCAATGTGAGCTTTCTATGATCACTCTGAGCTCCCTTTACTAGTATGAGCTATGACTATTGTGTGCTATCTATGACTACTATTAGCTATGACAACTATGATTTCTCCATTTCCTCTGGGAGCCCTCTATGAACTATGACCATGGTGACTTCTCTTTGACAACATTGAGCATTCTATGACCAGTATGAATTATGATCACAGTGTGATCTCTTTGTTCATTATGAGCTATCTGTGACCACTGTGAGCTATGACCACTATGAGCCCTCTCTGGCCACTGTGAGCTCTGTATGTCCCCTTTGCGCTATGACTACTGCGATTTCCATAAGAACACTATGAGCTATGACCACTATGTACTCTTAATGACTCCTGAGAGCAACATGAGCTCTCAATGACCCCTTTAAGATGTGAGCACTATGCACTGTCTGTGATAACTATGAGCACTCTGTGATCACTCTGAGCTCTGAATGACCACTGTGAGCTATGGCCACTGTGTGATCTCTATGACTGCTATGAGCTATGATGACTATGAGCTTTTATTATCTATTATGAGATCTCTATGACCAATATGATCTATGACCATTGTCAGCACTCTATGACCATTATGAGCTCTACAACCATTGGGAACTATGAATAGCAGGAGCCCTCTATTGCAAATATGAGCTATGATCACTGTGAGCTCTCTATGGCCACTATGAGCTATGACCACTGTGACCTCTTTTTGACCACTGTGAACTCTCTATGACCACTATGAACTAGGACTACCGTGAGCTCTCTATTTCCACAATGAGGTGTGACCTGTGTGATCCCTTTATGGCCACTATGACCTCTCTATGATATGGCTGTGATGTCACAATGAGGCTGTGATGTCACTGCGAGATTGTGATATCACTTGGGAAATTGTGATGTCACAGTGAGGTTGTGATGTCAATAGTGACACTGTGGTGTCACAGGGAGGCTGTTATGAGTGACTTCACAGCCTCACTGTGACTTCACAGTGTAACCTGTTACAACATAAACTCACCTGTATATGATAGCCTCATGGTGAAATCAGCCTTGCCACTGGCATCACACCTTCCACAGTGACCTCACAGCCTCACTTGCGGTGACAAATCAGCCATTACTCGGGGTGACCAATCACCATAGTGGTGGCAAGTTAACTACATTGGACCACTGTCAAGATGTAAAGCAATTTGTTCTTACCAGCATAGATACTTATTCTGGATATGTATTTGCCTTTCCTGCATGTCACGATTCTGCCAAGACTACCATCCAGGGACTTACAGAGTGCCTTATCCAACATCATGCCACAGCATTGCTTCTGACCAGGGAACTCATTTCACATATAAAGAAGTATGGCAGTGGGATCATGACATGGAATTCATTGGTCTTACCATGTTCCCCACCATCCTGAAGCAGCTGGCTTGATAGAATGGTGGAATGGCCTTTTATTTTTTATTGTTTTATTATTTATTCAATTGTGTGTGTGTGCGTTTGTGTTTATGTATGTGTGTGTGTGTAGAACCACGTATGAATTTGGGTACCACCATGGACTGCCTCCACCTCCTCCTTGTTTACTCTGCCCCTGGATTCACAGGATCTGCCTTACCAGGACTAGAAATTAAGGCCACCCCAGCTTCTGCCCAGCATGTATACGTGGGGTTTATTAACCTCTGAGCCACCTCTTCAGCTCCTGGAATGGCCATCATTAGCAGAGAATGAATCATTGCTTCTGACCAGGAAACTCATTTCACAGGTAAAGAAGTATAGCAGTGGGCTCATGACCATGGAATTTATTAGTCTTACATGTTCCCCACCATCCTGAAGCATCCAGCTTATATAATGGTGGAATGGCCTTTAAAAGCACAATAACAGTGTCAATTAGGTGGTAATAGTCTGGAGGAATGGGGAAGAATTCTCCAGAAGGCAATATATGCCTTAAACCAGTGTCCAATATATGGCACTGTGTCTCCTATACCAAGAATTCACAGATCCAGGAATCAAGGGTGGAAACAGGAATAGTTCCCACTACTATCACTCCTAGTGACCAATTAGGAAAATTTTTTCTTCCTGCTCCCATGAGCAAGTGTTCTACTGGCTTAGACGTTTTGGGTCCAGAGCAGGGAATTCTCCTGCCAGGAGGCACAGCAATTATTCCTCCTGGTTCTTTTGGACTTTTGATGACCTTGAACCAACAGGATAAGAAAAGAGTAACAATGTTAGGAGGACTGATTAACCCAGACCACCAAGGGGAAATTGGACTGGTTCTCCACAATGGTGATAAGGAAGAGAATGTCTAGAGTGCAGAAGATCCACTAGGGCACTTGGTATTATCATTTCCTATGATTAAAGTCAATAGAAATTTACAGCAACCCAACAGAGGAAAGACAGTAAATGGTCCAGATCCTCCCGGAATGAAAGTATGGGTAACTCCTTCAGATAAAGATCTAAGACCTGTGGAAGTGCTTGCAGAAGGTGGAGGAAATAGAAAATGGGTAGTAGAAGAAGGTAGTTAAAAATACCACCTAAGGTCATGTAACCAGTTACATAAATGAGGATTGTAATTGCCATGAATGCTCCTGGTTTAGACTGTCAAAAGTAGACTTGTGCATGTGCACATACTCTAAGAATATATTTATGTTATGTAATGTAATGTTAATATGTAGTTCTATGAGGAAATGTTGTATTCTACATTATAATATTGTGTCATGGGACACTAAATATTAAGCATTTCTCAAGGAGCATTGTAATTAATCTTGTAGAATAATGTATGTTCAAGTTTTATGTGGATAACTATATTATGTTAGGTGAAATTATGAATCTTAGAGTTTTTATTTGGAGATTTTTTAATGGCCTAAGGAAATGTGATTTGGTGTCAAGTTCACAATGTAGACATGTGATAGTTAAGTCTGTGTGTGAACTTGATACATCCAGTATTAACTAAGATGGTCTGAGACCACCATTGGAAAGGATCAACTGAGATCACTTGATAGGATTACATCCGCCCTAGATCCTATCAGACCACCAAAGCTCTCATAGGATTCTCCCAGTACAGAATCATATAAAAAGAAGCCACCAAAGAGGACAGATTCCTTCTTGCAGCTGTGCTAGTAATTTTTCTTCCTTCCAGATGCCCAGTTTCTTCAACCATCTAGCCTTAGACTAGACCAAGACTCTCGGAGTTCTCCAGCCTTCAGCCATTACCCACTTGACTACTGAACTGAGCAGCTAAGCTCTTGGCAGCCATCCTTGGACTACCTCGGATACTGGCAGCCATTCTTAGACTACCTTGGCTACTGACAGCTATCGCTGGACTACATTGGACATATCTGTAAGCCAACTCAATAAATTTCATACATATATATGTATTTCACATATATATATATATTCTGTGAATTCCATGACTCTATAGAACCCTAACTAATACACTTTGTGTGACATCACAACTTCCCCAGTGATATCAAAGCCTCACAGTGACATGACAGCCTCATTGTGATATCACAGCCATACCGTGCCATCAAAGCATCATTGTGGCATAAACCTTCATCTATGACATCATATCTTCTCTGTGACATCACAGCCTCAGTTTGACACAATAAACTCACTGTTACATTAGAGCCTCACCAGTGACAATGCAGCCTCACTAATGCCATAGTCTCCCTGTGAAAGCACAGTCACAACTGATATCACAAACTCACTGTGTCATCACAACCTCATTGTAATATCAAAAACACACTGTGCCAACACAACTTCACTGTGAAATCAATGCCTCACCACTGATAGGACAGACTCATCATGATATAACAGCCTCCCACTAACATCACAGCCTCACTTTGCCATCAAAACTCCTCCAGTGACATCACAACGTCATTGTGTCATCACAGCCTCACCTCTGATATACAGGCTCATGATAATATTATAGCCTAACCAGTGACATCACAGACTCATGGTGACGTCATAACTTCACTGTGTCTTCATAGCCTCACTGTGACATTATAACATGACAGTACCATGACACCCTTACTATAACATCAAAAACTCACTGTGACATCAGCCTTGCCACTGACATAATAATCTCATAGTGACATCACATGCACAACTCTGATATAGCCTCTTTGTGACATCACAGCCTCAATGTGACATCACAGCATCACCACTGATATATTGACTCACTGTGACATCAGCTATTTCTATGGACATCACAGTCTCACGGTGACCTCACTGCCTCCACCATGACATCACCAACTCCCTGTGACATCATGGGCTCATGGTGACACCACAGCCACATGGTGACATCAATTCTCATAGTGGCATCACAACATCACAGTTACCTCCAGCCTAACCACTGACATCATAAGCTCAAATGTTACGTTGTAGCCTCATTGTGGCATCAATCTTACAACTGACATCACATTCTCACTGTAATATCACAGCCTCACCAGTGACAGCACAGCCTCACCTGTGACATCAGCGCTTGCACTGACATTAGTCAGAACACTGACATCAGTGCCAAACCACTGACAACAAAGCCTTTGACATCAAAGCCTCACCAGTGTCACTGTCACATAATAGGTTCACCACTGATATCACAAACTCATTATGACAACTTTCCCACCACTGACATTCCAGCCTTAATGTGACATCACATCGTTATCAGTGACATCACAGCCTCATTGGAACATCAGCCTCATCAATAACAGCACAGCCTCACTGTCCCATCTAAACCTCTCCAGTGACATCACAAAATCACTGTGTCATAAGAGCCTCACTGTGACATCATAGCCACACTGTGTCCTCACAGCTTCACTGTGACAATACAACCTGACAGTCACATCACAGCTTCAATGTGACATCAAAAACTCACTGTGACATCATAGACAAACTGTGTCCTCATGACCTCACTGTGAAATTACAACCTAACAGTGACATCACAGCCTCACTGTGACATCACAAACTCTCTGTGACATCAGTCTTGTCACTGACATAATAGCCTTATGGAGACATCACATACACACCTCTGACATAGTCTTATTGTGACAATACAGCCTCAATGTGACTTCCCAGCATCACCATTGACATCATAGCCTCACTGTGAAATCACAGCCCCAACTTTATAGTTATAGCCTCTATGTGACATGACAGCTGCACTATGGCATCACAGGCTCAACTCTGAAATTGCTGTCCAACTGTGAGATCAGATGTTATAGCTTCACTGTTTCATCATAGCATCACTGTGACATCATAGGCTCACCTCTGAAATTATAGACTCAATATAACATCATACCCTTATCAATGACATCCTTCCTAGACTTGCTATGACATCACAGCCTTACTACTGACCTCACAGGTTCATTGAAACATGACAGCCTCGCTGTGACACCTCACTGTCACAATTGGCAACACAACCTTACTGAGACAGCACAACTTCCTCAGTGACATCACAACCTCACAATGATGTCACAGCCTCACTGTGACCTCACAATCTAACATGTTACATCACAGATTCACTAGTTATATCATAGCCTCATGATGAAATCAGCATTGCTACTGACATCACTTCTTCCACAGTGTCCTCATAGCCTCACTGTGACATCACAACCTCTCTGTGATGTCATAGCCTCATCTTGATATCACAGGTTCACAGTGATATCAAAGTCTCACTGTGATATATAGCCTCATTTCTGACATCGCTCCCTCACAGTAACATCACAGCCTCTCCTCTGACATCACAGCCTCAGTGTGACTCACAGCCTCACCACCGACATCCTAAACTTACTGTGAAATCCAAGTATCACCCCTGACGTCACAGCCTCACTGCCATCTCATAAAAATAGCCCTAAAATCAGAGCCTCACTGCAATATAACAGACTCACAGTGACATCACAGCCTGCCAAAAACACCACAGGCTTACATGCTACATTTTAGCCTCATTGTGATATCAAACTTGCCATTAACATTACAGCCTAACTGTGACAACAATGCTTCAAGAATGATATCACCTGGGGCTGGAGAGGTGGCTCAGGGATTAAGCCTTCGCCTTGCAGGCGGAAGGTCCTGAGTTCGGATCCCAGATCCCACATATAGATGCCAGGCAGAAGCGGGGATGGCCTGCGCTTCTGGTCCAGGTAGGGTGGAGCCTGTGAATCCCAGGGCAGAAGGAGGTGGAGGCGTCCATGGTGGTTCACGAATTCGTCCGTGGTTCTATACATACACATACACACACACACACACACACACACACACACACACACACACACACAGACACACACACACGCACATGCGCACAGTTGAATAATTAATAATAAAAAAAGAAAAAAAAAGGATGATATCACCTCATGGTGACATGACACCCCGCAGTGACACACAATCTTCACAGGTACGTCACAGCCCTATTGTGATATCACAGCCTCACCAGTGAAAGCACAGCCTCACCTGTAACATCAGCATTACCACTGACATTAGTCAGAACACTGACATCACTGTCACATCAGTGACAACACAGCCTTTGGAATGACAGCCTCACCAATGACACTGTCATATAATAGATTCACCACTGATGCTCTAGCCTCACCAGTGACATAATAGACTCACTAGACATCTTTATCACCACCAATATTCCAGCATTATTGTGGCATCATACCTTCATCAGTGACATCACAACCTCATTGTGACATCAGCCTCACTACTTATTGGACATGCTCACCATAATATTATGCCTCACAAGTGACAACATAGCCTCATGGTGACATTATAACCTCACTGTGGCATCACAGCCTCACCAGTTAGATCACATTGACAATGCAACATCTCAGCCTTATTTCTCATATCAGTCTCATTTCTAAAATCTCAGCCTAACCACTGACATCACAGCTTCAATATAACATCACAGCATCACTACGGATTTCATAGCATCACTGTGACATCAGCATTGTCACTGATATCATAGTCTTATTAAGATCTCACAGCCTCCTCTGTGACATGACCAACTCACTGTGATATCACAGGCTCACCTCTGTGATTATAGCCTCCCTCTTTCATCACAGCCTCACTATGACATGACAGACCACCTATGAAATCAGTGCCCAATACTGAGACATCATAGCATCAACTTTATAGACTCACAGTTTCATCATAGCCTCACTATGCTCACAGAGTCTCACAGAGCCACATAGGCTCACCTCTGAAATCACAGCCTCAATGCGGCATCACACCCTCATCACTGACATACTACTTAGCCTCACTATGACACCACACCTCACCACTTACTTCACAGGCAACTTCCCTGTGAAACCACAGTGTTGCTATTGACATCACAATCTCACTGTGACATCTCAACATTCCCAGTGACATCACATCCTTACAGTGACATCAGAGCCTCATTGTGACATCACAGCCATACTTTGCCATTAAAGCATCACTGTGATGTAAGTCTTCACCTCTGACATCATAGCCTCACTGTGACATCACAGTCTCATGGTGACATCGCAGCCAGACTTTGAAATTACGGCCTCACCACTGGTATCCTATTTAGTCTTACTAGGTCACCACAGACTCACCACAGATACAACAGGCTGACAATGATGTGAAAGCCTCACCAGACACATCATAGCCTTAGCAGTAACATCACAGCCTCACATGTTATATCACATTCCTCATTGTGACATCAATCTTCCCACAGATATCACAGCCTCACAGTGACTTCACAACCTCACTGTGATCTCACAGTCTAACCTGTTACATCCTGTTACATCATTGCCTCATGGTGAAATTAGCATTGCCACTGATATTTCATCTTTCATAATGACTTTACAGTCTCACTGTGACATCACAATCTCTCTGTGGTGTCACAGCCTCACATGGATATCATAGCTACATAGTAATGTCACAACTTCACTGTGGCATTATATGCTCATTTCTGACATGACAGTCTCACTGTGACATCACAACCTCACCTCTGATATCAAAACCACACTGTGACATAACAGGCTAACCTCTGAAATCATAGCATCAGTGACACCACGGATATCCTGCCAGTCTCAATATGAAACCACAGTCTCATCACTGACATCTCTGGCTCACGGTCACATGAAAACCTCAGTAGTGACATCACAGCCTCACTGTGACATCATACTCTCATCAGTCACATCAGCCTCATTCTTACATCACAGCTTAACCACAGAAACCACACCCTCACTATGATGTCAGAGTCTCGCTCCACTGACATCACAGCTTCACTGAGACATCACAGTGTGATTCAGAGCCTCACCCCTGATGTTATAGCCTCACTGTAATGTCACAGCCTCACCTATGATGTTATACTCTCACTGTGACATCGCAGCCTCAGTGTGACTTCACAGCCTCATCACTGACATCAGCCTCACTTATGACATCACAGCCTAACCACTGTAAACTGTGATATCATAGTCTATCATCACTGATATCACAGCCTCACCATGTTATCACAAACTCACAGTAACATCACCGCCTCACAGAGACATCACAGCTTCTCCTCTGACATCACAGCTTCTGTGTGACAGCACAGCATTACCACTGATGTTCTAACCTCACTATGAAATCCAAGCATCACCCCTGACATCACAGCCTCACTGACATCTCAATGAATTATCCCTGACATGACAGACTCGCTGTGACATCACAGCCTTACAATGTCCTCCCAGCCAGCCAACTGATACCACAGGTAACCTATTACATCATAGCCTCATTGCAACATCAATCTTGCCACTGAGCTCACAGCTTCACTGTCAACATCACAGCTTCCAGGGTGATATCACCTCATGGTGACATCACAGCCCACGGTGACATCCAACCTTCACAGTGATATTATAGACTCAGTGTGACATATTATACTCAACAGTGACAGCACAGCCTCACCTGTAACTTTAGTGTAGGTACTGACATCACTGCCACACTAATGACAACACCACCTTTGACATCAAACCCCCACCAGGATCAATGTCACGTAATAGGTTCACCACTGACATCATCGCCTCACCAGTTACATCATAGACTCTCTATGACATCTTTCTCACCATTGATATTCCAGCCTTATTGTAACATCACACCTTCACCAGTTATATCACAGCCTCATTGTGACATCAGTCTCATCACCAACATAGCAGCCTTACTGTGTCACCCAAACCTCTCTAGTGACATCACAACATCACTGTGTTATCAGAGCCTCACTGTGACATCATAGCCACATTGTGTCTTCACAAACTTACTGTGAAATTACAACCTGACTGTGGCATACAGCCTCACTGTGACATCAAAAACTCACTGTGACATCAGCTATGCCCTTGACATAATAGGCTCATGGTGATATCATATGCACATCTCTGACACAGTCTCACTGTGACATCAAAGTCTCAATGTGACATTACAGCATCACCACCGACATCATAGCCTCACTGTGACATCAGCCTTTCCTCTAACATAACAGTCTCACTGGGATCTCACAGCCTCCACTGTGACATCACTAAATCCCTGTGACCTCTCAGAAACACAGTGACACCACAGCCACACCAGAAACATCCCAGCCTCACTATGATATCTCAGCCTCATCACTGACATCAGCCTCACTTCTGACATCACAGCCTACGTACTGAAATCTCAGCTGAACTGTGATGTCATAGTCTATCTCCACTGATATCACAGCCTCACTGTGATATCACAACCTCACGGTAATATCACCGCCTCAAAGTGACCTCACAGCCTTCTCACTGACAAAACAGGCTCACCTGTTACATCATATTCTCATTGTCACATCAGTCTTGCCACTGATATCACAGCCTCACTGTGACGTCAGAGCGTCCAGAGTGCTATCACCTCAAGGTGATTTTGACAGTGACATACAAATTTCACAGTGACATCACAGCTTCAGTGTGACATCATAGCTTCAACAGTGACAGCACAGCCTCACGTATGACATCAGCATCACAACTGATATTTGTCAGAACACTGACATCACAGCCTCACCAGTGTAACTGTCATGTAATAGGTATAGCACTAACATCATAGATTCATTACAACATCGTTCCCACCACTGACATTCCAGGGTCACTGTCTCATAATAGGTTCACCACTGACATCATAGCCTCACCAGTGACACCATAGACTCACTATGACATCTTTCTCACCACTCACATATCAGTTATATTGTGACCTCACACCTTCACCAGTGACATCATAGCCTCATTGTGTCATCAACCTCAAGACTAACATCACAACATCACTGTGTCTTCAGAGCCTCACTTGACATCATAGCTCATTACATTATAACCTACAAGTGGCATCACAGCCTCACTATGACATCATGAACTCACTGTGACATCAGCATTGCAATTGACATAATAATCTCATGGTGAAATCACATATACACCTCTGACATAGCCTCAATTTGAGAACACAGCCTCAATGTGACATCACAGCATCACCATTGACATCATAGTCTCAGCAGTGACATCACAGACTCACTATGATATCTTTCTCACCACTGACATTCCAGCATTATTGTTACAACACTCCTTCACCAGTGACATCAGAGCATCATTGTGACATCAGCCTCACCACTACTATCACAGCCTTACCTCTGAGGTTATAGCCTCACTATGACATGAGAGCCTCACCAGATATATTACATTGTCAATGCAATATCTCAGCCCCATCTCTCACATCAGTCTCACTTATGAAATTGTAGCCTAAACACTGACCTCATAGCTACAGTAACATCACAGCCTCACAGTAACATTACAGACACACTGTGACATGAAAGCATCACAACTGATAGGAAAGGCTCAATGTGATATTAGAGCCTCACCAGTGACATCACAGCCTAATGATGGCATCATAACCTCACTGTGGCATCACAGCCTCACCAGTTATACCATATCATCAATGTGACATCTCAGCTTCATCTCTCACAATAGTCTCACCTCTGAAATCACAGCCTAACCACTGAACTCACAGATGCACTGTGACATCACAGCCTCACTGTGAAATCATAGCCTCACCTCTGACATCACAGCCTCACTGTGGCATTGCAGGCAAACCTCTGAAATCATAGCATCAGTGAAACCACAGACCTCCTGCCTAGCCTCACTATGACACCACAGACTCCTCACTATCATCTCAGGCTCACATTCATGTGATAGCCTCAAAAATGATACCACAGCATCACTTTGACATCAAAACCTCACCAGTAACATACAAGCCTCACTGTGACAATAGAGTCTCAGAATGACCTCACAACCTGCCCACTGACACCACACACTCACTTCTTATATCATAGCCTCATGGTGAAATCAGCCTTGCCACTGACATCATATCTCCCACAGTGACCTCACAGCCTCACATGACACAACATCTCTGTGATGTCATAACATCATAGTGAAATCACAGCTTCATGGTGACATCACAAGTTCTCTGCTATATCACAGACTCATAGTGACATCAAAGCTTCTCAATGATATCACAGCCTCACTGTGGCATTATAGACCCATTTCTGACCTCACAACTTCACTGTGACATCACAGCCTCACCTCTGACATAATAGCCTCATTGTGTCATGAAGAGCTAACCTCAAATCATAACATCAGTAACACCAGGAACATCCTGCCTAGCCTCGCTATGACACACAATCTAATAATGATATCTGAGGCTAATAGTCACACGATAGCCTAAATAGTGACACAACAGCCTTGATGTGACATCACAGCCTCAACAGTGTCATCCCAGCCTTACTGACATCTCATAGAATCAGCCCTGACATCAGATCCACACTGTGACATCAGTGAGCTCACAACTTGCCCACTAACACCACAGGCTCACTTGATACATCATGGTCTCAAAGCGACATCAGTTTTGCCACTGACATCACAGTCTCACTATGACATCACATCTTCCAGAGTGATATCACCTCATGGTGAAACGACAGCCCACAGTAACATTCAGCCTTCACAGTGACATCACAGCCTCAGTGTGATATCACGGTCTCACCAGTGACTGTCACTGTGACAACACAAACTCAGTCTTGCCACTGACATCACAGACTCACTGTGACCTCACAGCCTCCACTGTGACATCCTCAACTCCCTGTGATATCACAGGCTCACGGTGACATCACAGGCACATGGTAACTTCAAAGCCTCATGATAGCATCACAGCCTCACTGTGACATCACAGCTTCACCTCTGTCTGAGGTTTTAGCCTCACTGTGACATCACAGCTTCATTATGACATCAGAGGTTCACCTCTGAAATCATTGCACAACAGTGATATCATACCATTGATTCTAACGTTATAGTCTCACTGTTTCACTCAGACCCACTATGACATCATAGGTTTACCTCTGAAATCATAGCCTCAATGCTACATCACACCCTCATTTCTGACTTCCAACATAGTCTCACTATAACACCACAGCCTCACCACTCACATCAGGGGCTGACTAAAACATTTCAGCCTCTCTGTGACATGACAAAATTGTTATTGACATCACAATCTCACTGTGACATCACAATTTCTCCAGTGATATCACAACCTCACAGTAACAGCTTAGCCTTATTGTGATATCACAGCCATACTATGCCATCAAAGCATAACAGTGATGTAAAGCTCAACTTCTGATATCATAGCCTCACTGTGACATCACAGCCCCAGTTGGACACAATAAACTCACTGTGACATAGAGCATCACCAATGACAATACAGTCTGACCAATGATATAGTCCCCCTGTGAAAGCACAATCACCACTGACATCACAACCTCACAATAACACCACAGCCTCATTGTGACATCATATCCTCATATCATCACAGCCTCATCATTCATATCTCATCGTTAATGCAACATCTCAGCCTCATCTCTCACAGCAGCCTCACTTCTGAAATCACAGCCAAATCACTGAACTCACAGTTGCATTGTGATCTCACAGCCTCACCGTGACATCACAGACTCAGTGTGACATCACGACCTCATGGTGACATCACAGCCACACTGTGACATCACAGCCTCACCACTGGTATCCTACCTAGTCTTACCATGACACCACAGCCTCATCACAGGTAGTACAGGGTCACAGTGATATAACAGCCTCTGCAGTGATATCATAGCCTTTGACATCATAACCTGTAACAGTACAACCTCACATGTTACATCATTGCCTTGTGAAATCAATCCTCCCACAGATATCATGGCCTCTCAATGATCTCACAGCACCACTGTGACCTCACAGTATAACTGATTACATGATAGACTCACCAGTTACATCATAGCCACATATGAAATCAACATTGTCACTAACATCACACCTTCCACAAATCAGCATTGTCACTAACATCACACCTTCCACAGAGTCCCCCTGTGACATCACAATCTCTCTGTGATGTCACAGTCTCAGAGTGACATCACAGCTTCTCAGTGATATCACAGTCTCACTGTGACATTATAGCCTCATTTCTGACATTAAAGTCTTCCTGTGACATCACAGCTGTACTTCTGATACAGCATTTCTGTGACATAACAGGCTAACCTCTGAAATCATAGAATCAGTGATACCACGCACATCCTGCCTAGCCTCACTATGACACCATAGCCTCATCACTGACATCTCAGGCTCACGATCACATGACAACGTCAACAGTTACAGCCTCACCAGTAACTTCCCAGTCTCACTGTGACTTCTCAGCCTCATCACTGACATCAGCTTCACTTCTGACATCACAGCCTAACCACTCAAATCTCAGCTGAACTGTGATGTCACTAATCTATCACCACTGATATTACAGCCTCCCTGTGATATCACAACCTATGGTAACATCACCGCCTCACAGTGACATCACATCCTCTCCTCTGACATCACAGCTTCAGTGTGACTACACAGCCTCACCACTGACATCCTAAACTCACTGTGAAATCCAAGCATCATCCCTGATATCACAGCCTCACTGACATCTCATAGAATCAGCCCTGAGATCAGAGCCTCACTGTGACATCACAGCCTCACAGTAACCTCACATCCTCATTGTGATATTACAACCTGACAGTGACATCACAGCCTCACTGTAATATTACAAACTCACTGTGACATCAGCCTTCCTATTGATATAATAGCCTCATGATATCCTCATATATAAACCTCTGACATAGCCTCACTATGCCATCACAGCCTCAATGTGATATCACAGCATCATCACTGACATCAGAGACTCACTGGGACATCAGCCTTCTCACCAACATCATAGTCTTCCTGTGACCTCACAGCCTCGACAGTGACATCACCAACTCCCTGTAACATAGTGACACCAAAGCCTTTCTGTGACATCACAATCTCAACTATGAGGTTACAGCCTCAGTGTGACATCAGTGCCTTACTATGACATTGCAGGCTCAATTCTGAAATCATTACCCAACTATGACATCACAGCATCCACTCTAACGTTATAGCCTCCCTGTTTTATCACAGCCTCAATAAGACATCATAGGCTCACCTCTGAAATTATAGCTGCAATGCGACATCACACTCTCATCTCTGACATCCTACCTAGCCTACTATGACTCCACAGCCTCACAACTGACCTCACAGACTCACTGAAACCTGACAGCCTCCCTGTGACACCACAGTGTCGCTATTCACATCACACCTCACTGTGACATCACAATTTCCCCAGGGACATCAAGCCTAACAGTAACATCACAACCTCACAGTGATATCAGCCATACTGTACCATCAAAGCATCACTTTGACATAAAGCTTCACCTCTGACATCATTGGTAACACAGTAAATTCACTGTGGCACTAGAGCCTCAACAGTGGCAATAGAGCCTCAACAATGACATAGTCTCCCTGTGAATGCACAGTCATTACTGACATGACTACCTCACTCTGACATCACAACCTTAATGTGACATCACAGCTGCACTGTGCCAACAGAGCCTTCCTGCAGCATCACAGCCTCACCAGTTATATCACATCATCAATGTGACATCTCAGTCTCATGTCCCACATCAGTCTCGCTTCTGAAATCACAGCCAAACTGCCTCAGGCCAGAGCCACAGCCTTGAAACAAGGGCTCCCCTGACCAGGTGAGGCAAGGATTCAGCTGATTGAGATCAGAAACACACAACTCTCTAGGCTGAGTGAATCTGGACGCCTGTTATTGCAACTTTGTGACAGCTTTCATACACAAAATTTTGGGGTAAAGTATTTGCACCTGCAAAGAGACAGATATTCTCCAATCGAACTCACCTTTAGGGTGGACATTTTTTCAAGAACCTAAGCCATTGCTTGAGGATAAAGGCATTTAACAGAACCATTCTCCCAGTATTTCCAAATCTAGCTAATCTATAATGCTCCACCAAATAGCCATGTTTCTGAGTCCATGTAGTTGTCATTGTTTTAACAGAAACTGCATTTTTAAAATACACAGAGGAGGAATGAGCTCCTTTTGATTTCAAAAAGGAACATGTTTCCCATTACAAATAACTATACATGTGCCCAACATCCTATAATTCCCAGCATGAGCTTTTGCTGTTGTCCTGGCCAGGTTGGTCCTCTCAGTCAGGCAGATTGACATCAACACCAGGCATGGCAACAGATTCTAGCTTGGGGAAGTTGCATGCAGCCCATACAGACAATAGAGGCCTGCTTGGTCCATTCCTCCAACATATCCATCCTTTCTGACAGCCAGCGGGAGCCAGAGTTCTTTGCTCTGACCTTGTTGACCCCGCCTCAGAGGGGGACCAGCATAATGGACCAGTGACTGTCTTAGATCGTTCTGTCTCACAGGATCTTACCCATCACTGACTACCTGCCCTCAAATGGCCTTACCTTTGAAATGAATGCCAGGATATGTGGGTAGTAGATTAGACCAAGGCCTCACGAATCTATGCAATTCAAGCTTGAAACACGTCTCTAGGGGGGCCATGGCTTGAATGTTCAAGGGCCATAAGCACCTGTAGCATGGTCTTGATGATGAAGTGCTGCTGAGAGATGTGCTGAAGGAAATTCTTATGCAAAATAATTATTAAAAGAACAATTCCTCTTGTGATAGCATAAATTACAATCCATGAGGTATCAAACATCCTTTTAAAGTTCCAGTGACCAAATGGCATAGTCTCATACTTCAAGAATTTCTGAGTTAGTTCATAGGTGGAGAATTTATCCACCTGTCATAGTTAAGCACAGGTGTCAACTTGACTTTTGAGGGTTTGAGTTCTGGGCACCGTTGTAGAGAGTTGATGGTTGAGTTAAGCCCAGAGAAAACCTGAAGGAGATTGTCTAGCTGATGGGGAAGATCCAGCCCATAGTGGGTGGGATTAGACCCTGGATAAATCACAGAGAGATGGTTGAGAGAGTTGGCATCCTTCTGTTCACTTGCCAGACATGCTGGTCTGGCAAGTAAGGATTGTCCATCTCTCAGCTGTTATGCAGTGATGATGTGGCCAATTCCCTCAGCCCTGGTGTTGGTGCGTGCTTTCCCATCAAGCTGGACTATGAACTGTAACCAGGAATTGTAAAAGAATAAACTCTTGTTCCCTTAAGTTGTTCAGAGGTCATTTATCAGCAAGGCTGACTGCAATAGAATTTGGTACCCAGGAAGTGGGGTGTTTCTCATAGATCTGACTATGTGGATATTGTGGCTTTTGAATGGTTTCGATGGACAAAGTAGGAAATGCTTGAGAATTTTTCACTTTGTGGATTTACAAATACTGTTCTTCAGAGTTTAGTGGGCCAATTGCGAGAGAGATTGTTTGGGCCCAATTTGTCATGAGGGGAACAAGGACTTTGGTAAAGCTGAATTTAAAGATGATGGACTGGTTTGCTTGACAGAGAAGAGCTGTGTTGGCAGCCTTAAAGGTTTAAATGTGCAAAGGGCAGGCAGCAGAATATCTGCTGCTGTTGGAGAAATGAGTATCAGTGAAGGAAAACCTAGTGACTTGCACTGGGATGGTGGAAAATGTGAAAACCACCATATGGCGAGTTCGTGGTTAAAAACCCAGATTCCTTCAGGGGCTGAAAGCCCAAGTTAAAGCTATTTCTTGCCTTTTGGATGTTTGGCTGCTTAAAAAGAGGCTTTTCTAGTGTCAGCTTGTTAAAGTTGGTACAGCTTTAACTCCAGTGGACTAAGCAACTTTTCAACCTTTCTTCAGAATCAGACAGCATCTCTCAGATGATACTGACTTGAGCATACTACTGAGGGGTGTGTGGACAGCAGCAAAAACTTGGCACCAAATGGCATGCATAGAGTTCCTGCAAGAGATGGTGAAGCATAAAGCTGCAAAGGATGACCCAGAGTTGTGTTTGAGATGCCAGAACTGTGAGACTGCTGCTGAGGACGACTGCGAGTAGAGATTCATCCTGGTTCAGAAGAACTCTGGTTTTACAACTTTAAGCTGCAACCAGGACTGGGAATGCGTAGAATCTTTGACTGCGTTAACTATGTGATGAGAACAGAAGATGGACATTGAAGTAAAGGATGTGTTTTTTTTCTGGATATTGATCTTTTTAATGTTTTCTTATTGTTCAAGATCCTTATGTTTTAATGTCTTATCTGTTTTAAAGTATTTAACTTATTTTGACAATACTTTTAAGGTTAAAGATCTTGAACTTTTAAAATGTTGGAACTGAAGTTTTAATGAGGAAGTATTTTAAATTTGTCTATGGAATGTATTTATATTTTTTAACATCTGTGGGGACAAGGAATGGTTACACTTTAAAAGTGATATTTTTTATGTGTCAAGTTGACAAGGAGTGGAGTGTCATAGTTAAGCACAGGTGACAACTTGACTCTTGAGGGTTTGAGCTCTGGGCACAGTTGCAGAGAGTTGATGGTTGAGTTAAGCCCAGGGAAAACCTGAAGGAGAAGATCCAGCCAATGGTGGGTGGGATTAGACCCTGGTTAAATCACAGACAGCTGGTTGAGAGAGTTGGCATCCTTCTGTTCACTTGGCCAGAAATGCTGGTCTGGCTAAGGATTGTCCATCTCTCAGCTGTTATGCAGTGATGGTGTGGCCAATTCCCTCAGCCCTAGTATTTTTTTCATGCTCTCCGGTCAAGCTGGATTATGAACTGTAACCAGGAATTGTAAGAGAATAAACCCTTATTCCCTTAAGCCGTTTGATGGTCATTTTTCAGCAACCATGCAGGCTGATTGCAGCACCACCTATGTTTTAAGACTGTTGAAGTTGCTCTCTAATTTCTTAAAATCAGTGTATACATTTTGGCTAAAAAGTTTACTTACTGTGTGTGACTAGACATAAAATCTCCGGTTGATATTTAATTTAAAATTAAAAATAGACTTTTTCTCTAGATCAGGAAGTAGGAAGCTAATGCCAAAAAGTTAAGAGCAGGTAGGAAGTACATCCAATTCCCACAAGAATTCCTTCTGCCAGAGGCAAAACTTAAATTATCTAGAAAGGAATTACTAGCACCTGCACATGGTTGTTACTGGGACATTCCCCAGGGAGCAATCTTTAGGCCTGAAGTGGGCAGAAACGACAATACCTGACAATTCCGGTATTTTACTTATTTTTCTTATTTATTTCAAATAATGCCATGTTCTTTTTAAAAAAGATGTTTCTTTGAATCCATCTTTTCCAAACTCGGACCTTGTCTGCCAAATCGGTTGGATTAGGACACGGCACCAAACCACTTACCTCACAGCTGCACTGTGACATCACAGCCACAGTGTGATATCACAGCCTCATCACTGGTATCATAATTACCCTTACCATGACACCACAGCCTCACAAACATATCACAGGTTCACAGTGATGTGACAGCCTTTAGAATCCTAAACAGTGACACCACAGCCTCACATGTTACAACGCTGCCTCATTGTGACATCAATCTTCCCACAGATATCAGAACCTAACAGTGACCTCACATTTTAATCTGTTATATCATAGACTCACCTATTACAACATAGCCACAAGGCAAAATCAGCCTTGCCACTGAAATCACATCTTTCATAGTGACCTCACAGCCTCACTGTGACATCATAACTGCTCTGATGTCACAGCCTCATAGTGACATCACAGCTTCACAATGATATCACAGTCTCACTGTGGCATTATAGCCTCGTTTCTGACATCACTGACTCACAGTGACATCACAGCCTCTCCTCTGACATCACAGATTAACAACTGAAATCTCAGCCAAACTATGATATCACAAGGTCATGATAACATCACTGCCAAACAGTGACATCACAGCTTCTCCTCTGACATTAGAGCCTAACTGTGACACAACAGACTAACCTTTGAAATCATGCCATCAGTGACACCACTGATATCCTGCCTAGCCACGCTATGGCTCCACAGCCTCACAACTGAACACTGACATCACTGCCACACCAGTGACTACACAGCCTTGGATGTCACAGCCTAAACAGGATCACTGTCATGTAATAGCTTCACTACTGACATCATAACCTCACCAGTGACATCATAGACTCACTATGACATCTTTCTCACCACTGACATTTCAGCCTTATTGCATCACACATTTACCAGTGACACCACAGCCTTATTGTGACATCAGCCTCACCACAAACATTATAGCCTCTCTGTGCCATCCAAACCTCTCCAGTGACATCAAAACATCACTGTGACATCAGAGCCACACTGTGTCCCCATGGCCTCACTGTGTCATTACAACCTGACAGTGATATCACCACCTCACTGTCACATCTCAAACTCACTGTGACATCAGCCTTCCCACTGATATAATAGCCTCATGGTATCCTCATATACAAATCTCTGACATAGCCTCACTGTGACATCACAGCCTCAATATGATATCACAGCATCACCACTGACATCAGAGACTCACCAGGACATCAGCCTTCTCACCAACATTACAGTCTCCCTGTGACCTCACAGCCTTGACAGTGACATCAACAACTCCCTGTAACGTGGTGACACCAGAGCCTCTCTGTTTCATCACAACCCCAACTATAAGGTTATAGCCTCAGTTTGACATCAGTGCCTTACTATGACATGACAGCTTCACCTCTGAAATCATTGCCCAACTATGACATCACAGCACCAGCTCTAACGTTATAGCCTCCCTGTTTTATCACAGCCTCAATATGACATCTGAAATCATAGCTGCAATGTGATATCACACTCTTCCCTGACATTCTACCTAGACTCACTATGGCTCCACAGCCTCATAACTGACCTCACAGACTCACTGAAACCTGACAGCCTACCTGTGATAACACAGTGTCGCTATTCATATCACACCTCACTTCCCCAGTGACATCACAGCCTAACTAACATCACAGCTTCATTGTGACATCACAGCCATATCGTGCCATCAAAGCATCAGGGTGACATAAAGCTTCACCTCAGACATCATAGCCTCACTGTGACATCAGAGCCTCAATTTCACACAATAAACTCACTGTGACATCAGAGCCTCACCATGACAATACAGCCTCACCAATGATAGTCTCTCTTTGAAAGCACAGTTACTGCTGACATCACAACCTCACTGTGAAATCACGAACACACTGTGCCAACACAGTCTCAATGTGACATCACAACCTCACTACTGATATGACAGGCTCACTGGGATATTATAACTTCAACATGTGAGGTAATGATATCAGAGGTGAGGCTGTGATTTCACAGTGAGAATGTGATGTCAGAAACGAGGCTAATATGCCACAGTCATGCTATGATATCACTTTGAAGCTCTGATGTTATTGTGAAGCTGTGACATCACAGAGAGGTTGTGATTTTACTGTGAGGCTGGGAGGTCATTCTGGAAGATGTGATGTCAGTGACAAGGCTGATTGCCTCACTATGACATCACAGCCTCATGGTGACATCATAACCTCACTGAAGCATCACACCCTGTGCAGTCATATCACATTATCAATACTACATCTCAGCCTAATCTCTCACATCAGTCTCACTTCCAAAATCACAGCCAAACCGCTGACCTCACAGTGGCACTGTGACATCACAGCAGCACTGTGACATCACAGCCTCAATGTGAAATATCAGCCTCACTGTGACCTCACAGCCTCACCACGAGTATCTTACCTAGCCTTATCATGACACCATAGCCTTGCTACAGAGAGCACAGGCTCACAATGATGTGACAGCCTAAGAAAAGACATTATAACCTTTGGCATCACAAACAGTGACACCACAGCCTCACATGTTACATTACTTACTTACTGTGACATCAATCCTTCGACAGATATCACAGCCTCACAGTGACCTCACAGCCTCACTGTGACTTCACAGTCTAACGTGTTACATCATAGACTCACCTGTTACATCATAGCCTCTTGGTGCAATCAGCCTTGTCACTGACATCACATCTTCCAGAATGACCTCCCAGCCTCACAGTAAAATCACAACCTCTCTGTGATGTCACAGCTCCACAATAACATCAGAGCTTCAAAGTGATATCATAGCATGACTGTGGCATATTAACCTCATTTCTGACATCACAGCCTCACTGTGAAATCACAGCCTCACCTCTGATATCATCACCTCACTGTGACATACCAGGCTAACCTCTGAAATCATAGCATCAGAGACACCATGGACATCTTGCCTAGCCTCACTATGGCACCACAGCCTCATCAGTGACATCTCAGGCTCATGGTCACGTGACAACCCCAACAATGACACCACAGCCTTGCTATGAAATCACAGCCTCACCAGTAACATCCTAGCCCCACTGTGATATCTCAGCCTCATCAATGACATCAGACTCACTTCTGACATCACAGCCTAAACACTGAAATCTCAACCGAAGTATGATATCATAGTCTACAACCAATGATATCACAGCCTCACTGTGATACCACAACTTTACAGTAACATCACTGCATCACAGTGGCATCACAGCCTCTCTTCTGACATCACAGCCTCAGTGTGACTGCACAGCCTCAACACTGACATCCTAACCCCTCTCTGAAATCCAAGCCACACCCATCAGGTCACGGCTGCTCAGATGTCTCCTAGAATCAGCCCTGACATCAGAGTCTCACTGTGACATCCCACTCTCTCAATGACCTCAAAACCTGCCCACTGAAATCACTGGCTCACCTGTTATATCATAGCCTCATTGTGGTATCAGTCTTGCCACTGACATCCCAGTCTCACTGTGACATCACAGATTCCAGAGGGATACCACCTCATGGTGACATGACAGTCCATAATGACATACAACCTTCACAGTGACATGACAGCCTCAGCATGACATCAGGGCCTCACCAGTGACAGCACAATCTCACCTTTGACATTAGTGTTGCCACTGACTTTAGTAAGAACAATGACATCACTGCCATACCAGTGACAACACAGCCTTTGACATCACAGCCTCACCAGTGTCACTGTCATGTAATAGGTTCACCACTGGCATCATAGCCTCACCAGTTACCTCATAGACTCACTATGACATCTTTCTCACCACTGACATTCCAGCCTTATTGTGACATCACATGTTCACCACTAATATCACAGCCTCACTGTGCCATCCAAACCCTTCCAGTGTCATGTCAACATCACAGTGTCATCAGTGTCTCACTGTGACATCATAGTTACACTGGGTGCTCACAGACTTACTGTAACATTACAACCTGACTGTGTCATCACAGCCTCACTATGACTCACAAGCTCACTGTGACTTCAGCCTGACCACTGACATAATAGCTTAATGGTAATATCACATAAACACCTCTGACATAGCCTTACTGTGCTATTACAGTCTCAATGTGACATCATGGCATCACCACTGACATCATAGCCTCATTGTGACATCAATCTTGCCACTGACATCACAGTCTCACTGTAACCTCATAGCCTCCACTGTGAAATCTTGGGCTCACAGTGACACCACAGACACATTCTGACATTGAAACCTGATGAGGCATCACAGCCTCACCAGTGACATGCCAGGCTCACTGTGACATCATAGCTTCAATCACTCACATCAGCCTCATTCTGATATTACAGCCTAACTACTGAAATCACATCCTCACTGTGGTGTCATAGTCACGCTCCACTGACATCTCAGAATCACTGTGGTATCACAGCATCACTGGTGACAACACATTCTCACTGTGACATCACATCCTCACTTCTGAGGTTATAGCCTCATTGTTACATGACAGGCTCACTATAACATCACAGGCTCACCTCTGAAATCATTGCCCAATTGACATCACAGCATGACTCTGATCCTAGAGCTAGTGATAGTTAATCCTGGTTGTCAACTTGACATATCTGGTAATAACTAAGTTGGACTGAGACCACCATTGTAAAGGATCATCTGAGACCACTTGATAGGATTGTACCCACCCTAGATCCTCTCAGGACTTCCAAAGCTCTCATTGGATCATCCCAGTTCTGCATCATATAAAAAGGAGCCACCAAAGAGAACAGATGCCTCCTTGCAGCTGTGCAAAGAATCATTCTTCTTTCCAGCTGCCCAGTTTCTTCGTCCTTCTAGCATTGGGTTAGACTAAGACTCTAGGAGTTTTACAGCCTTCTGCCATCATCCACTTGACTATCGAACTGAGCAACTAGTCATTGACAGCCAGCATTGGAACTACCTCGGCTACTGGCAGGCATCATTGGACATCTCAGCTACTGGCAGTCTTTGCTGGACTACTTTGGCCATATCTGTATGCCAACTCCATAAATTTCCTATATATTTTATATACATTATATATATATTCATTCTGTGACACTAGAGAACACTAACACATACAGAAATTGGTACCAGAAGTGGTTCTAGAGAAACAGAATTATAAGAATAAATTTTGCTGGCAAGCTTTGTAATATCTGCAGCTGGCTTTCTGACCCAGTGAAACCTCCAGTGACTAAAGACTTCCCTAGTGGTATGGAGAACACTGCAGCTTTTTGGAGTGAACTCTTTCTAGAACTGGTAAAAGTAGATGTATTGGACAGTTCTGATGCTCCTCTTGTGATGACTGAGCAGCTTAATGAGTAAAAGTAAGGAAAATGATGATGTTAGCTGGTTATTTCTAGCAGCTCTCATTAAATTACAAATGGAAAAGAAAGATCTTTGAGAGGAAAATATCCAACTCAGAAAGTGCATAAACAACTTAGAAGTTTCTAAGTGTGCCCTCGAAGAGAATCTTCTCTCCAGTAGTAATAGGGCTCAAATCACTGAAAATCAAATCCAAACTCTGATTATTAGAGTGGCTGACTTACAAGGTAAATTAAAATCCCAGCCTTGAGAGGTATTGGCCATTAAAATAAAAGCACTGATTGGAAAAGAATGGGATCCTGAAAAGTGGGATGCTGATGTGTGGGAGGACCAAACTGATGATGAAGACCTTGAACCCTTGAATTCTGATGGGTTTGTTTCACCTGAGGAAATAGTCTCCCCTCCTTCAGCAGAAAATGAATCCCCACACCCAACCTCTATAGAAGTGCTGTTTTCACTTTTTCCACAAGAAAATACTGGTTATAGCACACACACCTGTGATTGCTTCCAGGCCTATAACTAGACTCAAGGATAAACAGGCTCCTAAATGTGAAATAGAAAGTATGGTCCATGAGGAGATACACTATACCCCTAAAGAACTGCATGACTTTTCTACTACATTCAAGCAGCAGTCTGGGGAATACCCCTGGGAATGGATTGTAAGGCTGTGGGATACTGGTGTAAGGAGTATAAAACTGGTAAAATGAATTCACAGAAATGGGCCCACTGAGTAGAGACACTAGGTTTAACACTGCTACTCACAGAGTTAAAAATGGTACCAGGAGTTGATTTGAGTGGGTAGCTGAAGTATTTATTAAAGTTTGGCCTTCTGAAAAGGAACTGGAGATTCCAGATATTCCTTGACGATGGGATTAAGAGGCTCAGGGAAATTGGAATATTTGACTGGATTTATTTTTTAAATTCCAATTCTCCATGGCAGAATCCAGATGACATGCCTTTTTCTAGAAATGTACTTAATAAACTAGTGAGAGGGGGACTACCAAATATGAAGGCTCCTACCATTTCTCCTTGTGCCAGAATTAACAATGGGAGATGCAGCCTCCCATTTGGAAAACTTAAATTCAATGGGCCTAGGTGGATCTAGGAGTAGTAGGGGCCAAGTGGCAGCATTGAATCACCAATGGCAAAATAAGCATACTAACCACAATGTACAGCACAGACAGAACAGTCCTTATGAAGGCCTCACTCGCTTAGACCTTTGGCATTGGCTAATCAACAATGGTGTCCCCAAAAGTAAAATACATAAGAAGCTTATAAAGTTTTTTTTTTGACCTGTACAAGCAGAAAAATTCTAACAGTAATGAAGGAAAAGCTGCCCAATTCCTATCAAACAATTTTCAGACTTGAGCCAGTTTACAGATCCATAATTCCTTGAATGAAGGGGAGGCTCGTTCCCTTTAGGGAAGGACCTTAGCAACATACAAAAAGCTTTAAATTAGTCTTTCTCCTGTATTTCCAAAAAGGGACCTAAGGCCAAATGGAAGCCTTTAGAATTGCCTCTACCAAGGAAAATAGTGAAACAGTATCATATCTCTGGGGTAATTACAGAAATTACTGCCACCATGAAGGACTTGAGAATGCAGGGGTAGTGGTTCTTACAACCTCTCTTTTAACTCTCTCATTTGGTCTGTGCAGAAGACAGATAAATCATGGAAAACGACAGTCAATTATCACAAACTTAATCAAGTTGTGACTCCAATCGCAGCTACTGTACCAGATGTGGTTTCATTGCTTGAGTAAATCAACACATCTTCTGGTAGTTGGTATGCAGCCATTGATCTTGTAAATGTTTTTTTCTCCATACCTATTCATAAAGATCATCAGAATCAATTTGCTTTCAGTTGGCAAGGTCAGCAAAATACATTTTCAGTGTTACCTCAAGGATATATTAATTCTCCAGTCCTATGCCATAACTTGATTCACAGAGATCTTTATCGCTTGTCTCTTCCACAAGGTATCACACTGGCCCATTATATAGATGATATTATGCTGATTGGACCAAGTGAGCAGGAACTAGTAAGGATTTTGGATTTATTGGTAAGGCATATGCACAACAGAGGATGGGAAATAAATCCAACCAAAATCTAAGGATCTTCTACTTCAGTAAAATTTTTAGGAGTTCGGTGGTGTAGGGCATGTAGAGCTAAACCCTCTAAGGTAAAGGATAAGTTGTTGCTCCTGGCCCCTCCCATCACTAAGAAAGAAGCACAATGTTCAGTGGCCTGTTTGGATTTTGGAGGCAGCACATTCCTCACTTGGGCATGTTAATTAGGCCCTTATACCAAGTAACTTGGAAATCTGTCAGATATGAGTGTGGTCCAGAACAAGAGAAGGCTCTTCAGCAAGTTAAAGCTGCTATACAGGCTGCCTCGCTACTTGGACCATGTGATCCAACAGACCCAATGATATTGGAAGTGTCTTTTGCAGATAGAGATGCTGTTTGGAGTCTCTGGCAGGCTCCAATAGGTGAATCACAGTGGAGATCCTTAGGATTTTGGAACAAGGTCCTGCCATCATCTGAAGACATTCCTCTCCTTTTGAGAAACAACTCTTGGCCTGTTATTGGGCCTTAGTGGAAACTGAACATTTGACAATAGGTCACCAAGTTACCATGCCACCTGAGTTACCCATTATGAGTTGGGTGTTATCTGACCCAGAAAGCTATAAAAGTTGGTTGGGCACAGCAGCAATCTATTATCAAATGGAAATGGTGCATTTGAGACAGGGCCTGAGCGGGTTCTGAAGGCACAAGCAAGCTGCATGAAGAAGTTGCTAAATGCCTATGGTTCCTCAGTCTTTTGCAATGTCTGTTCCCAAGCATGCACTTATGGCCTCTTGGGGTGTGCCATATGATTGGTTGACTGAAGAAGAGAAGCCAAGGGCCTGGTTCACTGATGGTTCTATTCGATATTGAGGTGCCACCCAAAAGTGGACACCTGCAGTGCTAAAACCCTTTCTGCAACAACACTGAAGGCCATTGGAGAAGGGAAATCTTCACAGTGGGCAGAATTTTGGGTAGTGCACATGGTTGTACACTTTACATGGAAGAAAAAATGTCCAGATGTGCAACTGTATACTGATTCATGGGCTGTAGCCAATGGTTTGACAGGATGGTCAGGGACTCGGAAGGAACATAATTGGAAAATTGTCAAGAAAGACATCTGGGGGAAAAAGCTTGTGGATAGATCTCTCCCAATGGGTGAAGGAAACAAAGATATTTTTGTCTAACGTAAATGCTCATCAACAGATGACATTGGCAGAAGAAACATTCAATAATCAGGTGGATAAAATGACCTATTCTGTGGACAGTCAGCCTCTTTCCCCAGCCATTCCTGTCATTGCCCAATGGAACCATGAACAAAGTGGACAAGGTGGCAGAGATGGAGGTTATGCATGCGCTCTACAACATGAACTTCCACTAACCAAGGCTGATCTGGTTACAGATGCTGCTGAATGCCAAATCGGCCAGTAGCAGACACCCATCGTTGAGTCCCCGATATGGAATGATTCCCCGGGGTGACCAACCAGCAAAATGGTGAAAGGTTGACTACATTGGACCACTTCCAAGATGGAAAGGGCAGCACTTCGTTCTTACTGGCATAGATACTTATTCTGGATATGGAATTGTCTTTCCTGCATGTAATGCTTCAGCCAAGACTACCATCCAGGGACTTACAGAGTGACTTATCCATCATGGAATTCCACACAGCATTGTTTCTGACCAGGGAACTCATTTTACAGCTAAAGAAGTATGGCAGTAGGCTCATGACCACAGAATTCATTGGTCTTATCATGTTCCCCACCATCCTGAAGCAGCTGGCTTGATAGAATGATGGAATGGTCTTTTAAAGGCACAGTTACATCAATTAAGTGGTTATATTCTGGAGGGATGGGGAAGAATTTTCCAGAAGGCAGTATATGCCTTAAACCAGCGTCAAATATATGGTACTGTGTCTCCTACAGCCATGATTCTCAGGTCCAGGAATCAAGTGGTGGAAACAGGAATAGCTCCCATTACTATCACCCCTAGTGACCTATTAGGAAATTTTTTGCTTCCTATTCCTTCAAGCATGTATTCTACTGGCTTAGAAGTTCTGGGTCCAGAGCAAGGAATGCTTCTGCCAGGAGACACAAGAACTATTCCTTTGAACTGGAAGCTAAGGCTTCCTCCTGGTTATTTTGGACATTTGATGCCCTTGAGCAAACAAGCTAAGAAAGCAATAACAATGTTAGAAGGTGCAATTGACCCAGACCACCAAGGGGAAATTGGACTGTTTTTCTACAATGGTAGTAAGGAAAAATATGTCTGGAATGTAAGGAGATCCACTAGGGAGACTTTTGGTATTACCATGTCCTGTGATTAAGGTCAATGGGAATTTACATTAATCCAACAGAAGAAAGACAGTAAATGGTCCAGAATCTCCAGGAAAGAAGGTGTGGTAACCCCTCCAGGTAAAGACCCAAGACTGTAGAAGTGCTTGCTGAAGGTGGAGGAAATACAGAACAGGTAGTAGGAGAAGGTAGTTAGAAATACCACCTAAGGCCACATAATCATTTACAGAAATGAAGATTATAATTGCCATGAGTGCTCCTGGTCCAGATTGTCAAGAATAGACTTGTGCATGTGCACATACTCTAAGAAGATATTTATGTTATGTAATGTAATGTTAATCTGTAGTTATGTGATAAAAAGTTGTATTCTACATTATATTGTGTTATGGGACACTAAAAACTAAACATTTCCCAAGGGGCATTGTCATTATCTTATGAAAATAATGCAACTGTATGTGGATAGCTATATAATGTTAGGTGGAATTTGAATCTTACTAATTTTATTTGGAGTTTTTTTAATGGGCAAAGGAAATGTGATTTGGTGTCAAGTTGACAAGGGATGGATTTGTGATAGTTAAGCCTGGGGGTCAACTTGACACCTCTGGTATTAATTAAGATGGGCTGAGACCACCATTGGAAAGGATCATCTGAGACAACTTGATAGGATTATGCACCCCTAAAACCTAACAAGACCTCCAAAGTTCTGATAGGATCCTCCCAGTACTGCATTATATAAAAAGGAGACACCAAAGAGAACAGATGCCTTCTTGCAGTTCTGCTAGGAATCATTCTTTATTCTGGCTTCCCAGTTTCTTTGACCTTCTAACCTTCAAATAGAGTAAGAGTCTAGGAGTTCTCCAACCTTCAGCCATCACCTATTTGAATATGGAACTGAGCAGCTAGCTATTGGGTGCCAGTGCTGGAACTACCTTGGCTTCTGGCAGGCATCATTGGACTACCTTGGCTACTGGAAGCTATCGCTGAACTACCTCAGCCATATCTGTAAACCAAATCAATAAATTTCATATATATATATATATATATATATATATATATATGTCGCTATTGACATCACAACCTCACTGTGACATCACAACTTCCCCAGTGACATCAGGACCTCACAGTAACATCATCGCCTCATTGTGACATCAAAGCCATACCGTGCTGTCAAAGCATCACTATGAGGTAAAGCTTCACCTATGACGTCATAGCCTCACTGTGATATTGCAGTCTCAGCTTCACACAATAAATTCACTGTGACATTAGAGCCTCACTAGTGACAATACAACCCCACAAATGATATAGTCTCTCTGTGAAAGCACAGACCCAGTGTGCCAAAAGAACCTCACTATGGCATCACAGCCTTATCAGTTATATCACATCATCAATGTGATATGTCAGCCTCATATCTCACATCAGTTTTATTTCTGAAATCACAACCTAACCACCAACCTCACATCTGCACAGTGACATCACAGCCTCATGGTGACATCACAGCCACACTGTGACATTGCACCCTCACCACTGGTATGCTACCTAGCCTTACTTGGACACCACACTTCATCACAGATAGCACAGGCTCACAGTGATTTGACAGCCTCAGAAGTGACATCATTCTTTGACAGCATAAATAATGACACCACAGCCTTACATGTTACATCACTACCTCATTGTGACATCAATCTTCCCACAGATATCACAGCCTCAAAGTGACCTCACAGCCTCACTGTTACCTCACAGTATAACCTGTTACATCATACACTCACTTGTTACATGATAGCCTTATGATGAAATTAGCCTTGGCACTGACATCACATCTTCCACAGTGACCTGTGGAAGTGGGGTTATTTTCTCATTTCTCCCATCACACCCTCACTGTGCTATCACAGCCTCACCTCTGATATCAGAGCTTCACTATGACATAACAGGCTAACCTCTGAATTCATAGCAACACTGATACCACTGATATCCTGCCTAAGCTCGCTATGACCACAGCCTCATCACTGATATCTCAGGCTCATGGATGCATGATAGCCTCAACAGTGATACCACAGCCTCGTTATTGCATCACAGCCTCACCAGTAACATTCCAGCCCTACTGTGACATCTCAGTCTCATCACTGACATAAGCTTCACTTCTGAAGTCACAGCCTAATTACTGAAATCACAGCCAAACTGTGATATCATATCACCACTGATATCACAGCCTCACTGTGATATCACAACCGCACGGTAACATCACCGCCTCACAGTTACATCACAAACTCTTCTCTAACATCACATCCTCCGTGTGACTGCACAGCCTCACCACTGACATCCTAACATACTGTGAAATCAAAGCATCATCTCTGATGTCTCAGACTCACTGACATCTCATAGAATCAGCCCTGATATCAGAGCCTCACTGAGACATCACAGCCTCATGGTGACCTCACAACATATCCACTGACACCAGAGGCCCACCTGATACATACATAGCCTCCTTGTGACATTACAGCCACCCTGTGACTTCACAGCTTCTACAGTGATATCACCTCATGGTGACATGACAACCCACAGTGACATACAAACCTTACAGTGACTTCATAGCCTAACAGTGACATCATGGCCTCACTAATAACAGCACAGCCTCACCTATGACATCAGCATCACTACTGGCTTTTTTCAGAACCCTGACATCACTGCCACACCAGTAACAACACATCCTTTAACATCACAACCTCATCAGTGTCACTGTCAAGTAATAGGTTCAACACTGAAATCAGAGGCTCACTAGTGTCATCAAAGACTCACTAGGACATCATTCTCATCACTGATATTCCAGCCTTATTGCAGCATCACAACTTCACCACTAACATCACAACCACACTGTGCCATCCAAACCTCTCCAGTGACATCACAAAATCACTGTGTCCTCAGGACCTCACACTGACATCATAGTCACACTTTGTCCTCAGAGCCTTACTGAGACATTACAACCTGACACTGACATAATACCCTCACTGTGACATCAGCCTGGCCACTGACATAAAAGTTTCATGGTGACATCATATACCCACTACTGACATAGTCACACTGTGACATCACAGCCTCAATGTGACATCACAGCTGCACTACTGACATCATAATCTCACCAGTGACATCTTACACTCACTATGACATTTTTCTCACCACTGACATTCCAGCCTTATTGTGATATCACAGTTTCATTGTGACATCAGCCTCACCACTAATATCACAGCCTTACTGTGCCATACAAACCTGTCCAGTGACCTCACAACATCCCTGTGTCATCAGAGCCTCACTGTGACTTCATAGCCACACTGTATACTCACAGTGACATTACAACCTGACAGTGCTATCACAGCTTCAGTATGACATCACAAACTTACTGTGACATCACATTATCACCACTGACATCGTAGCCTCACTGTGACATCAGCTTTTCCACTGACATGATATTCTCACTATGATCTCACAACCTTAACCATGACATCACCATCTCCCTGTACCATCAGGGGGTAACAGTGACACCACTGACAGATGGTGATATCAAAGCCTCACTATGTCATCACAGCCTCAGTTTCACACAGTAAACTCACTCTGATATTACAGCCTCACCAGTGACAATACAGCCTCCTCAATGACATAGCCCCCCTGTGAAAGCACAGTGACTACTCTCATCACAGCCTCACCACAGATAGCACATGCTCACAGTAACATGACAACCTCAAAAGTGACATCATAGTCTTTGACATTACATACAGTGACCTCACAGCCTCATATATTACATCACTGCCTCAGTGTGACATAAATCTTCCCACAGATATCTCAGCCTCACAATGAACATATAGCCTCACTGTGACCTCACATCTATCCTGTTACATCATAGACTCACCTGTTACATCGTACCCTCATGGTAGAGTCAGCCTTGCCACTGATATCACATCTTCCAGAGTGATCTCACAGCCTTACTGTCACATCAGAACTTCTCTGTGGTGTCACAATGTTATAGTGATATCACAGCTTCACAGTGATATCACAGCATCACTGTGACATTATAGCCTCATTTATAACATAACAGCCCCACTGTGACTTCACAGCCTCACAGTGAATTCACAGCCTGTCCACTGACACCACAGGCTCAACTGATACATCATATCCTCACTGTGACATCAGTCTTGTCACCGACATCACAACGTCACTAGGACATCACAGCTTCCAGAGTAATATCACCTCACAGTGACATGACAACCCACAGTGACATCCAACTTTTACAGTGACATCACAGCCTTTGTGTGACCTCACAGCCTCATCAGTGACAGCACAGCCTCACCTGTGACATCAGCGTCACCACTGACATTAGTAAGAACACTGACATCACTGGCATACCAGAGACAATACAGCCTTTGACATCACAGCCTCACCAGTGACACTATCAAAATATATGTCCACCACTGACATCATAGGCTCATGAGTGATATCACAGAGTCACGATGACATCTTCCTCACCACTGACATTCCAGCCTTATTGGAATATCACACCTTCACCAATGACATCACAAACTCACTGTAACATCAGTCTCACCACTAACATCACAGCCTCACTGTGCCATCCAAACATCTCCAATGACATTACATCACTGTATCATCAGAGACACACTGTATCATATCCACACTGTGTCCTCACAGCCTCACTGTGACATTACAACATAACAATGCCAGCACAGCCTCACTGTGACACTGATATGACATCACATATCAGCCTCATTATGACATCACATACAGACCTTTGACAAAGCCCTCACTGTGACATCACAGACTCAACGTGACAACACAGCATCACCAGGGACATTGTAAGCTCACTGTGACATCAGCCTTGCCACTGACATCACAGTCTTACTGTCACTTCACAGCCTTCACTGTGACCATATCATATGACATCACAGACTCACGGTGTCACCACAGCCACACGGTGACATCAAAGCCTTATAGTGGCATCACAGCCTCACCAGTGATATGCCAGTTTCACTATGACATCATACCTTCACCACTCACAGCAGCCTCATTCTGATATCACAGTCTAACTGCTGAAATTACATCCTTATTGTGATGTCATAGTCTCACTCCACTGACACCTCAGCTTCACTGTGATATCACAGCATCACTGGTGAAAACAATGCTTCACTGTGACATCACTGCCTCACCTGTGAGGTTATAGCCTCACTGTGACATGATAGCCTCACTGTGACATCACAGAATCCCTTCTGAAATTATTGCCCAACTGTGCCATCACAGCATCGACTCTGATGATATAACCTGTTTCATCACAGCTTCACTGTGACATCACAGGCTCACCTCTGAAATTAAAGCCTCAATGCGACATCACATTCTCATCACAGACATTCTACCTAGCCTCTCAATATGGCAACACAGTCTCAGCAGAGACCTTACAGGCTCACTGAAACATGACAGCATCCCAGTGACACCATAGTGTCGCTATTGACATCACAATCTCACTTTGATATCACAACTTCCCCAGTGACATCACACTTCCCATGAACACCACAGCCTCATGGTGACATCATGATTTCACTGTGGCATAACAGCCTTACCAGTTATATCAATGCAGCAATTCAGCCTCATCTCTCACATAAGTCTGAAATCATAGGCTAACCATTGACCACATAGCTGCACTGTGACATCACAGCCTCACTTTGCCATCACAGTCTTCACAGTGATATCACAGCCTCATTGTGACATCATAGCCTACCATCTCATGAAAGCATCACTATGACATAAAGTTTCACCTCTGACATCATAGCCACACTGTGACATTACAGCCTGTTTAACACAATAAACTCATTGTGACATTAGAGCCTCATCATTGACAATACAGCCTCACAAATGACATAGTCTCTGTGTGAAAGCACAGTTACTACTGACATCACAACCTCACTGTGACATCGCAACCTCACTGTGACATCACAGACCACTATTCAAACATAGCCTGACAGTGACACCACAGCCTCATTGTGACAGCACAGTCTCATGTCGACATTGTAGAAACACTGTAATATCACAGCCTCATCACTGGTATACTACCTAGCCTTGCAATGACACCACACTCTCACCACAGATAGCACAGGTTCCCAGTGACGTGACAGCCTCAGCAGTGATATCACAATCCTTGACATCATAAACAGTTACACTGCAGTCTCATATGGTACATCATTGCCTCATTGTGACATCAATCTTCCCACAGATATGACAGCCTCACAGTGAACCTCACAGCCTCATTGTGACATCACAGTTTAACTTGTTGTATCATAGCCTCATAGTGAAAAAGGTTTTGCCACTGTCATCACATCTTCCACAGTGACCTCACAGCCTCACTGTGACATCAAAATATCTCTGTGATGTCACAGATTCTCGGTGACATCATAGTCTCTGTGATGACACAGCCTCACGTGTCATTACAGCCTCATGTATGACATCACAGCCTTACTGTGACATCACACCCTCACCTCTAACATCACAACCTCACTGTGAAATAGCAGGATAATCTCTGAATTCTGGCATAAGTGACAACATGGACATCCTGCCTAGCCTCACAATGACACCACAGACATCACTGAAATGTCAGGCTCATGGTCACATGACAGTCTCAACAGTGACACTACAGCCATGCAGTGGAATCCCAGCCTCACTGTAACATCTCAACCTCATCAGTGACATCAGCCTCACCTCTGACATCACAGCCTAACCACTGAAATCTCAGCCAAACTGTGATGTCATAGTGTACCACAATGGATATCACAGCCTCACTATAATATCACAACCTCACAGTAACATCACCAACTTCCTGTTTCATCACAGTCTAATGATGACACCATAGCCACACGGTGACATCACAGACTAACCTCTGAAATCATAGTCTCAATACGACATTACACCTTCATCACTGACATCCTAACTAGCCTCACTATTGCACCACAGCTACCAGCAGCCACCAACTACTAAAGACTGCCCTGGCAGTAAAGAGAAAGTTAATGTTTGGAGCCAACTGTTTCAAGAATTGGTGAAAGTAGGTGTGTTGGACAGTCTAGATTCACCCCTTATGAGGAATGAGGAGCTTGCTGATTCAATATATGAAACTTTTGATAATATGAGTAAAAATAAGGAAAACAATGATGCTGGTTGGTTGCTACTGGCATCTCTTGATAAAATACAAAATGAGAAGGAAAACCCCAGATAGGAAAATATCCAACTCAGAAAGCATGTAAACAATCTGGAAGCCTCTAAGTGTGACCTAAAAGCAACTCTGGAAAGACTACTGGTGAAATTGTCCAGTTCCAAATGTGCATAAACAACTTAGAAGCTTCTAAGTGGGCACTAGAAGAGAATCTTCTCTCCAGTAGTAATAGCGGTAAATTGCAGAAAATCAAACCCAAACTCTGATAATTAGATTGGCTGAGTTACAATGTAAATTAAAATCCCAGCCTCAAAAGATGTCAGCGGTTAAAGTAAAAGCACTAATTGGCAAAGAGTGGGGTCCTGAAAAGTGGGATGCTCATGTGTGGGAAAACCAAATTGATTATGAAGATGAAATGTAGTAGTCTCAGGGACCCACGAAGACCCTTGCGGGTGGGGGTAAGCAATCACAAAGGCAACATCACAAACTCCAGAAATCAGGTGAGTGGCAAAACAGGCTCTCAGGCTTACAGGCTCATTTATTGTAAATAGCAGGCTCATTATATATCCCACCCAACATCTCATAAGTCCCAGAATTAGTTTTTTTTTTTTTTCTGTGTTGTCTTGTCTGGGTTGGTCTTCTCAGGCAGGTGGTTTGACATCAGCACCAGGTACAGCAGCAGGTTGTAGCTTGGGGAAGTTGCATTCACACATATGGCCCAGACAGACAATACAGGGCTGCTTGGTCCATTCCTCCTATATATTCATCCTTTTTATTTTTTTTTTAATTTTTTTTTATTTATTCAATTGTGCGTGTGTGCGTATGTATGTGCGGGCACGCGTGTGTGTGTATGTGTGTGTGTGTGTGTGTGTGTGTAGAACCACGGACGAATTCGGGAACCACCACGGATGCCTCCACCTCCTTCTGCCCCGGGATTCACAGGCTCTGCCCTACCAGGACCAAAAGCGCAGGCCTCCCCCACTTCCGCCTGGTGTCTATACGTGGGATCTGGGATCTGAACTCAGGACCTTCCGCCTCCAAGGCAGAGGTGTAACCCCTGAGCCACCTCTCCAGCCCCCCTTTTTATTTATTTGACAGCCAGAGGGAGCCAGAGTTCTTTGCTCTGACGTTGTTAACCCTGCCTCAGAGTACGTCCAGCATTATGGACCATGCCTGCCTTAGGTTGTCCTGTCTCAAAGAATCTTACCTGTCATTGACTACCAGCCCTCAAAAGATGTCACCTCTGGAAGGCATGTCAGGATATGTGGATAGGAAATTAGACCAAGGCCTCATGAATCTCTGCAATCCAAGCTAAAACCATGTCTTTAGTTGGGCCATGGTTTGGATATTCAAGGGACATAAGCATCTGCAGCATGGTCATGTTGATGGAGTGCTGCTGTGAAATATGCTGAAGGAAACAAGCAATAAAATTAATATAATAACAATTCCTCCTGTGATAGCATCAGTTAAAAACCAAGAGGGATCAAAGAGCCTTTTAACATTGTTCCAGATTCTGGTTACAAACCCAGTATCTATAAGCAAGGGAGCCACATGTGTCATATTAATATGTTCTATCTCTTGGGCCAAAGTCAATAAGTAATTAAGAAAGGCCTAAGGTCAAGGCCCCTTGATGTACTGAGAAAGTTGTTCACAAGCCTTGGAAATAAGATCAGATAAAATGTTAAGAAAATAGATGCATGTTGAGGGTCACATGAGACAAGAGTGAGCCTCTGAACAGTTGTGATCTCCTTTTCTAATAGATCTACTTGTTGCTGTAAGATCATGATGGCATTATACCTGGTTAAAGAGTTAATTAAGCAAAGATCTCTATTTAGGGTGAAATGGCTTTTCCAAAGCAAAGGGTTGGCTCAACTTGGGGTTCAATCCAGTTGATCTTGGGTCCAGATGGGGCTAGAGATCTAGCAGTTTGCTTGATATGGAGATCTTATTTCCATAATCCTTTCATAGGGAAGTTGGCTATCTTATCTCTGGGAGTCAGTTCCTCAACAAGAGTGTTCCCTCAAGATGATTCCAGCAGTGGGGGATGACCATCTGGGATTCCAAAGACCTTCAAAGACCTAGAGAGATCCAACCCAGCATGGCTCCTCTAATCCTGGCTTACTCCCCCATAAACGTATTTGAGGATTCAGACTGCTCTGGGGATACAGGGTGATGACCGCTCTGGCTGCTTCTTGCTGAGTTGGGAGTGAAGGAAGTAAGAGCAGTCTGATGCTGGGATAGTCTAGAGGTCTATATAAATAACTAATTCACTATAAATAATTTACATATTGAAGACCCTTCTCCTCTGGCTATTGTAAATCTCCAAGATCAGATTTTTAAAACCAAATAATGTCCAAAATAATGTGAACTGTTTGATTCTTTGCACAAAACAATCTAAATTAGTCTTCCTTTATGGATTCTTAAAAGCAAGATGACACAAGTCTTTTTAAGAAGACACATGTAGGGGACATTGTTTCCTCACATGGAAAGTTCTACAGGTCTCTAAACATTATCTCATCTTTAGGGTAGATGTAAATGAAGAGCGATTTGTTAATGGAGCCACTATGCTGTTACTTTATTTTTGTTTGTTTGTTTGTTGTTTGTTTGTTTGAAAAATAAATTTATCTGGATGCTCAGAGAAACTTTTTAAGTAATTTAGGACAAAACCTTGCAAGGAAAAGGTTGAACCTGAGTTGACCCAAATGCACTTAGAATCTCCTGAAAACAGACTACTCTGGGTGCAGATTACATTGAACCTGTTGGGGTCTGGCTAAGATGGAGGCTTGAAATTCCTGTTCCACTTTAATAGGAGTATTCATGGGAACATGGAATTAGAAAGCAGATTTGTCCCTAAGAAAGGGAGCTCATACACATCAGGAGAAGAAAGAAATTCCAATGAATCTTTTAGAAGACAATTATATTTTTCTAGTCATTAGATTTGATGGGATAAAATTCTATAACAGAAATCAGAAGAATGAGCAATTTCAATCAAGCAATATTATAGTGACTTTGTCATTTTGGAAACACAAGAAAAACATTTAAGAACACAATGGCATTTTCATTTACAGTCCTATTAAATATTAAAATCAAGGAAGATAATCTTTCATGACAGAAAAACAATTGTGATCGATATAAAACATAAGTAGTTAAAGCCTTAGATGTTATTAAAATTATTTGTTCTTATTTTTAAGTATGCGTACATGTATTTAAAAATGGCATGCCAAAATTTTTATATTTGCATGCAACAAAAATGAAAAAAAAAATTGAAGTGGCCACAAATTTTTTGTTCAAACGCAAGACACACAACATATAAAAACAGAACATATAAACATACAAACATACAATTTACTGGCAACTGTACAACTTATCTGACAACTGTCTTAAAATCACTCTTGAAAGCTTTATCAAAGGCAGATTAACATTTAGGAAAACATTTAAACATTTAAAACAAGATCTCATGTTAGTTAAGTCCAGCAGCTTAGCTTAATTATGAAAGACAGTAAAAGCAAATTAAACTTTAAAATTTAAAGCCAAAACCAAATTACTATTTATGAAACTTTATATTTCTCTCTTTTCTTCTTTTTTGATATTATTATTATTATTCACTTGTACGTGTGTGTGTGTGTGTGTGTGTGTGTGTAGAACCACGGATGTATTCAGGAACCACCATGGATGCCTCCACTTCCTCCTTCTTTACACTGCCCCAGGAATCACAGGCTCCACCCTACCACTACCAGGAACACAGGCTGCCCCCACTTCCGCCCAGTGTCTATATGTGGGGTCTAGGATCTGAACTGAGGACCTTCTGCCTGCAAGGCAGAGGCTTAACCCCTGAGCCACCTCTCCAGTCCGTCTCTCTCTTTTTTCTAGCAAGGAAAACACCCTTATCCATAGGTCTGGTTCCCACATATTCTCTGGGGAAAGCCAAGGTGCTAAAACCATGGCCTCATTCCAAAATTCCTCTAGATTATCAGTCTTAACCTTGAGGCCTCTAGTCACTAAGAGAGAATTTAAGGCACATATTTGGGGCTTCTTACAGTGTGAAGGGAGGTTGCCCATTTTTCTAAAGAAAAGCGACAAGACTAAAGAGGGACAGAGGAGACAAGGAATGTATCAGACCCAAATGTCTTGTGCTTGGTGGGGGACTTCTGTGGGCCATATGCCCACACGGTATCTCTGGAGGAAGATGGTGGTCGGAAGACCACTCCTGGGTTCCGTCTCTGAGGGATCAATCCTTATGTGGAGATGCCAGACAAACCACAACCAAAATATGGAACTCCCTATACATGGACAGACAAACATAGAGAAAGGGAAAGGGATCTTCATGCTCATATCTCGTGAAGGTAAAGAACATTAAACACCAAAAGACCAACTTATCAAAAAACTACCAATGGGGGCACAATACTCGACATTTGGTGCCACAAGGGGGAAAGGACCACTATGGAAGCTCCACATTGGGGCACGAGATGTAGCAGTCTCAGGAACACACGGAGACCCTAGGGAGCGGAGGAAGCAGGTATGAAGTAAATGTAACAGACTCTGGAAATCAGGTGAGTGGCAAAGCAGGCTCTCAGACTTGCAAGCTCCTTTATTGTAAATATCAGGCTGCTTATGTACCCCACCCAACATCCCATCAGTGCCAGCATGAGTTTTTTTCTGTATGGGTTGGTCCTCTCAGTTAAGCAGTTTGACATCAGCACCAGGCACAGCAGCAGATTCTAGCTTAGGGAAGTTTCATTCCCGCATATGGCCCATACAGAAAACACAGGACTTCTTGGACCATTCCTGCTGTAGATGAGGACATTGAACCCTCAAATTCTGATGCATTTATTCCACCTAAGGAAATTGTCTCCTCACCCTTCACAGAGAATGAATCATTGCTTCTGACTAGGGTACTCATTTCACAGCTAAAGAAGTATAGCAGTGGGCTCAAAACCATGGAATTCATTGATCTTACCATGTTTCCCACCATCCTGAAGCAGCTGGCTATATAGAATGGTGGAATGGCCTTTTAAAGGCATAATTACAGCATCAATTGGATGATAATAGTCTGGAGGGATGGGGCAGAATTCTCCAGAAGGCAGTATATGCCTTAAACCAGCATCCAATATATGGTACTGTGTCTCCTATAGCTAGGATTCACAGGTCCAGGAATCAATGGGTGTAACAGGAATAGCTCCACTTACTATAACACCTAGGGACCAATTAGGAAAATTTTTCCTTCCTGTTCCCACCAGCATGTATTCTACTGGCGTAGAAGTTTTGAACCCAGGGGGCTGGAGACGTGGCTCAGGGGCTAAGCCTCTGGCTTGCAGGAAGAAGATCCAGAGTTCAAATCCTAGACCCCATGTATAGATGCCAGGGAGAAGCAAGGGTGGCCTGCTTTTCTGGTCCTAGTAGGGCAGAGACTGTGAATCCTGGGGCAGAGTAAACAAGGAGGAGGTGGAGGCGGTACATGGTGGTTCCCAAATTCGTCTGTAGTTCTACACACATACACATACATACACACATACATGCACACACATGCACACATGCATACACATACAATTGAATTAAAAAAAAAACAAACTTGGACCCCAGACCCATCGGCACTACACCACCAGCCCTCCAGGTGAGTGAGTGAGAGAGCCCGGCCCAGTCCAGCCTAGCCCCTTACCCTGGAGTCCCCCACCCACCCAGCAAGCACCCAGGCCGACAAAGGCTTGGCCTGGGCCCTGCCCCGGGCCCCAGCCCCTCGCATCCTCCCACCCCCCCCCAGGTCCCAGGTGAAGAACTCTGCCATCAACATCAGATCCTCTGCCTCTCCAGCCCACCGGGGACCTACACAGGTGGTCCACGGAAGACACACTGCTATTCAGAATTCAATAGAGTCCAAAGGAAACTCAAGCAAAATTCTAAGGAACAAAGGGAACACAGGCCATACATCTGGACTCCACTACAATCATTATATCAGGTGGGCGAGATTCTTCACATCCAGCCCAAAGATAAATAAACCTTTTTTTTTTTCTTTTTTTCCTTTCACCTTACTGATCCTTTCTAGTATCAATTGCTGTAGACCAACTTCCTCATACGGTCACCCCAAAAACATACAACTCCAGGGAGTACACCACTCACCCTCACATATCACCAAGATACTAAATCGTAAAAGTGCATTACCATACTAATATTCACTGATTACTTAACCTTACTTAACTGACATACTAACAGCCTAATAGCATCATCTAGGATATAACAATAACAATACACAAACATAACCAATCCAAGGCAAACACTAATAATAACTGGCTAGTGTAACAATACCAACTATATCAGTTCAGTGAAAAATACACAGAAACTGAATGGTCCTATAAAACAAAATAACAATACCCAAGTCAAAGTGCAGATCCACGAGAAACAATACCCAAGAAGACCAAGCTCCCACTGAAAGAATTAATCCCATAATGATGAATTCCAACCAGAACAAATTCACAGAAAATAGCCAAGAAAGCCAGACCCAACATTACGACTTTCAGAGTATGATCATTACCATGATTTATACTATGAAAGAGGAAATCCGAGAAGAGTTAAACAACTGTATCAACCACTTTGAACAAGAACACAACAGGCACTTGGAGGAGTTGAGAAAAACAGTTCAAGAAACAAAAATAGGCACAGAGCACTTAAAACAGTCTCAGGCAGAGTTTAAAATTGAACTAAAAGACAAGTTATCTTCAACCCAAACACAACAGAGAGTCTTATCAGCAAAACAAATGAGGCAGAAAATAGAATTTTGGGTCTTGAAGACAAAGTGGGAAAATTAACCAGCTCAATGGAAGAGATTGTTAAAGCCAAAAAGATACTGGAGAGGAACATTCAGGAGATATGGGACACCCTGAGGAAGCCTAACATGCACATTCATGGAATACCAGAAGAAGAATCCCAAAATATTAAACCTGAGGAAATATTTCAACTCATCATAAATGAAAACTTCCCACAACTAAAGAATGAGAGGCCTATTGAAATACAAGAGGCATTTCGCACTCCAAACAGATATAACCAAAATAGAAAATCGCCACGGCGAGACAAAGAAAAGGTGCTGAGAGCTTCAACAGAAATAAAACAAGTCACCTCTAAACTCTTCACCAGGAAGACTAACAGACCGCCTCCACCTCCTCCTTGTTTACTCTGCCCCAATAACAAATGACTACTCAATGGAACAGTAAAAGCAAGAAGAGCTTGGAGAGACATACTTCAAGTATTAAATGAGCAAAAATGCAAACCCAGAATGATATACCTGGCAAAACTATCTGTCATGATTGAGGGAGAAAGAAAAGTTTTCCAGCACAAAGACAACTTGAAGGGATACATGTCTACCAAACCAGGCCTTCAAAAAATGCTAGAAATAATACTCAAGCTTCAAGATAAGAACAAGCATATCCAGGAGGACAGAAGGGAAGTATAATACCACCAAAACATAAATATCAACCAACATACTTACAAAATCTACTAAACATAAAAAATGTCCAGAATTAAAAATAACTTCTCCATTATAACATTAAATGTCAATTGTACTAACTCACCGATTAAGAGACATAGGTTACAAACTTGGATTAAAAACCACAATCCAACAATCTACTGCCTTCAGGAAACTCATCTCACCACAAAAGATAGGCACATCCGCAAAATGAAAGGCTGGTCCAAAATCTTGCAAGCTAATGGAACCAGGAAAAAGGCATGAGTAGCAATTATGCTTTTGGACAAAGCATAATTGGACTTCAAAACAAAGAAAATCATAAGAGACACAGATGGATACTACATTTTAGTCACAGGTACAATTCACCAGGAAGACTTCACAATACTGAACATATATGCACCCAATACTGGCCCCTCCACATTCATTAAGAAAACCTTATAGCGTCTAAATCAAGAAATCAACCCCCAAACTATAATTCTTGGGGACTTCAACAGATCAAAAGCTTAACAGAGACACTTTGGAACTTAATCAAACCCTTAAAGAAATGGACCTTACAGATCTCTACCAAACTTTTCACCCATGCACCAAAGAATACACATTTTTCTCAGCAGCACACGGAACTTTCTCCAAAATTGATCACATATTGAGCCACAAAATGAATCTACACATATACAAAAAAGTTGAAATTCTAACCTGTGCCCTATCAGACCACCACGGCCTAAAGCTGGACATCCACAACACAACAAACAAGAGAAAATACAATAACTCCTGGAAACATAACAATATGATGCTGAATGAGAACTGGATTCAGGAAGAAATTAAAAAGAAATTCAAGATTTCCTGAAAGCGAATGATAATGAAAATACAACTTATCAAAATCTCTGGGACACAATGAAAGCTGTCCTAAGAGGAAAGTTCATAGCCCTTAATGCCTACATCAAAAAAATGGAAACATCAGAAATAAATAACTTAACGATGCAGCTTAAAGCTTTAGAGAAACTTGAGCAATCTGATCCCAAAAGTAGTAGAAGAGAGGAGATTAGCAAAATAAGGGAAGAAATTATCTGAAATCGAGATTAAGAAAATGATAGAAAAAATCAACCAGTCAAAAAGCTGATTCTTTGAAAAAATCAATAAGATTGATACACCCCTAGCTAAATTAACCAAAAGCAAGAGAGAGAAAACCCAAATTAACAAAATTAGAAATGAACATGGACTAATCACTACTGATACCCGTGAAATCCAGACATTTATAAAGTAATATTTCAAAAACTTATACTCTGTGAAGTTTGACAACACACAAGAGATGGATGAATGTCTAAGTAAACACAACTTACCTAAATTGAATCAGGAAGTTGTGAATTATTAAATAGTCCTATAACATATAAGAAAATTGAAGAAGTAATCTTGAATCTTCCCACCAAAAAATGTCCTGGACCAGATGGATTCAGCACAGAGTTCTATTAGACATTTAACGAGTTAATAACACCAATACTCCTTAAACTGTTCCATCAAATAGCAAAGGAACACTACCAAATTCCTTCTACGAAGCTAATATCGTCTTAATCTCAAAACCTAATAAGAATTCACTTAAAAAAGAAAACTATAGGCCGATCTCTCTGATGAACACAGACGCAAAGATTCTCAACAAAGTCTTAGCAAATCGGATTCAAAACCATATCAAAAAGATCATTCACAGGGACCAAGTAGGCTTTATCCCAAGCACACAAGGTTGGTTCAACATATGCAAATCAATAAATGTAATTCATCATGTAAACAAGTCCAAAGTCCAAGACCACATGATACTCTCGATAGATGCAGAAAAAGCTTTTGACAAGATCCAACAGCCTTTTATGATCAAAACGCTAGAGACAGTAGGAATGGAAGGAACTTTTATCAATATAATAAAAGCTGTACACAACAAGCCCACAGCAAGGATTATGCTCAATGGGGAACAATTGGAAGCATTCACATTTTGATCAGGAACTAGACAAGACTGTGCACTGTCACCACTTCTATTCAATACTGTACTTGAAGTCTTAGCTGAAGCCATAAGACAAGAAAGGGACATAAGAGGGATTCGAACATGCAAAGAAGAAGTCAAGCTATCCCTATTTGCTGATGACATGATCTTGTACCTGAGTGATCCCAAAAACTCCACCAGGAAGCTCCTGGAACTAATTGAGAAGTTCAGCAGGGTGGCAGGATACAAAATAAATGTGCAAAAATCAGAGGCCTTCCTATATGCCCAGAATGAAAGAAGTGAAAAATCCCTGAGAGAATCAATCCCATTTACTATGGCCCCTAAAAAAATGAAATTCCTTGGTATAAACCTAACCAAGGAGGTAAAAGACCTTTACAATGAAAACTTTAAAATCCTAAAGAAAGAAATTGCTGAAGACAACAGAAAGTGAAAGACCTCCCATGTTACTGGATTGGCAGAATCAACATTGTAAAAATGACCATCCTACCAAAGGCAATATACAAATTCAATGCTATACCAATTAAAATCCCAAAGCAATTCTTTAAAGAAGTTGACCAAACAATCTCAAAATTCATATGCAGGCACAAAAGACCCAGGATAGCAAAGACAATCCTGAGTAACAAAAACACTGCTGGAGGTATTACCATACCAAACCTTAGTCTATAATACAAATCCATAGTTATAAAAACAGCCTGGTACTGGCTCCAAAATAGACATACAGATCAATGGATAAGGGTTGAAGACCCAGATATAAGCCCACAAAGTTACAGCCATTTAATCTTGACAAAGGGGCCCAAAGAATCCAATGGAAAAAGAACAGCATCTTCAACAAATGGTGCTGGCAAAACTGGATCTCCACATGCAGAAGATTAAAGCTGGACCCGTACTTGTCACCATGTACAAGACTTACTTCCAAATGGATCAAGGACCTTGCTATAAGGCCAGAGACTATAAAAACCATAGTTGAAAGGATAAGAACCTCCCTCAAGCTGATTGGGCTAGGCCAACATTTCCTAAACAGACATCCAATGGCACAGTCACTGCTATCAACTCTCAACAGTTGGGTTCTTCTGAAATTAAAGAGCTTCTGTTCAGATAAAAAGATTGTAACACGACTTCAAAGGCAACCCACAGAATGGGAGAAAATCTTCACGAATAACATATCTGATAGAGCTCTACTCTCCAGGGTGCACAAAGAACTTGGAAAACTAAACACCAAGGAAACAAATGGCCCAATTAAAAAATGGGCCCTGGAACTTAAAAGAAACTTTACCAGGGATGAAATTAAAATGTCTAACAAATATCTTCAAAAATGCTCCACTTCTTTAGCCATCAGGGAAATGCAAATCAAAACTTCCCTGAGATATCACCTCACCCTGGTCAGGATGGCAATAATCCACAATACAAACAACAACAAATGGTAGAGAGGATGTGGAGAGAGGGGAACTCTTCTACATTGCTGGTAGGAATGCAGTCTCATACAGCCACTCTGGCGAGCCATCTGGAGATTCTTCAAGAAATTAAAGATTGAAATGCCATATGACCCTGCGATTCAACTTTTAGGAATAACCCCGCATACCTCGATAGCTCAAGTGCGACCATGTTCATAGCAGCACTGTTTACAATAGCAAAGTTATGGAATCAACCCAAATGTCCAACAGTTGATGAGTGGATAATGAAACAGTGGTACGTTTATACAATGGAGTACTACTCAGCCATCAAAAATGATGAATTACTAGAATTTGTCGAGAAATGGATGTCATTAGAAACAATTATAGTAAGTGAAGTATTCTAAACCCAGAAAATTAAGCGCTGTATGTACTTGGTGGCTCCTAGTACCAAACCCACCTAGCCCACCTTGAGACACTCAAAGGTAAATCTATGTAATACCTACAGTAATTGCAAGGATTATGAACAGGAGGGATGGGGTTGGAGGGCCACACCAGAAACAAGGAGAGAAGTGACTATGTTACAGCAGACAAAATGGGTTTCCATCAAGGACTGCAAGTAGGTAATGAGACACCTGGTTAAATTCACAGACGTTCATTCCTGATCATTTTCAACTGAGGGGGTATGATCTCACTAGAAGGGGAGGGCATATAGTCTGGCAGATAAAAAGTAACCATTTTGCAAATAGGTGATTGACCCCTTCCTCACTGAGGTTTCCTACTTTTATTACATCTACCTTGAATGTGCTCTTATAATAAGACTCCAGTTTAACAGCTTTTTGTCTCTGGAAAAGGGGTGACATACAGTGCCCAGCAGGATGGAGTGAAGGGCATTGCAGGAGCAGCAAAACTGCAAAAGAAAATCAACAAACCACAATCCAGAACTTCAGAGACTCTATGTCAACCACCTAGAACTAAGCCAGACTAATCTCTCCCCATCCCAAGACATTTGCGGAAGAGGGGGCGGTAAGATTGTAAGAGCAAAAGGATGGGAGGAGCAGTTATTTGCAAGATACTCCACACAAGTTAGGGCCGAAGCAATCATAATTGGACTTTGCATGCCCTGTGCAATGTCCAACACACTATTGACCTCACAAAGTCTAGCATCTGCTAAGGGCACCAAGATCATTGGAGGCAAGAGATTGACAGCCACAGTAGTGTTCCTAGGCTTAAGGGGAACACAGGAAAGGGTTCGCGGAAATGCCACTGAGTCCTTATATGTCATTGGAGAGGAGGGACCAGAGGAGAGTCAGGCATGCACAATAAAGGACTCTGTGGGAATTGGGGCGGGAGGCACTGGGGGATGGGGAGGAGGGGTGAGGGGAGGAGGAGTATGGGGTTCAGGGGGAGGAGGAGGGAGGGAGTGAACTGGTGTACCTATTAAGTTTGTATGGTGGAAATAATAAAAAAAAATCTTTTAAAAAAGAAGTTTGTGGTCCAGAACAGGGAATTCTTCTGCCAAGAGACACAGCAACTATTCCTTTGAACTGGAAGCTAAGGTTTCCTCCTGATTATTTTGGACTTCTGATGCCCTTGAGCGAACAGGCTAAGAAAGGAATAATAGTGTTAGGAGGTGCAATTGACCCAGATCACCAAGGGGACTGGTTCTCCACAATGGTCATAAGGAAGAATATGTCTGGAAGGTAAGGAGATCCACTAAGGAGTCTCTTGGTATTACCATGTCCTGTGATTAAGGTCAATGGGAATTACAGCAACCTAACAGAAGAAAGACAGAAAATGTGGTCCAGAATCTCCGGGAAAGAAGGTGTGGTAACCCCTCCAGGTAAAGACCCAAGACCTGTGGAAGTGTTTGCTGAAGGTGGAGGAAATACAAAATGGGTAGTAGAAGAAGGTAGTTAGAAATACCACCTAAGGCCACATAAGCAGTTACAGAAATGAGGATTATAATTGCCATGAGTGCTCCTGGTGCAGATGGCAAGAATAGACTTGTGCATGTGCACATACTCTAAGAAAATATTTATATTATGTAATGTAATCTGTATAATGTAATGTTAATCTGTAGTTATGTGATGAAAAGTTGTATTCTACATCATGATATTGTGTTATGGGACACTACAGACTAAATATTTCTCAAGGGGCATTATCGTTAATCTTGTAAAAATAATGCATGTGTGGTTGTATGTGGATAGCTATATTATGTTAGGTGAAATTATGAATTTTACTGTTTTTAATTGGAGATTTTTTAATGGCCTAAGGAAATGTGATCTGGTGTCAGGTTGACAAGGGATGGAATTGTGATAGTTAAGCCTGGGTGTCAACTTGACACATATGGTATTAACTAAGATGGGCTGTGACTGTCTCTGGAAAGGATCAACTGAGACCACTTTAAGATTGTACTACCCTAGATCCTATTAGAACCTCCAAAGCTCTCAGAGAATCCCCCCAGTACTACATCACACATAAAAGAGCCACCAAGGAGAACAGATGCCTTATTCAAGCTGTGATAGGAATTGCTTTTCCTTCCAGCTGCCAGATTTCTTCAACACTGTAGGCTTCCAACCCACCAAGTTGTTGTTGGCTAGACTAAAGACTCTAAGAATTCTCTAGCATTCAGCCATCACCCACTTGACTACCGAACTGAGCAGCTACCAGAAGCCATCATTGGACTAACTCGGCTACAGGCAGCCATCATTGGACTACTTCGGCCATACTATAACCCAACTCAATACATTCCTATATTTTATTTATTTATATATATATATATATATATATATATATATATATATATATGTACATTCATTGTCAATTCTACATCTTTAGAGACCCTGACTATGATAGCCCAGTGTCGCTATTGACATCACAACCTCACTGTCATATCACAACTACCATGACATTGCAACCTCACAGTGACATCACAGCCTCGTTGTGACATCACAGCCATAACATGCCATAGAAGCATCACTGACACAAAGCTTCACCTCTGACATCATAGCCTCACCATGACATCACAGCCTCAGTTTGCCATAATAAACTCACTGTGACAATAGAGCCTCACCAGTGACAATACAGCATCACCAATGACATAGTCTCCATGTGTAAGCACAGTCACTACTGACATCACAACCTCACTATAACATCAAAACCTCACTGTACATCACAGCCACATTGTGCCAGTACAGCCTCAATACTGATAAGACAGGCTCACTGTGATACCACAGCCTCGCCAGAGACACTACAGCCTCACCTGTGACATCAGCGTCACCACTGACATTAATCAGAACATTGACATCACTTCCACACCAGAGACAACATAGCCTTTGGGATCACAGCCTCACCAGTGTCACTGTCACATAATAGGTTCACCACTGACATCATAGCCTCGCTGTGACATCATAGATTCACTGTGACATCTTCCTCACCACTGACATTCTAGACTTATTGTGATATCACAACTTCACCAGTGACATCACAGCCTCATTGTGTCCTCAGCCTCACCAAAAACATCACATCCTCACTGTGCCATCCAAACCTCTCCAGTGATATCACAACATCACTGTGTCATCAGAGTCTCACTGTGACATCATAGACACACTGTGTCCTCACAGCCTCACAGAGACATTACAACCTGACAGTGATATCACAGCCACAGAGTGACATCACAAACTCTCTGTGACAACAGTCTTGACATTGATATAATAGGCTCATGGTGACATCACTTACACACCTGACATAGACTCCTGGCGACATAACAGCCACAATTTATGACTTCACAGCATCACCTCTGACATTATATCCTCATTGTGAAATCTCCCTTGCCACTGATATGACAGTTTCACTGTAACTTCACAGCCTCCATCGCGACATCACCAACTCTCTGTGACATCATAGGGTCCCAGTGAAACCATAGGCACACGGTGACATGAAATCCTTATGTTTGCATCACTGCTGCAACATGACATCATATCTTCACTGTGACAACATATCCTCATCACTCACCATAGCCTCATTCTGATATCACAGTCTAACCACTGAAATCACTTCCTCACTGTGATGTCATAGTCTTTCTCCACTGACATCAAAGCCTCACTGTGATATCATGGCATTACTGGTGACAACACAGACTCACTGTGACATCACAACCTCACTCTGAGGTTATAGCCTCACTGTGACATCACAGCCTCAACTCTAAATTTATAGCCTCACTGTTTCATCACAGCCTCACTATGACATAACAGACTCATCTCTGAAATCATAACCTCAATGTAACATCACCCCCTCATCACTGACATCCTACCTAGCTCTTACTATGACATGACAATATAAGATATGACCACTGTGACCTCTGTATTACTACTGTGAGCTATAATCACTATGAGCTCTCCATAATCACTGTGAGCTCTCTATGACGACTATGAGCTCTCTATGACTAAGGTTAGCTGTTAAAACTGTGACCACTCTGTGACCACTGAGCTGTGATTACCATGAGCTTTCAATTAGCTCTGTGAGCTCTCTATGACCACAATGAGCTATGACCGCTCTGAACTTTCAATGACAATTATGAGCTCTCAATGACCACTATGAGCTATGACCACTGTGAGATCTCTATGACTACTCTGAGATTTCTATGACTACTCTGAGCGTTCTATGACCACTGTGAGCTCTCCATGATCACTGTGAGTGCTCTATGTCTACTATGAGCTATGACCCTTCTGAGCTATCTGTGACAAATATGAGCTATGACCACTATGAGCTCTTTGACCACTGTGAGCTCTTTATAACCATTATGAGTTCTTTTACCATTGTGAGCTATGACCACTGTAAGCACTCTATGCACAATGTGAGCTGTGATCACTGTGAGTTCTCTTTGACCACTGTGAGCTTCCTATGAACACTGAGAAATCTGTATGCCCAGTGTGAATTCTCTATGAGAACTATGAGCAATGGTGACTGTAAGATCACTGTGAAATCTGTGAGATCTCTATGAACACAATGAGCCCTCTATGACAATTTTGAAATATCTGACAACTATGACTTTTCCATGATCACCTTGAACTCTCTATGATCATTCTGAGCTATGGCCATTATGAGCTCTTTATGACCAATATGAGCTGTGACTACGGTGAGCTCTCCATGACAACTATGAGCTATGACCACTGTGAGGTCTCTATGACCACTATGAGCTATCAGCAATGTGAGATCACTGTGAACATTTTTAACTCTCTAAGACCACTTTGAGGTATGATTAAGGTGAGCTCTGAGGACTCTGTGCCTTCTATGACAATTATGCATTATGACCACTGTAAGCTGTCAAGAACCACTGTGACCTCTCCATGTTAAGTATAAGCCATGAAAATTGTGAGCTCTATATGACCACTGTGAACTCTCTATCACCACTATGAGCTCTATCACCACTACGAGGTATGAACACTGTGAACTCTCTATTTCCATTGTGAGCTCTCCTTGTCCACTCTGAGTTCACTATGGCCATTATGAGCTCTTTATGACCAATATAAGCTATGACTACTATGAGCTATCTATGATCATTGGGAGCTATGAACATTATGAGTTGGCTATGAACACTATGAGTCCTCTATGACCTCTGTGAGGTATCACAACTATGAGCTCTATATGAGAACTGTGAGCTCTCAATGACAACTGTGACCTCTCTGTGACCACTTTGATCTCTGTATAACCACTGTGAACTCTGTATTATTACCGTGAGCTCTCTATGAATACTATGAACTTAGACCATGGTGAGCTCTGTATGAATACTATGAACTATGAGGACTTTGAGCTCTTTGACCAGTGTGAGCTCTCATTTAACACTATGAGCTCTTTATGACCACTGTGAGCTATGAACACTATGAATTCTCTATGACCACTATGAGCTATGACCTTTGCGAGCTATCAATGACCATTATGAGCCCTCAATGACTCCTATAAGCTCTGACCATTATGAGCTTTCTATCAACACTGTGAGATATGACCACTGTGAGCTCTCTGTCATCACTTTGAGCTAAGAACACTGTGAACTCTCTATCATCACATTGATAAGATGATTATGAGCTCACAATGAGGAATGTGAGCTATGTCCCTGTGAGCTCTCTATGACCATTGTCATCTCTCTATGAACAGAGTGAGCTCTCTGTGATCACTGAATGCTAGCTATGACTACTGTGATATCTCTATGACTACTTTGAGTCTTATATTACCACAATGACCTCTGAGCAGTGTGAGCTCTCTATGATCACTATGAGCTAAGACCATTATGAGCTATGAGGACTGTGAGATCTCTAGGTCCTTTATGAATTCTCTATGAGAACTATGAGCTATGACCTCTGAAATTTCTCTATGACTACTGTGAGCTATGAACACTGTGAACCTTACATGACCATTATGAGCTATCACTACCATAATCTTTTTATGTGCATTATGAGAACTCTATGACAGCTATGAGCTATGACCATTGTGAGCTCTTTATGACCACTATGAGTTATGACCACTGTGAGCTCCCTATGTCCACTATGGACTCTCTATGACCACCATGAGATATGACAACCGTGAGGTCCCTATGGCCTCTATGACTTATGACAACTGTGAGCTATCTGTGACCACTGTGAGCTCTCAATGGCCACTAGAAGCTATGACTACTGTGATCTCTCTATGGTCACTATGAGCTCTCAATGACCACTAGCAGCTTTGTCAACTGTGAGCTCTTTATGACCATTATGAGCTATGACCACTGTGAACTCTCTATCACCACTGTGAGCTCTCTATGAACACTATGACCTATGAAAACTGTGAGCTCTTTATGACCACTATGAGCTATGACCATTTTGAACTTTATATGAATATGATGACTGATAGGCACTCTTAGTTGTCTATGACCAATATGAATTATGAGCACAGTGATCTCTCTATGAGAACTAACAGCTGTCTATGACCTCTTTGAATTCTCCATGAGAATTGAGCTATGACCACTGTGAGCTCACTATGAACATTATTAACTCTCTAAGACCACTGTGAGGTGTGACCACTGTGAGCTATGAACACTCTGAGCACTCTATGACAACTATGATAAATAACCCCTGGGGATTCTCCAAGACCACAATGAGCTCTCTATGATGAGTATGAGCCATGATCACTGTGAGCTCTCTATAATCACCATTAGCACCCTATGACCACTGTGAACTATGACCACAATGAGCTGTCTCTGACAACTGTGAGTTCTCTATGACCACTTTGAGCTCTGTATGACCATTATGACCTCTTTATCACCACTATGAACAATGACCAGTGTGAGGTCTCCATTTCCATTGTGAGCTCTCTGTAACCACTGTGGGCTAACTATGGCCAGATTGAGCTCTCTATGACAACTTTGAGATATGACTACTGTGAGCTCTTTATGACCACTGTGTGTTATCTATGAGCAATATGACATTTGACCACTGTAGGTTATGACCAATATGATATATGATCACTGTGAGCTCTCTTTCACCACTATGGGCTGTCTATGACCATTATGAATTATGACCACTGTGAGCTAGCTATTAGCACTTTGAGTTCTTAATGACCACTATTACTTCTCTATGAGCTACTATGAGCTATAATTACTATGAACTTCCTATGAACATTATGAGCTCCCTCTGAGTAATGTGAGCTATGATCACTGTTAGTTATGACCACTATGAGCTCTCTGTGGCCACTAAGATCTATGCCACTGTGAGCTGTCATTGGCCATGAGAGCTCTACAACCACTGTTAGATCTCTTGACAACTGTGAAGTCTCTATGAACACTAGGAACTATGAACTATGACCACCATGAGTTCTTTATGAGTACTATGAGCTCTCAATGACCATGAGAGGCTACAACCACTGTCGGCTGTCTATGATCACTGTAAGCTCTCTATGAACACTGTGAGCACTCAATGACTACTGTGAATGCTCTATGACCATTTTGAATTTTGAGCATTGTCAACTGTCTATCACATTTGTGAGCATTCTCTGACATCTATGAGCTTTCTATGACTAATATGACCTATGGCCATTGTGAGCTCTCTATGACAGCGCTGAGGTCTCTGTGACCAATATGTGGTATGACCACTGTGAGCTTTCTATGACCATCATGATCTATGAATAATGTAAGCTTTCTATGACCAATGTGAGGAATGAACATTCTGAGTTCTCTATGACAACTGTGAGCTCTCTATAACCACTATGACCTATGACCACTGTGAGTTTTCTATGAACACTATGAGCTCTCAATGACAACTTTGGGCTATGGCCTCTGTCAACTCTCTGTGACCACTGTAAGCATTCTATATTCACTGTGAGTTTTCTGTGATTACTGTAAGCTATGGCCACTGTGAGCTCTGACCACTGTGAACTCTCTGTGGCTCTCTATGTGATTAAGAGCTTTCTGTGACGACTGTCAGCTCTGCATGATGACTGTCAGCCTCTATGACCACTGTGATCTCTATGACCATTATGATCTCTCTATTATTACTGTGAGCTCTGAATATTTTGAACTGTCTGTGGCCACTGTATCCTATGACCACTCTGAATTCTCTTTGACGACTGTGAGCTTTCTTTTTATTATTATTATTATTTATTCAATTGTGCATGTGTGCATATGTATGTGCACGCACATGTGTGTATGTGCGTCTGTGTGTGTGTAGAACCACGGACAAATTTGGGAACCCCCATGGACCGCCTCCATCTCCTTCTGCCCCGGGATTCACAGGTTCCGCCCTACCAGGCCGACCCCGCTTCCACCCAGCATCTATATGTGGGATCTGGGATCTGAACTCAGGACCTTCTGCCTGCAAGGCAGAGGCTTAACCCCTGAGCCATCTCTCCAGTCCGACTGTGAGCTTTCTATATTTACTATGATCTATGACCATTGTGAGCTCTATGACAACTATAAGATCTCTACGACCACTGTGACCCTCTATGAATACCATGAGCTCTCTCTGATGACTGTGAATTATGACTATTGTCAGGTGTCTATGACAACTATGAGATTGCTATGGCATCTGTGAGTACTCTGTGACCATTATGAGCTATGAGTATTGTGAACTATGTATAACTATTGTGAGCATTCTGTGACAACTATGGTCTATGACCACTATGAGCTCACTATCAACACTGAGCTATGAGCATATTGAGCTCTCTGTAATGATTATGAGTTCCTTACAACTACTGTGAGCTTTGACCACAGTGAGCTCTCTATGACCATTATGGTCTATGACCACTGTGAGGTCTCAACACTATGAGTCATGACCACTGTGAGCTTAAGCTAAAGATTAAGTGTTCTATATAACCATTGTCAGCAATGACCACTGTCAATGCTCTATGACCACTGTGAGCTCTCTTTTAAAACTGTGAGTTCTCTATGACAATGGTTATCTCACTATGATTACTGTCAGCTCACTATGTCCAATGTCAGCCCTCTATAACCACTGTGAGATCTTTGTGACCACTATGAGCTCTCTATGACCATGATGAGCTATAACCACTGTGAGCTCTCATTGTCATTATATGTTCTCTATTACCATTGTTAGTTATGAAGACTGTGACCTCTCTATATTCACTATGAGTTATGACTACTACAAGCACTCTATGACCATGATGAGCTCTATATGAACTGTATGAGCTAGACCTCTGTGAGCTTTCTATCACCACGATGGTCTGTGACCACTGTGAGCTCTCTATAAACATTATGAGTTATGACCACTTTGAACTCTCTATAATGAGTTCTCTATGACCACTGTGAGCTTTTTAAGAACTACAAGCTCTCTGACCACTGTGAGTTCAATTTGACCATTTTGAGATCTCTATTACCATTGGAAGTGTCATAATTGGATATAGATATCAACTTGAGTGTTGAGGGTTTAAGCTCTGGGCACATTTATAGAGAATCAGTGGTTGAGTTAAGCCCAGAGCAAAGTTGAAGAGATTGTCTAGCTGCTGGAGAAGGCCCAGCCCACAGTGGGTGGTATTAGGCCCAGAGAGCTTGGCATCCTTCCATTCATTTGGCCAGACATGCTGGTCTGGCAAGTAAGGATTGTCCATCTCTCATCTGTTATGTGGTATTGGTGTGACCAGTTCCCTTGGCCCAGGTGTCAAGCTGGACTCGGTGGGCTGACCAGGAATTATAAGAGAAAATAGATCCTTGTTCCCTTAAGCTGTTTAATGGTCACTTATCAGCAACCATACAGGCAGACTGCAACAGCGAGCTCTCTATGTCAATTGTGAGGACTCAATGACCACTGTAAGTTCCCTATAACAACAGTGAGCTCTCTGACCATTGTCAGTTCTCTGTGAACACTTTCAACTCTTTATGAGCACTGAGTGCTCTCTGGTCATTATGAGCTATGAGCACTATGAACTTTCCATTAATATTGTGAGCATAATATAACCACTATGAGCTTACTTTGACCACCGTGATCTCTCTATGACCATGCCAGCTTTCTATAACCACTTTAATCTCACATTGAGCACTGTGAGCTCTCAATGAGCACTATGATCTATAATCACTAAGAGTGCTCTATGACCACTGTGAGCTTACTTTGACCACTATGACCTCTTTATGACCACTGTGAACTCTTTATGACCTATGTCAGCTCTCTATGAACACTGTGAGCTTCCTATGATCACTGTGACCTCACCTTGACCACTGTGAGCTCCTTATGACCATTGTAAGCACTCTATAGCCACTGCCAGCTCTCTATGAACACTGTCAGTTCTCTATGATCAGTGTGAGTGCTCTCTGACGACTATGAGCTGAGCACTATGAACTTTCATAGAATGACCACTATGAGCTCTCTATGACCACTAAGAGCTGTGACCACTATGAGCTATCTAAGACATCATAGCTCACAGTGGTCATAGCTCATAGTAGTCTGAGAAAGCTAATAATTTTCACAAAGAGCTAACAGTGGTCATAGATCATAGAGGACATAAAGAGCTCACGGTGGTTATAGACAGCTCACAGTGTTCATACATTTTCCAGGGCATAAAGAATTCACAGTGGTCATACTTGAAAATGGTCTTAGAGGGGCTGGAGAGGTGGCTCAGGGTTTAAGCCTCTGCCTTGCAGGTGGAAGGTCCTGAATTCGGATCCTAGACCCCACGTATAGACGCCAGGTGGAAGTGGGGGTGGCCCACGTTTCTGGACCTGGTAGGGTGGAGCATGTGAATCCTGGGGCAGAGTAAACAAGGAGGAGGTGAAGGCGGTCCATGGTGGTTCCCAAATTCACCAGCGGTTCTACACACACACTCAATTGAATAAATAATAAAAAATTAAAAAAAAAAGAAAATGGTCATAGAGAGCTCAAAATTGTACAGAGGCAACAGTCATCAAAGACTTAATAATGGTCAGAGAGAGCACATAATGTTCATAGTGCAGAATGGCCATAGAGTATTTGTAGTGGTCATAGTCCACAGTGGTCATAGAGAGCTTAGAGTGATCATAGAGAACTTGTAGTGGTCGTAGCTCATAGTGCACATAAAGCTCTCAAGTCATCCAAGCTCAAAGTAGTTATGAAGAGCTCATAGTGGCCACAGATTACTGAGAGTAGTCACAGGTCCTCATGGTCATAAAGAGCTCACAGTGGTCATAGAGAGATCCCAGTGGTCATACAGAACTCACAATGGTCATAGAGCGCTCACAGTCATCATAGAGAGCTCACAGAGTTCATAAAGACCTCATAATGGTCACAGCTCAAAGTTGTTATAGAGAACGCACAGTATTCATAGCTCATAGTGGTCATGAAGAGCTCACAATAGTCATAGCGAAGAGCTCACATAGTCATAGTGACCATTATGATCATATGTCCTCTATGATCTATAGATTGCTTACAATGGAAATAGAGCTCAGAGTGGTCATAGCTCATACTGGTCATAGAGAGATCAGTTTGGTCATAGACAGTTCACAGTGATGATAGCTCTTAATGGTCATAGGGAGGTCACAGTGGTCATAGATAGATCATAGCGGTCACAGCTCATAGTGGGCATAATGATCTCACAGTTGTTATAGCTCACTGTAGTCACAGATAGCTCATACTGTTCATAGAAAGCACAGAGTAGTTATAGTTCAAACTGGTCACAGAGAACTCAAATTGATCATATCTCATAGTGGTCATAGAGGAATCATAGTGGTCACAGCTCATAGTGGTTTTGGAGAGCTCAGATTGTCACTATGAGCTCTTTATGACAACTGTGAGCTGTGACCACTATGCACTCTCTATTACATCAATGATCTCTGTATGATCACTGTGAGCTCTCTATGACCACAGTGACATTTCTGTGACCACTGTGACCTCTCTATAAGCACTTTAATCTCACTATGAGGAGTGTGTTCATTCTGTGACCACTGTGAGTTCACTATGAGCACTGTGATCTATGACCATTGTGAGATCTCTATGAGCTTGGAGCATTATGAGCTCTCTAAGACCAGTATGAGCTATGACAACGGTGAGCTTTCTATGTTATTTATGAGCTCCCATGACCACTGAGAGCTATTACTTCTAGGACCACTCTATGACCATTATGAACCATGACAACTGTGAGATATCTATAAACACTATGAGATCTCTATGAGTATTGTGACTTCTCTATGACCCCTAACTGTCTATGACCACTGTAGTTATCTATTAAAAATATGACCTATTAGTACTTTGAGATCTTTATGACCACTACGATCGATGACCACTGTGACCTCTCTATGATCACTTTGATCCCCCAGTGACCACTGTGATCTCTCTCTAGCCACTGTAGCTCTCTATGAAAAATATGTCCTATGAACATTCTGAGCTTGCTATGATCACTATAAGCTATGACCTCTGTGAGGTACCTATCACTATTATGAGCTGGGACTACTATGATCTCTCGATGACAACTGTGAGTGATGACCACTGTGTGAACTCTGTATGACCACTGTGAGCTATGACCACTTTAAGCTCTCTATCACCATTGTGAGCTCTATATGACCACTTTGAGCTCTTTATGACCACTGTGAGTTCTCCATAACTGCTGTGAACTCTCTATGACCATTATGATCTCTAATCACTCTGAGCTCTCAAGTTTAAATATGAGCTATAACCACCCTGAGCTCTCTCTGACCACTCTTAGCTATGACCAGTGTGAACTCTCTATGAAAATTATTACGTAGGAACACTGTGAGTTCTCTGTGAACATTGGGAGCTCTGTATGACCACTATGAGTTATGTGCACTATGAATTCTCTATGACCCCCATGAACTTTGACCAGTGTGAGCTCTCTGTGACCACTGTGAGATTTCTGTGACCACTTGAGCTATGACCACTGTTAGCTCTCTATGACCATTATGAGCTATGATCACTTTGAGTACTCTGTGACAATTATGAGCTCTCTATGACCACAATGAGCTATGACCACTGTGATCTATCTGTGACCACTGTGAGCTCTCATGACGACTGTAAGCTATGATCACTGTGAGATGTCTATGACCACTTTGAGCTCTCTATGACCACTATGAGCTATGACCAATGTGAGTTCTCTATGACCACTATGAACTATTACCACTGTTAGTTCTCATTTTCCATTATGAGTGATCTATGACAACTGTGAGTTATGACAATTGTGAGCTCTCTATGAGCACTATAAACTATGATCCCTGTTACATCTCACTGCTCATTATGAGTTCTCTATGATCACTGTGAGCTATGAACATTGTGAGCAATCAATGATACTGTAAACTCTCTGTGACCGCTATGAGTTCTCATTGATATCTATGAATTTGACCACTGTGAGCTCTCTATGACCACTATGAATTTTAATGAGGTGATCTCTCTATGACGACCATGAGCTATGACCACGATGACCTCTCTATGGGTACTTTGTGCTGTCTATGACCACTATAAGTTTTCTATCACCATTGTAACTCTATATGAAAAATATTACTAATGACCACTGTGATCTCTCGATGACCACTGACAGCAAGGACCACAGTTACCACTCATTGTCCACTCTGAATTCTCTATGTCCAGTAGGAGCTATGACCACTGTAAGCTCTTTATGACCACTATAAGCCCTCTATGACCAATATGGGGTCTGTATACAACTAAGGGCTAAGGCCAATGTGAGTTCTCTATGAGCACTATAACCTATGACCACTGTGAGCTCTATATGACAACTGTGAACTATGACTACTGTGAGCTCTTTATGACCACTATAAGCTTTCACCACAGTTATCTTTATGACTACTATGAGCTACGGCTCCTGTGAGCTCTTTGTGAGCACTATGATCTATGACCATACTGAGCTCTCTATGACAATTATGAGCTCTATATGACAATAAAGATCTCTCTGTGATCTCTCTGTGAACATTCTTTCAATGATTACTCTGAGATCTGTATGGACACTATGAACTCTTTATGATAACTGTGAGCTCTCTATGACCATTATATGCTCTCTATGACCACTATAACATATAATTATGTGAGTTCTCTATGATCACTATGATTTATGACCACCATTATAAGCTATGACTAGTGTGAGGTCTGTATGACTAGTGTGAGCTCTCTATGATGACTATTAGCTCTCTATGACCACTATAAGCTATTGTGAGCTCTCTATGACCACTGTGAGCTCTCTATGGCAACTGTGACTTCTCTATGACTATTATAAGGAATAACCATTATGAGCTCTTCATGTCAACTTTGATCTATGAAAACTCTGAGCTTTCCAAGTCCATTATGGGTGGTCTATGACCACTGTTAGGTATGACAACTGTGAGCTGTCTATGATCACTGTGACGTATGACCACTGAAAGCTCTCTATAACAACTGAGAACTATGAATATCTTAAGCTTTCAATGATCTCTGTGACTTGTAAGCATTATGCAGTCTCTATTTCAACTGTGAGCTCTTTATGACCACTGTGAATTCTCTATGACCACTTTGAACGATGACGACTGTGTTCTCTATGATCACTATGAACTATCACCACTATTAGCTCTTTATCACAACTATAAGGTATGTAAATTGTGAACTCTCTAAGTCCATTATGAGATCTTTATGACCATTGTGAGCTATGATCACTGTAAGCTTTCTATGAATACTATGAACTTTGTGTCCACTATGAGCTATGACCACTGTGACCTCTTTATCCCTCTCTGAGATCTTCATGACCATTATCGGCTATGACTATTTTGAGCACTCTATGACCATTGTGATCTATGACTATTATGAACTCTCTATGTACACTATGAACTTTCTATAACTGCTGTGTGCTACGACCATTGCAAGACTCTATAAGCACTATGACCTATGAGTGCTGTGAATGCTCTATGATCACTATAAGCATTCTATAACCATTATGAGCTATAACCACTGTGAGCTCTCTGTGACCACTGTTACATATGTCCATTGTGAACTCTCTATTACCATTATAAATGATGAGAAGTGTGAACTCTGTTACAACTATTAGCTCTCGGTGACCACTGTAAGCATTGACCACTGTGAGCGCTATTTGGTCACTATGAGCTATGATGATTTTAAGCTATGACCATTCTAAGTTATGACCACTGTGAGCTTTTTTTACCACTATGATTTTTTATGACCACTATAAGCTATCCCCATTGTCAGCTCTCAAAGACCACTGTGAGCTATGACCACTATGAGTTTTCTCTGACAACTATGACATCTGTATGATCACTGTGAGCTATCTATTGCCATTATGAGTTCTCTATGCTCACTGTGATCTGTGACCACTATGAGCTCTCAACAAACATTGTGACTTCTCTATAACCATTATGAGCTCTCTATCACCAGTGTTAGCTCTCTAACCACTATGAATTCTCTATGAGCAGTATGACCTGCAATCAATGTGAACTCTCTATGACCAATGCAAGCTCTCTATGACCCATGTGAGCTCTGACTACGGTTATCTATTTATGACCACTATGAGTCATGACCATTGTGTGATCTTTATGATCACTATGAACTATGGCCACTGTGACCTCTCACCGTGTATTATAGTCTGTGTATAACCTCTGTGAACTATGACAACTGTGAGGAGTGTGTTCATTCTATGACCACTGTGAGCCCTCTATGATCACTATGAGTGTGGACCACTGAAACCTCCCTCTATGAATATTATGAGCAATGATCATTGTGAGTTCTTTCTGACCACTAGGAGCTCTGACCCCTGTGCGTTCTCTATGACTAATATGGGCTAAGCCCATGGTGTGTTCTTATTTTGCATTATGAGCTCTCTATGACCACTATGAGCTAGGATCACTGTGACCTCTCTAGGACCATTATGAGCTGTGACCACTGTGAACTCTCTTTAACCACTCTGAACTGTCTATGACCGCTATCAGCTATACCCACTCTGAACTCTCTATAACCTCTATAAGCTGTGACCACTGTGAGCTCTCTGTGAATACTATGAGCTATGAACACTGCAATCTGAGGCCCCTATGAGCTCTCTACGATTACCATGAACTATAGGCACTATGGGCTCTATATGACTTCTATGGCAATTATGAGCTCTATATGACAACAGTGAGCCTTCAATGATCACTGTGAGCTCTCTATGACCTCGTGGAGCTCTCTCTGATGATTGTGAGTTCTCAAAGACCACTTGTGGCTCTTTTTGATGTCTTTGAACCACTTTGATGTCTTATGACCACTGTGAGCACTGATCTCTCTGAGCTCTCCATGACTAATGGGAATACTTTATGAACATTTTGAGTTCTCTATCACCACTATTAGCTATGAACACAGTGAACTCTTTATGACCAATTTGAGCTATGTCCACGATGAGCTATGACCACGATGAGCTCCCTAATACCTCTGTAAGCTATGACAACTATCAGCTCTCTATGAAAAATATCAGCTCTCTATGCCCACTGTGATCTGGCTGTGATGACTTTGAGCTATGTATGACCACTGTGAGCTCTCTATGATGACTATGAGTTCTCTTTGACATCTGTCATCTATGGCCAATAAGAGCTCTCTATGACTACTATGCTCTATGACCACTGTGATTCTGTTTGATTACTTTGAGTTCTATGAGCAGTATTATGCATAACCTCTGTTAGCTCTCTTTGACCACTATGAGTTCTCCATGACCTCTTTCTGCTTTCTTGACAACTGTGACCTCTCCATGAGCACTTTGAACTCTATATGGACACTGCGAGCTCTTTATGAGCACTGTGAGATTTTTATGAGCAATGTAAGCTTTCTATATCCACTATGAGCTATGATCACTTTGAGCTTTATATGACCACTATGATCTGTGAGCTCTCTTTGGGATAGAGTGCTGTGACCATTATGAATTCTGTATGACTGTAAGATCTCTATTACCATTTTGATCTCTCTATTATCAATGAGAGATCTCAATGATCACTATGATTTTTCTATGACCACTAACTATGACCACTGTGAGTTATCTATAACCACTTTGGGTTTTCAATGGCCACTGTGAGCTATGAGCACTGGGAGCTCTCTATGATCACTATGAACTCTATATGAACACTGAGCTCTCTATTACAACTGTGAGTTGTATATGACCAAGTTCAGTGTTCTATGACTATTGTGTAATCTCTATGATCACTGAGAGCTCTCTGAGCACTATGAACTATGACCACTATGAGCTCTCTATGACAATCGTGAGTTCTCTGGACACTCTGAGCTGTCTATGACAACTGTGAGATATCTATGCCCTATGTGAACTCTCTATGAGCACTTTAAGCTATGACCACTGTGAGCTCTCTATGACCACTATGAGCTATGTTGACTGTGACGACTCTTTGATCACTGTGAGCTTTCTCTTACTACTATGGGCTATGACCACTATGAGCTCTCTATGACCACTGTAAGCTCTAAATGATCACTATGAGCAATGAGCACTGTGTGCTCTTTATGACCACTATAAGCTTTAAGCACTGTGAGCACTCTATGACCACTGTGACTGATAACCATTATAAGTTCCTCATGAGCATTATGAGCTTTCCATGACGAGTATGAGGTATGACTACTGTGAACTCTCTATGACAACATTGAGGTCTTTTTGGCCACTGTGTGCCCTCTGTGGCTACCATGATCTATGACCACTGTGATCTCTCTTTGACCACTGTGAGCTCTCTATGAGCACTATGATCTATGACCACTGTGAGTTCTCTGTGACCACTTTCAAATCTGTATCCACTATGAGCTCTCTACCTCAACTATGACCTCTTTGTGACTACTTTGAGCTGTCTATGAGCAATGTGAGCTATCTATAAGCAATGGGGGCTCAATATGACCCCTATGAACTATGACCACTGTGAGTTTTTTGTCCATTGTGAGTTCTGTATTAAAATAAGAGCTATGACCACTGTGCACTCTCTATGACCACTGTTTGCTTTCTATGACGAATATAAGCTCTGTATGACCACTGTGAGCTCTCTATGACCATCTCACTTCTCTATGACCACCAGGCGCTGCAACCACTGTGAACTTTCAGTGATCACTATTTGCTATGGCCACTGTATGTTCTCTATAACCACCTTGGGAACTCTAAAACCACTATCATCTATGTCCAATGTCAGCTGTCGCTCATCAGTATAAGCTTTGACCACTGTGAGTTCTTTTTTTTATTATTATTATTTATTCAATTGTGCATGTGTGCATATATATGTGCGCGCACATGTGTGTATGTGTGTCTGTGTGTGTGTAGAACCACGGACAAATTCGGGAACCACCATGGACCGCCTCCACCTCCTTCTGCCCCGGGATGCACAGGCTCCACCCTACCAGGACCAGAAGCGCAGGCCGCCCCTGCTTCCACCTGGCGTCTATACATGGGATCTGGGATCCGAACCCAGGACCTTCTGCCTATAAGGCAGAGGTGTAACCCCTGGCCACCTCTCCAGCCCCACTGTGAGTTCTTGATGAGGATTATAAGTTCTCTATGGCCACTGTTTGCTATGAGTACTGTGAGCTCTTTATGACCACTGTGAGCACGTTATGACCACTCTATGTGATAACTACTTTGAGCCCTCTATAAACACTGTGAACTCTCTATGAGCAGTATGAGCTATGACCACTGTGAACTCTCTAGGATAACATTGAGATCTTTTTTGACCACTGGAATTTTCTATGAGCAATGACCTCTGTGAGCTCTCTTTGACCATTGTGAATTCTCTGTGATCACTTTCAACATACTGTGGCCACTATGAGCTCTCTCCAAGTATGACCTCTCAATGACAACTTTGAGTGCTCTATGAGCACTGTGACAACTATTAGCTATGTCCACTGTAAGCTCTTTATCATACTATGTGCTATGACTAATGTCAGGTCTCTCTCACCAGTGAGCTCTTGATGAGGATTAACAGTTCTCTGTGGCCACTGTTTGATATGAGCACTGTGAGCTCTTTATGATCACTGTGAGCTATAGCCACTGTGAGTCTTCATGATCACTATGAGCTTTGACCACTATGAGCTCTCTATGATAATTTTGAGCTCTTTTTGGGCATTGTGAGCTCTGTAAGACCACTATGAGCTATGACCACTGTGAGCCCTTTATGACCACTATGAGATATAACCTCTGTGAGCTCTCTATGAGCACTGTGAGCTGTCTATGATTACTATGAGCTATAACTAGTGTGAGCTCTCTTTGAGAACTATGAACTATGACCATGTGAGTGCTCTATGACACTGTGAATCATGACTGCTGTGAGCTCTTTGTGGTCATTATGATCTCTCTATTACCATTAGGAGCTATAACCACTGTGAGCTCCCTATATACCATGCACTGTGAGCACTGTGAGCTCTTAATGTATATTATGAGCTCTCTATGACTATGTTGAAATCTTTCTGGGCATTGTGAGCTCTCTATGACCACTATGAGCAATGAACACTGTGAACTCTCTATGAACACTTTGAGCTTATCCTGACACTGTGAGCTCTCTGTGACCACTGTAGGTCCCTAGGATTTATAGGACCTATAAGCATTGTGAACTCCTTGTGACCACTATGAGATATGACCACTCTATGAACACTGTGATCTATGATCACTTTGAAATCTCTGTCACCACTATGATCTATGATCACTGTGAGCTCTTATGAACACTATGACAATTATGAGCTCATTATGACCACTGTCAGCTCCCTATGACAACTATGAGTTTTTTATTACCATTGTGAGTTCTGTATGACAACTATGATCTATAAACACTAGAGCTCTCAATGACCACTATGAGCTAATACACTGTTAGCCCGCTATGACCCCTGTAGCTCCCTATGAGAAATATCACCTGTGAAAAATGTGACTTCTCTATGACCACTAAGAGCTACGACCACTGAAAGTTCTCTATAACCACTGTGAGCTATGAGCATCGTGAGTTCTCTTTGTTCAATATGCATTCTCTATGACTATTGGAAGCTATGTTCATTGAGACCTATCTATGGCCACAATGACCTTTGACCACTGTGATCTCTATCAATACTATGAGCTCTGACCACTGTGAGCTCTTTATTTTCATTATGAGCTATGACCACTGTAAACTTTCAATAACCACTGTGAGTTCTCTGTGACCACTATGAGCCATGACCACACTGAGATGTCTATCACCACTATGAGCTCTCTATGATCAGTGAGTTATGACCACTGTGAGCACTGAAAACTGTGAGTTCTCTATTACCACTATAAGCTCTCCAAGACCACTGTGAGCTCTGTTTGAACACTACCACCTATGACCACTATGAGCTATGAACACTGTGAGCACTCTGGGTTCATTAGGAGTTCTTTATGACCACAGAGAGGTATGATCACCCTGAGTTCTTTATGACCACCATGAGTTATGACCACTATGAGATCTCTATGAGCACAGTGATCTCTCTATGAACACTATGAGCTGTGACCACTGGGACCTCTGTAAGCCCACTTTGAGTCTAAGTGAACATTGTGAGTTCTATATGATCACTGTGACATCTCTATGGTGACTTTGAGCTCTGCAAAAACATGGTGAGATCTCCATGACCACTATGAGCTCTCGATGACCACTGTGAGCTCTCTCTGACCAATAGGAACTATGAGCACTGTGAGCTCTCTTTGATCACTATAAGCAATGATGACTGTGAACAATCTCTGACAACTTTCAGGTATTATTACTGTCAGCTCTCTATGACCGCTATGAGCTATGAGCACTATGACCTCTCTATGAATACTAGGAGCTATGACCAGTGTGAGTTCTCATGGAATATTATGAGCTCTCTATGACCATTGTGAGCTATGATCACTGTGAGCTCTCTATGATCACTAAAAACTATGAACACTGTGAGGTTTCTGTGTCCATTATAAACTCTCTAGGACCACTGTGAGCTATGACCACTGTGAGCTCTTTATGAAAACTATGAGCTATGACCACAGTGACCTCTCTATGAACACTTTGAATTCTACATGATTAGTTTGAACTCTCTATCACCACTGTAGCTCACTATGAGCAGTATGACCTATGACCATTGTGATCTTTCTATTACCTCTATGACTATGACCACTGAGAGTTCTTTATGACTACTATGAACTATGACCACTGTGGGCTCTCTATGACCACTATGAGCTATAATGACTGTGATCTCTCTATATTCACTATGATCAATAACCACTGTGAGCTCCCTATGACATCTGTGAGCTGTGACAAATATGAGTTCTCTATGACAATTGTGAGCTCTGTAGGACCACCATGACTTCTCTACGATCACTTTGAGCTCCCTATGACCACTATGAACTCTCTATGAACACTGTGAGCTCTCAAAGAGAGTAAGACCTATGACCACTCTGAGCTCTCTATGACCACTGTAGTTCTGCATGAGCAATAGGACCTATGACCATTGTGAGCTTTCTATTACCTCTATGAGCTATGACCACTGAATTTTTTATGGCCACTATGAGCTTTGACCACTGTGATATGTCTATGACCATTGTGAACTATGACCACCGTGAACCCTATATGACCTCTGTGAGCTGTGATGTGTATGATCTCTCTATGACAACTTTGAGCTCTCTACAACCACTGTAGGTCTCTATGACCACTATTCTTTATGAAAACTGTGAGATCTCTATGACCACTATGAGTTCTCTATGATCTCTGTAAGCTGTGACCACTATGAACTCTGTACTACAACAGTGAGTTCTTTATGACCACTGTGAACTCTATATGAACACTTTAAGCTCTCTATGACCACTATGAGCTCTGTATGACCACTCTGAGCTATGATCATTGTGAGCTCTGAATGACTATGATAACTCTGAGCTGTCTCTGACCACTTTGTTCTATCAATGATCACTATGAGCTATGATCATTGTGAGATCTCAATTATCACTATGAACTGTAACCTCTCACTGTTCATTATGAACTTTCTATGACCACTGTGAGCTCTCTATAGCCAATATGAACTATGACCATGTGAGTTCTCTATGATGATTATGAGTTCTCTATGACGACTGTGAGCAATGACCATTGTGAGCTCTTTAAGACCACTGTTAGCACTCTATGACCACTGTGAACTCTTAATGACTACTATTAGCTATGAGCACTGTGAGCTCTTATGACCACAGTTCCTTTAACCCCTGCAAGCTCTCTATGACCTCTATGATCTAAAACCACTGTGAGCTCTCTATGATTACTATGAGCTAGGACCAGTGTAAGTGCTCAGTGACCACTGTTAGCTCTGTAAGACCACTATGAGTTATGAACACTGTAAGCTGTCTATGACCACTTTGAGTTTTCTGTGAACACTGTGAGCTCTCTACGAACACTATAAGTCTCTATGAGCAATAAATCTATCGCCACTCTGAGCTTTCTGTGACCACTGTGAGCTCTCTATTACCACAGGAGGAATGAGCACTGTGAACTCTATATGTACACTATGAGTTATGACCATTGTGAACTCTCATTGTCCATTATGAGTTCTCTAAGACCACTGTGAGCTATGGCCACTGTGAGTTCTCTATGACCACTATGACCTTTATAAGCTCTGTGAGCTGTCTATGACCACTATGAGCTCTCTATGATTGCCAAAGTCAATGCTGCAACACCGAAACCAGGGCTCCCTTCGACCAAGTGTGGCAAAGAGTCAACGGATGAGAGATAGACACACACAACTCTAGGCTGCGTGAGTGTGAATTTATTTTATTTGAATTTTGTAGCAGCTTTTATTTTTTTATTATTATTATTTATTTAATTGTGCATATGTGCATGTATGCGTGTATGCATGTGTATGTGTGTGTGTGTGTGTGTGTGTGTGTGTGTGTGTGTGTGTGTATGTATAGAACCACAGGTGAATTTGGTAACCACCATGGACCACCTCCACTTCCTCCTTGTTTTATCTGTCCCAGGATTCACAGGCCTACCAGGACCAGAAATGCAGGCCGCACCCACTGGCGCAACCCAGTGTCTATATGTGGGGTCTAGGATCCGAACTCAAGACCTTCTGCCTGCAAGGCCAAGGCTTAAGCCTTGAGCCACCTCTCCAGCCCCCTGTAGCAGCTTTTTTTTTTTTATTTTGTTTTTTTTTAATGCGGGACCTGGGATCCGAACTCAGAACCTTCTGCTTGTGAGACAGAGTCACAACCCCTGAGCCATCTCTCCAGCCCCCCCCGTAGCAGCTTTTATATTAGAAAATTTGGGGGCAAAGGATGCTACACCTGCAGACAGACAGGTATCCTTCTAATCAGCAGGAATCACCTTTAAGATAAACATTCTTTAAGAATTTAACCCATTGTTTGAGAGTGAGACACAAACAAATCCTTATCACATATCAATAGGTTTTTTCCCAGCTCCTCAGTCTCTCTAAGTTTACCTATTTTACAGTGTCCCACCAAATAGACACAGGGTCTAACTCTGTATTATTTTATTTAGCAAAGACTTTATATGAGATTTAGCTAAAATATATCAAGGTTGATCTTTTTAATTTATGTTGTATCTATTTACATTCTTGTAAATGGTAATGGGGGCACATGTTATACATTTTTTTTTCTTTTTGAGAATATCAGATTCTGGCTGTTATAGAAGTGGACCATATTAGGTTATAATGGTAGGAACGATATTAGCATTTATTTTATTTCTATTTTTATCAAATCATGTGCTCTATAAGACATAGTTGTGTATTAATTTTAAGAATTATTTTATTATTATTTTCTATTAACTTATGTGCTCTCTAAAAGTAGTTGTGTACTGATTTTAGTGAACAGATGGCATAGTTTTATATTTGTAGCATTTCTGAATTACTTTAACAAGAGTCATATTTTTGAGAGGATTCTATCCACCTATGTTTTAGGACTCTTGAAGTTGTTTTCTAAGTTCTTTAAAAATCAGTGTATACATGCTGGCTAACAAGTCTATTTACTTTGGATGACTGAACATGAAATTAGAATTTAGTTGAAAGTTAAAAGCAGGCTTGGTTTTTATTTATGAAGCAAAATACTTAAGGCAAATTTATTTGACATTTCTAGTTCTGGGAGGAAGAACCTAGGGGTAACTTAGCTAGTTTTGGAAAAAAAAAACAAAAAGACACCTGGGAATAGATAGGATGTCACAGACAGGAGGCATGAACAATCACAAATACAGAGGAACTTATCTATCAAATATAAGAGGCAAGATTCAAAGGGGAGTGGTTCCTAGCAACCACTCAGGTCCCTAGCAATTGCTCATTCCAAAGAGCAGGCTGAAAGCCTGAAAATACCCATATGCTTCATATCTTTATTATTTATTCCAAAATAAGCCATGTCTGTTTCCAGAAGGTGCTCCCTTGAAGCTTTCATCTCCATACTCTGATCACTGTGAGCACTCTCTGACCATTATGAAATAACGACCACTGTGAGCTCTCTAGCACCACTAAAAGCTGTAACCACTGTGAGCTCTCGTGAACACTGAGCTCTCTATGACCACTGTAAGCTCTCTATGACCACTAGGAACTTTTATGAGTATTATGAACTATGACCCATGTGACCTCTGTATGATCATTTTGTATGCTTTATGCAAAATGTGCGCTTTACAGGACCACTGACAGCTATTACCACTATGAGCTCTCTATGATGACTGTGAGTGATGAACACTATCAATTCTCATTGTGCATTATGAACTCTCTGTGATGACTGTGAATTATGACCACTGGTCTTTTTGACAACTGTGAGCGACGACAACTCTGTGCTCTCTGTGACCATTTTGAGCCCTCTATGATCACTATGAGTTATGACCATGATGAACTCTCTATGACCACTGTGAACTATGACTACCATGAGGTCTCTATTACCACTGTGAGCTATGACAACTGTGAGGTATCTGTGACCGCTGTGAGCTCTCTATGAGCATTATGAACTATACGTGCTCTCTATAACTTCTATAAGCTATGAAAACTATGAACTTTCCTTGACCACTGTGAGCTCTGTAAGGCCATTACTAAATGTCTATGATCACTATGAATTATGAGTGCTATGAGCCATCTATGACCTCTATGAGGTATGATAAGTACGAGCTCTCTATGACAAAAGTGATATCTCTATGATTACTGTGACATCTCTATGACCACTTTAAGCTCTCTCTGACCACTGTGAGTTCTCCATTACCAGCGTGAGATCTCAGTGACCAGTGTGAGCTCTTATGATGACAATGAGCTATGACCACTGAGAGCTCTCTCTATGAACACTATGAGCAATGACCACTGTGAGTTATTTCTGACCACTAGGAGCTATGACTCCTGTGTGTTTTCTATGACCACTATGACCTAAGCCAACAGTGTGTTCTTATTTTGCATTATGAGCTCTCTATGACCACTGTGAGCTAGGACCACTTGAGCTCTCTAAGACCACTATGTGCTATGACCACTGTGAGCTCTCTAGGACCACTGTGAAATCTCTAAGACCACTAAGAGCTATGACAACTTTAAAATTTCTGTGACCATTGTGAATTATGACCACTCTGAGCTCTCTATGACCAGTATGAGCTATGATCACTGTGAACTCTCTATGACCACTATGAGCTCTCTATGTCCACTTTGAGCTCTCTAATACCACTATGAGCTATGAGCACTGTAATTTCTCCATGAAGATAAGAAGTCTCTATGACCAGTGTGAGCAATGTCCATTTAGGAACTCTCTATGACTATGTGAGATCTCTATGGCCACTATAAGCCCTCTATGACCACTGTGATCTGTGGCCACTGTGAGCTCGCTATCATCACTATGAGGTATGACCACTGCAAGAGCTCTATAACCACTGTTAACTCTTTCTGACCACTATTAGCTATGACCAATGTGACCTCTCTATGATTACTTTGAGATCTTTATGATCATTTTGAGTTTTCTGTGATCACTGTAGATCACTATGAGCTGTAAGACCTATGATCATTGTGAGCTCTATATGACCACTGTGAGCTCTCTATGACAACTGTGAGTTCTCTATGAGCACTATGACCTATGACCACCATGAGCTCTCTATCACCACTCTGAGCTCTCTATAATTACTATGATTTCCCTTTGACATCTGTGATCTAGGACCACTATGAGCTCTCTATGACAATTATGAGCTATGAACACTGCATTCTCTGGAAACACTATGAGGTGTAACCACTGTTAGCTCCCATTGTCCATTATGAGACCTCTATTACCACTGTGAGATAAGAATTCTGTGTGATCTCTATGACTACTATGAGATATAACCACTGTTAGTTCTCATTGCCCATTATGAGCTCTCTATGACCACTTTGATCTATGACCACTGTGAGCTCTCTGTGACCACTGTGAGTGCTCTATGACCACTATGAGGTCTCTATGTACATTATGAGCTCTGTGTAACAACTATACACTATTACCACTGTGAGCTTTCTATGACTACTATGAGCTATGAATGACAACTATGATCTATGAACATTGTGAACTCATTATGTCTATGATCTATGAAAACTGTTAGTTCTCTGTGACCACTGTGAGTTCTCTATGACCACTGTGAGGTCTCTATGACCACTATGAGCTGTAACCACTGTGAGCTCTCTGTGACCACTATGAGCTCTCTATGACCACTATGACTATGATTACTGTGGCCTCTCTGTGGCCACCATGAACTATGAACACTGTGAACTGTCTATTAGCTATGATGAAAGAGAATTCTCCATGGCCACTATGAGCTCTCTATTATCACTATGAGTTATGAACACTATGGGCTCTTTATGACCTGTGTGAGTTATGACAACTATAAGCTCTCTTTGACAACTGTGCTATCTCTATGTCCACTTTGAGCTTTCTATGACCCCTGTAAGTTCTTACTAACCACTGTGACCTCTCTATGAGTACTTTTAGCTCTGTATGTCCATTATGAGCTATAAGCACTGTGAACTCTGTATGACCAGTGTGAGCTGTGACCCCGGTGAGCTCTTTATGACCACTATGAGCTCTCTATGAATATTAAGAGCTCTTTATGACAAATATAAGCTGTGGTCACTATGAGCTCTCTGTGACCACTATCAGCTGTGACCCTGTGACTCAATGGCCACTAAGAGTTCTTCATGACCACTATGATCTCTGTATGACAACTGTAAACTTTCTTTGACCAGACCACTGTCTTAACTTTATGACCACTGTGAGCATTCTATGACCAGTCTAAGATATATATGTGAGCTCTCTATGACCCTTATGAGATCTGTATGACAAATATAAGCTATGACCACAGTGAGCTCTCTGTGACCACTGTGAACTCCCTATGAACCCTCTAAGCTCTCTATGATTACTCTGAGCTATGGGTCCTGTGAGCTCTCTTTGAACATTATGAGCAGTGATCATGTGAACTCTCCATGACCAGTATGAGCTTTGACTACTATGTTCTCTCTTTGACCACTCTAAGCTATGACAATTGTAACCTCTTTATGACCAATGTGAGCTCTGACCACTGTAAGCTCTCTATGTCTATTAAAAGCTCTCTAATACCACTACGAGCTATGACCACTGTGGTCTCTTTATGACCACTGTGAACTCTCTAAGACCACTGTCAGCACTGTATGGCATCTGTAAGATCTCTATGACCTCTATGATCTAACACCACTGTGATCTTTCTTTGCCCACTGTGAGCTCTCCATAAGCACTGTGATTTATGACCCCTGTGAATTCTCTGTCTACTATGTTTTCTTTATCACCATTCTGAGCTCTCTATGACACTATGACATCTATATGATCACTCTGAGCTCTCTGGGACCTTTCTATCACTACTGTGGGCTCTCTATGACCACTATGAGCTCTCTATGTCTACTTTGAATTGTGAACACTGTGAGCTTATGATCACCGTAAGTTCTCAATGACACTGTGATCTCTCTATGACCAATTTGAACTCTCTATGACCACTGTAGCTCTCTTTGAACAATACAACCTATGACCACTGTGAGCTCTCTGTAACAACCATGAGCTATGACCACTCTGAGTTATCTATGAGAGCTTTAAGCTGTCTATGACAACTTTGAACTCTCTATGACTATTATGGGCTCTGACTACAGTGAGCTATCTATGAACATTTTGAGCCTTCTATGAGACTATGAGCTATGAATACTGTAAGGTCTCTATTTCAATATAGAATTATGAACACTATGAACTCTTTATGAACACTGTAAGTTCTCTATGACCACTATGAACTATGACCACAATGAACTCTCTGAGACCTCTGTGAGTGATGACAACATAAGCTCTCTATGACCACTGTGAGCTCTCAATGGCCACTGTGAGCTCTCTATGACCACTTTGAGTTCTCCATGAGCACCATGACCTGTGACTACTGTGAGTTCTCTATGAATACTATGAGCTATGACCACTGTGAACTGTTAATGACCACTCTGAGCTATGACCACTTAGCGTCCTCTATGTCCATTATGAGCTCTCTATCACCACTGTGAGCTATGTCCACTGTGAACTATGTCCACTGTAAACTCTCTATGAGCACTATGATATATGATAATTGTGAGCTCTCTATGACCACTATGATTTCTTTATGACCACGATGCAGTTAATACTGTGAGCCCACTATGATCACTATGCAGTCTCCATGACCACTGTGACCTGTCATGACTACATTGAGGTCTCTATGATCACTGTGACCTCTCTATTACCACTGTGACCTCATTATGACCAATATGAGCTCTCTATGAGTTCCATGACATTTGACCACTTTGAGCGATGACTACTGTGAGCAATCTGTGACAATTATGACCTATGACCAATGTGAGCTCTCTTTGACCACTGAGAGTATGAACATTATGAGCTCTCTATGACCTCTGTTAGCGCACGTTGACCACTGTGAACACTATAAGCACTGTGGGCAAAATATGACCACTGTGAGCTATGACCAATGTAAATTCTCTGTGACCATTATGAGCTCTCTATGACCACTTTGCGCTATGACAACTGTGTGCTCTCTATGACCACAGTGAGCTCTCTATGAACAATAAGAGCTATGACCACTGTGAGCTCTTTATGTGCACTATTAGCTCTCTATGGCCACCCTTGAGCTCTCTATGATCACTGTGAGCTTGCTTTGACCACTGTGAACTCTCTATGACCAGTGTGAGCTCTCAGTGACTACAGCGAGCTTCCTGCCACTATGAGCTAAGACCACTGTGACTTCTCTGTAACCACTGTAAGGTCTCAATGACAACTGTGATCTAACCATGATGACTTTATGCTCTCTATGAGCATTATGACTCATGACCACTGTAAGCACTATATGACTACTATTAGGTCTGTATGACTACTTTTATTCTATTACCATTGTGAATTCTCTATGACCATTATGAGTTCTTTAAGACTACTTTGAGTTATGACCACTGTGATCTCTCTATGACCATTATTAGCTCTCTATCATAACTTTGAGATCTCTACAATCACTTCGAGCTCACTTTGACCACTGTGAGATCTCCAGGACCACTATGAGCTATGACCACTGTGAGCTTTCTATTACAATTATGAACTTTTACCACTGTGTGCTCCCTTTGACCATTGTGAGCTATGACAACTATGAGTTCTCTATGACTACTATTAGCTATGACCACATGTGAGCTCTCTATGACAATTATAAGCTATGACCACTGAGTTCTCTTTGACTACTGTGAGCTATGCCACTGTGAGTTTTTTATGATCTGTATGAGCTCACATAGACTACTGTATGAACTCTATAACTACTGTGACCTCACTCCATGACCACTATGAGGCATGACAAATGTTAGCTCTCTATGACCACCATGAGCTGTGACCACTGTGAATTCTCTATGACAATTGAGCTCTCTATGACTACTGTGTGCTATCATGACTGTGAGCTCTATGACCACTATGAGCTCTCTATGACCCCTTTGACCTCTCTATGAGCTCTCTATGACCACTATGAGTTCCGTGTAAACACTATGAGTTCTTTATGACCACTCTGTAGTGTCTATTATTACTGTGATCTCTCTGTGTCCACCATAAGCACTCTATGACCAGCTTGAGTTATGACAAGAGTGAGCTTAGTATGAACACTGTTAGCAATCTATAACCATTTTAACATCTCTATGATGACTTTGAGCTTTCTGTGAGCTCTCTATGACTACTGTGAACTCTCCATGAGCACTATGACCTATGACAACTGTTAGCTCTGTGTGACCACTGTGTGCTGGGACCACTGTGAGCTCACTGTGAGCAGTATAAACTCTCTATGATCACAATGATCTATGACCAATGTGAGAGGCCTTTATGACCACTATGAACTATGACAACAGTGAGTACTATATTTCCATTATGAGCTTTCTGTTACTACTGTGAACTATAACCACAGTTAGTCCTGTATGACCACTATGAGCTGTGACCACTGTGAGCTCTCTATGAATACTATCTCTATGACTAGTAGGAGCTATGACCAGTGGGACTTCACTATGAACACTTTGAGCACATTATGACCATCGTGAATTCTCTTTAACCATTGTGAGCTATGACCACTGTAAATTCTCTATAACCTGTCAGAGCTCAGTTTGATCACTGTGAGCTCTCAATGACCACTGTGCGATATCCATGACCACAGTGAGCTCTCTATGACCACAATGAGCTAATACCACTGTGAGCTGTCTCTGACAATTATGAGGTAAGATCACTGTGAGCTCTGACCACTGAGAGTTCTCTATGACCTATATGTGTTCACTTTGACTACTGTTTGAACGCTATGACCACTCTCAGCTATCTATGACCACTGGGATCTCTCCATGACCATGGTGAGGTATGACAACTGTTAGTTCTCTGTGACCATTGGGAGCTATGACCACTGTGAATCTCTATGACCATTATGAGCTTTCTATGACTACTTTATGCTATTATCACTGTGAGCTCTCTATGACCACTATTAGCTCTCTATGACCACTTTGAGCTATGATCACTATGATCTATGACTACTATGACCTTTCTGTGAATACTATGAGGTCTCTATGACAACTCTGGACTCTCTATGACCACTTTGATCTCTCTATAACCACCATGACCTCTCTATAACCAACAAGAGCCATGACAAGTGTGAGCTCAGTATGACCACCCTGAGCACTCTATTACCACTGAGTGCTCTATAATCACTATGAGCCTTGACCACTGTGAGCCCTTTATTGACCACTAAGATGTATGACAATAATAAGCAGTCTATTTCCATTATGCGCTCTCCATCACGAATGTGAGCTATACTTACAGTTCTGTATGACCACTATGAGGTATGACCAAAGTGAGCTCTCTGTGATCACTATGAGCTCTCTATTACTAGTATGAGCTATGACCAGTGTGACTTCAATGAATATTTTGAGTACTTTATAACCACTGCGAGCTCTTTATGACCACTATGAGATATGAGAACTAGAGGTCTCTATGTCACTGTGTGCGCTGTATGACTACTATGACTTATGTCCACTTGAGGTCTCTAGAAGAATTATGAGCTATGACCACTGTGAGCTTCCTATAGCCACTGTAGACTCTCTAACACCATTATGAGCTATGATGACTGAGCACTCTATGACCTCTATGAGTTATGACCATTGTAAGCTCTCTGACAACTATGAGCTGTTACCATTCTGAACTATGGCAACTGTGAGCTCTCTATTGCCACTGTGAGATCTCTATGACCAGTGTAGGCTCTCTGTGACTAGTGTGAGCTCTGTATTACTACTATGAGTTATGACCTCTTTGAGTTCTCTATGACCACTATGAGATATGATCACTGTGAGCCATCTATGACCATTATGATGTATTACCACTGTGAGCTTACTATGACCACCATGAGCTCTCTATGACTACTATGAACTTTGACCTACTATGATCTCTACATTGCCAATATGAGCTCTCTAAGACCTCTTAGGTATGAACACATCAGCTCTCTATGACCATGTGAGCTATTACACTGGAATCACTTTATGATCACTTGGACTCTGTATGAGCACTATGACCTATGACCACTATGAGCTCTCTGTGACCACTGTGAACTATGACCATTGTGACCTTCTTTTAACTACTCTGAGCTATGACCACTGTGAGCACTCTATGATTAATACAAGCTCTCTGTGACCACTGTGAGCTATGACCACTATGAGTACTCTATGATCATTATGAGCTTTCTATAACCACTGTGAGCCATGACAAATGTGAGCTATCTGAGACCACTGTGAGCATCACCACTATGAGTTGTCTATGACCCCTATGATCTCTCTGTGACCACTGTAAGCCTTTAGGAGCATTATGACCTATTACAACTTTGAGCTCTCTATGACTATGACCTGGGAATAACTGTGAGCTCTCCTTGAGCTTGTGAGCTTTCTATGAAGAGTATGAGCTGTCTATGAATACTCTGAGTTCTTTATGACCAGTATGAGCTCTTGGTGACCACTGTGACTTCACTATCACCATTTTGAGCTCTCTATGATAACTTTGAGTTCACTTTGACCACTGGGAGCTCTCTGTGACCACTGTAAGCTCTCTATGAGGACTATGAAATATCCATGACTATAGTGAGCTCTCTATGACCACTATGAACTATGACCACTGTGAGCTCTCTATGACGATTATGAGGTATGACCACTGTGAGCTCTCTTTGACCACGGTGAGTATTCTATGACCTCTGTGACCTCACTTTGACCATGCTGAGCACTCTATGGCCACTGTGAGCTCTCCTTGGCCATTATGAGCTATGACAAATGTTAGCTCTCTATAATCACTATGAACTATGACCACTGTAAGTTCTCTATGACAATTATGGGCTCTGTATGACCCCTGTTAGCTGTGATGAATGTGAGCTATCCGTGACCACTATTATCTCTCTATTATCACTTTGACCTCCCTATGACACCTGAGATCTCTCTATGACCACTAGGAACTCTCTCTGAGCACAATGACACTTTGAGCTGTCTATGACCACTGTGAGTTGTAAGTACTGTGAACTCTTTATAACAACTATGAGCTTTTGTAACTGTGAACTTTCTATAACCAATGTGGGTACTCTCTAACCACTATGTTCTATGAACACTATGAGTTCCCTCTCACCACTATGAGCTATTAGCACTGTGAGCTGTCTTTGATCACTCTGACCTTTCTAGGAGCATTATGATCTATGACCGTGAGCTTTCCATGATTACTCTTAGCCCTCTCTGACTACTTTCAACTCTCTATGGCAACTGTGAGCTCTCTATGTCCACTATGAACTATTACCATTGTGAGCTCTCTTTGACCACCGTGAATTTTCTATGAGCACTATGATCTATGACCACTGTGAACTCTGTGACTACTATGAGTGCTCTGTGACTACTTTCAGGTCTCTATGACCATTGTGAGCTTTCTATGAATACTATGACCTATCATCACTATGAACTCTCTATGACTACTATAAGATATTATCAATTTGAGCTGTTTATGACCACTATGAGTTGTGACCTCTGTGAGTTCTTTATTATCACAGAATGCTATGACCACTATGAACTCTGTATGACCACTGTAAGCTCTCTATGACCAATGTGAGCACTCTGTGATCACTATGAGTTCTCAATGATCACTATTAACTCTATATGAACACTGTGAGATATCACCACTTTGAATTATCAATGACCACTCTATGAGCACTAGGAACTATGACTATTGTTAGGTGACTATGACCACTATAAGTTATAACCACTGTAAGCACTACATGAGGACTATGTGTTATGACCACTGTGAACTCTCTATGATGATTATGAATTCTCTATGATCACTGTGAGCTCTCTATGTCAACTCTGAGTTCTCTATGATCACTGTAAACTCTCCATGACTAACTTCAGCTATGACCACTATGAGCTCTGCATGACCATTGTCAGCTATGACCACTGTGATCTCTCTACGATCATTATGAGCTCTCTTTGACCACTGTGAGCTCTGTGGCCTCTGTGAGTTCACTTTGACTACTGTGAACTGTGACCACTGTGACCTCTATATGACGTCTGTGATGTCTCTTTGACCACTGTGAACTGTGATCACTGTGAGCTCTCTATGTCGTCTGTGAGTTCACTTTGACCACTGTGAACTGTGACCACTGTGACCTCTCTATGACCTCTGTGAGCTCACTTTGATCACTGTGAACACTTTTTGAACACTCTGAGATTTCTATGACAACTGTGAGGTATAACTACTGTGAGATCTTTATGAACACTATGAGCTCTCTACAACCACTTTGAGAGCTTTATGATCACTATGATCTCACTTTGACTACTGTGATCTCTTTATGACTGCTGTGAGCTCTCTTTGACCACTGTGAGCTCTCTATGACCACTATGAAATATTACTACTGTTAGCTCTCTAGGAACACAATGATCTGAAGAGTGTAAACTGAATATGACAACTTTAAGCTCTCTTTGATAACACTGAGTTCTCTGTGACCTCATTGAGGTATGTATGGCCACCAAGAGCTCTCTGTGATCAGTATGAGCTATGATCACTGTGAGAAAACTGTGAGTACTCTGAGCTCTTTATGAACACTGGGACATCTCTATGATGACTTTGTGGTCTCTAAGACCACTGTCAGCTCTCTATGGCCACTGTTAGCTCTCTGTGATCATTATGACCTATAACCATTGTGAGCTTTCTTTGAACACTATGATCTATGTCCACTGTCAGCACGTTAAGACCACTATGAGCTATGACCGGAGTGAGCACTATATTTCCATTATGAACTCTCTATTGCTACTGTGAGGTATAATCACTGTGAGCTCTTTATGACCACTATATACTCTCTATGAGCACTATGACTTATGAACACTTTGAGCTCGCTATGTGCACTATGAGCTGTGAGCACTGTGAGCTGTGAATGATGTGAGCTCTCTATGATGACTATGAACTGTGATTGCTGTGAGCTCCATGACTAACATAAGCTCCCTGTGTCCACTGTGAGCTATACTGACTAGTATGAGCTATGATTATTATGAACTATTTATGACATCTGTGACTTATCTATGACCACTGTAGCTCTAGATGAGCAATACAACCTATGACCACTGTGAGCCCTTATGAGAACTATGAGCTATGACCACTGTGAGCCTCCAGACATTCTGAGCTCTCTATTACCATTCTGAGCTCTAAGTACTATGACATATGAATACTGTGGGCTGTCTCTGAGCTCTGTATGGTCATTGTGACATCTCTATGACCACATTGAGCTCTCTATGATCACTATAAGCTCCATATGACCACTGTTAGTTTTCTTTGACCATTATGAGCTTTTTTGGCAACTATAAACTATGAACACTGTGAGCTCTCTGTGACCACTATGAGCTATGACCACTGTGAGCTCTCAATGACCACTATAAATTATAACCACTGTTAGCTCTGCATGGCCACAATGAGTCCTTTAAAATGATTGTCACATTTCTAAGACCACTTTGAGCTCTATGATCATTGTGAGTATTCTATGACCACTGTAAGCTCCCTATGAGCACTATGATCTATGATCACTGTGAGTTCTCTATGTCCATTATGAGCTATGACCACTGTGATTTCTCTATCACCATTATGAGGTATGACCGTGGTGAGTTCTCTATGATGATTATGAATTCTTTATGACCACTGTGAGCTCTGACCACTTTGAGCCTTCTATGATCACTGGGAGTTATGGGCACTGTGAGCTTTCTGACTTCTGTGATCACTCTGTGACCACTGTGAGCTCTCTATGATGACTCTGACCACTGTGAGCTCTCTAGGAGCACACTAATCTATGAGCACTGTGTGCTCTCTATGACCCTATAAACTCTGTTTGACCATTATACGCTCTGTTTGATGATTCTCATCAATGACTACTTTGAGATCTCTATGAGTTATGACAACTGTGAGCTCTCTATGGCCAGTATGAGCTCTCTATGACCTTTGTAAGCTATGACCACTATGAGCTCTCTTTGACCACTGTGACCTCTCTATGATCTCTTTGAGAACTCTATGACCACTGTGAGTTCTCTATGATCATTGTGAGCTCTGTATGTCATATATGAGCTATGACCACACTGAGCTAGTGTCTAGTACCACTATGGGCTGGGAGTATTATGAACTCTCTATAACCATTGTGAACTATGAGCAAAATGAGTTCTCTCTTACCACTATGAGGAATGAATACTTTGAGTTCTCTAGCCACTGTGAACTAAGAGCATTTCGCTATGACCATTATGATCTATAACCACTGTGAGTTCTGTATCAATACAATGAGCTATGACCACTATGAGCTCTCTATGACAACTGTGACTTTTCATGACCACTGTGAACTCTTTTAGAGCAGTATGACATTTGATCACTGAGAGCTCTCTATGACCACTCTGAGCTCTTTATGACCATTATGAACTAAGACCACTATAAGATTTCAATGTCCATTATGAGCTCTCTATGCCACTGTGAATTATCTGTGACCAATTTGAGCTTTCTATGACAACACTGAGCTCTTTATGACCGCTATGAACTATTACTACTGTGAATTCTCTATGACCAATGCGAGCTCTGACCACTCTGATTCTTCTATAACCATTGTGAGCCCTCGAGGACAACTGTGATCTGTGATGACTGTGAACTCTCTATGACGACTGTGAACTCTCTATGAACAATGCGAGCTCCCTAGGACAACTGTGGCTCATGACCACGATAATCTCTTTGTGACCATTATGGGCATAACCATTATGACCTCTCCTTGACCAGGGTGAAGAATCAACTGTGAGCTCTTTATCACAACTCGTAACTCTCCATGATCAATATGATCTATAACCCCTGTTAACTTTGTATCACCACTATGAGCTATGACCACTTTGAACTCATAATTACCACTATGAGCTCTCCTTGACCACTATGAGCTATGACCACTATTAGCACTCTAAGAGCATTATGAGCTATGATCACTGTGGTCATATTTCATAGTGGTCATATAGAGGTCACAGTGGTCATATCTCACAGTAGTCAGAGGGAGCTCATATTTATCATTGCTCACATAAGTCATAGGAAGCCCCCAGTGGTCCTAGCTCATAGGCATCATATAGAACTCACAATGTTCACAGATCACAATGGTCTTAGAGCACTTACAGTGGTCATAGCTCATAGTGCTTATAGAGAGGTCACAGTAGACATAGAGAGTTCAATTAGTCATAGAGAGTTCACAGTTGTCTTAGCTGATAGTGGTCATAGAGAGCTCAAAGTGGTTAATGCTCACAGTGGTCATAGAGAGCTCACATTAATAATAGCTCATAGTGGTCATCTAGAGCTCACAATAGTCCTAGACTACTAATAGCTGTCATAGCTCTCAGAAGTTATAGAGAGCTCACAGTGGTCATAGCTCACAGTGCCTATAAAGAACTCACAGTTGTCATAGCTCACAGTGATCATAGTGAGCTCATAATGGACAATGATAACTCAGTATTCGTAGCTCATAATGGTCATAAAGAGCTCACTGTGGTCATAGCTTACATGGCACTAAAGAGCTCAACAGTGATCATTGAGAGCTCACAGTGATAATTGCTCATAGTGGCCATGTAGAACTCACAATGGTCCTAGACTACTCGTAGCTGTCGTGACGATTTGAGATATGACCACTGTGAGCTCTATATGACCTCTGTGAGCTATGACAACTATGAGCTCTCTATCACAATTCTAAGCTCTCTATGATCACTATGAACTATGACCCCTATGAGCTTTCTATTATCACTGTGAGCTACAACAACAATTAGCTCTCTATGACCATTAAAAAGTATGATTACTGTGTGCTCCCTTTGACCACTATGAGCTCTTTGTGCCAATTAGGATCTACGACCACAGTAAGTTCTTTATGACCATTCTGAGCTATGACCACTAGGAGCTCTCTAAACCTACAATGAGCTATGACACTGAGCTCTCTATAACCACTATGGTCCATGGCTGCTATGAACTCTCTCTGATCACTATGAGCTCTTCATGGCCACTATGATCTCTTTATGACTTCTGTTTGCAAAGATCACTATGAGCTCTCTATGACAAGTGTGAGTTTTCTATAACTCCATGACCTCTCCATCACCACTTAGAGGTCTCTATAACCACTGTAAGCACCCTATTACATGTCAGTGACACTGATGAGGCTATGACATTACTGTCAGGTTATAATGTCACAGTGAAGCTGTGAGGACACAGTGATGTTGTGATGTCACAGGAGAGGTTTGGATGGCAAATTGAGGCTGTGATATTAGTGGTGAGGCTGATCTCACAATGAGGCTGTGATGATGGTTTGATGTCACAATAAGGCTGGAATGTCAGTACTGAGAAAGATGTCATGGTAAGACTGTGATGTCACTGATGAGGCTATGATGTCAGTGGTGAACCTATTACTTGACATTGACGCTGGTGAAGCTGTGATGTCGAAGGCTGTGTTGTCACTGGTGTGGCAGTGATGTCAACATTCTGACTAATGTCTGTGGCAACGCTGTTGTCACAGGTGAGACTGTGCTATGACTGGTGAGGCCATGATGTCACACTGAGGCTATTATATCACTGTGAAGGTTGCATGTCACTGTGGACTGTCATGTCAGTATGAGGTGATATAGCTCTGGAAGCTGTGATGTCATAGTAAGGTTATGATATCAGTGGCAAGACTGATGCCAAAATGAGGCTATGATGTATCAGGTGAGCCTGTGGTGTCAGTGTGCAGTCTGTAAGGTCACTGTGAGGCTATGATATAGTAATGAGGCTCTGATGTCAGGGCTGCTTCTATGAGATGTCAGTGAGGCTGAGACATCAAGGGTGATACTTGGATTTCACCGTGAGTTTAGGATGTCAGTAATGAGACTATGCTGTCACACTGAGGCTGTGACAAAAAGAGGTCTCCTTGATTGTGATGTCACTGGGAGCCTGTCATATTAGTGGTAAGGCTGTGTTTTCACCATGAGAAAATACCATTATAGAGTGTCTGTGATATCACAGTGAGGTTGTAATTTCACAGCGAGGTTATGATGTCAGTGTGACTATGCTTTCACAGGGAGACTATGTCATTGGTGAAGCTGTATTGTCACTGGTAAGACTTTAATGTCACAATGAGTTTATTCTGTCAAACTGAGGCTGTGATGTCACGGTTACACTATGGTGTCAGAGGTGAAGCTTTATGTCTCACTGATACTTTGATGGCATGGCATGGCTGTGATTCACAATGAAGCTGTCATGTCACTGTGAGGTTGTGATGTCACTGGGAAAGTTGTGATATCACAAGGAGGTTGTGATGTCAATAGTGACACTGTGGTGTCACAGGGTGGCTGTTATGCTTCAGTGTGCCTGTGATGCCAGTGTTGTGGCTGTGGTGTCATAGTGAGGCTAAGTAGGATGTCAGCAATGAGGGTGTGATATCACATTGAGGCTATGAATTCAGTGGTCAGCATGTGATGTCATAGTGGAGTTGTGATGAAACAGTGTGGCTATAAGATCAGAATCAATGCTGTGATGTCACAGTTGGGCAATGATTTGAGAGGTGAACCTGTGATGTAATAGGGAGGCTATTTTGTCACAGTGAGTCACTAACCTCAGAGTTGAGTCTGTAATGCCACAGTGAAGCAGCCTTGAGGCTTTGATGTCATTTTGTGACTGTGGTGTCACCTTAAGCCTGTCATGTCTCAAGCATTTGTGATTAAACAGGAGGCTGTGAGTTCACAGAGAATCTGTGATGTGAGTGCAAAGGTGATGTCATAGTGAGTTTGTAATGTTACAGTGAGGCTGTGAAGTAACAGGTGAGCCTGTGGTGTCCGTGGGTAGGTTATGAAGTCATTGTGAGGCTGCAATGTAGCAATGAGGCACTGATGTCAGGGCTGTTTCTATGAGTTGTGTCAGTGAGGCTGTGACTTCAGGGGTGATGCTTGGATTTCATGGTGAGGTTAGATGTCAGTGGTGAGGCTGTGCAGTCACACTGAGGATGTGATATCAAGGGAGAGCCTGTGATGTCACTGTGATGTGGTGAAGTTGTGATATCACAGTGAGACTGGGATATCAGTGGTGATAGACTATGACATCACAGTTTGGCTGAGATTTCAGTGGTCAGGCTGTGATGTCAGATGTGAGGTTGATGTCAGTGATGAGGCTCAGATGTCCCAGTGAAGTTGGGAAGTTACTGGTGAGGCTGTGATGTAACAGTTAGGCCATGGTGTCCTGTTGAGACTGTCATGTGACCATGAGCCAGAGATGTCAGTGATGAGGTTGTGGTGTCCTAAGGAGGCTATGCAGATGTCCATGGTGTCACTAATGCTATGATTTCAGAGGATAGCTTATGTCACAGTGAGTCTGTGATGTCAGAGGTGAGATTATAATGCCACAGTGAGGCTGCAACATCACAGATGACCCTGTCCTAACAGTGGTGAGGTTGTGATGTCAGTAGTGACTGTGCATTCACAGGAAGACTGTGTTATTGGTGAGGCTGTATTCTCAGTGGTGAGGCTCTAATGTCAGAGAGAATTTATTGTATCAAACTGAGGCTGTGATGTCATAATGAAGCTATGATTTTAGAGTTGAAGCTTTTTTAAATTTTTTTTTTATTCAATTGTGCATGTATGCGTGTGTATGTGTGTGTGTGTGTGTGTGTAGAACCACGGACAAATTCGGGAACCACCATGGACGCTTCCACCTCCTTGATTACTCTGTCCGGGGATTCACAGGCTCTGCCCTACCAGGACCAGAAATGCAGGCCACCCCCACTTCCACCTGGCGTCTATACGTGGGCCTAGGATCAGAACTTGGGATCTTCTGCCTGCAAGGCAGAGGTTTAACCCCTGAGCCACCTCTCCAGCTCTAGAGTTGAAGCTTTATGTCACAGTGATGCTTTGATTGCACAGTATGGCTGTGATGTCATAATGAGGCTGTGATGTCACTGTGATATTGTGATGTCACTGGGGAGGTTGTGATGTCACAGTGATGTTGTGATGTCAGTAGCAACACTGTGGTGTCACAGGAAGGCTGTCATGTTTCAGTGAGCCTGTGAGGTCAGTAGTGAGACTGTGGTGTCATAGTGAGGCTAGGTACGATGTCAGAGATGAGTGTGTGATGTCGCATTGAGGCTATGATTTCGGAGGTGAGCCTGTGATGTCATAGTGAGACTGTGATGAAACAGTGATATTCTTTTTTTTTAATTTATTATTATTATTATTATTTATTCAACTGTGCGTATGTGCGTGTGTATGTGCGCGCGTGTGTGTGTCTGTGTGTCTGTGTGTGTGTGTAGAACCACGGACGAATTCGCGAACCACCATGGCTGTCTCCACCTCTTTCTGCCCCGGGATTCACAGGCTCCGCCCTACCAGGACCAGAAGCGCAGGTCGCCCCCGCTTCCGCCTGGCGTCTATACGTGGGATCTGGGAACCGAACTCAGGACCTTCCGCCTGCAAGGCGGAGGCTTAACCCCTGAGCCATCTCTCCAGCCCGAAACAGTGATATTCTAACATCAGAGTCGATGCTGTGATTTCACAGTTGGACAATGATTTAGAGGTGAGGCTGTGACGTCACAGTGAGGCCATGCTTTCAGCAGTGATGCCATGATATCATAGTGAGCCTGTGATATCAGTGTAGAGAGACTGTGACATCACATTAAGGATGTGATTTTGCTGGTTAGGCTGTGGTATCAGAATAAGGCTGATGTGAGTGATGAGGGTATGATGTCACAGTGAGGCTGGCATGTCACTGGTGAGGCTGTGATGGAATTGTGAGGCTTTGATGTCACCATGTAGCTGTCTTGACACCGTGAGCCCTTGATGTCACAGGGAGTTGGTGATGTCACAGTGGAGGATGAGTTCACAGTGAGTCTTTGATGTCTGTGCCAAGGCTAATGTCACAATGAGGCTATAATGTCAGTGTTGGTGTGATGTCACATTAAGGTTCTGATGTCACAGTGAGACTATATCACAGGTGCATATTGATGTCACCATGAGGCTATTTTCTCAGTGAGAAGGCTGATGTCACAGAGAGTTTTTGATGTCACAGTGAGGCTGTGATGGCACTGTCAGGTAGTAATATCACAATGAGGCTGTGAAGACAGTGTGGCTATGAAGTCACAGTGGGGCTCTGATGACACAGTGATGTTCTGATGTCACTGGAGATGCTTTGATGGCACAGTGAGGCTGTTATATTAGTGGTGAAGCTGATTTCACAGTGAGGCTGTGATGTCACTTGTGAAGGTGTGATATCACAATAGGCTGGAATGTCAGTGGTTCGAAAGATGTCAGAGTGAGTCTATGATGTCACTGGTGTGGCCCTGATGTCGGTGGTGAAACTATTACATTAAAGTGATATTGGTTTTTTCCCAAAAAACTACCTAGGATATCACCTCCCCCTAGGTTCCTGCTTCTGGAACTACAGATGTCAAGTAATTTGCCTTAAGTCTTTTGTTTCCTAAATACATACCAAGCCTGCTTTTAACTTTAAATTAAAGTTATAACTAGAAATTTTATGTCCAATCATACATGGTAAACAGGCTTGTTAGCCAGAATGTATACATGTCAAAGACTGTGTGTTCACTGGTGTGGCAGTGATATCAGTGTTCTAATTAATGTCAGTGGCATGGCTGATGTGGAAGATGAGGCTGTGCGCTCACTGGTGAGGTTTTGATGTCACAGTGAAGCTGTGATGTTAGTAGTAAGACTGATGCCACAATGAGACTAAGATGGAATATGTGATTCTGTGTTGTCACTGTGAGCCTGTGTTGCACAGTGAGGCTTTGATGTAACCGTGTGTCTGTGGTGTCACCATGAGCCCGTGATGTCACAGGGAGTTGAGGATGTCACAGTCGAGGCTGTGAGTTCATAGTGAGACTGTGATGTCAGTGGCAAGGCTGATGTCACAGTGAGGCTATGATATCAGTGGTGATACTAAGTCACATTGAAGCTGTAACATCTTAGTGAGACTTTGTTGTCACCAGTCATGCCATGATATCACAGTGAAGCTGTGATGTCCATGGAGTGAGACTATGACATCACAGTGTGTATTAGAGTGAGGCTCATGTGAGTCATGAGTATATGATGTCACAGTGAGGCTTACATGTCACTGGTGAGGCTATGATGTTACCTTGAGGCTTTGATATCACTGTCTGTCTGTGTTGTAACTGTGAGCCCATGATGTCACAGGGAGTTGCTTATGATACGGTTGAGACTATGAGGTCACAGCGAGACTGTGATGTCTATGGCAAGGCTATTGTCACAGTGAAGCTATAATATCAGTGGTGATGCTGTTAAATGTCACATCCTGTGCCAACTAGGCTGGTAGATAAGGTCCCAACCTGGGGAAGAACTTCAAGAAAGTGCCTTCTGGGAATGGGACATGGGTTATTTTGAAATAAATAATAAAGATATGATACATATGGGAGTTGTCAGGCTTGCAACCTGCTCTGTGGAATGGGCAGTTGCTAAGGGCCTGAGTGGTTACTAGGGACGCCTCCCCTCAGAGTCTTGCCTCTTATCTTTGATAGACAAGTTCCTATCTCTTTTTGTGATTGTGTGTGTCTGCTGTCTCTGCCAGAGAAGTTCTTCCCTTTTTTGTGGATTAGGAGCTCTCCTATCTTTTCCCAGGCCTCCTTTTTGTTTTTTCCCAAAAAACTACCTAGGATATCACGTCCCCCTAGGTTCCTGCTTCTGGAACTACAGATGTCAAGTAATTTGCCTTAAGTCTTTTGTTTCCTAAATACATACCAACCCTGCTTTTAACTTTAAATTAAAGTTATAACTAGAAATTTTATGTCCAATCATACACAGTAAACAGGCTTGTTAGCCATAATGTATACACTGATTTTAAAGAAATTAGAAAATAATTTCAAGAGTCCTAAAAGATAGATAGAATAACCTAAAAATATGACTCTTGTAAAATTAATTCAGAAATTCTACATATATTAGTATAGAACTATTTCTTATAAAACACATAGTTAATAGAAAATAATAATAATATGATTCCTAACATTAACACACAACTATTTCTTATAGAGCACATGAGTTAATAAAAAGTATAAATAAATAAAATAAACTCTAATATAGTTCTTACCATTATAACTTAATATAGGCCAAATTATATGATAACAGCCAGAATCTAATATCCTCAAAAAGAAAAAAGTAATGTATAATATACACCCCCTTTACCATTTACAAAAATATATAATAATTATAACACAAATTAATAAGAAGCTCAATCTCAGTGTATTTTCACTAAACCTCAAATGAAGTCTTTGTTAAATATAACCATGCATACTTAGACCCTATGACTATTTGGTGAGATATTACAAGATTGATAAATTTAGAGAGACAGAGGGCTGGAAAAAAACCTGTTGGGGGAGCTGGGAAAAACCCTGTTAAGATGTGATAAGGATTTGTTTGGGTCTCACTCTTAAACAATGAGATATATTCTTTTTTTTTTTTATTAAAAATTTAATTATACATTTTAAAATTTTTTTACCAGTTCCCTCCCTCTCCCCTCCTCCCCCCGAACCCCCTCCTCTCCCTCCTCTCCCTCCCCATCCCCCAGTGCCTCCCCCCCAATTCCCAGAGAGTCCTTTATTGTGTACGCCTAACTCTCCACTGGGTCTTCCTCTCCAATGACATAAAAGGACCCAGTGGCATTTCCATATAAGCCCTTTCTCTTGTTCCCCTTAAGCATAGGATCACTACTATGGCTGTCAATCACCTTGCCTCCAGGGGTCTCGGTGCCCTTAACAGATGCTAGACTTTATGAGGGCAACAGTGCATTGGACATTGCGCAGGGCATGCAAAGTCCCATTATGATTGCTTTGGCCCCAACTATTGTTGAGAATCTTGCAAATCGTTGCTCCTCCCATCCTTTTGCTCTTACAATCTTACCGCCCCCTCTTCCGCAAATGTCCCTGAGCTCCAAGATGGGGAGAGATTAGGCTGGCCTAGTTCTAGGTGATTGATATAGAGTCTCTGAAGTTCTGGATTGTGGTTGGTTGATTTTCTTTTGCAGTTTTGCTGCTCCTGCAATGCCCTTCACTCCATTCTGCTGGGCACTGTATGTCACCCCCTGGCCAGAGACAAAAGCTGTTAAACTGGAGTCTTGTTATAATAGCACATTCAAGGGTATAAGTAATAAGAGTAGGAAACCTCAGTGAGGGAGGGGTCCATCACCCATTTGCGAAATGATTACTTTTTATCTGTTAGACTATATGCCCCCCCTTCTGGTGAAATCAGGAAAGAACATCTGTGAACTTAACCTGGTTTCTCATTACTTACTTGCAGCCCTTGATGGAGGCCTATTTTCTCTGCTGTAACATGGTCCCCTTTCTCCTTGTTTCTGGTTTGGCCCTCCTACCCCATCTCTCTTGTTCATAATCCTTGCAATTACTGTGTTACATAGGTTTACTTTTAAGTGTCTCAATGTGGGCTGGATGAGTTTGGTACTAGGAGCCACCTATTAAGGAGTACATACGGCGCTTAATTTTCTGGGTTTGGGATACTTCACTTAATATAATTCTTTCTAATGACATCCATTTCCCAGCAAATTCCAGTAATTCATCATTTTTGATGGCTGAGTAGTACTCCATTGTATAGATGTACCACCGTTTCCTTATCCACTCGTCAACTGTTGGACATTTAGGTTGATTCCATGACTTTGCTATTGTAAACAGTGCTGCTATGAACATGGTCGAGCTTGTGCTATGGAGGCGAACCTCTGCTGCATGGGGGGTTATTCCCAAAAGTGGGATAGCAGGGTCATATGGCATTTTAATCTTTAATTTCTTTAAGAATCTCCAGACAGCTCGCCAGAATGGCTGTATGAGCTTGCATTCCCACCAACAATGTAGGAGAGTTCCCCTCACTCCACATCCTCTCCAGCATTTGTCGTTGTTTGTATTGTGGATTTTTGCCATCCTGACCGGGGTGAGATGGTATCTCAGGGAAGTTTTGATTTGCATTTCCCTGATGGCGAAGGAAGTGGAGCATTTTTTAAGATATTTGTTAGACATTTTAATTTCATCCCTGGTAAAGTTTCTTTGAAGTTCCATGGCCCATTTTTTAATTGGGCCAGTGTTTTCCTTGGAGTTTAGTTTTCTAAGTTCTTTGTGCACTCTGGACAGTAGAGCTCTGTCAGATACGTGGTTAGTGAAGATTTTCTCCCATTCTGTGGGTTGCCTTTGAGCTCGTGTTACAATCTCTTTATCTGAACAGAAGCTCTTTAATTTCACAAGATCCCAACTGTTGAGAGTTGGTAGCAGTGACTGTGCCATTGGATGTCTGTTTAGGAAATGTTGGCCTAGCCCAATCAGCTCGAGGGAGTTCCCTATCCTTTCAACTATGGTTTTTAAAGTCTCTGGCCTTAAATCAAGGTCCTTGATCCATTTGGAATTAAGTCTTGTACATGGTGACAAGTATGGGTCCAGCTTTAATCTTCTGCATGTGGAGATCCAGTTTTGCCAGCACCATTTGTTGAAGATGCTGTTTTTTTTCCATTGGATTCTTTGGGCCCCTTTGTCAAAGACCAAATGGCTATTTTTGTGGGCTTATATCTGGGTCTTCAATCCTTATCCATTGATCTGTGTGTCTATTTTGGAGCCAGTACCAGGCTGTCTTTATAACTATGGATTTGTAGTATAAACTAAGGTTTGGTATGGTAATACCTCCAGCAGTGTTTTTGTTACTCAGGATTGTCTTTGCTATCCTGGGTCTTTTGTGCCTCCATATGAATTTTGAGATTATTTGGTCAACTTCTTTAAAGAATTGCTTTGGGATTTTAATTGGTATAGCATTGAATTTGTATATTGCCTTTGGTAGGATGGTCATTTTTACGATGTTGATTCTACCAATCCAGGAACATGGGAGGTCTTTCCACCTTCTGGTGTCTTCTGCTATTTCTTTCTTTAGGGTTTTAAAGTTTTCATTGTAAAGGTCTTTTACCTCCTTGATTAGGTTTATACCAAGGTATTTCATTTTTTTAGGGACTATAGTAAATGGGATTGTTTCTCTCAAGGCTTTTTCACTTCTTTCATTCTGGGCATATAGGAAGGCCTCTGATTTTTGCACATTTATTTTGTATCCTGCCACCCTGCTGAACTTCTCAATTAGTTCCAGTAGCTTCCTGGTGGAGTTTTTGGGATCCCTCAGGTATAAGATCATGTCATCTGCAAATAGGGATAGTTTGACTTCTTCCTTGCCGATTTGAATCCCTCTTATGTCCCTTTCTTGTCTTATGGCTTCAGCTAAGACTTCAAGTACAATATTGAATAGAAGTGGTGAGAGTGGACAGCCTTGTCTAGTTCCTGATCGAAGTGGGAATGCTTCCAATTGTTCCCCATTGAGCATAATCCTTGCTGTAGGCTTGTTGTATACAGCTTTTATTATATTGATAAAGGTTCCTTCCATTCCTACAGTCTCTAGCGTTTTGATCATAAAAGGCTGTTGGATCTTGTCAAAGGCTTTTTCTGCATCTATGGAGAGTATCATGTGGTCTTGGACTTTGGACTGGTTTACATGATGAATTACATTTATTGATTTGCGTATGTTGAACCAACTTTTTGTGCCGGGGATGAAGCCTACTTGGTCCCCGTGAATGATCTTTTTGATATGTTTTTGAATCCGATTTGCTAAGACTTTGTTGAGAATCTTTGCATCTGTGTTCATCAGAGAGATCGGCCTATAGTTTTCTTTTTTAAGTGCATCTTTATTAGGTTTTGGGATTAAGACGATATTAGCTTCATAGAAGGAATTTGGCAGTGTTCCTTCCTTTGCTATTTGATGGAACAGTTTAAGGAGTATTGGTGTTATTAACTCCTTAAATGTCTGGTAGAATTCTGTGCTGAATCCATCTGGCCCAGGACATTTTTTGGTGGGAAGATTCGAGATTACTTCTTCAATTTCCTTGTATGTTATAGGACTATTTAAGTAATTCACAACTTCCTGATTCAATTTAGGTAAGTTGTGTTTACTTAGAAATTCATCCATCTCTTTTGTGTTGTCAAACTTCACAGAGTATAAGTTTTTGAAATATGATGTTATAATTCTCTGGATTTCTTGGGTATCCGTAGTGATAACTCCATGTTCATTTCTAATTTTGTTAATTTGGGTTTTCTCTCTCTTGCTTTTGGTTAATTTAGCTAGGGGTGTATCAATCTTATTGATTTTTTCAAAGAACCAGCTTTTTGACTGGTTGATTTTTTCTATCATTTTCTTAATCTCGATTTCAGATATTTCTCCCCTTATTTTGCTAATCTCCTCTCTTCTATTACTTTTGGGATCAGATTGCTCAAGTTTCTCCATCGTTAAATTATTTATTTCTGATGTTTCCAATTTTCTGATGTAGGCATTAAGAGCTATGAACTTACCTCTTAGAACAGCTTTCATTTTGTCCCAGAGATTTTGGTAAGTTGTATTCTCATTTTCGTTCACTTTCAGAAAATCTTGAATTTCCCGTTTAATTTCTTCCTGAATCCAGTTCTCATTCAGCATCATATTGTTAAGTTTCCAGGAGTTAGTGTATTTTCTCTTGTTTGTTGTGTTGTTGTGGATGTCCAGCTTTAGGCCGTGGTGGTCTGATAGGGCACAGGCTAGAATTTCGACTTTTTTGTATTTGTGTAGATTCATTTTGTGGCCCAATATGTGATCTATTTTGGAGAAAGTTCCGTGTGCTGCTGAGAAAAATGTGTATTCTTTGGTACGTGGGTGAAAAGTTCGATAGAGATCTGTAAGGTCCATTTCAGTAAGGGTTTGGTTAAGCTCCAAAGTGTCTCTGTTAAGCTTTTGACCTGTTGATCTATCCCATGTTGAGAGGGCGGTGTTGAAATCCCCGAGAATTATTGTTTGGGGGTTGATTTCTTGCTTTAGACGCTGTAGGGTTTTCTTAATGAATGTGGAGGGGCCCGTATTGGGTGCATATATGTTCAGTAATGTGAAGTCTTCCTGGTGAATTGTACCTGTGACTAAAATGTAGTATCCATCTGTGTCTCTTATGATTTTCTTTGGTTTGAAGTCCACTTTGTCTGAAAGCATAATTGCTACCCCTGCCTGTTTCCTGGTTCCATTAGCTTGCAAGATTTTGGACCAGCCTTTCATTCTTAGGACGTGCCTATCTTTTTTGGTGAGATGAGTTTCCTGAAGGCAGCAGATTGTTAGATTGTGGTTTCTAATCCAAGTTTGTAATCTGTGTCTCTTAATCGGTGAGTTAATGCCGTTGACATTTAATGTTATAATGGAGAAATTATTTTTAATTCTGGTCATTTTTTATGTTTAGTAGATTTTGTAAGCATGTTGTTTGATATTTATATTTTGTTGGTATTATACTTCCATTCTGTCCTCCTGGATACGCTTGTTCTTTTTTTCAAGCTTGAGTATCATTTCTAGCATTTTTTGAAGGCCTGGTTTGGTAGACATGTATCCCTTCAAGTTGTCTTTGTGCTGAAAAACTTTTCTTTCTCCCTCAATCATGACAGATAGTTTTGCCGGGTATATCAGTCTGGGTTGGCATTTTTGCTCATTTAATACTTGAAGTATGTCTCTCCAAGCTCTTCTTGCTTTTACTGTTTCCATTGAGTAGTCATTTGTTATTCTAATAGGTTTACCTTTAAAAGTGAGTTGCTTTTTTTCTCTTGAAGCTCTCAGCACCTTTTCTTTGTCTTGAATGTGGAGTGTTTTGACTATTATTTGCCGTGGCGATTTTCTATTTTGGTCATATCTGTTTGGAGTGCGAAATGCCTCTTGTATTTGGATAGGCCTCTCATTCTTTAATTGTGGGAAGTTTTCATTTATGATGAATTGAAATATTTCCTCAGGTGTGGTATTTTGGGATTCTTGTTCTGGTATTCCATGAATGCGCATGTTAGGTTTCTTCAGGGTGTCCCATATTTCTTGAATGTTCCTCTCCAGTATCTTTTTGGCTTTAACAATCTCTTCCATTGAGCTGGTTAATTCTCCTACTTTGTCTTCAAGATCTGAGATTCTATTTTCTGCCTCATTTGTTCTGCTGATAAGACTCTCTGTAGAGTTTTGGGTTGAAGACAACTTATCTCTTAGTTCAATTTTAAACTCTGCCTGAGACTGTTTTACCTGCTCTATACCTATTTTGTTTCTTGAACTGTTTTTCTCAACTCCTCCAGGTTCCTGTTGTGTTCCTGTTCAAAGTGGTTGACACGGTTATTTAACTCTTCTCGGATTTCCTCTTTCATATTATTAATCATGGTAATGATCATACTCTGAAAGTCGTTATGTTGGGTCTGGCTTTCATGGCTATTTTCTATGGATTTGTTCTGGTCACAATCCATCGTTATGGGATTGATTCTTTTGGTGGGAGATTGTTCTTGGGGTTTGTTTCTCGTGGATCTTCACTTTGACTTGTACATTGTTGTTTTGTTTTTTAGAACCTTTCAGTTTCTGTGTGTTTTTCACTGAACCGATGTAGTTGGTATTGTTACACCTGCCAGTTGTTACTAGTGCTTGCCTTGGATTGGGTATGTTTGTGTATTGGTATTGTTATATCCTAGATGAGACTACTAGGATGTTAGTACGTCAGTTACATAACCAGGGGATGAATATAAGTATGGTAGTGCACTTTTATGATCTAGTGTCTTGGTGAAATGTGAGGGTGGGTCGTGTACTCCCTGGAGTTGTATGTTTTTGGGGTGGCTGTATGAGGAAGCTGACCTACAACATTGATACTAGAAAGGATCAGTAAGGTGAAAGAAAAGAAAAAGAGTAAGGAAAAAAAAAAAAAAAAGGTTTCCTTATCTTTAGGCTGGATGTGAAGAGTCTCGCATGTGATACAATGGTTGTAGTGAAGTCCAGATGTATGGCCTGTGTTCTCTTTGTTCCTTAGAGTTTTGCTTGGGTTTCCTTTGTACTCTATTGAATTCTGAGTAGCAGTGTGACTTCCGTGGACCACATGTGTAGGTCCCCGGTGGGCCAGAGAGGCAGAGGGTCTGATGTTGATGGCAGAATTCTTCACCTGCGACCTGAGGGGGGGCAGAGGGGCGCGGGGGCGGGAGGACACAAGGGGCTGGTGTCCGGGGCGGGGCCCCGGAGGCTAAGCTGGCGGCCACGCGTGGGTGCTGCTGGCCGGGCGGCTGTGCTCCGGGGTGGGGGGCGGGGCTGGGAGGGGCTCGCTCTCACCTGGGCGCTGGTCGGGGTTCGGCGCGGAGGGGGGCTGGGGGCAAAGCCGGTGGCCGCGCGCGCGGGTGCTGCTGGCCAGGCGGCTCGGCTCCGGGGTGGGGGGCGGGGCTGGAGGGGCTCGCTCTCACCTGGGCTCTGGTTCCGGTTCGGCGCGGAGAGGGGGCTGGGGGGGCTGGGGGCAAAGCCGGCGGCCGCGCGCGCGGGTGCTGCTGGCCGGGCGGCTCGGCTCCGGGGTGGGGGGAGCTAAATTCTTAAAAGAATGTTTATCCTAAAGATGATTCCTGCTGATTAGAAAGATATGTGTCTGTCTGCAAGTGCAGCATTCTCTGTCCAAAAATTTTCTAGCATAAAAGCTGTTAAGATAAGATAAACTGGACTCATATTCACCTAGCCCAAAGTTGTGTGTGTATCTGTTTCTCATTCATTGAAGCCTTGCCCACCTTGTTAAGGCAAGCCCTGGATTTGAGGTTGCAGCGCTTGGACTGCAACAGTTAAGTCACATTGTGGCTGTGATTTCACAGTGAGGCTATGTCAGAAATATGTATGTGATGTCACCATGAGGCTATTATGTCAGTGGCAAGGCTGATGTCATAGTGAGTTTGTGATGTGATAGTGAGGCTGTAATGTTAGAGATGAGGCTATGATGTCACAGTGAGGGTGTGATGTCTCTGTCAGATTGCAATATCACAGTAAGGCTGTTAAAGCACAGTGTGGCTATGATGGTACAGTGAGGCTCTGATGACACAGTAATGTTATGATATTACTGGAGAGGTTTGGATGGCACTGTAATGCTGTGATGTTAGTGGTGAGGCTGATGTCACAATGAGGCTGTGATGTCACTGGTGAAGGTGTGATGTCACAATAATGCTGGAATGTCAGTGGTGAGAAAGGTGCGAAGCTGGAGTATCACTGATTATGATGTCAAAAGCTATGATGTCACTGCTGAGGCTGTCACATCACTGTGAGCCGGTTCTTTCTGTGGTGAGGCTGGTGTCATGTTAAGACTAGGTAGGATACCAGTGGTGAGGCTGTGATGTCACACTGTGGATCCAATGTTACCATAAGGATGTGATGTCACAGTGAGTGTTGCAGTCAGCCTGCAACATTGCCCATAAATGACTATCACACAGTAAGAGAACAAGGAGTTTACTTTCTTATGACAGTTCAGTTAGAGTTCTCAGTCCAGCTTGATTGGAGAGCATGTATCAATACCAGAGCCAAGGGAAATGTCCACACCATCACCACATAATGGCTGAGAGATGAGCAATCCTTACTTGCCAGAAGGATGCCAACACTCTCAAGGAACACTCTGTGATTTATCCAGTGCCTAATACCACCCTCCATAAGCTGTGTCTTCCCCATCAGCTAGACAATCTCCTTCAGGTTTGCACTGGCCTTAACTCAACCATCAGTTCTCTACAAATGTGCCCAGAGCTCAAGCCCTCAACAGTCAACTTGAGACCTGTGCTTAACTATGATGTTACAGTGAGGATGTGGTGTCAATTTGCAGCTGTAAGACTGATGTGAGAGATGAGGCTGAGATGTTGCACTGACAATGTGACATAACTGGTGAGGCCGTGATGCCACAGTGAGGTTATGATGTCAGCATGAACCTGTGCTGTCATTGGTAAGGCTGTAATATCACAGTAAGCCAGTCCTATCAGTGGTAATGCTGTCATGTTACAATAAGGCTATGCTGGCACAGTGTGGCTGAGATGTCACTGTCAAATTGTAATATCACAGTGAGGCTGTGAGGACACAATGTCACTATGATGTTGCAGTGAGGCTGTGATGTCACAGTGCAGCCATGAGTTCAGTGGTTAGGCTGTTATTTCAGAAGTGAGACTGATGTGATCTCTGATGTGAGAGATGAGGCTGAGATATCTCATTGATGATGTGATAAAACTGGTAAGGCTCTGATGCCACAGTGAGTTTATGTTGTCAGCATGAGCCTGGGTGTCACTGGTGAGGTTGGATTATCATGGGGAGCCTGCCACATCAGTGGCTGTGATGTCACAGTGAGGTTATGATGTAAGTAGTGACTGTGCTTTCACAGGGAGGCTTTGTCATTTGTGAGGCTCTAATGTCAATGTTTGCTTATTGTGTCAAACTGAGGCTGTAATGTCACAGTGAGGCTGGGATGTTACCGATGAGGATGTGATGTCACAGCTAGGCTATGCTATCACTGTTGAGGCTGTCATGTGACTGTGTGCCTGAAATGTCAGGGATGAGGCTATGGTGTCATAAAGAGGCTAGGCAGGATGTCCGTGGTGTTACTGATGCTATAATTTCAGAGTTTAGTGCCCCATCTTTATCTAACCATGCTGTTTTGACAAGGTCCAGCATGACAGAATATTGTTTCAAGGAAACAATTTCTGGCTAAAGAACATCACATTATCTGATATAAATTAAAAAAAAGGAAAATAAGGGGGTAGTCAGGCCTTAGTGTTACCGCCTGCATTAGTGTTACTGTCTGGTTCTGGCCTAAAGCCTGCTGTTTAGGGAGTGACACATTAACATTTAAATGGGCAATTGCTAGGTGCTAGGAGCTCTCCCTATGTAAACTAAGTTTTGCCTCTGGCAGAAGGATTCCTCCCTCTGGAATTTGAGTCTACCTCTTGTATGTTCTTAGATCTTTTGTTTTTGTTGTTGTTTTTCTAAGGCTAGCTAGTTTACAGTTCCTCCCCCATTTGATGTTTATACTTAAACCAGGGAAAATCTACTTTGAAACATTCATTGTCCCTTTGCTTTTAGCAACTAGTGTCATGCCTTCTTTAACTCTACCTGGAGACATCATGTCTGTTTCAACACAGAAAATATAAGGCATACAAGTTTGGTTTAACATAGGCACACCAATAAATGTAATTCAACATATAAATCAGTCCAAAATCCAAAACTATATGATACTCTCCATAGACGCAAAGAAAGCTTTTTTTTTAAATTTATTATTATTATTATTATTTATTCAACTGTGCGCATGTGCGTGTGTATGTGCGCACGCGCATGTATCTGTGTGTGTCTGTGTGTGTAGAACCACGGATGAATTCGCGAACCACCATGGATGCCTCCACCTCCTTCTGACCCGGGATTCACAGGCTCCGCCCTACCAAGACCAGAAACGCAGGCCGCCCCCGCTTCCGCCTGGCGTCTATACGTGGGATCTGGGATCCAAACTCAGGACCTTCCACCTGCAAGGCGGAGGCTTAACCCCTGAGCCACCTCTCCAGCCCCTCAAAGAAAGCTTTTAACAAGCTCCAACAGCACTTTATGATCAATACCTTAGAGACAGTTGGAATGGAAGGAACCATTATCAATATAATAAAAGCTGTGTATAACAAGTCTACAGCAAGGATTATACTCAATGGGAAAAAAACTTGAAGCATTCCCGCTTTTCAATCAGGAACTAGACAAGGCTGTCCACTCTTCCATTCCTATTCAATATTTTACTTGAAGTCTTACCTGAGGCTGTAAAACAAAAAAGAAAGATAAAAGGGATTCAAATTGGCAAGAAACAAGTCAAGTTATCTCTATTTGCAGATGACATGATCTTATATCTGAGTGATCCCAAAAACTCCACCAGGAAACTCTTGGAACTAATACAGAAGTTCATGTCTCTTCTAAGCAGCTGCCATAGTTAAGCACAGGTGTCAACTTGACTGTTGAGAGTTTGAGCTCTGGGCACAGTTGTAGAGAGTTGATGGTTGAGTTAAGTCCAGAGCAAACCTGAAGGAGATTGCCTAGCTGATGGGGAAGACCAGCCCATAGTTGGTGGGATTAGGCTCTGGATAAATCATAGAGAGCTGGTTGAGAGTGTTGGTATCCAGTTGGCCAGATACGCTGGTCTAGCAAGTAAGGATTGTCCATCTCTCAGCTATTATGTGGTGATGATGGCAAGTTCCCTCCATCCTGGTATTGGTGCCTGCTCTTCCTTCAATCTGGACTGAGAACTGTAGTCAGGAATTGTAGAGAATAAATCCGTTTCCTTAAGCAGTATGATGGTCATTTTTCAGCAACTATGCAGGCAAACTGCAAAAGCAGTTAAGAATTTTTTTTTTCCTTTTTGTATAAAAATGTTGTCCTTGGTTTCCAGAGGAAGGAACCTTGAATCTAGAAACTTGGAAAAAGAAAAAGAAAAAAGAGAAAAAAACTATTACCATGTTCAAGGACCAGAAAAGGTCACAATTGTTACATTTCTTTATGGAGTTTAATGATAGATTCTTTAGGTCCTAGTCAAGAAACAGTAAGCATAGCACAGGAAACTAAGTTAGAGGAGAAGACTCCACTGACTCCAAAGGAAAATAAAGATAAAAATTATGAAGGCTTAATTATGCCTCAACGTGTAATAACACCAAGTTTAGAGGAAGTGGTTAATGATGTCCTGTGTCATCTCCTTCTGAGGAGACTGATTTAGAGAAAGCAGATGATGATGTCCAGTCTCTCTCTGAGGAGATTGGGAAAGAAGTGGACATTGATGTCCTGTCTCCCTCTGAGGAGAATGATTTAGAGAAGGAAGCCGAGGATGAAGTCCTGTCTCCCTCTGATGAGAATCATTTAGAGAAAGAAACAGCACTTCACCATAGTGAAGATAATGGGGTATTTCTAAAGTCTTTAATGCCATTTCCCCTTGAGAGTGAGGTAGGCTTTCTTGAAGCAGGACAACAGGCTAGAAGAATGAAAAATAAGATCCCACATGGGAGCCAAATGTAGAAGCTACAGAAATAGTTATAAAGCAATTGGCAGTGATGCCACAGTGAGACTGTGATGTCAGAGGTGAGGCTCTGATGTCACAGTGAGGTTCTGATGTCAGAAATGAGGCAATAATGAGACAGTGAGGCTTTGATATCACTGTGAAGCTGTGATGTCACTATGAGCCTGTGACATCACAGAGAAGCTGTGATGTCACAGGGAGGCTGTGAGGTCACTGTGGATGATGTGATGTCAGTGGCAAGGCAGATTTTATCATGAGGCTATTTTGTAACAGGTGGATCTATGATGTAAAAGTTAGGGAGGCTGTGAGGTCATGGTGGAAATGTGATATCTGTGGGAAGATTGATGTCACAATGAGGCAGTGATGTAACATGTAAGGCTATGGTGTCCCTATTTATGATGTCGAAGGTTATGATGTCACTGCTGAGGCTATAAGGTCACTGTGAGCCTGTGCCATTTGTGGTGAGGCTGTGGTTTCATAGTAAAGCTAGGAAGGGTACCAGTAGTGAGGCTGTGAATTCACCATGAAACTGTGATGTCACAGTGAGGCTGTAATGTCACACTGCAACTGTAAGGACAGTGGTTAGGCTGTGATTTCAGAAGTGAGACTGAGTTGAGAGATGAGACTGTGATGTCGCATTAACAATGTGATATAACTAGTGAGGCTAAAATACCAAAGTGAGGTTATGATATCAAAGTGAGGCTGTGGTGTTGCTGGTCAGACTGTAATATCACAGTGAGTGTCTCCTATCACTGGTGAGGTTGTGATGTCACAGTGAGGCTGTGCTAGCACAGTATGGTTGTAACCACAGTGATATCACAGTGAGGTTGTGATGTCAGTAGTGACTATGCTTTCACAGGGAATCTATGTCATTGGTGAGGCTGTATTGTCACTAATGAGGCTCGAATGACACAGTGAGTTTATTGTGTCAAACTAAGGCTGCAATATCACAGTGAGGCTATGATGTCAGAGGTGAAGCTTTATGTCACCCTGATGCTTTGATGGCATGTTATGGCGAGGTGTGATGTCACTGTGAGGTTGTGATATCACTGGGTAAGTTGTATTATCACAGTGAGGTTGTGATGTCAGTGAAGCGAGACTATGACATCACAGTGTGGCTGTGATGTCAGAGTACAGCTGTGAGGTCAGCGCTTAGGCTGTGATTTCAGAAGTGAGTCTGATGTCAGTGATGAGGCTGAGACAACACAGTGAGGCTATGATGTCAATGGTGATGCTGTCTAGTCACATTGAAGCTGTGTTGTCACAGTGAGACTATGTCGCAGGTGTGTATATGATGTCTCCATGATGTCAGTGGCAAGGCTGATGTCACAGTCAGTTTGTGATGGCACAGTGCAACTGTGATGTTAGTGATGAGGCTGATATCACAATTAGGCTCTGATGTCACTGGTGAAGGTGTGATGTCACAATAAGGCTGGAAAGTAAGTGGTGAGAAAGATGTCATAGTGAGTCTATGATATCACTGGTGAAACTATTACATGACAGTGAGCCATGTGAGGCTGTGATACCATGTGTTTTCAATGATGTGGCAGTGAGGTCAGTATTCTGACTAATGTCAGTGGCAATGCTGATGTCACAGGTGAGGCTGTGATGTCACACTGAGGCTGTGATGTCACTGTGAAGATTGTATGTCATTGTGGGCTATTATGTCACTGTGAGGTGATATCGACTAAAAGCTGAGAAATCCCAGTGAGGCTGGGACTTCAGTGGCAAGACTGATGTCACAACAAGGCTATGATGTAAAAGATGAGTCTGTGATGTCAGTGGGCAGGTTGTGAGGTACTGTGAAGATGTATGTCACAATAATGCTCTGATGTCAGGGCTGATTCTATGAGATGTTAGTGAGGTTGCGATATTGTTGGAACTGAAGTTCCGACGGGTTGTGGGACCATACCCAAAGGAACTAGGAGACCCAGAAATCAGTGCAAAAGCAAGAGGTTTATTATCCAGCACGCTGGGATAGCCCCATACAGGAGAGAGAGACGACCCCCAGCACAAAAGACACAGACTTTTTATACAGTTTTTGTAGGGAGGTGTTGAGGTAGTGAGGTGTAGCCAAATAATTGGCTTACACATTTAACTTTTAAACTCATTGGTGCAAGTTTAGGCGCAAAGGGGAATGGGACGGGTTTGGTGGCGATGAGCATAGCAGCACGTACTGGCAGCTTTACCGAAAACCTGGGGATGAGTGAATTCCCTTGGAATTCCCAAGGAAGGGGGGGAGGTCCTGGTAGGAAACATGATCTTGAGACTAGCTCATCACATTCTTGCCTGCCCAGGAAATTTAACTCTTTCAATATCAGGGGTGATGCTTCGATTTCACAATAAGGTTAGGATGTCAGTGGTAAGGCTGTGCAGTCACCCTGAGGCTGTGATATCAAGGGAGGGGCTATGTTGTCACTGTGAGGCTATGATGTTAAAGTGAGGTGTGATATCACAGTGAAGCTAGAATATCAGTGGTGATAGACTATGACATCACAGTTTGGCTGCAATTTCAGCGGTTAGGCTGTGATGTCAGAAGTGAGGATTATGTCAGTATAAGGCTCAGATGTTACAGTGAACCTGGAATGTTCTTGGTGAGGCTCTGATGCCACAGCGTGGCATTGGTGCCATTGATGAGACTGTCACACTATAATGAGCCTGAGATTTCAGTGATGAGGTTGTGGTATCATCGCTAGGCTAGGCAGGATGTCCATGGTTTCACTGATGCATGATTTCAGAGGTTAATGCCGCGTCCTAATCCAACCATGTTGTTTTGACAAGGTCAAGCATGACAGAATATTATTTCAAGGAAACAATTTTAAAGGACATGATATTATTTGATATAAATAAGGGAAACAAGGAAAATATGGGGATTGTCAGGCCTTAGTGTTAGTGCTTATATTATTGTTACTGTCTGTTTCTGGCCTAAAGCCTACTGGCTGGCAATTGCTAGGTGCTAGGGGCTCTCACTATGTAAACTAAGTTTTGCCTCTGGCAGGAGGATTCCTCCCTCTGGAATTCGAGTCTACCTCTTGTGTGTTCTTAGATCTTTTGTTGTTGTTGTTGTTTTTCTCAGGACTAGCTAGTTTACAGTTCCTCCCCACACATTTCATGTTTATACTTAAACTGGGAGAAAATCTACTTTGAAACATTCATTGTCCCTTTGCTTTTAGCAACTGGGTGTCATGCCTTCTTTAACTCTAACCGGCGACATCACATCTACCTGTGTTCCAACACAGAAAATATATTTCACCTCGACTCTTCCTTTGTTACCTGGAATTAATACGTTTTACATAATCCTGTAAAGAATTTCCTCCTAGTTTTCTTTTATGTTTTCCCTCTGGGCTTGGTGACATATCTCCTGCTAAAAATTTCAACAGAGTCCAGATTCATTCAGCACAGAGACCTGTCTGTCTGTCCTCCATTTGTCAAAGACTTGCCCATCTTGTCGAGGGGAGTCCTGGATTTGCAGTTGGAGCTTGGATTGAAACATCTTGTACCCAACCTGGGACACATGACTAGGAAAGCCTTTCCTTTTCTCTTTTTTTTCTCTTAAAGTCTTTCATGCAAGGATAGGATCCCGTCATAGTGCAGAAGAACGCTCAGTCCACATGGAGCCAAGTTAAGAAGACAGGAAAGGATAGGATTCCATCAGGGTACAAATGACCAATCAGATGAGAGTGGAGACAAGTTAAGAAGATGGGTAAGAAACATGTTCCATATGTAGTCTAAATAAAGAAGACTCTTTATTGCCCTAACTAAGCAAATGATAAATAAAAAATGTGTTCATGTCTCTTTTAAGCAGTTAAGAAAATTGTTTCATTTTGTACAAAAATGTTGTCCTTGATTTCCAGAGGAAGGAACCTTGGATCTAGAAACTTGGAAAAGGATAGGAAAAGTTAAAAAACTATTATCATGTTCATGGACCAATAAAATTCCCACTTCGATCAGGAACTAGACAAGGCTGTTCACTTTCATCACTTCTCTTCAATATTTTACTTGAAGTCTTAGCTGAAGCCATAAGACAAGAAAGAGAGATAAAAGGGTTTCAAATTGGCAAGGAAGAAGTCAAGTTATCTTATTTGCGGATGATTTTATACCTGTGTGACCCCAAAAACTTCACTAAGAAACTCCTGGAACTAATACAGAAGTTCATCAGGGTAGCAGGATACAAAGTAAACATACAAAAATCAGTGGCCTTCCTATATGCACAGAATGAAAGAAGTGAAAAAGCCCTGAGAGAAGCAATCCCATTTACTATAGGCCCTAAAAAAATGAAATACTTTGGTATAAACCTAACCAAGGAAGTAAGAGACCTTTAAAATAAAAACTTTAAAACCCTAAAGGAAGAAATTGCAGAAGATACCAGAAGTAGGAAAGACCTCCTATGTTCCTGGATTGGCAGAATCAATATCATAAAAATGACCATCCTACCAAAGGCAATATACAGGTTCAATGCTATACCAATCAAAATCACAAAGCAATTCTTTAAAGAAGTTGACCAAATAATCTCAAAATTCATATGGAGGCACAAAAGACCTAAGATTGCAAAAACAATCCTGAGTAACAAAAACACTGCTGGAGGCATCACCATACCAAACCTTAGTCTATACTACAAATCCATAGTTATAAAAATAGCCTGGTACTGGTTCCAAAATAGACACACAGATCAATGGATAAGGGTTGAAGACCCAGATATAAACACATACAACTACACCCATTTAATCTTTGACAAGGGGCCCAGAAAATCCAATGGAAAAAGAACAGCATCTTCAACAAATGGTGCTGGCAAAAACTGGATGTCCACATGCAGAAGATTAAAACTGGACCTGTACTTGTCACCATGTACAAGACTTATTTCCAAATGGATCAAGGACCTCAATATAAGGCCAGAGACTATAAAAACCTTAGTTGAAAGGGTAAGGAACTCCATAGAGCTGATTGGACTAGGCCAACTGTTCATAATCAGAAATCCAATAGCACAGTCAATACAACCAACACTCAACAGATGGGATCTTATGAAATTAAAGAGCTTCTGTTCAGATAAAGAGATTGTAACTCAAGCACAAAGGCAACCCACAGAATGGGAAAAAATCTTCACTAACCATATATCTGATAGACCTCTATTGTCCAGCGTGCACAAAGAACTTAGAAAACTGAACACCAAGGAAACAAATGGCCAATTTAAAAATGGACCTTGGAACTTAAAAAGAAATTTACCAAGGACGAAATTAAAATGTCTAACAAATATCTTTAAAAAATGCTCCACATCCTTAGCCATCAGGGAAATGCAAATCAAAACCTCCCTGGGGTATCATCTCACCCTGTTCAGGAGGGCAAAAATCCACAATACAAACAACACCAAATGCTGAAGAGGATGTGGAGAGAGGGGAACTCTCCTATGGTTGGAATGCAGGTTCATACAACCACTCTGGTGAGCCATCTGGCGATTCTTAAAGAAGTTAAAGATTGAAATGCTAGCTATTCCACTTTTGGGAATAACCTTCCATACATCAAAAATTCACCTTGATAGCACAAGCACGACCATGTTCATAGCAGCACTATTTACAATAGCAAAGTCTTGGAATCAACTGAAATGTTCAACGGTTGACCAGTGGATAAAGGAAAATGTGGTACATTTACACAGTGGAATACTCTTCAGTGATCAAAAATGATGAATTAATGCAATTTTCTGGGAAATGGATGGAATTAGAAACAATTATATTGAGTGAAGTATCCCAAACACAGAAAATTAAGTGCCATATGTATTCCCTAATAGGTTGATCCTAGTACTAAACCCACTTAGAGACACACTGAAAGATAAATCTCTGTAATACCTACAGTAATTGCAAAGATTATAAACAGGAGAGAAGGGGAAGGAGGCCTCCACCAGAAACAAGGAGAGAGGGTATCATGCTACAGCAGAGATAATAGGCCACCATCAATGACTGCAAGTAAGAATTGAAATATCTGGTTAAGCTCACAGATTGTCCTTCTTGGTCACTTGCAACTGATGGGATATGATCTTACCAGAAAGGGAGGGCATACAGTCTGGCAGATAGAAGGTAACCATTTTGCAATGGGAGACTGACCCACCCCTCACTGCAGTCTCCTACTCTTTTTCAATCTACCTTTGAATCTATCCTTATAATAAGACTCTATTTTAATAGCTTTTTATATCTGACTAGGGGGTGATATCCAGTACTCATGGAGCCAAGGGCATTGCAGGAGTAGCAAAACTGAAAAAAAAAAACCCCAACAAACCATAATTCAGAACATCAGGGACTCTATATCAACCACCTGGAACTAGGCCAGCCTAATCTCTCCCCATCCTGAAGCTCAGGGAAATTTGCAGAAGAGGGAGCGGTAAGATTGTAAGAGCACAAGGATGGGAGTAGTCATGATATGCAAGATACACCACACAAGTTAGAGCCGAAGCAATTATAATAGGACTCTGCATGATTTGCACAATGACCAACATATCATTCACCCCTCAAAGTCTAGCATGGACTCAAGACACTAGGATCCTTAGAAGCAAGGGATTAACAGTCATAATAGTGTTCCTATACTTAAGGGGAACACAAGAAAGAGTTCTAGGAAATGCCACTGTGTCCTTACATCTCATCAGAGAGGAGGACTCAGAGGAAAGTTTGATATACATATTACAAAATGCTTCAGAGATGGGAGAGGGGGCACTAGGAGAAAGGGAGGGAGGGGGGAAAGGAACAAGAAAAGGGGGGAGGGAATAAGGAGGTCCAGGGAGGTGTAGAGAGAGGAAGGGGGCATGGGTACTTATTAAGTTTGTATGAGCAGAAAAATGAATTAAAAAAAAAACTATTATCATGTTCATGGACTAGAAAGGGTAGCAATTGTTACATTTTCTTTATGGAGTTTAATTATAGATTCTTTAGGTCCTAGTCAAGAAACAGTAAGCATAGCGCAGGAAAATAAGTTAGAGGAAAAGAACTCCTCTGACTCCAAAGGAAAATAAAGATAAAAATTATGAAGCCTTAATTAAGCCTCAAATGTCATGACAGTAAATTTAGAGGAGGAAGCAGATGATGATGTCCTGTCTTGTCTCCCTCTGAGGAGACTGATTTAGAGAAGGAAGCAGATGATGATGTCCTGTCTCCCTCTGAGGAGACTGATTTAGAGGAAGAAGGAGCACCTCACTATAGTGAGGATGATGAGGTATTTCTAAAGTCTTCAGTGCCATTTCCCCTTGAGAATCCTAGGAAGCCTCCCAGAGAGGTACACTTTCTTGAACCAGTACAACAGGCTAGAAGAATGGAAAATGAAGATCCCACATGGGAGCCAAATGTAGAATCTACAGAAATAGTTATAAAGCAATTGACCATGGAGAATACAAATACAATGTGGCAGGCTTTATTGAGATCAGTCAGAAACAAGAGTCAATGAGAGATTACATCAAATTATGTATGGATGTCTCAGCAGCCTATATGCAGGAAGTACAAATATTAAAATGGCAGGTGATATTAAATCAAAAAGTTTTCAGCCTTATGTCATTCCTCCCTTCCTTTTCCGTTATGGGGAAAAAGTGTTTTATCTTCAATGGAAATGGCTTCAGTAGTTCTGATCCTGCAGAAGTGGAACCAAAAACTTTAATTGGGGCCACTGTTACTTCTTATGTTGATATGATACAATGGAAATCAAAAAAGCCTGAACGGGATGAATAGTGACCTCTCTCAATGGAAAAAAATACAGGCTATAGAACAATTGGTACAAAACAGTTAAAATTAGGGCACACAGAACCATCACACAGAAAATACAACATTAAAACCAAAAATATTAGAAGCAGTGAGAAACAATTGGCTGGCTTTATAGATTAAGTTGTAAATTTACATCTTTCTTTTATTGAAAAGAGTGTAAATCCCATAATTTGGTTTCATATGGATTCAAAAAATTAAATAAATAAAAAATAAAAATAAGAAGACAAAAACATGTTCTTCCTAATATTTTTAAATTACATAAAAAGTTAATATAAAAACCTAATATGCTAAAATTAATTCAAATGTTTCTGAGATCCATTAAAAAACTTGCAAAACTGCCACTTTTACAGGCTCAGACAAGGACAAGAAGATCTCAGCTTGGGAAACAATAATTTAAATATTTGGCCTTTAAAAATAAAATGACCTGGGGCTGGAGAGATGGCTCAGGGGTTAAGCCTCTTCCTTGCAGGCAGAAGGTCCTGAGTTCAAATCCTAGACCCCACGTACAGATGCCAGGCAGAAGCTGGGGCGGCCTGTGTTTCCAGTCCTGGTAGGGCGGAGCCTATGAATCCTGGGGCAGAGTAAACAAGGAGGTGGAGGCATCCATGGTGGTTCCACAAATTCATCCGTGGTTACACACACACACACACACACACACACACACACGCGCGCACACACGCATACATGCACAATTGAATAAATAATAAATAAAAAAATTTTAAAAATGACCTTTTGGGAAATGCTAACAAATTTTCAGAAAAAAAGACAAATATATTCATCTTTTAAATAAAAATTTCTTAAATGATTATTTGGTTTTTTTTTTGTTTTTTTTTTTTGTTTTTTTTTTTTGTGGTATTTGATTTGCTAGATTTTGATCTTAATTTAATGTTTTCTTATTACATCAAGATACATCCATTTTAATGTTTTATCTGTTTTAAAGTATTTAACTTATTTTGATTTAATACATTTTTTTTTATTTTTTTTTTATTTCAGCTCATACAAACTTATTAGGTACACCAGTTCCCTCCCTCCCTCCTCCTCCCCCCGTACCCCCTGCTCCCTCCCTCTCCCTCCCCATCCCCCAGTGCCTCCCACCCCAATTCCCAGAGAGTCCTTTCTTGTGCATGACTGATTTTCCTCTGGGTCCTCCTCTCCGATGACATACAAGGACCCAGTGGCCTTTCCCGAACCCTTTCCCGTGTTCCCCTTAGGTATAGGAACACTGCTGTGGCTGCCAATCCTTTGCCTCCAAGGATCTTGGTGCCTTTAGCAGATGCTACACTTTGTGAGGTCAACAGTGTGTTGGACAATGCGCAGGGCATGCAAAGTCCAATTATGATTGCTTCAGCCCTAACTAGTATAGAGCATCTTACATATCATTGCTCCTCCCATCCTTATGCTCTTACACTCTTACCGCCCCCTCTTCCGCAAATTTCCCTGAGCTTCAAGATGGGGAGAGACTAAGCTGGCCTAGTTCTAGGTGGTTGATATAGAGTCTCTGAAGTTCTGGATTGTGGTTTGTTGATTTTCTTTTGCAGTTTTGCTGCTCCTGCAATGCCCTTCACTCCATCCTGGTGGGCATTGTATGTTACCCCCTAGCCAGAGACAAAAAGCTGTTCGAGTCTTGTGATAAAAGCACATTCAAAGGTAGATGTAATAAAAGTGGGAAACCACAGTGAGGGAGGGGTCTATCACCCATTTGCAAAATTGTTACTTTTTATCTGCCAGACTATATGCCCTCCTCTTCTGGTGAGATCACTCCCCCTCAGTAGTAAATGATCAGGAACAAAAGTCTGTAAACTTAATCAGATGTTTCATTACTTATTTGGGTCCTTGGTGGAGGCCTATTTTCCCTGCTGTAACATGGTCCCTTCTCTCCTTGTTTCTGGTGTGGCCCTCCTACCCCATCCCTCCTGTTCATAATCCTTAGAATTACTGTCTCTAGGTGGGCTGGGTTGGTTTGGTACTAGGAGCCACCTATTAGGGAGTATATATGGCGCTTAATTTTCTGGGTCTGGGATACTTCACTTAATATAATTGTTTCTAATGACATCCATTTCCCGGCAAATTCCAGTAATTCATCATTTTTGATGGCTGAGTAGTACTCCATTGTATAGATGTACCACCGTTTCCTTATCCACTCATCAACTGTTGGACATTTGGGCTGATTCCATGACTTTGCTATTGTAAACAGTGCTGCTATGAACATGGTCGAGCTTGTGCTATGGAGGTGAACCTCTGCTGTATGGGGGGTTATTCCCAAAAGTGGGATAGCAGGGTCATATGGCATTTCAATCTTTAATTTCTTTAAGAATCTCCAGACGGCTCGCCAGAGTGGCTGTATGAGCCTGCATTCCCACCAGCAATGTAGGAGAGTTCCCCTCACTCCACATCCTCTCCAGCATTTGTCGTTGTTAGTATTGTGGATTTTTGCCATCCTGACCGGGGTGAGATGATATCTCAGGGAAGTTTTGATTTGCATTTCCCTGATGGCTAAGGAAGTGGAGCATTTTTTAAGATATTTGTTAGACATTTTAATTTCATCCCTGGTAAAGTTTCTTTGAAGTTCCAGGGCCCATTTTTTAATTGGGCCATTGGTTTCCTTGGTGTTTAGTTTTCTAAGTTCTTTGTGCACTCTGGACAATAGAGCTCTATCAGATATGTGGTTAGTGAAGATTTTCTCCCATTCTGTGGGTTGCCTTTGAGCTGGCGTTACAATCTCTTTATCTGAACAGAAGCTCTTTAATTTCACAAGATCCCAACTGTTGAGAGTTGGTAGCAGTGACTGTGCCATTGGATGTCTGTTTAGGAAATGTTGGCCTAGCCCAATCAGCTCGAGGGAGTTCCCTATCCTTTCAACTATGGTTTTTATAGTCTCTGGCCTGATATCAAGGTCCTTGATCCATTTGGAATTAAGTCTTGTACATGGTGACAAGTACGGGTCCAGCTTTAATCTTCTGCATGTGGAGATCCAGTTTTGCCAGCACCATTTGTTGAAGATGCTGTTGATTATTTGTTTTTGATACTAACTTTTAAAGGTTAATCTGCTTTTATTTTTTTCATGATTAAACTAATTGCTGGACTTTACTAACAAGAGATTTTGTTTTCAATGGTAAGGCTTTCATAAACGTTATCTGTTTTGATGATGTTTTTAAAGGTAATTTTATGGCTGTTGTCAGTGAATTGCATGTTATTAATGTGTTTGTATGTTTATGTGTTCTGAGTTTATATTTTGTGTGTATTATGTTTCAATGTAAAAAATCTATGGCCACCTCAATCATTTATTCATGTTGTGTGCTAATATTAAAATTTTGGCATACCACTTTTAAATACATGTATGCATACTTCAAATAAGAACAAATAATTTTAATAACATCTAAGGCCTTAACTGTTTATATTTTGAATCATTCACAACTGTTTTTCTGGTAGATTGTAAGTTTTCTTTCATAAAAAGTTATCTTACTTGGTTTTGTTTTTTAACAGGACAACAAATGAAAATGCCATTGTGTTTTAAAGGTTTTTCCCTATATTCTAAAAACATACCTATTATAATACTGAGCAATTAAACTTCCTCATTCCTCTTGAATTCTTGTATAAAATTTTATCCCCCTCAAATCTGGCAACCAGGTAATACAAATGTCTTCTAAAAAATTCAATGAAGTTTCTCCATTCTCCTTATGGTAAGATATGACAATATCTAAATGTTTCTATTGCCAGAAAATAATTGCTTATCTAAAATGAGACATACAGGTATTCTCTTGTGACCGTGTGCTGCTTGCTTATTCCAAATTTTATAGAAAATTTTATACAAAATTTATAGAAGTTTTACTATCTTGTATTATAATTAATTTGGCTCCAAAAGATATTAAAGTACTACAATTTATATAACATTTTCATTTCAAGATGAGATTTAAGGCTGTTACTGTAAATCAAATGTTTTCTTTTAGATTTATAAGTTTTATATACTTTAAAGATACAAAATTTATGGTTACTTAATGCTAATGTAAATAATTAAATTGAGAGCTATAGTGTCTTAGATTTCAAAGTGTATATTATATATAAATGTATATTTTCTACACAATTGCCAAATCAGACTCAACTCTTAATTTCTTTTAAAGATGAAGTTTGTTGGGATGAAAAAAAAAAAAAAAAAAAAAAAAAGATGAAGTTTGTTATCTGTTATCACCTCCTTTGAAAGACATTTCTTGAGAGATAATTAATGTAAAAACAGCAGGAAACCATCAAGTAAAAAAAATATGTATATATATATATATATATATATAAATATGTATAGTCCTTAGATGTACAAAAGGTTTGATAAAAGGTTTATAGGATGGGACTTGTTGCTTAAAAGGTTAAAATGTACAGAAGGTTTATTAATTGGTTACTTAAAAGAATTTTAAGGTATGTTATAAAGATTTGTGGGATGTTAGGTTTATGAAAAGATTAAAAATTAGAGATGATAGTTAAAGGAAAGAATGTCTTTGATACACACTTGTCCTAACCAGACCCAGACCTCCCTGGAGTCATGGATGTCTTTGTGTTTTTCCTTCAGAAAGCTGACCCCTGTGGATTCCCAACCATTTATTCTACACAATGGTAAATCATAGACAGTCTCCCTGACAAGATGACAGCTCTCAGCCTACAGGAAAAAATGAGTTGACACTGATACAGAACAAGTCACAGAGCCAGATCCTGACCTAAAGGAGCCAGAAATGTTTCCTTCAAGGATGGATTCCTGACCCCTGTTTGCAACTGACTGAGAGTCTTTCACAAACTGGACTTTAAAAATTAACTGTTGCTCACCATATGCTAAAGGACTTTATTTTCAATTTAAAATCACTAGTGTGTACTTGCCATGTGTTTTGCTTTTGATTCCTAAAGATGTACAATTTTCTATTGACTTTTGCTGACATTTTTACTACCAATTGTATCTACTCTTTAATGGCCAATTATGTTTCTCTTAACTTAGACACTAAAATAAAATTTATGCTTGGGACAAAATTCAGACTCATTAAAACTCCAGAATAGATCTGATTGGCTTGACACTTAGTGCATAGATAAGTTATTCCTATGAAAACTAATCTATTAGACAGATTAAGACTACTCTACATTTATACAAATTGCTAAGTTTATACAAATTGCTGACGGCTCCTACAATTGTACTCTTTAAGAGACTTTCAAAGCCATTTTACCAACTTAAGGCTCTACTCACTTGCATAAATACTTATATGAGTTTTAATGTTTTCCTACAACCTGGTTCACCATGTTAATTCATATTGGCATGACAATTCTTATCATAGTCATTGCTATAATTCTCTTACCAGTCATCTTCATATTAATCTCATCTTTAAAAAAGAAAAGAGAGGGAAATGCCACGTCTTTATCCAACCATGTTATTTTGACAATGTCCAGCATGACAGAATATTGCTTCAAGAAAACAATTTCTGGGGGCTGGAGAGGTGGCTCAGGGGTTACGCCTCTGCCTTGCAGGTGGAAGGTCCTGAGTTCGGATCCCAGATCCCACGTATAGACGCCAGGCGGAAGTGGGGGCAGCCTGCGCTTCTGGTCCTGGTAGGGCGGAGCCTGTGAATCCCGGGGCAGAAGGAGGTGGAGGCGTCCGTGGTGGTTCCCGAATTCGTCCGTGGTTCTACACACACACACACACACACACACACACACACACACACACACACACGGGGGCGCGCGTGCCCGCACATACATACGCACACACGCACAATTGAATAAATAAAAAAAAAAAGAAAACAATTTCTGGATAAAGGACATCACATTATTTGATATAAATAAAAGAAGTAAGGAAAATAAGGGGGTACTCAGGCCTTAATGTTACTGCCTGCCTTAATGTTACTTTCTGGTTCTGGCCTAAAGCCTGATGACTGGGGAGTGACACATTAACAACAAAATGGGCAATTGTTAGGTGCTAGGGGCTCTCCCTATGTAAATTAAGTTTTGCCTCTGGCAGGAGGATTCCTCCCTTTGGAATTCAAGTCTAACTCTTGTATGTTCTTAGATCTTTTGTTGTTGTTGTTTTTCTCAGGACTAGCTAGTTTACAGTTCCTCCCCCACACATTTCATGTTTATACTTAAACTGGGGGAAAATCTACTTTGAAACATTCATTGTCCCTTTGCTTTTAGCAACTGAGTGTCATGCCTTCTTTAACTCTACCAGGAGACATCACATCTATCTGTGTTCCAACACAGAAAATATATGTCACCTCTGCTCTTCCTTTGTTACCGGGAATAAATACATTTTACATAATCCTGTAAAGAATTTCCTCCTGGTTTTCTTTTATGTTTTCCCTCTGGGCTTAGTGACACATCTCCTGGCCTTTACTCTGGATTTTCTATAGTATATAAACTCTGCTAAAAACTATAATAAAGAGTCCAGATTTACTCAGCCCAGAGAGCTGTCTGTCTGCCCTCCTTTCACTGAAGCCTTGCCCATCTTGTCGAGGGAAGCCCTGGATTCAGGGTTGCAGCCTGGATGAACAGCTTAGCCTGTTATGTCACAGTGAGGCTATGACATCAAGAGTGATTCATAGATTGCACAGTGATATTAGAATGTCTGTGCAGTCATATTGTGATGTCAGAGGAGAGGCTGTGATGTCACTGTGAGGCTGTGATGTTACCATGAGGTTACATAACAGTGAGCCTGTGATATCAGTGGAGATAGACTATGACATCACAATTGGCTGAGATTTCAGTGGTTAGGCTAGGATGTCAGAATTGTGGCTGATATCAGTGATGAGGCTGAGATGTCAAAGTGAGGCTGGGATGTTACTGCTGAGGCTTTGATGCTACAGTGGTGCTATGATTTCAGAGATTAGCCTGTTATGTCACAGTGAGGCTGTGGTTTCACAGGTGAGGCTGTGATGTCACAGTGAAGCTGTGATGTCAGAAATGAGGCTGCTATGCTACAGTGAAGCTGTGATATCACTGTGAAGCTGTGATATCACTGTAAGGCTGTGATATCACAGAGTTTATGATGTTACAGTGAGGCTGTGAGGTCACTGTGGAAATTGTGATGTCAGTGTCAAGGCTGATTTTACCATGAGTCTATGATGTAATAGGTTAGACTGTGATGTCACAGTGAGGCTGTGATGTCAGTTGTGAAGGTGTGATGGGACAAGGCTGGAATGTCAGTGTTGAGGAAGATGTCATAGTGAATCTATGATATCACTGGTTAGGCTTTGATGTCAGTAGTGAACCTATTACTTGACAGTGACACTGGTGAGGCTGTGAGGTCAAATGCTGTGTTTTTACTGGTGTGGCAGTGATGTCAATGTTCTGATTAATGTCATTGGTGATGCTGATGTCACAGGTGAGTCTGTGCTGTCACTGGTGAAGCCGTGATGTCACTCTGAAGCTGTAATGTCACTATGAATGTTGTTTGTCACTTTAGGCTATCATGTCACTTTGAGCGATTATAACACTGAAGCTGTGATGTCACAGTGAGGCTGTGATGTCAGTGGTAACACTGATGCCACAATGAGGCTATGATATGACAGGTGAGCCTTTGTTGTCAATGGGCATGCTGTCAAGTCACTGTTAGGCTGTGATGCCACCATGAGCCCATGATGTCTCAGGGAGTTGGTGATGTCATGGTGGAGGCTGTGAGGTCACAGTGAGACTGTTATGTCAGTGATAAGGCTGATGTCACAGTGAGTCTGTTATGTCACAGTATGACTTTCATGTCAGTGGTTAGGCTGTGATTTCAGAAGTGAGACTGATGTGAGAGATGAGGCAAAGAGGTCACATTGATAATGTGATATAACTGGTGAGGCTGTGCTGCCACAGTGAGGTTATGATGCCAATATGAGACTGTGGTGTCAATGGTGAGGTTGTGATGTCAGTGGTAAGACTGATGCCACAATGAGGCTGTGATGTAACAAGTGAGCCTGTGGTGTCAGTGGGCAGGCTGTGACATCACTGTGAGACTGTGATGCCACTATGAGGCTTTGATGTCACTGTGTGCTGTGTTGTCACAGGGAGCTGTTTGTCCAGTCCCACGAACCAGCATGAACCTTAACCTAAAAATGCAAAAACTGAAGTGGGAGCGGTAGCAATTAAAAGTTTCAGGCTTTGGGTCAGAGGGGGCCTTGGATGTCCTCTTATCATCCAAGCTGACTTTATTATAACATACATGGGTTTTATAATCAAAGAGCAGGGCCAAATTCTTTACATAGATTTCAGTTACATGCACTTTTTGTGGGACCAGACATGTCACCAGGTATGCTAAACAGGCATGGTGCCTTGTTGCTAGAAGAGAAAGGAATGTATGCCTGAAAAAAGAGTTACTTGGTTCATGCATAAGCATATCTCAGATAAACAGGAAGGAACTGTTGGGGGAGAAACAGCCCAGACAGTTTCTAAGAGAAACAAAAGCGATCCAAGAAGGGACTGGAGATAAACTCTACCTCCAAGGGAAGGAGTTAGGCCTGCCATTGTCTTGCAGACAAGAGGCAAACTCAACCTCCCAGGGAAGGAGTACCTGGTGACATCCCGTTTCAGGTGCTAATGTATCATACAGAGAGCAGACTTTGGGCCTAACACTCCCCACAATTCCCCCTTGTTTTTATTATTAAAAATAGACCTAGTTTTAATATTAACAAAGCAAAGATTACAAAAAGGGAAAACAAATCAATTCCCATAGCAACAACAAATTCCAGATTTATTCTGGAATTTTTAAATTATACATGTTATTTAAATAAGCCTGAATTCTGTCCCAAATATAACTTCTATCTCTACCAACATTGACTTATTTTATGTACAGGAGAAGTAAAATTAGCAATAGGTACATTTGATGGGATACATGTCAGCAAAAGTCAACAGGAAATCATACATGTTAGGAACCAAAAATAAAACACGGTGAATATACAATAGTGAATTTTAAATAGAAAATAAAGTCCTTTTGCATATGGTGAGTAGCAGTTAGTTTCTAAAGTCTAGTTTGTGAAAGACTCTCACAGTCAATATGAACAGGGGTGAGGAATCGATCATAGAAGGAAATATTTTTTGTCCAGGCACTGATCATCCAAAGATGATCAAGAAGAGATGTCTGGGGGTCACTAGTTATTGTGACTCTTGGATAAGTCTGTCTTCTTTTTTTTCATTTTTTTTAAATAATGTACTTTTTTTCACTCATACAAACTTAATAGGTACCCTGGTCCCCTCCCTCCTGCCCCCCTGGATTTCCCTGCTCCTTCCTTCCTTTTCCTTTCCATTACCCCCTCCCTCCCTTTTTCCCCAGTGTCCCCTCCCCATTCCTGGATGATCCTTTAATGTGTATGTCAAACATTCCTCTGAGTCCTCTTTTCTGATGAGATGTAAGGACTCAGTGGCATTTCCTAGAACTCTTTCTTGTATTTCCCTTAAGTATAGAAACACTATTATGGATGTTAATTCCTTATTTCTAATCCATGCTAGACTTTGAGGTGTCAATAATATATTGGTCATTGCACAGATCATGTAGAGTCTTATTATGATTGCTTTGGCTCTAATTTGTGTGGAGTATCTTGCATATCATGACTACTCCCCATCTTTTGACTTTTACAATCTTACCACTCCCTCTTCTGCAAATTTCCCCAAGCTTCAGAATGGGGAGAGATTAGGAAGGCCTGATCCAAGGTGGTTGATATAGAGACTCTGATGTTCTGAATTATGGTCTGTTCATTTTTTTTCAGTTTTGCTGCTTCTGCAATGCCATTGGCTCCATCCTGGAGGGTATTGGATATCACCACCTGGCCAGAGATAAAAAGCTATTAAAATAGAGTCTTATTTTAAGAGTAGATTCAAAGGCAGATAGAATAAGAGTAGGAGACTGTGGGGGGGCAGTCTCCCATTTGCAAAATGGTTACCTTCTATCCACCAGAGTGTATGCCCTCCCTTTCTGGTAGGATCATACCCTATCAGTTGCAAGTGACCAGTAAGGAAACTGTCAGCTTAACCAGATGTCTCATTAGTTACTTGCAGTCCTTCATGGTGGCCTACTTCTCTGCTGTAGCATGAACCCCTCTCTCCTTGTTTCTGGCGGGGCCCTCCTTCCCCTTACCTCCTGTTTTTAACCTTTGCAATTACTGTAGGTATTACAGGGATTTATCTTTGAGTGTGTTTCTAAGTGGGTTTGTACTACGATCCACCTATTAGAAAGTATGCACAGTGCTTAATTTTCTGTGTCTGGGAAACTTCACTCAATATAATTGTTTCTAATTCCATCCATTTCCCAACAAATTTCATTAATTCATCATTTTTGATGGCTCAGTAGTATTCCACTGTATAAATGTACCACATTTTCCTAATCCACTCGTCAACTATTGGAAATTTGGATTGATTCCATGACTATGCTCTTGTAAACAGTGCTGCTATGAACATGGTCGTGCTTGTGCAAGGTGAATTTTTGCTGAATGGAGGATTATTCCCAAAAGTGGAATAGCAGGGTCATATAGCATTTCAATCTTCAACTTCTTTAAGAATCTCCAGACGGCTCACCAGAGTGGTTGTATGAGCTTGCATTCCCACGAGCAATATAGGAGAGTTCCCCTCTCTCCACATCCCCTCCAGCATTTGGTGTTATTTGTATTGTGGATTTTTGCCATCGTAACCAGGGTGAGATGATATCTCAGGGAGCTTTGGATTTGCATTTCCCTGATGGCTAAGATGTGGAGCATTTTTAAGATATTGCTTAGACATTTTAATTTCATCCTTGGTAAATTTCTTTTAACTTCCAAGGTCCATTTTTAAATTGGGCCATTTATATTATTGGTGTTTAGTTTTCTAAGTTCTTTGTGCACTCTGGATAATAGAAGCTCTATCAGATATGTAGTTAGTGAAGATTTTCTCCCATTCTGTGAGTTGCCTTTGTGCTTGAGTTACAATTTCTTTTTTTTTTTTGAATTTTTTTTTAAATTATTATTATTATTATTATTATTTATTCAACTGTGTGCATATGTGTGTGTATGTGCGCGTGTGCGTGTGTGTGTGTATGTGTGTCTGTGTATGTGTAGAACCACGGACGAATTCGCGAACCACCATGGATGCCTCCACCTCCTTCTGCCCCGGGATTCACAGGCTCAGCCCTACCAGGACCAGAAGCGCAGGCCGCCCCCGCTTCCACCTGGCGTCTATACGTGGGATCTGGGATCCGAACTCAGGACCTTCCGCCTGCAAGGCGGAGGCTTAACCCCTGAGCCACCTCTCCAGCCCCTTGAGTTACAATTTCTTTATCTGAACAGAAGCTCTTTAATTTCACAAGATCCCAACTGTTGAGAGTTGGTAGCAGTGACTGTGCCATTGGATGTCTGTTTAGGAAATGTTGGCCTAGCCCAATCAGCTTGAGGGAGTTCCCTATCCTTTCAAATATGGTTTTTATAGTCTCTGGCCTGATATCAAGGTCCTTGATCCATTTGGAATTACGTCTTGTACATGGTGACAAGTACGGGTCCAGCTTTAATCTTCTGCATGTGGAGATCCAGTTTTGCCAGTACCATTTGTGGAAGATGCTGTTCTTTTTCCATTGGATTCTTTGGGCCCCTTTGTCAAAGACCAAATGGCTGTAACTTTGTGGGCTTATATCTGGGTCTTCAATCCTTATCCATTGATCTGTGTGTCTATTTTGGAGCCAGAACCAGGCTGTCTTTATAACTATGGATTTGTAGTATAGACTTACGTTTGGTATGGCAATACCTCCAGCAGTGTTTTCGTTACTCAGGATTGGTTTTGCTATCCTGGGTCTTTTGTGCCTCCATATGAACTTTGAGATTGTTTGGTCTACTTCTTTGAAGAATTGCTTTGGGATTTTGATTGGTATAGCATTGAATCTGTATATTGCCTTTGGTAGGATGGTCATTTTTACGATGTTGATTCTGCCAATCCAGGAACAAGGGAGGTCTTTCCACCTTCTGGTGTCTTCTGCTATTTCTTTCCTTAGGGTTTTAATGTTTTCACTGTAAAGGTCTTTTACATCCTTGGTTAGGTTTATACCAAGGTATTTCATTTTTTTAGGGGCTATAGTAAATGGGATTGTTTCTCTCAAGGCTTTTTCACTTCTTTCATTCTGGGCATATAGGAAGGCCTCTGATTTTTGCACATTTATTTTGTATCTTGCCACCCTGCTGAACTTCTCAATTAGTTCCAGGAGCTTCATAGTGGAGTTTTTGGGATCACTCAGGTATAAGATCATGTCATCTGTAAATGGGGATAGCTTGACTTCTTCCTTGCCAATTTGAATCCCTCTTATGTCCCTTTCTTGTCTTATGGCTTCAGCTAAGGCGTCAAATACAATATTGAATAGAAGTGGTGAGAGTGGACAGCCTTGCCTAGTTCCTGATCGAAGTGGGAATGCTTCGAATTGTTCTCCATTGAGCGTAATCCTTGCTGTGGGCTTGTTGTATACAGCTTTTAATATATTGATAAAGGTTCCTTCAATTCCTACTGTCTCTAGAGTTTTGATCATAAAATGCTGTTGGATCTTGTCAAAAGCTTTTTGTTCATCTATCGAGAGTATCATGTGGTCTTGGACTTTGGACTGGTTTACATGATGAATTACATTTATTGATTTGCGTATGTTGAACCAACCTTGTGTGCCGGGGATGAAGCCTATTTGGTCTCCGTGAATAATCTTTTTAATATGTTTTTGAATCCGATTTGCTAAGACTTAGTAGAGAATCTTTGCGTCTGTGTTCATCAGAGAGATTGGCCTATAGTTTTCTTTTATAAGTGAATCTTTGTTAGGTTTTGTGATTAAGACGATATTAGCTTCATAGAAGGAATTTGGTAGTGTTCCTTCCTTGCCTTTTGATGGAACAGTTTAAGGAGTATTGGTGTTATTAACTCGTTAAATGTCTGGTAGTACCCTGTGCTGAAGCCATCTGGTGCAGGACATTTTTTGTTGGGAAGATTCGAGATTACTTCCTCCATTTCCTTATATGTTATAGGACTATTTAAATAATTCACAACTTCCTGATTCAATTTAGGTAAGTTGTGTTTACTTAGAAATTCATCCATCTCTTGTGTGTTGTCAAACTTCACAGAGTATAAGTTTTTGGAATATGATGTTATAATTCTCTGGATTTCTTGGGTATCAGTAGTGATAACTCCATGTTCATTTCTAATTTTGTTAATTTGGGTTTTCTCTCTCTTGCTTTTGGTTAATTTAGCTAGGGGTGTATCAATCTTAATTGATTTTTTCAAAGAACCAGCTTTTTGACTGGTTGATTTTTTCTATCATTTTCTTAATCTTGATTTCAGATATTTCTTCCCTTATTTTGCTAATCTCCTCTCTTCTACTAGTTTTGGGATCATATTGCTCTAGTTTCTCTAAAGCTTTAAGCTGCATTGTTGAGTTGTTTATTTCCGATGTTTCCATTTTTTTGATGTAGGCATTAAGAGCTATGAACTTACCTCTTAGGACAGCTTTCATTGTGTCCCAGAGATTTTGATAAGTTGTATTTTCGTTATCGTTCGCTTTCAGGAAATCTTGAATTTCCTTTTTAATTTCTTCCTGAATCCAGTTCTCATTCAGCATCATATTGTTATGTTTCCAGGAGTTAGTGTATTTTCTCTTGTTTGTTGTGTTGTGGATGTCCAGCTTTAGGCCGTGGTGGTATGATAGGGCACAGGATAGAATTTCAACTTTTTTGTATATGTGTAGATTCGTTTTGTGGCCCAATATGTGATCTATTTTGGAAAAAGTTCCGTGTGCTGCTGAGAAAAATGTGTATTCTTTGGTGCGTGGGTGAAAAGTTTGATAGAGATCTGTAAGGTCCATTTCTTTCATGGTTTGATTAAGTTCCAAAGTGTCTCTGTTAAGCTTTTGACCTGTTGATCTATCTTATGTTGAGAGGGCGGTGTTGAAGTCTCCAAGAATTATCGTTTGGGGGTTGATTTCTTGCTTTAGATGCTGCAGGGTTTTCTTAATGAATGTGGAGGGGCCCGTATTGAGTGCTTATATGTTCAGTATTGTGAAGTCTTCCTGGTGAATTGTACCTGTGACTAAAATGTAGTATCCATCCGTGTCGCTTATAATTTTCTTTGGTTTGAAGTCCACTTTGTCTGATATCATAATGGCTACCCCTGCCTGTTTTCTGCTTCCATTAGCTTGTGGAATTGCTGACCAGCCTTTTATTTTTAGGGCATGCGTATTTTTTATGGTGAGATGAGTTTCCTGCAGGCAGCAGGTTGATGGATTGTGATTTTTAATTCAAGTTTGTAATCTATGTCTCTTGATCCGTGAGTTAATTCCATTAACATTTAGTGTTATAATGGAGAAACTATTTTTAATTCCAGACATTTATTATGTTTAGTAGTTTTTATAACTATATTGCTTCGCTGTTAATGGTGTTATACTTGCCTTCTGTTCTTCTGGATATGCCTGTTCTTTTCTTCAAGCTTGAGTATCACTTCTAGCATTTTTTGAAGGCCTGGTTTGGTGTTGTCTTTGTGCTGGAAGATTTTTCTTTCTTCCTCGATCATGACGGATAGTTTTGCAGGGTAAATCAGCCTGGGTTGACATTTTTGCTCATTCAATACTTGAAGTATGTCTCTCCAAGCTCTTCTTGCTTTTACTGTTTCGACTGAGAAGTCATTTGTTATTTTAATAGTTTACCTTTAAAAGTGACTTGTTTTTTCTCCCTTGAATCTCTCAGCACCAGTTCTTTATCTTGAATGTGGAGTGTTTTGACTATTATTTGCCGTGGCAAGCTTCTGTTTTGGTCATACCTGTTTGGGGTGCGGAATGCCTCTAGTATATGTATGGGCCTCTCTTTTTTTAGATGAGGAAAGTTTTCCTTGATGATCGTTTGAAAAATTTCCTCAGGGGTGGTATTTTGAGATTCTTGCTCTGGTATTCCATGAATACGCATATTAGGCTTCTTCAGGGTGTCCCATATCTCCTGGATATTTCTCTCAAGTATCTTTTTGGCTTTAATGACCTCTTTCATTGAGCTAGTTAATACTCCCACTTTATCTTCAAGATCTGAAATTCTGTTTTCTGCTTCGTTAGTTCTGCTGATAAGACTCTCTGTGGAGTTCTGGGTTAAAGATAACTTGTCTTTTATCTCAGTTTTAAACTCTGCTTGAGTCTGTTTTAACTGCTCTATGCCAGTTTTTGTTTCTTGCACTGTTTTTCTTAACTCCTCCAAGTGTCTGTTGTGTTCCTCTTCAAAGCGATTGATTCGATTATTTAGTTCGTCCTGGATTTCCTCTTTCACAGTATTGAACATGGTAATGATCATATTTTGAAAGTCGTTATCCTGGGTCAGGCTTTCATGGCCATTTTCCATGGGTTTGTTCTGGTTGGAGTCTAATATTATGGGATTAATTCCTTCAGTGGGAGATTTGTTTACTTGAGTGTTGTTTCTCATGGATTTGCACTTTGACTTTGGCATTGTCATTTTAACTCTTAAGATCTTCTTTCAATTTCTGTGCGTTTTTCACTAAACTGAATTATTTGGCCTGGGGTTCTATGTCGAGGTGAGGTGAGGCCCGGCTGGACCATGCAAGTACCGAGTGGCGAAGTGGGGGAAGGGAAGATGGGGCGTCAGTGGGGCTCTATTTAACCTGGGGGAGCTGGGGTGGGGCCCAGGGCTCAGAAGGGGTGTCGTCCTCCCACGCCCTGCCCGGTTCCGGCTGGATGGCGGGAGGAGCTGGGTCCCTTGGGCTGCCTAGTGTTCTGGGGGTGGGCGGGGGGCTGGAGCTTACCTAGGTGGTGGTGAGGCCCGGCTGGACCGCGTGCGCATCCCAGGCGGCGGAGTGAGGGAAGGGAGGATGGAGCTTTGGCGGGTAGCGCTATTTAACCTGGGGGTAGCTGGGGCGGGGCCCAGGCGCAGAGGGGGTGTCCTCCTCCCACGCCCTGCCCGGTTCAGGCTGGATGGTGGGAGGAGCTGGGTCCCTTGGGCTGCCTGGTGTTCTGGGGGTGGGCGGGGGGCTGGAGTTTACCTAGGTGGTGGTGAGGCCCGGCTGGACTGCGTGCGAGTCCCGGGCGGCGGAGTGAGGGAAGGGAGGATCCATGGCTCATATTGATAATAGAGTTCTCTTAAGGCAATAGAGAGATCACAATGGTCCTAGCTCACAATGGTCGTCATACAAAGCTCAGAATTGTCATAGGTCATAGTGTTAAAAGAAAACTTACAGTGGTTCTAGAGAGCTCACAGTGGCCAGAGAGTGCTCAAAGTGGTCATAGCTCATAATGGGCAAGAGAGTTCATGATTGCCATAGAAAGCTCACAGTCAACATGGATTATATTGGTCATAAGGGCTTATAGTGATCCTAGAGAACTCACAATGGTAACACATCATATTGGTCATAGAGAGTTCAGAGTGTTCATAGCGCTTAGTAGTCATAGAGAGTTCACAGGTTATAGCTCATAGTAGTCATAGAAAGCTAATAATTTTCACAGAGATCTCACAATGGTCATAGATCATAGTGGACATAAAGAAATCACAGCTCACAGTGTTCATACATTGTGCAGGGCATAGAAGGCTCATTGTGGTCATTGCTCAAAGTGGTCATAGATAGCTCAAAGTTTTCATACAGAGGTAACAGTCATCAAATTTTTCACAATGGTCAGAGAGATATCATAGTGGTCATAGCTCACAATGGTCATAGTGTGTTTGTAGTGGTCATAGTCCACAGTGATCATAGAGAACTTGTAGTGTTCATAGCTCACAGTGCACATAAAGCTCTCAAAGTTGTCCAAGCTCAAAGTGGTTATGAGAGCTCATAATCATAATGGTCGTAGGGAGGTCATAGAGGTCTTAGATCGATCACAGTGGTCATAGCTCATAGTGGTCATAATGATCTCACAGTTGTTATAGTGATTATAGATAGCTAACAATGTTCATAGAGGGATCAGAGTAGTCATAGTTCAAACTGGTCACAGAAAGCTCACATTGGTCATATCTCATAGTGGTCATAGAGAAATCATAGTGGTCACAGCTCACAGTGGTCATGGAGAGCTCATAATTGTCATAGCTTATAGTGGCCATAGAAAGCTCACAGTGGTCATAGATTGCTCATCCTAGTCATAACTCACAGACCTCATAGTGCGCTTATAGTGGTTCTAGCTCAAATTGTTCTTTGAGAGTGCATAGTGGTCGTACAGAGCTCATAGTAGTCATAACTCATAGTGATCATAGAAAGGTCAAACTGTTCATAGCTCATAGTCATTACAGAGAGCTTACAGTGGTCATAGAGAACTCATAGATGTCACAGAGAGCTCACAGTAGTCACAGCTTACATTTGTTACAGTGAGCTCAGAATAGTCATAGCTCAAGTAGTCTTAGAGTGTTCACACTGGTCATACAGAGCTCACCGTGATTCTAGAGAGCTCACAAAGTTCATAGATGGCTCAGAGGATTATAGAGAGATCACAGCAGTCATTGGGAGCTCACAGCGGTCATAGAGAACACACAATGGTCATGGAGAGCTCACAGTGGTCATAGAGAGTTCAGAGTTGTCATAGAGGCCTCATAGTGGTCACAGCTCACAATGGTCATAGAGTATTCATGGTAGACATGGAGAGCACATAGTGGTCATTGCTTATTCTGTTCCTAAAGTGGTCACAGCGGTCATACTTCACATTTGTCATAGACAGATCACAGTGTTCATAGCTCATACTGGTCATAAAGAGCTCACAGTGGACATAGCTCAGAGTGGTCACAGAAAGCTCAGTGATCATAGTGATGACTCCACTGTTGTCACAGTGGATCACAGTGATCACAGAGACCTCACAGTGGTCATAGAGCCTTCACAGTTGTCATAGCTCAGAGTGGTCATAGCTCACATTTTTCATAGATTGCTCACAATGGTCCTGGCTCATAGTGGTCAAAGAGAACTCACAGTGTTCATAACTCATAATGTTTATGCAAAGCTCATAGTTCTATGGACATAGCTCATAGTATTCATAGAAATGTCACAGTGTTTGTAGCTCACAGTGGTCACAAAGAGCTGATAATGTTCACAGTTAACTCAGTGTTCATGGCTCTTAAAGGTCATAGAATGCACACAGTGACCAACACCGAGGTCACAGTCATCAAAGATTTCACAGTTGTCATAGAAAGCTCATAGTGGTCATAGTCCATAGTGGTCACAGAGAGCTCATAGTGGTCACAGCTCAGAATGGTCATAGAGTTCACAGTGGTCATAGTTCAAAATTGACATAGAGAGTTCAAACTGGTCACAAAGAGCTCACAATGAAAATAGACTTCACACTGGCCGTAATTCATAGTGGTCATAGGGAATTCATAATGGTCATAGAGAGCTCACAATGGACATAGAAAACTCACACTTACCATAGAGGGCACATAGTCACCATAGTTTACTGAGGTCATAGAGTGATCATAGTTTCATTGTTCTCATAGAAAGTTCACAGTGATCGAAGAGAACTCTCAGTGATCATAGGTCATAGTTGTCATAGATAACTCATAGTGGTCATATCTTACAGTGGTCATAAAGAACTCAAATGGACAACGTATGTGGCTATGATGTCACAGTAAGGCTGTGCTTATACAGCGAGGCTATTATGTCACAGTGCACCTGTGAGGTCAGTGGTTAGGCTGTGATTTCAGAAGGGAGGCTGATGTGAGAAATGAGGCTGAGATGTCTTATTGAAGATATGATATAACTGATGAGGCTGTGATACCATAGTGAGGTTATGATATCAACATGAGGCTGTGATGTCATATCAACACAGAGGCTGTCCTAGTGGTGAGGCTGTGATGTCACATTGAGGTTGTAATGTCATTGGTGATAGAATATGACATCACAGTTCATCTGAGATTTCAGTGATAAGGCTGTGATATCAGAAGTGAGGCTGAGATGTCACAATGATTCTGTAATGTCAGAAATAAGGCCATAGTGAGGATGTGATATGGTTGTGAAGCCTTGAAATCACTATGAGTATGTGACATCACTGAGATGTTGTGATGTGACAGTGAAGGCTGTGAAGTCACTGTGAAAATATGATGTCAGTGGCAAGACTGATTTTACAATGAGGCTATTATGTAAGAGATGAGTCTATAATGTAACAGGTTACATTATGAGTTCACAGTGAGTCTGTGAGGTCATGGTGAGGCTGTGACATGTGGAAAGTTTGATGTCACCATGAGGTAACATGTGAAGCTGTGGTGTTACTGTTTAGGATGTCAAAGTCTATGATGTCACTACTAAGGTTGTCATATCACTTTGAGCCTGTGCTATCTGTGGTAAGGCTGTGATGTCATAGTAAGCTAGATAGGATATCAGTGGTGAGGCTGTGATGTCACTAGAGAGGTTTTGATGACACAGTGAGACTGTAATGTTAGTGGTGAGGCTGATGTCACAATGAGGTTGTGATGTCACTGGTGAATATGTGATGTCACAATAAGGCTGGAATGTCAGCAGTGAGAAAGATATAGTGAGTCTTTGATATCAACGGTAGAGGCTATGATGTAAGTGGTGAACCTATTATGTGACAGTGACACTGGCAAGGTTATGATGTCAAAAGTTGTGTTGACACCTGTAACAGTTACTCTTAACTATTGCTGTGAGAGAACACCCAAAGTCAACCAACTTAAGGGAGAAAGGGAGTCTATTCAGCTTATGATTCCAGAGGGAAGGTACAGTCTCTCAAAGCAGAGGTGGCATGGCTGGCTGGTCAAAGTTGGAGGAGGCTAAGTCACCACAGACATCTTGAAAGCTGAGAGCTGCAAGACTGCTTGCAGCAAAGGCAGACTTCTACTGGAGGTACGGTGGGACTAATCCACCTCAGGGCCCACCCCTTGTGACTGCCTTCCTCCAGCAAGGCTCCACCTCTCAAGGTGCCATGACCTTACCAAACATATAAGACTGTGGGGGACACATTTCAAACCATGACATTCCACCCCTAGCCCCCACAGGCTCATTGCCATCTCATTATGCAAACCATACTCAGTCCAACTTTAAAAGATTTCATAGACTACAACAGTAGTCCCAACAGTCCAAAATTCCAAAGTCCAAAGCCTCCTGTAAAATCGAAATACAAGTTACATACTTCTAACATACAATGGCACAGAATAAACATTCCCATTCCAAAAGGAAGGAATGGGGGCATATCCAGGAAAGATCGGTTCATAACAAGACTGAAAACCAGCAGGACAAACTCCAAATCTTGTAGCTCCAAATCCAACAGGTGAGCCTCTCCTTGAAATCATCTCAGTTCCAAAGGGCTTTGGTTCCAACCCTCCAATGCAGCTGCCCATAAAATACGTTGGTCTCTTGAGCTGACTCCTCCCAGGGTATACAGCTCTTCTTGGCAGGTGTCCCACGTTGTGTCTGGAATCTCTAACATCTTTACTTCTCAATGGCAAACCAGACTTTAACTCCACAGCACACACTGCCCTTCTTGGGCCTCTAAACTGCAGGCTTCTTGCCACATGATGCCTGGATTCTGCCAATTTTTGAAATCTTGGAGGAGGACTCCATGATCTCCTTCCTCTTGCATCACTGATGACTCTAAAACCAGAACCACGTGGACGACTTTGCCGAGACTGGCCCCCTTGAATCACAGCTGATTCTGCTTCTCTATGTTGACCATCTCTTTCACTCCTGGGCAGTTGCTTTGTAAGAGAAACCAACTCTTGCTTTGGAACTCCACCCTTTATGTCAGGTCTTCTGAAAGGATTTGCATTCTTATGAGTGGGAGCCTTCCCTGAGGATCTTTCCCTCAAGCTAGGGCCTCTCCTATTATTCAAATTAAGAGCAGGCTTTGATTTACAAATGGAGCTAATCTCTTCAACAGCTATTTTGTTCTCTCCTTCTTCCTGGTTCAGCTCTTTAAGTTTGTCATTGTATTTTTCATCATTACCTTACAGTTTTTGTTTCTTCCTGCCTGATTCTTTGCTCTTTTTCATAATTCTGGAGACAACTAAAATGTAGCCATATCACATTGTCAAGACTACATTGCTTTGAAATTTCCTCTGCCAAGCACTCCAGCTTAACTTCAGACATGCTTTCAGGACGAGGGCAAAACTTCACTAAACTCTGGACCAACACATGGCTCCATGTGTCAGTCGTTCAGTTGCAAACAGTCTCTGTTCCCCTCTGGACCATCACAAGCTGGGCTTCCACTGTCTGCGTCTCTCACAGCATTGCTCTCCTCTGAACTCTCACAAGAAAGGTCCCTTCATCCCAACAGCCAAGACGTAAAAACTTTCCCAGCACAAAGTCCCAAAGTTCTCCATATTCCTCCCAACAAACAGTTCCAAAGGCACACTAGCCACATCACAGTATTGGCCATGCTTCTGGGTACCAACTTTTCTGAGATTCACAAACAACTTCACTTTGTGGTACCAGCTGCTCTTATCTTACCACAATACCCCACTCCTGGTACCAATTTCTGTAACAGTTACTCTTAACTATTGCTGTGGGATGCGTTGGAGAGGTGGCTCAGGGGTTAAGCCTCTGCCTTACAGGCAGAAGGTCCTGAGTTTGGATCCCAGATCCCAAGTATAAATGCGAGGCGAAAGCGGGGGTGGCCTGCCCTTCTGGTCCTGGTAGGGTGGAGCCTGTGAATCCCGGGGCAGAGTAAACTAGAAGGAGGTAGAGGCGTCCTTGGTGGTTCCCAAATTCACCCGTGGTTCTACACACACACACACACACACACACACCACACACACACACACACACGCATGCGTGCACATACGTATGCACACATGCACAATTGAATAAACATATGAGACTGTGAGGGACACATTTCAAACCATGACAACATGGTGGGAGTTATGTGTGGGAGTTATGTCAGTGTTCTGATTAATGTCAGTGGCAATGCTGATGTCACACATGAGGCTGTGATTTCAGTGAGTCTATGATGTCACTATAAGGTTGTATGTCACTGTGGGCTGTCACATAGCTGGGAGGTGATATGACTGTGGAAGCTGTGATGTGATTGAGACTATGTCAGAGGAGTATATGTGAAGTCACTGTGAAACTAATATGTCAGTGGGAAGGCTGATGTCACAGAGAGTTTGTGATATCACAGTGAGGCTGTGATATCACTGTCAGGTTGTAATGTCACAGTGAAGCTTTGAGGACACAGAGTGGCTATGATGTCTCAGTGAGACTGTGATGTCACAGTGCATCTGTGAGTTCAGTGGTTAGACTGTGATTTCAGAACTGAGACTGATATGAGTGATGAGCCTAGATGTTGCATTGATGATGTGATATAACTGGTGAAGCTGTGATGCCACAGTGAGATTATGATGTCATCAAAAGGCTGTGGTGTCACTGCTGAGACTATAATATCAAGGTGAGGCTATGATATCAGTGGTGATGCTGTGATTTCACAGCGAGACTGTGAGGCTGGGATACCACACTGGTGAAGTTATGATGTTACCATGAGGCTGTGGTGTCACTGTTGTACTGAAGTATCATGGTGAGCCTGTCATATAGAAGTGAGGCTGTGATGTCATAGTGAGGCTGTGCTGGCACAATGTGGCTGTAATGTCACATTGAGGTTGTGAATTCAGGGCTGAAAGAATATGACATCAGAGTTCGGTTAAGATTTCAATGGTTAAGCTGTAATGTCAGAAGGGAGGTTGCTGTCAGTGATGAGGCTGAGATGTCCCAGTAGTCCTGGGATTTTACTAGGGAAACTGCGATGCCACAGCAAAGCTGTGGTGTTACTATAGAGGTTGTCAGGTGACCATGAGCCTGAGATGTCAGTGATGAGGTTGTTGTGTCATTAAGATACTAGGCAGGATGTTGGAGTTGTCACTGATGCTATAATTTCAGAGGTTAGCCTTTTATGTCACAATAAGGTTGCGATGTCAGTGATGCTGTCATGTCACAATGAGGCAGAGCTGTAAGAAATGAGGCTATAATGCCAGAGTGAAGCTGTGATATCACTGTGAAGCTGTGATGTTACTATGAGTCTGTGAAATCACAGAGAGGTTGTGATGTCACAATGAGGCTGTGAAAGATGTAATGACAGTGGGAAGGCTGATTTCATCATGAGGCTATGATGTGACAGGTGAGTCTATGATGTAACTGGTTAGACTGTGAGGTCACAATGAGTTTGTGATGCCAGTAGTGACTGTGCTTTCACAGAGCGACTATGTTACTGATGAGACAGTATTGTCACTGCTGAGGCCGTAATGTCACAGTGAGTTTATTGTGTCAAACTGAGGCTGTGATATCACAGTGCAGGTATGATGTCAGAGGTGAAGCTTTATGTCACTGATGTTTTCTGGCATGGTGTTGCTGAGATGTCACAATGAGGCAGAGATAGATGTGAGGCTGATGTCAATGATGATGCTGAAAAGTCACAGTGAGGCTGGATGTTAATGGTGATGCTGTGATGCCAAAGCAAGCCTGTAGTGACACTGTTGAGGCTGTCATGTGACTGTGAGCCTGAGATATCAGTGGTGAGACTGTGATGTCAGAGTGAGGCTAGGCAGGATTTCCGTGGTGTCATTGATGCTATAATTTGAGAGGTTAGCCTGTTATGTCACAGTGAGGCTGTGAAGTCATAGTGAAGCTATTTCAGAATTGAAACTGTGATGTCACATTGATGCTGTTTTGTCACCAGTCATGCTGGGATATTACAGTGAGCCTGTGATGTCAGTGGATCATAACTGTGACATTACAGTGAGGATGATTTCAGTGGTTAGGATGTGATATCAGAATGAGGCTTATGTAAGTTTTGAGGGTATGATGTCACAGTGAGGCTGGCATGTCACTGGTAAGTCTGTGATGGCACTGTGAGGCTTTGATGTCACCATGTTACTGTGGTGTCACCATGAGCCTGTGATGTTACAGGGAGTTGATGATGTCAAAGTGGAGGCTGTGAGGTCACAGTGAGACTGTGATGTCAGTGGCAATGCTAATGAAACAGTGAAGTTATGATGTCAGTGGTGATGCTGTGATTGTCACAGTGATGCATATAAGAAATGAGGCTATTATGTCAGTGGCAAAACTGATGTCACAGTGAGTTTATGATGTCACTGGGAAGCTGTAATGTCACTGTCAGTTTGTAATGTCACAGTGAGCCTCTGAGGACAGAGTTATATGGTATCACTGGAGACGATCTTATGGTACAGTGAGGCTGTGATGTTAGTGTTATTAATATCAGTGGAGACGCTGTGCTTTCACTGTGAAGGTTCTATGTTACTGTGGGCTGTCCTGTCACCATGAGATGATATCACTCTGGAAGCTGTGATGTCACAGTGAGGCTGTGATATCTGTCAGGAGATTGATGTCACAATGAGACACTGATGTAACAAGTGAGGCTGGGTGTCACTGTTTATGATGTCAAAGGCTATGATGTCACTGCTGAGGCTGTCACATAACTGTGATAGTGTGCTAACTGTGGTGAGGCTGTGGTGTCATAGTAAGGGTAGGTAAGATACCAGTGGTGAGTGTGTGATGTCACAGTGTGGCTGTGGTGTCACAATGAGGCTGTGATGTCACAGTACAACTGTGAGGTCAGTTGTTGGGCTGTGATTTTAGGAGTAAGGTTACATAGGATACCAGTGGTGAGGATGTGATGTCCCAATATGACAGTGATGTCACCATGAGGTTGTGATATCACAGTGTGGCTATGATATCACAATGAGGCTGTGATGTCACAGTACAACTGTGAGGTCACTGGTTAGGCTTTGGCTTCAGAAGTGAGACTGATGTGAGAGATGAGGCTAAGATGTCACATTGACGATGTGATATAACTGGTGAGGCTGTGTTGTCACAATATGGCTGTGATATCACAATGAGGCTGTGAATTTATGATGTCACCATGAGGCTGTGGTGTCCTGGTGAGGCTGTAATATCACGGTGAGCCTATCCAATAAGTGGTGTGTCTGTGATGTCACAGACTGCACTGGCACAGTGAGGTTGTGATGTCACAGTAAGGTTGTGATATCAGTAGTGATGGAATTTATTGGAACAAACTGAGATTGTGATGTCATAGAAGGGCTATGATGTCAAAGGTGCAGCTTTATGTCACAGTGATGCTTTGATGGCATTTTATGGCTGTGATAATAAAATGAGGCTGTGATGGCACTGTGAGGTCATGATGTCACTGGGAAAGTTGTGATGTCACAGTGAGGTTGTGATGTCAATAGTGACACTGTAGTGCCACAGAGAGGCTGTCATGTTTCAGTGAGGCTTAGAGTCTGTGGTAAGGCTGTAGTGTCATGGTCAGGCGAGGTAGGATGTCAGTGATGAGAGTGTGATGTTGCATTGAGGCCATGATTTCAGAGGTAAGCCTATGATGTCCTAGTTAGGTGTTGGGCCTGCCCAGGATTTGCCCCAGGGCATGGCCGAGCACATGAGACTAAAGATGGTGATGAGGGCAAGGGTCTTGGGTGTAACATGATCACTTCACAGAGAGCCCTAATTGGCTTTCAGGTATCTACCTGCCTCTTGTGCTGAGTGACATTGAACTTGACATTAGCACTTGTAGGATGTCTTGACCTTGTGATACCATTGGAACCTGCTTTCATCACAGCCAGCAGCTGTGTGTTTGAGTGAGGGAATGGATGCGTGAGTGGGAACTGGTTCCCACAAATGGCAACCATGAAGGGACACTTCTGAAATCGGACGAAGCTAAGCAGGCTTCGGGGTAAGTGAACACTTGGGAAATATGGGGAATTCAACGTGCAGACTGGATCCAGTGCCATCAGCACTCAAGTCCATATTAAGGAGTCATGGGCTTGACATTTCTGATCCAAGCATTGCCAGAGTGTGGAAATTGACTCTTGAGTTGGCTCCATGGGCTCGGTCCACCAACATATTTTCGTGGGAAATGTGGAATAACATAGAAGGTCTAGCCAGAGAGCGAGAAAAAAATCATAATATACCGCCTTCCATGGAATTTTATTCCATAATTTCTGCGCTCAAGATGGCTTTCCTTCCCAATCCAATTCAGCCCACACCAGAGAAAATGGTGCAGGTAGAGAGGGAGGGGCCAGAGCCATTCTGGAGCATGGCTCCAGGGGGGTTGGAGCCAACAAGCTATCCCGGGCACCCCACAGGGGGCTCCGCCGTGGAGCCACGTAGGCCTGGGGTACAGGGGAATAGAGAAGCTGCTATGTATGGGGATGCCGAGTGGTGTGGGACCATGAAGCTGGGGCTAGGTGGGCAAAGCTATGGGCCCGCTGAGCCAGGGCTGGGTGGACATTCTCCCAACCATGGCAGGGTGCAGGAAACCATGGGGATGGTGGACATGCCTGGTGTTTAGAGAATGATATCCCATCACTGTGCGTGCACCCATAACATTATACAGAGTTGTGGGCTATGACAGGGACACGTGGTACCGGTACCGAAGCCACTACCAGTGGCGGTGGAGAGACTGCCCGTGGCTGCAGCAGGGCAATACGTGGGGATATGGAACCATGCGGCCGGGGAGCCATACACGGCTGCGAGGAGGCTGTGCACAGCCGGGGAATAGAGGTTCATAGAAGCGGACCAGCATGTGGGCCAACATGTGGGGACAAGCCAAAGCCTGAGGGAGCAGAGCTTCCCATTTGGGAGGGCCACCCACTTGCCCAAGGCAAGGAAGGGTGGTGCCTACTCCGAGAACCCAAAAAGGATTTGGGAAAGTCACTTGAGAAAATGCCCTGCTCCCTTTACCAAAGGGAAGAGGTTACGCTCCGAGAACAGGGAGTGGTCCCCTGTATCTGGATTTAAAAGAAAGAAAGAAAGAAAGAAAGAAAGAAAGAAAGAAAGAAAGAAAGAAAGAAAGAAAGAAAGAAAGGGATGGAGAAGGATTAGAAGGAGAGCCACCTCCATATCCCATAACAAAAATCCATCCTGACTCTGCGTGCGGACACACTGGGCCCCGCCAGGCTAAAGCAGGGAACCCAGGGCTGGAGCTCACATATGCTGAGGCAGATCAAGTACAAGTTTATCCTGTTAACTTAAATCCAGGGGTCAATCGCCCTGTAGTGTGGTATCCTTGGAAAGCAAAATATGTAAAAGAATTAAAGCAGGCCGTGCTAGAGGATGGTCCAAATTCTCCTTGGGTTGAGGCCGTCCTTTAAGATTTAGCTCACCAATCCTGTACTACTAAGAACTGGATGGATATGGCCAAAGCGGTGCTTCCCAGTCCCACATTCATTAAGTGGGCAGCACTATTTAAGAAAGAATGTGGGGACTTTGAACAATGTATAATTGTTGTTCTTGGTTTGCACTAGGATGCAAAAGAAATAGTCCCTGCGCTTTCTGTCTGTCTTTGTGGCAGTCCAGATTGAATTGGGGAGTACATTTGGAAAAGAAAAGAAAGAATGTGGGGTCCAACAGGCAGTAATGGAAGCCCCATACCAAGACCAAGTCTGCTTGATAGGTTTAGCGGCATGGAAAAAGCTAGATGAAGGTCCCTTCTGAAACGCATCTAGCAGGCGTTATACAAAAACCGGGTGAGATCCTCCCCGAGTTCATTGACCAGGTGGAAAAAAGCCTCTGTAGTAAACTTCCCCCAGACCCCCTAAGGGAAAAAAGCACTAGTAATATCTGGCAAGCGTAACAATACTAACTACGTTGATTCAGTGACAAACACAGAAACTGAAAGGTCCTAAAAAACAAAACAATGTACAAGTCAAAGTGCAGATCCACGAGAAACAAAACCCAAGAAGACCAATCTCCTGACGAAAGAATCAATCCCATAATGAGGGATTCTGACCAGAACAAATCCACAGAAAATAGCCATGGGAGCCAGACCCAACATAACGACTTTCAGAGTATGATCCTTACCATGATTAATACTCTGAAAGAGGAAATCCGAGAAGAGATAAACAACCGTATCAACCACTTTGAACAGGAACACAACAGGCACTTGGAGGAGTTGAGAAAAACAGTTCAAGAAACAAAAATAAGTATGGAGCAATTAAAACAGTCTCAGGCAAAGTTTAAAATTGAACTAAAAGACAAGTTATCTTCAACCCAAAACTCAACAGAGAGTCTTATCAGCAGAACAAATGAGGCAGAAAATAGAATTTCAGATCTTGAAGACAAAGTGGGAGAATTAACCAGCTCAATGGAAGAGATTGTTAAAGCCAAAAAGATACTGGAGAGGAGCATTCAAGAAATAGGGGACACCCTGAAGAAGCCTAACATGCGCATTCATGGAATACCAGAACAAGAATCCCAAAATACCACACCTGAGGAAATATTTCAATTCATCATAAATGAAAACTTCCCACAATTAAAGAATGAGAGGCCTATCCAAATACAAGAGACATATCGCACTCCAAACAGATATGACCAAAATAGAAAATCGCCATGGCAAATAATAGTCAAAACACTCCACATTCAAGACAAAGAAAAGGTGCTGAGAGCTTCAAGAGAAAAAAAGCAACTCACTTTTAAAGGTAAACCTATTAGAATAACAAATGACTACTCAATGGAAACAGTAAAAGCAAGAAGAGCTTGGAGAGACATACTTCAAGTATTAAATGAGCAAAAATGCCAATCCAGACTGATATACCCGGCAAAACTATCTGTCATGATTGAGGGAGAAAGAAAAGTTTTCCAGCACAAAGACAACTTGAAGGGATACATGTCTACCAAACCAGGCCTTCAAAAAATCCTAGAACTGATACTCAAGCTTGAAGAAAAGAACAAGCGTATCCAGGAGGACAGAAGGGAAGTATAATACCACCAAAACATAAATATCAAACAACATGCTTACAAAATCTACTAAACATAAAAAATGTCCAGAATTAAAAATAATTTCTCCATTATAACATTAAATGTCAAGGGTATTAACTCGCCGATTAAGAGACACAGATTACAAACTTGGATTAAAAACCACAATCCAACAATCTGCTGCCTTCAGGAAACTTATCTCACCACAAAAGATAGCCACATCCTAAGAATGAAAGGCTGGTCCAAAATCTTACAAGCTAATGGAACCAGGAAACAGGCAGGAGTAGCAATTATGCTTTCAGACAAAGTGGACTTCAAACCAAAGAAAATCATAAGAGACACAGATGCATACTACATTTTAGTCACAGGTACAATTCACCAGGAAGACTTCACAATACTGAACATTTATGCACCCAATACAGGCCCCTCCACATTCATTAAGAAAACTCTCCAGCGTCTAAAGCAAGAAATCAACCCCCAAACGATAATTCTTGGGGACTTCAACACCGCCCTCTCAACATGGGATAGATCAACAGGTCAAAAGCTTAACAGAGACACTTTGGAACTTAATCAAACCCTGAAAGAAATGGACCTTACAGATCTCTATCGAACTTTTCACCCATGCACCAAAGAATACACATTTTTCTCAGCAGCACACGGAACTTTTTCCAAAATAGATCACATATTGGGCCACAAAACGAATCTACACATATACAAAAAAGTTGAAATTCTAACCTGTGCCCTATCAGACCACCACAGCCTAAAGCTGGACATATACAACACAACAAACAAGAGAAAATACACTAACTCCTGGAAATATAACAATATGATGCTGAATGAGAACTGGATTCAGGAAGAAATTAAAAAGGAAATTCAAGATTTCCTGAAAGTGAACGATAATGAATATACAACTTATCAAATTCTCTGGGACACAATGAAAGCTATCCTAAGGGGTAAGTTCATAGCTCTTAATGCCTACATCAAAAAAATGGAAACATCAGAAATAAATAACTTAATGATGCAGCTTAAGGCTTTAGAGAAACTTGAGCAATCTGATCCCAAAAGTAGTAGAAGAGAGGAGATTAGCAAAATAAGGGGAGAAATATCTGAAATCGAGACTAAGAAAACGATAGAAAAAATCAACCAGTCAAAAGGCTGGTTCTTTGAAAAAAAAAAAATAAGATAGATACACCCTTAGCTAAATTAACCAAAAGCAAGAGAGAGAAAACCCAAATTAACAAAATTAGAAATGAACATGGACTAATCACTACTGATACCCAAAAAATCCAGAGATTTATAACATCATATTCCAAAAACTTATACTCTGTGAAGTTTGACAACACACAAGAGATGGATGAATTTCTAAATAAACACATCTTACCTAAATTGGATGAGGAAGTTGTGAATTACTTAAATGGCCCTATAACATATAAGGAAATTGAAGAAGTAATCTCGAATCTTCCCACCAAAAAATGTCCTGGACCAGATGGATTCAGCACAGAATTCTACCAGACATTTAAGGAGTCAATAACACCAATATTCCTTAAACTGTTCCATCAAATAGCAAAGGAAGGAACACTACCAAATTCCTTCTATGAAGCTAATATCGTCTTAATCACAAAACCTAATAAAGATTCACTTAAAAAACAAAACTATAGGCCGATCTCCCTGATGAACACAGACGCAAAGATTCTCAACAAAGTCTTAGCAAATCGGATTCAAAAACATATCAAAAGGATCATTCACAGGGACCAAGTAGTCTTCACCCCCGGCACGCAAGGTTGGTTCAACATACGCAAATCAATAAATGTAATTCATCATGTAAACCAGTCCAAAGTCCAAGACCACATGATACTCTCGATAGACGCGGAAAAAGCCTTTGACAAGATCCAACAGCCTTTTATGATATAAATGCTAGAGACAGTAGGAATGGAAGGAACCTTTATCAATATAATAAAAGCTGTATACAACAAGCCCACAGCAAGGATTACGCTCAATGGAGAAGAATTCGAAGCATTCCCACTTCGATCAGGAACTAGACAAGGCTGTCCACTCTCACCACTTCTATTCAATACTGTACTTGAAGTCTTAGTTGAAGCCATAAGGCAAGAAAGGGACATAAGAGGGATTCAAATCGGCAAGGAAGAAGTCAAGCTATCTCTATTTGCAGATGACATGATCTTATACCTGAGGGATCCCAAAAACTCCACCAGGAAGCTCCTGGAACTAATTGAGAAGTTCAGCAGGGTGGCAGGATACAAAATAAATGTGCAAAAATCCTATATGCCCAGAATGAAAGAAGTGAAAAAGCCCTGAGAGAAACAATCCCATTTACTATAGCCCCTAAAAAAATGAAATATCTTGGTATAAACCTAACCAAGGAGGTAAAAGACCTTTACAATGAAAACTTTAAAACCCTCAAGAAAGAAATTGCTGAAGACATCAGAAGGTGAAAAGACCTCCCATGTTCCTGGATTGGCAGAATCAACATCGTAAAAATGACCATCCTATCAAAGGCAATATACAAATTCAATGCTATACCAATTAAAATCCCAAAGCAATTCTTTAAAAAAGTTGACCAATTAATCTCAGAATTCATATGGAGGCACAAAAGACCTAGGATAGCAAAACCAATCCTGAGTAACGAAAACACTGCTGGAGGTATTGCCATACCAAACCTAAGTCTATACTACAAATCCATAGTTATAAAGACAGCCTGGTTCTGGCTCCAAAATAGACACACAGATCAATGGATAAGGGTTGAGGACCCAGATATAAACCCACAAAAATACAGCCATTTGATCTTCGACAAAGGGGCCCAAAGAATCCAATGGAAAAAGAACAGCATCTTCAACAAACAGTGCTGGCAAAACTGGATCTCCACATGCAGAAGATTAAAGTTGGACCCGTACTTGTCATCATGTACAAGACTTACTTCCAAATGATCAAGGACCTTGATATCAGGCCAGAGACTATAAATATCATAACTGAACGGATAGGGAACTCCCTCGAGCTGATTGGGCTAGGCCAACATTTCCTAAACAGACATCCAATGGCACAGTCACTGCTACCAACTCTCAACAGTTGGGATCTTGTGAAATTAAAGAGCTTCTGTTCAGATAAAGAGATTGTAATACGAGCTCAAAGGCAACCCACAGAATTGGAGAAAATCTTCACTATCCACATATCTGATAGAGCTCTACTGTCCAGAGTGCACAAAGAACTTAGAAAATTAAACACTGAGGAAACCAATGGCCCAATTAAAAAATGGGCCCTGGAACTGAAAAGAAACTTTACCAGAGATGAAATTAAAATGTCTAACAAATATCTTAAAAAATGCTCCACTTCTTTAGCCATCAGGGAAATGCAAATCAAAACCTCCCTGAGATATCATCTCACCCCTGTCATGATGGCAAAAATCCACAATACAAACAACAAGTGCTGGAGAGGATGTGGAGAGAGGGGAACTCTGCTACATCGCTGGTGGGAATGCAGGCTCATTCCCATTCTGGCGAGCTGTCTGGAGATTCTTAAAGAAATTAAAGATTGAAATGCCATATGACCTTGCTATTCCACTTTTGGGAATAACCCCCATGCAGCAGAGGTTCGCCTCGATAGCACAAGCACGACTATGTTCATAGCAGCACTGTTTACAATAGCAAAGTCATGGAATCAACCTAAATGTCCAACAGTTGACAAGTGGATAAGGAAACTGTGGTACATCTATACAATGGAGTACTATTCAGCCATCAAAAATGATGAATTACTGGAATTTGCTGGGAAATGGATGTCATTAGAAACAATTATATTTAGTGAAGTATCCCAGACCCAGAAAATTAAGCGCCCTATGTACTCCCTAATAGGTGGCTCCTAGTACCAAACTCACCCAGGCCACATTGAGACACTCAAGGTTAAACCTATGTATTACGGTAATTGCAAGGATTGTGAACAGGAGGGATAGAGTTGGAGGGCCACACCAGACACAAGGAGAGAGGGGACCACGTTACAGCAGAGAAAATCGACCTCCAAGGAATGCAAGTAAGTAATGTGACACCTGGTTAAGTTCACAGACGTTCGTTCCTGATCATGTACAACTGAGGGGGTACGATCTCACCAGAAGGGGAGGGCATATAGTCTGGCAGATGAAAAGAGATCATTTTGCAAATGGGTGACTGATCCCTCCTTCGCCGAGGTTTCCTGCTTTTATTACATCTACCCTTGAATGTGCTATTATAACAAGACTCCAGTTTAACAGTTTTTTGTCTCTGACCAGGGGGTGACATACAGTGCCCAGCAGGATGGCGTGAAGGGCATTGCAGGAGTAGCAAAACTGCAAAAGAAAATCAACAAACCACAATCCAGAACTTCAGAGACTCTATATCATCCACATAGAACTAAGCCAGTCTAATCTCCCCCCATCCTGAATCTCAGGGACATTTGCGGAAGAGGAGGCGGTAAGATTGTAAGAGCAAAAGGATGGGAGGAGCAATGATTTGCAAGATACTCCACACGAGTTAGGGCTGAAGCAATCGTAATAGGACTTTGCGTGCTCTGCGCCATGTCCGTCACACTATTGACCTCACAAAGTCTAACATCAGCTAAAAGTACCAAGATCCTTGGAGGCAAAGGATTGATGGCCATAGAAGTGTTCCTGTGCTTAAGGGGAACACGAGAAAGCAAGAAAGGGTTCAGGGAAATTCCACTGGGTCCTTTTATGTCATCGGAAAGGAGGACCAAGAGGAGAGTTAGGCATACACAATAAAGGACTCTCTGGGAATTGGGAGGGAGGCACTCGGAGATGGGGAGGGACGGAGGGGGAACAAGGGGTTCGGGGGGAGGAGGGGGGGAGGGAACTGGTCTACCTATATAGTTTGTATGAGCGGAAATAATAATAAAAAATGTTAAAAAACAAAACAACAACAAAGAAAAACAAAAACAAAAACAAAAGGGGGAGATGTTGGGCCCGCCCAGGATTTGCCCCAGGGCATGGCCGAGCACATGGGACTAAAGATGGCGCTAAGGGCAAGGGTCTTGGGCATAACCTGATCACTTCACAGAGAGCCCTAATTGGCTTTCAGGTATCTACCTGCCCCCTGTGCTGAGTGACATTGAACTTGACATTAACACCTGTAGGATGTCTTGACCTTGTGATACAATTGGATGCCTGTTTTGCACCTTGGTGGCTTTGTCTATAAAAGTTCCTTTTCTCCCCCCAAAAAAGAGAGATCTGCTTTTGACAATCTCCCTGTCCTGTGCTGAGTTCTCTGGGGGTAGAGGCGGAGGTGGGGATGATTGGAACCTGCTTTCATCACAGCCAGCAGCTGTGTGTTTGAGTGAGTGAATGGATGCGTGAGTGGGAACTGGTTCCCACAGTTAGGCTATGATCAAACAGTGAGGATATAATGTTGGAGTCAATGTTGTGATGTCAGAGTTAGGGAATGATTTCAGAGGTAAGCCTGCGATGTCATTGAAGCTGTGATGTCACAGTAAGGCTGTAAACTCAGAGGTGAGATTATGATGTTAAAGTGAGTCTTTTTGTCACCAGTGATGCTGTGATATCACAGTGAGGTTGTGAGATCAGTGGATTAAGAATATGACATCACAGTGAGATGTGATTTTAGTGGTTAGGCTGTGAAATGAGAATGAGGCTGATGTGAGTGATGATGATAATGTCACAGTGAGGCTGGCATGTCATTGGTGTGGTTGTCATGCCACCGTGAGGGCAGTCATGAGTGGTGTCAAAGTGGTCAAGGAGAACCCACAGGGTGATAGGGAGCTCACAGTGGTGATAGCTTACAGTGGTTACAGAGAGCTAACAAGGGTAACAGAGAGCTCAAAGTGGTCATAGAGAGGTCAAAATTGTCAGATATTTCACAATGGTCATAGAGATCTTACACTGGTCATAACTTACTGTAGTCATACAGAGCTTAGATAGGCCATAGTTCACAGTAGTCATACAGAGATCACATTTTCATGTTCTAACTCCTGAGAAAGAGATCATTAGAATAGTTAGTCATTGTTCACAGTGATCATAGAGAGCACATAGTGTTCATAGAGAGTAGAAAATGGCCATGGAAAGCTCACAGTAGTCATGGAGAGCTCACAGTGATCATAGACAGCTCACAGTGGCCATGGCTTATACTGGTCTCAGAGAGCTCATAGGGGTCTTAGAGAGCTCACAATGGTCATAGCTCATAGTTGTCTTACAGAGCTCACAGTGGCCAAATCTCATACTGTTCTTAGAGAGCTCATATTGGTCATAGCTCAGAGTGGTCAAAGAGAGGCCAAGGTGGTCCTGGATAGGTCACAGACATCAGAGATTTCAATGTTGTAACTGAAAGCTCAGAGTCTTCATAGAGAGCTCACAGTGGACATAGTGACCTCTCATTGGTCATAGCTCAGAGTATTCACAGAGAACTCATAGCGGTCATAGAGAGCTCATAGTTGTCATAGTTCATAGTAGTTATAGAGTGTACCTGTATTCATAGCTTCCAGTACTCAAAGAGAACTCACAGTATTCATCCAGAGTTCATAGTGGTCAGGGCTCACAATGGCCATAGGGAGCTCACAGTGATTGTAAGTCATAGTGGTCATACAAATCCCATAATGGTAATAAAGAGCTCACAGTGGACATAGCTCACAGTGGAAAAAGAGCTAATAATGTACATAGGGACCACACAGTGGTCATAGGTCATATGGTCAAAGAGAGCTCACCATGGTCATGAAGAGCTCACAGTGGTAATAGTTCATATTGATCATAGAGAGAGCACAGTGGTCATAGATAGTTAACAGTGTTCATAGCACACACATAGTTGTCATAGAGAGCTCATAGTGATAATAGAGATCTCACAGTAGTCATAGACCTCTCACAGTGGTCATAGAGAGCTCACAATTGTCATAGAGAGCTCATGGTTGTCACAGATAGCTCAAAGTTGCAATAGGAAGGTCATATTTGTCATAGATAACATTGATCACAGAAAGCTAATAGTGGCCATAGCTCTTAGTACAGATAGAAATCTCTTGTGGCCATATGGAGCTCACGGTGATCACAGATAACTCACAGTCATCACAGAGCTCATACTGGTTATACCTTATATTAGTCATAGAGAGTTCATATTGGTTATAACTCATAGTGCTCATAGGGAATGCATAATGGCCATAGATAGCTCATAGTGGTCATAGAGAGCTGACAGTGCTCATAAAGAGCTCACAGTTATCATAGAGAGCTCAAAGAGGTCCTCAAGAGCTCACAGTATTCCTAAGGAGCTCACAATTGTCACAGAGAGCTCACCATTGTATTAGGGAGGTCATTGTGGTCATAAATCACTGTGGTCACAGATAGCTCATAGTGGTCATAGCGAGGTTATGATGGCCATAGAAAGCTTATGGTGGTCATAGATAGCTCACAGTGATCATTGAGTGTAGGAAAAATGGACTAAGCAGTACTGTGTTGACGGTATGGGCCACATGCACAAATGCAACTTCCCAAAGCTAGAATCTGCTGTGGTGCCTGGTGCTGATCTCAAACCGTCTGACTGAGAGGACCAACTTGGACAGGACAAAACAGCAAAATCTCCCACTGAAACTTATCGAATATTGGGTGGGGTATATAAGCATCTCAATATTTGCAATAAATTAATCTGCAAGCCTAAGAGCTTGCTTTGCAACTTGCCCTACTCCAGGAGCAAGTTATGTTGAATTCATGCCTCCTTATCACTGCCCCCAAGGGTTTACATGGATCCCCATGGTTCCCCAAGATTGCTACATCTGGTGTCCCAACTTGGGGTTTCTATGACAGCCCTTTCCTCCTCACAGCATATGGCTGTGGCCTAAAAATGATGGAAGTTCCCTACTAAGCACAAGACATTTGGATCTCATACATTCCTTGTCTCATCTGTTATTCTTTTGGTCTCATCTCTGTTCTTTAAAAAAATTGGGCAACCTCCTATCATACTGTAAGGAGCCCCAAATATGTGTCTTAAAATCTCTACTAGCGACTAAAGGCCTCAAGGTGAAGACTGTTGGCCTAGAGGAATTTTGGGATGAGGCTGCAGTTTTAGCACCTTGGATTTCCTCAGAGAGTGTGTGGAAACCTGACTTATGGGTGAGGGTGCTTTTCCTTGCTAGAAAAAAAGAGAAAATTAGATGTTGGGCCTCATCAAGACCCTAGACAAGGCCTGCTGGAACTTCCTGAGCCTGGCTAAAGTTTCATGATTTGTTTAAGCTGCCTCACCAGCATAATTCAGCACAGCCTTGTGGCTGATGCAATATAGCCTTAGGTTGCAACAGCAACTGGCCCATAGTAATGCCCTACTAGCCCATAATAATCTCATGAGACTACAAATCTCACGAGACTATGCCTTCTACAGTTGGTGCTGTTAAACTGCCTAGCTGAGAGGGCCAATCAGCAAAGACTCACGCTAGGACTCATGGGATGTTGGGTGGGGTATATAAGGGCGTGACTGTTGGAATAAAGTGGGTTCCTACTTCGACAGAGCTCCTGGCTTGGTGTATCTTTCCCTGGTGGTGAGGGGAGTCTGGGCCAACGACACTCATCATCCTGATCAGCCCCAGGTTGTGCCTGGCTGGACCAGCACTCCCTTCCGTACTATCTGCCAAGTGCCCGGCATTAGACAAATATATTCATCTATTAAATATAAAGTTTCTAAATAGCAATTTGGTTTGGTACTAAATTTTTTTTAACATTTTTTTAAATTTTTTTTTTATTTATTCAACTGTGCGCATGTGTGTGTGTATGTGTATGTGTAGAACCACAGATGAATTCGCGAACCACTATGGATGCCTCCCTCTCCTTCTGCCCCGGGATTCACAGGCTCCGCCCTACCAGGACCTGAAACGCAGGCTGCCCCCGCTTCCGTCTGGCATCTATACGTGGGATCTGGGATTCGAACTCAGGACCTTCCGCCTGCAAGGCAGAGGCTTAACCCCTGAGCCACCTCTCCAGCCCCAGTTTTGGTACTAAATTTTAAAGTTTAATATGCTTTTAATGTTTTTCATAATTAAGCTAAGCTTCTGAACTTAAGTAATATGAGATCTTGTTTTAAATGATAACATTTCCCTAATTGTTAACCCACTTTGACAAAGCTTTCAAAAGAAATTTTAAGACAGTTGTCGGTAACTTGTACAATTGCCAGTTGCCAGTAAATTGTATGTTGTTCATGTGTTTGTGTGTTTATATGTTCTGTATTTACTTGTTGTGTGTCTTGTGTTTCAACATAAAGAAATGTGTGGCCACTTCAATTTTCTTTCATCTCTGTTGCACGCTAATATAAAAATTTTATTATGTTATTTTAAAATACATGTATGGATACTTTAAAACAACATATAATTTTAATGACATCTAATACCTTAACTACTTATGTTTTATATTGATCAAAATTGTTCTCCCTTTCCCCACCCTGCTCCGCCGGTCCGGACGCGCCCCCGGTCCAGCCGGGCCTCACCCCGTGACCTAGGTAAGCTCCGCCCGCGCCCGTCCACCAGAACCGCAGGTCAGCCCAAAGGGACCCAGCTCCTACTCCATCCATCCAGCAGGAGCCGTGTGCAGGGCCGAGGGACGAGGAGGACCTCCCCCTGCGCCCGGGAGCAGCCCCAGATCCCCCCCCCCCGGTTAAATAGCTCCACGCTGACGCCCCCATCCTCCCTTACCCCACCCCAATCCGCCGGTAGGGATTTGCGCGCGGTCCAGCCTGGCCTCACCCCGCGACGTAGGTAAGCTCTGCCGGCGCCCACCCAACAGAACCCCAGGTCAGCCCAAAGGGACCCAGCTCCTACCCCATCCATCCAGACAGAGCCGCGGGCAGGGCCAAGGGACGAGGAGGACCTCCACCTGCGCCCGGGACCCGCCAAAGATCCCCTCGGGTTAAATAGCTTCATTCCGTCGCTTCCATCCTCCCTTCCCCACCCCGCTTTGCCAGCCGGACACACGCGCGGTCCAGCCGGGCCTCAACCGCAACCAAGGTAAGCTCCGTCCCTGTCCACCCCCAAAACCCCAAGAAAAATAATTCAGTTTAGTGAAATTGAAAGATCTTAAGAGTTAAAATGACAATGCCAAAGTCAAAGTGCAAATCCATGAGAAGCAACACTCAAGTAAACAAATTTCCCACTGAAGAAATTAAACCCATAATGTTAGACTCCAACCAGAACAAACCTATGGAAAAAGGCCAAAAAAGCCTGACCGAGGTAACGACTTTCAAAATATGATCATTACCATGTTCAATACTATGAAAGAGGAAATCCGGGATGAATTACATAATCGAATCAATCGCTCTGAAGAGGAACACAACAGACATTTGGAGGAGTTGAGAAAAACAGTGCAAGAAATGAAAACTGGCACAGAGCAGTTAAAACAGACTCAAGCAGAGCTTAAAACTGAGCTACAAGACAAGTTATTTTCAACCCAGAACTCCACAGAGAATCTTATCAGCAGAACTAACGAAGCAGAAAACAGAATTTCAGACCTTGAAGATAAAATGGGAGTACTAACCAGCTCAATGGAAGAGGTTGTTAAAGCCAAAAAGATACTTGAGAGAAATATCCAAGAGATATGGGACACCCTGAAGAAGCCTAACATGCGTATTCATGAAATACCAGAGCAAGAATCTCAAAATACCACTCCTGAGGAAATTTTTCAAACGATCGTCAAGGAAAACTTTCCTCATCTAAAAAAAGAGAGGCTCATACATATACAAGAGGCATTCCCCAAACAGATATGACCAAAACAGAAGCATGCCATGGCAAATAATAGTCAAAACAATCCACATTCAAGATAAAGAACTGGTGCTGAGAGATTCAAGGGAGAAAAAACAAGTCACTTTTAAAGGTAAACCTATTAAAATAACAAATGACTTCTCAGTTGAAACAGTAAAAGCAAGAAGAGCTTGGAGAGACATACTTCAAGTATTGAATGAGCAAAAATGTCAACCCAGGCTGATTTGCCCTGCAAAACTATCCGTCACGATCGAGGGAGAAAGAAAAATCTTCCAGCACAAAGACAACTTGAAGGGATACATGTCGACCAAACCAGGCCTTCAAAAAATGCTGGAAATGATACTCAAGCACGAAGAAAAATGAGGCATATCCAGGAGAATAGAAGGCAAGTATAACACCATTAACAGCGAAGCAATATACTTATAAAAACTACTAAACAATAAATGTCTGGAATTAAAAATAGTTTCTCGATTATAACACTAAATGTTAATGGAATTAACTCTCGGATCAAGAGAACAGATTACAAACTTGGATTAAAAATCACAATCCATCAACCTGCTGCCTGTAGGAAACCCATCTCACCACAAAAGATAGGCACGCTCTAAAAATAAAAGGCTGGTCAACAATTCTACAAGCAAATGGAAGCAGAAAGCAGGCAGGGGTAGCCATTATGATAACAGACAAAGTGGACTTCAAACCAAAGAAAATTATAAGAGACACGGATGGTTACTACATTTTAGTCAAAGGTACAATTCACCAGGAAGACTTCACAATACTGAACATATATGCACTCAATACAGGCACCTCAACATTCATTGAGAAAACCCTACAACATCTAAAGCAAGAAATCAACCCCCAAACGATAATTCTTGGGGACTTCAACACCGCCCTCTCAACATGGGATAGATCAATAGGTCAAAAGCTTAACAGAGACACTTTGGACCTTAATCAAACCCTTAAAGAAATGGACCTTACAGATCTCTATCAAACTTTTCACCCACGCACCAAAGAATACACATTTTTCTCAGCAGCACATAGAACTTTCTCCAAAATAGATCACATATTGGCCCACAAATCGAATCTACACATATACAAAAAAGTTGAAATTTTAACCTGTACCCTATCAGATCACCACGAACTAAAGCTGAACATCCACAACACAACAAACAAGAAACTTAACAATATGATGCTGAATGAGAACTGGATTCAGGAAGAAATTAAAAAGGAAATTCAAGATTTCCTGAAAGTGAATGATAATGAAAATACAACTTACCAAATTTCTGGGACACAATGAAAGCTGTTCTAAGAGGTAAGTTCATAGCTCTTAATGCCTACATCAAAAAAATGGAAACATCAGAAATAAACAACTTAACAATGCAGCTTAAAGCTTTAGAGAAACTAGAGAAATCTGTTCCCAAAAGTAGTAGAAGAGAGATTAGCAAAATAAGGGGAGAAAATCTGAAATCGAGATTAAGAAAACGATAGAAAAAATCAACCAGTCAAAAAGTTGGTTCTTTGAAAAAATCAATAAGATTGATACACCCCTAGCTAAATTAACCAAAAGCAGGAGAGAGAAAACCCGAATTAACAAAATTAGAAATGAACATGGACTAATCACTACTGATACCCAAGAAATCCAGAGAATTATAAAGTAATATTTCAAAAACTTATACTCTGTGAAGTTTGACAGCACACAAGAGATGGATGAATTTCTAAGTAAACACAACTTACCTAAATTGAATCAGGAAGTTGTGAATTATTTAAATAGTCCTATAACATATAAGGATATTGAGGAAGTAAATTTAATCTTCCTACCAAAAAATGTCCTGGACCAGATGGATTCAGCACAGAGTTCTACCAGATATTTAGTAGAGTTAATAATACCAATACTCCTTAAACTGTTCCATCAAATAGCAAAGGAAGGAACACTACCAAATTCCTTCTATGAAGCTAATATCGTCTTAATCACAAAACCTAATAAAGATTCACTTAAAAAAGAAAACTATAGGCCAATCTCTCTGATGAATACAGACGCAAAGATTCTCAACTAAGTCTTAGCAAATCGGATTCAAAAACATATTAAAAAGATTATTCACGGAGACCAAGTAGACTTCATCCCTGGCACACAAGGTTGGTTCAACATACGCAAATCAATAAATGTAATTCATCATGTAAACCAGTCCAAAGTCCAAGACCACATGATACTCTCGATAGATGCAGAAAAAGCTTTTGACAAGATCCAACAGCCTTTTATGATCAAAACGCTAGAGACAGTAGGAATGGAAGGAACCTTTATCAATATAATAAAAGCTGTATACAACAAGCCCACAGCAAGGATTATGCTCAATGGGGAACAATTGGAAGCATTCCCACTTTGATCAGGAACTAGACAAGGCTGTCCACTCTCACCACTTCAATTCAATATTGTACGTGAAGTCTTAGCTGAAGCCATAAGGCAAGAAAGGGACATAAGAGGGTTTCAAATTGGCAAGGAAGAAGTCAAGCTATCCCTCTTTGCAGATGACATGATCTTATACCTGAGGAATCCCAAAAACTCCACCAGGAAGCTCCTGGAACTAATTGAGAAGTTCAGCAGGGTGGCAGGATACAAAATAAATGTGCAAAAATCAGAGGCCTTCCTATATGCCCAGAATGAAAGAAGTGAAAAAGCCTTGAGAGAAACAATCCCATTTACTGTACCCCCTAAAAAAATGAAATACCTTGGTATAAACCTAACCAAGGAGGTAAAAGACCTTTACAATGAAAACATTAAAACCCTAAGGAAAGAAATAGCAGAAGACAACAGAAGGTGGAAAGACCTCCCTTGTTCCTGGATTGGCAGAATCAACATCGTAAAAATGACCATCCTACCAAAGGCAATATACAGATTCAATGCTATACCAATCAAAATCCCAAAGCAATTCTTCAAAGAAGTAGACCAAACAATCTCAAAGTTCATATGGAGGCACAAAAGACCCAGGATAGCAAAACCAATCCTGAGTAACGAAAACACTGCTGGAGGTATTGCCATACCAAACGTAAGTCTATACTACAAATCCATAGTTATAAAGACAGCCTGGTTCTGGCTCCAAAATAGACACACAGATCAATGGATAAGGATTGAAGACCCAGATATAAGCCCACAAAGTTACAGCCATTTGGTCTTTGACAAAGGGGCCCAAAGAATCCAATGGAAAAAGAACAGCATCTTCCACAAATGGTACTGGCAAAACTGGATCTCCACATGCAGAAGATTAAAGCTGGACCCGTACTTGCCACCATGTACAAGACGTAATTCCAAATGAATCAAGGACCTTGATATCAGGCCAGAGACTATAAAAGCCATAGTTGAAAGGATAGGGAACTCCCTCGAGCTGATTGGGCTAGGCCAACATTTCCTAAACAGACATCCAATGGCACAGTCACTGCTACCAACTCTCAACAGTTGGGATCTTGTGAAATTAAAGAGCTTTTGTTCAGATAAAGAGATTGTAATGCGAGCTCAAAGGCAACCCACAGAATGGGAGAAAATTTTCACTAACCACACATCTGATAGAACTCTGCTGTCCAGAGTGCACAAAGAACTTAGAAAACTAAACATCAAAGAAACCAATGGCCCAATTAAAAAATGGGCCCTGGAACTGCAAAGAAATTTTACCAGGGATGAAATTAAAATGTCTAACAAATATCTTAAAAAATGCTCCACTTCCTTAGCTATCAGGGAAATGCAAATCAAAACTTCCCTGAGATATCATCTCACACCGGTCAGGATTTCAAAAATCCACAATACAAACAACAACAAATGCTAGAGAGGATGTGGAGAGAGGGGAACTCTCCTACATTGGTGGTGGGAATGCAGGCTCATATAGCCACTCTGGTGAGCCGTCTGGAGATTCTTAAAGAAATTAAAGATTGAAATGCCATATGACCCTGAGATTCCACTTTTGGGAATAACCCCCCATACAGCAGAGGTTCACCTCGATAGCACAAGCATGACCATGTTCCTAGCAGCACTGTGTACAATAGCAAAGACATGGAATCAACCTAAATGTCCAACAGTTGGCAAGTGGATAAGGAAACGGTGGTACATCTATACAATGGAGTACTACTCAGCCATAAAAAATGATGAAGTACTGGAATTTGCCGGGAAATGGATGTCATTAGGAACAATTATATTAAGTGAAGTATCCCAGACCCAGAAAATTAAGTGCCATATGTACTCCCTAATAGGTGGCTCCTAATACCAAACCCACCCAGCCCATCTTGAGACACTCATAGGTAAATCTATGTATTACCTACAGTAATTGCAAGGATTATGAACAGGAGGGATGGGGTTTGAGGGCCACACCAGAAACAAGGAGAGTAGTGACCATGTTACAGTAGAGAAAATAGGACTCCATCAAGGACTGCAAGAAAGTAATGTGACACCTAGTTAAGTTCACAGACATTCGTTCCGATCATTTACAACTAAAGGGGTACGAACTCACCAGAAGGGGAGGGCATATAGTCCAGCAGATTAAAAAGTAACCATTTTGCAAATGGGTGATTGACCCCTCCAATTGCCAAATACCATATGACCCTGCGATTCCACTTTTGGGTATAAGTATTACATCTACCCTTGAATGTGCTCTTATAATAAGACTCCAGTTTAACAGCTTTCTGTCTCTGGCCAGGGGGTGACATACAGTGCCCATCACGGTGGAGTGAAGGGCATTGCAGGAGCAACAAAACTGCAAAAGAAAATCAACGAACCACTATCTAGAACTTCTGAGACTCTATATCAACCACATAGAACTAGGCCAGACTAATCTCTCCCCATCCTGAAGCTCAGGGACATTTGCGGAAGAGGGGGCGGTAAGAGTGTAAGAGCAAAAGGATGGGAGGTGCAATGATTTTCAAGATACTCCACACAAGTTAGGGCCAAAGCAATCATAATTGGATACTGCATGCCCAGCGCAATGTCCAACACACTATTGACCTCACAAAGTATAGCATCTGCTAAAGGCACCAAGATCCTTGGAGGCAAGGGATTGATAGCCACAGTAGTGTTCCTATACATTTTTTTTATTAATACATTTTTATTATTATTTCAGCTCATACAAACTTAATAGGTACACCAGTTCCCTCCCTCCCTCCTCCTCCCCCCGTACCCCCTGTTCCTCCTCCCCCTTCACATCCCCCAGTGCCTCCCGCCCCAATTCCCAGAGAGTCCTTTCTTGTGCATGCCTGATTTTCCTCTGGGCCCTCCTCTCTGATGACGTACAAGAACCCAGTGGCCTTTCCCTAAACCCTTTCCCATGGTCCCCTTAGGTATAGGAACACTGCTGTGGCTGCCAATCCTTTGCCTCCAAGGATCTTGGTGCCTTTAGCAGATGCTAGACTTTGTGAGGTCAACAGTGTGTTGGACAATGCGCAGGGCATGCAAAGTCCTACTATGTTAGCTTCGGCCCTAACTAGTGTTGAGATGGCAAAAGAATTGCATAATAATAAAACAATAACTTCAAAATGGGGAGAGATTAAGCTGGCCTAGTTCTGTGGTTGATATAGAGTCTCTGAAGTTCTGGATTGTGGTTTGTTGATTTTCTTTTGCAGTTTTGCTGCTCCTGCAATGCCCTTCACTCCATCCTGGTGGGCATTGTATGTAACCCCCTAGCCAGAGACAAAAAGCTGTTAAACTGGAGTCTTGTTATAATAGCACATTCAAGGTAGATGTAATAAAAGTGGGAAACCACAGGGAAAGAGGGGTCTATCACCCATTTGCAAAATGGTTACTTTTTATCTACCAGACTATGTGCCCTCCTCTTCTGGTGAGATCATACCCCCTCAGTAGTAAATGATCAGGAACGAACGTCTGTGAACTTAATCAGATGTCTCATTACTTATTTGGGTCCTTGATGGAGGCCTATTTTCTCTGCTGTAACATGGTCCCTTCTCTCCTTGTTTCTGGTGTGGCCCTCCTACCCCATCCTTCCTGTTCATGATCCTTGCAATTACTGTCTGTAGGTGGGCTGGGTAGGTTTGGTACTAGGAGCCACCTATTAGGGAGTACATACGGTGCTTAATTTTCTGGGTCTGGGATACTTCACTTAATATAATTTTTTCTAATGACATCCATTTCCCGGCAAATTCCAGTACTTCATCATTTTTTATGGCTGAGTAGTACTCCATTGTATAGATGTACCACCGTTTCCTTATCCACTCGTCAACTGTTGGACATTTAAGTTGATTCCATGACTTAGCTATGGTAAACAGTGCTGCTATGAACATGGTCGTGCTTGTGCTATCGAGGTGAACCTCTGCTGTATGGGGGGTTATTCCCAAAAGTGGAATAGCAGGGTCATATGGCATTTCAATCTTTAATTTCTTTAAGAATCTCCAGACGGCTCGCCAGAGTGGCTGTATGAGCCTGCATTCCCACCAGCAATGTAGGAGAGTTCCCCTCTCTCCACATCCTCTCCAACATTTGTTGTTGTTTGTATTGTGGATTTTTGAAATCCTGACCGGGGTGAGATGATATCTCAGGGAAGTTTTGATTTGCATTTCCCTGATGGCTAAAGAAGTGGAGCATTTTTGAAAATATTTGTTAGACATTTTAATTTCATCCCTGGTAAAGTTTCTTTTAAGTTCCAGGGCCCATTTCTTAATTGGGCCATTGGTTTCCTTGGTGTTTAGTTTTCTATGTACTTTGTGCACTCTGGACAGCAGAGTTCTATCAGATGTGTGGTTAGTGAAAATTTTCTCCCATTCTGTGGGTTGCCTTTGAGCTCGCATTACAATCTCTTTATTTGAACAGAAGCTCTTTAATTTCACAAGGTCCCAACTGTTGAGAGTTGGTAGCAGTGACTGTGCCATTGGATGTCTGTTTAGGAAATGTTGGCCTAACCCAAGCAGCTCGAGGGAGTTCCCTATCCTTTCAACTATGGTTTTTATAGTCTCTGGCCTGATATCAAGGTCCTTGATCCATTTGGAATTAAGTCTTGTACATGGTGACAAGTACGGGTCCAGCTTTAATCTTCTGCATGTGGAGATCCAGTTTTGCCAGTACCATTTGTTGAAGATGCTGTTCTTTTTCCATTGGATTCTTTGGGCCCCTTTGTCAAAGACCAAATGGCTGTAACTTTGTGGGCTTATATTTGGGTCTTCAATCCTTATCCATTGATCTGTGTGTCTATTTTGGAGCCAGAACCAGGCTGTCTTTATAACTATGGATTTGTAGTATAGACTTAGGTTTGGTATGGCAATACCTCCAGCAGTGTTTTCGTTACTCAGGATTGGTTTTGCTATCCTGGGTCTTTTGTGCCTCCATATGAACTTTGAGATTGTTTGGTCTACTTCTTTGAAGAATTGCTTTGGGATTTTGATTGGTATAGCATTGAATCTGTATATTGCCTTTGATAGGATGGTCATTTTTACGATGTTGATTCTGCCAATCCAGGAACAAGGGAGGTCTTTCCACCTTCTGTTGTCTTCTGCTATTTCTTTCCTTAGGGTTTTAATGTTTTCATTGTAAAGGTCTTTTACCTCCTTGGTTAGGTTTATACCAAGGCATTTCATTTTTTTAGGGGCTATAGTAAATGGGATTGTTTCTCTCAAGGCTTTTTCACTTCTTTCATTCTGGGCATATAGGAAGGCCTCTGATTTTTGCACATTTATTTTGTATCCTGCCACCCTGCTGAACTTCTCAATTAGTTCCAGGAGCTTCCTGGTGGAGTTTTTGGGATTCCTCAGGTATAAGATCATGTCATCTGCAAATAGGGATAGCTTGACTTCTTCCTTGCCAATCTGAATCCCTCTTATGTCCCTTTCTTGCCTTATGGCTTCAGCTAAGACTTCAAGTACAATATTGAATAGAAGTGGTGAGAGTGGACAGCTTTGTCTAGTTCCTGATCGAAGTGGGAATGCTTCCAATTGTTCCCCTTTGAGCATAATCCTTGCTGTGGGCTTGTTGTATACAGCTTTTGTTATATTGATAAAGGTTCCTTCCATTCCTGTTGTCTGTAGCGTTTTGATCATAAAAGGCTGTTGGATCTTGTCAAAAGCTTTTTCTGTATCTATAGAGAGTATCATGTGGTCTTGGACTTTGGACTGGTTTACATGATGAATTACCTATGCTTAAAGGGAACACAGGAAAGGGTTCAGGGAAATGCCACTGGGTCCTTGTACGTCATCGGAGAGGAGGCCCAGAGGAGAGTCAGGCATGCACAAGAAAGGACTCTGGGAATTGGGGGGGAGGCACGGGGGGGATGGGGTGGGAGGGGTGAGGGGAGGGAAAGCAGGGGGTTCGAGGGGAGGAGGAGGGAGGGAACTGGTGTACCTATTCAATTTGTGAGCTGAAATAATAATAAAAATGTATTAAAAAAACAAAAACAAAAACAAAATTGTTTTTCTTCCATGAAAGATTATCTTGCTTGATTTTGATCTTTAATTAGGCTACAAATGAAAATGTTCTTAAAGATTTTTCCATATATTCCGAAAATAATAAAGCCACAATAGTACAGAATAATTAAACTTGCTCATTCCTCTCACTTCTTTTATAGAATGTTATCCCATCAAATCTAGCAAACAGAAAAATATAAAGATTCATTGGAATCTTCTAAAAGATTCATCAGAATTTCTTCCTTCTCCTGGTATGTATGAGCTCCCTTCCTTGGGGACAAATCTATTTTCTAATTCCATGCCCCCAGTGGTACTCCTACTAAGGTAGAACAGGAATTTCAAGCCTCCATCTTAGCCAGATCCCATTCCCTTGAAAAAAAAAAAACAGAATCAATGCAATCTGGACCTAGCATAGCCTGTTTTCAGGTGATTCTAAGTTCATTTGGGTCAACTCAGGTTCATGTTTCCCTTTCCTTGCAAGGTTTTGAAGTGAAAATGTTAAATAACTTATAAAAATTTCAGATAATTGTATTACTTTAAAATCTTTTAGATCCAAATGTGTAGATTTACTATAACACAAGATAGTAAAAGTTTTTTAAAATTTGTAGAGACCAGGACATTATTAAATATGGAATAAACTGTATGTCTGTTTAGATTAGCAATCTTTAAAAGAAAATCTCTGCAATTACCAATACCAAGTAGTGCCTCCTCCAAATCCATGAGCTATATTGTTGTTGTATATAGCCTTTACTAGTACATTAATCTTTTTAACCTTCTAACTTCTGTTGCAATAAAGTCCGCAATTTCTGTAGGATGTCTTCAAAAATTTGTCTTTTAAGAATTTTTGAACTACCTCAAAAATTATTAATTAACTTATGAGAAGAGCAGCTAGAAAAAAAAACCCTCATGGAATCCATGAGAACGAGGCATGGAACTAAAAATGGACTTATAGTACTAGAGTGCCATGAGGGTCTAGGGTGCCAAAGATGGCTGCCAGGGACACAAATATTTGTACACCTTAGCAATCTCAGGGAAACTGGCTTTTTCTGGTTGGATAACACCCATTGAGCCCAACCCACTTGCTCTTAGGCCCAGGTATGGCTAGAGACCAAGTTGTTTGTTGGATATGGAGAGCTCATCTCCATATTCATAGGGAAGTTGGCTATCTTATCTCTGGGAGAATTGATTAATCAGTTCCTCAGTAGGAGTGTTTCTTCAGGATGATTCCAGCTCTGGGGGATGATCTTCAGGAATGTCAAAGACCTTCAAAGACCTTAGAGACTCTCCAAGCAATGACTGTTCTAGACCTTCCTATTGTACCCCTTAACCTTCTGAGGACCAGACTGCTCAAGGGATGAGAGGAGATGACCGCTATGGCTACTTCCTGCTGAGTTGGGGCAAAGGAAGTGTGAAGTGTGAGCAGTCCATGATCCTCATCTATGAAGGGCTGAGATGGTCTAGAGATCTTTGATTGACAAATTTACTACTTTCAGGTCCATCTAAAAGAGACAAAAACAGGTAAATTAAGGCTAAAATATCTACCTGTTATCTTGCCTGAAATAGGCACTACCTTTGTCTGGTGTAAAAGCCAAGAACTGTAAGTAATTTACATATTGAAGACCTTTCTCCAGGTAGCTACAAATCTCCAAGGTCACATTCTAATGTCTTCCAAAAATATGTAAACGGTTTGAATATTGGGACAGAACAATCAAATTAGTTTTCTTCTTCCATCGGGATTCTTAAAGCAAAGTGGCATAGGTCTTCTTGGAACCAAGGGAATGTAAAAGAACATATGCAGGGAACATTGTTTCCTCACATGAAAGTTCTACGTATCTCCAAGCATTATCTTAGGAACACTGCTCTGATCTAAATGAAGAGCCAGCTTTAATTTGTCAGTGGAGCTGCTCCGTTTAACACCAGACATTTTGTTCTCTGCTTCTTCCTGGTTTAACTCTTTTAAGTTTGTCATTGCCATTGTCCTCTGCCAAACACTAAGGTTAACTTGTGGGAAGCTTTTAGGACATGAGCAAAACTTTAGTAAACTTTCCGCTGACATATGTCTCTGGCTTTAACTCTACATCACAAACTGTCTTCCTTGGGCCTCTAAACCTCAAACATTCTGCTACATGCTATTTAATTCCATCATTTTCAGAAACCTACTTTTTGTTGTTTTCTTTCCCTGTCTGCAAGGGAATTTCAAGTTTGTCAGCTTGGGGATGCTTGCTAGTATTCTATCTGTCCCCCTAGGCAGATGTCAAGTTTATGATTTCCTTTTTTTTTCTTTTTTCTTTCCTTCCATTCTGCTTGAAAAATAAATTTATCTGGAACCTCAAAGAAATTATTTAAGTAACAGGTCAAAACCTTGCAAGGAAAGAGAAACATGAACCTGAGTTTACACAAATGTACTTAGAATCTCCTGAAAATAGACTATGCTAAGTCCAGATTACATTGATTCTGTTTTTTTCCAAGGGAATGGGATCTGGCTAAGGTGGAGGCTTGAAATTCCTGTTCCACCTTAGTAGGAGTACATATGGAAGTATAGAATTAGAAAGCAGATTTGTCCCCAAGGAAGGGAGCTCATACATACCAGGAGAAGGAAGAAATTCCAATGAATCTTTTAGAAGATTCCAATGAATCTTTATATTTTTCCTATTTGCTAGATTTGAGACTGTTTATCTTAAATCAAAATTTTGTTTTATATTTATATTGTAAGGTTCATATATATATATTTTTAGGTTCATATATTTTTAAATATACAAATTTTTTGGTTGCTTAATGCTAAAGTAGTTAAGTAAATTCAGAGGTACAATATCTTAGATTTCAAAGTATACATTTTTAATTGATTATGTATAAATGTATATTGTCTACACAATTGCTAAATCAGACTTAATTCTTAATTTCCTTTAAAAATGAAGTCTTCTATTATCGCGTCCTTTAAACGACATTTCTTGAGTGATAGTTAATGTGAAAACAGCATGAAACATCAAGGAAAAAGATATGAAGAAAATAAATGTTACTTAGAAAGTTAAAGTATATACAGGTTTGTGGGAAGGCTTATGTATAGGAGGTTTATGATTTGGTTACTTAAAAGCATCTTAAAGTGTGTTGTGAAGGTTTGAGGAATGTTAGGTTTATATAGAAGATTGAAAATTAGAGATGATGGTTAAATGTTATGTATTATGCTTCTTCCATGTGATAGAAGAGAAGACATTGAGCCTCAGAGATTAGAAATTAAGAATTAAGCTTTATGGATTTAAGTGTTTTTCAATTGTATCCATCTTAATTATACAGAGATTTGGTTACTCACTAAATTCCTAAAGGTCGTAACTTCTTTTTTTTTTTTGAAAATTTTTTTTATTTTTTTAATACTTTTTTATTATTTCCGCTCATACAAATTTAATAGGTAGACCAGTTCCCTCCCTCCTTCCTCCTCCCCCCAAACTCCCTGCTCCTCCTTCCTTCCCTTCCCATCCCCCAGTGCCTCCCCCCTAATTCCCAGAGAGTCCTTTATTGTGTATGCCTAAGTCTCCTCTGGGTCTTCCTCTCCGATGACGTACAAGGACCCAGTGGCATTTCCCTGAACCTTTTCTCGTGTTCCCCTTAAGCATAGGAACACTGTGGCTGTCAATCCCTTGCTTCCAAGGATCTTGGTGCCTTTAGCTGATGCTAGACTTTGTGAGGTCAATAGTATGTTGGACATTGTGCAAGGCATGCAAAATCCTATTATGTTTGCTTCGGCCCTAACTAGTGTGGAGAATCTTTTAAATCATTGCTCCTCCCATCCTTTAGCTCTTACAATCTTACAGCCCCCTCTTCCGCAAATGTCTCTGAGCTTCAGGATGGGGAGAGATTAGGCTGGTCTAGTTCTATGTGGTTGATACAGAGTCTCTGAGGTCATAACTTCTTAAGATTTTATAGAGTCTAACTATTATATTTATAAGGGTTATATGATTAAAGAAAAAAATTTTGCCAATGGGCCTAGATAAGAATTAGAAAATCTGTAAGGCGGCCTAGATAAGAATTACAAAATCTTAAATTCAATATAAAAGAGTCAAGTTACAATATTTTCTCTGATATGGCCTCTATACTTCTTAGATAAGAAATGATCCACCAGGAAGATCCTTGTAATACTATCATCCAGCTAGACTTAAGACCTCCTTAGATATGCCTCATATAATTCTTTCCTCCATCTTATACACTTTAATGGTTTTACAGTGGCAGAATGACTTTTTTAAAATTTAAAAAAAATTGTTATTTATTATTTATTCAATTGTGTGTGTATGCGTGGGTGTGCATATGTATGTGTATGTGTGTATAGAGCTACAGGCGAATTCAGGAACCTCCTCCTTGTTTACTCTGCCCCGGGATTCACAAGCTTTGCCCTACCAGGACCAGAAAAGCAGGCCGCCCCCGCTTCCGCCTGGCATCTATACGTGGGGTCTAGGATCCAAACTCAGGACCTTCCGCCTGCAAGGCAGAGGCTTAACCCCTGAGCCACCTCTCCAGCCCTGACAGAATGACTTTGGCATACGTCTGTCCTAACCAGACTCAGGGCTCCACTGGAGTTGTAGGTGTCTTTTTGTTTATATATCAACAGGCTCACCCCTGTGGAATACCCAAGCGTTTATTTTGCCCAGTGGAAAATCATAGACAGTCTCCCTGACAAGATGACAGCCTTGGTTGCCTACCCCAATTGCTGATCTTTAACTGATCTGTAAGGTGTCCAACAAATAAGCCCTTGACTCCTCTTATTTTGAACAGCTTCTGCACCAATGGGCCATGCAACTCCAAACCCAGTATGATTGGTATCATCTCCTTAAGGCGGTCTTGGAGCTGGCCATTTTCCTGAATTGGCACTCTGTGTATGATAATCAGGCAGAAGCACAGCCTGCCTCAACCTTCAGTATGGTCTTGACATCACATTGGATATACTCACAGGTTATGGACAGTTGTGGCCCTATCTATTCAGGGAGGCCCTAGTCCGGGCTCCCAAATCCAGGAAGTTTGACTACAGACAAGCCTGAATAAGTTCAGACATGCTCCAGACATGTCCCAATATAGGAACCATATAGGCGGAGGGATGAACAACCAATGAGAAGCGGTCATCTCACCTAGACACATAGTAAACAGTTAAATGATTGGTGGATGCTCCCCCCTCCCCAGAGCAGAGGAATGGCAATACCTGATTGGACCCTGACCCTATATTAGCAGAAACACTTCCTGAATAAAGTTGAATCTATAGCAACTCGTCCACTGCTGCTTCTCATGTGATTCCTGGGGTCTGGTTGGTAACCCTGTCACTGGCTCTCCCATTCGCCTCGAGCCTCGAGGCCCTGCCATTTCTTCTTTCTTTCCCCAGCTGGCCCAGTGGGTATTTGGCAACATATAATATATTTATCCCATATCACAATCCACAACAGGTTTGGCTACATATTTTCAACAGGTGTCTGACCTGGCCTTCAAGTCCCTGTAGGTTTGCTCTTGCCTTCTGTGACAAATGACATTCCTCCATATTGTTATCACCTTCTTGGGTCTCCAACATTTCCAAGGTTCATGAGCAAATTTCTCAGTACATCAAGGAGCCTTGGTCTCAGGCCTTCCTTAATTACTCAACAACTTTGAGCCAACATATAGAACATATTAACATGATACTCTTGACGCCCCTGTCTGTAGATACTGTGTTTGAAACCAGAATCTGGAACAACTTTAAAAGGCTGTTTGATCCCTCTTAGATTGTAATTTATGCTATCATTGGAGGAATTGTTCTTTACTTAATTATATTGTTTAAGTGTTTCCTTTAGCACATCTTACATCAGTGCTTCATCAACAAGACCATGCTACAGGTGCTTATGGCCCTTGAGCATCCAAGCCATGTCCCTCTAGAAGTGTAGTTCAGGCTTGGATTGCAAAGATTCATGAGGCCTTTGTCTAATCTAACATCCACATATTCTGACATGCCTTCCAGAGTTAAGGCCTGTCAAAGGCCAATAGTCAATGATGGGTAAGATCCTGTGAGACAGTAGGATGTAAGACAGGCATGTCCATCATGCTGGATATCCTCTGAGGCAGGGTCAACAAGGTCAAAGCAAAGAACTCTGGCTCCCACTGGCTGTCAAAATAAATAGAAAGGATGAATATGTAGGGGGAACGGTCCAGGCAGGTCTGTATTGTCTGTATGGGCCACGTGCATGAATGCAACTTGCCCAAGCTAGAATCTGGTGCAGTGCCTAGTGCTGATGTCAAACCGCCTGACTGAGAGGAGCAATCCGGATAGGCCATCACAGCAAAAGCTCCCACTTGAACTTATGGAATGTTGTGTGGGGCATATAAGCAGCCCGGCATCTACAATAAATGACTCTGCAAGCCTGCGGGCCTGCCTTGCCACTTGCCTGATTCCTGGAGTCCATGCTTCATGACTGCTTATCCCCATCCTCAACGGTCTCCATGGATCCCCATGAGTCCCTGAGAATGCTAAAATCAAGATATCACAGTGGTCATAACTTATATTGGCCATAAAAAACTCATAGTAGTAATAGGGACTTTGTAGTGGTCATAGAGAGCTAATAATGTTCATAGTGTTATTACAGTGGTCATACCTCACAGTGGTCATGGAGAGCTCATAATGGACAATGAGTGGTATAAGTGTTCATAGCTCATAGTGTTCATAGAGAGCTCACAGTGGTCATAGTTCACACTGGTCACAGAGATGTCATAGTAGTCCTAGAGAGCTCACAATATTTATAGCTCATAGTTCTCATAGAGAGCTCACAGTGGTCAAAGATTATATTAGTCTTAGAGATCTCACAGTATTCATAGCTCAGGAAGTTAATAGACAGTTCACAGTGGTATAGTTCATATTGATCATACAGAACTCAGTGGTCATAGAGAGTTCATAGCAGACATAGAGTGCCCAAAGTAATTACAGCTCATAATGTTTTAACAGAGCTCACATTGGTCATAAGTCATTTTGGACATAGATAGCTCACAGTGGTCAAAGTCAACTGTGATCATTGCACATAGTGTATATAGATAGCCCACAGTTGCCCTAGCTCGTAGTGGTCACAGAGAGCTCATAATTTTCATAGATAGCTCACATTGTCATAGATAGCTCAAAGTGGTAATAGGGAGGTCATAGTGGTCACAGATCATAGTGGTCACAGAGATGTCATATTTCCTAATGCTGTTAGAAGTCTCTTGTGATCATAGAGAGATCAGTGGTCCCACAGAACTCACAGTCATCACAGAGAACTCATACTGGTTATATCTCATAGTGGACATAGAAAGCTCACAGTGGTCAAAGCTCATAGTGGTCACAGAGAGTGCACATTGATCATGGAGAGCTTACAATGGTCATAGAGAGTTAACAGTGCTCATGGCTTATATGTGACAGAGAAATCATAGCATTTATAGAGAACTAACAGTGGTCATCTTTCCTAGTGATCACAGAGAGCTTACTGTGGCTGTAGAGAGCTAATAATGTTCACAGTGTTATCACAATGGTCATACCTCATAGTGGTCATAGAGACCTCAAAGTGGCAATAGAGAGCTCACAGTGAATCTAGATGGCTCACAGTTGTCATAGAGAGCTCGAAGTGCTGTTTGACACATCATAGTGGTCATAGATCATAGTGCTAATAGGAAGCTCATAATGGCCATAGAAAGCTCACAGTGGTCATGGAAAGCTCACAGTGCTCATAGATCATACTGGTCTTAGAAAGTTTACAGTGGTCAGAGTTCAGAATAGTCATAAAGAGCTCAAAGTTGTCATGAAGAGGTCAGAGTTATCAGAGATTTCAAAATGGTCATAGAGAACTCATAGTGTTCATAGCTCAAAGTGGTCACAGAGAGCTCAGAGTGGTCATAGAGAACTCACAGTGATCATAGAGAGTGCATAGTCGTCATAGCTCACAGAGGACATGCAGAGTTCACAGTGGACCTAGCTCACAGAGTTCATAAAGAGCTCACAATGGTCGTAGCTCCTATAGGACATAAAGAACTCATAGTAGACATAGCTCATAGTGGTCACAAAGACTTCATAGCAGCCATACAGTGCTCACAATGGTCATAACTCAGTGTGTTTATAGAGAGCTCACAGTGGTCATAGGACATAGTGGACATGCAGAGCTCATAGTGGTAAAAGATAGCTCTAAGTGGTCATACATTATAGTGCTTATGGAGAGCTTATAATGGTAACAGAGAGCTCACAATCATCATAACTCATAGTGTTCATGGAGATCTTAAAGTAGTCATAGCTTACATTGGTCACGTAGAGCTAATAATATTCACAGTGAGCTTACATTCGTAATAGCTTATAGTGGTCACAGAGACCTCATTTTTGTCATACAGAACTCATCGTGGTCATAGATCACATTGGTTATAGAGAATTCACAGTGGTCATAAAACTCACAGTTGTCATAAAGAGCTCAGAATGCTCATAGAGAGCTCACAGTGCTCATAGCTGATATTGGTCCTACACATGTTTCAGTGGTCATAACTCATATTGGTCATGCAGAACTCAAAGTGGTCATAGAGAGGTCATAGTCAACAGAGGTATCAGAGTGGCCATACAGAGCTCAGTGTTCATAGCTCACAGTGGTCATAGAGACCTCACAGTGGTCACAGAGATCTCATAGAGGTCATAGCTCACAGTGGTCATAGCAAGCTCACAGTAGTCATAGCAATCTCACAGTGGTCATAGTGAGCTCACTGTTGTCAAAGAGAGCCCAATGTTGTAATATCGAGGTAATAGTGGTCATAACTCACAATGGTCACAGAAAGCTCATAGAGGTCATAGAAAGCTATCAGTGGTCATAGCTCATTGAGATCATAGAGAACTCATAGTGGACATAAAAAGCTCAGAGTGATCATAGACAACTCACAGTGGTCATTGGTTATACTGGTCAGAGAGCTCATAGTGGTCCTAGAGAGCTCACAAAGGTCATAGCTCATACTGGTCTTAGAGATCTCACTGTAGTCCTGGAGAGGTCACAGTCATTAGAAGTGTTAAATTGGTCATAGAGAACTCATAGTGTTCATAGAGAGCTCAGAGTGGGCACAGTGAGCTCATAGTGGTGATAGCTCACAGTGGTCTTAGATAACTCACATGGTCATAGAGAGCTCAAGTGGTCATAGTGAGCTGACAGTCATCATAAGTCATAGTGGTCATAGAGAGCTCATATTGGTAATAGAGATCACAAGAATCATAATTCATAGTGGTCATAGAGAGCTCATCCTGGACATAGTCCACAGTTGTGACAGAAAGCTTATAATAGCCATAGCTCATAGCAGTCATGGAGAGCTCATAATAGTCATTATCAATGACTCACAATGATCATAGCTCATAGTGGTCATAGAGAACTCATAGTGGTCATAACTGACAGTATTCAAAAAGAGCTCATAGTGTTCATAGAGAGTTTACACTAGTCTTAGATCATAGTGTTCATCAAGTGCTCATAGTTCATAGTGGTCATAGAGAGCTCACAGAAGTCATACAGAGATCAAAGTGATCACAGAAAGGTCACAATGGTCTGAGAGCTCACATTCTCATAAAGAGCTCATAGTTCTGATAGTTCACAGAGGACATAGAGAGCTCACAATGGTCATAGAAAACTCACAGTGTTCATACGGAGGTCACAGTGGTCATAGAGAGCTCACAGCTGTGATAGCCAGGTCATACTGTTCACAGCTCCTTGTGATCATAGATAGCTCACAGTAGTCATAGCTTATATTGGTCATAAAGAGCTCATAATGGCAATAGTGAGTTTATAGTGGACATGGGTAACTCACATGGAAATAGAGAGCTCACAGGATTCATAGCTCATAGTGGTGATAGAGAGCTCAGAGTGATGATAGAGAGCTCAGAGTGGTCATAAGGAGCTCACAGTTCTATGGCTTATACTTGCCATAGAGAGGTCATAGAAGTCCTTGATAGCTCATAGTGGTCATAAGGCATGGTTGTCATAGAGAGCACAGAGTTCTCAGATCTCACCATGGTCATAACTCAAAGTGGTCTTAGAGAGCTAATAATTTTCACAGTGATCTCATAGTGATCACAGTGCCCTCATACTGGTCATAATTCATAGTTGTCATAGAGAACTCACAATGGCCATAGCTCAGAATGGTCATAGAGCATTCAAAGTGGTCATGGAGCAGTCACAGATGTCAGATATATCAAAGTGGCCATAGAGAACTCATTGTTTTCATTGAGCACTCACAGATTTCATAGTGAGCTCACAGTCATCATTGCTCATAGTGGTCACAATGAACTCACACTGGTCATACAGATCTCCCAGTTCTCATAGAGAGCTTACAGTGGTCATAAATAGTTAAGAGTAATCACAGCTTACATTATGCATAGAGTGCTTAGAGAGGTCATAGCTCACAGTGATAAGAGAGCTCACAGTGGTTATAGAGAGCTCACAGTGGTCATAGTTCATATTTGTCATAGACAGCTCAGCATAGTCATAGCTCATAGTAGACATAGAGAGTTCACAGACATCATAAAGAGCTCATGGTGTTCATTGAGAACTCACAGTGGTCATAGAGAGTTCACAGTGGTCATAGCTGATAGTGGTCATAGAACGGTCATATGGCCATTGAGAGCTCAGAGTGGTCATAGGTTATGTTGTCCATGAGAGCTCAGAGTTGTCATAGTTCATTGTGGTTACAGAGAGCTCAAAGTGGCCATAGAGATCAAACAGTTGTCTTAGAGTGCTCCTAGTTGTCACAGAAAGCTCAAAATGGTCATAGACAAGCTCACAGAGCTCAGAGAGCACTCATATTAATCACAGCTCATTAGTCATAGCGTGCTCACAGTTTTCATAGCTCACTTAGTCATAAAAAGCTCATAGTGGTCATAGAGAGCTCACAATGATCATGGAGAGCTCACAGTAGCCATGGAGAGCCCATAGTTATCATAGCTCACAGAGGTCATACAGAGGTCACAGTAGTCATAGCTCAGAGTGGTCATAAAGAGTTCATAATGGCCTTATCGAGCTCACAGTGGTCAGGGAGAGTTCACAATGGAAATGGTGAGCTTAAAGTGCTCATAGTTCACATTGGCCATAAAGAGTTCATAGTGGTGATAGAGAGCTCGCAGTAGTCATAGATCATAGTGGATATAGATAGCTTACAGTGATCAAAGAGAGATCACAGTGGTCGTAGCTCATATTTGTCACAAAGAGTTTATACTGGTCATATAGAGCTCTACATAGTCGTAGAGTGTTCATGTTGGTCCTAGAGATGTCACCGTGATTGTAGGAAACTCACCACATTGATCATAGAGCTTATAATAGCCATAGCTCATAGCAGTCATAGAAAGCTCATAATAGTCATTGATAGCTCACAGTGGTCATAGCTCACAGTGGTCATAGAGAACTCATAGTGGTCACAACTCACAGTGGTCATAGAGATCCCACAGTGGTAATTGGGAACTCATAGTGGTTATAAAAATCTTATAGTCATCCAAGAAAGATCATAGTCTGCAAAGAAAATTCACAGTGGTCATAGAGTACTCACAGTAGTCATAGAGAGCTTACAGTAGTAATATAGAGGTCATAGTTGTCATAGATCATAGTGGTCTTAGAGAGCTCAAAGTGATCACAGCTCATGTTCTTCATAGAGAGTTCATAGTCTTCATAAAGGGCTCAGAGTGGTCCTAGAGGTATCACAGTGATCATAACATAGAACTCTCAGGAGTTCTAGAGAGGTCACAGTGGTCACAGACAGCTTTCAGTCATCATAGAGAAATCACAATGAAGATAGATAGCTCACTTGGTCGTAAAGAGGTCACAGTTGTCACAAAGAGTTCACAGTGGTTATTGAGAGCTCACAGTAGTCATAGATCATAGTGCTTATAGAGAGATCACTGAGAACAAAGAGAGCCCACAGTATAGTCATAGGTCATAATGGTCATAAAGTGCTCACCGTGGTCATAGCTCATAATGGTCATAGAGAACTCACAGTAGTCATAATTTATAATGGTCATAGAGTGCTTATCGTTGTCATAGCTCACAGTGGTCATGGAAAGCTCACAGGAGTCATAGTTCATAGTAATCATAGAGAGCTCATAGTGATCACAGACAGTGGAAAGTGGTCATATAAGGGTCACAGTGGCCACAGAGAGCTCAGAGTGTGATTGAAAGCTCATAGTTGTCATAGCTCACAGAAGTAATTGAGAACTCACAGCAGTCATATCTCAAATGGTTATACAGAGTTCTCATTGATAATCTCATTGTGATCATAGAGAGCTCATAGTGATCACAGAGAACTCAAAATCATCATAGGAAGCTCACAGTAATCAAGCTCATAGTGGTCATAGAGAACTCACATTGGTCATAGAGCATAGTGGTCAGAGGGCTCACTGTGATCATAGAGAAGTCACAGTGGTAACAGTTCACATTGGTCATACAGAGCTCAGAGTGTTTATACCTCATAGTGGTCCTAGAGAGTTCACAGTGGTCATACCTCATAATGGTCCTAGAGAGTTCACAGTGGTCATGGAGAGTGCACACTTGTCATAGAGAGCTCATAATGGTCATAGCTTGCAGAGGTCATAGAGAGATCATACTGGTCATAGATAACAGTGCTCATAGGGAGGTAACAGTGGTTTAGCACAGCTCACAGTGTTCACAGCTCACATCGATAGCTTACAGTGATCATATTTCACAGTGCTCATAGAGAGTTCATATTGGACAATGAGAGCTAATACTAGTCATAAATCACAGTGGTCATAGAGGGCTTGTCATGGTTTGAAATGTGTACCCCACAGTGTCATGTGTTTGGCAAGGTCATGAGAGGTGGAGCCTTGCTGGAGGAAGGCAGTCACAAGGGGTGGGCCCTGAGGTGGATTAGTCCCATCCTCTCTCCTGGAGAAGTCAGTCTTTGCAGCAAGCAGTCTTACAGCTCTTATCTTCCAAGATGTCGGTGGTGACTTAGCCTCCTCCAGCTTTGGCCAGCTAGCCATGCCACCTCTGCTTTGAGAGACTGTACCTTTCCTCTGGAACTGTAAGCTGAATAAACCTCCCTTTCTCCCTTAAGTTGCTTAACTTTGGGTATTCTTTCACAGCACTAGTTAAGAATAACTGTTACAGAAATTGATACTGGATAATGGGGTATTGCTGTGAGATAAGAACAGCTGGTACCACAAAATGAAGTTGTTTGTGAAGCTGAGAAAAATTGGTACCCAGAAGCATGGCCAATACTGTGATGTGGCTAGTGTGCCTTTGGAACTGTTTGTTGGGAGGAATATGGAGAATTTTGGGACTTTGTACTGGGAAAGACTTTGCGTCTTGGCGGTTGGACCAAAAGGACCTTTCTTGTGAGAACTCAGAGGAGAGAAATCCTGTGAGAGACGAAGACAGTGGAAGCCCAGCTTGTGATGGTCCAGAGGGAACAGAAACTGTGTTTGCAACTGGACGACTGACACATGGAGCCATGTGTTGGTCCAGAGTTTAGTGAAGTTTTGCCCTTATCTTGAAAGTTAGCCTGAAATTAAACTGGAGTGCTTGGCGGAGGAAATTTCAAAGCAATGTAGTCTTGACAATGTGATATAGCTACAGTTTAGTTGTCTTCAGAGTTATGAAAAAGAGAATCAGACAGGAGGAAGCAAAAACTGTAAGATCCATTGATGAAAAATACAATGGCAAACTTAGAGTTGAACCAGGAAAAAGCAGAAAACAAAATGGTTGTTGAAGAGATTAGCTCCATTTGTAAATCAAAGCCTGCTCTTAATTTGAATAATAGGAGAGGCCCTAGCTTGAGGGAAAGATCCTCAGGGAAGGCTCCCACTCATAAGAATGCAAATCCTTTCAGAAGACTGGACCTAAAGGGTGGAGTTCCAAAGCAAGAGTTGGTTTCTCTTACAAAGCAACTGCCCAGGAGTGAAAGAGATGGTCAATATAGATTCAAGGGGGCCAGTCTTGGCAAAGTCGTCCACGTGGTTCTGATTTTAGAGTCATCAATGATGCGAGAGGGGGGAGATCATGGAGTCCTCCTCCAAGATTTCAAAAATTGGCAGAATCCAGGCATCATGTGGCAAGAAGCCTGCAGTTTAGAGGCCCAAGAAGGGCAGTGTGTGCTGTGGAGTTAAAGTCTGGTTTGCCATTGAGAAGTAAAGATGTTAGAGATTCCAGACACAACGTGGGACACCTGCCAAGAAGAGCTGTATACCCTGGGAGGAGTCAGCTCAAGAGACCAACGTATTTTATGGGCAGCTGCATTGGAGGGTTGGAACCAAAGCCCTTTGGAACTGAGATGATTTCAAGGAGAGGCTCACCTGTTGGATTTGGAGCTACAAGATTTGGAGTTTGTCCTGCTGGTTTTCAGTCTTGTTATGAACCGATCTTTCCTGGATATGCCCCCATTCCTTCCTTTTGGAATGGGAATGTTTATTCTGTGCCATTGTATGTTAGAAGTATATAACTTGTATTTCGATTTTACAGGGGGCTTTGGACTTTGGACTTTTGGATTGTTGGGACTACTGTTGTAGTCTATGAAGACTTTTAAAGTTGGACTGAGTATGGTTTGCATAATAAGATGGCAATGAGCCTGTGGGGGCTAGGGGTGGAATGTCATGGTTTGAAATGTATCACTCACAGTCTCATGTGTTTGGCAAGGTCATGGCACCTTGAGAGGTGGAGCCTTTCTGGAGGAAGGCAGTCACAAGGGGTGGGCCTTGAGGTGGATTAGTTCCATCCTACCTCCTGGAGAAGTCAGCCTTTGCTGCAAGCAGTCTTGCAGCTCTCAGCTTCCAAGATGTCTGTGGTGACTTAGCCTCCTCCAGCTTTGGCCAGCCAGCCATGCCACCTCTGCTTTGAGAGACTGTACCTTCCCTTTGGAACTGTAAGCTGAATAAACCTCCCTTTCTCCCTTAAGTTGGTTGATTTTGGGTGTTCTCTCATAGCAATAGTTAAGAATAACTGTTACAGGGATCATAGTGGTAATAGTTCACAGTGGTCATAGAGAGCTCACAATGGTTATGGAGTGCTCACAATGGTCATAGGTCATAATGGTCACAGTGAGGTCATGAAAGACAAAGAGTGTTCACAGTGGTAGTAGCTCTTAGTGGTCTTAAACAGCTCATAGTGGTCAGAGAGTTCACTATGGTAATAGCTCATAGCTGTCATACAGATCTCATTGTGGTCATTGAGACATCACAGCAGTCATAGATGGCTTACAGTGGTACTTGGGAGCTCAAATGATCATAGAAAGGTCACAGTGTTCATAGAAAGCTCTCACTTGTCATAAAGAGCTCATAGTGGTCATAGAATGGTCACACTAGTCATAGCACATAGTATACTCACAGTGATCATAGCTCACGGTCATAGTAAAGAACTCATAATCATCAAAGAGAATTCACAATGATCATATCTCTTATTTATGATAGAGAGCTCACAGTAGCCATAGATAATAATAGTTATAAAGGGCTCGTATTTGTCATGAGTGCTCACAGTTGTCATAGCTCGTAGTGGTCATAGAGAGCTCACAGTGGTCATAGTTCACAGTGGACATAAAGAGCTGAAAATTGACATAGAGAGCTCACAATGGTCATAGTTCATAGTGGTCATTGAGAGCTAATTTGTATAATATCTCATAGTGGTGGTAGAGAACTCATAGTGATCATAGAGAGCTCATAGTTGTCATAAGTCACGGAGGTCATAGAGAGCTAAAAGTGGTCATAATCATAGTGGTCATAAAGAGCTCATAGTGCCATTAGAGTGCTCACATTGTTAAAAAATCATAGTGATCATAGAGAACTCAGAATGGTCATAATACATAGTGATTATAGAGAGCTCATGGTGGTCACACCTCACAGTGGTTACAGACAGTTCACAGTAGTCACAGCTTATACTGGTCTTTGAGAGCTAATAGTGGTCATAGCTCATAGTTATCATAGAGAACTCACTATGGTCATAGCTCTTAGCTGTCATACAAAGCTCCACTGTCATAGAGATCTCACATTGGTCATGGAGGGCTTAAAGTGGTATTTGATAGTTCTCTATGACCACTGTTTATGGTTTATGACCACTGTGACCTCCTTCTGACCACTTTGAACTCTCTATGAACAGTGTAATCTATGACCACAGTGAACTGTCTATGACCATTATAAACTTTCTATGAGCGCTATGACCTATGACACTGTGATATCTCTATGACCACTATGAGCTTTGACCACTGTGAGGCATTTATGATCAGTATGACCTATGAAAACTTTGAGCTTTCTATGTCCTTTATGAGCTCCCATGACCAGTGAGAGCTATTACCACTAGGACCACTCTCTGATCATTATGGACCATGACAACTGTGAGATATCTATTGTAGGAGGAATGGACCATGATTGCACCACATAGGCTTCCATCCCCTATACAGAGAGGCTCCTTGGACTCCTCCCTCTTGCTAAGCATACAAATCTCATGAGACTACAAATCTCAGGACAATATGCCTTCTCCAGAGCAAAGACAGTTGGTGACATTAAACCACCTGGCTAGGAGAACCAATCCAGACAGGACAACTCAGCAAAGGCTCACGCTGAGACTTATGGGATGTTGGGTGAGGTATAAAAGCAGCCTGATACTTATAAAATACAAGCTGCAAGCCTGAGAGCCTGCAAGCCTGAGAGCCTGGTTTGTCACTCCCCTAACTCCCAGAGTCTGTGCAGTTGACTCCACGCCAGCTTATCCCCACCCCCAAGGGACTCCATGGGCCCTCATTACACTGTTAAATTGTTACAAACTATGACCACTATGAGATCTCGATGAGTACTGTGACCTCTCTATGACGCCTATCAGATATATGACTCTATCCCTTTGACCATTGTGTGCTCTATAAGACCACTCTGATCTATTTCCATTGTGAGGTCCAAATGACTACTGTGAGCTGTCTATGATCATTGTAGTTCTCTACTAAAAATATGACCTTGGGGCTGGAGAGGTGGCTTGGGTTTAAGCCTCTGCCTTGCAGGTGGAAGGTCCTGAGTTCAGATCCTAGACCCCACATATAGACGCTGGGCGTAAGCTGGGGTGGCCTGCATTTCTGGTCCTGGTAGGGCGGAGCCTATGAATCCCAGGGCACAGTAAACGAGGAGGTGGAGGCAGTCCATGTTGGTTCCCAAATGTGCCCAAGGTTCTGCACACATACATAAACACACACACACACACACACACACACACACACACACATACACACACACACACACATACACACACACACACACACACACACACACACACGCCCAATTGAATAAATAAATAAGTTTTAAAAAATGACCTATTAGTACTGTGACGTTTTTATGAAGACTATGAGCTATGACCACTGTGACTTCTCTATGATCACTTTGAACTCTCAGTGACCACTGTGATCTCTCTCTAACCACTATAGCTTTCTATGAAAAATATTACCTATGAACACTCTAAGCTTGCTATAATCAGTATAAGCTATGACCACTGTGAGGTACCTATCACTATTATGAGTTGTGACAACTCTGATCTCTTGATGACAACTGTGAGCGATGACCACTGTTATGACCACTTTGAGCTATTTATGACCACTATGAACTATGACCACTGTAACCTCTGTGACCACTTTGAGATCTTTATGTCCGCTATAAATTCTCTATGACCACTGTAGCTCACTATGAGGACTATGATCTATGACAATTGTGAGCTCTGTATGACCACTATCAGTTCTACATGACCACTGTGAGCTCTCTCTGAGACCTATCAGTTCCCTATAACCATTCTTAAATCTGTATAGTGACTATGATCATTGACCATTGTGAACCCTCTATGACTACCATGAGCTATGGTCATTGTGAGTTCTCTATGGCCACAATGAGGTCTTTGTGACTTCTATGACCACTCTAGCTCTCTATGAAAAATACAATATATGACCACTGTGACCTCTCTATGATTACTTTGAGCTCTCTGTGACCACTGTGAGCTCTCTATGACCACTGTAGCTCTATATGAAAAATATAACTAATGACCACTGTGAGCTCTCTCTGACCACTATGAGCCATTAATACTGTGACTTCTCTATGACCCCTAACAGGTATGACCATTGTGAGCTCTCTTTGACCACTATGTGCTTTATAAGACTACTATAATCTATGACCACTGTGAGATCACATGACCACTATGAGCTGTCTATGACCACTGTAGTTCTCTATTAAAAATATAACCTATTAGCACTGTGAGATCTTTATGACCACTATGAGCTATGACCACGGTGAGCTCTCTATGGCCACTATGAGGTCTCTGTGACCACTATGCACTCTCTATGTCCACTCTAGCTCTCTATGAAAAATACTGTGACCTCTCTATGACTACTTTGAGCTCTCTGTGACCACTGGGAACTCTCTATGACCACTGTAGCTCTATTTGAAAAATATAACTAATGACCACTGTAGGCTCTCTATGACCACTATGAGCCATGAAGACTGTGAGCTATCTATCAACATTGTGATTTATAAACAATGTGAGCTCTCGATGACCACTGTTGTGTCTCCTTGTCCATTATGAGCTCTCTATTACCACTGTGCACTATGACTACTGTGAGCACTCTATGATCACTGTGACCTGTGACTATATTCTCTCTATCATTACTATGACCTATGATCATGGTGAGCTCTATATAATGATTATGAGCTATCTACAAGTATGACATATGACTGCTGTGAGATTTCTATGACTACTCTGAGCTATGAACACTGTGAACTTTCTATGACCACTGTGAGGTCTCTATAATTACTATGAGATCTCTATATCCATTAGGAGCTCTCTATAATTACTGTGAGCTATGAACACTGTGAACATTCTATTACCACTGTGAGCTATGACTACTGTGACCTCTATGATCACTAGGAGCTATGACCACTATTAGCTCTCAGTGACCACCATGTGCTCTCTTTGACCTCTGTGACATCTCTACAACTACTTTGAGCTCTCTAAGACCACTGTCAGCTCTCTATGAGCATTATGACCTATGAAAATTGTTTGCTCTCTATGATCACAATGAGCTATGACCACTGTGAGCTCTTTATAATCATTATCATCTATGATCACTGTGAGCTCTTTAACCATTGTGAGCACTACATGAACACTATGATCTATGACCACTGTGAGGTCTTTATGACCACTTTTAAGTCTCTACAAACATTCTGAGGTCTCTATGACCAATATGAGCTATCTTTGACCACTGTGACCACTCTGAGCACTATGACCTATCAGCACTGTGAGCTCTCTATGACCACCATGAGATTTCTATGATCATTCTGAGTTCTCTGTGACCTTTGTGAGAATTCTATCACCACTGTGAGCTTTCTATGACCATTATAAGCTCTCTATGACCACTGTGACCTCTCTATGACTACTTTGATGGCTCTATGAGCACTGTGAGCTCTCTATGACCACTGTGACCTATGACTACTCTGAGCTATCTATGATCACTATGAGCTATAAACACTGTGAGATCTATATTACCACTCTGAATTCTCTGTGAACTCTGTGAGTTTTCTATCACCTCTACGAGCTCTCTGTGACCACTATGAGCTATGACCACTATTAACTCTCTATGATTACTAGGAGTTGTGATCACTATCAGCTGTCTATGAAAACTGTGAGCTCTCTATGAACACTGTGGCCTATCTATGAACACTTTGAGCTCTCTATGATGACAGTGAGCCTCTGTGACCACTGTGATCTCTGTTCTCACTGTTTGATCTCTGTGATAATAGTGAATTCTCTGACTACTGTGAGCTCAATATGAATACTATGTCTATGATGTCTACAACCACTGTTAGCTCTCTAAAACCACTATGTTCCATCTATGAAGACTTTGAGCTCTCTATGATCACTGTGAGTGATCTCAGTGACCATGTAGACCTCTAGATGACCACTGTGAGTACTTTATGATCACTGTGAACTCTATGATCACTATGAGCTCTCTATAACCGATATGAGCTATGAGCACGGTAAGCTATCTATGACCACTGTGATTTATGACCACTGTGATCTCTCTGTGGCCCCTATTAGCTCTCTATGATCACTAGGAGTTATGGTCAATGTCAGCTTTCTATCACCACTATGAGCTATGACCACTGTGAACTCTCTATGACCATTATGAGTTATAACCACGGTGAACTCTCTTAAACCATTGTGAGCACTTTATGACCACTATTAGCTGCGATCATTGCAACCTTTCTATAACCACTTAGATCTCTTCATGACAATTGTGAACTCTCTACATCCAATATAGCTTTCTATGAGCTATATGACATATGTCCATTGTGATCTCTCTATGATCACTGTCAACTATGACCACTGTGAGTTCTCTATGACCACAATGAGCTAGGACCACTGTGAACTCTGTATGTCCACTATGAGCTATCAGGACTGTGAGGTCTCTATGAACACTGTGAACTCTATATGACCACTATCAGCAATGACCATTGTAAACACTCTATGACCACTCTCAGCTATGACCACTATGAACTCTCTATGACCAATGTAAGCTCTCTATGACCACTATGAGCTCTTTAGGACCACTATGAGCTATTTGCCCTATGAACACTCTACGGCCACTTGGAACTATCACCACTATGAACTCTCTATTACAGTGATCTCTGTATGATCACTGTGAGCTATGTATAACCACAGTCAGGATTCTGTGACCATTGTGAATTCTCTATGACCACTCTGAGCTCTCTGTGAGCTATAATACCTATGACCACTGTGAGTTCTCTATTACCACTGTGAGCTATGACCATTGTGACCACTCTATGACCAATATGAACTATTAACCCTATGAACTTTCTATGCCCCCATGATCTCTTTATGACTACTGTGAGGTATGACCACTGTTAACTCTATATGATGTTTGAGCTCTTTATGATTACTGTGTGTTTCCTGCAAAAACTGTAAGCTCTCCATGACCACTACGAGCTCTTTATGACCACTATGAGTTATGACCCATGCAACCTTTGTATGACCATTTTGCATGCTTTTTGACCACTGTGAGTTCTACAGGACCACTATGAGTTATGAACACTGTGAGCTCTTTAGAACGACTGTGAGCAATGAGCACTATCAATTCTCATTGTGTATTATGAACTCTCTGTGATGATTGTGAGTTATATAATAGTTTACTCTCTATGACTATTATGAGCTATGAGAACTCTGTGCTCTTTATGACCATTATGAACCCTCTATGATAACTATGAGTTATGACCACTATAAGATTTCTATGACCATTGTGAACTAGAACTACTGTGAGGTCTCAAAAACCCTTGGCAACTATGACAACTGTGAAGTATCTGTGACCACTGTGAGTTCTCTATGACCATTGTGAGCTCTGTAAGCCCACTATTATAGTTCTATAATCACTATGATCTATGAGCATTATGAGCCATCTATAACTTCTGTGAGGTATGACAAATATGAACTCTCTATGAAAACAGTGAGATTTCTGTGATCATCATGACATCTCTATAACCACTTTAAGCTCTCTCTGGCCACTGTTAGTTCTCCATCACCAGTTTGAGCTCTCAGTGACCACAGTGAGCTCTCTATGATCACAATGAGCTAGGAGCACTGTGAGTTCGCTATGATCACTGTAAGCAATGACCACTGTGAGCTCTCTATTACCACTTTTAGCTATGATAACTGTGAGCTCTCAATGACTAATATGATCTCTGTATGAAAACTATGGACTATGACTATTGTGAATAATCACCACTGTGAGCTCTCTATGATCACTAGATCACTACTATGAGCAATGACCACTGTGAGTTCTTTCTGACCACTAGGAGCTATGACCCCTATGTGTTCTCAATGACGACTATGAGCTAAGCCCACAGCATGTTCTTATTTTGCATTAAGAACTCTATATGACCACTGTGAGCTTGGACCACTGTGATCTCATTAGGACCACTATGAGTTGTGACCATTGTGAACTCTCTGTGAATATTATGAGCTATGAACACTGCAATCTCTCTGAGGCCACTATGAGCTCTCTATGATCACCATGAGCTATAGGCACTACAGGCTCTCTAAAACCTCTGAGATCTATGGCAACTATGAGCTCTATATGACAACAGTGAGCACTTGATCACTGTGACCTCTCTATGATCTTGTGGAGCTCTCTCCGATGATTGTGAGTTCTCAAAGATCACTTGGGGCTCTTTTTGATGTCTGTGAACTCCCTATGACCACTATGAGCTATGAGCACTGTGAGCTCTCTATGACCACTGTGAGCACTGACCTCTGTGAGCTCTCCATGATTAATGGGAATACTCTGTGAACATTGTGAGTTTTCTATCATCACTATTAGCTGTGACCACAGTGAGCTCTTTATGACCATTTTGAGCTATGTCCACTATGAGTTATGACCACAATGAGCTCTCTAGGACCTCTGTAAGCTATGACAACTATCAGCTCTCTATGAAAAATATGAGCTCTCTATGCCCATTGTGATCTGGCTATGTGACTTTGAACTATGTATGACCACTGTGAGTCTGTTTGACTAATTTTAGCTCTATGAGCTGTATTATGTATGACCTCTGTGAACTCTCTTTGACAACTATGAGCTCTCCATGACCACTTTCTGCTCTCATGAAACCTGTGACCTCTCCATGAGCACTTTGAATTCTCTAGGAGCACTGCGAGCTCTTTATGAGCACTGTGAGATCTATATGAACACTGTTGGGCCCGCCCAGGATTTGCATCAGAGCACATGGGATTAAAGATGGTGCTGAGGGCAAGGGTCTTGGGTGTAACCTGATCACTTCACAGAGAGCTCTAATTGGCTTTCAGGTAGATTATCTACCTGCCCTCTGTGCTGATTTGACATTGAACTTAACCATTAGCACTTGTAGGATGTGTTGACCTTGTGACACAATTGGATGCCTGTTTCGCGCCTTGGTGGCCTTTGTCTATAAAAGTTCCCTTTCTCCCCCGCAATAAACTGAGAACTGCTTCTGACAATCTCCCCGACCCATGCCGAGTCTCTGGGGGTAGAGAAGGAGGTGGGGATGGCTAGAACCTGCTTTCATCACAGCCAGCAGCTGTGTGTTTGAGTGAGTGAATGAGTGAGTGAGTGGGCACTGGTTCCCACAAGCACTGTGAACTTTCTATGTCCACTATGAGCTATGACTACTTTGATCTCTTTACAACCATATGAGCTCTATAACCACTGTGAGCTCTCTTTGTGACAGAGTGCAATGAACACTATGACTTCTGTATAATGACTGTAAGATATTTATGACCACTGTGACCTTTCTAATATCTATGAGAGCTCTTTTTTATTTTTTAATTAATTAAATTATTTATGTATTCAGTTGTGCATGTATGTGTGCACACGTGTGTATGTATGTGTGTGTGTGTGTATGTGTGTGTGTGTGTGTGTGTGTGTGTAACCATGGAAGACCTCGGGAACCACCATGGACCGCCTCCACCTCCTCCTTGTTTATTACAACCCGGATTCACAGGCTCCGCCCTACCAGGACCAGAAATGCAGGCCGCCCCTGCTTCTGCCTGGTGTCTATACGTGGGGTCTAGGATCCGAACTCAGGACCTTCCATCTGCAAGGCAGAGGCTTAACCCCTGAGCCACCTCTCTGGCCCCCAATGAGAGCTCTTGATGATCACTATAATCTCTCTATGACCACTAACTATGACCACTGGCATTGTCTATGACCACTTTGGGCTCTCAATGACCACCCTGAGGTATGAGCAGTGGGAGCTCTCTATGATCACTATGAACCCTATATGAACACTGTGAGCTCTCTATTATCACTGTGAACTGTCTAAGAGCACTTTGAGTGCTCTATGACCACTGTGTCCTCTCTATGATCACTGTGAGAGCTCTATGAGCACTATGATCTATTATCATTGTGAGCTCTTCATGACAATCATGAGTTCTCTATGACCACTCTGAGCTGTCTATGACAACTGTGATATATCTATGCCCTATGTGAGCTCTCTATGACCACTTTGAGCTATGACCACTGTGAGCTCTCTATGACCACTATGAGTTATGTCTATTGTGATGTCTCTTTGATCACTCTGAGCATTCTCTTATGACAATGGGCTATGACAACTGTGAGCTCTCTATGACCACTGAAGCTCTCAATGACCATTATGAGCAATGAGCACTGTGTGCTCTTTATGACCACTATGAGCTTTAAGCACTGTGAGTTGAGTACTCTATGACCACTGTGACTGATAACCACTATGAGTTCTTCATAAGCATTATGAGTTCTCCATGACCAGTATGAGGTATGACTACTGTGAAGTCTCTTTGACAACATTGAGATCTTTTTGACCACTGTGTGCTCTCTATGACTACTATGATCTATGACCACTGTGAGCCCTTTATAGCCACCATGATCTATGAACACTGTGATCTCTCTTTGACCACTGTGAGCTCTTTATGAGCACTATGACCTATGACCATTGTGAGTTCTCTATGACTACTATGACTTCTCTGTGACCACTTTCAGATCTCTATGGCCACTATGAGCTCTCTACCTCAACTATGACCTCTTTATGATCACTTTGAGCTCTCTATGAGCTCTCTATGACCAATGTGGGTTTCATATAACCTCTATGAACTATGACCACTGTGAGTTCTTTGTCCATTGTGAGCTCTGTATTAAGAAAAGTGCTATGACCACTGTTCACTCTCTATGACCACTGTTCACTTTCTCTGATGATTATAAGCTCCGTATGACCACTATGAGCTCTCTATAACCTCTCTAACTTCTCTACATCACCATATTCCTGGGACCACTTTCAGTGACCACTATGAACTATGGCCACTGGAAACTCTAAAACCACTACTATCTATGCCCAATATCTTCTGTCTCTTACCAGTATGAACTTTAACCATTGTGAGTTCTTGATGAGGATTATCAGTTCTCTATGGCCATTGTTTCCTATGAGAACTGTGAGTTCTTTATGACCATGAAGAGTACTCTATGACCATTGTGAGTTCACTATGACCACACTGAACTCTCTTAGGACCACTGTGTGCTAGGACTACTGTGTGCTATGACCACTGTTAGTTCTTCATTACCACTAACAGCTTTGACCACTTTGAACTCTATTTTTATTATGATGTAGGGACACTGTTAGGTCTCTATGATCACTGTGAACTATGACCATTGTGAAGTCTCTATGACAATTAGAAGTTCTCCGTGATCACTCTGAACTCTCTATGACCACTAAGAGCTCAAAATGATTTCTGTGAGCAATGAGTACTATGAGGTCTCTGTGACAACTATGATCTCTCTATGATGACTTTGAACTCTGTATAATGACTATGAGCTCACTATGAGCATTATGAGAACTCTATGGCCATTATGAGCTGTGTGTAACAAATATGGGCTATGACCCCTCTGAGGTCTCTATGATCATTATGAGCTCAGTATGACAATTATGATCTATGACCACTCTGAGCTCTCTATGACCACTATGATCTATGACCACTGTAAGCTCTCTATGTCTTCTAGGAGCCTTGATGACTGTGACCTATCACCACTATGACCTTACTATGTCCACTACAAGCTATATCTACTATGAGCTCTTTAAGACCTGTGTGAAGTGTAAGCACTATGAGCTATCTTTGAGAATTGTGATCTCTCTATCAGCATTGTGACCTCTTAATTACCACTGTGAGCTCCATATGACCAGTATAAGTTAGGACCACTGTGAGTTCTCTATGACCACTATATTCTATGACCACTCTTAGTTCTCCATAACCACTATATGCTCTCTATGACGATGAGGAGCTGTGAACACTCGAATTTCTCTATGATCACTATGATCTGTGACCAGTGTGAGTTCTCCATGATCACTATAAGCTTTCTACGACCACTCTGATCTATGACCACTGTTAGCTCTCTATGACCACTGTAACTTATGACCATTGCGATACTGGTATGACCACTGTGAGCTATGACCACTGTGAACACTCTATGTCCACTATGAGTGTTGACCACTGTGTGCTTTCTATTATCACTAAGTACTCTCTATGATGACTGTGAGTTATGACCCTTGTGAGCTCCCTATTACCACAGTGAGCTATGACCAGTATATGAGCTTTCTATGAAATCTGTGAGTTGTCTATGACCACTGTGAGCTCTGACAACTGTGAGCTTTCTATGACCACAGTGAGCTCGCTATCATAATTGTCAACTCACTATGAACACTGTCAGCTGTGTATTGAGGATTCTGAGCTCTCTATGACCATGATGAGATATGACCACTGTCAGCTATCTATGATGATTCCAAGCTCTCTGTGACTATTATGCTCTATGACCACTATGAGTTATGACCTCTGTGAAGTCTCTATGACCACTATAAGTTCTCTATGATCATTGTCTACTTTTCCTGGCCATTTTGAGTTGTCTAGGTCCACTATGAGTTATGATTCCTATGATCTCTCTATGACCACTGTGAGCTATGATTATAAACACTCTATGTCTATTATGAGCTCTCTATGACCACTGTGAGCTATGAACACTATGACCTCTTTATGACTACTTTGAGCTCCTAATGACAACTGTGCCAGTGTATAACCACAGTAATTAATCAGTGACTACTGTGAGCTCTCTATGACCACAGTGAGCTCTCTATCATCTCTGTCAGCTCTCTATGACACACCATAGCACTCCATAATGATTCTGAGTTCTCTGTGATCACAATGAGCTGTAATAACTGTCAGATCTCCATGACAACTCTGAACTCTATGATGACTATGGACTAAGAACATTGTGATAGCTCTATGACCATTATGAGCTCTCTATGACCACAGTGAGTTTTCTATGACCACTATCAGCTATAATCAAAGTAAGGTCAATATGACCACTGTGCACTCTCTGTGCCCACTATTAGCAATGATACTGTGGTTTATGACAATTATTAGCTCTCATTGTAAGCTCTTTATGACTACTGTGAGATCCTTATGAAGAGTATGAGCTCTCTATGAACACTATGAGTTTTCTATGTCCACTATGATCTCTCAATAAGCAATATGATCTATGAACATTGTGAGCTCTCTTTCACCACTGTGAGCTCTCTATGACTACTATGAATTGTGACCACTGTGATGTCTCTGTGACCACTATGAGCTAAAACCACTTTGAGCTCTCTATGATCATTATGAGCTCTCTATGACTAATGTGAGCTATGACCATGGTGAGGACTCTATGACAACTATGAGCTTTCTATGATTACTGTGTGATCTCTAGGATCACTAAGAGCTCTCTATGATTACTGTAAGCTCCTATAACCACAGACAGCTATGACCATTATGCCATTTCTATGACCTCTGTAAGATCTGTATGCTCTGTATGACCCCTACGAGCTCTTTACAACAACTGTCAGCTCTCTATGACCACTGTCAGCTCTCTATGAGAACTCTGAGATCTTTAGGAATATGATGAGCTATGACCATTTTGAGCTCACTATGAACATTAATAGCTCTATATGACCACTGTGAGATCTCTATGTCCACTATGAGCTATGAGCATTCTGAGCTCTCTAGGACAATTATGAGCTCTCTATAACCACAATGAGCTATGATTCCTTTGTGCTGTCTATGACCCCCGAGAGCTCTCTATAAGCACTGTTAGCTTCCTATGAACACTATGAGTTAAGACCACTATGAGCTCTCATGTGTAGTATGAGTCATGACCATTCTGATTTGTCTGTGACCACTGTGGGCTTTCTATGCACACTGTGCCCTTACTATGAAAACTATGAACTCTCTGTAACCACTGTGAGCTCTCTGTGACCACTATGGGCTCTGACCAACTGCATGCCCTCTATGACCACTATGAGTTCTCTATGGCCAGTATAATCCATGACTACTGTGAGCACTCTTAGCTGTGAACCCTATGATCTCTCTTTTACAATTGTGAGCTCTCTTTGATCACTTTGAACTATTATCAATGCCAGTCCTCTATGACCATTATTTGTTCTCTGTGACCACTAGGATTTAGGGCCACTATGAGCTCTATAAGATCACTGTGAGCTATGACAAACATGAGCTCTCTTTGACCACTGTAAGCACTCTATGATGACTGTGAGCTCTGTATAACCACTGTGGACTTTGTGACTACTTTGTGCTATGACTACTGTAAGCTCTTTATGACCACTATAAACTATGACATATGTTTTGCTCTCTTTTACTACTGTGAGCTCTCTATGGCCACTATGAACTATGACCTCTATGAGGTCTCTATGTCCACTATAAGCTATGACTACTATGAGCTCTCTAAGACTTCAGTGGACAGTGACCACTATGAGCTTCTATGACAACTGTGCATTCTCTATGAGCACTATGAGCTATGACTACTGTGAGTACTCTATGACCCTTGTGAACACACTATGAATACTGTGAGCTGTGACCACTGTGAGCTATGAGGACTATAAGTACTCTATTACAGTTTTGATTGCACTATTACCACTGTGAATTCTGTATGAAAACTGTGGCCTCTCTATTACAACTGTGACCTAATCAGTGGGAGTTCTCTAGGATCATAATGATCTCTCTATAACCACAATGAGCTCTCTAGTTGCACTGTGACTTATGACCACTGTGAGCTCTCTATGACAACTGTGACCTTTATATGACCACTATAAGCTATGAATACTTTGAGCTCTCTATGATCACAATTATCTATGACATCAATGAGCTCACTCTCAATACTATGAGCTGTGACCATAGTGACCTCTCTATTACAATTATGAGTTCTCTATGACCACTGTGAGCTATGACCACTGTGAGCTCTCTATGACCAATATGAGCTGTTAACAGTGAGATCTCTGTGATCATTATGAGCTCTCTATGACTACTATTAGCTATGACTTCAGTGAGTTCTCTATAACCACAATTAGATCTCAAAGGCCACTGTCACCTCAATGACAATTATTGGCTCTCTATGTCCACTGTCATCTCTGTACGAGCACTATGATCTATTACCACTGTGAGCTCTGTATTACCAGAGAGAGCTGTGGCCACTATAAGCTTTCAATGTCCTCTGTGAGTTCCCTATGCCCACTGTGAGCTCTTGATGACAAATGTGACGTTCTATGAATATACAGAGCTCTCTATGATCATTGTCACCTCTCTATGACCACTGTTAGGTGTATATGACCACTGTGAACTTGCTAGGACCAGTATGAGATAATGAACACTGTGACCTCTTTGTGACCACTGTGAGCTACTCTAAGAACTCTGACCATTAAGACGTCACTATGACTACTATAAGCTATAACCACTATTAACTCCCTAAGCCACTAGGAGCTCTCTATGATCACTGTGACCTATGATTACTGTGAGCTCTGACCACTATGAGGTTCATGTGGCCACTGTAAGCTCTCCATGGAAACTGCGATCTCTCTATGAGCACTATGACCTCTGTGAGCTTTCAGCATTGTGAGCTCTCTATGACCACTGTAAGTTATGACCACTCTGAACTCTCTTTGACCACTGTGGGCTCTTATGTGCACTATGATCTATGACAACTGGGAGCTCTCTATGATCACTACAAACTTTCTATAACCACTGTGAGCTCTCTATGATGATGGAACATTCTATGACCACTGTGAATATTCTATGACAGCTGTGAGCTCTCTAGGAACAGTACGAGGTATGACCATAGTGAGCTCTCTAGTACCACTGTGAGCTTTCTATGACCACTATGAGCTATGAGTATGGTGAGCTCTCTATGACCACTATACTCTTTGACCACTGTAAGTTCTCTACAACCAGAGTGCACTGTTATCTCTATGAGCATTCTATGACCTCTGTGAGGTCTCTGTGCCCACTCTAAGATCTTGATGACAATTGTGATCTATGACCACAGTGAGCTTTCTGTGATCACTGTAGCTCTACACAATGACTGTCAGCTCTCTATGACCACTATGAACTGTCTAAGACCACTATGAGCTCTCTATGCCCACTGTGAGCTCTCTGTGACAACCATGATTTCTCTATGACCAGTATGTGCTGACAACTGTGAGCTCTCATTATCCATTTTGTTCTCTCTATGTCCACTGTGAGTTATGAGCCCTGTGACCTCTCTATATTCACTAAGAGCTATGAACACTGTGAGCTCTATTACCACTGTAAGCCCTATGTTATCATTAGGAACTATGACCACTGTGAGCTCTCTATGACCATTATGGTTTGTGACCACAGTGAGCTTTGTATCAACTATACAAACTATGACCAATTTGAGGTCTCTATAACAATTATAAGTTCACTATGATCACTGTGAAGTATGACCATTTTGAGATGTCTATGACACTGTGAGCTATCTATGAGCATTATGATGTATGACCACTGTAGGCTCTCTATGACCAATATGAGATATGATCACTGTAAGCTCTCTGTGGCCACTATGGGGTCTCTATGACCTTTATGAATTATGACCACTCACAGAGGTCATAGAAAGCTAATAGGGATAACTATAACTCTAGTTGCAGAGAACTTACAGTAGTCAAAGATTATAGTGGTCATAGACAGCTCACAATATTCATAGCTCATAGTGATCATAGAAAGCTCTTTATGACCACTATTACTTCTCTATGAGCTACTATGAGCTATAACTACAATCAACTCCTTATAAACATTATGAGCTCCCTCTGAATAATGTGAGTTATGACCACTATGAGCTCTCTGTGGCCACTAAGATCTATGCCATTGTCAGCTCTCATTGTCCATTATGAGCTCTCTGTGACCACTGTAAGTTTTAAATCCTGTGACCTACCTATGTTCAGTATGAGCTAAAACCACAATGAGCTCTGTCTGACCACTATGTGATCTCTATGACCACTGTGAATTATGACCACTGTGAGCTATGATGAATATGAGCTATCTATGACTAGATGATCTCTCTATGATCACTATGACCTCTCAATGACCACTGTGAACTATGACCATTTTCAGCTCTCTAGGACAGTTATGAGATTGCAATGGCCACTGTGAGTGCTCTATGACCATTATGAACTATGAGCATTGTGAACTATTTATGACCATTGTGAGCACTTTGTGACAACTATGAACTCCCTATGACTGCTATGAGCTATGAATACTATGAGCTCTTATTGTCCATTATGTGCTCTCTATGACCAGTTTTAGTTTTAAACTCTGTGCCCTATCTATGTTCACTATAAGCTATGACCACTGTGAACTCTCTATGATCACTATGAGCTCTATATGACTACTATGAGCTATAACCTCTGTGTGTTCTCTAGGACAACTATGGTTTGTGACCACTATGAGTTCACTATTAACACTGAGTTATGACCATGTAATGTTATGAGTTCTCTACAACTACTCTGAGCTATGACAATTGTAAGCTCTCTATGACCAATATGGTCTATGACCACTGTGAGGTCTCTTTCAACATTATGAGCTATGACCACTGTGAACTCATGATAAAGATTAAGTGTTCTATATAACTATTGTGAGCAATGACCATTTTGAATTCTCTATGACCACTATGAGCTCTATATGACTACTATGAGCTATAACCTCTGTGTGTTCTCTAGGACAACTATGGTTTGTGACCACTGTGAGTTCACTATTAACACTGAGTTATGACCATGTAATGTTATGAGTTCTCTACAACTACTCTGAGCTATGACAATTGTAAGCTCTCTATGACCAATATGGTCTATGACCACTGTGAGGTCTCTTTCAACATTATGAGCTATGACCACTGTGAGCTCATGATAAAGATTAAGTGTTCTATATAACCATTGTGAGCAAATGACCATTTTGAATTCTCTATTACCACTATGAGCTCGATATGATGACACTGAATTATGGATACTGTGAGCTCTTTGTGATACTAATGAGTTGTGACCACTTTGAGCTCTCTATGACTGCTGTGAGCTCTATATGACCACTATGAGGGAGTTGTGAACACTATGAATTTTCTATGACCTCTGTGAGCTCTCTATGCCAATTTTGAGCTCTCTATGCCCATTGTGAGCTCTCCATGAAAACAGTGAGCTCTTTATGACCTCTGATAGCTCTCTATTACGACTATGAGCTAGGAACACTATGAGCCGTGTATGACCACTAAGAACTATTTGCACTAAGAGCTCTCTATGAACACTGTGACTACTGTGACTACTCTACTGTGAATTATGACATCTACGAACACCCTAAAACCGCTAGAGCCATGACCACTATGAGATCTCTGTGACCACTGTGAGCTATGACCACTGTGAGCTCTCTCTGACCACTATGATCTATGAAAACTTTGAGCTTTCTATTAACGGAGAAAACTGTGACCACTATGAGCTTTATATGCCTTCTGTAAGCTCTTTTTGCCCCCTTTGAGCTCTTGGTCACAACTGTGAGCTATCTATGACCTCGGTGAGCTCTCTTTGACAACTTTGATCTTTGTATGTCCACTATGACCACTCTATGACCACTATGAGCTATCACCACTATGAATTATTTATGACAACTGTGAGTTCTCTATGACAACTGTGAGTTATTACCAGTGTGCATTATGACCACTATAAATTCTGTGGCAACTGAAAGCTCACTATTACCATTATGATCTATGACCACTGTGACCTGTGTGTGATTACTGTAAGCTATGACTATTGTGAGAACCATAAGTTTCTCACCACTCTGTGCTCTCTTGGACCACTGTGAACTCTTCATATGCATTATGAACTATGAAAACTGGGAGCTCTCTAGGACCAATATGAGCACTATATAACCATTGAAGCTTTCTATGAGAGCTGTAAGTTCCTACAAAGAAAGCCTATGAGGTATGACCACTGTGAGCCATCTATTTCCTCTGTGAGCTCTCTATCATCCTTATGAGCTATGAAAACTGGGAACTCTATATGATCAATATGAGCTGAATTCTCTATCCACTATGACCTTTCAATGACTACTTTGAACTATGATCCATATGAATTCTCTTAGAACTCTGTGAGTTATGATCACTATGAACTCTCTATGACAACTATGAGCTCTCTATGACTACTGTCACTGCTCTATGACCACTATGAGCTCTCTCTTCCAACTGTGAGCTCTCTATGACAATGGTCAGCTCACTATGACAACTGTCAGCTCTCTATGTCCAATGTTAACACTCTACTACTACTGTTAGCTCTCTGTGACCACTATGAACTCTCTATGACTGGTATAATCTATGATCACTGTGAGCTCTCATGTCCATTATATGTTTTCTATGACCATTGTTATTTATGAACCCTGTGACCCCTCTATGTTCACTATGAGTTATGACCATTGTGAGCTCTCTATGACCATGATGAGCACTATATGAACTCTAGGAGCTGTGACTTCTGTGAGCTCTCTCTGACAACTCTGGTCTGTGATCACTGTGAGCTGTCTATCAACATTATAAGTTATGAGTACTTTGAGCTCTCTATAATGATTATGAGTTCTCTATGACCACAGTGAGCTCTTTGTGACCCCTATGAGCTCTCTTTGAGAACAATAAGCTCTCTGACCACTCAATTTGACCATTTTGAGATCTCTATGACCATTATGAGTGTCATAATTGGACACAGGTGTCAACTTGACTGTTGAGGGTTTGAACTCTGGGCATATATGTGGAGAATCAGTGGTAGAGTAAAGCCCAGAGCAAACCTGCAGGAGATTGTTTAACTGCTGGAGAAGGCCCAGCCCACAGTGGGTGAGATTATGCCCTGGAATAAATCACAGAAATCTGGTTGAAAGAGTTGGCATCCTTCTGTTCACTTGGCCAGACATCCTGGTCTGGCAAGTAAGAATTGTCTATCTCTCAGCTGTTATGTGGTGTTTGTGTGGCCAGTTCCCTTGGCCCGGTTGTTGGTGCATGTTTCCAGTCAAGCTGGACTGAGAACTGTAACCAGGAATTGTAAGAGAAAATAAACTCTTGTTTCCTTAAGCTGTTTGATGGTCACTTATCAGCAACCATACAAGCAGACTGCAACAGTGAGCTAGCTATTTATGTCAGTTGTGAGCACTCAATGACCACTGTGAGTTCCCTATAACAACTATGAGCTGTGATCATAGTGAACTCACTCTGACCACTATCAGTTCTCTGTGAACACTTTCAGCTCTCTATGAGTACTGAGTGCTCTTTGATCATTATGAGTTATGAGCATTATGAACTTTCTTTTACCATTGTGAGCACCATTGTGACCACTATGAGTATACTTTGACCACTGTGACCTCTCTATGATCACTGTGAGCTCTTTATGACCAATGGCAGCTCTCTATAACCACTGTAATCTCACATTGAGCATGTGAGCTCTTAATGAGCACTATGATCTATAAAACCACTGTGAGAGCTCTTTGGCCAATATGAACTTACTTTGACCACTATGACATCTCTATGAATACTGTGAGCACTCTATAACCACTGCCAGCTCTCTATGAACATTGTCAGTTCTCTATGACCACTGTGAGAGCTCTCTGACGATTATGAGCTGAGCACTATAAAGTCTCTATGACCATTGTGAGCATAGAATGACCACTATGTGCTCTCTATGACCACTAAGAGCTGTGACTATTATCAAAGACAATTTTTAGCTCACTGCGACCACTGCGAGCTTTATATAAAAACTATATTGAAGTCTGTATTATAATTGTGAGCTCCCTATGACAGGTGAGAGGTCTTTATGATCATAATGAGTTGTCTATAGAAGCTATGAGCTCTCTAGGACCACTGTGATCTATAACGACTGTAGCTCTCTATGACCCCTGAAAGCCCTCTATGACTACTATGAATTCTCTATGAGTACTGTGAGCATTCAATGACAACTATGAGATATCTATGACCATTGTGAGCCCTCTATGAACACTATGTTCTATGACTACTGTGAGCTCTCTATGATCACGATGAGCTCTCTATAAACTCTTTGAGGTCTCTATGGCCACTGTGAGTTGTCTATGACAATTGAGCTCTGAATGACAACTATGGATTATGACCACTGTGATGCTCTATGAAAAATATAAACTAAGACAGCTGTAAGCTCTTTAAGACAACTATCAGTCATGATCTCTGTGAGCTCTCTAAGACCACTATGAGCTCTCTTTGAGCACTGTTAGTTATGACCACTATGAACTCTTTATGACCTCTGTGACATAGGACCAGTATTAACTCTCTATAACAACTGTAAGCTCTCTATGACCACTGTGACCTCTATATGACCACTTTGAGGTCTTTGTGACCACTATGATCTCTTTATGACCACTATGAGCTCTCACCATTGTGAACTTGCTATGATTACTTTGAACTCTCTGTGAACACTGGAAGCTCTCCATGACCCCAGTAGCACTCTATGAGCGATATGAACTATGAAGATTAACATCTCTGTATAAACACTATGAGCTATGATCCCTGTGAACTCTTCATGATCTTTGGGAGCTATGATCACTGTGAGATCTTACTGTCCATTATGAGCTGTCTATAACCACTGTGATCCCTGACTAATATGAGTGTTCTATGACCACTGGGAGTTCTCTGTGGCCACTATGATCTACAACCACTGTGAGCTGTTTATCAAAATTATGAGCTATGACCACATTGAGCTCTTAATAATGATTATGAATTTTCCATGACCATTGTGAGCTATGACTACTGTGAGTGCTCTATGACCACTATAAGCTATGACCAATTTGACACTGTCATCTCTCTATGACTACTATGACCACGTTTGACCACTATGAGCTATGACCATTGTGAGATCTCTATGTCCACTGTAAGTCATGCCCACTCTAAGCTCTGTTTGACAACAGTGAACACTATGATCTATGTCAACTGGGAGCTCCATATGACCACTATGAACTCTCTATGACAACTGTGAGCTCTCTAGGAACAGTATAAGCACTCTATGACCAATATCAACTCCCTATGACCACTATGAGCTCTCTTTGGCCACTGTAAGCTCTTTATGACTACTGTGAGCTACCTATTACCACTGTGAGTTCTCCATGAGTACTGTCAGCCATCTATGACCACTGCAAGGTTTCTATTAAAACTATGAGCTGTCTGTGACAACTGCCAGACCATGTGACCAATTTTAGCTCTCATTGCCACTTTCAACTCTCTATAACCACTGTAAGCTCTCTATAAATACTGTGACCTCTCTATGATCACTGTGACTTCTGGGTGACCACTGTGATTTATGAGCATTGTGACCTCTATATGACTACTGTAAGGTAAGGCCACTTTGCATTCTTGTTCAACACTGTGACCTCTCAATGTGCATTATGATTAATGACAACTGAGTATCCTATATGACCACTATGAGCTCTCAATGATCATTGTGAGCTCTTTGTGACCACTATGAGCTAAGACAACTGTGAGCTCTCTATAACCACTGTGACCTCTCTATGACCACTATGAACTGTGACCACTGTGAGCTCTCTATGACTATTAAGTTGTATGACCATTATGATTCCTCTATGACCACTATTAGTTATGACAACTATGAACTTTCTATGAACACCGTGAGCTCACTTTGAAGTCTGTGAGATCTTTATGACCATTGTGAGCGCTCTGTGACCAGTATGAGCTCTCTATGACCACTACGAGCTATGACACCATAAGCTCTTTATGACCACAATGAGGTTTCTACAACCACTGTCAACTCTATGACCACTGTGAGCTCTCTATAACCACTGTGAGCTCTCCATGACTACTATGGTCTATGACCATAGCAAGCTCAGCATTACGAGAGGGAGCTGTACTACTAGATTTCTATGATTTCTGTGAGCTCCCTACATCCACTGTGAGTTCTTGATGACAACTGTGAGCTCTTTATGGCTATTCTAAGTTATGACCACTGCGAACTCTTTGTGACAATTATGAGCTGTAACCTCTATGAGCTCTCTGTGACCTCTGTGAGCTCTTGATGACTTCTATGAGTTATGACCACCATGACTTCTCAATGTCCATTATGAGCTCTCTATGACCAATGTGAGCTATTTCCTCTGTGAGGTCTCTATGGCAACTGTCATCTCTCTATGACCACTAAGAGCTACAATTACTGTGAATTCTCTGTGATCACTATGACCTCTCTATGACTACTGTGAACTCTCTATGACTACTTTGGGCTATGAACACTATGAGCTTTCTATCACCATCATGAGCTCTTTTTGACGATTATGAGTTTTCTATCACCACAGTGAGCTGTAGCCACTGTGAACTCTCCATTACCATTATGAGCTATGACCACTATGAGCTCTCTGTGACTGCTATGAGCTCTCTATGACCACAATGAGCTTTGAAAGACCACTGTCAGCTCTATGACCACTGTGAGCTCTCTATGCCCACTGTGAGCTCTTCATGAAAACTGTGAGCACTCTATGACCACAGATAGCTCTCTATGCCCACCATGAGATATGTCTACTGTAAACTTTCTGACCACTGTCAGCTTACCATGACCACTGTGAGTTCTCTAGGACCATTATGAGCTCTCTAGGACCATTATGATCTAAAACCACTATGAGCAATCTATGATTACTGTGAGCTTTCTGTGACAACTGTGAGCTATGGACGCTGTGAGCTATGACCACTATAATAACTCTGTGGCCACAGTAAGCTGTCAATGACCATTGTGATCTTCTATGATCACTATGACCACTCTATGACCACTAAGAACTATGACCATTGTGACCTCTCTATGAACACTATAAGTTATGACCACTGGAGCACTCTTTGACCATTGTCAACTCTGTGAGCATTATGATCTATAACCACTGTGATCTCTCAATGACCACTATGAACTCTCACCACCATTTGCTCTTTATGAAAACTTCGAGCTGTGACCACTTTGAGCTCACTATGACTACTAAGATGTATGATCAGGGCTGGAGAGAGGGCTCAGGGGCTAAGCCTCTGCCTTGCAGGCAGAGGGTCCTGAGTTCAGATCCTAGACCCGTGTATAGATGCCAGGCAGAAGCGGGGGCAGCCTGCATTTCTGGTCCTGGTAGGGCGGAGCCTATGAATCCCGGGGCAGAGTAAACAAGGAGAAGGTGGAGGCGTCCATGGTGGTTCCCGAATTCGAGCATGCACATACATACGAACACATGCACAATTGAATAAAAAAAATTTTTAAAAATGTATGTCCATTGTTAGTCTTCTATGAGGCTGTGATGTGAGGCCAAACTTGAGGCTGCAATGAGACAGTGAGTCTGTGTTGTAACTGGTGATGGCAATGAGGCAATGAAGGAATGTGGAGAGTGTGATGTCATAGTGTGTCTGTGATGTCACAGTAAAGCTATGCCATCATAGTGAAACTGTGATATCTGTGTTGTGGCTGGGATGTCACAGTGAGACTGTGATATCACAGTGCGGGTGTGATGACATTGTGAGGCTGTGAGGACACAGTAAAGCTATTGATGTCATTGGTGAAGTAATGATGTCACAATGAGGCTGAGATGTCAGTGGTGAGGCTGTGATATCAAAAGAGAGACTGTGATGTCACCGGTGATACTGTTGTGTCACTGACAAGGCTGAAGTCACAGTGAGTTTGTAACATCACAGAGAGGCTGTGATGATACAGTGAAGCTGTTACGTCACAGTTGTATGTGATGTCAGATATGAGGCTGTGATGCCACTGGTGAACCTATTGTGTCAATGGCAAGGCTGAAGTCACAGTATGTCTGTGATGTCACAGAGAGGCTGTGATGTCACAGTGAGGATGTTATGTCACAGTGAGAATGTGACATCAGAGGTAAGGCTGAAACATAACAGTGAGCCTATGATGTCAGTGGTTGTCTGTGATGGCTCTGTGATGTCACAGTGAGCCTTTTATGTCTGAGTCATGTCACAGTTAGGCAATGATGTGAATTTGGAGTCTGGAATGTCACAGTGTGGCTATGACTTCACAGTGATTCTATGGCCTCACAGTGAGGCAGTGATGTCAGACATTTCACTGTGATGTCACAGTGAGGCTGTGATGTCAGTGACGAAGCCTATTATGTGACAGTAAGGCTGTAATACCAGTGGTAAATCTTTGATGTGACAGTGAGGCTAGCATGTCAGTGGTGAGGTTAAAACATCATAGTGACACTGTGATGGCCCAGTGAAGCTGTGATATCGCAGTGAGAGTGTGATCTCAGAGGTGAACCTGAAACATAACAGTAATCCTGTGATATCAAGGATGACCTTGTGATGTCACAGTGAGGCTGTGATGTCAAAGTGAGGCTGTGGTGTCACTGGTAATGAAGTGAAATTCCAGTGAGGCTATGTCCTTATGGTGGAGACTGTGATGGCAGTGTGTCTGTGATATAAAAGTGAGGTTGTGTCCTCATAGTGATGCTGTGATGACAGAGGTGTGAATGTGATGTCACAGTGATACTATTATGTCACAGTAAGGCTGGGATGACACAGAGAGTCTTTGATGTCAGTAGTGATTGTATGAGATGTCAGTGAGGCTCTGAAATCACAGTGAGGCTGTGAAGTCACAATGAAACAAGCTGTCATATCATTATGTAAGCTTTGAGATCACAGTGAGGCTGTAATATCAGTGGCAAGGCCGATGTCACAGGTGAGGCTTTTTTTAATGGTGAACCTCTGATGTCACAGTGATTTTATGATGTCACACTGAGGCTGTGATATTCACTGTGAGATTTAATGTCACATTGAGCCTGTGAAGACAAAATGTAGCTATGATGTCACCATGACATTCTGATGACAGAGTGATGTTGTGATATCACTGGAGAGGTTTTGGTGGTATACTGAGGCTATGATATTACTGGTGAATGTGTGATGTTGCAATAATCTTGGAATGACAGTGGTGAGAAAGAGGTCGTAGTGATTCTATGAGGTCACTGGTGAGGCTATTCACTGGTGAACCTACTACAAGACAGTAACCCTGTTGAGACTGTGATATCAAAGGATGTGTTTTCACAGGTGTGTCAGTGATGTCAGTGTTCTAAATAATGTCAGTAGTGATGTAGATGTCTCACGTGAGACTGTGCTGTCACTGATGGGACTGTGATGTCACTATGAGGCTATGATGTCAATATAAGGGTTGTATGTCACTGTGGGCTGTCAGGTCACCGTGAAGTGATATAACTCTTGAAGCTGTGGTGTTACAGTGAAGCTGTGATATGATTCACAAGACTAATATCACAATGTAACTATGATATAATAGGTGAGCCTATGGTGTCAGTGGGCAGGTTGTGAGGTCACTGTGAGGCTGTGATATCGCACTGAGGCTCTGATGTAAGCCCTGATTCTATGAGATGTCAGTAAGGCTGTGACATCAGGGATGATGCTTCGATCTCACATCAAGGTGAGAACATCAGTGGTGAAGCTATACAGTCACACTGAGGCTGTGATGCCAGAAGAGAGGTTGTGATGTCACTGTGAGGCGGTGATGTTACCATGAGCTTGGGATATCACAGTAAGGCTGTGATATCAGTGGTGATAGACTATAATATCTCAGTTTGGCTATGATTTCAGTGGTTATGATGTGATGTCAGAATTGCTGATATCAGTGTTGAGGCTGAGATGTCACAGTGAGGCTGTGCTGTCACTGGTGAGATTGTGATATCACAGTGAAGCTGTTATGTCAGTTGTAAGACTGATGCCCCAATGAGGCTATGATATAACAGGTGAGCCTCTGGTGTCAATGTGCAAGTTGTGAGGTCACTGTGAGGCTGTGATATCAGAGGAGAGGCTATGCTTTCACAGGGAGACTATGTCATTGGTAAGGCTGTATCATCACTAGGGAGGCTGTAATGTCACAGTGAGTTTATATATATTGTGTCAAACTGAGGCTGTGATGTCACAGTGAGGCTATGATGTCAGGGGTGAAGCTTTATGTCACAGTGATGCTTTGACAGTACGGTATGGCTGTGATGTCACAATAGGGCTGTGATGTTACTATGAGGTTGTGATGTCACTGGGCAAGTTGTGATGTCACAAGTGTGGTATCACAGTCAGGTTCTCTAGAGATGCAGAATCAACACTATATATATATATATATATACATATATATATATACATATATATATATACATATATATATATATATTACAGTGAATGCATTGAGTCAGCTCACAGTATGGCTGAGGTAGTCCAACAATAGGTGCCAGTAGCTGAGGTAGTCCAAAGATGGCTGCCAATAGCTGCTCAGTTTAGTAGCCAAGTGGGTGATGGCTGGATAATTCCTAGAGCCTTTAGTAGAGCCAACAACACTTGGTGGGTTGGAAGGCTAGAGAGTCGAAAAAACCAGGTGGCTAGAAGGAAGAGCAATTCCTAGCACAGCTGCAATAAAGCATCTGTTCTCTTTGGTGGTTCCTTTTTATTTTTTTATTTTATTTATTTTATTTTATTTTATTTTTTGGTGGTTCCTTTTTATATGGTGCAGTACTGGGAGGATCTTACAAGAGCTTTGGAGGCTCTGATAGGATCTAGGGCAGGTACAATCCTATCAAGAGTTCTCAGTTCATCCTTTCCAGAGTTGGTCTCAGCCCACTTTAGTTAATACCTGGCGAGTCAAATTGTCACCCAGGCTTAACTATCACAATTCCATCCTTTGTCAACTTGATACCAAATCACATTTCCTTAGGCCATTAAAAAAATCTCTAAATAAAAGCATTAAGATTCATAATTCTGCCTAACATAATGTAGCTATCCATGTACAACCACATACATTATTTTTACAAGAGTAATGACAATGTTCCTTGAGAAATGCTGTCTTTAGTGTCCGATAACACAATATCATAATGTAGATTACAACATTTCATCACATAATTATAGATTAACATTATATTACACAACATAAATCTTCTTAGAATATGTGTACATGCACAAGTCTATTCTTGACAGTCTAGACTAGAAACACTCATGGCAATTATAATCCTCATTTCTATAACTAGTTACATGGGCTTAGGTAGTATTTATAACTACCTTCTTCTCTTACCCTTTCTATATTTCCTCCACCTTCAACCAGCACTTCCACACGTCTTGGCCTTTTACCTGGAGGGGTTACCCAGACCTTCATTCTTGGAGGATCTGGACTATTTAATGTCTTTCCTGTGTCGGGTTGCTACAAATTCCCATTGACATTAATCACAAGATATGGTAATGCAAAGCGACGCCCTAGTGGGAACTCCTACATTCCAGACATATTTTTCCTTACCACTATTGTGGAGAACCAGTCTGATTTCCCCCATGGTAGTCTGAGTCAATCATCCCTCTTAACACTGTTATTCCTTTCTTAGCCTGTTGGCTCAAGAGAATCAGAAGTCCAAAATAACCAGGAGGAAGCCTTAGCTTCCATTTCAAAGGAATAGTTGCTGTGTCTCCTGGCAGAAGCATTGCCTGCTCTGGACCCAAAATGTCTAAGCCAGTAAAACACAGGCTCAGGGGAACAGGAAGCAAATGAGGTGATAGTAAGGGTAGCTATTCCTATTTCCACCCCTTGATTCCTGGACCCGTGAAACCTGGCTATAGGAGACACAGTACCATATATTGTTCACTGGTTTAAGGCATATACTGCCTTCTGGAGAATTCTGCCCCATCCCTCCATACTATTACCACCTAATTGACGCTGTAATTATGCCTTTAAAAGGCCATTCCACAATTCTATCAAGCCAGCTGCTTCAGGATGGTGGGGAACATGGTAAGATCAATGAATTCCATGGTCATGAGCCCACTTCCGTACTTCTTTAGCTCTGAAATGAGTTCCCTAGTCAGAAGCAATGATTTATTCTCAGGTATGGGTAGGGAGACCATTTCATCAGGTGGAATAAATGCACCAGAATTTGAGGGTTTAACGTCCTTGTCCTCATCATCGGTTTGTTTTCACGCATCAGCATTCTATTTTTCAGGATCTCACTCTTTGCCAATCAGTGCTTTTACTTTAACTGCAGACACCTTTCGAGGCTGGGATTTTAATTTACAATCTAATAATCAGAGTTTGGGTTTGATTTTTCTGCAATTTGAGCCCTATTGCTACTGGAGAGAAAATTCTCTTCTAGGACACACTTAGAAACTTCTAAATTGTTTACATGCATTTGGAGCTGGGCAATTTCAGCAGTAAAGTCTTTCCTTTCCAGAGTTGCTTCTAGGTCACACTTAGAGGCCTCCAGATTGTTTTCATGCTTTCTGAGTTGGATATTTTCATGTCTGAGGTTTTCCTTCTCATTTTGTATTTTATCAAGAGATGCCAGTAGCAACCAACCAGCATCATTGTTTTCCTTATTTTTACTCATATTGTCAAAAGTTTTATGTATTGAATCACCAAGCTGCTCACTCCTCATAAGAGGTGAATCTGGACTGTCTCTTCACCAATTCTTGGACAGTTCACTCCAAACATTAACTTTCTCTGTACTGCCAGGGCAGTGTTTAGTAGTTGGTGATTTGGTTGTGTTGGAAAGCCAACTCCAGATGTCACCAAATCTGCTACCAAAATTCATTTTTACAATTCTGTTTCTCTAAAACCACTCCTGGTACCACAATCTGTATTAGTCAGGTTCTCTAGAGATTCAGAATCGACATAATAAATGTATAATATAGGGAATGTATTGAGAGTCGGCTTACGTTGTGGCCAAGGTAGCCCAACGATGGCTGCTGGTAGCTGCTCAGTTCAGTAGTGGGTGATGGCTGAATGCTGGAGAATTCCTAGAGCCTTTAATCTAGCTGACAACAGCTTGGTGGGTTGGAAGGCTAGAGGGTCGAAGAAACCAGGAGGCCACTGATGAGGCTATCACATAATGTGAGCCTGTGCTATCTGTAGTGAGGCTGTGTTGTCATAGTAAGGCAAGGTAGGATAACAGAGGTGAGGCTGTGATGTCACAGTGAGGCTGTGATGTCACAGTGAGGCTGTGATGTCACAGTGAGGCTGTGATTTCAGATGTGAGACTGATATGAGAGATGAGACTGAGATGTCACATTGATGATGTGGTATAACTGGTGAGGCTGTGATGTCAAGTGAGGCTGTAATGTCAGTAGTAAGACCAATGCTGCATTGAGGCTATGTTATAACAGGTGAGCCTGTGGTGTCAGTGGGAAGGCTGTGACCTCACTGTGAGGCTGTAATGTCACAGTAAGGCTCTGATGACAGTGATATTGTAAGGTCACTGGAGAAGTTTGGCTGGCACAGTGAGGCTGTGATGTTAGTGGTGAGGCTGATGTCAAAATGAGGCTGTGATTTCACTGGAAAAGGTGTGATATCAGTATAAGGCTGGAATGCAGGGGTGAGAAAGATATCATAGTGAGTCTCTGATGTCACTGGTGAGGCTATGGTGTCAGTGGTGAACTTATTACATTATAGTGATACTGGTAAGGCTGTGCCATCAAAGGCTGTGTTGTCACTGGTGTAGCAGTGATGTCAGTGTTCTAGGTTCAGCTGATGTGACAGGTGAGGCTGTGCTGTCACTGGTGAAGCTGTGATGCCACAGAGAGGCTGTAATGTCACAATGAGGCTGTGATGTCACAGTGAAGCTGTGAGGTCAGTGGTTAGTCTGTGATTTTGGAAGTGAGAATGATGTGAGAGATGAGGCTGAGATGTCCCATTGATGATGTGATATAACTGGTGAGGCTGTGATATCACGATGAGCCTATTCTAGTAATTGTGAGGCTGTGATTTCACATTGAGGATGTGTTTTCACAGTGTGGCTGTGATGTCACAGTGAGGTTGTGATAGTAGTGACTATGCTTTCACTGGAAGCCTTTGTCATTGGTAAAGCTATATTGTTACTGGTGAGGCTGTAGTGTCACAGTAAGTTTATTGTGTCAAACTAAGGCTGCGATGTCACAGTAAGACTATGCTGTCAGAGGTGAAGCTTGTGTCACAGTGATGCTTTGATGGCAGGCTGTGAGGTCACTGTGAGGCTGTGATGTCACAGTGAGGCTCTAGTGTCACAATGAGGCAGTGATGTCACTGTGAGGTTGTAATGTCACCGTGAGGTTGTAATGTCACTGGGAGGTTGTGATGTCAATAGTGACACTGAAGTGTCACAGGGAAGATCTTATGTTTCAGTGAGCTTGTGAGGTCAGTGGTGAGGCTGTATTGTCAGAGTGAGGCTAAGTAAGGTGTTAGTGATGTCACATTAAGGCTATGATTTCAGAGGTGAGCCTATGATGTCATAGTGAGGCTGTGATGAAATAGTGAAGATATAATATCAGAGTCAACCCTTACTAACACCAACTCCCATAAACTTGGCCTCTATTAATTCTTGCCATTGGGGATTCAGGCCATGCAATTCCTCCATCATTTCTGCCACTATTGCTGCTCCACGCTTCTCCAGGGAGTGGCCCTGACCCTTTGCAGGAGGTTTTCTGCTTTGCTAACATTTTCCATTGCCTTTCTATTTCTTCTTTCGGTGAATTTTTCCTTTCCTGTGCTTGATAAGGTTTTGGAAAGCAATTAGTCACTTCCTCAGTGGAGTATTATTTAAAGCTTGCTATGATACCAAGGAGGATGGGAACAAAGGGGGCATATGGATTTCCTGGACATCCCTCTTACAGGCCAAGAACACTTCCATCCATAAATGTAGGTCCCAGACATTTTCTGGGAAAATTCAAGGAGCTAAGATTAAAGCTTCCTCCAAAAATCTTCTAAGTCCTTTGGTTTCACTTTGATCCTATGTAAGCCTAGTAGAGCCTTAAGAGCAGTCACTTGGGGTGCCTTTTGATGGGGTGGTAAATTGCCTATTATAGAGAAGAATGGTTCCCTAATTGAGCAGAGATGACTAGGAGGTGAGCAGACAAGATGAAAGAGCACAGAAATAAAAAGCAATAACTAGAACCAAGGTGAAAGTGAAAACAACTCCAAAAAGGGTAACCAATGTCCAAGTAGAGAACTAGTGCCGGACATATACAGAAATGTTTTGGATCTAAGCATCCTGTGTTTAGTGAGGGACTTCAGGGGTTCGTTTCTCCCTTGGTCTATATACCCCCAGGTCAGGATTGACAGATTGACAGATTGATGATTTTGTGGGTGGTGGTGCATGGCCATTCTTAGTTGGTGGAGCAATTTGTCTAGGTTAATTCTGAGAATGAATGAGACTCTGGCACTCCAATGTGTTGGTGGTGCCGCCTTCCCTTCAGTGTAGAGGACACATCCACTCTGCTAAAGTTCAGTGAGCGGCCCCTTTGGTTTTGTGTTCCTGTGTTTATGGTGCCTGATGGTGAGCAGGTGGCCTCCTCTTCTTCCCCTTTATCTGTTTATCTATCATTGTGTTCTTAAGGTTAGGAATGCATAACCACCAGAACACATAACGCATCACCACTATGATGTCAGTAATGAACCTATAACGTGACAGTGACACTGGTGAGGCTGTGATGTCAATGTTCTAACTAATGTCAGAGGTGACACTGATGTCACAGGTGAGGCTGTGATGTCACTGGTGAGGCCATGATGTCACACTGAGGCTGTGATGTGTGTGAATGTTGTATGTCACTGTGGGTTGTCATGTCACTGTGAGGTGATATCACGCTGGAAGCTGTGATGTCACAGTAAGGCTATGATATCTGTGGCAAAACTAATGTCACAATGAGACTATGATGTAACAGGTGAGCCTATGGTGTTAGGGGGCACTCTATGAGGTCACAGTGGCTGTGATGTCAGAAATGAGACTACAATGTCACAGTGAGGCTGTGGTATTACTGTGAGGCTGTGATGTCACTATGAGGCTGTGATATCACAGAGAGATTGTGATGTCACAGTGAGGCTGTGATATCAATGGCAAGACTAATGTCATGGTGAGATTATGATGTAACAGAGCAGCCTGTGGTTTCAGGGGGCACTCTGTGAGGTCACAGTAAGGCTATGATGTCAGAAATGAGGCTACAATATCATACTGAGGTGTAGTATTATTGTGAGGCTGTGATGTTATTATGAGGTGTAGTATTATTGTGAGGCTGTGATGTTATTATGAGGCTGTGATATCACAGAGAGATTGTGGAAAATGTGATGTCTGTGGCAAGGCTGATTTCACCATGAGGATATGATGTAACAAGTGAGTCAATGATGTAATACATTAGACTGTGAGATCACAATGAGGCTGTTAGATCACTATGAGTCTGTGATGTCTGTAGGAAGATTGATATCACAGTGGGCCAATGATGAAAAATGTGAGGCTGTGGTGTCACTCTTTATGATGTCAAAGGCTATGATGTCATTGATGAGGCTGTCACATCATTGTGAGCCTGTGCTATCTGTAGTGAAGCTGTGCTGTCATATTAAGGTGAGGTAGGATACCAGGGGTAAGGCTGGGATGTCACAGTGAGGCTGTGATGTCACAGTGCAGCTGTGAAGTCAGAGGTTTGGCTGTGATTTCAGATGTGAGAATGATGTGAGAGATGAGGCTAAGATGTCGCATTGATGATGTATAAATGGTGAGGCTGTGATGTAATAGTTATGATGTCAACATGAGGCTGTGGTGTCCCTGATGAGGCTTTGATATCACTGTGAGCCAGTCATATCAGTGGTGAGGCTGTTATGTCACAGTGAGGCTGTGCTGGCACAGTGGGTTGTGATGTCACAGTGAGGTTGTGATGTTGAAAGACTCCAGCCTTCCACTCAGGAACGAGGCTGCCAAGAGAGACACACCAAGTCCATTCTTGTTGCAAAAGCAAGAGGCTTTATTTGTGTCACTCCAGGCAACTCCAGTAACATCCCATGCAGGATGGCCTGAATCGGCTCTGAGCAGCAGAAGGTGGGGGTTTTTATAGAGTTTTAGGGTGACAGTTAAAGATTTTTGGCTGTGACCTTTACAGTCATTGGTCGGTTTGGAGCTTAGGTGCGGTTGACTCCTTGTAATTGGTTCAGACCACCTGCTTAGCTGCAGGCTGTCCATTCTTGGTTCTTGGTGGCAGTTCAACGGATTTTCCCAGATTTGGATGGTTTGTGGTCACAGAGGGTGAGGAGCATCTGCGACTAGCTCACGGCTATGCTTAGCGATGGCTTGGCTGAATTGCTGTGCGGAATTTTCCTGTAGGGTGGTGAGGGTCATTTATTCCCCCCTTTTCTTTAGACACACTCCAATCATGGAGTGCTGGTGGTTTCATAGTTATCGTGGTCTTGGTCATATTGTTGTCTGAGGAACATAAGCTGGACCTCACTAATAAAGGCAATTAGCTGATTTAAGATATAGGGTCCTATTGTCAGAGCTAGTAGGAATAATATCAGAGGTCCCAGTAAGGCGAACACCAAGGTAGTTAACCAGGGGGAGGAATTGAAGATCCCCTCAAATCAGCCTTGGCTGTCCCTGATCTGTTGTTCCCAACATTGTCTCATGCTGTCTTGGGCCTTTGCCAGGGAATCTTTGACTACCCTAAATTGTTGACATAGTAACAACACTGTTCTCCCATGGCTGTACATAGTCCCCCCTGCTGTACAAATAATAGCTCTAGACCCCATCTGTTTTGTAATGCTACTTCAGCCAGAGAGTCTAGGGAATCCTGTAATTCATTGATGGAAGTTTCTAGTCTTAACAGATCCTGATTGCTGGAGGTGGTGAGATGCTGAAGGTGAGCCTGTGGTGTTCCTAGGGCAGCTGACCCCAGTCCTGCTTCTGTTATTCCTAAGAGGGCTGCCACCATTAGGGCAGTGGGCACCAGCTCCCGCTTGGTTTAGAGTGAGGTCTCATCTTTTCCTTGGGTGAAGAGGGCTAGGAACTTGGGGTGAATGTGGCATATCACTTTGGGAAGGAGCAGTATTGAGACACCATATTCACTGTGTGTGTTACTACAGCTCCGGCTACACAGTGGGTCAACCCAGTCTTGGTGCAGACCCATCAAGTGTTGGTCATTACTGGGGAGGTAGTACCAAGCATTGTTTACCTGTTGTGATTGATTACAGGCTGGGGAAGGCTTGCTGTCATGACCTAGACAGCGCTCCCCCAAGACCAAGTTGGGAAGCATTAACCCTGGTGTGGTTGAGTTCCACTGGCAGGTGTTAGGGTTGGTCCCCCAATAATGTTAGGGCTAGGTGTAGGAACTGCCTCATAATATGGGGAGTGGCATCAAGGCATAACCAGTAGTCTCTTGTCAGGTCTGGGTGCCTGGAATTTAAACCTATGAAGGTCGCCTGAATCAACTCCAGTATTCCGTCAGACCTCGAGTAAGCAGTGGAGTAGGTGAATATTTTATGACAGTAACGTTAGGGGTTTCAGTGGGGGTTGTTCCTCCCATACTCCTGTTGGGTTCACGGGGTTTGAGCTTCTTAAGCCGGGAGGAGAGGTGGATCCCCGGGGAATCTACAATGACCAAGTTTGGACCTAACATCTGTATTGACATTTTGTCAATAATGAAGAAGTTTCCCGAATGTCTTTCTAAAGGCCCTTGGTTTATCCAGATCCCCCACGACCTCCCACCTATCTAGCTGGGGGCCTGGGATCTTTGATGGTCAGATTTAACTGTTGGCACAGATTCAATGAGGGCCATCCCAGGGAAAATTGTGACCATTTATCTTGCCCCCGGGCGTTATATTGTGGTATGCAGCCCTGAGAATGCCACCAGATCATGGTCCTAGGGTCTCTTCCCCCATCAGGCATGCCATCCCCCAAGGTCTCACAACCCCAGTATCTGCAGTAATATGCCCTCACCTGATGGCATCCCCCTCATGAAGAGTCTGGGCATGTGTACCAGTTGCACCAGTTTGCGTACTTAGAGCCCATTAACTCAATCAGACTGGTGACAAAACTTATTCTAGCGTTTCTATGGGTCACCTGTTCTTGGAGTATTTGGGAGTTGATGCCCACCCTCTTTAGTCTCCAGGTGTAAGTTTGGTGGGGTCTGGAGATCCCACTGTTGGTTAAGGGAAGACACACGAGGAGCCCAATGATGATTGCTGAAATCAGAGTTTGGTCAGCCTCTCCAGATCTCTGAACACTTGCCGTCCTTGGTCTAAGGGTATTGGGGACGGCTTGACGTGCACTTGGTGTACTCAGGCCGTGATCCCATTGACCTTTATCACAGTGGGGGTAGTCATCAGAACCATGTAAGGCCCCTTCCATTGGTATTTTAGGGTCTTGGTTTGTTGGCACCAGAAATATATGCAATCTTCTGGCGTGTACTCAGACATCCCCAGGACTGGGTCTTTGGGCAGTCCTGTTGAGTACAAAGCATTAATTTTTGACCATAACTCTTTTTGAATAGTTTTGAAGGCCATCAGTCTCATCAGGAGATCTCAGTTGGCAGAAGGCATTACCTTAGCGGGGTGGAGGGAGGGACTAGGGAAGGGGGGGGTGCCATAAATAATCTCAACAGGAGTCAACTTGATGGGTCCAGGGGTGTTCCAGGCTCAGAAAAGGGCAAAAGGTAGGAAGTCACCCAGTCTCCACCAGTCTCTAAGGTCAATTTAGTTAAGGTCTCTTCTAGTGTCTGATTCATTCTTTCTACTGTCCTGAACTTTGGGGGTGTATGCACAATGTAGCTTCCAATCTGCCCCCAGTATCATTGCAAATCCCTGATTTACCTGTGAGGCAAATGCTTGGCCATTGTCCGACCCAATTACCTTTGGTATCCCAAAGCGCGGTAGAAGTTCTTCTAGGAGCTTCTTTACTACCATTGTGGCTGTTTCATGTTTGGTGGGAAATGCTTCAACTCAATACGTATCCACAAACACCAATAGGTAACAGTATCCATATTTTCCAGGTCTGATTTAAGTGAAGTCCCATTGGACTCCGGGTCGGTTTCCTCATAGTCTCTTCCCTGGGGGAATCTTTTGGGCATAAGCATTGACCTTCTGGCAGATAGTACAGTTGTCCCCACTTCTGAGGCCAGAGACTTAACCCCTCTGAACTACACCCCGAATTTTGAATAAGCAATTCCAGTTTCTTTGGACTCAAATTTGTGGTGTGGTGAATCTGATGGAGAAGGGCTCTTACTTCCTCCAATAGCAAGATCAGCTTCCCCTGTGGGTTCCTCCAGTATCCCTTGGGGTGAGGCTATTGGTGGGGTTCTTATATATTTCTGCTATTTCATCAGGAGAATACTTTGGCAGGGGCAAGGGGTTCAGGGATTTGGCCAGAAACATTGGGAGGCTCACCAATGGTAGATCTTCTAAGGCAGTGGCCCTAGTGGTCTGGTCTGCAAAGTTTTTACTTCTGACCACTGGGCTGGTACTTTTCTGGTGATCTGGACAGTAGATAATCCTCAGTTTGGTGGATAACATCAGTGCTTGTAGGAGGACCATGATTTCCTCCTTGTTCTTAATGTCTTTGCCCTCTGAGGTGAAAAGACCTTTCTGCCGATAGATGGCCCCATGAATGTGAGATGTAGGAAAGGCATAGCGGCTGTCTGTGTAGATGTTTGCCCTTTTTCTATTACTCAGTTCTAATGCCTTGGTTAGAGCTATGAGCTCAGCCTTTTGTGCCAAGGTCCCCAGAGGTAATGCCTTTGCCCAGATGACCTCCATCTCTGAGACCACTGCCACCCCCGCTCTCTTCTTACCATTGTCCATGAAGCTACTCCCGTCGGTGAACCAGGTAACCTCAGCATCTGGCATGGGCACATCAGTGAGGTCTTTCCTCCAACCTCTGCCAGGACCTCTGCCATTCATGTGGATCTGGTGGAATGTCAGGGTCGGGGAGGAAGGTGGCCAGGTTTTAGGCAGCAGGGCTCTTAAAATGTATCTAGCCAGGATTTAGCAGGAGGGTCTGCTAGTGAACCATCCTGGAGTTGGAGATCTATTTTTTGGGTGGGAACCTTAACACTCCTTCGATGGCATGTGGAGTTATCACACTCAAAGGTTGTCCCAAAGTCAGTTTTCCACTGTCTTTGACTCGGACAGTGGTAGCCACTATAATGCGGAGACATGGTGATTACCCTTTTTTGACAAGTAGGCAACTGGTCGCACCCAGGGTCCTAGCTTATGTGTGAGTACCCTTTTGTGACCCTTTCTTTTTCAGCCACATATAGGATGAAAGGTTTGATTATGTCTGAGAGTCCCAAAGCGGGGGGGAGACAATAAAGCCTGTTTCATAGCTTCAAACACCTCCCGTTCTTTCTTGTCCCATCTGAACAGGAACTCCCTCACCTTAGGAGAGCTTGTCGGAGGCGGGATATGGAGGATAGCATCCTTACAACTCTGGCTCAACGATAGTTGGCCATCCTTTAGTTCACAGCCCAGGTAGCTTACCTTTGTCTTGCATAACTGGGCCTTCTTGAACGAGGCGTGGTACCCTAGCTCTCCAAGGGTCCACAAGTAGTCTTCAGTTCCGCTCCTGCACTCGGCCTTGGGAGTCTGTTGCAATGAGTAAATCATCTGCATATTAGAGCAGAACCAGATTAGGGTGGGCCCTTCGATACTCAGGTCTTGGTGGGGGCTTTATCAAAGAGAGTGGGTGACTTCTTTTTTTTTTTTAATTTCAGCTCATACAAACTTATTAAGTACACCAGTTCCCTCCCTCCCTCCTCCTCCCCCCATACCCCCTGTTCCCCCTCCCCACCCCTCTCCCTCCCCAAACCCCAGTACCTCCCACCCAATTCCCAGAGAGTCCTTTCTTGTGCATGTCTGATTTTCCTCTGGGTCCTCCTCTCTGATGACGTACAAGGACCCAGTGGCCTTTCCCAAACCCTTTCCCGTGTTCCCCTTAGGTATAGGAACACTACTGTGGCTGCCAATCCTTTGCCTCCAAGGATCTTGGTGCCTTTAGCAGATGCTACACTTTGTGAGGTCAACAGTGTGTTGGACAATGCGCAGGGCATGCAAAGTCCAATTATGATTGCTTCAGCCCTAACTAGTATGGAGTATCTTACATATCATTGCTCCTCCCATCCTTTTGCTCTTACACTCTTATCTCCCCCTTTTCCGCAAATTTCCCTGAGCTTCAAGATGGGGAGAGACTAAGCTGGCCTAGTTCTAGGTGGTTGATATAGAGTCTCTGAAGTTCTGGATTGTGGTTTGTTGATTTTCTTTTGCAGTTTTGCTGCTCCTGCAATGCCCTTCACTCCATCCTGGTGGGCATTGTATGTTACCCCCTGGCCAGAGACAAAAAGCTGTTAGAGTCTTGTGATAAAAGCACATTCAAAGGTAGATGTAATAAAAGTGGGAAACCACAGTGAGGGAGGGGTCTATCACCCATTTGCAAAATTGTTACTTTTTATCTGCCAGACTATATGCCCTCCTCTTCTGGTGAGATCACACCCCCTCAGTAGTAAATGATCAGGAACGAACGTCTGTGAACTTAATCAGATGTCTCATTACTTATTTGGGTCCTTGGTGGAGGCCTATTTTCCCTGCTGTAACATGGTCCCTTCTCTCCTTGTTTCTGGTGTGGCCCTTCTATCCCATCCCTCCTGTTCATAATCCTTGCAATTACTGTCTCTAGGTGGGCTGGGTGGGTTTGGTACTAGGAGCCACCTATTAGGGAGTACATACGGCGCTTAATTTTCTGGGTTTGGGATACTTCACTTAATATAATTGTTTCTAATGACATCCATTTCCCGGCAAATTCCAGTAATTCATCATTTTTGATGGCTGAGTAGTACTCCATTGTATAGATGTACCACAGTTTCCTTATCCACTCGTCAACTGTTGGACATTTGGGCTGATTCCATGACTTTGCTATTGTAAATAGTGCTGCTATGAACATGGTCGTGCTTGTGCTATCGAGGTGAACCTCTGCTGTATGGGGGGTTATTCCCAAAAGTGGAATAGCAGGGTCATATGGCATTTCAATCTTTAATTTCTTTAAGAATATTCAGACGGCTCGCCAGAGTGGCTGTATGAGCCTGCATTCCCAACAGCAATGTAGGAGAGTTCCCCTCTCTCCACATCCTCTCCAGCATTTGTCGTTGTTAGTATTGTGGATTTTTGCCATCCTGACCGGGGTGAGATGGTATCTCAGAGAAGTTTTGATTTGCATTTCCCTGATGACTAAAGAAGTGGAGCATTTTTTAAGATATTTGTTAGACATTTTAATTTCATCCCTGGTAAAGTTTCTTTTAAGTTTTAGGGCCCATTTTTTACTTGGGCCATTGTTTTCCTTGGAGTTTAGTTTTGTAAGTTCTTTGTGCACTCTGGACAGCAGAGCTCTATCAGATATGTGGTTAGTGAAGATTTTCTCCCATTCTGTGGGTTTCCTTTGAGATTGTGTTACAATCTCTTTATCTGAACAGAAGCTCTTTAATTTCACAAGATCCCAACTGTTGAGAGTTGGTAGCAGTGACTGTGCCATTGGATGTCTGTTTAGGAAGTGTTGGCCTAGCCCAATCAGCTCGAGGGAGTTCCCTATCCTTTCAACTATGGTTTTTATAGTCTCTGGCCTGATATCAAGGTCCTTGATCCATTTGGAATTAAGTCTTGTACATGGTGACAAGTACGGGTCCAGCTTTAATCTTCTGCATGTGGAGATCCAGTTTTGCCAGCACCATTTGTTGAAGATGCTGTTCTTTTTCCATTGGATTCTTTGGGCCCCTTTGTCAAAGACCAAATGACTGTAATTTTGTGGGCTTATATCTGGGTCTTCAATCCTTATCCATTGTTCTGTGTGTCTATTTTGGAGCCAGTACCAGGCTGTTTTTACAACTATGGATTTGTAGTATAGACTAAGCTTTGGTATGGTTAGACCTCCAGCTGAGTTTTTGTTACTCAGGATTGTTTTTGCTATCCTGGGTCTTTTGTGCCTCCATATGAACTTTGAGATTGTTTGGTCAACTTCTTTGAAGAATTGCTTTGGGATTTTGATTGGTATAGCACTGAATCTGTATATTGCCTTTGGTAGGATGGTCATTTTCACGATGTTGATTCTGCCAATACAGGAACAAGGGAAGTCTTTCCACCTTCTGTTGTCTTCTGCTATTTCCTTCTTTAGGGTTTTAAAATTTTCATTGTAAAGGTCTTTTACCTCCTTAGTTAGGTTTATACCAAGGTATTTCATTTTTTTAGGGGCTATAATAAAAGGTATTGTTTCTCTGAAGGCTTTTTCACTTCTTTCATTCTGGGCATATAGGAAGGCCTCTGATTTTTGCACATTTATTTTGTATCCTGCCACCCTGCTGAACTTCTCAATTAGTTCCAGGAGCTTCCTGGTGGAGTTTTTGGGATCCCTCAGGTATAAGATTATGTTATCTGCAAATAGGGATAGCTTGACTTCTTCCTTGCCGATTTGAATCCCTCTTATGTCCCTTTCTTGTCTTATGGCTTCAGCTAACACTTCAAGTACAATATTGAATAGAAGTGGTGAGAGTGGACAGCCTTGTCTAGTTCCTGATCGAAGTGGGAATGCTTCCAATTGTTCCCCATTGAGCATAATCCTTGCTGTGGGCTTGTTGTATATAGCTTTCATTATATTGATAAAGGTTCCTTCCATTCCTACTGTCTCTAGCGTTTTGATCATAAAAGGCTGTTGGATCTTGTCAAAAGCTTTTTCTGCATCTATCGAGAGTATCATGTGGTCTTGGACTTTGGACTGATTTACATGATGAATTACATTTATTGATTTGCGTATGTTGAACAAACCTTGTATGCCAGGGATGAAGCCTACTTGGTCCCCGTGAATGATCTTTTTAATATGTTTTTGAATCCGATTTGCTAAGACTTTGTTGGGAAACTTTGCGTCTGTGTTCATCAGGGAGATCGGCCTATAATTTTCTTTTTTAAGTGAATCTTTATTAGGTTTTGTGATTAAAACGATATTAGCTTCATAGAAGGAATTTGGTAGTGTTCCTTCCTTTGCTATTTGATGGAATAGTTTAAGGAGTATTGGTGTTATTAACTCCTTAAATGTCTGGTAGAACTCTGTGCTGAATCCATCTGGTCCAGGACATTTTTTGGTGGGAAGATTCGAGATTACTTCCTCAATTTCCTTATATGTTATAGGACTATTTAAATAATTCACAACTTCCTGATTCAATTTAGGTAAGTTGTGTTTACTTAGAAATTCATCCATCTCTTTTGTGTTGTCAAACTTCACAGAGTATAAGTTTTTGAAATATGATGTTATAATTCTCTGGATTTCTTGGGTATCAGTAGTGATAACTCCATGTTCATTTCTAATTTTGTTAATTTGGGTTTTCTCTCTCTTGCTTTTGGTTAGTTTAGCTAGGGGTGTATCAATCTTGTTGATTTTTTCAAAGAACCAGATTTTTGACTGGTTGATTTTTTCTATCTTTTTCTTAATCTCGATTTCAGATATTTCTCCCCTTATTTTGCTAATCTCCTCTCTTCTACTACTTTTGGGATCAGATTGCTCTAGTTTCTCTAAAGCTTTAAGCTGCATTGTTATGTTGTTTATTTCTGATGTTTCCATTTTTTTGACGTAGGCATTAAGAGCTATGAACTTACCTCTTAGAACAGCTTTCATTGTGTCCCAGAGATTTTGGTAAGTTGTATTTTCATTATCATTCACTTTCAGGAAATCTTGAATTTCCTTTTTAATTTCTTCCTGAATCCAGGTCTCATTCAGCATCATAGTGTTAAGTTTTCAGGAGTTAGTGTATTTTCTCTTGTTTGATGTGTTGTGGATGTCCAGCTTTAGGCCATGGTGGTCTGACAGGGCACAGGTTAGAATTTCAACTTTCTTGTATATGTGTAGATTCATTTTGAGGCCCAATATGTGATCTATTTTGGAGAAAGTTCCGTGTGCTGCTGAGAAAAATGTGTATTCTTTGGCGCGTGGGTGAAAAGTTCGATAGAGATCTGTAAGGTCCATTTCTTTAAGGGTTTGATTAAGGTCCAAAGTGTCTCTGTTAAGCTTTTGACCTGTTGATCTATCCCATGTTGAGAGGGCGGTGTTGAAGTCCCCAAGAATTATCGTTTGGGGATTGATTTCTTGCTTTAGACGCTGTAGGGTTTTCTTAATGAATGTGGAGGGGCCCGTATTGGGTGCATATATGTTCAGTATTGTGAAGTCTTCCTGGTGAATTGTACCTGTGACTAAAATGTAGTATCCATCCGTGTCTCTTATAATTTTCTTTGGTTTGAAGCCCACTTTGTCTGATAGCATAATGGCTACCCCTGCCCGTTTTCTGCTTCCATTAGCTTGTAGAATTGTTGACCAGCCTTTTATTTTTAGAGCGTGCCTATATTTTGTGGTGAGATGGGTTTCCTACAGGCAGCAGATTGATGGATTGTGATTTTTAATCCAAGTTTGTAATCTGTGTCTCTTGATCGGTGAATTAATTCCATTAACATTTAGTGTTATAATGGAGAAACTATTGTTAATTCCAGACATTTATTATGTTTAGTAGCTTTTATAAGTATATTGCTTCGTTTTTAATGATGTTATACTTGCCTTCTGTTCTCCTGGATATGCCTGTTTTTTTCTTCACGCTTGAGTGTCATTTCTAGCATTTTTTGAAGGCCTGGTTTGGTGGCCATGTATCCCTTAAAGTTGTCTTTGTGCTGGAAAATTTTTCTTTCTCCCTCGATCATGACTGATAGTTTTGCAGGGCAAATGAGCCTGGGTTGACATTTTTGCTCATTCAATACTTGAAGTATGTCTCTCCAAGCTCTTCTTGCTTTTACTGTTTCGACTGAGAAGTCATTTGTTATTTTAATAGGTTTACCTTTAAAAGTGACTTGTTTTTTCTCCCTTGAATCTCTCAGCACCAGTTCTTTATCTTGAATGTGGAGTGTTTTAACTATTATTTGCTGTGGGGTGCTTCTATTTTGGTCGTATCTGTTTGGGGTGCGGAATGCCTCTTGTATATGGATGGGCCTCTCTTTTTTTAGATGAGGAAAGTTTTCCTTGATGATCGTTTGAAAAATTTCCTCAGGGTTGGTATTTTGAGATTCTTGCTCTGGTATTCCATGAATACGCATGTTATGCTTCTTCAGGGTGTCCCATATCTCTTGGATATTTCTCTCAAGTATCTTTTTGGCTTTAACAATCTCTTCCATTGAGCTGGTTAGTACTCCCACTTTATCTTCAAGGTCTGAAATTCTGTTTTCTGCTTCGTTAGTTCTGTTGATAAGATTCTCTGTGGCGTTCTGGGTTGAAGATAACTTGTCTTTTAGCTCAGTTTTTAACTCTGCTTGAGTTTGTTTTAACTGCTCTATGCCACTTTTTGTTTCTTGCACTGTTTTTCTCAACTCCTCCAGATGTCTGTTGTGTTCCTCTTCAAAGCGATTGATTCGATTATGTAATTCCTCCCTGATTTCCTCTTTCATAGTATTGAACATGGTAATGATCATATTTTGAAAGTCTTTATCCTGGGTGGGGCTTTCTTGGCCTTTTTCCGTGGGTTTGTTCTTGTTGGAGTCTAACATTATGGGATTAATTTCTTCAGTGGGAAATTTGTTTACTTGATTGTTGCTTCTCATGGATTTGCACTTTGACTTTGGGATTGTCATTTTAACTCTTAAGATCTCTCAATTTCACTAAACTGAATTATTTGGCCTGGGGTCCTGGTGGGCGGGGCTGGCGGAGACTTACCTAGGTCGTGGGGTGAGGCCCGGCTGGACTGAGCACGCGCATCCCGACCAGCGGAGCGGGGTGGAGTGCAAAGGGGGGATGGGGGCGACAGCGTGGAGCTATTTAACCCGAGGGCAGCTGGGGCAGGGCCCGGGCGCAGGGGGAGGTCCTCCTCGTCCCTTGGCCCCGGGCGCGGCTCTGGCTGGATGTGGGAGTCGGAGCCCGGTCCCTGTGGGCTGACCTGGGGTACTGGTGGGCGGTGCACGGGGCGGGGACTTACCACCTAGGGCAAGGGGTTGAGGCCCGGCAGGACCGCGCGCGCATCCCTACCGGCCGAGCGGGGTGGGGTGCAAAGGGCCGTTTTAACTCTTAAGATCTTTTAATTTTTGTGCGTTTTTTCACTAAACTGAATTATTTGGCCTGGGGCTCTGGGGGCTGGCAGGGACACAGCTTACCTGGTTCGCGGGGCGGTGAGGCCTGGCTGGACCGCGCGAGTCCAGGGCGGCGGAGTGGAGGGGAAGGGAGGATGGGGCGTCAGAGGGGGCGCTATTTAAACCCGGGGCACCCGAGGGCGGGGCCGGGCGCAGAGGGGGTGCCCTCTCCTCCTCCCAGGCCCTGCGCACGGCTCCGGCTGGATGGTGGGAGGAGCTGGGTCCACTCGGGCGGCCTGGGGCTCTGGGGGCAGGCGGCGACCGAGCTTACCTGGTTCGCAGCGCGGTGAGGCCCGGCTGGACCGCGCCCGCGCGCTTCCCGGGGGGCGGAGTGGAGGGGAAAAGCAAAAAGGAGAGTGGGTGACTTCTTGAATCCCTGCAGTAACCACGTCCATGTGAGCTGACCCAAGTACCCATTTCCTGTGTCTTTCCATTCAAAGGCGATATGGTCTTGGCTACCAATGATAGGCAGAAAAAAGCATCTTTCAGGTCCAGCACCGTGAACCAGTTTTTCTGGGGGTCAAGGGTGTTCAGGAAAGTGTATGAGTTGGGCACTGTGGGTGGATGTCCTGGGTCTGCTTGTTGACCTCCCGGAAATCTTTGACTGACATGGCCTGAGTATCCCCTTCTCCAGGAAGCGCTGTATGTGGTGACATATGCCTTCTATTGCTTCCCTTGAGAGAGGGTACTGCTGCACAGTGGCCCAGTCTGCCCCAGATTTAAGCTCTACATAGACTGCTGGCTGGTTTATAGCTAGTCAGATACCAACCTTTTCTTCCCAGGCATGTGGAAACTTTTCTAGCCAAGCTGGCTTATACAATTTCTATTTGTCCTCTATCTTGAGAGTAAGGACCTATAGCGATATATTATTTGCACCCAGGCTCGACATGCCTCAGGAGGAAGTATATCTGGGCCCTCATTTTTGTCAGCAAGTCTCTGCCCAACAGGGAGTAAAGACAGTCAAAAATCACCATAAATGAGTGGGATACCTGGCCGACTCCTAGGTCCATCATTCTTCAGGTAGTCTATGAGTACTGTTTTAATCCTGTAGACCCATGTATCCAGGATTTTCTTGAGGACACGAAGCCCAATGGGCTCATGAGTACTGAGCATTGAGCCCCAGTGTCTACCAAGAAGCTGACAGGTTTCCCCTCCACCTTTAAAGTTACCCTGGGCTCAGGGAGGGGCTCTGATCCCCATCCCCCCTAGTCACTGTCCTGCAGAGTGAGCACTTCTTTAGCTTTTGTAGAGGTGGGAGGTTTCCTGGTTCTTTTGTTAGGGCATTCCTTAGCCCAATGTCCTTTTTCTCTGCAGTAGGTGCACTGGTCCTTATTGAGGGGGGGCGTTCTGGAGCCTCCCTCCACCTGCCCTGGGTATCTCCTCTTAACTACTATGGTTAAGATTTTTTCTCATTTCTATTTTGTCTCTTTTCTTTACTTACCTCTTTTTGTTCTTGTCTCCCTGTTGTTATAGACTCGCTCCACAAGTTTTCGCCTTATGTCAGGAGCTGATTGATAAATAAAGGACATGGCTACCATACCTTTATTTTCTTCCTTAGATGGGTTGTAGGGCATGAACTGGCTATAGGCTATCATTAGCTGCCCCAAGAAGGCCGCGGGCTATCCTTTTCCTTCTTGCCTGCCTAAATTTGTAGGCCTCCTAGTGGCAGCTTTGAAACCTGCCAACAGAGTCTGGCGGTAGACACTTAACCTCTCTTTACCTTCTGGGGAATTGTAATCCCATTCAAGCTGGGTGGTCAGGAACCCGGCATCGATTTGGGCAAGATCTGTAGTGGTTCCCAGTTTCACCCAGAACTAATTTGCAGGCCTTATTATTGATCCTCTCATGCTCCTCTGTGGTGAAGAGGACCCTCAGAAGCTACTGGATATCATCCCGTGTGGACTCATGGATGAAAAAGGATGGTTTCTATAAGGTTGGTTAATCCTGTAGGGTTTTCAGAGAAAGGAGGGGGGGTCTGAGTTTTCCAATTATATAGGTCTGAAGATGGGAATGGCTAATATTGCATAGATTGATTGCCCTTGACATCAGAAAGGCGATAGGCCCAGAGGGATAGGGTCAGCACTGCAGGTCCGGATGTAGAGTCTGCGGGCCCCAGGGTGATGGCGCACCGGTAGTTCTGGGTCCTGGGAGGCAGGGCCATCTCCCCTTGGTAAAGAAAGGTAGAGAGAAGGGTGAGGAGTGGGGTCTGGAGGCGTGGAGGGGGAAGGGTCTTGTGAGGTGAGGTTCTGTGGATAGGAGGGAGGGGGGTCAAGGAGGGGTTCAGGGAGGGAATCTTGAAGGATCGGCGGTTTTTCTCTGGGTTTAGTCTTCAATGTAAGCACCTGTGAGGGCTTTGAGGCTGAGAGAGGGGGCAGTAAAGGTCAGACCCATATGGGTGGATCAAGTAAAATGCACTCACATGTGAGGATGTAGGCAATCTGGTCTGGTGACCATGTGGCTCATGACAGCATTTCGGACTGCTGACACCATGGGTCAGTGAAAAGTCCCCTCTGATGGCCATCCTAAGTTGAAGGAGGGCCATTTAAAAGAACAATAAGTTCTTACAAACAATAAGTTTGTTTTTCTTTATATCTAATGCAGTCTTGTCCCTTACGTACTCCTAATGGATCAGGAATAACTCAAGTGGAGTTGAGGATACCTGTCCCATTTTAGTGAATCACCCAGAAATTTCTCATCCCATCAAATAGGAAAAGAGAACAGTAAGACAGAATATGAAGAGATATCCAAGATAGAGACTTGGTTTCTGGAAAACACAGACACATACCAAGTCGGGAAGTCCTTTGGGACCTTCCCAAAATGAAAGACCTCCAGTCTTGATTTAAAACAGAATGAAATGCTAAAACAGAATGAAATGCTGCAGACAGCAGATCAGAGAAACTACAGACAACAGATTAGATGAACTCAGGTGGGGAGCAGACACTCCTGTCCTTTCCCGTACAGACTGAGGACTCTCTGGTCCTCCCAGTGAGAGTCCTGGAGCATACTCCAGGACACTCACAGTCTCTGCAATATGGCACATCTGTCTTGCAGTTTTTGACTGCCCCAAACCTGATAGACTGAGGACACTCCGGTCCTCCCAGGTGGGGAGCAGACACTCATGTCCTCTCCCCTACAGACTGAGGACACTGGTCCTCTCAGGTGGGGGGTAGACACTCCTGTCCTCTCCCCTACAGACTGAGGACACTCTGGTCCTCCCAGTGGGGGGCAGACACTCCTGTTCCCTCCCCTACAGATTGAGGACACTCCAGTCCTCCCAGATGAGGAGCAGATATCTCTCCTATGATTGAGAACACGGTGGTCCTTCCAGGTGGGGAGAAGACACTCTTGTCTGCCCCCTATAGACTGAGGACACTCTGGTCCTCCCAGGTGGGGGTAGACACTCCTGTCCTCTCCCCTACAGACCGAGGACACTCCAGTTCTCCCAGGAGGGGGGCGGACACCTCCCCTACAGATTGAGGACACTCTGGTCCTCCCACTAAGAGTCCAGAGCGTCCTCTAGGACTCCTGAAGTCTCTACGATATGGTACATCTGTCTCGAAGCTATTGACTACCCCAAACCTGATACTCATATGAGAAAACGAAACTTTGTCACAGTTTTAGACAAAACATAAATAGATACAATTTTAGAAAAGAACACAAGTAGATACAATTTTAGACTAAACACAAGTAGATACAGACAAGAGCACTCACATACCTCCGATGCTGGTGTTTGGGCAGTCTCTCGGGGGTCTCATATCCCGGATGAGCCCCCCAAATGAGACACCCAGCCTTCCACTCAGGAATGAGGTCGCCGAGAGAGAGACATGAAGACCTTCTCAATGCAAAAGCAAGAAGCTTTTTTTGTGGTGCTCCAGGCAGCTTCAGTAACTTCTCATGCAGGAGAGGCTGTGTGTGATGATTTCAGTGTTCAGAGTAAGGCTAATGGGAGTGATGAGGGTAAGATGTCATGGTGAGGCTGACATGTCATTGATGAGGCTTTGATGTCAACGTGTGGCTGTGGTGATACCATGAAGCCATGATTTCACAGGGAGTTGATGATGTCACGGAGGCTCTGAGGTCATAGTGAGGGCCTGATGACACAATGATGTTGCAATGTCACTTGAGAGGTTTGGATGTCACAGTAAGGCTATGATGTCACTGTGAGTGTTATATGTCACTGTGGGCTGTCATGTCACTGTGAAGCTGTGGTGTCATAGCAAAGCTGGGCATGATATCCATGGTGTCACTAATGCTATGATTTCAGAGGTTAGCCTGTTATATCACAGTGGGTCTGTTATGTCACAGTGAGTCTGTTATGTCACAATGAGTCTGTGATGTCAGAGGTGAGTCTGTGATGTCAGAAATGGGGCTATAACGCGATATTGAGACTGTGATATAAATGTGAAGCTGTGATGTCACTATGAGTCTGTGACATCACAGAGAGTTTGTGATGTCACAGTGAGGCTGTGAGGTCACTGTGGAAGATGTGATGTCAATAGCAAGGCTGATTTCACCATGAGGCTAGGAGGCAACAGGTGAGTCTAAGATGTAACAGAATAGACTGTGAGGTCACAGTTGGTCTGTGATGTTGTGATGCCACAGTGAGGGTGTGATGTCAGTAGTGACTGTTCTTTCACAGGGAGACTATGTCACTGGTGAGGTTGTATTCTCACTGGTGAGGCTCCAATGTCACAGTGAGTTTTTTTGTGTCAAACAGGCTGTGATGTCTCAGTGAATCTATGATGTGAGAGATGAAGCATTATGTTATGATGATGCTTTGATGCCATTATATGGCTCTGATGTCAGAATGAGGATGTGATGTCACTGGGAAAGTTGTGATATCACAGAAAAGTTGTGATGTCACAGTGTAGCTCTGAGGTTACTGTGGAAGATGTGATGTCAGTGTCAAGGCTGATTTCACCATGAGGCTCTGATTTAACAGGTGAGTGTATGAGGTAAGAGGTTAGACTTTGAGGTCACAATGAGGCTGTGAGGTCACTGGGAGTCTGTGATGTCACTGGGGAAGTTGTGATGTCAGTGACGTTGTGATGTCAACAGTGAAACTGTGGTGTCATAGTGAGGCTGTCATGTTTCAGTGAGCCTGTGAGGTCAGGGATGAGGCTGTGGTGCCATAGTGAGGCCAGGTAGGATGTCAGTGATGAGGGTGTGATGTCATATTGAGACTATGATTTCAGAGGTTATCCTGTGATGTCATAGTGAGTTTATGATGAAACAGTGAGGCTGTAACATCAGAATCGATGCAGTGCTGTCGCAATTGGGAAATGAATTCAGAGGTGAGCCTGTGATGTCACAGTGATGCTGTGATGCCACCATGAGGCTTTGATGTTACCAGTGATGCTGTGAGATCACAGTGAAGCTTTGATGTCAGTAGAGTGAGTCTATGACATCACAGTGAGGATGTGACTGCAGTGGTAAGGCTGTGATATCAGAATGAGGCTGATGTGAGTGAGTAGCTATGATGCCAGAGAGAGACAGACATGTCACTGGCGAGGCTGTGTTGTCACTGGTGTGGCTGTAATACAGTGAGGCTATGATGCAAGTGGTAAGAATGAGGCCACAATGAGGCTATGATGAAGCAGGTGAGACTGTGGGATTAGTGGGAAGCCTGTGAGGTCCCTGTGAGGCTGTGATGACACCGTGAGGCTTTAGTGTCACTATGAAGGTTGTATGTCACTGTGGGCTGTCATGTCACCATGAGGTGATATCACTTTGGAAGCTGTGATGTCACAGTAAGGCTGTGATGTCAGTGATGAGACTGATGTCACAATGAGGCTATGATGTATCAGATGAGCTTGTGCCAGTGGGAAGCTTGTGAAGTCACTGTGAGGCTGTGATGTCGGAGTGAGTCTCTGATGTCAGAGCTCATTCTATAAGACATCAGTGAGCCTGTAAAGTCAGAGGTGATGCTTGGATTTCACAATGTAGTTAAGATGTCAGTAGTGAGGCTGTGCAGTCACAATGAGGCTGTGATGTTACAGTAGAGGCTGTAATGACACTGTGAAGGGGTGATGTTACTGTGAGGTTGTGTTATCACAGACTGTGATATCAGTGATGATAGACTATGACATCACAGTTTGGCTGAGATTTCAATGGTTAGGCTGTTATGTCAGGAGTGGCACCGATGTCTGTGATGAATCTGAGATGTGGGGATGTCATGCCACAGTGATGATGTGATGTGACTTATGAGGCTGTCATGTGACCGTGAGCCTGTAATGTCAGTGATGAGGCTATTGTGTCACAGCAAGGCTAGGCAGAATGTCGGTGGTGTCACTGATGCTATGATTTCAAAGCCTATTATGTCACAGTGAGTCTGTGCAGTCAGATGTGAGGCTATGATGTCTCAGTGAGGCTGTGATGTCAGAAATGAGGCTGTAATACCACAAGACTGTGATATCACTGTGAATGTGTGATGTCACTATGAGGCTGTGACATCACAGAGATTCCAGTGTTGTGCTTGTGTTGTCATAGTTAGGCTAGGTAGGATATCCGTGATAATGGTGTGATATTGCTATGTTTTCAGATATGAGCCTCTTCTGTCATAGTGAGGCTATGCCACAGATCTACTGAGTCTGGACCAGGGTATCCAGGGATCCTGAACCAGATGGGTGAAAGAATTGGTGATGGGAAACAGAGACATACAACTCTAGAAGAAGGTAATTCTGAGTCTGTTTATTGCAGCAAAAAGCTACAGTTTAAGTACAAATTTTTACGCAAGCAAAACCTTCATCCTTCCTTTCTTGCATCAACATTGAATTAGGAAATTTAAAATATGGAACTAATAATAATTGAGCTATATGTTAATTCTTATGTAATTGTAAAGTCTTACTTGAAGCTCTAATCATAATTTTTATTTCTTCTGTATAATCTGTCTATTACTCCTGGTAATACTTTAATTCCTGCTTTAATAGCAGAACTCCGGCCAAAGATTAATCCAAATATTTTTTCTGGAAGAGGTCCATGAATACCTGTACTAATTAGAGTAACTTCCAAATCAGAGGGAATTATGTAGTCTTTTGTAGATGGCAAGTCTAGATCTGTGCTTCCTGGAAAAGCTCTGACCAATTCCAAAATCCTTTTTTTAGCTGTGGAGCATAACATTCTTTATCTGGGTCTAATTTAGTTTCATTTCTTATCTCAGTTGGTACTTCCCCTATTTTTAGTTTGGGGCCTGTGGATGTCCCCGAGACTCATTTTTTGTCTGTCCTTGAGTCTTGGTCAATGGAGTCCCATCCTTATGAAATTTTGATTTACAATGCTTTCCTTTCTGGCACTGAGGGCATAACCCTGGCTCCTTTTTTCCTTCTCCTTTGGTATTATCTCTCTGTTTACAATCTTTACTCAAATACCCCACATTACCACAAGTAAAGCACTTTCCTGTCTTAATTCCTCTATGCATCTGCTTGATAAATTGATTGGTCGACCTTCCATAGCTGCTTTAATAGCAACTCCCTGCATAACAGAAGGTGAGGCATCTAAACATGCTTTCACACAATCTTGTAATGAGCCAGTTCTTCTAATAGGCCTTATTTAATTTTGACAATTAATGTTAGCATTCTCATAAGCCAATTGTTTTAATAGTAATTCTGATCCTTCTGATTTAGGCATCATTCTCTGCATAGGTTCTTCTAGTCTAGCTAGGAAATCCTCATATGGTTCTTCATTCTTCTGACTGATTCCAGCTAAAACTGTTCTTTTTGCTTCTGGAGGAGGTAATTTTCTCCAGGCTGCAACAGCTAATTTTGATATATCCCCCAGAATGGACTTACTAGAAGTCATCTGGTTTTGAGAAAGTTGATATTCTCCTCAGTGTAATAATATAAAGAGAGAGGGTTTCTCACTTCTGGTTCTTTTCATTAAATTTTGTTGGATCAAGTTTCTGGTCTGATCTCATATTCTGTCCTCCATAACACAAATTGTCCTGGCTTCAGTACAGATCCAGCTGTCTGGAACCAGTCATACGGTGACATCCACATACTTCCAATATTCTCTACCAATTTTATAATATATGGAGAGGATGGTCCAAAATCTTTTACTGCTTACTTAAATTCTTTCAATAGTTTTAAAGCAGATGCTCCCATGTAGGAGCTTCTTCATCTATGGAAAGAAGAAGAAAACAAAACCCTAATTCTGCTGCCTGCCTTGCTTCTTTGACTGCTGCTATGAATCCCGTATTAGCAGCCACTTTTCTCACTGCTATTCCTGACTGAGGTATAAACCTGGGATTACATGGCAGGGGAGGAGCAGAGGCCATAGCCACTATTTCATCTTGATGATACATGCTTCCTCCTCTAAATCTGCTTCATCTTCTTCATCAAACCAATCATCCTGTGATGTAGGCTTGTAATTATTCTTAGACATTGTGTCATAATCTTTGTCTTTCTTACCCATAGTTAATGGTTGTCCTTCTTCAGAATTAGTTTCCTAAACTAAGCATTCAAATTCTGTCCTTTCATCCATAACATCCCTAATTTTATTCCATAATGAAAATCCAATTATAGGAACTTCATCAGGACCATTTTGCTCATAGAAGCATCTCATATCTTTACTACCTTCTTCCAGGTATCTAGAGAGAGACTGACTTCCTCTGGAAACCATGGACTAATTTTTTGCACAAAATCCATAAATTCTTTTAGCTGCCTATGTTGAACTTTAACAGCCCTAGCTTGGAGCATACATTTAACGATGTTCAAGAGCAGATTCTCTTTAGATCTGCCTTGACCCTAGTTACTTACCTGTCTTCTTAACTCAGTTATACCTAAGACTGAGGGGCCTTAGCCCTGATAGGATCCTATCCTTCACCTGTAAGATAGAAAAAGAGAGAAAAACTTAGCTGTATTCAGGCCCCTTGTTCAGGCACCACTTGCCACAGACGAACTGAGTTGGGACCAGGACAGGGGATCCAGGGATCTTGAACCAGATGGGTGAAGGAGTCGGCAATGGGAAACAGAGACACACAACTCTAGTGTAAGGTGAATCTGAGTCCGTTTATTGTGGCACAAAGCTACAGTTTAAGTACAAATTTTTTGGCAAGCAAAAGCAAGTTGTGGTTTCATGAGAAACAAAACAAATCAAGCTTAAGAGAATTGGAACATAGCCAGTGTTTTTCTATTCTGGAAAAAAAGAAGCTTCCTTAAACAATAACTAAAACATCATGCCCTAGGACAGGTTAACTATTAACCACTGACTAGAAGTTCAGTAGGCAATGGTTGGCATATTTCTAAATATTATTAAGCATACATAGCTAAAATTGTAGATGTGAGAAATATTTTCTTTATCAAAAGGATCAGGTTCCTCATACAAGTGGCTTTTAAGAGCTTCATGAGATTCGGCATGGATTTTGTTTTTTAAAGATTCATAATAATCACACATATAACAATATTTGTTTTGTAGCCAACTTAAGAAATACAGGCCATTCAGGAGTTTTTGTGTTAAATTTTTCATCTCTGTCAAATTTAATCAAAGTTGAAGGATATCCCAAACCTGCTAATAATTTCACTAAATATTAAGCAACAGATACATGCAACAGCCAAACAGCATTTCATAGAAATAGAAAACATGCCATGACTTATTCACGAAAATGCACTTCCTTCAAGCAATTTTCTTCCAATGGTGACTTTTTCAGGCTAGCGGAATGGACTATGTCGTAGCAATGCTGTGATGAAACAGTGAGGCTGCAACATGAAAGTCGATGCTGTGCTATCACAATTGGGCAATGATTTCAGATGTGAGCCTGTGATGTCACAGTGAGCTTATAAACACAGAGGTCAGGCTCTGTGTCACAGTGAAGCTAGGTTGTCACCAGTGATGCTGTAATATCACAGTATGGCTGTTATGTCAGTGGAGCGGGACTATGACATCACAGTGAGTATGAGATTTCAGTGGTTAGGCTGTGATATCAGAATGACGCTGATGTGAATTAGGAGGGTATGATGTCACAGTGAAGCTGGTATGTCACTGGTGAGGCTGTGCTACCACCGTGTGGCTGTGATGTCACCAGGAGGCCTTGATGTCACAGGGATTTGGTGATGTCACGTGGAGACTGCGAGGTCACAGTAAGACTGTGATGTCAGTGGAAAGGCTGATGTCACAGTGAGGCTATGATGACAGTGGTGAAGCTGTGAACTCACAGTGTGGCTATGATGTTACAGTGAGACTGTCAGAGATGTGTATGTCATGTCACCATGAGGCTATTATGTCAGTGGCAAGGCTAATGTCACAGAGAGTTTGTTATGTCAAAGTGAGGTTGTGGTGGCACTGTCAGGTTATAATATCACAGTGAGGCTGTGAGGACACAAGTGGCTATGATTTCCCAAGAATGCTCTGATGACATAGTTATGCAATGATGTTAGAAGAGAGGTTTTGATGGCACAGTGAGGCTGTGATGTTAGTGATGAGGCTGATGTCACAATAAATCTATAATATCACTGGTGAATGTGTGATGTCACAATAAGGCTGAAATGTGAGTGGTGAGAAAGATATCATAGTGATTTTTTGATGTCACTGGTGTGATATAAATGGTGAACCTATTATGTGACAGTAATACTAGTGAAGCGGTAATGTCAAAGGCTGTGTTATCACTGGTGTGGCAGTGATGTCAGTGTTCTGACTAATGTCAGTGGTGACACTGATGTCAAAAGTAAGGCTGTGTTGTCACTGTTGATGCCGTGATGTCATAATGAGGCTGTGATGTCACTGTGAGGGTTTTATGTCACTGAGGGCTGTCATGTCACAATGAGATGATATCTCTTTGGAAGGTATGATGTCAGAGTGAGGCTGTGATGTCAGTGGGAAGACTGATGTCACAATGAGGTTATGATGTAACAGGTGAGCCTGTGTTGTCAGTGGGCAAGCTGTGAAGTCACTGTTAGGCTCTGATGCCACCGTGAGTCTTTGATGTCACCGTGTGGCTGTGATGTCACCAGGAGCCCGTGATGTCACAAGGAATTGGTGATGTCATGGTGGAAGCTGTTAGGTCATAGTGAGCCTGTGATATGAAGGGCAAAACTGATGTCACAATAAGGCTATGATGTAACAGGTGAGCCTGTGGTACCAATGGGTATTCTGTGAGGTCACTATGAGGTTGTGATGTCAGGACTGATTTTGTGAGATATATGGAAGGCTGTGACATCAGAGATGATGCTTGGATTTGACAGTGAGGTTAGGATGTCAGTGGTTAGACTGTGAAGTAACACTAAGGCTGTGATGTCAGAGGAGGTGAAATTACCCTAAGATTGTGATTTCACAATGAGGCTGTGATATCAGTGGTGATAGATTATGACATCACAGTTTGACTGAGATTTCAGTGGTTAGGCTGTGATGTCAGAAGTAAGGTTGATGTCAATGATGAGGCTGAGATGTCATAGTGAGGCTGGGATGTTACTGGTGTGTTCTGTGATGCAACAGCGAAGCTGTGGTGTCAGTGTTGAGGCTATCATGTGACTGTGAGACTGATATGTCAGTGATGACGCTGTGGTGTCATAGTGAAGCTAGGCTGGATGTCTGTAGTGTCCCTGATGCTAGAATTTCAGAGTTTATCCTGTTGTGTCAGAGTGAGGCTGTGATGTCAGAGGTGAGGCTCTGATGTCACAGTGAGGCTGTGATGTCAGAAATGAGGCTATGTTGCCAGAGTGAGGCTGTGATATCATTGTGAAGCTCTAATGTCCCTTTGAGGTAGGGACATCAAAGAAAGGTTGTGACATCACAGCGAGTGTGTGATGTCACTGTGGAAGATGTGATGTCAGTGGCAAGGCTGATTTTGCGATGAGGCTGTGATGTAATAGGTGAGTGTATGATGTAACATTTTAGATGTGAGGTCACAGTGAGGCTATGATATCTGTGGCAAGATTGATGTCACAATGTGGCACTGATGTAACATGTGAGGCTGTATGTTAAAGCCTATGATGTCAGTGCTGAGGCTGTCACATCACTGTGAAATTATGCTCTCTGTCGTGAGCCTGGTGTCTTGGTAAGGCTAGGTAGGACACTAGTGGTGAGGCTATGATGTCACAGTATGGCTGTGATATCATCATGAGGCTGATGCCACAGTGAGGCTATGATGTCACAGTGAGGCCATGCCAGAGGTATTTATGTGATGTCACCATGAGGCTATTATGTCATTTTCAAGGCTGATGTTATAGAGATTATGATTTCACAATGGGGTTAGGATGTAGCAGGTGAGCCTGTGGTGTCATTGGAGAAGTCTGCGAGGTCACTATGAGGCTGTGATGTTGTAGTGAGGCTCTGATGTCAGAGCTGATTCTATGGGATGTCAGTGAGGTTTTGACATTAGGTATCATGTTTGCATTTTACAGTGAAGTTAGGACATCAGTGGTGAGGCTGTGCAGTCACACTGAGGCTGTGATGTCAGAGTCAATGTAGTGATGTCACAGTTGGGCATTGATTTCAGAGGTGAGCCTGTTTTTTATAGTGATACTGTCATATCACAGTGAGGCTATTACCAAAAAGGTAAGGCCGTGATGTCACACTGTGATGGCACTGTCAGGTTGCAATGCCACAGTCAGGCTATGAGGACACAGTGTGGCTATGATATCACAATGAGTCTTTAATGACAGAGTGATGTTATAATGTCACTGTAGAGGTTTGAATGGCACAGTGAGGCATGATGTTAGTGGTGAGGCTGATGTCACAATGAGGCTGTGATGTCAGTGGTGAAGGTATGATGTCACAATAAGGCTGGAATGTGAGTGGTGAGAAAGATGTCATAGTGAGTCTATGATGTCACTGGTGTGGCTATGATGTCAGTGGTGAACCTACTATGTGACAGTGACACTGATGAGACTGTGCTGTCAAAGATTTTGTTGTCACTGTTGTGGCAATGATGTTAGTGTTCTAAATAATGAAAGTGGTGATGCTGATGTCACAGGTGAGGCTGTGCTGTCATTGGTGAGGCTGGGATGTCACACTGTGGGTGTCATGTCACTGTGTGGGTTGCGTGTCACTGTGGGGTGTCATGTAACCGTGAGGTGATAGCACTCTGAAATATGTGATGTCATAATGAGGCAATGATGTCAGTGGCAAGTCTGATGTCACAATGAGGCTATGATGTAACAGGTGAGCCTGTGGTGTCAGTGGGCATTCTGTGAGGTCACTGTGAGGCTGTGATGTTGCAGTGAGGCTCTGATGTTAGGGCTGATTTTGAGAGATGTACAGAAGGCTGTGATATCAAGGGTGGTGCTTGGATTTATCAATGAGGTTAGAACATCAGTGGTGAGGCTGTGCAGTAACACTAAGGCTGCGATGTCAGAGGAGGTGAAATTACCCTGAAGTTGTGACATCACAGTAAGGCTGTGATATCAGTGTGATATATTATGACATCACAGTTTGGCTGAGATTTCAATGGTTAGGCTGTAATGGCAGAAGTGAGGCTGATATGTCACAGTGAGGCTGTCATGTGACTGATGAGGCTGTGATGCAGTAGCGAGGCTGTAGTGTCATTTTTGAGGCTGTCATGTGACCGTGAGACTGAGATGTCAGTGATGAGGCTGTGGTGTCATAGTGAGGCTAGGCAGGATGTCCATAGTGTCATTGATGCTTGGATTTCAAAGGTTAGCCTGCTATGTTACAGTGAGGCTGTGATGTCAGAAATGAGGCTATATTGCCAGAGCAAGGCTGTGAAATCACTGTGAATCTCTAATGTCCCTTTGAGCCTGGGACATCTTGGAGAGGTTGTAACATCACAGTGAGGTTGTGATGTCAGTGGCAAGGCCGATTTTGCCATGAGGCTCTGATGTAAGAGGTAAGTCTATGATGTAACAGGTTAGATGTGAGATCACAGGCTGTGATATCTGTGGGAAGATTGATGTCACAATGTGGCAGTGATGTAACATGTGAAGCTGTGACATCACTCTTTATTATGTCAAAGCCTGTGATGTCATTGCTAAGGTTGTCCCATCATTGTGAGATTATGCTATCTGTTGTGAGCCTGTGGTGTCTTGATAAGGCTATGTAGGATACCAGTGGTGAGGCTATGATGTCACAGTGTGGATGTGATGTCACCATGAGGCTATGATGTCACAGTGAGGACATGTCAGAATTATGTATGTGATGTAACTATGAGGCTATTATGTCATTTTCAAGGCTAATGTCATAGTTTGTGCTGTAACAATGAGGTTAGGATGTAACAGGTGAGCTTGTGTCATTGGAGAAGGCTGCAAATTCACTATGAGGCTGCTATATTGCAGTGAGCTCTGATGTCAGGGCTGATTCTATGGGATGTCAGTGACTCTGGGACATCAGGAGAAATGCTTGGATTTGACAGTGAGGTTAGGACATCAGTAGTGTGGTTGTGCAGTCACACTGAGGCTCTGATGTCAGAGTCAATGCTAGGATGTCACAGTTGGGCAATGATTTCAGAGGTAAGTCTGTGATGTCATAGGGAGGCTATCATGTCACAGTGACACTGTGTTGTCCCCAGTAATCTTTGAAATCTGTGAGGCTGTGATGTTAGTGGGTGAGACTATGACATTACAGTGGATGTGATTTCAGTAGTTAGAATGTGATGTCAGAATGAGGCTGATGAGAGTGATGAGGGTATGATGTCACAGTGAGGCTGGAATGTCACAAGTGATTCTGTGATGCCACCATAAGGCTTCGATGTCACCATGTGGCTGTGGTGTCACTGTGAACCAGTGATGTTACAGGGAGTTGGTGTTGTCACAGAGGAGGATGTGGGGTCACAGTGAGAATGTGATATCAGCATAAAGGCTGATGTCACAATGAAGCTATGTCAGAGGTGTGTATGTGATGTCACCATAAGGCTATTATGAAAGTTGCAAGGCTGATGTCACAGTGAGTTTGGGATGTCACAGTGAGGCTGTAATATCACTGTCAGGTTGTGATATGGCAGTAAGGCTCTGATGTCAGGGCTAATTCTATGAGATTTCAGTGAGGCTGTGGTGTCAGGAGTGATGCTTGGATTTCACTGTGAGGTTAGGATGTCAGTGGTCATGCTTCGTGATTACACTGAGGCTGTGATGTCAGAAGAGAGACTGTGATGTCACTGTGAGGCAGTGATGTTACTGTGAGGTTGTGATATCACAGTGAGGCCGTGATATCAGTGGTGATGGACTATGACATCACCGTTCAGCTGTGATTTCAGTGATTTGGCTGTGATGTCAGAAGTGAGGCTGAGATGTTACAGTGAGACTGTCATGTTACTGGTGAGGCTCTGACGCCACAGTGAGGTTGTGGTGTCACTGTTGAGGCTGTCATGAGATTAAGATGTCAATGATGAGGCTGTGGTATGAATCATGGCGAGACAAAGCAGGATGTCCGTGGTGGCAATGATGCTATGATTTCAGAGGTGAGGCTGTGATGTCAAAGCTAAAGCTGTCATGTCACAATGAGGCTGTTATGTCACAGTGCAACTGTGAGTTCAGTGGTTATTCTGTGATTACAAAATTGAGATGTGAAAGATGAGGCTGAGATGTCACATGTTCCATGTGATATAACTAATGATGATGTGATGCCATAGTGAGTCTGTCATATCATTATTGAGACTCTGGTATCACATGAGGCTGGTGCAACAGTATGGCTGTGATGTCACAGTGATATTGTTATGTCACACTTGTGATAACAGTAATGACTGTGCTTTCACAGGGAGACTATGTCATTGCTGAGGCTGTATTTTCACTGGTGAGGGTCTATTGTCACAGTGAGTATATTGTGTCAAACTGAGGCCGTGATGTCACAGTGAGGCTATGTCACAGTGATACTTTGATGACCTGATAAGGCTGTGATGTGTCAATGAGGCTGTGTCACTGTGAGGTTGTGATGTCACTGGGGAAGTTGTGATGTCACAGTGAGGTTGTGACATCAATAGTGACTCTGGTGTCACAGGGAGGCTGTCAAGTTTCAGTGAGCATATGATGTCAGAGGTGAGGCTGTGGTGCCATAGAGAGGCCAGGTAGGATGTCTTTGATGAGGGTGTGATGTCGCTTTGAGGCTATGATTTCAGAGGTGAGTCTGTGAGTCATAGTGATGCTGTGATGAAACAGTGAGTTTATAATGTTACAGTCGATGCTGTGATGTCACAGTTGGGCAATGATTTCAGAGGTGAGCCTGTGATGTCACAGTAAGGCTGTTTTGTCACAGGGATGCCGTGGTATCATAGTGAGTCTATGATGTCAGTGGAGGTAGACTATGACATCACAGTGAGGATGTGATTTCAGTAGTTAGTCTATCAGAATGATTTTGATGTGAGTGATGAGGTATGATGTCACAGTTATGCTGGCATGTCACTGGTGGGGCTGTTATGCCATCGTGAGGCTGTGATGTCACCATGATGCTGTGATATTACAGTGAAGCTATGACGGCAGAGGTAAAACTTTATGTTCCAGTGATGCTTTGATGGCACAGTATGGCTGTATGTCACAATGAATCTGTGATGTTGTGAGGTTGTGATGCCAATAGCAATAGCGACATTGTAGTGTCACAGGGAGGCTGTCATGTTTCAGTGAGCCTGTGAGGTCATTGGTGAGGCTGAGGTGCCACAGTCAGGTTAGGTAGAATATTAGTGAGGAGGTTGTGATGTTGTATAGAGGCTATGATTTCAGAGGTGAGCATGTATATCATAGTCAGGCTGCAACACAACACTGAAGCTGTAATGTCACTAATGTTATGATTTCAGAGGTTAGTGCCGCATCCTTATGCAACCATGCTGTTTTGAAAAGGTCTAGCATGACAGAATATTGTTTGAAGGAAACAATTTCTGGATAAAGGACATGAAATTATTTGTTATAAATAAGAGAAATAGGGAAAATATGGGGATAATCAGGTCTTAGTGTTACTGCCTGCCTTAGTGTTACTACCTGGTTCTGGCCTAAAGTCTTCTGGCTGGGGAGTGACAAAGTGACACATTAACATCTAAATGGGATTTGCTAGGTCCTAGGGGCTCTCCCTATATAAATTAAGATTTGCCTCTGGCAAGAAGATTCCTCCCTCTGGAATTTGAGTCTAGCTCTTCTATGTTCTCAGATTTTGTTGTTGTTGTTTTTCTCAGGATTAGCTAGTTTACAGTCCCTCCCACACACATTTGATGTTTATACATAAACCAGAGAAAATCTACTTTGAAGCATTCATTGTCCCTTTGCTTTTAGCAACTGAGTGTCATGCCTGCTTTAACTCTACCTGGAGACATCATGTCTGTTCCAACAGAGAAAATACATGTCATTTTTGCTTTTCCTTTGTTACCTGGAATGAATATGTTTTACATAATCCTATAAAGAATTTGGTCCTGGTTTTCTTTGATGTTTTCCCTATGGGCGTGGTGACACATCCTCTGGCCTTTACTCTGATTTTCTAAAGTATATAAACTCTGCTAAAAACTTCAATGAAGAATTCAGATTCACTCAGCCTCTGCAGAGAACAATCTGCCTGTCCTCCATTTGCTAAAACCTTGCCCATCTTGTCAAGGGGAGCCCTGGATTTGAGGTTGCAGCTTGGATTGCAACATCTGGTGCCCGAACCTGGGACACTTGACTAGGTAAATTTTTTCTTTTCTCTTTTTTTCTCTTTACGTCTTTCAGACAAGGATAGGATCCTGTCAGGGTACAGAAAACTCTTCAGACCAAGTGGAGCCATTTAAGAAAACAGGTAAAGATAGGATTCCATCAGGGTACAGAAGACACATTGGACAAGAGTGGAGCTGAGTTAAGAAGGGTAAGAAACATAGGCCATACTGTGTCTAAAGAAAGAAGACTTTTGGGGCTGGAGAGGTGGCTCAGTCCTGCCTTGCAGGCAGAAGGTTCTGAGTTTGGATCCTAGACTCCATGTATAGACTCCAGGCAGAAGCAGGAACAGCCTGCATTTCTGGTTTTGGTAGGGCAGAGCCTGTGAATCCTGGGGCAGAGCAAACAAGGAGGAGGTGGAGGTGGTCCATGGTGGTTCCCGAATTCGCCTGCAGTTCTACACACACACACACACACACACACACACACACACACACACACACACACATATGCATGCACAATTGAATAAATAAAAAAATAAAAAAGTTAAAAAAAGAAAGAAGACTCTTTATTGGCATAACTAATCAAATGATAAATACTTGAGGTGTTCATGTCTCTTCTAAGCAGTTGCCATAGTAAAGTGCAGGTGTCAACTTGACTGTTGAAGGTTTGAGTCTGGGAACAGTTGTAGAGAGTTGATGGTTGAGTTAAACCCAGAGCAAACCTGAAGGAGTTTGTCTAGCTGATGTGGAAGGCCCAGCCCATGGTGGGTGGGATTAGGTCCCGGATAAATCACAGAGAGCTGGTTGAGAGAGTTGGCATCCTGCTGTTCACTTGGCCAGACATGCTGGTCTGGCAAGTAAGAATTGTCCATCTATCAGCTGTTATATAGTGATAGTGGCCAATTCCCTCAGCCCTGGTGTTGATGCGTGCTCTTCCTTCAAGCTGGACTGAGAATTGTAACCAGGAATTGTAAGAGAATAAACCCTTGTTCCCTTAATCAATTTGATGGTCATTTATCAACAACTATGCAGGCAAACTGCAAGAGAATTTGGTACCTGGGAATTGTGGTGTTGCTGATAAATCTGACTATGTGGACTTTGTGGTTTCTGGAGAGTTTTTCTGGACAAAGTTGGAAATGCTTGAAGATTTTTACTTTGTGGATTACCAATACCGTTCTTCAGAGTTTATGGGCCAAATGGATAATGTCAGTGATGAGAGACTTTATGGATTGTTTGGGCCCAATTTGTGATGAGGGGAACAAGAACTTTGTTGAAGTTGAATGTAAACATGATAGACTGGTTTGCTTGATAGAGGCGAGCAAAGGGCAGGCAGCAGAATATCTGCTGCTATTGGAGAAATGAGTATCAGTGAAGGAAAACCTAGCGACTTGCACTGGGATGAAGACATGAAAACAACCATATGGCATGTTCAAGTTCATGGTTTAGGAACTCAAATTCCTCCAGGGCCCAAAAGCCCAAATTAAAGCTGATTCTTGCCCTTTGGATGTTTGGCTGCCTAAAAGAGGCTTTTCCAGCTTCAGCGCATTAAAATTGGTACAGATGAAGCTCCAATGAACTAAGTTGTATTTTGAATTCACTTCAGAGTCTGGCAGCATCCCCCAGGTGGTATTGGTTTGGGTAAACAGTTTGAGGGGTTCATGGAAAGCAGCAAAAACTTGGCACCAAGTGGCAAGTGTATAGTTCCTACAAGAGAAGGTGAAGCTTATAGCTGCAGAGGCAAACCCAGAATGTTGGAGATGCCAGAACCATGGGATGTATCCTGAGGATTGTTGGGAGTGGAGATTCAGCTTGGTTCAAAGGAACTCTGCTTTCACAACTTTGAGCTGCAATCAGGGACTAGGAATTCCTGAAATCTTTGAGCCGTGATTACATGATAATCAACAAAAGATGGACATTGAAGTACAGGATGCGGTAATTTGCTAGACTTTGATCTTAATTTAAATGTTTCCTTATTGTGTCAAGATCCTTCTGTTTCAATGTTTTATTTGCTTTAAAGTATTTAACTTATTCTGATTTAATACCCTTTTAAAATTAAAAAAAAAACTTTGAACTTTTAAAATGTTGCAACTGGGGGAGCTGGAGAGGTGGCTCAGGGGTTAAGCCTCTGCCTTGCAGAGTTCGGATCCTAGACCCCACGTATAGACACCAGGTGGAAGCAGGCGTGGCCTGCATTTCCGGTACTAGTAGGGTGGAGCCTGTGAATCCCAGGGGAGAGTAAACAAGAGGAGGTGGAGGCGTCCATGGTGGTTCCTGAATTCGTCCATGGTTCTACACACACACACATACACACACACACACACACACACACATACATACATACACACATGTGCACACATGCATACACGCACAATTGAATAAATAAATTTTAAAAATCAAAAAAAATCATTAAAATGTTGCAACTGAAGTTTTAATGAAAACATTTTAAATTTGTCCATGGAATGAATGTTTTTATATTTTTTAACATCTATGGGGAAAAGGAAAGATTACAGTTTAAAAGTGCTATTGTTTTTCTGTCAAGTTAACAAGGGGTGGAGTGTCATAGTTAAGCACAAGTGTCAACTTGACTGTTGAGGGTTTGAGCTCTGGGCACAGTTGTAGAGAGTTAATGGTTGAGTTAAGCCCAGAGAAATCTGAAGGAGTTTGTCTAGCTGATGGGGATGACCCAGGTGGGATGAGGTCCTGGATAAATCACAGAGAGATGGTTGAGAGAGTTGGCATCCTTCTGTTCACTTGGCCAGGCATGCCGATCTGGCAAGTAAGGATTCTCCACCTTTCAGCTGTTATGCAGTGATGGTGTGGCCAGTTCCCTTGGCCCTGGTGTTGGTGCATGCTCTCCTGTCAAGCTGGACTAAGAAATAAGCTGCAACCAGAAATCGTGAGAGAATAAACTCTTGTTCCCTTAAGCCATTTGATGGTCATTTATCAGCAACCATGCAGTCAAACTGCTAAGAAATTTTTTCTTTTTGTACAAAAATATTGTCATTGATTTCCAGAGGAAGGAACCTTGGATTTAGAAACTAAAAAAGAAAGGAAAAGAGATAAAAAACTATTATCATGTTAAAGGACAAGGAAAAGGTCCCAATTGTTATATTTTCTTTATGGAGTTTAATGATAGATCTTTAGGTCCTAGTCAAGAAACAGTAAGCCTAGCACAGGACTAAGTTAGGGGCGAAGACTCCTCTGACTCCAAGGGAAAATAAAGAAAAAAATTATGAAGGCTTAATTAAGCCTCATCGTAAGTTTAAAGGAGGAAGTGGACAATGATGTCCTGTCTCCCTCTGAGGAGACTGGTTTAGGAAAAGAAGCAGACGGTGATGTCATGTGTCAATCTGAGGAGACTGATTTAGAGGAAGAATCAGCACCTCACCATAGTGAGGATGATGGGGTTTTAATGAAGCTCAGGGAAATTTGCGGAAGAGGGGGCGGTAAGAGTGTAAGAGTAAAAGGATGGGAGGAGCAATGATATGTAAGATACTCCATACTAGTTAGGGCTGAAGCAATCATAATTGGACTTTGCATGCCCTGTGCATTGTCCAACACACTGTTGACCTCACAAAGTCTAGCATCTGCTAAAGGCACCAAGATCCTTGGAGGCAAAGGATTGGCAGCCACAGCAGTGTTCCTATACCTAAGGGGAACACGGGAAAGGGTTCAGGGAAAGGCCACTGGGTCCTTGTACGTTATCGGAGAGGAGGGCCCAGAGGAAAATCAGACATGCACAAGATAGGACTCTCTGGGAATTGGGGCGGGAGGCACTGGGGGATGGGGAGGGGTAGGGGTGGGGAGGGGGAGCAGGGGGTACAGGGAGAGGAGGAGGGAGGGAGAGAACTGGTGTACCTAGTAAGTTTGTATGAGCTGCAATAAAATAAATAAATAAATAAATAAATAAAAATAAAAGCTTCAATGCCATTTCCCCATGAGAATCCTAGGAAGAATTCCACAAAGATAGACTTTCTTGAAACAGTACAATAGGCTAGTCAAATCTAGGAGCTACAGAAAAAGTTATAAAGCAATTGGCGGTGATGCCACAGTGAGGCTGTGATGTCACTGTTGAGGCTATTATGTGACTGTGAGCCTGAGATGTCAGTGCTGAGGCTGTGGTGTTATTGATGTTATAATTTCAGAGGATAGCTTGTTATGTCACAGTGAGGCTGTGATGTCAGAAATGAGGCTATAATGGCACAATGAGGCTGCGATATCTCTGTGAAGCTGTGATGTCACTATGACTCTGTTATATCACAGAGAGGTTGTTATATCACTGGGAGGCTGTGAGGTCACTGTCAAAGATGTAATGTGGCAAGGCAGATTTCACAATGAGGCTATGATGTAACAAATAAGACTATGATATAACAGGTTAGACTGTGAGGTCACACTGAGGATATGAGGTCAGTGAGGCTGTGAGGTCATTGTGAGGATGTGACATCTGTGGGAAGATTGATGTCACAGTGAGGTGATGACAGAACATGTAAGGCTATGGTGTCACCATTTATGATATACAAGGAAATCATGTCAGTGCTGAGGCTGTCAGGTCATTATGAGCCTGTGTTATCTCTGTTGAGGCTGTGGTGTCATAGTAAAGCTAGGTAGGATGCCAGTGGTGAGGCTGTGATATCACAGAGAGGCTGTGATGTCACAGTGTGGCTGTGATGTCACAGTGCAGCTGTGACCTCATTGGTTAGGCTGTGATTTCAGAAGTGAGTCTGATGTGACAGATGAGGCTGAGATGTTGCATTGACGATGTGATATAACTGGTGAGGTTATGATGCCACTGTAAGGCTGTGGTTTCACTTGTGAGATCGTAATATCACAGTGAGCCTATCCTATCAATAGTGAGGCTGTGATGTCCCAGTGAGGGTGATTCTATGAGATGTCAGTGAAGCTGTGATGTCAGGGGTGATGTTTGGATTTTACAGTGAGGTTAGGATGCCAGTGGTGAGGCTGTGCAGTCATACTTAGTCTGTGATGTCAGAGGAGAGGCTGAGATGTCCCTGTGAGGTGGTGATGTTACCGTGAGGTTGTGATATCACAGTGAGGCTGTGATGTCACAGTGAGGCTGTGATGTCACAGTAAGGCTGGGATGTCACAGTGAAGCTGTGAGGTCAGTGGTTAGGCTGTGATTTCAGAGGTGAGACTGATGTGAGAATTGAGGCTGAGATGTCACATTGACAACATGATATAACTGTTGTGGATGTGAAGCCACAGTGAGGTTAAGATGTCACCATAGACTATAGTGTCCCTTGCGAGGCTGTTATATCACAGTGAGCCTGCCATATAGTGGTAAGGCTGTGATGTCATAGTGCGTCTGTGCAGGCACAGTGTGGCTGTGATGTCACAGTGAGGTTGTGACATCACAGTGAGGTTGTTATGTCAGCAGTTAATGTGCTTTCACAGGAAGACTATATCATTGGTGAGGCTTTATTGTCAATAGTGAGGCTCTAATGTCACAGTGAGTTTATTGTGTCAAACTGAGGCTGTGATGTCACAGTGAGGCTAGAATGTCAGAGGTGAAGCTTTATGTCACAGGGATGCTTTGATAGCATGGTAAGGCTGTGATGTTACAATGGAACTGTGATATCACTGTGAGGTTGTGATGTCACTGGGGAAGTTGTGATGTCACAGTGAGGTTGTGATGTCAATAGTGACACTGTGATGTCACGACGAGGCTGTCAGTTCTCAGCGAGCTGGTGAGGTCAGTGGTGAGGCTGTAGTGTCATAGTTAAACCAGGTAGGATGTCAGTGTTGAGGGTGTGATATCGCATTGAGGCTATGATTTCAGAGATGTGCTTGTGATGTCATAGTGAGGATGTAATGTCACAGTATAGCTGTGAGACTGATATGAGAGATGAGTCTGAGATGTCATATTGAAGATGTGATATAACTAGTGATGCTGTGATGCCATAGAATGTTATGATGTTACCATGAGGTTATGTTATCACTGGTGGGGCTGTAATATCATGGTGACCCTGTCCTATTAGTGGTGAAGCTGGAATACCACAGTAAGACTGTGTTGGCACAGTTTGACTGTGATAATACAGTGAGATTGTGATGTCAGTAGTGACTATGCTTTCACAGAGAGACTATGTCATTGGTGAGGCTATATTGCAACTCATGAGGATGGATTGTAACTGGTGAAGCTACAATATCACAGTGAGTTTATTTTGTCAAACTGTGGCTAGATGTCATAGGAAGACTACGATGTCAGAGGTAAAGATTAATGAGACAGTGATGCTTTCATTGCATGGTATGGCTGTGATGTCACAATGAGGCTGTGATGTCACTGTGAGGTTGTGATGTCACTGGGGTAGTTGTGATGTCACTGTGATGTTGTAATGTCAATGATGACACTCTAGTACCTCAGGGAGCCTGTCATATTTCATTGAGCCTGTGAGTTCAGTGTTGAGGCTGAGAGCCATAGTGAGGCTAGGTAGGATGTCAGTAATGGAAGTGTGATGTTGCATTGAGGCTATGATTTCAGAGGTGAGCCTGTGATGTCATAGTGAGGCTGTGATGAAACAGGAAGGCTATAACATCAGAGTCGATGCTCTGATGTCACAGTTGTGAAATGAATTCACAGGTGGGCCTGTGATGTCCTTATGAGGCTTTTATGTCATAGAGGCTATAACCACAGAGTTGAGGCTCTGATGTTACTGGTGAGGCTGTGATGCTACCGTGAAGATTTGATGTCACCTTGTGGCTGTCATGTTACCTGTCACCGTTAGCCTGTAATGTCACAGGGAGTTGATGATATCACACTGAAGCCTGTGAGGTCACAGTGAGTCTGTGATATCAGTGGCAAGACTAATGTCACAGTCAGGCTATGATGTCATATGTTAGGATGTTATGTGACAGTGAGGCTGTGAGGTGAGAAAGGAGTCTATGATGCCACAGTAAGGCTGTGACATCACAGATAGGTTGTGATGTCACAGTGAGGTTGTGAGGTCACTGTGAAAGATGTGATGTCAGTGGCAAGGCTGATTTCACATGAGGCTATGATGTAACATGTTGAGTCTATGATGTAACATGTTAGACTGTGAGGTCACTGTGAGACTGTGATATCTATGGGAAGATTGATGTCATAATGAGGCAGTGATGTAACCTGTAAGGCTGTGGTGTTACCATTTATGATGTCACTACTGAGACTATCATATTACCGTGAGCCTGTGCTATCTGGGCTGAGTCTGTGGTGTCATAGTAAGGCTATGTAGGATGCCAGTGGTGAAGCTGTTATGTCACAGTGTGGCTATGATATCACCATGGGACTGTGATGTCACAGTGAGGCTGTGATGTGAGACTGATGTGAGTAATGAGGCTGAGATATCGCATTGATGATATGATATAACTTGTGAGGCTATGATGTCACAGTGAGGTAATGATGTCACCATGAGGCTGTGGAGTCACTGGAGAGGCTGTAATATCACTGCAAGCCTGTCCAAACAGTGGTGAAGCTGTGGTGTCACACTGAGGCTATATTGGCACAGTGTGGCTGTAATGTCACAGTGAGGTTGTGATGCCACAGTGAGGTTGTGATGTCAGTAGTGACTATGCTTTCACAGGGAGACTATATCATTAGTGAGGTTGTATTGTCACTGGTGAGGCTCTAATGTCACAGTGAGTTTATTGTGTCAAACTGAAGCTGTGATGTAACAGTGAGGCTATGATGTCAGAGGTGAAGCTTTATGTCACAATGATGCTTTGATGACCTACTAAGGCTTTGATGTGACAATGAGGCTGTGATGTCACTGTGAGGTTAGGGCATCATTGACGAATTTGTGATGTCACAGTGAAATTGTGATGTCAATATCTACACTGGTGTCATAGGAAGGCTGTCATGTTTCAGTGAGGCTGTGAGGTTAGTGGTGAGGCTCCCATGTCATAGTGAGTCTAGGTAGATGTTAGTGATGAGAGTGTGATGACACATTGAGGCTATGATTTCAGAGGTGAGCCTATGATGTCATTATAAGGTTATGATGAAATAGTGAGGCTATAACATCAGAGTTGATGCTGTGTTGTCACAGTTGGACAATGATTTCAGAGATGAACCTTTGATGTCACAGTGAGGCTATGTTGTCAGTGGTGATGATCTGAAATCAAATTGACACTGTCTGTCACAGTGATAGTATATCAGAAGTGTTTATGTGATGCCACCATGAGGCTATTATGTCAATTTCAAGGCTGATGTCACAGAGAGTTTGTGATGTCACAGTCATCTTGCGATGTCACTATAAGGTAGTAATGTCACAGTGAGTCTGTGAATACCCAGTGGCTATGATGTCACAGTGAGGCTCTGATGACACAGTGATGTTGTGATGTCACTGAAGAGGATTTCATGAGACAGTGAGACTATGATGTTAGTGGTGATGCTGATGTCACATTGCAGCTGTGATATCACCAGAGAAAGTGTGATGTCACAATAGGCGGAATGTCAGTGAAAGAAAAGATGTCATAGTGAGTCTAAGATGTCACTGGTTGTTGCCAAATCCCCACAGGGACAACCAGGAAAAGAGGGGAATTTGGCAGGGGAATCGTGCGTTCTAAGTGTGGGTGCAAGCAGGCATGGGGTCGCCATCCAGACCCAAGGAGTCAGGCGAGAAATAGTAGGCACAGGACAAGTATGTTGGAGACTAACTATTGAGTGGCCCCTTACTAACAACAACTCCAGTGAATCTGGCCTCTAAAAATTCCTGCCATTGTGGGTCTAGGTTATGCAATTCTTCCATCATTTCTGCCTTTGTCACCAGTCCACACTCCTCCTGGTAGGGGCCCTGGCCCATAGCAGTAGGTTTTTGCTTTGCTAACATTTTCTCTTGTCTTTCTATATTTTCTCTCTGTGAATTTATCCCTTCCTATTGCTTGATAATGTTTTGGAAAGCGATTAATCATTCCCTCAGTGGAGGATCCTTTAAGACTTGTTTGATGCCAAGGAGGATGGGAACAAAGGAGTCAGGAGGCATATGGCTTTCTTGAACTTCCCTCTTATGGGCCACGAAGAGTACTCCTATTGAAATCTGTGGGTCCCAGACATATTCTGGGGAAATCCAAGGAGCTAAGGTTAAAGCTTCCTCCCAACAATCTTCAAAGTCCTTTGGTTACACTTTGATCCTATAAGTCTAGTAAAGTCTTAAGGGCAGTCAGCTGGGGTGCCTTCTGATGGGGCAGTAAATTACCCATTATGGAGAACAAAGCAAAGATGACTAAGAAGTGAGTGGACAAGGTGAAAGAGCACAGAAAATAAAAAGCAATGACTAGAACCAAGGTGGAAGTGAAAACAACTCTTAAAAGGGTAACCAATGTCCAAGTAGAGAACTAGTGCCGGACATATGCAGAGGTGTTTTGGATCTAAGCATCCTGTGCTTAGTGAGGGACTTCAGGAGTTCATTACTCCCCTGGGCCATATGCCCCAGGGTCAGGATTGACAAATTGATAGCTCTTTCTCAATTCCGTGGGTGGTGGTGCATGGCCAATCTTAGTTGATGGAGCAATTTGTCTTGTTAATTGCAATAACAAAGGAAACTCTGGCACTTCAACAAAGGGTGCTGTAGCCTTAGGTGTAGAATGAGACAGCCAATCAGTTAAAGTTCAGTGAGTGGCCCTATTAGTTTTGTGCTCCTGTGCTTACAGTGCCTGAAGGTGAGTAGTAGCTCACTCCACTCCACTTCCCCTTTCCCTGTTTGTCCATCGTTGTGCTCTTAAGTTAGGAACACATAATGCATAACCCACAATGCATAACTCATCACCACTGTGATGTCAGTGGTCAACCTGTTATGTGACAGTGACACTGATGAGCTGTATTGTCACTGATGTGGCAGTTGATGTCAGTGTATTGACTAATGTCAGTGGCAACACTGATGTCACAGGTGAGGCTGTGCTGCCCTTCTTGAGGCTGTAATGTCACACTGAGGTTGTGATGTCACTGAGATTGTATGACATTGTGGGCTGTGATGTCACAGTGAAGCTGTGGGGTCACTCTGGAAGATGAGATGTCAGTGGCTAGGCTGAGGCTGATTTCACCATGTGTCTATGATATAACAGGTTAGACTGTGAAGTCGCAGTGAGGCTATGAGATCACTGAGAGGCTGTGATTTATGTGGGAATTTTGATGTCACAATGAGGCAGTAATGTAACATGTGAGACTATGTTGTCACTGTTTATGATGTCAAACAATATGATGTCATTGTCAAGGACGGCACATGACTGTGAGACTGTGCTACTGTGGTGAGGCTGTGGTGTCCTAGTAATTCAGTGTTCTGACTAATGTTAGAGGTGATGCTGATGTCACAGGTGAGGCTCTGCTGTCACTGGTAAGGCCATGATGTCACACTTAGGTGTGATGTAACTGGAAGGTTGTATGTCACTGTGGGCTGTCTTGTCACCCTGAGGTGATATCACTCTGGAAGCTGTGATATCACAGTGAAGCTGTGATATCAGTGGCAAGACTGATGTCACAAAGAGGCTACGATGTATCAGGTGACCCTGTGGTATAAGTGGGAAGGTTGTGAGGTTCCTGTGAGGCTGGGATGTCCCAGGGAGGCTCTGATGTCAGGGCAGATTCTATGAGATTTCAATGAGGCTGTGACATCAGGGGTTATGCTTGGATATCACAATGTGGTTAGGATGTCAGAGGTGATGCAGTGCAGTCACACTAAGGATGTGATGTCATAGGAGAGGCTGTGATGTCACTGTGAGGTGATGTTGCCATGAGGTTGTGATATCATAGTGAGGCTGTAATACCGTGGTAACAAACTATAGCATCACATTTGGGCTGAGATTTCAGTGGTTAGGCTGTAATGTCAGAAGTACGACTGATGTCAGTGATGAGGCTGAGATTTTACAGTGAGGCTGGGATGATACTGGTGAAGCTGTGATGTCACAGAGAGTCTGTGGGGTCACTGTTGAAGCTGTTATGTGACCATGAGCCTGAGCTATCAATGATGAGGTTGTGGTGTCATAGCGAGGCTAGGCATGAGGTTTGTGGTGTCACTGATATTATGATGTTAGATTTTGGCGTATTGTGTCACAGTGAGTCTATGATGTCAGAGGTGAGGCTGTAATGTCACAGTGAGGGTGGGATGTCAGAAATGAGGCGATAATGCCACAGTGAAACTGTTATATCACTGTGAAGCTGTGATGTCACTTTGAGGCTGTGACATCACCGAGAGGTTGTGATATCACAGTAAAGTTGTTAGGTCACTGTGGAAGATGTGATGTCAAAGGAAATGCTGATTTCACCATGAAGGCATGATGTAACAGATGACACTATGATGTAACAGGTTAGACTTTGAGATCTCAGTGAGGCTGTGAGGTCACTGTGACGTTGTGATGTCTGTGAGAAGATTGATGCCACAGTAAGGCAGTGATGTAAGATGTGAAGCTGTGGTGTCACTATTTTTGATGTCAAAGGCTATGATATCACTGCTGAGGCTGTCACATCAGTGTGAGTCTGTGCTATCTGTGGAGAGGATATGGTATCTCAGTTATGCTAGGTAGGATACCAGTGGTGAAGTTGTGATGTTACAGTGAGGTTGTGATGTCACAGTGAGCCTGTGTTGGCAGTGGGGCTGTGATTCACAGTGAGATTGTGATGTCAGTAATGACTGTGCTTTCACAGGCAGATTGTGTCATTGGCAAGGCTATATTGTCACTGGTGAGGCTTTAATGTCAAAGGAAGTTTATTGTGTCACAATGAGACTGTGATGTCACAGTGAGGTTATGATGTCAGAGTTAAAGCTTTATGTCACAGTGATGTTTTGATTGCATGGTATGGGTGTGACTTCACAATCAGGCTGTAATGTCACTGTGAGTGTCAATAATGACACTGGTATCACAGGGAGGATGTTATGTTTCAGTCAGCCTTTACATCAGTTGTGGGGCTGTGGTGCCATAGTGAGGCTAGGTATGATGTCAGTGATGATGTTGTGATATCACATTGAGGCTATGATTTTAGAAGTGAGCCTGTGATGTCATGTGAGACTGTGAAGACAGATAGGTTCTAACATCAGAGTCGTTGCTGTGATGTCACAGTTGGGCAATGATTTCAGAGGTGAGCCTGTGATATTATAGTGAGGCCGTCATGTCATAGTGAGGCGTTAATCTCAGAAGTAGGGCTATGATGTCATAGTGAGGCTGTTTTTTCACCAGTGATGCCATTATGTAACAGTGAGGCTGTGATGTCACAATGAGACTGATATCACAGTGAAGCCATGAAACCGATGTGAGGGATGAAATGTCACATTAACGATGTGATGTAACTGGTGAGGCTGTGATGACACAGGGAGGTTATGATTTCAGCATGAAGCTGTGGTGTCACTGGTGAAGCTGTGGTGTCACTGGTGAAGCTGTAATATCACAGTGAGTCTGTCCTATCAGTGGTGAGGTTGTGATGTCACAGTGGGGCTGTGTTGGGACAGTGTGACTCTGATGTCATAGTAGGGCTGTCATATCACAGTGAGGCTATAACTGCAGAGTTGAGGCTGTGGTGTCATTGTGAGCCCGTGATTTCACAGGGAGTTCGTGATGTCACTGTGTAGGCTGTGACATCACAGTGAGACTATGATGTCAGTCGCAAGGCTGATGTCACAATGAGGCTATGATGTCGGTGGTGATGCTGTGATATCACAGTGTGAGTATGTCAGAGGGACATATATGATGTCATCATGAGGCTATTATGTAACTGGAAATGATGATGTCACAGTGAGTTTGTGATGTCCGAGTGATACTGTAAGGACATAGTGTGGCTAGGATATCACATTGAGTCTCTGATTACACAGTGATGTTGAGATATCACTGGAGAGGTTTGGATAGCACAGTGAGGCTGTGATGTTAGTGGTGAAGCTGATGTCACAATGAGGCTGTGATGTTACTGGCAAACATGTGATGTCATAATAAGGCAGGATTGTAAGTGGTAAGAAAGATGTCATAGTGGGTCTATGATGTCACTGGTGAGGCTATGATGGCATTGGTGAACCTATTAACTGACAGTGACATTGGTGATACTATGATGACAAAGGCTGTGTTTTCACTGGTGTGGCAGTGATATCAGTTTTATGACTAATGTCAGTGGAGATGCTGATGTTACAGGTGAGGCTGTGCTGTTACTGGTGAGGCCGAGATGTCACACTGAGGCTGTGGTGTCACTGTGAAGGTTGTATGTCACTGTGGGCTGATATGTCAATGTGAGGTGATATCACTCTGAAAACTGTGATGTCACAGTGAGCGGTGATGTCAGTGGCAAGACTGATGTCACAATGAGGCTATGATGTAACTGTTGAAGGTGGAATGTCACAATAGCGCTGGAATATCAGTGGAGTGAAAGATGTCATAGTGAGTCTATGATGTCACTGGTTGTTGCTGAATCTCTACCCAGAATGCCGGGGGTATGGGGGAATTTTGTTGGGGCATCATGAGCTTGAGGCAAGGGGGCAAGCAGGGGGAGGGTCTTCACATAGACCCTGGGAGTAAGTCGAGAAAGAGGAGGCAGAGAACGAATTTGTTGCAGAATCACTATTGAGTGTCCTCTTACTAACCCCAACTCTAGTAAACATGACCTCTAACAATTCCTGCCATTACGGGTCCACACTATGCAATTCTTCCTTCATTTCTGCCACTGCCACCACTCTGTGCTCCTCCCAGGAGGTGCCCCAATCCATGGCAGGAGGTTTCTGCTTCACTAACATTTTCTGTTGTCTTTCTCTCTTCTCTCTGTAAATTTATCTTTTTCTTGTTGCTTGATAAGGTTTTGGAAAGCAATTAGTCACTTCCTCAGTGGAGGATCCTTTAAGGCTTGTTATGATGCCAAGAAGGATGGAACTTCCCTCTTATGGGCCAGGAAGAACACTTCCATCCAAACTGTGGGTCCCAGACATTTTCTGGGGAAATCCAAGAAGCTAAGATTAAAGCTGTCTCACAAAAATCTTCTAAGTTCTTTGGTTTCACTTTGATCCTATGTAAGTCTAGTAGAGCCTTAAAGGAGTCAGCTGGGGTGCCTTCGGATAGGGTGGTAAATTGCTCACTATAACGACACTGTGGTATCACAGGTAGGCTATCATGTTTCAGTGAGCCTGTGAAGTCAGTGGTGAGGCTGTGGTTTCATAGTGAGGCTAGGTAAGATGTCAGTGATGAGAATGTGATGTGGCATTGGGCGATGAATACAGAGGTGAGCCTGTGATGTCATAGTTAGACGGTGATGAAACAGTGATGCTATAAATATCAGAGTTGATGCTATGATGTCACAGTTAGGCAATAATTTCAGAGGTGATCTTTTGATGTTATAGTGAGACTGTCATGTCACAGTGAGGCTGTGGTGTCAGGGGGTAGGCATTGGGGTCCCTGTGAGGTTGTGTTGTCACAATGAGGCTCTCATATCAGGGCTGATTCTATGAGATTTCTGTGAGTCTGTTATGTCAGAGGTGATGCTTGGATTTCATAGTGAGATTAGGATGTCCATGGTGAGGCTGTGCAGTCACACAGAGGTTGTGATGTCAGAGGAGAGACTGTGATGTCACAATAAAGTTGTGATATCACCGTGAAGCTGTGATGTCACTATGAGGCTGTGGCATCACAGAGAGGTTGTGATGTCACAGTGAGGCTGTGAGGTCACTGTGAAAGATGGGATATCAGCGGCATGGCTGATTTCACCATAACGCTATGGTGTAACAGGTGAGTCTATGATGTAACAGGTTAGACTGTGAAGTCACAGTAAAGCTGTGAAGTCACTGTGAGGCTGTGATTGTGGGAAGATTGATGTCACAGTGAGGCAGTGATGTAACATGTGAGACTGTTGTGTCACTGTTTATGATGTCAAAGGCTATGATGTTACTGTTGAGGCTGTCACATCAGTGTGAGCCTATGCTATCTGTTGTGAGACTGTGGTGTCAGTGGGCAGGCTTTGAGGTCACAGTGAGGCTGTGATGTCGCAGTGAGGCTCTGATGTCACTGTGAGGCTGTGATATCACAGTGCAGCTGTGAGGTCAGTGGTTAGGCTGTGAATTCAGAAGTGAGACTTATGTGAAAAATGAGGCTGAGATGTTGTATTGATTTCACATAATTGGTGAGGCAGTTATGCCACAGTGAGGTTATGATGTCACCATGAAGCTGTGTTGTCCCTGGTGAGGCTGTGATATGACGGTTAGCCTGTCCTATCAGTGATGAGGCTGTGTTGTCATAGTGAGGCTATGTTGGCATAGTGTGGCTCTGATGTCACAGTGAGGTTGTGATATAAGTAGTGATGTCACAGTGAGACTTTGGTGTCTGTGGAAAGACTGATGTCACAATGAGGCTATGAGGTAATAAGTGTACCTGTGGTAGCAGTGGGTAAGTTCTGAGGTCACATCGAGGTCACAGTAGGCTCTGATTTCAAGGCTGATTCTATGAGATGTCAGTGATGCTGCGATGTCAGTATTTCATACTGAGTTTAGTGTATCAGTGGTGAGGCTGTGCAGTCACACTGAGGCTGATGTCAGAGGAGAGAGGTGATGTCACTGTGATGCTATGATGTCATCATGAGGTTGTGATATCATAGTGAAGCTGTGATATCAGTGGTGATACAGTGTGACATCACAGTTTGGCTGAGATGTCAGTGGTTAGACTGGTAAGTCAGAAGTGAATCTGATGTTAGTGATGAGGCTGATATGTCACAATGAGCCAGGGGTGTTACTGGTGAGGCTGTGATGCCACAGTGAGGCTATAATTTCAGAGGTGAGGCTGTAATGTCATAGTGAGGCTGTGTTCTCACTAGTGATGCCATATATCACAGTGAGACTGTGATGTCAGTGGAGCAAGACTAAGACATCACAGCAAGGATGTGATTTTAGTGGATAGGCTGTGATATCAGAATGAGGCTGGGGTGAGTGATGACATTGTGATGTCACAGTGAGGCTAGCATGTCACTAGTCAGACTGTCATGCCACAGTGAGGCTCTGATATCACCATGTGGCTTTGGTAATACCCTGAGCCCATGATGTCACAGGGAGTTGGTGATATCACGGTGGAAGCTGTGATGAAACAGTGATACTGTGATGGCAGTGGCAAGGATGATGTTACAGTGAAGCTATGATATCAGTGGTGATGTTCTGTTGTCACAGAGAGGCTATGTCAGAGGTGTGTATATGATGTCATCATGAGGCTATGATATCAGTGGCAAGGCTGATGACACACTGAGTTTGTGTTGTCACAATGGGACTGTGATGGCTTTTTCAGGTTGTCATGTCACAGTGATGCTCGGAGGACACATTGTGGCTATGAGGCCACAGTGGGGCTCTGAAGACAGAATGATGCTGTGATGTCACTGGAAAGGTTTTGATGGCACAGTGAGGCTCTGCTATTAGTGGCTAGGCTGATGACCCAATGAGGCTGAGATATTTCCGGTGAAGCTGTGATGTCACAATATGACTGGAATATCAGTAGTGAGAAAGATGTTATAGTGAGTCTGTGATATCACTGGTGAGGCTATGATGTCAGTGGTGACTCTATTACATAATAGTGACACTGGTGAAACTGTGATGTCAAAACCTGTGTTGTCACTGGTGTGGCAGGATTGGCAGCATTCTGAATAATTTCAGTGTTGATGCTGATATCACAGGTGAGGCAGTGCTGTCACTAGTGAGGCCGTGATATCTTTGTGAAGTTTGTATGTCACCATGTGCTATCATGGTACCATGAAGTGATATCACTCTGGAAGCTGTGATATTACAGGGAGGGTGTGATATCAGTGTCAAGATTGATTTCACAATGAGGCTGTGATGTAATGGGTGAGCCTGTGGTAGCAGTGAGCAGATTTTGAGGTCATCGTGAGACTGTGATGTTGCAGCGAGGCTCTGATTTCAGGGCTGATTTTAGGACATGTAAATTAGGCTGTGACGTCATGGGTGATGCTTGGATTTCACCGTGAGGTTAGGACAACAGTGGTGAGAATGTGCAGTCACACTGAGACTATGATATGAGAGGAGAGGCTATGATGTCATTGTGAGGCTGTTATGTTAACGTGAGGTTATGATATCACTTTGAGGCTGTGATATCAGTGGTGATATAATATGACATCCCGATTCACCTGAGATTTCAAAGGATAGGCTGTGATGTCAAAAGTGAAGCCCATGTCAGTGATAAGGTTATGTTGTCACCGTGAGGTTGTGGGTTCATTGGCAGAGCTGTAATATCATGGTGAACCTGTCCTATCACTGGTGATGCTATGATGTAACAGTGAGGATGTGATGCCACAGTGAGGTTATAATGTCACCATAAGGTTATGATGCCATTGATGATGCTGCAATACAAATGAGCTTGTCCTATAGGGGATGAGGCTGTGATGTCACAGCGATGCTCTGTTGGCACAGTGTGGCTGTGATGTCACAGTGAGACTATGATGTCACAGTGAGGGACTTTGCCAGAGTGTGGTTGTGATGTCAATAGTGACTATTCTTTTAAAGGGAGAATATGTCATTGGTGAGGGTGTATTGTGACTGGTGAGGCTCTAATGTCACAGTGAGTTTATTATGTCAAATTTAGATTATGATGTCATAGTGAGGCTATAATGTCAGAAGTGAAGCTTTAGGTTACAGTGATACTTTCATAGCACGGTATGACTCTGATGATACAATGAGGCTCTGATGTCACCGTGAAGGTTGTATGTCACTTTGGGCTATCATGTCACCATGAGGTGATATTACTCTGGAAGCTCTGATGTCACAGTAAGGCTGTGATGTCAGTAGCAAGCCTGATGATACAATGAATCTATTAAGTAACAGATGAGCCTGTGGTGTCAGTGGGCAGGCTATTCTGTCACTATGAGGCTGTGATGTCACAGTGGGACTCTGATTTTAGGGATGATTCTTTGAGATGTCAGTGAGGCTATGACATCAGAAGTATTGTTTGGATTTCACAGTGAGACTAGGTTGTCAGTGGTGAGGCTGTGCAGTCACACAGAGGCTGTGATGTCAGAGGAGAAGCTGTGATATCACTGTTTGGTAGTAATGTTACTATCATATTGAGACATTCAGTTCAGTTGTGATTTCAGTAGTTAGGCTCTAATGTCAGAAGTGAGGCTGATGTTGGTGATGAGGCTGAGATATCACAGTGAGGCTGGGATGCCACAGAGAGTCTGTGGTGTCACTGTTTGGCTGTCATGTGACCATGAGAGTAAGATGTCAGTGATGAGGCTCTTTTGTCATAGTAAGCCCAGGCAGGATGTCCTTATTGATGGTATGATTTCAAAGGTTAACCTTTCACAGTGAGTATTTCACAGTGAGGCTGTGATGTAAGAGGAGAGGCTGTGATGCCAGAAATGAGGCTATAATACCACAGTGAGGTTCTGATATCAAAGCAGTGAGGTTGTTATGTCAGTAGGGACTGTGATTTCACACGGAGACTATGTCATTGGTGAGGGTGTATCGTCACTGGTGAGGCTGTATTGTCACAGTGAGTTTATTTTGTCAAACTGAGGTTGTGATGTCACAGTGAGTCTATGATGTCAGAGGTGAAACATTATGTCACATTAATGCTTTGATGTCACGGTATGGCTGTACAGTTACACTGAGGCTGTGATTTCAGGAGAGAGGCTGTGATATCTCTGTGAGGCTGTGATGTCACCATGAGGCTGTGACATCATAAAGAGGTGAAGAGATCACTGTGGAAGTTGTGATGTCAGTGGCAAAGCTGATTTCACATAAGTAACAGTTTGGTCTTGATATCACAGGTTAGACTGTGAGATCACAATGAGTTGTGAGGTCATGGTGAGTCTGTGGGAAATGGATGTCACAATGAGAAAGTGATGTCACACGTGAGGCAGTGATGTCCCAGTGAGGCTGTGAAATCAGTGCTAAACTGTAATGTCACTTTGAGACTGTGACATCATAGACAGGTTGTGATGCAACAGTGAAGCTGTGAGGTCAGTGTGGAAGATATGATGTCAGTGGCTAGCCTGATTTCATCATGAGGCTATGATGTAATAGATGAGTCTATGAAGCAACAGGTTAGACTGTGAGGTCACAGTGAGGCTGTGATATCTTTGGGAAGATTGATTTCACAGTGAGGCAGTGATATAATATATGAGGCTGTGGTGTCACTGTTTATGATGTCAAAGGCTATGCAATCACTGCTGAGTCTGTGATATCACTGTGAGCCTGTGCTATGTGTTGTGAGGCTATGGTGTCATAATAAATCTAGGTAGGATATCAGTGGTGAATGTGATGTCACTGTGTGGGTGTGATGTCACCAGAGGCTGTGATGTCACAGTGAGCTTATGATGTCAGTAGTGATTCTGTGATTTCACACAGAGGTTGTGTTGTCACAGTGTGGCTGTGTCAGCAGTGTGCATGTGATGTCACCTTGAGGCTATAATGTCACTGTGAATGTTGTCATGTCACCATGAGATGCTATCACTCTGGAATTTGTGAAGTCACAGTGAGGCTGTGATGTCAGTAGCATGTAACAGGTAAGCTTGTTGTGTCATTTTGCAGGTTGTGATGTCACTATGATGTTGTGACATCACAGAGAGATTGTAATGTCACAGTGAGATTGTGAGGTCACTGTGGGAAGATGTGATGTCAGTGGCAAGATTGATTTCATGATGAGGTGACAGTGTAACAGGTGAATATATGATTTAAAAGTTTAGAATTAAGGTTACAGTGAGTCTGTGAGGTAACTGTGAGGCTGTGATGTCACAGTGACACTGTGATATCAGTGCTAAGATTGATGCCACAATGATACTATGATGTAACAGGTAAGCCTGTGGTGTCAGTGGGCAGGCAGTGAGGTCAATGTGAGGTTGTGATGTCACAGTGAGGCTATGATGTCAGAGGTGAAGCTTTAGGCCACAATGATGCTTTGCTGGCACAGTATGACTGTGATGTCACAATGATACTGTGTTGTCATTGTAAGGTTTGATATCACTGGGGAATTTGTGATGTCAGTGAGATTTAGATGTCAATACTGATAATGTGGTGTCACAGGGAGGCTATCAGATTTCAGTGAGCTGGAGAGGTGAGTGGGGAGGCTGTGGTGTCATGGTAAGGCTATGTAGGATACCAGTCTTCAGGTTGTGATGTCACAGTGTGACTATGATGTCACCATGAAACTATGAGGTTACACTAATGCTGTGATATCACAGTGAGGCTGGGATGTTACTGGTGAGGCTGTAATATCACAGTGAACCTGTCATATCAGTGGTGAGGGTGTGATATTGCATTGAGACATGATGTCTCCAGGTACAGTTAAAGCAGGCATGACACTCAGTTGCTAAAACAAAGGGACAATGAATGTTTCAAAGCAGATTTTCTCTGGTTTATGTATAAACATTAAATGTGTGGGGGAAGGGACTGTAAACTAGCTAGTACTGAGAAAAACAACAACAACAACAACAACAACAACAAAAAGATCTAAGGACATGCAGGAGTAGAAGGGGGAAATCCTCCTGCCAGAGGCAAAACTTAATCTACATAGGGAGAGCCCCAGCAACTGCCCATTTAAATGTTAATGTGTCACTCTCCACCCAGCAGGCTTTAGACCAGACTAAGCAGTAACACTGAGGCCTGACTATTCCAGATTTTCCTTATTTCTCTTATTTATATCAAATAGTGTCATGTTCTTTATCCAGGAATTGTTTCCTGAAACAATATTCTGCCATGCTGGGATCTTGTACACTAGGATGGTTGGATAAGGATGTGGCAATTTCCGGTGTTATCCTATGATGTCACAGTGAGGCTTTATTCTCAGAGGTGAGGCTGCGCCGTCACAGTGAGTCTGTGTTGTCAACAGTGATGCTGTAATATCATTCGTCTGTGATGACAGTGGAGCAAGACTGTGACATCACAGAGAGGATGTGATTTAAGTGGTTAGGCTGTGATAGCAGAATGAGGCTGATGTGAGTGATGAAGGTTTGATGTCACAGTTAGGCTGGCATGTCACTGGTGAGGCTGTGAGGTTTTGATATCACTGGGGAATTTGTGATGTCAGTGAGATTTAGATGTCAATAGTCAACAGTGAGGCTTTGATGTCACCGAATGGTTGTTGTGAAACTGTGAGCCTATGATGTTACAGGGAGTGGGTGATGTCACAGTGGAGGCTGTGATGTCAGTGGCAAGACCTATGTCACAATGAGGCTCTGATGTAACAGGTGAGCCTGTAGTGTCAGTGGGCATGCTGTGAGGTTACTGTGAGGCCATGATGTCACAGTGAGGCTCTGATGTCAGGGATTCTATGAGATGTCATTTAGGCTGTCACATCAGGGGTAATGCTTGGATTTCACAGTGAGATTAGGACGTCAGTGGTGTACACTCACACTGAGGCTGTGATGTCACAGGAGAGGCTGTAAGGTCAATGTGAAGCTGTGGTATCAGTGGTGATAGACTATGACCTCACAGTACTGTTGAAATTTCAGTAATTATGCTATGATGTCAAAAGTGAGGCTCATGTCAGGGATTAAGCTGAGATGTCACAGAGAGGCTGGGATGTAACTTGTGGGGCTGTGATGGTATCATGAAGCTTTGATGTCACCGTGTATCTGTAGTGTCATCGTGAATGTTATGTCACAGGGAGATGGTGATGTCATAGTCAAGGCTGTGAGGTCACAGTGAGAATGTGATGTCAGTTGCAAGGTTGATATCAGTAGTGATGCTTTGAAGTTACATTGAGGCCGTGATATCACTGTGAGGGTATGTCAGAGGTATGAATGTTATGCCTCTATGAGGCTATTATGTCAGTGGCAAGGCTGATGTCACACTGAGTTCGTGATGTCACATTGAGGCTGTAATGTCACTGTAAAGCTAGGATGTCACTGTGGAATCTCATGTGACCATGAGATGATATCACTCAGGAAGCTGTGATGTCACAGTTAGGCTATGATATCAGAGATGAGGCTGTGAAGTCACAGTGAGGCTGTGATGTCAGAAATTAAGCTATACTGTCACAGTGAGGTTGCGATATCACTGTGAAGCTGTAATGTCACAATGAGGCTGTGATGTCACTGTGAGATTGAGATGTCACTAAGAAAGATATGATGACGGGTAAGGCTGTGCTGACACTGGTGATGCTGTATGCTACCATGAGTCTTTAATGTCATTCTGAAGGTTGTGTATCACTGTGGTCTGTATTGTCACTGTGAGGTGATATCACTCTGGAAGGTGTGATGTCACAATGAGGCTGTGATGTCAGTGGCAAGGGAGATGTCACTGTGAGGTTATGCTGTCAGTGGTGATGCTCCAAAATGACATTGAGGCTGTGATGTCACAGTGAGGCTATGTTAAAAGTGTATATGATGTCACCATGAGGCTATTATGTTAGTGGCAAGGCTGATGTCACAGTTAGCTTGTGATGTCACAGGCTGTGAGGACATAGACTGGCTATGATGTCAAAGTGAGGCTCTTATGACACAGTGAAGTTGTGATTTCACTAGAAAGTTTTGGATGGCACTATGAGGCTATGATGTTATTGGTGAGGTTGATGTCACAATGAGACTTTGATGTCAGTGGTAAAGGTGTGATGTCACAATAAGGCTGGAATGTCAGTGGTGAGAAAGATGTCATAGTGAGTCTATGATGTCACTGGTGAGGCTCTGATGTCAGTGGTGAACCTATTACATGATAGTGACACTAGTGAAGCTGTGTTGATGTCAAAAGCTGTGTTGTCATTGGTATGGCAGTGATATCAGTATTCTGACTAATGTCAGTGGTGACGCAGATGTCAGGGATAAGACTGTGCTGTCACTGGTGAGGCCGTAATGTCATAGTGAGGTTATAATGTCATTGTGAAAATTGTATGTCACTGTGGCGGGTCATGTCACTGTGAAGGATATCACTCTCGAAGCTGTGATGTTACAGTGAGCCTGTGATGTCAGTGGCAAGACTGATGTCACAATGAGGCTATGATGTAACAGGTGAGCCTGTGGTGTCAGTGAGGTCATTGTGAGGCTGTGATGTCACAGTTAAGCTCTGCTGTCAGGGGCTGATTTTATAATATGTCAGTGAGGTTGTGACATCAGGGGTGATGCTTGAATTTCACATTAAGTTGAGTATGACAGTGGTGAGGCTGTGCAGTCACACAGAGGCTGTGATTTCAGAGAAGTGGCTGTGATATCACCATGAGGCTGTGATATCAGTGGTGATAGAGTATGATGTCACAGTTCAGCTGAGGTTTCAATGGCTATGCTATGATGTCAGAATTGAGGTTGATATTAGTGATGAAGCTGAGATGTAACAGTGAGGCTGGCATGTTAATGGTGAGGCTGTGATGCCACAGAGAGGCTGTGGGGTCAGTGTTGAGACTGTCATGAGACTGTGAACCTGAGATGTCATTGATGAGGTTGTTGTGTAGCGAGGATAGGCAAGATGTCTGTTGTGTCACTGATGCTATGATTTCAGAGTTTAGCCTGTTATTTCATAGTGAGGCTATGATGTCAGAGGTGAGGTTGTATTGTCTAAGTGAGGGTGTGATATCAGAAATGTGGCTATAATGTCACAGTGAGGCTGTAATATCTCTGTGAAGCTGGGATGACACTATGAGGCTGTGACATCACAGAGAGGTTGTGATGACACAGTGAGTCTGTGAAGACACTGTGGAAGATGTGATGTCAGTGGCAAGGCTGATTTCACTATAAGGCTGTAATGCAACAGTTGAGTCTATGATGTAACAGATTAGACTGTGAGGTCACAATAAGGCTGAGAGGTCACTGTTTGGCTGTGATATCTTTGGGAAGATTGATGTCACAGTAAGGCAGTGATATAAGATGTGAGGCTCCGGTGTCACTTTTTATGATGTCAAAGGCTATTATATCACTGCTAAGGCTGTAACATCACTGTGAGCCTATGCTAACTGTGGTGAGGCTGTGGTGTTCTATTAAGGCTACACTGGAGGTTTATTATGTGATTAAGCCAACCATTAACTCTATACAAATATGCACAGAATCAAATCTTCAACAGTCCACACTTGAGCCTAAATATGCCATGCCACCCCTTGGAAACCTGACACAAAAACAGAACTTTTAAACTGTAAACTTTTCTTCTCCCCACAGATATTAAAAGTTATCTTAAAAACATAAATATATTTCATAAGCAAATTTAAAATATTCTCTCACTAAAATATCAGTTATTAAAATGATGGAACTGAAAGTCTTTCTTCAAATATCCCAAATAAAATTATTGTAAAAATAAGAGGACATCAAGTTAAGACCACAGTTCAAGAATTTTCTCATCCTGTATAGCTTGATCCATGAAAGTTGAACCATGTTTTGTGTGCTGATGCTGGAAAAGCCTTTTTTGCCATGAAGTAGTCCATCCCACTGGCCTTACAAAGTCACCATCTATAGAAAAGGGCTTCAGGGAAGTCCATTTTCCTGAATAAGTCATGAAATGTTTTCTCTATCTCTGAAATGCTGTTTGGCTGTTGCATGTATCCATTGCTTAATACTTAGTGAAATCATTAACAGCTTTGGGATATTCCTCAGCTTTGATTAAACAGAGATGAAAATTTTAATATAGAAATTCCTGAATGGCCTGGATTTCTTAAGTTGGCTACAAAACATTATATGTGTGATCCAAATAAAGCTTTAAAGAAAAAAATCTGTTCCAAATCTCATGAAGCCCTTAAAAGCCACTATTATGAGGAACCTGACCCTTATGATAAAGAAAATGTTTCTCGCATCTACAATTTTAACTATATATGCTTAAGAATTTTTAAAAATATGCCAATCATTGTCTACTGAACTTCTAGTCAGTGGTTAATAGTTTTTTTTTTAAATCTACTTACAAAGTTTTTCCACTCATACAAACTTGAAAGGTATCCCATTCCCCTTCCTCCATCCACCCCTCCCTGGATGCCCTTGCTTCCTCTCCCCTTTTGCTCTTCCTTTCCCTCCTCCCTCCCTTTCTCCCATTGTCTCCCCTTCTCCACATCCCTGGAGCATCTTTTAATGTGCATGTCAAACTTCCCTCTGGGTCCTCCTCTCTGATGAGGTATAAGGACTCAGTAGCATTACCTAGAGCTCTTTTTTGTGTTCCCCGTTAGTATTGGGACACTATTGTGGCTTGTCTCTAAGGATCCTAGAGCCTGTGATCCATGTTGGATATTGAGGGGTTAATGATATGTTGGTCATTATGTAGGTCATGAAATACGTATTATTATGATTACTAAGGCCTTAACCTGTGTGGAGTATCTTGCATATCATTGCTCCTCCCCATCTTTAGGCTTTTACAATCTTATCACCCGCTTTTTTGCAAATTTCCCTGAGTTTTAGGATGGAGAGAGAGTAGGCTGGCCTGGTTCCAGGTGGTTGATATAGAGTCTCTGATGTTCTGAATTATGGTTTGTTGATTTCTTTTTCAGTTTTGCTGCTCCTGCACCGCCCTTTGCTCCATTCTGATGGGTATTGGATGTCACCTCCTGGCCAGAAATAAAAGGCTATTAAAATAGTCTTACCATAAGAGTAGATTCAAAGGTAGATGGAATAAGAGTAGGAGATCATGGTGAGAGGGGACTCAGTCTCCCATTTGTAGAATGGTTGCCTTATATCTGCCAGATTGTATGTCCCCCCTTTCTGGTGAGACATATCCAAACAGTTGCAAGAGACCAGGAAGGAAAGTCGGTGAGCCTAACTAGATGTCTCATGACTTACTTACAGACTTTGATAGTGGCCTGTTTTCTCTGATGTAGCATGATGCTCTCTCTCCTTGTTGCTGGAGGGCCCTCCTTCCCCTTCTCTCCTGTTAGTAATCTTTGTAATTACTGTAGGTATTACAGAGATTTATCTTTGAGTATGTCACTAAATGGATTTGGTACTAGAATACAACTATTAGGGAGTACATACATTGCTTAATTATCTGTGTCTGGGATACTTTGCTCAATATAATTTTTTCTAATTCCATCCATTTCCTGGCAAATTTCATTAATTTATTATTTTTGATGGCTGAGTAGTATTCCATTGTGTAAATGTACCACATTTTCCTTATCCACTCATCAAGTGTTGGACATTTGGGTTGATTCCATGACTTTGCTATAGTAAACAGTGCTGCTATGAACATGGTCATGCTTGAACTATCAAGGTGAATTTTTTCTGTATGGGGGATTATTCCCCAAAGTGGAATAGTAGGATCATATGGCATTTCAATCTTTAACTTTTTATGAATCACCAGATGGCTCACCAGAGTGGTTTTATAACTTGCATTCCCACCAGCAATGTAGGAGAATTCCCTTCTCACTACATCTCCTCCAGCATTTGGTGTTTTTATTGTGGATTTTTGCCATCCTGACTGGGGTGAGATGATATGTCAGGGAGGTTTTGATTTGCATTTCCCTGCTGGCTAAGGATGTGGAGCATTTTTAAAGATATTTGTTAGACATTTTAACCTCGTCCCTGGTAACATTTCTTTTAAGTTCCAGGGCCCATTTTTTAATTGGTCCATTTGTTTCTTCGACGTTTAGTTTTCTAAGTTCTTTGTGATAGAATCTATCAGATATGTGGTTAGTAGAGATTTTTTCCCATTCTGTGGGTTGCCTTTGTGCTCGAGTTCCAATGTCTTTGTCTGAATAAAGCTCTTTAATTTCATAAGATCCTATTGATTGAATATTGGTTGTAGAGACTGCTATTGGATTTCTGTTTAGCAACTGTTTGCCTAGTCCAATGATCTTGAGGGAATTCCCTACCCTTTCAATTATTTTTTTAATAATCTCTGGCCTTATATTGAGGTCTTTCATCCAGTTGGAATTAAGTCTTGTACATGGTGACAAATATAGGTCAAGTTTTATTCTGCATATGGACATCCAGTTTTGCCAGCACCATTTGTAGAAGATGCTGTTCTTTCTCCATTGGAATTTTGGGCCCCTTTGTCAAAGATCAAATGGCTCTAATTGTGTGAGCTTATATCTGGATCTTCAAACCTTATCCAAACCTTGATCTGTGTGTCTATTTTCAAGCCAATACCAGCCTGTTTTTATAACTACAGATTTGTAGAATAGATTTGATATGGTGATACTTCCAGCAGTGTTTTTGTTACTCAGGATCGTTTTTGCTATCCTAGGTCTTTTGTGCCTCCATATGAATTTTGAGATTGGTTGGCTAACGTCTTTAAACAATTGCTTTGGGGTTTTGATTGGTATAGCATTGAATCTGTATATTGCCTTTGGTAGGATAGTAATTTTTATGATATTGATTCTGTCAATTCAGGAATATGCGAAACCTTTCTACCTTCTGGTGTCTTCTGCAATTGCTTTCTTTAGGGTTTTAAAGTGTTCATTGTAAAGGTCTCTTACATTCTTGGTTAGATTTATATGAAGGTATTTCATTTTTAAGGATATAGTAAATGGGATTGCTTCTCTCAGGGTTTTTTCACTTCTTTCATTCTGGGCATATAGGAAGGCCACTGATTTTTGTATGTTTATTTTGTATCTTGCCACCTTGCTGAACTTCTGTATTATTTCCAAGAGTTTCCTGGTTGAGTTTTTGAGATATCTAGACTACTTCCTTGCCAATTTGAATCCATTTTATCTCCCTTTCTTGTCTGATGGCCTCACCAAGACTTCAAGTACAATGCTGAATAGAAGTAGTGATAGTGGACAGTCTTGTCTAATTCTTGATTGAAGTAGGAATGCTTCAAATTTTTCCCCATTGAGTATAAGCCTTGCTGTTGGTTTGTTGTATACCATTTTTATTATATTGATAAATGTTCTTTCCATTCCAACTGTCTAGGGTTTTGATCATAAAGGGCTGTTGGATCTTGTCAAAAGCTTTTTCTGCATCTATCGAGAGTATCATGTAGTCTTGGATTTTGGACTGGTTTATATGGTGAACTACATTTATTGATTTGCATATGTTGAACCAACTTTGTGTGCCTGAGATAAAGCATACTTGATCCCCATGAATGATCTTTTTTTTTTTTTACCATGAAACAAAACCTTTATTAACATTTTTAACAGAGCTTCAGCTATTACTGAAACTTGCGATTACTAAACTTAAAGGAGGGCAAAAAGCTGTAGAGTAATGCCATCACTGCCCGCTGGGATGCAGATTTAATAGCCACCCCTAAGACGGAGGACCAAATGCAGGGTGGACTCTTTCTGGATGTTGTAATCAGAAAGAGTGCAGCCATCTTCCAGCTGCTTGCCGGCGAAGATCAGCCTCTGCTGGTCAGGGGGGGATGCCCTCCTTATCCTGGATCTTGGCCTTGACATTCTCGATGGTGTCACTGGGCTCGACCTCCAGGGTGATGGTCTTGCCGGTCAGGGTCTTCACGAAGATCTGCATGCCACCCCTCAGGCGCAGGACCAGATGCAGGGTGGACTCCTGGATGTTGTAGTCGGACAGGGTGCGGCCATCTTCCAGTTGCTTGCCGGCGAAGATCAGCCTCTGCTGGTCAGGGGGGATGCCCTCCTTATCCTGGATCTTGGCCTTGACATTCTCGATGGTGTCGATGGGCTCCACCTCCAGGGTGATAGCATCACTACTTCTCTATGCTGTCATAGCCTCACAATGACATCACAGCTTCACAGTGATATCACAGTCTCACTGTGGCAGATAGACTCATTTCTGACCTCACAGCCTAACTGTGACATCACAGTATCACCTGTGACATCACAGCCTCACTCTGACATAACAGGCTAACATCTGAAACCAGAGCATCAGTGACACTACGGACATCCTACCTAGGTTCACTATAACACTGCAGCCTTATCACTGAAATCTCAGACTCATGGTCACATGACAGCCTCAGCAGTGATACCACAGGGTTCCTGGTCCTCACAACCTCACCAGTAACATCCTAACCACACTGTGACATCTCAGTCTCATTACTGACGTTAGCCTCATTACTGACATTAGCCTCACTTCTGACATCACAGCGCAACCACAAAATCATAGCCGAACTGTGATGTTATCATATATCACCACTTATATCACAGCCTCACTGTGATATCACAAAGTCATGGTAACAGCACAGACTCAAAATTACATCACAGCCTCTCCTCTGAAATCACTGCTTCAATGTAACTGCATTGCCTCATCTATGCCATCCTAATCTCACTTTGAAATCCAAATATCACCTCTGATGTCACAGCCACACACATTCAAAGAATCACTGGGACATCACAGCCTCACAATGACCTCACTACCCTTGCTCACTGACATCACAGGCTCACTTGTTACATTATAGCCTCATTGTAACATCATTCTTGCCATTGACATCATAGTCTCACTGTGGCTTTACAGCTTCCAGAGTGATATCACCTCAGGATTACATGACATACCACTTTGACATAAAACCTCAGTAACATCACAGCCTCATTATGACGTCACAATCTCATGAGGGACAGCACAGCTTCGCCTATGATATCAGCCTTGCCACTGACATCACAGTGTCACTGTGACTTCACAGCCTTCACTGTGACATCACCAACACCACGTGAAATCCCAGGCTCAGGGTGATACCACAGCCACACGGTGATATCAAAGCACCATGGTAGCATGACATCATTACCAGTGAAATGCCAGCCTCACTGTGACTTCATACCCTCATCACTCACATCAGTCCCATTCTAATACCACAGCCTCACCACTGAAATCACATCCTCACTGTGATGCATAGTCTCATACTGTCATCAGAACCTCACTGTGATATCACGGCATCACTGGTGATATCAAAGCTTCACCTCTGAGGTTATAGACTCACTGTGACATGATGTCCTCACTATGACATCAAAGGCTGTGGCATAACAGCCTCACTGCGACATCACAGACAAACTGTGCAAACACAGCCTCACTGTGATATCACAGCCACACCACTGATAGGAGAGACTCATTGTGATATTACAGCCTCAGGAATGACACCAAAATCTCATGGTGAAATCGTAAACTCAATGTGGCATCATAGCCTCACCATTTATATCACAACATCAATTGGACATCTCAGCTTCTTCTCTCACATGTCTCACTTGTGAAATCACAGACTAACCACTGAACTCACAGCTGCATTGTGACATCACAGCTTCACCGTGAAACCACATTCTCACATGTTACATAACTTCCTCACTGTGACATAAATCTTCCTACAGATATTACAGCCTCACTGTGACCTTATAGTCTAATCTGTTACATCATAGACTCATCTGTCACTTGAAATCAGCCTTGCCATGGACATCACATCTTCCAGTAACCTCACAGCCTCACTGTGATATCACAACCTCTCTATGATGTCACAGCCTCAGAGTGACATCACAGCTTCACTGTGCTATCATAGCCTCACTTGTCATTTTAGCTTCATTTATGATATCACAGTCTCAGAGTGACATCACAGCTTCACTGTGCTATCATAGCCTCACTTGTCATTTTAGCTTCATTTATGATATTACAGCCTCACTGTGACATAATAGGCTAACCTCTGAAATCATAGCATTAGTGATACCACGGTCATCCTGCCTTGCTTTGCTATGACACTACAGCCTTATCACGGACATCTCAGGCTCACAGTCACAGGACAGCCTCATCAGTGACACCACAGCCTGGCTATGGCATCACAGCCTCACCAGTAACATCCCAGACTCACTGTGACATCTCAGCATCATCACTGACATCAGCCTCACTTCTGACATCACAGCATAAACATTGACATCCCAGGCTCACTGTGACTATCACAGCTTCTGAAGTGACATCACCTCCTAGAGTCATGACAGCCCAGAGTAACGTACAACTTTCACAGTGACATTACAGCCTCAGTGAGACATCACAGCCTCATCAGTGACAGCATAGTCTCAGCAGTGACATAACGTTGCCACTGATATTAGTCGGAATACTGACATCACTGCTACACCAGTGACAACACAGATTTTGATGTCACAGCCTTACCAAGGTCACTGTGACATAATAAATTCACCACTGACATCATAACCTCACCAGTGACATCATAGACTCACTGACAAATTACTCGCCACTGACATTCCAGTCTTATTGTGACATCAAATCTTCACTGGTGACATCACAGCCTCATTGAGACATTCACAGCATCACCACTGACATCATATGCTCACTGTTACATTAGTCTTGCCACTGACATCACAGTCTCACTGTGACCTCACAGACTATACTATGACATCATCAACTCTCTGTGATGTCATGGACTCACAGTATCATCACAGTCACATGCTGACATCAAAGCCAAATGGTGGCATCACAGCCTCACCAGTGACATGCCAGCCTCACTGTGACAATATACCCTCATTACTCACATCAGACTCATTCTGATATCACAGCCTAACCACTGAAATAACATACTCACTGTGGCATTATAGCCTCATTTTCTAAATCAGCACCTCATTGTGACATCACAGCCTCACCTCTGACATCACAGGCCCACTGTGATATAACAGGCTAACCTTTGAAATCATAACATCAGTGACACCATGGTCATCCTGCCTAGCCATGCTGTGACACCACAGCCTCATCACTGACATCTCAGGCTCATGGTTACCTGATAGCCTCTACAGTGACACCACAGCCTTCCTGTGGCATTACAGCTTCACCAGTAACATCCCTGCCTTATTGTGACATCTCAGCCTCATCACTGACATCAGCCTCACTTTTGACATCATAGACTAACCACTAAATCGCAGCTGAACTGTGGTGTCATAGTCTATCACCACTAATATCACAGCCTCACTGTGGTATCACAACCTTACGGTAACATCACCGCCTCACTGTGACCTCTCAGACTCATAACTAACATCAGATTCATTGTGACATCACAGCTTCCAAAGTCATATCACCTCACCGTGACATGACAGCCCAGAGTGACATACAACCCTTACAGTCACATCATAGCCTCACAGTGACATCACAGCCTTACCTGTCAGATCAGCATCACCACTGACATTAGTCAAAACACTGATACTACTGCTATACCAGTGACAACACAGCCTTTGACATAACATCCTTACAGTGTCACTGTTATGTAATAGATTTCCCCAATGACATCATAATCTCACCAGTGACCTCATAGATTCCCTGTGACATCTTTCTCACCACTGACATTTCAGCCTCATTATGACATCACCACTTCACCACTGTCATCACAGCCTCATTGTGACATCAGCATCACCACTTACATCACAGTCTCACTGTGACATCCAAACCTCTATAGTGATATCACAACATCACTGTATCATTAGAGCCACAGTATGACATCAGAGTCACACTGTGTCCTCACAGCCTCAATGATAAATTACAACCTGACAGTGCCATCACTGTCTCACTGTGACATCACAAACTCACAGTGACATCAGCCTTGCCACTGACATAATAGCCTAATGGTAATATCACATACACACCTCTGATGTAGCCTCAAGGTGATATCAGAGCCTCAATGTGATGTCACAGCTTCACCACTGATATCATAGGCTCACTGTGACATCAGCCTTGCCACTGATATCACAGTCTCACTGTGACCTCAGCCTCCACTGGGACATCACCAATACCCTGTAACATCACAGGCTCAGAATAACACCACAGCCACACAGTGACATCAAAGTTTTGCTGTGGCATCACAGCCTCACCAGCCTCATTCTGATATCATAGCCTAACCACTGAAATCACATCCTCATTTTGATGTCATAGTCTTGCTCCACTTACATCACAGACTCACTGCTTTATCACAACATCAATGGTGACAAAGAGCCTCAGCGTGACATCACAAACTCACCTTTGAGGTTATAGCCTCACTGTGACATGACAGGCTCACTATAACATCAGAGGCCCACCTCTGAAATCATTGCCCAAGTGGATATCACAGCTTCGACTTTAATGTTATAACCTCACTGTTTCATCACAGCCTCTCTATGACATTAAAGTATGACCTCTGAAATTATAGTCTCAATGGGGCATCAAATCTTCACCACTGATCTTACATGCTTACTGAAACATGGCAGCCTCCCTGTGACACCAGTGTCATTATTAATTAGCATCAAAACCTCACTGTGACCTCACAACTTTCCCAGTGACATTACAACCTCCAAGTGACATCACAGCCTCATTGTGACATCAAGGCCATATCATACCATCAAAGCATCACTGTGACATAAAGCTTCACCTTTAACATCATAGCCTCACTATGACATCACAACCTCAGTTTGACACAATAAACTCACTGTGACATTAGAGCCTCACCAGAGACAGTACATCCCCACTAATGACAGTCTCCCAATGTAAGCACAATAACTATTGACATCACAACCTCACTGTAGCATAACAACCTCACTGTGTCATCACAGCCATACTGTGCCAACACAGCCTCACCACTTTTAGGACAGGCTCACTGTGATACAACAGCCTCACCAGTGACACCACCTCTGAAATCATAGCCTCAATGTGATATCACAACCTCATAACTGACATCCTATCTAGACTCACTATAACATTACAGCCTAATCACTGACTTCACAGACTCACTCTAACATGACAGTGTCCCTGTGACACCACAGTGTTGCTATTGACATCACAACCTTACTGTAACATCACAACCTCCCCAGTGACATCACAACCTCACAGTGACATCATAGCTTCATTGTAACATCACAGCCATAATGTGCCATCAAAGCATTGCTGTGACATAAAGCTTCACTTCTAACATCATAGCCTCACTGTGACATCGCAGCCTCAGTTTGTCACAATAAATTCACTGTGACATTAGAGTCTCCCCTGTGACAATACAGCCTCACCAATGACATAGTCACCCTGTGAAAGCAGTCACTACTGGAATCACCACCTCACTGTGTTCTGTGATAATACAGTCTCACCAATGACAAAGTCTCTTGTGAAAACACAGTCACTACTGACATCACAACCTCACTGTCGCATCACAACATCATTGTGACATCACAGCCACATTGTGCCAGCACAGCCTCACCTGTGACATCAGGGATGCCACTCACATCAGACAGAATACTGTCACTGCCACATCCATGACAACACAGCCTCACTGTGACATCAGCCTCACCTCGGATGTGATAACCTCACTATGATATCACAGCCTCACTATGACAGCATAGGCTCATCTCTGAAATCAGTACCTCGCTGCGACATCACAGCCTCACAGTAACCTCACAGACTGCCCAATGACACAACAGGCAACAGGCTAACCTTCTTACAATATAGACTCATTGTGATGTCAGTCTTGCCACTAACATCACAGTCTCACTGTGATATCTCAAACTCACTGTGACATCACAACTTCCCCAGTGACATCACAACCTCACAGTGACATCACAGCCATACCATGCAATCAAAGTATCGCTATCACATAAACATTCACCTCTGATATCATAGCCTCAAAGTGATATCACAACCTCAGTTTGACACAATAAACTCACTGTGCTATTATTGCTGACCAGTTACAATACAGCCTCACCAATTGCATAGTCTCCCTATGAAAGCACAGTCACTACTGACATCACAACCTTACAGTGAAATCATAGCAATACTGTCCCAAAAAAGACTCACTGTGATATCACAGTCTCACCACTGATAGGATAGGTCTAGCAGTGACACCACAGCCCCATGATGACATCATAACCTCACTGTGGCATCAGAGCATCACTACTGGTACAATACCTACACTACCTAGCCTTAACATGACAATAAAGCCTCACCACAGATAGCACAGGCTCACAGTGACATGACAGACACAGCTGTGAAAACCTGTGTCATTATAAAAAACGACACAACAATCTCACATGTTACATCACTGCCTCATTGTGACATCAATCTTCCCATAGATATCACAGCCTCACTGAGACCTCACAGTGTAAACTGTTACATCATAGACTCACCTGTTACATCATAGCCTCATGGTGAAATCAGCTTTGCTACTGACATCACATATTCCACAGTAACCTCACAACCTCTCCATAATGTCACAACCTCATAGTGATATAACAGCCTCACTGTGGCATTATAGCCACATTTCTGACGTCACACGTTCACTATGACATCGCAGCATTACCTCTGACATTACAGCCTCACTGTGACATAACAGGCTAACTTCTGAAATCATAGCATCAGCGACATCATGGACATCCTGCTTTGCCTCCCTAGGACACCACAGCCTCATTGTAGCAGTCTCGGGGTCCCACGGAGACCCTTGGGGGCGGGGATAAGCTGGCGGGAAGTCAACAACACAGACTCCGGGAGTCAGGTGAGTGGCAAAAGCAGGCTCGCAGGCTTGCAGGCAGGCTCGTTTATTATAAATATGGGGCAGCCTATATATCCCACCCAACATCCCATAAGCCACAGCGTGAGGTTTTTGCTGTGTTGTCCTGTCCGGGTTGGTCCTCTCAGTCAGGCAGTTTGACTTCAGCACAAGGCACAGTGGCAGGTTCTAGCTTGGGGAATTTGCATTCCCACATGCGACCCACACAGACAATACAGGCCAGCCTGGTCTATTGCTCCTACACTATCGATCCTTTTTATTTATTTTGATAGCCAGCGGTAGCCAGAGTTCTTTGCTCTGACGTTGTTGACCCCAAATCAAAGGGGGTCCAGCATAATGGACTGGTACCTGTCTTACATTGGAGACCACCCTCGTGTGGACCCTTACCCATCATTGGCTGCCAGCCCTCGAAGGACCTCTCCTCTGAAAGGCATGTCAGGATATGTAGATAGTAGATTAGACCACGGCTTCACAAATCTCTGCAATCCAAGCTCATATCATGTCTCTAGGGGCATTATGGCTCAGATATCAAGAGCCATAAGCACCTGTAGCATGATCTTATTGATGGAGCACTGCTGAGAGATGTGCTGAAGGAAACACTTAAGCAATATAATTAATAAAAGAACAATTCCTCCTATGATAGCATAAATTATAATCCAAGAGGGATCAAACGGGCTTTTAAAATTGTTCCAGATTCTGGTTACAAACTCAGTATCTATAAGCGGGGAGCCACATGCATCATGTTAATATGTTTTATCTGTTAACTCAAAGTCAATGAGTAATTAAGAAAGGCCTGAGACCAAGGTCCCTTGATGTACTGAGAAAGTTGCTCATGAGCTTTGGAAATGTTGAATACGTGATAAACAAGAAAAAGGACAAAAACTAACTTTTCAGTACATCACTCCCAGGAGGATAAATGTATGGCATGTCTGTGAACAAATATTGTAACTGTTGATTTAAGCTGGGAATGACTTGAAAATATTAAAGCCACATGAGCAAAATGTTAAAGATGAGAGAGACCACACCTTTTCTCTTTAGAAAAGAACTAGAAATACTCATTAATGATGACAACTCAGTCAAAGCTTTTCCCATTTCATTTGTCCCCATTGTAGTGTCTTAAATTATTCTTTAATTACACTACTAGCTATAACAGTCTAATTTTTAAGGTTTGTGCAATCTCTACTATACTATTTTATATGTGGTAATACAATTCTAAAAATAAAAGCTATTTATAAATCATAGAATAAACGCCCCCAAATTATACATATTACAAACTTGCAAGAAATAAATTACATCATGATATATCAATTAATATTGTATCAGTATTAACTAACATCTATGGTAGTTTTTTTTTCAATATAATCAAGCAGTGTATAACAGGGCTCAAGCTACAGTTGATCACATTTGTTTTTCTTAAAAACAAAATTTATTCACTATAAACAATTAAAAAGCAGTTTTCTTCCTCCATAACAGACATTAAAATTGTTTTTTTTTTAAGTATATTAAGATTGAATGAAAATAATTAGCTACAGTGTGGTCCAGAAATGCAAATATATAAACAAGACAGTTTTATAAACACATGTATTGCCACCTTCAGGTACTCTTACAAGTCATAAAAGATATCTAGGCACACTTACAAATCATGAAAATGAAGCCAGCTCATCAGATTTTTACCAAGGTGTGGGAACCAGTTCCCACTCACGCATCCATTCACTCACTCAAACACACAGCTGCTGATGAAAGCAGGTTCCAACCATCCCCACCTCCGCCTCCACCCCCAGAGACTCTGCACGGGATGGGGAGATTGTCAGTAGCAGATCTCCGTTTATTGGGGGGAGAAAAGGAACTTTTATAGACAAAGGCCACCAAGGCGCAAAACAGGCATCCAATTGTTTCACAAGGTCAAGACATCCTACAGGTGCTAATAGTCAAGTTCAATATCACTCATCACAGGGGGCAGGTAGATACCTGAAAGCCAATTAGGGCTCTCTGTGAAGTGATCAGATTATGCCCAAGACCCTTGCCCTTAGCGCCATCTTTAGTCCCATGTTCTCGGCCACTGCCCTGGGACAAATCCTGGGCAGGCCCAACATCTCCCCCTTTTGTTTTTGTATGAGACGGTTCAGGAGGCTACCTGAGACTGAGCAGACCAAATGGTCTTGAGTGACTGTGCCTATCTTGGGCGTGAAAAACCTCCCACTGTGGTCTGACCTGTTATGGGATCTTGTAGTCTCCAGGTATAATACTACAAGTCCTGTCTTAGGTTGATCCATGGCCAGGCTTCCACTTGCCCATATCTGGCTACCAGTCCTCTGTATGAGGTTGGCTTTACCAACCTTGGGGGTTTGAGCTGTATTTAAAAGCCTGTATCACACATTGGACATGTACTGCACTTGACAAGTTAGCTAGACCAGAGAGATTTTTCCATTGGGCAAGTGTCATGCATATGGCGGAGAAGACAGGTTGGCATCAGCACCAGGCATGGTAGCAAGTGACTTTTTGGGGGCATGGCAGGGATGTTCAAGGGCCATAGCACCTATAGCATGGTCTCAATGATGGAGTGCTGCTGAAAGATACGCTGAGAAAACACTTAAGCAATATAGTTATTAAAAGAACAATTTTTCTAGATCTTAGGTCAAACCCAGATTGACTCTATCTAGTTATCAAACAGGCCTATGAGGATCACAGTTAACATCTTCCTTGAGCACACCATGGATAGTTTCCTGACAGAAAGTTAGGTGGATAGGCTTTCCAGTGTCTTTGGAACCTCAATTTAAGTTGTCCTTTTTTGAAAATTTAAAATTTAAAACGTTGATGGTAAATAATACCAACCCCAGCTGTTGGTGCAGACTTACTCCCCCTTTTTGTTTTTGTAATTGGGCCTTTAAATATTGGTGATTTCTTTTAACAATGGCTTGTCCTCTAGATTGAATTTTGATCTACAGACTCTTCTCCAATGAAGCCCTCTGTGGCACCTAGGGCATGGAGTTGTAGGGGGCTTAGCCTCTCCTACCTCCCTTGGTTTCCCTTCCTCGCCCTGGGGACATTCCCTCCTGAAATGCCCCACCTGGCCACAAGGAAAACAAACTCCATTGTTTCCCCTCCCCTCTTGGCCCTGCAGGCTTGGTGTTGGCCAATGCCTTTGTCTGTGTTTCCAGAGCCATAGCAAGTATATGACTCTGGTGTTTTTGAGTCCCCATATCCTGTGAAGCAATAATCCAGATGTCTATGGATCTCTCCTTAAGACCTGCACATGCTATCTTGTGGTCCCCATTCATTTCTTCCCATACCAGCAATTTAGCAAATTGTTCCCTTAGGGATCCTGGGAGAAGTTTACTACAGAGGTTTTTTTTCTACCTGGTCAATGAACTCGGGGAGGGTCTCACCTGGTTTTTGCATAATGCCTGCTAGAGGCATTTCAGAAGGACCTTTATTTAGCTTTTTCCATGCTGCTAAACCTATCAAGTGGACTTGGTCTTGGTATGGGGCTTCCATGGCCGCCTGCTGGACCCCACATTCTTTCTTAAATAGCTACCCACTTTATGAATGTGAGACTGGGGAGCACCTCTTTGGCTATATCCATCCAGTCCTTAGTAGTACAGATTAGTGAGCTAAATCTTGAAGGAGGGCCTCAACCCAAGGAGAATTTGGATCATCCTCTAGGAAGTATATCACACTGTAGGGCAATTGCCCCCTGGTTTTAAGTTAACAACCACTCCCTGTTCTCAGAGCATTGCTACCCTCTTCCCCTTGATAAAGGGAGCAGGGCACTTTCTCGTGCAACTTTCCTACATCCTTTTTGGGTTCTCGGAGTAGACACCGCCCTTCCTCACCTTGGGCAGGTGGCTGGCCTTCCCAAATGGGACGCTCTGCTCCCTCAGGCATCGGCTTGTCCCCGCATGCTGGCCCACACTCCAGTCCACTTCTGTGAAATCTGCCCCTCCCCCCGTGCGCAACCTCCTCCCAGCCGTGTACAGCTCCCCAGTCGCATGGTTCCATATCCCCACGTGTTGCCCCGCTGCAGCCGCGTGCAGTCTCTCCACTGCCGCTGGTAGCGGCTTTGGTACTGGTACCGTGTGCCCCTGTCTCAGCCCACAACTCTGTGTAATATTCTCGGCATGCGCACAGTGATGGGTTATCACCCTCTAAACAGCAGGCATGTCCACCATCTCCATGGTTTCCTGCACCCTGCCATGGTCCGACAGAATATCCACCCATCCCTGGTTCAGCTGGCCCAAAGCTTTGCCCACTTAGCCCCAACTCCGAGGTCCCACGCCACTCGGTTTCCCCGTACATAGAATTCCCCTGTACTCCTGTACCCCGGGGCCTGTGTGGCTCATCAGCGGAACCCCCTGCAGGGCGCCCGGGATAACTTGTTGGCTCCAATATCCCTGGAGCCATGCTCCAGAATGCCTCTGGCCACTCCCTCTCTATCTGTACCTTTTGCTCCAGTGCGGGCTGAATTGGATTGGGAAGGAAAGCCATCCTGAGCACAGAAATTGTGGAATAAAATGTCTGAGACCAACAATGTGGGAACTGATTCTCACTCACGCACTCATTCACTCACTCATACACACAGCTGCTGGCTGTGATGAAAGCAGGTTCCAGTCATCCCCAACTCTGCCTCTACCCTCAGAGGCTCAGCACGGGACAGAGAGATTGTCAGAAGCAGATCTCTCTTTATTGGGGGGAGAAAAGGAACTTTTATAGACAAAGGCCACCAAGGCATGAAACAGGCATCCAATTGTATCACAAGGTCAAGACATCCTACAGGTGCTAATAGTCAAGTTCAATGTCACTCATCACAGGGCAGGTAGATACCTAAAATCTAATTAGGGCTCTCTGTGAAGTGATCAGATTATGCCCAAGACCCTTGCCCTTAGCGCCATCTTTATTCCCATGTGCTCGGCCATGCCCTGGGGCAAATCCTGGGCGGGTCCAACACCAAGGTATAACAAGAAATACTTCATGCAAGAAAAACTAATGTGAAATAACACTTGCAAATTAGTTTTTTAATGTTTACAACCCACTGTTTCTAAAGACAGAACTTTGTTTCCATTTGTCATGCTTACAAAAAACATAAAAAGTTCTCTAACTACAATCATTACGTTTTAAACAATTTTCTTAACATAAAAGGTTTTAACAATGAAGTCATAGTTTTATTTAAGCTTATAATGTAGTAAAATTACTTTACATGGAAGAACTTTATAGAATACCTCAGGATACTGCTTGATACCCAAGTCTGCATTAATAGATATTTCATGGTCCACTTAAATTGTCTAGTACATAACTGAATCATCTAGCAAAATCATATCTATAGCTTTGAGAGTGAAGATATTCAATATTCATTATCACTGCCCTGGGAGATATGCTTTCTAAAACTGTGGAAAATCACTCCAAATACCTGGTAATAACATTTGCACAAAAACTGATGCTTCTTCATTTGTCATCTAAAATATTGTAGCTCTCAATTTACTTTACTACTTTAACATTAAGCAAATACAAGTTTTGTATCTTTAACACAAGTAAATAAAAGCTTTTTAAATTTTGTAGAAACTAGGACATTATTAAATATGGAATAAGCATGCAGCACATGGTCGCAGGAGAATACCTGTATGTCTCTTTAGATAAACAATCTTTACAAAATAAAACCTCTGCAGTTACCAACACTGTGTAGAGTCTTTACTGGTCCATTAATGTTTTTAACCTTCTAACTTCTGTCACAAGAAAGTCCCCAATATCTGTAGGTTATCTTCAAAAATTTGTCTTTTAAAAATTTTTGAACTACCTTGAAAATTCTAACTAACTTATGAGAAATGGGCAGCTAGAAAAAACTTGTGGAGTCCATAAGAAACAGACATGGAACTAAAAATGGACTCATAGCACTAGAGGGCCATGAGGGGCTAGGGTGCCAAAGATGGCTGCCAGGGCCATGTATATCTGTATATCTAAGCAAGCCCAGGGAAACTGGCTTTTTTCTTTTTGGTTAACTCCCATTGGGCCCAACCCAGTTGCCCTTAGGCCCAGGTGCAACTAGATATCAAGTTGTTTTTTGGATATGGAAAGCTCATCTCCATAATCCTTACACAGAGAAGTTGGCTATCTTATCTCTGGGAGGATTCAAGTCAGTTTCTCAGCAAGAGTTTTCCTGCAGAGTGTTTCCAGCAGTAGGGGATGACCTTCAAGGATCTCAAAGACCTTCAAAGACCTAAAAGACTTAGCAGTCTTACTGTGGGTACAAGCAAGAGTTAGTAAAGAGCACGTGCTTGCAAGGTATAAAAGCCAAGAGCTGTAAGTAATCTATATATTGGAGACCTTTCTCCTCTGGCTATTGTACATCTCCAAGATCTCATTCTAAAACCTGTCTAAAACCATGTGAACTGTCTGATTTTTTGTACAGAACAATCTGAATTAGTCCTCCTTAGGACCACTCCTCAGGTCTAAGTAAAAAGCCAGCATTCATTTTTCTTGTGGGGAAGGGAATTTCATAAATCATAACCTAGCAATTGTAAATTAGTAAGGCATAGCTTCAATGGAGGATAGCCAGGCTTCCAATTGGCCTTTGTTGGCCTTTGGAATGTCCAGAGCCTAAATGGATGCCCTGAGGACCTGTGTAAAGCAGGCTTGTGTTGTAAAGGCTGAGTCCTTACTGCTTTCCATTTGCATCCAAATAGGAAAATTAGCACTAAAAGGGCAGCTCCAAAAGTTAACTAAGTCCCATAATTGTTTGCCAAGGGCTGCAGGGGTAATAATTTGAACTTTAGTCCCATTAATTTTTGATATATTAAAGGATAGTTTGAAACATTCAGGGTGCTGTTAATATTGGAGGGCAGGAGGCATAGGCCCTCCTGGACTCTCCTCTTCTTAGGAAGAACAGTGCTCAGGACACATTTAAAGCATTTTTTTTCTTTCCCTACTGGGAAGGGAATTTCAGGTTTGTCATCTTGGGCGTGCCTACTAGTAGTTTATCTATCCCCTTAGGCAGATGGATCCTCAGAGAAACTACTTAAGTAACTTAGGCCAAAATCTTGCAAGGAAAAAGGAAACATAAACTTGAGTTGACCCAAATGCACTTAGAATCTACTGAAAACAGATTATGCTGGGTCTGGCATTGATCCTGGGAGCACATGGGAGCATGGAATTAGAAAGCAGATTTGTCCCCAAGAAAGGGAGCTCATACATACCAAGAGAAGGAAGAAATTCCAATGAACTTTTTAGAAGACAATTACATTTTCCTGGTTGCTAGATCTGATGGATAAAATTCTATAAAAGAAGTCAGAGGAATGAGCAAGTTTGATCAAGCAATATAATAGTGGCTTTGTTATTTTGGGAACACATGGAAAAGCCTTTAAGAACACAATGGCATTTTCATTTGGAGTCCTATTAAAGATCAAAACCAAGCGAAAAAATTTTTCATGAAAGAAAACTTACAATTTATCAGAAAAACAATTGTTATCAATATAAAACATAACTAGTTAAGGCCTTAGATGTTACCCAAATTATTTGTTCTTATTTTTAAATATGCATACATGTATTTAAAAATGTATGCCAGAAATTTTCAGCGTGCAACACAAATGAAAAAAAATTGAAGTGGCCACAGACACACATGTAAACACAGAACATGCAATCATACAAGCATATGAAAAACATTTTACTGGCTGAAAGACCCCAGTCTTTCAGTCAGGAACGAGGCCACCGAGAGAAAGACCAAGACCCTTCTCGCTGCAATAGCATGAGGTTTTATTTAACGACGCGCCGGGCGGCTCCAGCAACCTTTCACGCAGGAAAGACTGAAGCGGCCCCGAGCAGCTCGGGCAAGGGGTTTTTAAGGGGTCTTGGGGTGGGGGGGTTGCTTAACTGAGGAATTTTCTATGACCTTTACAGTCATTGGTCGGCAAGAGCTCGGGTGGAGTTGGCTCTTGGTGATCTTTCCAGTCCACCTGCTTAACCGCAGGCTGTTCATTCTGGGTGACCTTCATTGATGGAATTCCCCTTTGGGCAAACTTGCTTTTCCAGAACTGAAGGGCTGGAGGTCTTAAGGGGTGGGGAAATACCTGTAAAAAGCTCAAGGCTGTACATAGTTTTAAGCAATGACTAACAATGGATGCTTGGATGGCTATAAACAATGGATGCCTGAATGACTACAAGCAAGGGCTATACTGTGGGCTTGAACCAGCCTGCTTTGTGAATTTTAGGGCGAGGGTCTCAGGGTCCAACACTGGCAACTGTACAATTCACCAGGAACTGCCTTATAATTACCCTTGAAAGCTTTATCAAAGGCGCATTAACATTTAGGAAAACCTTATTTAAAACAAGACCTCACATTAGTTAAGTTGAGCAGCTTAGCTTAATTATGATTGGTCCTCTCAGCCAGGCGGTTTAATTTCAGCACCAAGCACAACAGCAGGTTCTAGCTTGGGGAAGTTTCATTCGCGCATGCGACCCACACAGACAATACAGGCCAGCCTGGTCCATTCCTCCTACACCTCATCACTGACATCTAAGGCTCATGGTCTCGTGACTGCCTCAACAGTGACACCACAGCCTCTCTGTAGCATCACAGCCTCACCAATAACATGCCAGCCTCACTGTGACTTCTTAGCCTCATCATTGACATCAGCGTCACTTCTGATGTCATAGCCTAACTACTGAAATCTCAGCCATATTTTGATTTCATAGTCTATCACCACTGATATCACAGTTTCACTGTGATATAACAACCTCATGGTAACATCACTGCCTCACAGTGACATCACAGCTCTCTTCTGACATCACAGTCTCAGAGTGACAGCACAGCCTTACCACTGACGTCCTAACCTCACTGTAAAATCCTAGCATCAGCCCTGTTGTCACAGCCTCATTAACATCTCATAAATCAGCCCTGACATCAGACTCTCACTGCGACATCACAGCCTTACATTTGCTTCACTGCTTGCCCACTAATACCACAAACTCACCTGTTACATAGATTCATTGTGAAATTAGTCTTCCCACTGACTTCATAGCCTCACTGTGACATCACAGCTTCCAGAGTGATATCTCTTCAGGGTGACATGTCAGTCCACAGTGACATACAACCTTCACAGTGACATCACAGCCTCTGTGTGATATCACGACCTCACCAGTGACAGCACAGTCTCATCTGTGACATCAGAATTGATACTGACATTAGTTAGAACACTGACATCACTGCCACATCAGTGACAACACATCCTTTGTCATCACAGTTTCACCAGTGTCACTGGTAATATGTTTGTTTACAACTGACATCATAGCAGTGATGCATTATGTGTTATGATGTTTATGTGTTCCTAACTTTAAGAACACAGCGATGGAAAAACAGGGAAAGGGGAAGAGGTGGGGTCCTCCTGCTCACCTTCAGGCACTGAAAGCACAGGAACACAAAACAAAAGGGGCCGCTTATTGAAGATTACCAGAGTGGGTGTCTCATCTATAGTGAATGTGGTACCACCCCACGTTGGAGCGCCAGAGTCTCGTTCATTATAGGAATTAACCAGACAAATCGCTCCTCCAACTAAGAATGGCCATGCACCATCACCCAACGAATCAAGAAAGAGCTATTAATCTGTCAGTCTTGACCCAGGGGCATATGCCCCGGGGAGAAAAAACCCTGAAGTTCTTCACTAATCACAGGACTCTTAGATCCAAAACAACTCTGCATATGTCCTGCACCAGGTCTCTCTTCAGACACTGGTTACTTTTAGGAGTTATTTTCACTTTCATCTTGGTTCTAGTTGTTGCTTTTTATTTTCTGTGCTCTTTTGCCTTGTCCTCTGTCCTCCTACTCATCTCTGTTCCATTATCAAACCTTTCCTCTTCATAATGAGTAATTTACCACCCCATCAGAAGGCACCCCAGCTGACTGCCCTTAAGGCTCTTCTAAACTTACATAGGATCAAAGAAAAAACAAGGGACTTAGATTTTTGGGAGGAAGCTTTAATCTTAGCTCCTTAGATTTCCCCAGAAAATGTCTGGGACCCACAGGTTTGGATGGGAATGCTCTTTCTGGCCTGTAAGAGGGAAGTCCAGGAAGGCCATATGCCTCCCGCCCCCTTTGTTCCTATCCTCCTTGGCATCATAGCATGTTTTAAAGGATCTTTCTCTGAGGAAGTGACTAATTGCTTTCCATAACCTTATCAAGCAACAGGAATGGAAAAATTCATGGAGAAAAGGATAGAAAGACAACAGGAAAGGTTAGTAAAACAGAAACCTCCTGCCATGGGTTGGGACCATTCCTGGGAAGAGCGTGGAGTGGCAGCAGTGGCAGAAATGATGGAAGAATTGCATAGCCTGGAACCACAACAGCAGGAATTGTTAGAGGCCTTTACTGGAGTTGGTGTTAGTAAGGGGCCACTCAACTCAATAGTAAGTGTGCAGCCTGTTCCTTTTCGTCCAACTCCCAGTGACTAGGTGGTAACCCCGTGCCTGCTTGCCCCCTCACCTAGAACTCACAAGGCTCCTGCCAAATTCCCCCTCCTTTCCCTGGCGGGCCTGGTGGGGATTCGGCAACAACCAGTGACATCATAGACTCAATATGACCTCTTCCTCACCACTGACATTCCAGACTTATTGTGACATTACATCTTCATCAGTGATATCACAGCCTCATTATAACATCAGACTCACCCATAACATCAAAGCCTCACTGTGTTATCAAAACCTCTCCAGTGCCATCAAACATCACTGTGTCCTCAGAACCTTACTGTGACATCATATGCACACTGGGTCCTCATAGCCCCACTGTCACATTACAACTTGACAGTGCCATCACAGACTCACAATGACTTCACAAACTCTGTGACATCAGCCTTGCCACTTAAAAAATAGCCTTATGGTGAAATCACACACACACCTCTGACATAGCCTCACTGTGACATCACAGCCACTATGTGACTTCATAGCATCATCACTGATATCATATCCTCACTGTGACATCAGTCTTGCCACTAGATTACAGTCTCACTGTGACCTCACAACTTCCACTGTGACATCATGAACTCTCTGTGACATCACAGGCTCACAGTGACACCACAGATACATGGTAAAAAGCTTCACCTCTGATATCATATCCTCACACTGACACCACAGACTCAGTTTGACACAATAAACTCACCATGATAGTAGAGCCTCACCAGTGAAAATACAGTCTTACCAATGACATAGTCTCCCTGTGAAAGCACAGACACTACTGAGATCACAACCTCATTGTTACATCACAACCTCACTGAAACATCACAGCTTCATCTCTGACATCACAGTCGTACTGTGACATAACCGGCTAACTTCTGAAATCATAGCATCAATGACACCATGGACATTCTGCTTAGCCTCCCCTATGACACCACAGCCCAATTACTAACATCATGGTCACATGAGAGCCTCAATATTGAAACCACAGCCTCACTATGGAATCACAGCCTCAACAGTACCTCAACAGTAATATCTCTGCCTTATCACTGATGCAGCCTCACTTCTGACATCACAGCCTAACCACTAAAATCTCAGCCGAACTGTGATGTCAAAGTCTTTCACCACTGATATCACAGTATCACTATGATATCACAACCTCATGGTAACATCACTGCCTCACAGTGACATGATAGTCTCTCCTCAGATATCACAGCCTCAATGTGACTGCACAACCTCATCACTGACGTCCTAACCTCACTGTAAAATCTGAGCATCACCCTTGAAAGGACAACGTCACTGATATCTCACAGAATTAGCCCTGACATCAGAGTCTCGCTGGACATCAGAACCTCACAGTGACCTCACAGCCTGCCCACAGACACCATAGTCTCACCTGTTGCATTATAGCCTCAGGTAAAATCAGCATTACCACTGACATCACATCTTCCACAGTTATATTCACAGCCTCAGTGTGACATCACAACATTTTTGTGCTGTCACAGTCTCCCAGTGACATGATAGCTTCACAGTTATATAATAGACTCACTGCGGCATTATAGTCTCATTTCTGACATCACAGCCTCACTGCGACATCACAGCATTACCTCTGAAATCATAGCCTCACTGTGACATAGCAGGCTAACAGGCTCCAGTGATATCACAGCCCCACTGTGATATCACAACCTAATGGTAACATCACACCCTCATTGTGACATCACCATCACTACTAATATCATAGTCTTGCTGTGCCTTCAAAACCTCTCTAGTGACATCATAACATCACAGTGTCATCAGAGCCTAATTGTGATATCATAGCCACCCTCTGTGCTCACAGCCTCAGTGTGACATTACAACCTGACCATGACATAGCAGATATACTGTGACATCACAAACTGTGACATCAGACTTGCCACTGACATAATAGCTTCATGGTGAAATCACATACATACCTCGGACATAGCCTCACTGTGAACTCACAGCCTACACCGTCACATCACCAACTCCCTGTGACATCACAGGCTCACTGTGACATCACAGACACATGGTGACTTCAAAGCCTCATGGTAACATCACAGCCTCACAGTGACCTCACAGCCTTCTCACTGACACTATAGGCTCAGTTGTTATATCATAGCCTCCTTATGGCATCAGTCTTACCACTGACATCACACCTTCACTAGTGACATCATAGCCTCGTTGTGATATGACCCTCACCACTGACATCACAGCCTCACTGTAGCATCAAAACCACTCCAGTGACATCTAAACATCACTGTGTTTTCAGACCTCACTGTGACATCATAGCCATATTATGTCCAAACAGCCTCACTGTGACATCACAAACTCACTGTACCACCAACCTTGTCACTGACATAAGAGCCTCATGGTGACATTGCATACACACCTCTGATGTAACCTCACTGTGACATCACAGCCTCAACACTGACATCATAGACTCACTGTAACATCAGCTTTGCCACTGACATCATAGTCTCACTGTAACCTCACAGTCTCTACCATGCCATCACCAACTCCCTGTGACGTTATGGGCTTATGGTGACACCACATGCACACAATGACATCAAAGCCTCACGGTCCTATCACAGTCTCTCAGCCCACCCACAGACCCAACCGGCTCACCTGTTATATCACAACCTCATTGAGGCTTCAGTCTTACCACTGACATCACAGCCCCATAGTGACATCATAGCATCATCAGATACAGCACAGCTTTACCTGTGACATCTGCATCACCAATGACATTAGTCAGAACTCTGACATCACTGCCATATCAGTGACAACACAGCCTTTATCATCACAGCCTCAGCAGTGTCACTGTCATGCAGTAGGTTCACCACTGACACCATAGCCTCATGAGTGACATCATACACGCACTATGACCTCTTTCTCACCAGTGACATTCCAAACTTACTGTGACATCACAACTTCACCATTGATATCACAGCCTTATTTTGACATCAGCCTCACCACTAACAACACAGCCTCACTGTGCCATCCAAACCTCTACAGTGACATCGCAACCTCACTGTGTCATCAGAACCTCACTTTGACACCACAGCCACACTGTGTCCTCACAGACTCACTGTGACATTGCATCCTGACAGTGACATACAGCCTTACTGCGACATCACAAACTAACTGTATCATCAGCCTTGCTACTGACATAATAGCCTCATGGTTACATCATATAAACACTTCTGACATAGCTTCACTGTGACATCACAGCCTCAATGTCATTTTGGAGCATCACCACTGACATCATAGCCTCACAGTGATATCAGTCTTGACATTGACATCACAGTCTCACTGTGCCATAACAGCTTTCAGAGTGATGTCACCTCACAGTGCAATGACAGCCCACAGTGACATAAAACCTTCATAGTGACATCAAAGCCTCATAGTGGCCTCACAGCCTCAACAGTGTCATGTCAGACTTATTGTGACATCATACCCTCATCACTCACACCAGCCTTATTCTGATATCACAGCCTAACCACTGAAATCACATCCTCACTGTGTGGTCATAGTCTTACTCCACTGACATCTCAGCCTCACTGGGATATCACAGCATCACTGGCGACAATACAGCCTCATTATGGCATCACAGGCTCACCTCTGAAATCATAGCCTCGATGTAACATCATACCCTCATCACTGCCATCCTACTTAGCCTTACTATGGCACCACAGCGTCACTACTGACTTCACAGGCTCACTGAAACCTGACAGCCTCCCTGTGTGTGATAGTTAAGCCTGGGTGTCAACTTGACCCACCTGGTATTAGGTAAGATGGGCTGAGACCACTTCTGGAAAGGATCAACTGAGACCACTTGATAGAATTGTACCTGCCCTAGACCATATCAGAATCTCCATAGCTCTCATAGGATCCTGCCAGTACTGCATCATATATAAAGGAGCCACCAAAGAGAACAGATGTCTTATTGCAGTTGTGCTATGAATCGCTCTTCCTTCCAGCCATTAAGCCCATCACTCACTTGACTACCGAACTGAACAGCTACTGGCAGCCATCGTTGGACTACCTTGGCCATACTGTAAGCCAACTCAATACATTCCCTATGTTTTATATATATATGTATGTATTCATTGTGTCAATTATGCATCTCTAGAGAACCTGACTAATATAGATTGTGGTACCAGGAATGGTTCTAGAGAAAAAGAATTGTAAAAATGAATTTTGCTACCAGATTTGGTGACATCTGGAGTGGGCTCTCCAACATAATCATACCACTAGCTACTGAAGACTGCCCTGGCAGTAAGGAGGATGTTAATGTTTGGAGTGAACTATTCCAAAAATTGGTGAAGATACGTGTATTGGACAGTCCAGATTCATCTTTTACAAGGAGTGAGGAGCTTGCTGATTCAAAATATAAATTTTTTAAAAGATTCATTTAACTTTTTTTAAAATTTCTTTTTTCCACTCATACAAAGTTGATAAGTACCCCATTCCCCTCCCTCCCTTCCTCGATCCCTTTCTGGACCCTCTTGTTGCCTCCCTCCTTTTCCTCTTCCTTTCCCCCCTCCCTCCCTTTTTCCCAGTGCCCCCCCATACTGGAGCATCCTTTATGTGCATGTCAAACTTCCCTCTGAGTCCTCCTCTCTGATGAAGTGTAAGGACTCAGTGGCATTGCCTATAGCTCTTTTCTGTGTTCCACCTTAAGTATAGAAACACTATTGTGGCTTTTAATCTCTTGCCTTTAAAGATCCTAGTGCCTGTGATCCATGCTAGACTTTCGCAGTTCAATGATATGTTGGTCAATGCACAGGTCATGCAAAGTCCTATTATAATTACTTCGGCCCTAACTTGTATGGAATATCTTGCATATCATTGCTCCTCCCCATCTTTAGGCTCTCACAATCATACCACTCCCTCGTTTGCAAATTTCCTTGAGCTTTAGGATGGGGAGAGATTAGGTTGGCCTGGTTCCAGGTGGTTGATGTAGAGTCTCTGATTTCCTGAACTGTGGTTTGTTGACTTTTTTTTTTCAGTTTTGTTGCTCCTGCACCGCCCTTGGCTCCATCCTGATGGGTATTGGATGTCACCCCTGGCCAGATATAAAATGCTGCTAAAATAAAATCATTATAAGAGTAGATTCAAAGATAGATGGAATAAGAGGAGGAGACCGCTGAGGGGGAGAGTCAGTCTCCCATTTACAGAATGGTTACTTTCTATCTGCCAGACTCTATGCCCTCCCTTTCTGGTGAGATCATACCCCATTGGAGGCAAGTGACCAGTAAGGAAAATCTGCAAGCCCAATCAGATATCTCATTACTTACTTGCAGTCCTTGATCTACTGTAGCATGATCCCCTCTCTCCTTGTTTCCCCTTCCTTCCCTGCTTATATCTTTGCAATTACTATAGGTATTACAGAGATTTATCTTTGAGTGTGTCACTAAGTGGGTTTAGTACTAGCATTCACCTATTAAGAAGTACATACCGTGCTTAATTTTCTGTGTCTGTGATACAAAATTCACTATTCTGTAGTATGATACAGATGGAATTTTTTCTAATTCCATCCATTTCCTGGCAAATTTCATTAATTCATCATTTGTGATGGCTGAGTAGTATTCCATTGTATAAATGTACCACACATTTTTTTTTTATCCACTCATCAACTGTTGGACATTAGAGTTAATTCCATGACTTTGCTATTGTAAATAGTGCTGCTATGAACATGGTCGTGCTTGCGGTATCAAGGTGAATTATATCAAATTTTGACAATAAGTGTAAAAATAAGGAAAACAATGATGTTGGTTCGTTGCTACTGGCATCTTTTGATAAAATACAAAATGAGAAGAACCTCAGACATGAAAATATCCAACTCAGAAAGCCTGTAAATAACCTGGGGGCCTCTAAGTGTAACCTAGAAGCAACTCTGGAAAGGAAAGACTTTACTGGTGAAATTGCCCAGCTCCAAATGTGCATAAACAACTTACAAGTTTCTAAGTGTGACATAGAAGACAATCTAGCAATAGAGCTTGAATTGCAGAAAATCAAACCCAAATGCTGATTATTAGATTGGCTGAGTTACAATGCAAATTAAAATCCCAACCTCGAAAGGTATCAGTGGTTAAGATAAAAGTGCTGATTGGCAAAGAGTGGGTTCCTGAAAAAGGGGATGCTGATATGTGGAAAAACCAAATTAATGATGAGGATTAGGACATTGAACACTCAAATTCTGATGCATTTATTCTGTCTGAGGAAATGGTCTCCCCAGCCTTAGCAGAGAATGAATCGTTGCTTCTGACCATGCAACTCATTTCACAGCTAAAGAAGTATGGCAGTGTTCTCATGACCATGGAATTCGTTGGTCTTATCATGTTCCCCACCATTCTGAAGCAACTGTCTTGATAGAACGGTGGAATGGCCTTTTAAAGGCACAATTTCAGTGTCAATTATGTGGTAATAATCTGGAGGGATGGGGCAGCATTCTTGATAAGATGGTATATGCCTTAAACCAGGGTCCAAAATATAGTACTGTGTCTCATATAGCCAGGATTCAAGGGTCCAGGAATCAAGCGGTAGGAACAAGAATAGCTCCTCTTACTATCACCCATAGTGCCCCATTAGAAAATGTTTGCTTCCTGTTCCCACGACCTTATGTTCCACTGGCTTAGAAGTTTTGGGTCCAGAGCAAGGAATGCTTCTGCCAGTAGACACAGCAACTATTCCTTTGAACTGGAAACTAAGGCTTCCTCCTGGTAATTTTGGACTTCTGATGCTCTTGAGCCAATTGGATAAGAAATAACAGTGTTAGAAGGGGTGATTGACGCAGACCACCAAGGGGAAATTGGACTAGTTCTCCACAATGGTGGTAAGGAAAAATATGTCTGGAATGCAGGAGATCCACTAGGGTGTTTCTTGATATTACCATGTGCTCTGATTAAGGTCAATGGGAATTTACAGCAACAAAACACAGGAAAGATGGTAAATGGTCCATATCCTCCAGGAATGAAGGTATTGATAACTCCTCCAGGTAAAGAGTCAAGACCTGTAGAAGTGCTTGCTGAAGGTGGAGGAAATACAGAATGGGTAGTAGAAGAAGATAACTATAAATACCACCTAAGGCCATATAATCTGTTACAGAAATGAGGATTATAATTGCTATGAGTCCCTCCGCGCTGAACCCCATCCAGAGCCCAGGTGAGAACGAGCCCCTCCCAGCCCCGCCCTCCACCCCGGAGCCGAGCCGCCCGGCCAGCAGCACCCGCGTGCGGCCGGCTTTGCCCCCAGCTCCCCCTCCGCGCCGAACCCCGACCAGCGCCCAGGTGAGAGAGAGCCCCTCCCAGCTGAGCCCCCCAACCCGAAGCCAAGCCGCCCGGCCAGCAGCACCCGCGCGCGGCCGGCTTTGCCCACAGCTCCCCCTCCGCGCCGAACCCCGACCAGCGCCCAGGTGAGAGAGAGCCCCTCCCAGCCGAGCCCCCCAACCCGAAGCCGAGCTGCCCGGTCAGCAGCACCCGCGCGTGGCCGGCGGCTTAGCCTCCGGGGCCCCGCCCCGGACACCAACTCCTTGTGCCCTCCTGCCCCCGCGCCCCTCCGCGCCCCCCAGGTCACAGGTGAAGAATTCTGCCATCAACATCAGACCCTCTGCCTCTCTGGCCCACCGGGGACCTATGCACGTGGTCCACGGAAGACACACTGCTACTCAGAATTTCAATAGAGTCCAAAGGAAACTCAAGCAAAACTCTAAGGAACAAAGAGAACACAGGCCATACATCTGGACTTCACTACAACCATTGTATCACATGCGAGACTCTTCACATCCAGCCTAAAGATAAGTAAACTTTTTTTTTTCTTTTCTCTCACCTTACTGATCCTTTCTAGTATCAATGTTGTAGGTCAGCTTCCTCATACAGCCACCCAAAAAACATACAACTCCAGGGAGTACACCACCCACCCTCACATTTCACCAAGACGTAAAGTGCACTATCATACTTATATTCATCCCCTGGTTACTTAACTGACGTACTAATACCCTAGTAGTCTCATCTAGGATATAACAATACCAATACACAAACATACCCAATCCAAGGCAAGCACTAGCAACAACTGGCAGGTGTAACAATACCAACTACATCGGTTCAGTGAAAAACACACAGAAACTGAAAGGTCCTAAAAAACAAAACAACAATGTACAAGTCAAAGTGCAGATCCACGAGAAACAAACCCCAAGAACAATCTCCCACCAAAAGAATCAATCCCATAACGATGGATTGCGACCAGAACAAATCCATAGAAAATAGCCATGAAAGCCAGACCCAACATAACGACTTTCAGAGTATGATCATTACCATGATTAATAATATGAAAGAGGAAATCCAAGAAGAGTTAAATAACCGTGTCAACCTCTTTGAACAGGAACACAACAGGAACCTGGAGGAGTTGAGAAAAACAGTTCAAGAAACAAAAATAGATATAGAGCAGGTAAAACAGTCTCAAGCAGAGTTTAAAATTGAACTAAGAGATAAGTTATCTTCAACCCAAAACTCAACAGAGAGTCTTATCAGCAGAACAAATGAGGCAGAAAATAGAATTTCAGATCTTGAAGACAAAGTAGGAGAATTAACCAGCTCAATGGAAGAGAATGTTAAAGCAAAAAGATACTGGAGAGGAGCATTCAAGAGATATGGGACACCCTGAAGAAGCCTAACATGCGCATTCATGGAATACCAGAACAAGAATCCCAAAATACCACACCTGAGGAAATATTTCAATTCATCATAAATGAAGACTTCCCACAATTAAAGAATGAGAGGCCTATCCAAATACAAGAGGCATTTCGCACTCCAAACAGATACGACCAAAATAGAAAATCGCCATGGCAAATAATAGTCAAAACACTCCACATTCAAGACAAAGTAAAGGTGCTGAGAGCTTCAAGAGAAAAAAAGCAAGTCACTTTTAAAGGTAAACCTATTAGAATAACAAATGACTACTCAATGGAAACAGTAAAAGCAAGAAGAGCTTGGAGAGACATACTTCAAGTATTAAATGAGCAAAAATGCCAACCCAGACTGATATACCTGGCAAAACTATCTGTCATGATTGAGGGAAAAAGAAAAGTTTTTCAGCACAAAGACAACTTGAAGGGATACATGTCTATCAAACCAGGCCTTCAAAGAAATGCTAGAAATGATACTCAAGCTTGAAGAAAAGAACAAGTGTATCCAGGAGGACAGAAGGGAAATATAATACCAACAAAATATAAATATCAAACATCATTCTTACAAAATCTACTAAACATAAAAAATGTCCAGAATTAAAAATAATTTCTCCATTATAACATTAAATGTCAACGGCATTAACTTACCGATTAAGAGACATAGATCACAAACTTGGATTAAAAACCACAATCCAACAATCTGCTGTCTTCAGGAAACTCATCTCACCACAAAAGATAGGCACGTCCTAAGAATGAAAGGCTGGTCCAAAATCTTGCAAGCTAATGGAACCAAGAAACAGGCAGGGGTAGCAATTATGCTTTCAGACAAAGTGGACTTCAAACCAAAGAAAATCATGAGACACAGATGGATACTACATTTTAGTCACAGGTACAATTCACCAGGAAGACTTCACAATACTGAACATATATGCACCCAATATGGGCCCCTCCACATTCATTAAGAAAACCCTACAGCGCTAAAGCAAGAAATCAACCCCCAAACGATAATTCTCAGGGATTTCAACACCGCCCTCTCAACATGGGATAGATCAACAGGTCAAAAGCTTAACAGAGACACTTTGGAGCTTAACCAAACCCTTACTGAAATGGACCTTACAGATCTCTATCGAACTTTTCATCCACGTACCAAAGAATACACATTTTTCTCAGCAGCACACGGAACTTTCTCCAAAATAGATCACATATTGGGCCACAAAATGAATCTACACAAATACAAAAAAGTCAAAATTCTAGCCTATGCCCTATCAGACCACCACGGCCTAAAGCTGGACATCCACAACAACACAACAAACAAGAGAAAATACACTAACTCCTGGAAACTTAACAGTATGATGCTGAATGAGAACTGGATTCAGGAAGAAATTAAACAGGAAATTCAAGATTTCCTGAAAGTGAACGAAAATGAAAATACAACTTACCAAAATCTCTGGGACACAATGAAAGCTGTTCTAAGAGGTAAGTTCATAGCTCTTAATGCCTACATCAGAAAATTGGAAACATCATAAATAAATAATTTAACGATGCAGCTTAAGGCTTTGGAGAAACTTGAGCAATCTCAAGTAGTAGAAGAGAGGAGATTAGCAAAATAAGGGGGGAAATATCTGAAATCGAGATTAAGAAAATGATAGAAAAAATCAACCAGTCAAAAAGCTAGTTCTTTGAAAAAATCAATAAGATTGGTATACCTCTAGCTAAATTAACCAAAAGCAAGAGAGAGAAAACCCAAATTAACAAAATTAGAAATGAACATGGAGTTATCACTATGGATACCCAAGAAATCCAGAGAATTATAACATCATATTTCAAAAACTTATACTCTGTGAAGTTTGACAACACAAAAGAGATGGATGAATTTCTAAGTAAACACAATCTACCTAAATTGAATCAGGACGTGATGAATTATTTAAATAGTCCTATAACGTACAAGGAAATTGAAGAAGTAATCTCGAATCTTCCCACAAAAAAATGTCCTGGGCCAGATGAATTCATCACAGAATTCTACCAGACATTTAAGGAGTTAATAACACCTATACTCCTTAAACTGTTCCATCAAATAGCAAAGGAAGGAACACTGCCAAATTCCTTCTATGAAGCTAATATCGTCTTAATCCCAAAACCTAATAAAGATTCACTTAAAAAAGAAAACTATAGGCCAATCTCTCTGATGAACACAGACGCAAAGATTCTCAACAAAGTCTTAGCAAATCGGATTCAAAAACATATTAAAAAGATCATTCACAGGGACCAAGTAAGCTTCATCCCCGGCACACAAGGTTGGTTCAACATACACAAGTCAATAAATGTAATTCATCATGTAAACCAGTCCAAAGTCCAAGACCACATGATACTCTCGATAGATGCAGAAAAAGCCTTTGACAAAATCCAACAGCCTTTTATGATCAAAACGCTAGAGACTGTAGGAATGAAAGGAACTTTTATCAATATAATAAAAGCTGTATACAACAAGCCCACAGCAAAGATTATGCTCAATGGGGAACAATTGGAAGCATTCCCACTTCGATCAGGAACTAGACAAGGCTGTCCACTCTCACCACTTCTATTCAATATTGTACTTGAAGTCTTAGCTGAAGCCATAAGACAATAATGGGACATAAAAGGGATTCAAATCGGCAAGGAAGAAGTCAAGCTATCCCTATTTGCAGATGACATGATCTTATACCTGAGGGATCCGAAAAACTCCACCAGGAAGCTCCTGGAACTAATTGAGAAGTTCAGCAGTGTGGCAGGATACAAAATAAATGTGCAAAAATCAGAGGCCTTCCTATATGCCCAGAATGAAAGAAGTGAAAAAGCCTTGAGAGAAACAATCCCATTTACTGTAGCCCCTAAAAAAATGAAATACCTTGGTATAAACCTAACCAAGGAGGTAAAAGACCTTTACAATAAAAACTTTAAAACCCTAAAGAAAGAAATAGCAGAAGACACCAGAAGGTGGAAAGACCTCCCATGTTCCTGGATTGGTAGAATCAACATTGTAAAAATGACCATCCTACTAAAGGCAATATACAAATTCAATGCTCTACCAATTAAAATCCCAAAGCAATTATTTAAAGAAGTTGACCAAATAATCTCAAAATTCATATGGAGGCACAAAAGACCCAGGATAGCAAAGACAATCCTGAGTAACAAAAACACAGCTGGAGGTATTACTGTACCAAACCTTAGTTTATACTACAAATCCATAGTTATAAAAACTGCCTGGTACTGGCTCCAAAATAGACACACAGATCAATGGATAAAGATTGAAGACCCAGATATAAGCCCACAAAAATACAGCCATTTGGTCTTTGACAAAGGGGCCCAAAGAATCCAATGGAAAATGAACAGCATCTTCAACCAATGGTGCTGGCAAAACTGGATCCCCACATGCAAAAGATTAAAGCTGGACCCATACTTGTCACCATGTACAAGACTTAATTCCAAATGGATCAAGGACCTTGATTTAAGGCCATTTAAAAACTTTAGTTTAAAAACCATAGTTGAAAGGATAGGGAATTCCCTCAAGCTGATTGGGCTAGGCCAACACTTCCTAAACAGGCATCCAATGGCACAGTCACTGCTACCAACTCTCAACAGTTGGGATCTTGTGAAATTAAAGAGCTTCTGTTCAGATAAAGAGATTGTAACACGAGCTCAAAGGCAACCCACAGAATGGGAGAAAATCTTCACTAACCACATATCTGACAGAGCTCTACTGTCCAGAGTGCACAAAGAACTTAGAAAACTAAACTCCAAGGAAAACACTGGCCCATTTAAAAAATGGGCCCTGGAACTTAAAAGAAACTTTACCAGGGATGAAATTAAAATGTCTAACAAATATCTTAAAAAATGCTCCACTTCCTTCGCCATGAGGGAAATGCAAATCAAAACTTCCCTGAGATATCATCTCACCCTGGTCAGGATGGCAAAAATCCACAATACAAACAATGACAAATGCTGGAGAGGATGTGGAGAGAGGGGAACTCTCCTACATTGTTGGTGGGAATGCAGGCTCATACAGCCACTCTGGAGAGCCATCTGGAGATTCTTAAAGAAATTAAAGATTGAAATGCCATATGACCCTGCTATCCCACTTTTGGGAATAACCCCCCATGCAGCAGAGGTTCGCCTTGATAGCACAAGCTCGGCCATGTTCATAGCAGCACTGTTTACAATAGCAAAGTCATGGAATCAACCTAAATGTCCAACAGTTGACGAGTGGATAAGGAAACTGTGGTACATCTATACAATGGAGTACTACTCAGCCATCAAAAATGATGAATTACTGGAATTTGCTGGGAAATGGATGTCATTAGAAAGAATTATATTAAGTGAAGTATCTTAAACCCAGAAAATTAAGCGCCGTATGTACTCCTTAATAGGTGGCTCCTAGTACCAAACTCACCCAGCCCACATTGAGACACTCAAAAGTAAACCTATGTAACACAATAATTGCAAGGATTATGAACAAGAGAGATGGGGTAGGAGGGCCACACCAGAAACAAGGAGAGAGGGGACCATGTTACAGCAGAGAAAATAGGCCTCCATCAAGGTCTGCAAGTAAGTAATGAGAAACCTGGTTAAGTTCACAGACGTTCTTTCCTGATCTCACCAGAAGGGGAGGGCATATAGTCTAGCAGATAAAAAGTAATCATTTTGCAAATGGGTGATGGACCTCTCCCTCACTGAGGTTTCCTACTCTTATTACATCTACCCTTGAATGTGCTATTATAACAAGATTCCAGTTTAACAGCTTTTTGTCTCTGGCCAGGGGGTGACATACAGTGCCCAGCAGAATGGAGTGAAGGGCATTGCAGGAGCAGCAAAACTGCAAAGAAAATCAACAAACCACAATCCAGAACTTCAGAGACTCTATATCAATCACATAGAACTAGGCCAGCCTAATCTCTCCCCATCCTGGAGTTCAGGGACATTTGCGGAAGAGGGGGCGGTAACATTGTAAGAGCAAAAGGATGGGAGGAGCAACGATTTGCAAGATTCTCAACAATAGTTGGGGCCAAAGCAATCATAATGGGACTTTGCATGCCCTGCGCAATGTCCAGTGCACTGTTGCCCTCATAAAGTCTAGCATCTGTTAAGGGCACCGAGACCCCTGGAGGCAAGGGATTGACAGCCATAGTAGTGATCCTATGCTTAAGGGGAACAAGAGAAAGGGCTTATGGAAATGCCACTGGGTCCTTATATGTCATCGGAGAGGAGGACCCAGTGGAGAGTTAGGTGTACACAATAAAGGACTCTCTGGGAATTTGGGGGGAGCCACTGGGGGGTGGGGAGAGAGAGGAGGGGGAGGAGGGGGTTCGGAGGAAGGAGGGGAAAGGCAGGGAACTGGTAAAAAATTTTAAAATGTATAATTAAATTTTTAATAAAAAAATAAACAATAAAAAAAATTGCCATGAGTGCTTCTGGTCTAGACTGTCAAGAATAGACTTGTGCATGTGCACATACACTAAGAAGACATTTATATTATATAATGTAATGTTAATCTATAGTTATGTGATGAAATGTAATGTACATCATGATATTGTGTTATGGGACACTAAAGACTAAACATTTGTCAGGGGGCATTGTCATTAATCTTGTAGAAATAATGTGTGTGTGTGGTTATATGTGGATATCTATATTATGTTAGGTGGAATTACAAATCTTACTGTTTTTATTTGGAGATTTTTTTAATGACCTAAGGAAATGTGATTTGGTATCAAGTTGACAAGGGGTGGAATTGTGATAGTTAAGCCTGGGTGTCAACTTGACCACCTGGTATTAACTAAGATGGGTTGAGGCCACTTCTGGAAAGGATCAACTGAGACCACTTGATATGATTGTACCTGCTCTAGATCCTATCAGAATCTCCAAAGCTCTCATAGTATACTCCCAGTACTGGATCATATAAAAATGAGCCACCAAAGAGTACAGAGGACTTCTTGCAGCTGTGCTAGGAATTGCTCTTCCTTCTGTCCTCCTGAATTCTTAGACCCTCTAGCCTTTCAACCCACCCAGTTATTGTCGGCTAGACTAAAGACTCTAGGAATTCTCCAGAATTCAGCCATCACCCACTTGACTACCAAACTGAGGAACTATTGTCTGGCAGCCATCTTTGGACTACCTCAACTACTGGTAGTCATCCTGGATTACCTCTGCCATACTGTAAGCTGACTCAATACATTCCCTATGTTTTATATATATATATATGTATGTATATATATGTATGTATATATATGTATGTATATATGTATATAATGAATATATGTATATAATGAATATATGTATATAATGAATATATATGTATATAATGAATATATATATATATTCATCCTTTTGATTCTGCATTTCTGGAGAACCTGACTAATGCACTGTGACACCACAGTATCGCTATGACATCTCAACCCCACTGTGACATCACAACCTTACAGTGACATCATAGCCTCTTCATAACATCACAGCCATACTGTGCCATCAAAGAATCACTACAACATAAAGCTTCACCTCTGTAATCATAGCCTCACATCAGCCTCATTCTGATATCACAACCTAACCATTGAAATCACATCTTCACTGTGATGTAAGTCTCGGTTCACTGACATCTCAGTCTCGCTGTGATATCATGGCATCACTGGTGGCAGCACAGTCTCATTGTGACATCACAACCTCACCTCTGAGGTGATAGCCATACTGTGACATGACAGCCTCACTATGATATCATAGGCTCACCTCTTAAATCATAGAGTCTAAGTAGCATCACATCCTCATTACTGACATTTTACCAAGCCTCACTATGACATAACACCTTCTCCACTGACCTCAGAGAATCATTGAAACTTTACAGCTCTCTGTGACACCACAGTGTTGCTATTAACATCACAATCTCACTGTGACATCACAATTTCCCCAGTGACATCACAACCTTACAGTGTCATCACAGCCTCATATGATATCACAGCCATACTGTACCATTAAAACATCACTGAGACATAAAGCTTCACTTTGGAAATCACAGCCTCACTGTGATATCACAGAATCAGTTTTACGTGATAAACTCACTGTGACATTAGAGCCTCACCAGTGACAATACAGTGTCACCAATGACATAATCTCCCTATGAAAGCACAGTCACTACATCACAGAATCACCTGTTACATCATGGCCTCATGGTGAATTCTGCCTTGCCACTGGCAACACATCTTTCACATTGACATCACAGCCTCACTGCCACATCACAACCTGTTTGTGATTTCACAGCCTCACAGTGATATCACAGCCTAACTGTGGCATTATATTCTCATTTCTGATAAAACAGCCTCATCTGTGACATCAGTGTCACATTGACATTAATCAGAACACTGACATCACTGTCACACCAGTGACAATACAGCCTTTGACATCACAGCCTCACCAGTGCCACTGTCGCATAATAGGTGCACCACTGACATCATAGCCTTATCAGTGACATCATAGACTCACAATGACATATTTTTCACAAGTGAAATTCTAGCATTATTGTAATATCACATCTTCATCAGTGACATCACAGGCTTCTTATGACTTCAACCTTATCACTAAAATCACAGTCTCCTGTGCCATCAAAACCTCTCCAGCAACATCAAAACATCACTGTGTTATCAGAGCCTCACTATGTCATTACAACCTAACAGTGACATCACAGCCTCACTGTCACAAACTCACTGAGACATCAGCCTCATCAATTACATAATAGCCTCATGGTGACATCACATACACATATCTTAGATAGCCTCAGCTTGATATCACAGCCTCAATTGACTTCACAGCATAACCTCTGACATCATAGCCTTACTGTGACATCAGCCTTTTCACTGACATCACAGACTCATTGTGATTCACAGTCACCAATGAGACATCACAACTCCCCGTGACATCATGGGCTCACATTGACACTAGAGCCACAGAGTGACATCAAAGCCTCATTGTGGTATCACAGCCTCAGCAGTGAAATGCCAGCACAAGCTCATAGTGACCTCACAGACTCACTGAGACTTCACAGTCTAAGTCCTACATCATAATCTCATTGTCACATCACAGCCTCACCTCTGAAATAATAGCATTAGTGACATCACGGACATCCTGCCTAGCCTCGCTATGACACCACAGACTCATCATTGACATCACAGGCTGATGTTCACAAGGCAGTCTCAACAGTGACACCACAGCCTCACTGTTGCATCACAGTCTCACACTAACATCACAGTCTCACTGTGACATCTGAACCTCCTCAGTGACATCAGCTCCACTTCTGATATCACAGCCTAATCACTGAAATCTCAGCTGAACTGTGACATCATAGTCTATTACCACTGATATCACAGCCTCGCTGTGATTTCACAACATCATGGTAACCACAGCCTCACAGTGACATCACAGGCTCTCCTCTGAGATCACAGTTTCAGTGTGACTGCACAGCCTCACCACTGATGTCCTAATGTTATTGTGAAACTCAAGCATTCTCCTTGACGTCATAGTCTCACTGACATCTCATAGAATCAGCCCTGAAATCAGAGCCTCACTGCAGACTTGCAGCCTCACAGTGACCTCACAACCTGCCCATTGATACCACAGGCTATACTGTTACATCAAAGCCTCATTGTGAGGCTTTGTGTGTATCTTGCCACAGACATCACAACTTCACTGTGACATCAAAGTTTCCAGAGGGTATCATCTCAAGGAGACATGACAGACTATAGTTAAATACAACTTTCACAGTGACATCACAGACTCGGTGTGACAACACGGCCACACCAGTTACAGCATAGCCTCACTTTTGACATCTGCATCACCACTGACTTTAGTCAAAACACTGACATCACTGCCACACCACTGACAACATAGCCTTTGACATCAAATCTGCACCAGGGTCACTATTACATAATAGGTTCACCAATGATATCACAGCCTCACCAGTGACATCATAGACTCACTATGACATCTTTCTAACCAGTGATTATTTGAGCTTTATTGTGACATCACATATTCACTAGTGACATGACAGCCTCATTGTGACATCAGGGTCACCACTAACATCAAAGCCTCACTGTGCCAACCAAACCTCTACAGTGTCCTCAAAATATCATTGCTTCATCAAAACTTCACTGTGACATCATAGACACACTGCATCCTCACAGCCTCACTGTGACATTACAACCTGAGTGCACCATCCCAGCTGCACTGTGACATCACAAACTTACTGTGACATTAGCCTTGCCACAGACATCATAGCCACGTGGTGACATCACATACACACTTCTGCCATAGCCTCACTGTGATATCAAAGCCTCGATGTGACTTAACAGCATCAATACTGATAGGACAGGCACACAGAGATATTATTGCCTTACCAGTGACCCCACAGCCACATAGAGATATCATAACCTCACTGTGTCATCACAGCCTTACCAGTTATATCATGTAGTCTATGCGACATCTCAGCCTCACCTCTCATATCAGTTTCACTTCTGAAATCACAGCCTAATCACTGACTTCACAGCCTTACTGTGACTTCATAGCCTTACTGTGACATCACAGCCTCACTGTGACATCACAGCCAAAGTGTGACCTCACAGCATCACCACTGCTATCCTAGCTAGCCTTACCATGACACCAAGGCCTCTCCAGAGTTAGCACAGGCTCAGTTATGTGAAAGCCTCAGCAGTAACACCATAGCTTTTAACATCATAAAAAGTGACATCACAGCCACACATGTTACATCACTTCCTCATTGTGACAACGATCTTCCCACAGATATCACAGCCTCACCATGACATCACAGCATCACTGTGACATTACAGCCTCACATCTGACATCCCAGACTCACCTGTTACATCATAGCCTCATTCTGACATCACAGATTCTCATTGACCTTCTCTGACATAACAGCCTCAGTGTGATAGCACAACCTCACCATTGACGTCCTCATCACACTGTGAAATCCAAGAATCACTTCTGACATCACAGCCTCACTGACATCTCATAGAATTAGCCCTGGCATCAGAGCCTCACTGTAACATCAAAGCCTCACAGTGACTTCACAGCCTGCTCGCTGACACCATAGGCTCACCTGTTACATCATAGCCTCATTGTGACATCAGTCTTACCAGGGACATCAAAGGCTCACTGTGACATTACAGCTTCTATGGTGATATCACCTCATGATGACATGACAGCCACAGTGACATACAACCTTCAGAGTGACATCACAGCCTCACTGTTACATCATGGGCTCACACATGCCACACAGCCTCACCTGTGACATCAGCATCACAATGGACATTAGAACACTAGCATCACTGCCACACCAGTGAAATCACAGCCTTTGACATCACAGGGTCACTTCACCAGGGTCACTGTCATCTGGTAGGCTCACCACTGACATCATAGCCTTACTAGTGACATAATAGATTCACTAGGACATCTTTCTCACCACTGACAATCCAACCTTATTGTGACATCATATCTTCACTAGTGACATCACAGCCTCACTCTGACATCAGCTTATGACTAAAATCAAAGCCTCACTGTGCCATCCAAACCTCTCCAGTGACACTAGTGACATCACAACACCACTCTATTGTCAGAGTCTCACTGTGATATCATAGCCACACTGTGTCATCAGTCTTTCTCTGACATTACAACATGATAGTGCCACAGCCTCACTGTGACTCACAAACTCACTCTGACATCACCCTTAACACTGACATCACCCTTAACACTGACATATTAGCTTCATGATGACATCGCATACACACCACTGACCTAAGCTCACTGTGACATCTCAGCCTCAATGTGACATCACAGCATCACCACTAACATAATAGCCTCACTGTGATATCAATGTTGCTACTGACATTACAGTCTCACCATGACTGCACAGCCTCCACCATTATATCACTAATTTTCTGTAACATCAAAGCCACATGGTGGCATCATAGCTCACTGTAATATCATACTCTCTTCACTCACACCAGCCTAATTCTGATATCACAGCCTAACCACTGAAATCACATCTTTGCTGTGATGTTATAAGTCTTGCTCCAATGACATCATAGCCTCACCGTGATATCACAGCGTCATTTCTGAGGTTATAGCCTCTTTGTGACATCACAGGCTCACCTCTGAAATCACTGCCCATCTATGACATCATGGAATCGACTTTGATATTATAGCCTCACTGTTTCATCACAGCCTCACTGTGACATGACAGGCTCACCTCTGAAATGATAGTCTCAATGCAACATCACTGCCTCATCACTGACATCTTTTTTTAACATTTTTTATTATTATTTCTGCTCATACAAACTTAATAGGACACTCCCTCCCTCTTCCCCCCAACCCCCTGTTCCCCCTCCACTCACCCCCTCTCTCCCCAGCCCCCAGTGCCTCCCCCCCAATCCCCGGAGAATCCTTTAATATGCATGCCTGACTCTCCTCTGGGCCCTCCTCTCCTATGACATACAAGGACCCAGTGGCATTTCCCTGAACCCTTTCCCGTGTTCCCCTTAAGCATAGGAACACTACTGTGGCTGTCAATCCCTTGCCTCCAAGGATCTTGGTGCCTTTAGCAGATGCTAGACTTTGTGAGGTCAATAGTGTGTTTGACATTGCACAGGGCATGCAAAGTCCTATTATGGTTGCTTCAGCCTTAACTTATGTGGAGTATCTTGCATATCATTACTCCTCTCATCCTTGTGCTCTTACAATCTTACCGCCCCCTCTTCTGCAAAGGTCCCTGAGCTTCAGGATGGGGAGAGATTAGGCTGGCCTAGTTCTATGTGGTTGATATAGAGTCTCTGAAGTTCTGGATTGTGGCTTGTTGATTTTCTTTTGCAGTTTTGCTGCTCCTGCAATGTCCTTCACTCCATCCTGGCTGGGTATTGTATGTCACCCCCTAGCCAGAGAAAAAAGCTGTTAAATTAGATTCTTGTTATAAGAGTATATTCAAAGGTAGATGTAATAAAAGTAGGAAACCGCAGTGAGGGAGGGGTCAATCACCCATTTGCAAAATGGTTATTTTTTATCTGCCAGACTATATGCCCTCCCCTTCTTCTGAGATCATACCCCCTCAGTTGTAAATTATCAGGAACAAAATTCTGTGAACTTAACCAGATGTCTCATTACTTACTTGCAGTCCTTGATGGAGGCCTATTTTCTCTGCTGTAACATGGTCTCCTCTCTCCTTGTTTCTGGTGTGGCCCTCCTACACTATCCCTCCTGCTTATAATCCTTGCAATTACTGTGGGTATTACAGAGATTTATCTTGGAGTGTCTCTAGGTGGGATGGGTGGGTTTGGTACTAGGAGCCACCTATTAGGGAGTACATACGGCACTTAATTTTCAGGGTTTGGAATACTTCACTTAATATAATTGTAATAACATCCATTTCCTGGCAAATTCCAGTAATTCATCATTTTTGATGGCTGAATAGTACTTCATTGTATAGATGCACCACATTTTCCTATCCACTCAATAACTATTGGATATTTGGGTTGATTCCATGACTTTGCTATTGTAAACAGTGCTGCTATGAACATGGTCGTGCTTGTGCTATCGAAGTGAATTTTGCTGTATGTGGGGTTATACCCAAAAGTGGACTAGCAGGGTCATATGGCATTTCAATCTTTAATTTCTTTAAGAAACTCCAGACAGCTCTCCAGACTGGTTGTATGAGCCTGCATTCCCACCAGCAATATAGAAGAGTTCCCCTCTCTCCACATCCTCTCCAACACTTGTTGTTGTTTGTATTGTGGATTTTTGCCATCCTGACCGGGGTGAGATGATATCTCAGGGAAGTTTTGATTTGCATTTCCCTGATGGCGAAGGAAGTGGAGCATTTTTAAAGATATTTGTTAGACATTTTTAATTTCATCCCTGGTAAAATTTCTCTTAAGTTCCAGGGCCCATTTTTTAATTGGGCCATTAGTTTACTTGGTGTTTAGTTTTCTAAGTTCTCTGTGCACTCTGGACAGTAGAGCTCTATCAGATATGTGGTTAGTGAAGATTATCTCCCATTCTGTGGGTTGCCTTTGAGCTCGTGTTACAATCTCTTTATCTGAACAGAAGCTCTTTAATTTCACAAGATCCCAACTGTTGAGAGTTGTTACAGTGACTGTGCCATTGGATGTCTGTTTAGGAAATGTTGGCCTAGCCCAATCAGCTCGAGGGAGTTCCCTATCCTTTCGAATATGGTTTTCATAGTCTCTGGCCTGATATCAAGGTTCTTGATCCATTTGGATTTAATTCTTATACATGGTGACAAGTACGGGTCCAGCTTTAATCTTCTGCATGTGGAGATCCAGTTTTGCTAGCAGCATCATTTATTGAAGATGCTGTTCTTTTTTCATTGGATTCTTTGGGCCCCTTTTTCAAAGACCAAATGGCTGTAATTTTGTGGGCTTGTATTCAACCCTTATCCATTGATCTGATCTGTGTATCTGTTTTGGAGCCAGTACCAGGCTATTTTTATAACTATGGATTTGTAGTATAGACTAAGGTTTGGTATGATGATACCTCCAGCAGTGTTTTTGTTACTCAGGATTGTCTTTGCTATGCTGGGTCTTTTGTGCCTCCGTATGAATTTTGAGATTTTCTGGTCAACTTCTTTAAAGAATCGCTTTGGGATTTTAATTGATATAGCGTTGAATTTGTATATTACCTTTGGAAGTATAGTCATTTTTACGATGTTGATTCTGCCAATCCAGGACCATGGGAGGTCTTTCCACCTTCTGGTGCCTTCTGCAATTTCTTTCTTAAGGGTTTTAAAGTTTTCATTGTAAAGGTCTCTTACTTCCTTAGTTAGGTTTATACCAAGGTATTTCATTTTTTAGGGGCTATAGTAAATTGGATTGTTTCTCTCAAGGCTTTTTCACTTCTTTCATTCTGGGCATATAGGAAGGCCTCTGATTTTTGTATATGTATTTTGTTTACTGCCACCCTGCTGAACTTCTCAATTAGTTCCAGAACCTTCCTGGTGGAGTTTTTGGGATCACTCAGGTATAAGATCATAATATCTTCAAAAAGGGATAGCTTGACTTCTTCCTTGGTGATTTGAATCCCTCTTATATCCCTTTCTTGTCTTATGGCTTCAGCTAAGACTTCAAGTACAATATTGAATAGAAGTGGTGATAGTGAACAGCCTTGTCTAGTTCCTGATTGAAGTGGGAATGCTTCAAGTTTTTCCCCATTGAGCATAATCCTTGCTGTGGACTTGTTGTATACAGCTTTTATTATATTGATAAAGGTTCCTTCCATTCCTACTGTCTCTAGCGTTTTGATCATAAAAGGCTGTTAGAACTTGTCAAAGGCTTTTTCTGCATCTATCAAGAGCATCATGTTGTCTTGGGCTTTAGACTGGTTTATATGATGAATTACATTTATTGATTTGCATATGTTGAACCAACTTTGTGTGCCGGGGATAAAGCGTACTTGGTCCCCATGAATGATCTTTTTAAAATGTTTTTGAATCCAGTTTGCTAAGACTTTGTTGGGAATCTTTGCATCTGTGTTCATCAGAGAGATTGGCCTATAGTTTTCTTTTTTAAGTGAGTCTTTATTAGGTTTTGGGATTAAGACAATATTCGCTTCATAGAAGGAATTTAGTAGTGTTCCTTCCTTTGCTATTTGATGGAACAGTTTAAGGAGTATTGGTGTTATTAACTCCTTAAATATCTGGTAGAACTCTGTGCTGAATCCATTTGGTCAAGGACATTTTTTGGTGGGAAGCTTCCAGATTACTTCATAGATTTCCTCATATGTTATAACACTATTTAAATTATTCACAACTTCCTGATTCAATTTAGGTAAGTTGTGTTTACTTAGAAATTCATCCATCTCTTTTGTATTGTCAAACTTCACAGAGTATTGTTTTTGAAATATGATGTTTTAATTCTCTGGATTTCTTGGGTATCTGTAGTGATAACTCCATTTTCCTTTCTAATTTTGTTAATTTGGCTTTTCTCTCCCTTGCTTTTGGTTAATTTAGCGAGGGGTGTATCAATCTTATTGATTTTTTTCAAAGAACCAGGTTTTAGACTGGTTGGTTTTTTCTATCATTTTCCTAATCTCGATTTCAGATATTTCTCCCTTATTTTGCTAATCTCTTCTCTTCTACTACTTTTGGGATCAGATTGCTCTAGTTTCTCTAAAGCTTTAAGTTGTATTGTTAAGTTATTTATTTCTGATGTTTCCATTTTTCTTGATGTAGGCATTAAGAGCTATGAACTTACCTCTTAGGACAGCTTTCATTGTGTCCCAGATATTTTGGTAAGTTGTATTTTCATTATTGTTTACTTTCAGCAAATCTTGAACTTCCTGTTTAATTTCTTCCTGAATCCAGTTCTCATTCAGGCATCATATTGTAAAGTTTCCAGGAGTTAGTGTATTTTCTGTTGTTTGTTGTGTTGTGGATGTCCACCTTTAGTCCATGGTGGTCTGATAGGGCACAGGCTACAATTTAAACTTTCCTGTATATGTGGAGATTCGTTTTGTGGCCCAATATGGGATATATTTTGGAGAAAGTTCCATGTGCTGCTGAAAAAATGCGTATTCTTTAGTGCGTGGATGAAAAGTTCGATAGAGATCGAAAGGTCCATTTCTTTCATGGTTTGATTAAGTTCCAAAGTGTCTCTGTTAAGCTTTTCACCTGTTTTTCTATCCCATGTTGAGAGGGCAGTGTTGAAATCCCCGAGAATTATCATTTGTGGGTCCATTTCTCGCTTTAGATGCTGTAGGATTTTCTTAATGAATGTGGAGGGGCCCGTATTGGGCCCATATATGTTCAGTGTTGTGAAGTCTTCCTGGTGAATTGTACCTGTGAATAAAATATAGTATCCATCTGTGTCTCTTATGATTTTCTTTGGTTTGAAGTCCACTTTTGTCTGAAAGCATAATTGCTACCCCTGCCTGTTTCCTGTTTCCATTAGCTTGCAAGATTTTGGACCAGCCTTTCATTTTTCGGATGTGCCTATCTTTTGTGGTGAGATGAGTTTCCTGAAGGCAGCAGATTGTTGGATTGTGGTTTTTAATCCAAGTTTGTAATCTGTGTCTTTTAATCTGTGAGTTAATACCATTGACATTTAATGTTATAATGGAGAAATTATTTTTAATTCTGCACATTTTTTATGTGTAGTGGATTTTGTAAAGGTATTGTTTGATATTTATGTTTTGGTGGTATTATACTTCCCTTCTGTCCTCCTGGATACACTTGTTCTTTTCTTCAAGCTTGAGTATCATTTCTAGCATTTTTTGAAGGCCTGGTTTGGTAGACATGTATCTCTTCAAGTTGTCTTTGTGGTGGAAAACTTTTCTTTGTACCTTAATCAGGACAGATAGTTTTGCCGGGTATATCAGTCTGGGTTGGCATTTTTGCTCATTTAATACTTGAAGTATGTCTCTCCAAGCTCTTCTTGCTTTTACTGTTTCCATTGAGTAATCATTTGTTATTCTAATAGGTTTGCCTTTAAAAGTGACTTGCTTTTTTCTCTTGAAGATCTCAACACCTTTTCTTTGTCTTGAATGTGGAGTGTTTTGACTATTATTTGCCGTGGCGATTTTCTATTTTGGTCATATCTGTTTGGAGTGTGAAATGCCTCTTGTATTTGGATGGGCCTTTCATTCTTAGTTGTGGGAATTTTTCATTTATGATGAATTGAAATATTTCCTCAGGTGTGGTATTTTGGGATTTTTGTTCTGGTATTCCATGAATGCGCATTTTAGGCTTCTTCAGAGTGTCCCGTATCTCTTGAATGTTCTTCTCAAGTATCTTTTTGGTTTTAACAATCTCTTCCATTGAGCTGGTTAATTCTCCCACTTTGTCTTCAAGATCTGAAATTCTATTTTCTGCTTCATTTTTTCTGCTGATAAGACTCTCTGTTGAGTTTTGGGTTGAAGACTGCTTGTCTTTTAGTTCAATTTTAAACTCTGCCTGAGACTGTTTAACTGCTCTATGCCTATTTTTGTTTCTTGAACTGTTTTTCTGAACTTCTCCAAGTGCCTGTTGTGTTCCTGTTCAAAGTGATTGATTTGGTTGTTTAACTCTTCTCGGATTTCCTCTTTCATAGTATTAATCATCATAATGATCATACTCTGAAAGTCGTTATGTTGGGTCTGGCTTTCTTGGCTATTTTCTGTGAATTTGTCAGAATCCATCATTATGGGATTAATTCTTCCGGTGGAAGATTGGTCTTCTTGGGTTTTGTTTCTCGTGGATTTGCACTTTGACTTTGGCATTGTTGTTTTGTTTCTTATGACCTTTCATTTTCTGTGTGTTTTTCATTGAACTGATTTAGTTGGTATTATCACACTTGCCAGTTATTACCAGTGCTTCCCTTGGATTGGGCATATTTGTCTATTGTTATTGTAATTTCCTAGATGAGGCTATTAGGCTGTTAGTACATCAGTTAAATCAGGTTAAGTAGACAAGGAGTGAATATTAGTATGGTGCTGCACTTTTATGATTTAGTGTCTTGGTGATATATGAGGGTGAGTGATGTACTCCTTGGAGTTGTATATGTTTTTGGGGTGGTTGTAGGGAGAAGTTGATCTACAGCAGTTGATACTAGAAAGGATCATTTAGGTGAAAAAAAGAAGGTTTACTTTTCTTTGGGCGGGTTGTGAAGAATCTCTCTCACGTGATAGGATGATTGTAGAGAACTCCAGATGTATGACCTTTGTCCCTTAGAGTTTTGCTTGAGTTTCCTTTGGACTCTATTGAATTCTGAATAGCAGTGTGTCTTCCCCAGAGAGGCAGAGGGTCTGATGTTGATGGCAGAATTCTTCACCTGGGACCTTGGACTTGGCTTAGGGCCCACCCAAGCTCCAGGGATGGAGGAATGTGAGCAAGTCCTGTCTGGTGGATGTGCGGGTTGGGACCTGGGACCTGGCAGGTGGGGGGCAGTGGTGCACGGGCGGGAGGAGGCAAGGGGCTATCACTGACATCTTATCTAGCCTTATTATGGCACCAGTCTCACCACTGTCCTCATGGACTCACAAACATGACAGCCTCCTTGTCATCACAACCTCACTGTGGCATCACAGCCTCATTGTGACATCACAGCCATACCATGGCATCAAAGCATCACTGTGAAAAAAAGCTTCACCTCTCACATCATATACTCACTGTGACATCACAGACTCAAGTTGACACAATAAACTCACTGTAACATTAAAGCATCACCAGTGATAATGCAGCATCAGTAATGACATCGACTCCTTGTAAAAGCACAGTCACTACTTACATCACAAACTCACTGTGACATGACAGCCACACTGTGCCAGGACAGCATCACTGTGACATCACAGCATCACCACTGATATGACTAGCTCACCTATATTTTACAGCCTCACCAGTGACACAACAGCCTCATTGTGATATCACAACCTCACTGTGGCATCACAGCCTCACCAGTTATATCACATCATCAATGAAATATCTCAGCCTCAGCTCTCACATCAGTCTCACTATTGAAAACATGGCCTAACCACTGACCTTACAGCTCCACTGTGACATCAAAGCCTCACTGTGACATAACAGCATCATGGTGACATCACAGCCTGATTGTGACTTCATAGCCGCACAACTGGTATCCTACCTAGCCTTACTAGGACATCACAGCCTCACCACAGTTAGCACAGGCTCATAGTGATGTGACAGCCTCAGCAGCGACATCATAGACTTTGACATCATAAACAGTAACACCACACAGCCTCACATGTTACATCACTACCTCATTGTCACATCAATCTTCCCACGGATATCACAACCTCACAGTGACCTCATAACCTCACTGTGATCTCACAGTCTAACCTGTTACATCATAGTCTCAACCGTTGCATCACAGCCTCGTGGTGAATTCAGCCTTGCCACTGATATCACAACTTTCACAGTACCATCACAGCTGACAGTGACATTCCAACCTCTCTGTGATGTCACAGCCTCATAGTGTCATCACAGCTTCACAGTGATGTCAAAGCCTTACTGTGGCATTATATCCTCATTTCTGACATCACATCCTCATTTTGACAATACAGCCTCACTTCTGACATCACAGACTCTCTATGATATAACAGGTTAAACTCTGAAATCATAGCATCAATTACATCACGGACATCTTTGCTAGCCTCACTATGACACCTCAGCCTCATCACAGACATCTCAGACTCATGGTCTCATGACAGCCTCAACAATGACACCACAGCCTTGCGATGGCAACACAGCCTCACCGGTAACATTGCAGCCTCACTGTGATATCTCAGTGTCATCATCACTGACTTCAACCACACTTCTGACATCACAGCCCAACCACTAAATCACAGACAAACTGTGATGTCATAGTTGATCAGCACTGCTATCACAGCCTCAGTGAGATATCACAACCTCATGGTAACATCACTGCTTCACAGTGACATCACAGCCTCTCCTCTGACATCACAGCATCAGTGGGACTCATGTGCTAAATTCACTGTGAAATCCACATATCACCTCTGACATCACAGCCTCACTAATATCTCATAGAATCAACCCTAATAGCAGAGCCTCACCGTGTCATCACAAACCTGCATACTGACACTACATGTTCACCTGTTACATCATACCCTTATTGTGACATCAGTCATGCCACTTATATCATAGCCTCATGGTGACATCACAGCTTCCAGAGTGTTATCAACTCATGGTGACATGGCAGCTCACAGTGACATCCAACATTCACAGTGACATCACAGCCTCATTGTGATATCACTGCCTTGCCAATGACAGCACAGTCTCACCTGTAAGCTCAGTGTCACCACTGACATTTGACAAAAAACTGACATCACTACCACACCAGTGACAACACAGCTTTTCACATCACAGGATTACCAATGTCTCTGTCACTTAATAGGTACACAATTGATATCACAGCCTCACCAGTGATATCATATACTCACTATGTCATCTTTCTCATCACTGACATTCCAGCATTATTGTGACACTACACCTTCACCTGTGACAACATATCCTCATTGTGACTTTAGCCTCACCACTAACATCACAGCCTTACTGGGCCATCCAAACTTTTCCACAACTTCACTGTGTCATCAGAGCCTCACTATTACATCATAGCCACACTGCATCCTCACATCCTCATTGTGACATCACAGTGACATCAAAAGTAACTGTGACATCAGCCTTGCACTAACATAAAAGCCTCATGGTGACATCACATACACACTTCTGACTCAGCCTCACTATAACATCAGAGACTCAATGTCACTTCAGAGCATCACCATTGACATCTTAGTCTCACAGTGACATCATCCTTGCCACTGACATCACAGCCTCACTGTGATATCACAACTTCCAGAGTGATATTACTTCACTGTGACATGACAGCGCACACTGACTAACAACCTTCACAGTGATATCAAAGCTTAATGGTAACATCACAGTCTAATGCCAGCCTCACTATGACATCATACCCTCATCACTCCTACTAGCATTATTCTGATATCACAGTCTAATCACTGAAATCACATCCTTATTGTGATGTCATAATCTCACTACACTGACATCTCAGACTCCCTGTGACATAATGGCATCACTGATGACAACATAGACTCACTGTGAGTTCAGAGCTTCAACACTGATATAACAGTCTCACTGTGATAATATTGCCTAACCAGTGACAACACGGCCTCATGCTAACAACATGAACTCACTGTGGCATCACAGCCTCACCAGTTATATCACATCATCAATGAGACATCTCACCCTTATTTCTCACATCAGTCTCACTTCTGAAATCACAGCCTAACCACTGAGCTCACAGCTGCACTCTGACACCACAGCCTCACTGTGACATTACAACCTCACTGTGACATCACAACTTCATGGTGACATCAGAGCCACACTGTGACCACACAGCCTTAAAATGGTATCTTAGCTAGGCTTACCATGACACCACAGCCTCACCATGGATAGCACAGGTTCACAGTGACGTGACACTCTCAGTAGTGACAGCCTTTGACATCATAAACAGTGATATCACAGCCTCACATGTTACATCAGTGCCTCATTGTCACATCAATCTTTCCACCAATATCAAAGTCTCACAGTGACCTCCCAGCCTCACTGTGACAGACCCACCCGTTACATCATAGCTTCATGGTGAAATCAGCCTTTCCACTGACATTACATCTTCCATAGTGACCTCAGCTTCACTGTGACATCACAATCTCTCTGTGACATCACAACTTCTCCAGTGACATCACAACCTCACAGTGACATCTCAGCCTCATTGTGAATCACAGCCATACCATGCCATCACTGTGGCATAATGCTTCACCGCTGACACCATATCCTCATTGAGACATCACAGCCTCAGTTTGACACAATAAACTCACTGTGACATTAGAATCTTACCAGGGACAATGCAGTATCACTAATGACATAGTCTCCCTATAAAAGCATAGTCACTCCTGACATAACAACCTCACTGTGAATCCCAAATTCATTGGGGCATCACAACCACACTGTTCCAACAACCCTCACTGTGACATCACTGCCTCACCACTGACAGGACAGGCTCACTGTGATATTATAGCCTTACCACTAACATCACAGCCTCCCTTTGCCATCAAAAGCCCTCTAGTGATATCAAAACATCACTGTGTCCTCATAGCCTCACTGTGACATTACAACCTGGCAGTGTTTCACTGTGACATAACAAACTCACTTTGATATCAACCTTAAAAATAACATAATAGCCTCATGGATAAATCATATTCACACCTGTGACATAGCCTCACAGTGATATCAGATCCTCAAGGTGAATTCACAGCATCACCACTGACATCATAGCCTCACTATGACATAAGCTTTGCCACTGACATCAGAGCCTCGCTGTGATCTCACAGCCTCCAACGAGACATCACAAACTCCCTGTGACATCACTGGCTCACTGTGACACCACAGACAAACAATGACATCAAAGCCTCAAATTGGCATCATAGCCTCACCAGTGGCATGCAAGCCTCACTGTGATATCATATCCTCATCACACACAACCTCATTCTGATTTCACAGCATAACCATTGAAATCACATCCTCATGCTGATGTAAGTCTCGCTCCATTGACACCATAACCTCACTGTGATATCACAGCATCACTGGTGACAACACAGCCTTACTATGACATCACAGCCTCACCTCTGAGGTTATAGCTTCCGTGACATCACAGCCTCACCATGTCATCACAGGCTCACTTCTTAAATCATTGCCCAATTGTGACATCACAGCACCAACTCTGACAGTATAGGCTTACTGTTTCATCAGAGTATCACTATGATATCACAGGCTCACCTCTGACATCACAGTCTCAATGTGATATCACACCCTCATCACTGACTAGCCTCACTATTACACCACAACCTCACTACTGACCTTACAGGCTCATGGAAACATGACAGCCTCCCTGTGACACCACAGTGACGCTATTGACACCCCAACCTCACTGTGACATCACAGGCACACTGTTGCAGAACAGCTTCATTGTAACATCATAGCCTCCCCACTGATATGACAGTTTCACATTGATATCACAGCTTCTCCTCTAGTACAAAGCTCAGGCTAAATTACAGTCTCAGTGTGACTCCACAGCCTCACCTCTGACATCATAATCTCACTGTGAAATCCAAGCATCACTCTTGATGTCACAGACTCACTGTGACATCACAGCTTCACCACTGATATGACAGGCTCACCGTGATATTACAGCTTCACCAGTGACACCATGGCCTCATGGTAACATCATAACCACACTGTGTCCTCACAGCCTCACTGTGACATTACAAAATGACAGTGCCATCACAGCCTCACTGTGATATCACAAACTCACTGTGACTTCTGCTTTGGCACTGACATAATAGATTCATGGTAACATCATATTCACACCTCAGATATAGGCTCAATGTGACATCATAGCCTCAATGTGACATCACAGCCTCAATGTGACATCACAGCATTACCACTGACATAAGATCATTGTGAAATCAGCCTTTCCACTGACATCAGTCTCATTGTGACCTCACTGCCTCTACCATGCCATCACCAATCCCTGTGAAATCACAGGCTTATGGTAACACCACAGCCACATGATGATATCATTTCTTACAGTGGCATCACAACCTCACAGTGACCTCCAGCCTAACCACTGACACCACAGGCTAAACTGTTACAGCTTCACATTGTGGTATCAGTCTTAATACTGACATCACATTCTAAATGTGACATCACATTCTAACTTTGACATCACAGTCTCAGCAGTGATAGCACAGCCTCACCTGTAATATCAGCATTGCCATTCACCTTAATCAGAACACTGACATCACTACCACGCCAGTGACAACACAGCCTTTGACATTAGAGCCTCACCAGTGTCACTGTCACATAATAGGTTCACTACTGACATGAAAGACTCACTATGATATCTTTCCCACCACTGACATTCCAGCCTTTTTCTGACATCACACTTTCACCAGTGACATCACAGCCTCATTTGGACATTAGCCTCACGACTAACATCACAGCCTCACTGTGCCATCCAAACCTCACTAGTGACATCATATGACTGTGTCATCAGACACTCACTGTGTCATCAGAGCCTCACTGTGACATCACAGCCTCACAGTAACATTACAATATGATAGTGACTATGATAGTGACATCAAAGCTTCACAGTGACATTACAAACTCACTGTGACATCATAGACAAAATGTGAAATTAAAACTTGACAATGACATCACAGCCTCACTGTAATATCACAAACTCTCTGTGACATCAGCCTTGCCACTGACATAAGAGCCTCATGTAGACATCACAAACACAACTCTGACATAGCCTCACCCTGAAAACACAGCCTCAATGTGACTTCCCAGCATTATCATTGACATCATAGCCTCACTGTGACACCAAAGCTTCACAGTAGCATCACAGCCACAACTCAGTGGTTATAGATAGCCTCACTGTGACATAACAGCCTTACTATGACATCATAGGCTCACCTCTAAAATCATAGACTCAATGCAACATCACACCCTCATCACTGATATCCTACTTATTCATTCTATGACATCACAGCCTCATTACTGACTTCACAGCTTCACTGAAACATGACAGCCTTCCTGTGACACCTCAGTGTTGCTATTGATATCACAACCTTACTGTGACATCACAACTTCCCCAGGTGACATCACAGTCTCATAGTTAACTCACAGCCTCACTGCGACCTCACAGTCTAACCTGTTACATCATAGACTCACCTGTTCTATCATAGTCCCATGAGGATATCAGTCTTTCAACTGATGTAACATCTTCCACATTGAACTCACAGCCTCACTGTGATATCACAACCTCTCTGTGATGTCACAGCCTCATCTTCACATCACAGTTTCACAGTGATGTCATAGCCTCACTATGGCATTATATCCTCATTTCTGACATCAGAGTCTCACTGTGACATCACTGCCTCACATATAACATCACAGCCTCACTGTGACACAACAGGCTAACCTCTGAAATCATAGCATCAATGACACCATGTACATCCTGCCTAGCATTGCTGTGGGACAACAGCCTCAGCACTGAGATCTGAGGCTCATGGTCACATGACAGCCTTAACAGGGACACAACAGCCTTGCTGTGGCATCAGAGCTTCATCAGTAATATTCCAGCATCATTGTGATATCAGAGCATCATGGTGACATCACAGCCACACCAGTGACATCACACCTTCACCGGTGACATCACAGCCTCATCATTAAATCAACCATACCACTGTAATTACAACCTCACTGAGCTATCAAAGCCTCTCCGGTAACATCACAACATCACTATTTTGTCAGAGCCTCACTGTGATATCATAGCCACACTGTGTCCTCACAGCCTCACCGTGACATTACAATCAGACATTGCCATCACAGCTTCACTGTGACATCACAAACTCTGTGACATCAGCTTTGCAACTGACCTAATAGCCTCATGGAGATATCACACATACACTTCTAACATAGCCTCACTGTGATATCACAGCCTCAATGTGACTTCACAGCATCACCACTGACATCACAGTCTCACTGTGACATCAGCATTGCCACTGACTTCACAGTCTTACTGTGACCTCACAGCCTACACCGTGACATCACCAACTCATTGTGATATAATGGGATCACGGTGAACCACAGCCACACAGTAATATCAAAGCCTTACAGTGGCATTACAGCCTCACCAGTGTCACTATCCCATAATAGGTTTAGCATGGACATCATAGGCTCACCAGAGACATTATAGACTCACTATAACATTTCTTACCACTGACATTTCAGCCTTATGTGACATCATACCTTCAACAGTGACATCACAGCTCATTATTATATCACAGGCTCCCCTCTGATATCATAACCTCAAAGCGGTATCACACCCTCATATCTGATATCCTACATAGTCTCACCATGACACCACAGCCTCACCATTAGTGTCACAGGCTCAATGAAAATTGATAGCCTCCCTGTAACAACAGTTTATCTATTGACATCACAACCTCCCCATTGACACCAAATCTTCATAGAGACATCACAACCTCACAATGACAACACAGCCATACCGTGCCATCAAAGCATCACTATGACAGAAAGCTTCATCTCTGACATCGTAGCCTCACCATGACATCACAGCTTCAGTTTCACTCTATAAACTCACTGTGACATTACAGTCTCACCAGTGACAATACAGCCTCATCAATGATTTAGTCTCCCTGTGAAAGCAGTTATTACTAATATCACAACCTCACTTTGACATCAAAACATCACTGTGACATCACAGCCACACAGTGCCAGAAGAGCCTCACTGTGATGTCACAGCCTCACCACTGATATGACAGGCTTACCATGATATTACATCCTCACCAGTGACACCACAGCCTCATGGTGACTTCATAACCTCACTGTGGCATCACAGCCTCACCAGTTGTACCACATTGTCAATTTGACATCAAAGCCTCATCTCTCACATCAGTCTCACTTATGAAATAACAGTCTAACCACTAACTTCACACCTGAATTGTGACATCACAGCCTCTCTGTGACATCACATCTTCACTGTGACATCACAGCCACATTGTGACATCACAGCCACATTGTGACATCACAGCCTCACCTCTGGTATCCTAATTTTACTATGACAACTCAGCCTCAACACAGATAGCACAGGATCACAGTGATGTGATAGCCCCAGCAGTGACATCATAGATTTTGATATCATACACAGTGACTACAGCCTCACAAGTTACATCACTGCCTCATTGTGACATCAATCTTCCCACAGATATCACAACCTCACAGTGACTGCACAGACTCACTGTGACTTCACAGTCTAACCTATTACATCATAGACTCACCTGTTACACCATAGCCTCATGGTGAAATCAGCTTTGCTACTGACATGACATCCTCCACAGTGACCTCAAAGCCTCACTGAGCATCACAACCTCACTGTGAAATCCAGTCATCAAACCTGATTTCACAGCCTCACTGACATCTCATATAATCACCCCTGACATCAGAGCCTTCCTGTGACATCACAGGTTCCAGAGTAATATCACCACACGGTGACATGACAGCCCACAGTGGCATACAACCTTCACAGTGACATCACAGCCTAGTGTTTATCATGGCCACGCAAGTGACAGCACAGCATCACCTGTCATATCAGTATTGCCATGGACATTAGTCAGAATACTGACATCACTGTCACACTAGGGACAACACAGCCTTTGACATCAAAGCCTCACCAGTGTCATCATGTTCTCACTATTATATCTTTCTTAACACTGACATTCCAGCCTTATTGAGATATCACAACCTCACAAGTGACCTCACAACTTCATTGTGACATCAGCCTCACAACTAACATCAGAGACTGACTGTGCCATCAAAATCTCTCCAGTGACATCACATCTCTGTGTCATCAGAGACTCACTTTCACATTATAGCCACACTGTGTCCTCACAGCTTCATTATGACATTACAACCTGACAGTGACACCACAGCCTTTCCTGGGACATCATAAACTAACAGTGACATCAGCCTTACCACTAACATAATAGCTTCAGAGTGACATCACAGACATTTTTCTGACATAGCCTCATTGTGACATCACAGCCTCAATGTGACATCACAGCATCAAAACTCATATCCTAGCTTCAATGTGACATCAGCCTTGCCAATGATATCACAGTCTCCCTATGACCTCATAGCCTCAACCGTGACTTCACCACACCCTGTGACATCATTAGCTCATAGTGTCACCACAGCCATACAGTGATATCAAAATCTCATGGTGGAATGATGCTCTCACCAGTGATATGCCAGCCACACTATGATATCATACCCTCATCACTCACACCAGCTTCATTCACACATCACAGCATAACCACTGAAATCACAACCTCACTGCCATGTTATTGTCTCGCCCCTCTGCACGTTACAGCCTCACTGTGATATCATCGTATAATTGGTGACAATGCATCCTCACTGTGACATCACAGCCTAACCTCTGAGGTTATAGCATCACTGTGACATGACAATCTCACTATGACATCAGACTCACCTTTGAAATAATTATCCAACTGTGACATCACAGCATTGATTCTGATATTAGAGCCTTACTGTTTCATCAGAGCTTCATTATGACATCACAGGTTCACCTTTGAAATCTTAGCCTCAATGTGGCATCACACCCTCCTCACTGACATCGATCATAGCCTCACTATGACAGCACAGGCTCACCACTGACTTCACAAGCTCACTGAAACATGACAACATTCCTGTGACACCACAGTGTCACTATTGACATCACAACCTCACTGGGACATCACAACTTTCCAGTGACATCACAACTTCACAGTGATATTACTGTCTTACTGTGATAACACAGTCATACCCGTGCCATCAAAGCATCACTGTGACATAAAGCTGCACCTGTGACATCATAGCATCACTTTAAAATCACAGTGTCTATAAACTCACTGTGATATTAGAGCCTCACCAGTGACAATACAGTCTCACCAATGACATAGTCTCCCTGTGAAAGCACAGTCACTACGGACATTAGAACCTCACTATGTAATCACACACTCACTGTGACATCACAGAACCACTGTGCTACTACAGCCCCACCTGTGACATCAGTGTCACCATAGATATTAGTCAGAATATTGACATCACTGTCATACCAGTACCAACACAGCTTTTGACATTGCAGCCTCTCCAGTGTCACTGTCACATAACAGGATCACCAATGACATCATAGCCACAGCAGTGACATCATAGACTCATTGTGACATCTTTCTTACTACTGATATTCCAGCCTCATTGTGACATCACACCTTCACAAGTGATATCAGAGCCTCATTGTAACATCAGCCTCATCAGTAACATCAGCGCCTCAAGTGACATCAAAACCTCTCCAGTAACATCACAATATTACTGTGTCATCAGAGTCTCACTGTGACATCATAGCCACACTCTGTCCTCAGTCTCACTGTGACATTACAACCTGACAGTGACATCAGTCTCCCTGTGACATCACAAACTAACAGTAATATCAGCCTTGCCACTAACAATAGTCTCATGGTGACATCACATACATACCTCTGACATAGTCTCATTGTGACATCACAGCCTCAATGTGACATCACAGCATCGCCACTGATATCATGCCCTCAGTGTGACAGCAGACTAGCTGCTGACATCACAGTCTCATTGTGACCTCACAGCCTCCACCATGACATCATCAACTCCCTGTGACATAATAGGCTCATGGTGTCACCACAGCCACACAGTGACATCAAAGCCCCATGGTGATATGACAGCATCACCAGTGACATGCCAACCTCACTGTGATATCATACCCTCATCACTTAAATGAGTCTCATTCTGATATCACAGTCTAACCACTTAAATCACATCCTCACTCTGATGTCAGTCTCACTCCACTGATATCACAGCCTCAATGTGATATCACAGCATCACTGGTGACAAGACAGCCTCACTGTGACATCATAGCCTCACCTCTGAGGTTATAGCCGCACTGTGGCATGACAGCCTCACTACGACATCACAGACTCACTGCTGAAATATTTACCTAACTGTGACCTCACAGCTTTGACTCTGACGTTATAGCCTCACAGTTTCATCACAGCTTCACCAGTGACAGCACAGCCTCACATATTACATCAGCATCACCAGTGACATTAGTCAGAACTCTGACATCACTGCCACGCCAGTGACAACACAGCCTTTGACATCACAGCCTCACCAGAGTCACTGTCACATAATAGGTTCCCCACAGACATGTCATAGGCTCACTATGACATTTTACTCAACAATAACACTTTAGCCTTATTGTGCCATCACACCTTTACCAGTGACATCACAGCCTCATTGTGACATCAGCCTCATCACTAACACCACAGACTCACTGTGCCATCAAAACCTCTACAGTAATATCACAACATCACTGTGTTGTCAAAGCCTCACTGTGACATCATAGCCACACTGTGTCCTCATAGCCTCACTGTAACATTACAACCTGTGACATTACAAACTCACTGCAACATCAGCCTTGCTACTGACATAATAGCTTCCTGGTGATGTCACATACACACCTCTGACAGAGCCTCGCTGTGGTATCACAACCTCAGTGTGACATCACAGCATCACCACTGAAATGATAGCCACATTTTGACATCAGCCTTGGCACTGACATCACAGTCGCACTGACTGCACAGCCTCCACTATGACATCACCATTTCCCTGTGAGATCATGGGCTCATCGTGACACCCCAAGGTGACATCAAAGCCTCATGGTGCCATACCATCCTCACAAGTGACATGTCAGCCTCACTCTGATAGCATGCCCTCATCACTCACATCACCCTCATTCTCATATCACAGCCTAACTATTAAAATCACATCCTCACTGTGAGGTCACAGTCTGGCTCCACTGACATCACAGCCTCACTGTGATATCACAGCATAACTGGTGACAACACAGTCTCCCTGTGACAACACTAGCTCACCTTTGAGATTATAGCCTCACTGTGACATCATAGGCTCACTAAGACATCACAGGCTCACCTCTGAAATTATAGCCTCAATGTGACAGACATCATACCCTCATCTCTGAAATCCTTCCCAGCCTCACTATGAACCCACAGCCTCACTACTGACCTCATAAGCTCACTGAAACCTGCCATCCTCCCTGTGACACCACAGTGTCGCTATTGATATCACAACCTCACAGTGACATCACAGTGACAGTACAACCATACAGTGACATCACAGCCTCATTGTGACATCACAGATATACTGTTCCATCAAGGCATCACTGACATAAAGCGTCATCTTTGAGATTATATCCTCACTGTGATATTACAGCCTCCGTCTGACACTATAAACTCACTGTGACATTAGAGCCTCACCAGTGACAATACAGCCTCACCAATGACATAGTCTCCCTATGAAATCATAGTTGCTACGGACAAAAAAATCTCACTGTGACATCACAGACCCACTGTGCCAGCACAGCCTCACTGTGACATCACAGCCTCAGCACTAGTAGGCCAGGCTCACCATGATATTACAGCCTCATTATGACACCACAGCTTCATGATAACATCTTAACCTCAATGTGGCATCACAGCCTCACCAGTTGTATCACAATGTCAATGCGACATCTCATCCTCATCTCTCACATCAGTCAAACTTCTGAAATCACAGCCTGACCACTGACCTCACAGCTGCACTGGGACGTCACAGCCTCACTGTGACATCACAGCCTCACGGTGACATTACAGACACACTGTGACATCACAGCCTCAACACTGTATCCTACCTAGACTTATGATGACACTGCAACCTCACCACAGATAGCACAGGCTCACAGTGACATCACAGGCATGTCACAGCCTCAGCAGTGTCATCATATTCTTAGACATTATAAACAGTGGCACTACAGCTTCACATGTTATATCACTGTCTCATTGTGACATCAATTTGCACACAGATATCACAGCTCAAAGTTACCTCACATACTAACCTGTTACATAATAGATTCACTTGTCGCATAACAGCCTCATTGTGACATCAGTCTTACCCCTAACATCACAGCCTCACTATAACATTACAGACTCCACCACCGATATCACAGGGTCACCATTATATCAGCCTCACTAGCGACACCACAATATATGGAGAAGTCATAACCTCACTGTGGCATCACAGCCTCACCAGTTTTATCACATTGTAAGTATGACATCTCAGCCTCAGCTCTCACATGTCTTACTTCTGAAATCACAGCCTAATCACTGAACTTACAGCTGCACTATGACATCCCAAACTCACTGTGACATCAACCTTGCCACTGAAATAATAGCTCATGGTGACATCACATACACACCTCTGACATAGTCTCACTGTACCTCACATCCTCCACTGTGACATCACCAACTCCCTGTGACATGACAAGCTCATGCTTACCCCACAACCAAACGGTGTTATCAAATTTTCACAGTGGCATCACAGACTCACAGTGACCTCACAGCCTGTCCACTGACACCACAGGTTCACCTGTTAAATCATAGCCTCATTTGGGCATTAACCTTACCACTGACATCACAACCTCACTGTGCCATAAAAATCTCTCCAGCGGCACCACAACATCACTGTGTCATCAGAGTCTCACTGTGACATCATAACCTCACTGTGGCATTATAGCCTCATTTCTGAAAACAAAGCTCCACTGCGACATCACAGCCTCATTGTGACATATCAGGCTAACCTTTGATATGGCATGAGTAACAACCTCTCTGTAATGTCACAGCTTCACAGTGATATCACAGCCTTACTGTGATATTATAGCCTCATTTTGTGTTACTGAATCCCCACTGGACCAGCTGGGGGGAATAGGGGTAATGGTAGAATCCCCATAGGAATGAGGTGAATGGGAGAGTCAGTAATGGGGTCACCACCCAGACCCCGGGAGTCAAGCGAGAAGCAGCAGGCAGAGTATGAGATTGCTGCAGACTCAGCTTCCTTTAGGAAGTATTTGGGTTTATATAGGGTCTGGGTCCAATCAGGTGTGGCCACGTCTGCACTCAGAGGGAGGGGGAGAGCAGCCACCATCATTCAGCTGTTTACTAGATGTCCAGGTTAGATGGCCACTTCCCATTGGTTGTCCTTCCCTCTGCCTGTATGGCTCCTCTATTTGGACATGTCTGGGGTATGTCTAAACTTGTTCAGGCTTGTCTGTAGCCAGACCTCCTGCAGGACATCCCTGAATTGATTGTGCCACAATTTTTGACATCACAGGTTCACTATGACATCACAGCCTTACCTTTGACATAACAGTCTCACTGTGACATAATAGGCTGACCTCTGAAATCATAGCATCAGTGATACCACGGACATCCTGCCTTGCTTCACTATGACACCACAGCTTCATCACTGACATCTCAGGTTCGTGATCACATGACAGCAACAATAGTGACACCATGCCTTGCTGAGTCATCCCAGCCTCACCAATAAGAACCCAGCCTCACTGACATCTCAGCCTCACTACTGACATCAGCGTCACTTGTTACATCACAGTCTAATGATGTCACAACCTCGCAATAATATCATGGCCTTACAGTGACATCACAGCATCTCCTCTGACATGGCAGCCTCAGTGTGACTGCACAGCCTCACCACTATGGTCGTAACTTCACTGTGAAATCCAAGCATCACCCCTGATGTCACAACCTCATGGACATCTCATAGAATCAGCCCTGACATTAGAGCCTCACTGTGACATCACTGCCTCACCGTGATCTCACAGCCTGCCCACTGACACCACAGCCTCACTTTTTATATCATAGCTTCATTGTGGCATTGTTCTTGTCACTGACATCACAGGCTCACTGTAACATAACAGTTTCCACAGTGATATCACCTCATGGTAACATGACAGCTCACATTCAAACCTCATGGTGAAATCATAACCTCAATTTGACATCACAGCATCACCTGTGACATGACGGCATCACCAGTGACAGCACAGTCTCACATGTGATATCAGTGTCACCACTGACATTATTCAGAACACTGACATCACTGTCACACCAGTGACAACACAGTCTTTGACATCACAGGCTCACCAGTGTCACTGTCACATAACAGGTTCATACTGACATCATAGCCTCACCAGTGATGTCATAGACTCACTATGACATCCTTCTCACCACTAAAATTACAGGTTTATTGTGCCATCAGACCTTTACCCCTGACATCACAGCCTCATTGTGAAATCAGGCTCACTAATAACATCACAGCCTCACTATGCCATCCAAACTTCTCCAGTGACATCACAACATCACTGTGTTGTCAGAACCTCAGTGTGACATCATAGCCACACTTTGTCCTCATACTCTCACTGTGACATTATAACCTAACACTGAAATCCTAGCCTCATTGTGACATAACAAACTCACTGTGACATCAGCCTTGCCACTGATATAAAAGGCTCTTGTTGACATCACATACATACTTCTGACATACCTCACTGTGACATCACAGCCTCAATATGACTTCACAGCATCACCAGTCACATCATAGCCTCACTGTGACATCAGCCTTGCCACTGACATCAGTCTCACTGTGAACTCGTAGCCTCCACCATGACATCACCAACTCATTGACAACACGGGCTCATGATGACAACACAGATACAGAGTGGCATCAAAGCCACATACTGGCATTACATCTTCACCAGTGACATGCCAGCCTCACTGTGACATCATGCCCTCATCAGTGACATCTGTCTCATTCTGATATCACACCCTAAACACTGAAATCACATCCTCAATGTGATGTCATAGTCGCACTCCACTGATATGACAACCTCACAGTAACATCACAGCCTCTCCTATGACATTACAGCCTCAGTGTGAGTGCACAGCCTCACCACTGACATCCTAACCACACTGTGAAATGCAAGTATCACTCCTGATGTCACAGCCTCACTGATATCTCAGAATCAGATCTGACATTAGAGCCTCACTGAGATATCACAGCCTCACAGTGTCCCCTCAGCCTGCCCATCGACACCACATTCTCACCTGTTCGACATCTCACCCACATCTCTCATATCAGCCTCATTTCGGAAATCACAGCCTAAACACTGAACTCACAGCTGCACTGTGACATCACAGCCTCATTGTGACATCATAGCCTCAGTTTGACACAATAAACTCAATGTGCCATTAAAGCCTAACCAGTGTTAATACAGCCTCACCAATGAAAAGGTTTACCTGCGAAAGCAGTCACTATTGGCATTACAACCTTACTGTGACATCATGATCTCCCTGTGACATCAGAGCCACACGGTACCAGCAAATCCACCTTACTGTGACATCACAGTCTCACCAGGGCCACCACAGTCTCATGGTGACTTCATAAACTCAATGTGACTTCACAGCATCACCACTAATATCATAGCCTTACTGTGAGATCAGTCTTGCCAAATTATATCACAATTTCACTGTGACCTCACAGCCTCCACCATGACATCACCACCTCCCTGTGACATCACAGACTTACAGTGACACCACAGTCAAGCGGTGACATCAAAGCCTCATGGTGACATTACAGACTAACAGTGACCTCACAGCTTCCCCACTGACACCACAGGCTCTCCTATTACATGATAGCCTCATTGTGGCATCATACTTGCCACTGCCATAACAGCCTCACTGTGACATCACAATTTCCAGAGTGATATCATCTCTCGGCGATGTGACAGCCCAAAGTGACATACAATATTCACAGTGATATCACAGTCTCACTGTCACCATGGCCTTACCAGTGACAGCACAGCCTTACTGTGACATCACAACCTCACCACTGGTATCCTACCTAGCCTTACTATGACACCACAAGCTCACCACAGATAGCAAAGGCTCATAGTAACGTGACAGCCTCAGCCGTGACATTATAGCCTTAAACATCATAAACAGTGACATGACAGCCTCACATAATACATCACTGCCTCATTAAGACATCAATCCTCACACAGACATCTCAGCCTCACAGTGTCTTCACAGTTTCACTGTAACCTCACAGTCTGACCTGTTACATCATCCTTGCTCTGGCATCACAGCCTCAACAATAACATTCCAGCCACACTGTGCAATCACAGCCTCATCACTGACATCAGCTTCACTTCTGACATCACAGCCTAACCACTGAAATCACAGGGGAACTGTGATGTCATAGTCTATCCTCACTGATATCACAGCCTCACTGTGATAATACAAAGTCATGGTAATATCGCAGCCTCACTGTGCCAACAAAACCTCTCCAGTGACATCAGCATCACTGTGTCATCAGAGCCTCGTTGTGACATCATAGCCTCACTGTGTTCAAACAGCCTCACTGTGACATAACAAAATCACAGTAACAGCAGCCTTGTTACTGACATAATAGGCTTATGGTGACATATACATACCTCTGATATAGCCTCATGGTGATATCTCAGACTCACAGAGACATCACAGCCTCTCCTTTGACATCATAGCTTTAGTGTGACTGCAGGGCCTCAACACTGACATCCTAACATCACTGTAAAATCCTAGCATCACCCCTGATATCACTGCTTCACTACCATCTCATGCAATAAGCCCTGACATCAGAGCCTCAATGCAGCATCACAGCCTCACAGTGACCTCTCACAACCTGCATACTGACACTACAGGTTCACCTGTTACATCATACCTTTATTATGACATCAGTCTTGCCATTGACATCACAGCCTGACTGTGACATCGCAACTTCCAGAGTGATATCATCTCACAGTGCCATGACAGCCCACAGTGACATACAACTTTCACAGTGCCATCACAGTCTCAGTGTGACATCATGATCTCACCAGTAACATCAGCTTCACCACCGATATTAGTTAGAACACTGATATCACTGCCACACCAGTGACAACCCAGCCTTTGACACCAGAATCTCATCAGTGTCACTGTCACATAATAGGTTCACCATTGATATCATAGCCTCACCAGTGACATTATAGACTCACTATGGCAGCTTTCTCACCACTGTCTTTCTAGCCTTATTGTGACACTACACCTTTAGCAATGACATCACAGCCTCATTGTGACATCAGCCTCACCACTAACATTACAGCCTCACTCTGCCATCCAAACTTCTCCAGTGACAACACAACATTACTGTGTCATCAGGGCCTCACTGTCACATCATAGCCACACTGTGTCCTCACAGCCTTACTGTGACATCATAACTTTCACAGTGACATCACAACCACACAGTGACTTCACAGCCATACTGTGCAATCAAAGCACCACTCTCATGTAATCATTGACCTCTGACATCATAGCCTCCCCATGACATCACAGCTTCAGTTTTATACAATAAACTCTATGTGACATTAGAGCCTCACCAGTGACAGTACAGCCTCACCAATGACATAGTCTCCCTTTGAAAACACAGTCATTACTGACATTGTATCCTCACTGTGACATCACAAACTCAGTAAAACATCACAGCCACACTCTGGTTGCATAGCCTCACTGTCATATCACAGAATCATCATGGATATGATAGGCTCACCATGATATTATAGCATCACAAGTTACGCACAGCCTCATGGTGACATCATAAACTCACTGTGTCATCATAGACTCACCAGTTGCATCACATCATCAATGCGACATCTCTGCCTCATCTCTCACATCAGTTTCACTTCTGAAATCACTTTCTAAACACTGACCTCAAAGCTGCCCTGCGATATCACAGCATTACTGTAACATCGCAGCCTCACTGTGACATCCATCATAACCACTAATATCATAGGCTCACTGTGACATCACCCTTGCCACTGACATCACAGTCTCTCTCTGACTTCACAGCCTCCATCATGACATCACAAATTCCCTGTGGCATCACAGCCTCAAGGTGACAATACAGCCACATGGTGGAATCACAGCCTCACTGTGTCTTCACAGCCTCAACTCTGAGGTTATAGACTCACTGTGACATCACGGCCTCACTAAGACATCACAGGCTCACCTCTGAAGTCATTGCCTAACTGTGACTTCACAGCATTGACTGTGACATTATAGCATCACTGTTGCATCACAGCCTCACTATGACATCACAAGCTCACCTCTGAAATCATAGCCTCAATGCAACATCTCACCCTCTTCACTGACATCCTACCACAGACTCACCACTGACCTCACAGGCTCACTGAAATATGACAGCCTCCCTGTGGCACCAGTGTTTCCTATTGATATCACAACCTTAGTGTGGCATTACAGAATCTTTATGAAATCACAGACATACCATGACATCAAAGCATCACTGTGACATAAAGCTTCACCTTTGACATACTAGCCTTATTGGCCTCATTGCAGCCTTGTTTTGACACAATAGACATTAGAGACTCTAAGTGACAATACAGCCTCCACAATGACCTAGTCTCCCTGTGAAAGCATAGTAACTACTGATATCACAACCTCATTGTGACATAACAGGCTAACCTCTGAAATCATAGCATCAGTGACATGACATACATCCCGCTTAGCCTTGCTATGACACCACAGCCTCATCACTGACATCTCAGGCTTACAGTCACATGACAACCTCAACAGTGATAACACAGCCATGCTGTAGCATCAGAGCCTCACCAGTGTCATCCCAACCTCACTCTGACATCTCAGCCTCATCACTTACATCAGTCTCACTTCTGACATCACACCCTAACCACAGAAATCTAGCGGAACTATGATGTCATAGTGTATTACCACTGATATCACAGCCTCACTGTGACATCACAACCTCACGATAACACCACAGCCTCAGAGTAACATCACAGCTTCTCCTCTGACATCACAGACGCAGTGTGACTGCACTGCCTTGCTGAAAACTCATAGAATCATCACTGACATCAGAACTTCAATGCAACATCACAGCCTCACGGTGACCTCACAACCTGCTCACTGACACTACAGGCTCATATGTTACATCATAGCCTCATTGTAACATCAGCATTACCACTGACATCACAGTCTCACTGTGACATCACATCTTCCAGAGTGACATGACAGCCCTTAGTGATATACAACACTCAAAGTGGCATCTCCGCCTCACTGTGACATCATGGCCTCACCAGTGAGAGCACAACCTCACCTGTGACGTCAAAATCGCTATGGACATTAGTCAGAACACTGCCATGACTGCCACACCAGTGACAATATATCCTTTGTCATCACAGCCTCACCAGTGTCACTGTCATGTAATAGGTTTACCATTGATGTCATTGTGGTGATGCTATTGCATTATGATGGTTATGCGTTGCTAACATTAAGAGCAGAATGATGGGAAAACAAGGAAAGGGGAATAAAAAGGGGCCACCTGCTCACCTTCAGGCACCATAAGCATAGGAACACAAAATCAAAGGGGCCGCTCATTGAATTTTACCAGAGTGTCTATTTCGTCCAACCCCACGTTGGAGTGCCAGAGTCTCATTAGTTATCAGAAGTAACCAGACAAATTGCTCCAATACCTAAGAACAGCCATGCACCACCATGCATGGAATCAAGAAAGAGCTATCAATCTCTCAATCCCCACCCAGGGGCATATGGCTCAAGTGAGTTACAAATGCCTGAAGTCCTTCACTAAGCACAGGATGCTTAGATCCAAAACACTTCTGCATATATCCTGCAGTAGGTCTCTCCTTAGACTTTGGTTACCTTTCAGCAGTTGTTGCCACTTTCACCATGGTTCTAGTCGTTGCTTTTTATTTTCTGTACTCTTTTGCCTTATCCACTTGTCTCCTAGTCATCTCTGCTCCATTAGGTGACATTTCAGCGTCAAAACTGACATCAGTCTTACTTCTGACACCACAGCCTGAAAACTGAAATCTCACCCAAATTGTGATGTCATTGTCTATCACCACTGATATCACAGCCTCCCTGTAATATCACAGCTTCCAGAGTGATATCACCTCACAGTGACATGACAGCCCACAGTGACATACAACTGTCACATCACATGATAGGTTCACCTCTGACATCATAACCTCACTAGTAACATCATAGACTCACTATGACATCTGTGATATAACTGATGATCATTATAATGATGTGATATAACTGGTGAGGCTGTGATGCCACAGTGAGGTTATGATGTCTCCATGAGGCTGTGGTGTCACTGGTGAGAATGTAATATCAAGGCGAGCCTGTCATATCCTTGGTGAGACTGTGATGTCACAGTGATATTGTGCTATCACAGTGTGGGTATGATGTCACAGTCAAGTTCTGATGTCACAGTGAGGTTGTGATGTAAGTAGTGACTGTGTTTTCACAGGAAGACTATTGTCACTGGTGAGGCTCTAATGTCACAATGAGTTTATTGTGTCAAACTGAGGCTGTGATATCACGATGAAGCTATGAAGTCAGAGGTGAATGTTTACGTGGCAGTGAAGCTTTGATTACATAATATGGATGTGAAGTCACTGTGAGGTTGTGATGTCACTGGTGAAGTTATGTCACAGGGAGTGTGTGATGTCACAGTGAGGCTGTGAGGACACAGTGTAGCTATGATGTCACAGTGAGGCTGTTATGTCACAGTGAGGCTGAGATGCTACAGTGAAGTTATGATGTCACCATGAGATTATGATATGACTGGTGAGGCTGTAATATAATGGTGAGCCTGTCATATCAGTGGTGAGGCAGTCATGTCACAGTGAGGCTATGCTGGCACACTGTGGCTGTGATGTCACTAAGGAAGTTGTGATGTCACAGTGAGGTTGTGATGTCAATAGTGACACTGCGGTGTCACAGGGAGGCTGTCATGTCACTGGTGAGGCTGTGATGCCACCGTTAGGATTTGATATGCCCTGTGTCTGTGGTGTCACCATGAGCCTATGATGTCATAGGGAGTTGATGATGTCACATTGGAGGCTGTGAGTTCACAGTTAAACTGTGATGTCAGTGGCAAGGCTGATATCACAGTGAGTCTATGAAGTCTCTGGTGATGCTGTGATGTCAAACTGAGGCTGTGATGTCACAGTAAGGCTATGTCAGAGGTGTGGCTGAAGTCCCAATGAGGCTGTGAAGTCAGTGCTGAAGCTATGATGTCAGTGGTGAACCTATTACATGACAGTGATACTGGTGAGGCTGTGATATCAAAGGCTGTGTTGTGAGTGGTGTGGCAGTGATGTCAGTGTTCTGACTAATGTCAGTGGTGATGATGATGTCGCAGGTGAGATTGCAATGTGACAGTGAAGCTATGATGTCAGTGATAAAACTGATGCCATAATGAAGCTGTGATGGAACATGTGAGCCTGTGGTGTGAGTGGGGAGGCTGTGACATCATTGAGTTTCTGATGCCACCATGAGGCTTTGATGACACTGTATGTTGTGGTTTAACCATGAGCCTGTGATGTCATAGTGAGTGGGTGATATCACAGTTGAGGAGGTGAGATCACAGTGAGACTATGATGTCAGAGGCAAGGCTGATGTCACAGTGGGTTGATGCTGTGAAGTCACATTGAAGCTGTGATGTCACAGTGATGTTATGTCAGAAGTGTGTATGGGATGTCACCGTGAGAATATTATGTGAGTGTGAAAGTGTGGGTTTTTGATGTCACAGTGAGGCTGTGAGGACCCAGTGTGGCTCTGATATCACAGTCGGGCTCTGAGGACTCAGAGATATTGTGATGTGATGTTAATAGTGAGGTTGATGTCACAATGAGACTGTGATGTCTGTGGTGAAAGTGTGATGTCACGATAAAGCTGGAATGTCAGTGGTGAGAAAGATGTCGTAGTGAGTCTATGATGTCTCTGGTGCTTGCCGAATCCCCATTGAGACCACTGGGGGAAGGAAGGGGAATTTGGCGGGGGCCTCATGGGCTAGAAGCAAGGGGGCAAGCAGGTGAGAGGTCACAACTTAGAACCCAGGATTCAGGCGAGAAGGAGCAGGCAGAGGATGAGTTTGCTACAGACTCACTATTGAGTGGCCCCTTATTAAAACCAACTCCAGTAAATCTGGCCTCTAACAATTCCTGCCATCCTGGGTCCAAGTTATGCCATTCTTCCATCATTTCTGCTGCCGCTGCAACTCTATTCTACAGGGAAGAATCTCGACACATGGCAAGAAGTCCGGTTTGCTAACATTTTCCATTGTCTTTCTATCTCTTCTCTCAGTGAATTTATCCTTTCCTGTTGCTTGATAAGGTTTTGGAAAGCAATTAGTCACTTCCCCAGTGGAGGATCCTTTAAAGCTTGCTATGATGCTGAAGAGGATGGGAACAAAGGGGGCGGGAAGCATATGGCCTTCCTGGACTTCCCTCTTATGGGCCAGGAAGAGCACTCCCATCCAAATCTGTAGGTCCCAGACATTTTTCTGGGGAAATCAAAGGAGCTAAGATTAAGGCTTCCTCCCCAAAATCTTCTAAGTCCTTTAGTTTCACTTTGATCTTATGTAAGTCCAGTAAAGCCATAAGGGCAGTCAGCTAGGGTGCCTTCTGATGGGGTGGTAAATTACCCATTATGGAGAGGAAAGATTCTCTAATGGAGCAGAGATGACTAGAAGGTGAGTGGACAAGGTGAAAGAGTGCAGAAAATAAAAAGCAATGACTAGAACCAAGGTGAATGTGAAAACAACTCCTAAAAGGGTAACCAAGGAGAGACCTAGTGCAGGACATATGCAGAGGTGTTTTGGATCTAAGCCTCCTGTGCTCACTTCAGGCAGGTGGCCCTTTCATTTTCCCCTTTCCCTGTTTGTCCATCCTTGTGCTCTTAAGGTAAGGAACAGATAATCATCATAAAGCATAATGCATCACCATTATGATGTCAGTGGTAAACCTATTACCAATGAGACTGGTGAAGTTGTGATGTCAAAGACTGTGTTGTCACTGGTGTGGCAGTGATGTCAGTGTTCTGACTACTCTCAGTGGCAATGCTCATGCCACAGGTGAGGCTCTATTGTCATTGGTGAGCCTGTGGTGTCAGTGGGTGAGCTGTGAGTTTACTGTGAGGGTTTGATGTTGCAGTGAAAATCTGATGTCAGGGCTTATTCTATGAGATGTCAATGAGGCTGTGAGGTTAGGGGTGATGCTTGGATTTCACAGTTTAGGATGTCAGCGGTGGGGTGGTGCAGTCACACTGAGGCTGTGATGAAAGAGAGGCTGTGATGTCACTGTGATGCTGTCATATCAGTGGTGAGGCTGTGTTGTCACCTTGAGGCTGTGCAGGCACAGTGTGGTTGTGATGTCACAGTGAGGTTTAGATGGCACAGTGAAGCTGTGATGTCATGGTGAAGGTATGATGTCACAATAAGACTGGAATGTCAGTGGTGAGAAAGATGTCATTGTGAGTCTATGATGTCACTGGTGAGGCTATGATGTCAGTGATGAACCTATTACGTGACAGTGACCCTGGTGAGGCTGTGTGTCAAAGGCTGTGTTGTCAATTGTGTGGCTGTGAGGTTTGTGTTCTGACTAATATCAGTGGTGACGCTGATGTCAAAGGTGAAGCTATGCTATCACTGGTGAGATCGTGATGTCAGACTGAGTCTGTATTGTCACTGTGAGGGTTATATGTCACTGTGGGCTGTCATATCAACATGAGGAGATATCACTGTGGAAGATGTGATGTCACAGTGAGACTGTGATGTCTGTGGCAAGATGGATGTCACAATGAGGCCATGATGTATCAGGTGAGCCTGTGATGTCAGTGATCGGGCTGTGAGGTCACCAAAAGAGTTTGATGTCACAGTGAGGCTCTGATGTCAGGGTTGATTCTATGATAAGTCAATGAGGCTGTGACATCAGGAGTGATGCTGCGATTTCACAGTGAGGTAAGAATGTCAGTGGTGGGTTGTGCAGTCACACTGATGCTGTGTTGAAAGAGGAGAGGCTGTGATGTGACTGTGAGCCTGTCATATCAGTGGTGAAGCTGTGATATCACAGTATGGTTGTGATGCCACAGTGAGGTTGTGATATCAATAGTTTCTGTGAATTCACATGAAGACTCTGTCTTTGGTGTGACTGTGTTGTCACTGGTGGGACTCTAATGTCACAGTGAGTTTATTGTGTTAAACTGAGGCTGTGATGTCACAGTGAGGCTATGATATCAGAGTTGAAGCTTCCATGTGATGCTTCCATGGCACAGTATGGCTGTGATGTCACAAGGAGGATGTGATGTAACTGTGAAGTTGTGATGTCACTGGGATGTTGTTATTTCATAGTGTGGTTATGATGTCACTAGCAAAACTGTGGTGTCACAGGGAGTCGGTCATGTTTCAGTGAAAGGCTGTGGTGTCATAATGAGACTAAGTAGGTTGTAAGTTATGAAGGTGTTATGTTGCATTGAGCCTGTGATGTCATAGTGAGGCTGTGATGAAACAATGACGGTGTGTTGTCACCAGAGATGTCTTGATATCTTACTGAGTCTGTGATGTCAGGGAAACGAGACTATGACATCACTATGAGAATGAGATTTCTGTGGTTAGGCTATGATATCAGAATGAGGCTGTGATATCAGAATGAGGGTATGCTGTAACAGTGAGGGTGGCATGTCACTGGTGAAGCTGTGATGCCACCATGAGGATTTTATGTAACCGTGTAAGTATGATGGCACCATGAGGCTGTGATGCCACAATAAGGCTTTGTTATCACAGGGAAGTTATAACTTCAGAGGTAAGGCTATGTAGTCACAAGTGATGCCGTGATGTCACAGTGGGGCTGTATTTAAACTAGTGTGGCACTGATGTCAGTGTTCTGTGGAATCCCTGATGTCACAGATGAAACTGTGATGTCACTGGTAAGGCTGTGAAGACAGTGGTAAGACTGATGCCACCTTGAAGCTATGATGTAACAGGTGATCCTGTGGTGTCAGTGGGCATGCTGTGAGGTCACTGTGAGGCTGTGATGTTGCAGTGAGGCTCTGATGTCAGGGCTGACTTATGAGATGTCAGTGAGGCTGTGATGTCAGGGGTGATGCTTGGATTTCACAGTGAGGTTAAGATGTCAGTGGTGAAGCTGTGCAGTCACACTGTGGTTGTAATGTCAGAGGAGAGCTATGATGTCACTGTGAGGCAGTGATGTTAATGTGAGGTTGTTATATCATAGTGAGGCTATCATATCAGTGGTTAGGCTGATATCAATTATGACATCACAGTTTGGCTAGGATATCAGTGGTTAGGCTGTGATGTCTGAAGTGAGGCTGATGTTATTGATGAGGCTGTCACAGTGAAGCTGGGGTGTTACTGGTGAGGCTGTGATGCCACAGTGAGAATGTGGTGTGACTGTTGAGGCTTTCATGTGACCATGAGCCTGAGATGACAGTGAAGAGGCTGTGGTATCACAGCAAGGCCAGGCTGGATGTCCGTAGTGTCAAAAATGCTATGCTTTCATAGGTTTGCCTGTTATGTCACAATGATGTCAAAGGTGATATTAGAGGAGAGGCTGTGATGTCACAGTGGGACTGTGATGTAAGAAATGAGGCTATAATGCCACAGTTGAGGCTGTGACATCATTGTGAAGCTGTGATGTTACTGTGAAGCTGTGAGGTCACTGGAAAATGTGATGAAAGTGGCAAGGCTGATTTGTCCATGAGGCTATTATATAAGAGGTGAGTCTATGATGTAACAGGTTAGACTCTGAGGTCACTGTGAGGCAGTGATATCTGTGGGAAGATTGATATCACAGTGAGGCAGTGATGTAACATGTGAGGCTGTGGTGTTGTGGAAGAAAAGAAATTTTTAAACAGACCCAAAGGCAGAAATGTTTATATCCTTGAGCTTGGTGGTCAGCAGTTTTCAGAGTTCTGAAAACAACAGGTAGATAGAGACTGAAAAACACCTCCTCTCTCAAGGTCCCTATGAGAGGGCCAGATACCAAACCATCCAGACATCCAGACTCAGATATCAGACCAAAGTTGATTCCAGGAATCTTCCCCCCTTTTCAAGGTCTCAGTCTTCAGTACATGCAGATGTCGCTTGAGCCCACTCACCCCCTCCCAATTCCCCTCTCAAGGTTTAATATGTACAGATATGCCTTGTACTAACTGATATGATAGCCAATTATTTTGTAGCATGATGTAACCTCCCTGCAAGGAGGATATAAAAAGTGTATGCTTCTTGAGCTCAGGGTCATCTCTCCCTCTAGTATTTGGGGCGATCCCAGAGCACTGGAATAAAATCCTCTTGCTTTTGTATCAAACCCGTGTCCGTGAGTATTCTGCGGGGGTCCACTTCCTGGTGACCTTTGGGCTTCAGCCCTTTAGGTCTAACAGTGTCACTCTTTATGATGTCAAATGCTATGATGTCACTGCTAAGGCTGTCACATCACTGTGAGACTTTGATGTCTGTGGTGAGACTGTAGTGTCACAATAAGTCTAGATAGGATACCAGTGTTGAGTTTGTGATGTCACATTGTGGCTATGATGTTACCATAAGGCTGTGGTGTCACTGTTGAGGCTGTAATATCATGGTGAGCCTGTCATATCAGTGGTGAAGCTATGATATTATAGTGAGGCTATTACCTCAGAGGTGAGGCTGTGATGTCACAGTGAGGCTGTGATGTCACCAGTGATGCCATGATATCACAGTGAGGCTGTGATGTCATTGGAGCAAGACCGTAACATCACAGTGAGGATATAATTTCAGTCGTTAGGCTTTGATATCAGAATGAAGCTATGGTGAGTGATGAGTGTATGATGTCATTGTGAGACTGGCCCAGTGATGTTGTGATGTCATCGAAGAGGTGGTGAAGTGATGGTGTCTTGGTGTGGCTAGGTAGGATACCAGTGGTGAGGCCGTAATACCACACTGTGTCTGTGATGTCACCATGAGGCCTGACATCACAGAGAGTTTGTGATGTCACAGTAAGGCTGTGAGGTCACTGAGTTAGATGTGATGTTGGTGGCAGGCTGACTTCACCATGAGGCTATTCTTTAACAGGTGAGTATATGATGTAACAGGTTGGCCTGTTTGGTCACAATGAGGCTTTGAGGTCATTACAAGGGTGTGATATCTGTGGAAAGATTGATATTACAGTGAGGCAGTGATGTAACATGTGAGGCTATGGTGTTGCTGTTTATGAGGTCAAAGGCTATGATGTCACTGTTTAGGCTGTCACATCACTGTGAGCCTGTTATATCTGTGATGAGCCTGTGGTGTCCCAGTAAGGCTGTATTGTCACCAGTGATGCTGTGATATCACAGTGAGTCTGAGATGTCATTGAAATGAGACTGTGACATCAGAGTGAGGATGTGATTTCAATGGTTAGGCTGTGATATCAGAATAAGGCTGATGTGAGTGATAAGTGTATGATATCACAAGGAGGCTGGCATGTCACTGGTGAGGCTGTGATGCCACCATGGGGCTTTGATATCACTGTGTGCCCATGACATTGTGAGCCTGTGATGTCACAGGGAGTTGGTGATGTCGCAGTGGAGGCTGTGATGTCACAGCAAGACTGTGATGTCATTGTCAGGTTGTAATGGCACAGTAAGGCTGTGAGTACAGAGTTTGGCTATGATGTCACTGTGAGGCTCTGATGACATAGTGATGTGATGTCACTGGAGAGGTTTGGATGGCACAGTGAGGCTGGGATATTAGTGGTGAGGCTGATGTCACAATGAGGTTGTGATGTCACTGGTGAAGGTGTTATGTCACAATAAGGCTGGAATGTCACTGGTGAAAAATATGGCATAATAGGTCTATGATGTCATTGGTGAGGCTATGATGTCAATGGTGAACCTTTTATGTGACCATGACATTCGTGAGGCTGTGATATCAAAGGCAGTGTTGTCACTGGCATGACGGGGATGTCATGTTCTGACTAATGTCAGTGGTGACACTGATGTCACAGGTGAAGCTGTGATGTCAGAAATGAGGCAAAAATTCCAGTTAGGCTGTGGTATCACTGTGAAGCTGTGATGTCACTGTGAGGCAGTTACATCACAGAGAGGTTGTAATATCACAGTGAGGCTGTGAGGTCACTGTCAAAGACGTGATGCCAGTGGCAAGGTTGATTTCACCATCAGGCTATGATGTAACAAGTGAGTCTGTGGTGGAACAGATTAGACTCTGAGGTCACAGTGAGGCTGTGTGGTCACTATGAGGCTGTGATATCTATGGGAATATTGATGTCACAATGAGGCAGTGATGTAACATGTGAGGCTGTGATGTCACTGTTTAGGATGTGAAAGGCTATGATATCACTGCTAAGGCTGTCATGTTACTGTGAGCCTGTGCTATTGGTGGTAAGGCTGTGGTGTCATGGGACGCCTAGCTAGGATACCAATAGTGAGGCTCTGATGTCGCAGTTTGGTTGTGATGTCACAGTGAGGCTATGATGTCACAGTGAGGATATGATGTCATGGTGCAGCTGTGAGGTCAGTGTTTATGCTATGATTTCAGAAGTGAGACTAATGGTAGAGATGAGGCTGAGAAGTCAAACTGTTGATGTAATATAACTGGTAAGGTTCTGATGCCAGTGAGGTTATGATGTCACCATGAGGCTGTGGGTACCTCATGGGTCTGTGATATCATGGTGAGTCTGTCCTATCAGTGTAGAGGCAGTGATGTTAACATGATACTGTGGTATCCCTGGTGATGCTGTGGTGTCACAGTGAGGCTGGAATGGCACAGTGTGGTTGTGATGTCACTGTGAGGTTGTGATGTCAGTTGGGACTGTGTTTTCACATGGAGACTATGTCATTGGTGAGGCTGTATTGTCATTGGTGATGCTCTAAAATCAATGTGTTTATTGTGTCAAACTGAGGCTGTGATGTAACAGTGAGTCTATGATGTCGGAGGTGAAGGTTTATGACACAGAGATGCTTTGATGGAATGGTATGGTTTTGATGTCACAATGAGGCTGTGATGTCACAATGTGATTGTGATGTCACAATGAGGCTGTGATGTCATCAGTGACATTTTGGTGTCACAGTGTATTAGTCAGGTTCTCTTGCGATGCAGAATCGACACAATGTATATATATACAGGGAATGTATTGAGTCAGTTTACAGTGTGGCTAATGTAGTCCAATGATGGCTGCTGGTAGCTGCTCAGTTCGGTAGTCAAGTGGGTAATGACTGAATGCTGGAGAATTCCTAGAGACTTTACTCTAGCTGACACCAACTTGGTGGGTTGGAAGGCTAGAGGGTCGAAGAAACGATGCTGCCAGAAGAGTGATTTATAGAACAGCTGTAATAAGGTATCTGTTCTCTTTAGTGGCTCCATTTAATTTTTTAAAAATTCATTCAATTGTTCATGTGTGTGTGGGTGTGCATGCGTGCATAAGTGTAGAACCACGGGCGAATTTGGGAACCACCATGGACTGCCTCCACCTCCTCTCCTTGTTTACTCTGCCCTGGGATTCACAGGTTCCGACCTAACAGGACCAGAAGCCCAGGCTGCCCCCTGCTTCCCCCTGGGGTCTATACATGGGGTCTAGGATCCGAACTCAGGACCTTCCACTTTCAAGGCAGAGGCTTAATCCCTGAGCTACCTCTCCAGGCCCTAGTGGCTCCATTTAATATGATGCAGCCTGGGATGATCCTATGAGAGGTTTGGAGGTTCTGGTAGGATCTAGGGCAGGTACAATCCTATCAAGTGGTCTCAGTTGATCTTTTCCAGAGGTGGTCTCAGCCCAGATTAGTTAATACTGGATGTGTCAAGTTGATATCTAGGCTTAACTATCACAATTCCACCCCTTGTCAACTTGACACCAAATCACATTTCCTTAGGCCATTAAAAAATCTCCAAATAAAAATAGTAAGACTCATAATTCCACTTAACATAATATAGTTATTCATGTACAACTGCACACACATTATTTTTACAAGATTAATGACAATACCTCTTGAGAAATGCTTAGTCTTTAGTGTTCCAAACCACAATATCATAATGTACAACATTTCATCACATAACTATAGATTAACATTATGTTACATAACATAAATATCTTCTTAGAGTATGTGCACATGCATAAGTTTATTCTTGATAGTCTAGACTAGGAGAACTCATGACATTTATAATCCTCATTTCTGTAACTGGTTACATGACCTTAGGTGGTATTTATGACTCCTTTCTTCTACTACCCATTCTATATTTCCTCCACCTTTAGCAAGCACTTCCACATATCTTGGCTCTTTACCTGGAGGGGTTACCCATACCTTCATTCCTGGAGGATCTTGACCATTTACTGTCTTTCCTGTGTTGGGTTGCTGTAAATACCTGTCATGGTTTGAAATGTGTCCCCCACAGTCTCATGTGTTTGGCAAGGTCATGGCATCTTGAAAGGTGGAGACTTGCTGGAGGAAGGCAGTCACAAGGGGTGGGCCTGGAGGTGGGTTAGTCCCACCCTACCTCCAGAAGTCAGCCTTTGCTGCAAGCAGTCTGCAGCTCTCAGCTTCCAAGATGTCTACAGTGACTTAGCTTCCTCCAGCTTTGGCCAGCCAGCCATGCTGCCTCTGCTTTGAGAAATTGCCTCCCCTCTGGGACTGTAAGCTGAATAAACCTTCCTTTCTCCCCTAGTTGATTGACTTTGGGTGTTCTCTCACAGCAATAGTTAAGAGTAACTGCTACAGAAATTGGTACCAGAAGTGGGGTATTGATTGCTGAGAGATTAAGAACAGCTGGTACCACGGCATGAGGTTGTTTGTGAAGCTGAGAGAAGTTGGTACCCAGCAATATGGCCAATGCTGTGATGTGGCTAGTGTGCCTTTTGGAACTGTTTGTTGGGAGAAATATGGAGAACTTTGGGACTCTGTGTTGGGAAAGTCTTTGCCTCTTGGCGAGGGGGCCAAATGGGCCTTTCTCATGAAAGCGTAGAGGAGGGCAATGCTGTGAGAGATGCAGGCAGTGGGAGCCCAGCTTGTTATGATGGTTCAGAGGGGAACAGAGACTGTGTTTGCAACTGGACGAGTGACACATGGAGCCATGTGTTGGCCGAGAGTTTAGTGAAGTTTTGCCCTCGTCCTGAAAGTTTACCTGAAATTATGCTGGAGTGCTTGGCGGAGAAAATTTCAAAGCAATGTAGTCTTGACAACGTGATATGGCTACTTTTTAGTTGTCTGTAGAGTTGTGAAAAAGAGCAAAGAATCAGGCAGGAAGAAGTAAAATCTGTACAATCCAACGATGAAAAATACAATGGCAAACTTGAAGAGTCAAACCAGGAAGAAGCAGAGAACAAAATGGCTGTTGAAGAGATTACCTCTATTTGTAAATCAAAGCCTACTCTCAGTTTGGATAATAGGAGAGGCCCTAGCTTGAGCGCAGGATCTTCAAGGAAGGCTCCCATTCATAAGAATGCAAATCCTTTCAGAAGACTGGAGCTAAAGGGTGGAGTTCCAAAGCAAGAGTTGGTTTCTCTTACAAAGCAACTGCCCAGGAGTGAAAGAGATGGTCAACATAGAGAAGCAGGATCAGCTGTGATTCAAGGGGGCCAGTCTTGGCAAAGTTGTCCATGTGGTTCTGGTTTTAGAGGCATCAGTGATGCAAAAGTGAGGAGATCATGGAGTCCTCCTCCAAGATTTCAAAAATTGGCAGAATCCAGGCATCATGAGGCAAGAAGCCTGCAGTTTAGAGGCCCAAGAAGGGCAGTTTGTGCTGTGGAATTAAAGCCTGGTTTGCCATTGAGAAGTAAAGGTCGTATAGATTCCAGAGACAATATAGGACACCTGCCAAGGAGAGTTGTATATCCTGGGAGGAGTCAGCTCAAGAGACCAACATATTCTATGGGCAGCTGCATTGGAGGGGTCAAACCAAAGCCCTTTGGAACTGAGATGATTTCAACAAAAGGCTCACCTGTTGGACCTGGAACTACAAGATTTGGAGTTTGTCCTGCTGGTTTTCGGTCATGTTATGGACCAATCTTTCCTGGATATGCCCCCATTTCTTCCTTTTGGAATGGGAATGTATATTCTGTGCCATTGTATGTTGGAAGTATGTAACTTGTCTGATTTCACAGGAGGCTTTGGACTTTGGATTTTTGGAACTGTTGGGACTACCATTGTAGTCTATGAAGATTTTTAAAGTTGGACTGAGTATGGTTTGCATAATGAGATGGCAATGAGCCTGTGGGGGCCAGGGGTGGAATGTCATGGTTTGAAATGTGTCCCCCACAGTCTCATGTGTTTGGCAAGGTCATGGTACCTTGAGAGGTGGAGCCTTGCTGGAGGAAGGCAGTCACAAGGGGTGGGCCTTGAGGTGGGTTAGTCCCACCCTACCTCCAGGAGAAGTCAGCCTTTGCGGCAAGCAGTCTGCAGCTCTCAGCTTCCAAGATGTCTACAGTGACTTAGCTTCCTCCAGCTTTGGCCAGCCAGCCATACTGCCTCTGCTTTGAGAAATTGCCTCCCCTCTGGAACCGTAAGCTGAATAAATCTCCCTTTCTCCCCTAGTTGATTGACTTTGGGTGTTCTCTCACAGCAATAGTTAAGAGTAACTGCTACAATACCCATTGACATTAATCACAAGACATAGCAATACCAAGAGATGCCTTAGTGGATCTCCTACATTCCAGACATATTCTTCCTTACCAACATTGTGTAGAACCAGTCCAATTTGCTCTTGGTGGTTTGGGTCAATCACCCCTCCTAACACTGTTATTCCTTTCTTAGCCTGTTGGCTCAAGGGTATAATAAGTCCAAAATAACCAGAAGGAATCCTGAGCTTCCAGTTCAAAGGAATATTTGCTGTGTCTCCTGGCAGAAGCATTCCCTGCTCTGGACCCAAAACTTCTAAGCCAGTGGAACATAGGTTCACGGGACCAGGGAGCAAAATTTTTCCTAATGGGTCACTAGGCATGATAGTAAGGAGAATATCCCTGTTTCCACCCCTTGATTCCTGGAGTCATGAATCCTAGCTATAGGAGATATAGTACCATATTTTGGATGCTGGTTTAAAGCATATAATGTCTTCTGGAGAATTCTACCCCATTCCTCCAGATTATTACCACATAATTGACATTGTAATGTGCCTTTAAAAATCCATTCCACTGTTCTATCAAGCCAGATGCTTCAGGATGGGGGGGAACATGGTAAGACCAATGAACTCCATAGTCATGAGCTCACTGCCATACTTCTTTAGCTGTGAAATTAGTACTATGGTTAGAAGCAATGTTTCATTCTCTGATAAGGGTGGGGAGACCATTTCCTCAGGTGGAATAAATGTATCATAATTTGAGGGTCCAACATCCTCGTCCTTATCATCAGTTTAGCCTTCCCACATATCAGCATTCCACTTTTCAGGATCCCACTTTTTGTCAATGAGCACTTTTACTTTAACTGCCAACACCTTTTGATGCTGGGATTTTAATTTACAGTATAACTTAGCCAATCTAATAATCAGAATTTGTTTTTGATTTTCTGCAATTCGAGTCCTACTGCTAGATTCTGTTCTAGGGCACAATTAAAAACTTCTAAGTTGTTTATGCACATTTGGAGTTGGGCAATTTCTTCAGTAAAATCTTTCCTTTCCAGAGTTGCTTCTAGGTCATATTTAGAGGCCTCTAGATTGTTTACATGCTTTCTGAGTTGGATATTTTCATGTCAGAGCTTCTCCTTCACATCTTGATTTATCAAGAAATGCCAGTACCAACCAAGCATTGTTTTCCTTTTTTTTGACTCATATTGTCAAAAATTTTATATATTGAATCAGCAAGCTCCTCACTTCTCATAAGAGGTGAATCTGGACTGTCCAACACACCTATCTTCACTAATTCTTGGAACAGTTCACTCCAAACATTTACTTTCTCCTTACTGCCAACGTAGGCTTTAGTAGCTGATGGTTCGATTGTGTTGGAGAGCCAACTCCAGATGTCACCAAATCTGCTAACAATGTTCATTTTTACAATTCTGTTTCTCTAGAACCATTACTGGCACCACAATCTGTATTAATAAGGTTCTCTAGAGATGCAGGATCGACTCAATGAATATATATATGTATGCATGTATGTATATATATTCATATGTATATATATGTATAGACACACACACACACATATATGTATATAAAATATAGGGAATGTATTGAGTCAGCTTACAGGATGGCCAAGGTCATCCAATGATGGCTTCCAGTAGCTGCAGTAGTCCAACGATGGCTGCTGGAAGCTGCTCAATTTGGTAGTCAAGTGGGTGATGGCTGAATGCTGGAGAATTCCTAGAGTCTTTAGTCTAGCCAACAACTTGGTGGGTTTGAAGGATAGAGGGTCAAAGAAACCAGGTGGCCAGAAGAAGAGCAATTCCTAGCACTGCCGCGCTCCTATCCAACTAATCTGGTAGAATATGTCTCAGTTTGGAAAAGGTGGATTCAAAGTAACATGTTTTGGGATAAGTACATGGCTTTATTTTAGAGAAATAAGGAAAAATATGGGAATTGTCAGGTCTTGGTGTTTCTTCCCAGTTCAGGCCTAAAGCCTGTTCCCTGGGAAGGTCACAGTAACCCCATGGGCAAGTGCTAGGAATTTCTCCGTATGTCAAAATAAAGTCCATGGACAGGTGCTAAGCATTTTTACCTAGGTTTTGTTTGGGATAATTCAAGTTTTGCCTCTGGCAGGAAGAATTCTTCTGGGATTTAGGAGTGCCCTTTCTTAGGATTTTTTGGAACTAGCTTCCTGCTCTCTGTTCTAGAGAAGAAGCCTGCTTTTTAAGTTTCAGTCAAATACTAAATAGAAATTTCATGTCTAGACATTTACAATAAGTAGACTTGTTAGTCAGAATGTGTGCACTGATTTTAAGGAAATTAGAGAATAACTTCTAGAGTCTTAAAACATAGGTGGGTAAAATTCCCACCTATGTACTAACTCAGAAATTCCAGAAGTACAAGACTATGCTCTCAGTCCACCAGAACCTTAAAAGAAACTGTGATGCCCTCTTACCCTGGCTGAAGGCCAAGGAAGAGACCATCATGCCAGAAAGTCTAGATGCCAAGACTGCCCCTGGAGATGGTATTTGCAATCCAAACTGGGAGAATCCATGTCAGAAGCAAAGGGGGTCATGTCTTTCCTACCCCAAACAGCACTCTTATGAGAAATCACAGAGATGGACCATCTGAGTGCACTCCCACCAATGATCGCCTCCGCCCCGAAAGAGACACCCTCGAAAGAGATACCCTCGGCATATGGGGCCTGACTGGACCCCAGGTTTGGAGTATGCATGGTTCACAGATGGGTCATCTAAATGATGGCAATACACTTCTGGAATTCCTCAAAGGAAGACATAAGCAACCTTACTATTAAAGGAATAGAAGGATGCTATTATAGAAGTTATTCTTTTAATAATTATATTGCTTAAGTGTTTTCTTCAGTGCATACCTCAGTGTTCCATTGACAGAACCAGCTATAGCTTATGGGCCTTGAGTATCCAAGTCAAGGCCCCCCCTTAGAGATTTGGTTTAAGCTTGGATAGTAGAGACTACATGAGCTGCATACATCTTCCCAAGTTAGAACCTGCTGCCATGCCTGGTGCCTATGTCGACCTGCCTGACTGAGAGTATCAACTTGGAGAGGACAACAGCAAAAGCTCATGCTGGGACTTATGGGGTGTTGGGGACTCCTATAGTTAATAGTAAAATATGTTCCTTGCTAAAATCAAAAGGAGATCATTCTGCCTCTGTATTTTAAAAAAGCAGTTAAAATGTGGGCTCAGCCCCATAGCTATCCGGTGAAGCATTATAGATTAGATAAGTTTGGAAATACTGAGAGAATGTCTCTGTTAAGTGCCTTTGTCCTGAAGCAATGGGTTAGGTTCTTGAAAAAATGTCCGCCCTGAAGGTGATTTTTGCTGACTAAAAAATTATGTCTGTTGTAGGTATAACATTCTTTACCCCAAAATTTTTTGTATAAAAGTTGTCATGAAAGTTTCAATAAATGGGTTCAGGATACACTCGGACGAGAGGGATCTGTGTGTGTTCTGTTCTCCGCCCGGTCCTGGGGAGCCCTGGTCTCGAGGCCGCGACTCTGGTCTGCGGCATAGCACAGCTGCAGTAATGCACCTGTTCTCTTTAGTGGCTTCTTTTTATATGATGCAGTACTGGACGATCCTATGAGAGTTTTGGAGGTTCTGATAGGATCTATGGAGGACACAATCCTATCAAATGGTCTCGGTTCATCCTTTACAGAGGTGGCCTCAACCTATCTTAGTTAATACCTGGTGTATTAAGTTGACACCCAGGCTTAACTATCACACACAGGGACGCTGTCATGTTTCAGTGTACCTGTGATGTCAGTGGTGAGGCTGTGGTGCTACAGTCAGGCTAAAAAGGATGTCAGTGATGAGGGTGTGATGTCAAATTGAGGCTATGATTTCAGACATGAGCCTATGATGTCATAGTGAGGCTGTGATGTAACAGTGAGGATATAACAACAGAGTCAATGCTGTGATGTCACAGTTGGGCACTGATTTCAGAGGTGAGTCTGTGATGTCATAGTGAGACCATGATGTCACACTGAGGCTATAAACTCAGTGGGGAAACTGTGATATCACAGTGAGGCTGTGTTGTCACCAGTGATATCAGTGAGGTAGATATGTCAGTGCTGTGAGACTATTACATGACAGTGAGGATGTGATTTCAGTGGTTAGGATGTGGTATCAGAATAAGGCTGGTGAGAGTGGTGAGGGTATGATGTCTCAGTGAGCCTGTCATGTTACTGGTGAGGCTTTGATGTCACATTGAGTTTGTGAAGTCACAGTGAGGTTGTGATGTCAATAGTGACTGTGCTTTCACAGGGAAACTATATTATTGGTGAGGCTGTATGGTCACTGTTGAGGTTCTAATGTTACAGGGAGTTTATTGTGTGAAATTGAGGTTCAATGTCACAGTGAGGCTATGATGTAAGAGTCACAGTCATGTTTTGATGGCACGGAATGGCTTTGATATTACAATGAGGGTGTGGTGTCACACTAAGGCTATGATGTCACTGTGAAGGTTGTGCATCACTGTGGGCTGTCATATCACTGCGAGGTCATAGCACTCTGGAAGCTGTGATGTCACAGTGAGGCTGTGATATCAGAGGCAAGACTGATGCCACAATGAGGCTATGATGTAACAGGTGAGCCTATGGTGTCAGTGGGAAGGTTGTGAGGTCACTGTGAGGCTGTGATGTCAGGGCTGATTCTATGAGAGGTTAGTGAGGTTGGGTCGTCAGGGGTGATGCTTGGATTTAAGTGAGGTTGGGATGTCAGAGATGAGGCTGTGCACTCAAACTGATGCTGTGAAGGCAGAGGAGAGGCTGCTATGTCACTCTGAGGTGGTGATGTTACCGTAAAGTTGTGATATCACAGGCTGTGATATCATTGGTGATAGACTATGACATCACAGTTTGGCTGAAATTTCAGTTTTAAAGTTGTGATGTCAGAAATGAGGCTGATGTCAGTGATGAGGCTGAGATGTCATAATGAGGCTTGGATGTAACTGTTGAGGTTGTGATGCCACAGCGAGCTGTAGTGCCACTGCTGAGGCTGTCATGTGACCGTGAGCCTGAGATGTCAGTGATGAGGCTTTGGTATCATAGCAAGCCTAGACCAGATGTCCGTGGTGTCACTGATGCTATGATTTCAGAGAATAGTCTGTGTGTCACATTGAGTCTGTGATGATAGTGATGAGGCTGATGTCACAATGATGCTGTGATGTCATTAGTGAAGATGTGATGTCACAATAAAACTGAATATCACTGTAGAAAAAGGTGGCATAGTGATTCTATGATGTCAGTGATGCACCTATTATGTGACAGTGACACTGGTGAGGCTGTGATGTCAAAGGCTGTGTTGTCACTGGTGTGGAAGTGATGTCAATGTTCTAACTAATGCTAGTGGCGACACTGATGTCACAGGTGAGACTGTGATATCAGAAATGAGGTTGCCTCAGTTAGGCTGTGATATTACTGAGGCTGTGATGTCACTGTGAGGCTGTGACAACACAGAGAGGTTGTGTTGTCACAGTGAACCTGTGAGGTCACTGTGAAAGACAACAGTGGCAAGTCTGAATTCGCCATGAGGCTATGATATAACAGGTGAATCTATGATATAACACGTTAGAATGTGAAGTAACAATGAATCTTTGAGGTCACTGTGAGGCTGTGATATCTGTGGAAAGATTGCTGTCACAATGAGGCAGTGATGTAACATGTGAAGCAGTGGTGTGACTGTTTATTATGTCAAAGGCTATGATGTCACTGCTGAGGCTGTCACATCACTTTGAGACTGTGCTCTCGGTGGTGAGGCTGTGGTGTCATGGAAAGGCTAGGTAGGATCATAGTGGTGAGGCTGTGATGTCAGAGTGTGGCTCTGCCTTCAGCATGAGGCAGTGAGATAACAGTGAGGCAGTGATGCCACAGTGAGGCTGTGGTGTAAAAGTGCTGCTGTGAGATCAGTGGTTAGGTTATGATTTCAGAAGTGAGACTGATATGAGAGATGAGTGTGAGATGTTTCATTGACACTGTTATATAACTAGTGAGGCTGTGATCCCATAGTGAGATTATGATGCCCCCATGAAGCTGTTATCACTGGTGAGGCTGTGATATCATGGAAAGTCTGCTCTATCAGTGGTGTGGCTGTTATGTCACAGCAAGGCTGTGTTGGCACAGTTTTCCTGTGATGTCACTGTGAGGTTCTGAAGTCACAATGAGGTTGTGATGTCAGTGTGACCTGTGCTTTCACAGGGAGACTATGACATTGATGAGGCTGCATTGTCACTGGAGATGTTCTAATGTCACAGCGAGTTTATTGTGTCAAACTGAGACTGATGTCATGGTGAGGCCATGATGTCAGAGGGGAAGCTGTATATCACAGTGATGTTTTTATGGCTTGGTATGGCTGTGATGTCACAATGAGGCCATTATGTCACTGTGCGTTTGTGATGTCACTGTGGAAGTTGTGATGCCACAATGAGGTTGTGATATCAATAGCAACTTTGTGGTGTCACAAGGAGGCTGTCATGTTTCAATGAGCCTGTGAAGTTAGTTGCGAAGCTGTGGTACCATAGTGAGTCCAGGTAGGATGTCAGTGATGTGGGTATCACATTAAGACTATGAGTTCAGAGGTAAGCCTGTTATGTCACAGTGATGCTGTGATGAAAGAGTGAGTCTATAAGGTTAGAGTCGATGCTGTGATGTCACAGTTCGGCAATGATTTCAGAGTTAAGCCTGTGATGTCATACTGAGGCTGTGATGTCATAGTGAAGCTATAACTTCAGAGATGAGACTGATGTCACAGTAAGTCTGTGTTGTCAGCAATGATTCTCTGATATCTCAGAGAGTCTGAAATGTCAGTGGAGCAAGACTATGACATCACAGTGAGGATCTGATTTCAGTGGTTAGGTTGTGATATCAGAATGAAGGTGGTGTGAGTGATGAAGGTATAATGTCACAATGAGGCTGACAGGTCACTGGTGAGGCTATGACACCACCATGAGTCTTTGATGTCACTGTGTGGCTGTGGTGACACCATGGGCCCGTGATGTCACAGGGATAAGGAAATGTCAGGGTGGAGGTTGTGAGGTCACAGTGAGGGTGAAATGTCAGTGGCAAGTCTAATGTCACAGTGAGGCTATGATGTCAGTGGTGATGCTGTGATATCAATGGGGATGTTGTAATGTCACAGTGAGGTTGTGATGTCAATAGCGACACTATGATGTCACAGAAGGCTGTCATGTTTCAATGAGCCTGTGAAGTCAGTGGTGGGCTGTGGTGTCACAGTGAGGCTAAGGAGATTATCAATGATGAGGTGGTGATGTTGCATTGAGTATATGATATCAGATGTGAGCCTGTGATGTCATAGTGAGGCTGTGAATAAACAGTGAGGCTATAACATCAGAGTCAATGCTGGGTTGTCTCAGTTGGGCAATGATTGCAGAGGTGAGTCTGTAATGTCCTAGTGAGGCTGTGTTTTTACCAGTGAGATTGCAATATCAGTGGGAATAGACTATGACATCACAGTTCAGCTGAGATTTCAGTGGTTATGATGTGATGTCAGATGTCAGAGTGATGTCAGAGATGAGGCTGAGGTGTCACAGTGTGGTTGTGATGTAACTGGTGAGGCTATGATGCCCCAATGAGGCTGTGTTGTCACCAGTGATGCCATAGGATCACAGTGAGTCTGTGATGTCAGTGGAGCAAGACTATGACATCACAATGAGGATGTGATTTCAGTGGTTAGATTGTGATATCAGAATGATGCTGATGTGAGTGAAGAGGGGATGCTGTCCAGGGAATCTGGCATGTTACTGGTGAAGTGATATCACTATGGAGGCTGTGATGTGACACTGACTCTGTAATGTCACTGTGAAGATTGTATGTCATTATGGGCTGTCATGTCACTGTGAGGTGATATCACTCTGGAATCTGTGATGCCACAGTGAGGCTGTGATGTAAGTGGCAAGACTGATATCACAATGAGTCTATGTTGTAACATGTGAGCTTGTATTGTCAGTTGGCAGGTTGTGAGGTCACTGTAAGCCTGTGATGTGGCAGTGAGGCTCTGATGTTAGGGCTGGTTCTATGAGGTGTCGGCGAGGCTGTGACATCAATGCTTGGATATCACAATGAGGTTAGGACGTCAGTAATGAAGTTGTGCTGTCAAATTGAGGCTGTGATGTCAGAGGAGAGGCTGTGATGTCACCATGAGACTCTGATGTTACTGTGAAGTTGTGATATCACAGTGAGGCTGTGATATCAGTGGTGATAGACTATGACATCACAGTTCACCTGAGATTTCAGTCATTAGGCTGTGATGTCAGAGGTGAGACTGATGTCAGTGATGAGGCTGAGATGTCACAGTGAGAGCGGGATGTTACTTGTGAGGCTGTGATACTACAGCTTGGTTGTGTTGTCATTGTTGAGGCTGTCTTGTAACCGTGAGCCTAAGATGTCATTGGTGAGGCTGTGGTCCCATGGTGAAGCTTGGCAGGATATCTGAGATATCATTGATGCTATGATTTCAGAGGTTAGCCTGTTATGTCACTGTCATGGTTTGAAATGTGTCCTTCACAGTCTCATGTATTTGGCAAGGTCATGGCACTTTGAGAGTTGGACCCTTGCTAGAGGAAGGGAGTTACATGGCGTGGGTCTTAAGTTGGATTAGTCCAACACTACCTCCAGGAGAAGTCTGCCTTTGCTGCAAGCAGTCTCAGCTCTCCACTTCCAAGATGTCCAGCTTTGACCAGCCAGCCATGCTGTCTCTGCTTTGAGAGACTGTACCTTCCCAATGGAACTGTAAGCTGAATAAATCTCACTTTGTCCTTTAAGTTGCTTGACTTTGGGTGCTCTTTTACAGAAATAGTAGTAACCATTACAAAAATTGGTACCAGATGTGGAATATTGCTTTGAGATTAAGAACAGCTGGTACTACAACGTGAAGTTGTTTGTGAAGTGGAGAGAAGTTGGTACCCAGAAGTATGGCCAATGATATGATGTGGTCATTGTGCCTGTGGAACTGTTTGTTGTGAGAAATATGGAGAACTTTGGGACTCTGTGCTGGGAAAGTCTTTGTGTCTTGGCGAGGAGGCCAAATGAGCCTTTCTCATGAGAGTGCAGAGGAGGGCAATGCTGTGAGAGATGCAGGCAGTAAAAGCCCAGGTTCTGATGGTCCAGAGGGGAACAGAGACTGTGTTTGCAACTGGACGAGTGACACATAGAGCCACGTGTTGGCTGAGAGTTTAGTGAAGTTTTGCCCTCTTCGTGAAAGCTTGCCTGAAGTTAAACTGGAGTGCTTGGTGGAGGAAATTTCAAAGCAGTGTATACAGTCTTGACAATGTGATATGGCTACTTTTTAGTTGTCTTCAAAATTATGAAACAGAGCAAAGAATCAGGCTCGAAGAAGCAAACACTGTAAGACCTAATGATGAAAAATACAAAGCCAAACTTAAAAAGTTGAACCAGAAAGAAGCAGATAACAAAAGGACTGTTAAAAAAATTAGCTCCATTTGTAAATCAAAGTCTGCTCTCAATTTGGATAATAGGAGAGGCCCTAGCTTCAAGACATGATCCTCAGAGAAGATTCCCACCCATAAGAATGCAAATCCTTTTAGAAGAAATGAGCCAAAGGGTGGAGTTCCAAAGCAAAGATCCACTTCTATAAAACAACTAACCAGCTGAAAGAGCTTTTCCCTCTAGTCAGCATAGAGAAGTGGAATCAGCTGTGATTCAAGAGGGCCAGTCTTGGTAAAGTCGTCCACGTGGTTCTGGTTTTAGAGGCATCAAGGGATGCAAGAGGGAGGAGATGGGAGTCCTCCTCCAAGATTTGGAAAAATGATGGAAGCCAGGCAGCATGTGGCAGAAAGTCTGCAGTTCAGAGGCCCAAGAAGGGCAGTTTGTGCTGTGGAGTTAAAGCCTAGTTTGCCATTGAGAAGTAAAGATGTTAGAGATTCCAGAGACAACGTGGGACACCTGCCAAGGAGAGCTGTATATCATGAGAGGAGTCAGCTCAAGAGAGCAACATATTCTATGGGCAGCTGCACTGGAAGGGTGGAACAAAAGCCCTTTGGAACTGAGATGATTTCAAGGGCAGTCTCATCTGTTGGACTTGGACATATTAGATTTGGAGCCCGTCCTGCTGGTTTTCAGTCTTGTTATGGACCACTCTTTCCTGGATATGCCCCTATTCCTTCATTTTGTAATGGGAATGTTTATTCTGTGCCTTTGTATGTTGGAAGTATGTATCTTGTCTTTTGATTTTACAGGAGGCTTTGGATTTTGGGCTTTTGGACTATATGGGGACACTAATTTAGTCTATAAAGACTTTTAAAGTTGGACTGAATATGGTTTATATAATGAGATGACAATGAGCCTGTGGGGTCCAGAGGTGGAGTGTCATGGTTTGAAATGTATTTGGCACCTTGAGAGGTGGAGCCTTGATAGATGAAGGCAGTCACAAGGAGTGGGCCTTGAGGTGAATTAGTCCCACCCTACCTTCAGAAGAAGTCTGTCTTTGCTGCAAGCAGACTGCATCTCTCTGCTTCCAAGATGTCTATGGTGACTTATTCTCCTCCAGATTTGTCAGCCAGCCATGCCACCTCTGTTTGAGAGATTGTACCTCCCCTCTGGAACTGTAAGCTGAATAACTCTCCCTTTCTCCCTTAAGTTGCTTGACTTTTGGTGCTCTCTTACAGCAATAGTTAGGAGTAACCATTACACTCACGGTGAGGCTGTTATGTCAGAGGTGAGACTGTGATGTCACAGTGAGTCTGTGATGTCAGAAATCAGGTTACAATCCCAAGGCAAGGCTGTGATATTACTATGAAACTGTGATGTCACTATGAAGCTGTGACTTACAGTGAAGTTATAACGTCACAGTGAGGCTGTGAGGTTACTGTGGAAGATGTAACAGGTGAGTCTATGATGTAACAGGTTAGACTGTGAGGTCACAGAGAGGTTGTGAGGTCACTGTGAGGCTGTGATATCTGTGGGAAGTTTGATGTCACAATGAGGGAGTGATGTAACATGTAAGGCTGTTGTGTCACTGTTTATGTCAAAAGCTATGATGTCACTGCTGACGCTGTCATTTCACAGTGAGCCTGTGCTATCTATGGTGAAGCTGTGGTGTCATGGTAAGGCTAGGTAGGATACCAGTGGTGAGTCTGTGATGTCACCATCAGGCTGTGATGTCACAGTGAATCTGTGATGTCACAGTGAGGCTGTGAGTCTGATGTGAGAGATAACACTGAGATGTTGCGTTGATGATGTGATATAACTAGTAAGATTGTTATGTCACAGTGAGTTTATGATGTCACCATGAGGCTGTGCTGTCACTAATGAGGCTGTATTGGCACAGTGTGACTGTGATGTAACAGTAAGGTTGTGTTGTCAGTACTGACTGTGCTTTCACAGGGAGACTATTTCATTGATGAGGCTGTATTGTCACTGGTGAGTCTCTAATGTCACAGTGAGTTTATTGTGTCAAATTGAGGCTGTGATGTCACAGTGAGGCTATGATGTCAGAGATAGTTTTATGTTACAGTGATGCTTTGATGGCAAGGTATGGCTGAGATGTCACAATTATTCTCCTTTTGAGAAACAACTCTCGGCCTGGTATTGGGCCTTAGTGGAAACTGAATGTCTAACACTGTGTCACCAAGTTAGCATGCAACTTGAGTTACTCTGAGTTGGGTGTTATCTGACCCAGCGAGCCATAAAGTTGGATGGGCACAGCAGCAACCTATTATTAAATGGAAATGATACATACAAGACAGGGCCTGAGCAGACTTGAAGGCAGAACTACACAGCATGAAGTTGCCCAAATGCCTATGGTTCCTCAGCCTGTTGCACTGCCTGTTCCCAAGCATGCACCTATGGTCTCCTGGGGTGTGCCGTATGATCAGCTGACTGAAGAAGAGAAGACAAGGGACTGTTATACAGATGGTTCTGCTTGCTATTCAAGTGCCACCCAGATGTAGACAGCTGCAGTGCTACAACCCCTTTCTGCAACAACCATGAAGAACACTGGAGAAGAAAAATCTTCACAGTGGGCAGAATATAGTGCAGTGTACATGGTTGTACACTGTGCCTGGAAGGAAAAATGGCCAGATGTGTGACTGTATACTGATTCATGATCTGTAGCCAATGGTTTGGAAGAATGGTCAGAGACCTGGAAGAAACATAATTGGAAATTGGTGAGAAAGACATCTGGGGAAGAAGCATGTGGATAGATCTCTCCTAATGGGCAAAGGACACAAATATATTTGTGTCTCATGTAAATGCTCATCAAAAGATGACATTGGCAGAAGAAACAGTCAATAATCAAGTGAATAAGATAACCCACTCTGTGGACAATAAACCTCTTTCCCCAGGCATTCCTGTCATTTCCCAATGGTCCCATGAACAAAGTGGACATGGTGGCAGAGATGTAGGTTATGCATGGGATCAACAACATGGACTTCCACTCACCAAAGCTGACCTGGCTATAGCTGCTACTGAGTACCAAATCTGCCAGCAGCAGAGACCAACGTTGACTCCCTGATATGAAGCCATTACTTGGGGTGATCAACCAGCAACGTGGCAGGTTGACTACATTGGACCACTTCCAAGATGGAAAGGGCAGCACTTTGTTCTTACTGGCATAGATACTTATTCTGGATATGGATTTGCCTGCACATAATTATTCTGCCAAGACTACCATCCTTGGACTTACAGAATGCCTTATCCACAGTCATGGAATTCCACACAGCATTGCTTCTGACCAGAGAACTCATTTCACAGCTAAAGAAGTATGGCAGTGGGCTCATGACCATGGAATTCATTGGTCTTCTCATGTTCCTCACCATCCTGATGCAGACGGCTTGATAGAATGGTGGAATGGATTTTAAGGGGACAATTACAGGGTCAATTAGGTGGTAATAGTCTGGAAGGATGCGGCAGAATTATCCAGAAGGCAGTATATTCCTTAAACCAGCATCCAATATATGGTACTGTGTCCCCTCTAGCCAGGCTTCATGGGTCCAGAATCAAGGAGTAGAAACAGGAATAAGTCCCCTTACTATGACCCCTAGTGACCCATAAGGAAAATTTTTGCTTCCTGTTCCCGCGAGCCTGTATTCTGCTGGCTTATAAGTTTTGGGCCCAGAGTAGGGAATGCTTCTGCCAGGAGACACAGCAACTATTCCTTTGAACTGAAAGCTAAGGTGTCCTCCTGGTTATTTTGGACTTTGGAAGCCCTTGAGTCAACAGGCTAACAGTGTTAGGAGGTGTCATTGACCCAGACCACCAAGGGGAAATTGGATTGATTCTATATAATGGTGGTAATTAAGAGTATGTCAGGAGGGCAGGAGATACATTAGGGCATTTCTTGATATTAACATGTCCTGTGATTAAGGTCATTGGGAATTTACAGCAACCCAACACAGGAAAGACAGTAAATGGTCCAGATTCTCCAGGTATGTGAAACCCCTCCAAGTAAAGAACCAAGACCTGCAGAAATGCTTGTGAAAGTAGAGGAAATACAGAATGGGTAGTAGAAGAAGGTAGTTATAAATACCACCTAAGGCCATGTAACCAGTTACAGAAATGAGGATTATGATTGCCATGAGTGCTCCTAGTCTAGACTGTCAAGAATAGACTTGTGCATGTGCACATACTCTAACAAGATATTTGTATTCTGTAATGTAATGTTAATCTGTGGTCATATGATGAAATGTTGCAATCTACATTATGATATTGTGTTATGGAACACTAAAGACTAAGCATGTCTCAAGAGGCATTGTCATTAATTTTGTAAAAATAATGCATGTGTGGTTGTGCATATTTAGATATGTTAGATGGAATTATGAATCTTACTGTCTTTATTTTGGAGATTTTATAAAGGCCTAAGGAAATGTGATTTGGTGTCAAATTGACAAGGGGTGTAATTGTTATAGTTAAGCCTGGGTGTAAACTTGACACACCTGGTATTAATTAATCTGGGCTGAGACTACCTCTGGAAAGGATCAACTGAGAACACTTGATGGGATTGTACCCACACTAAACCTATCAGAACCTCCAAAGCTCTTATAGGATCCTCCCAGTACTGCATCATATAAAATGGAGCCACCAAAAAGAACAGATGTCTTATTACAGCTGTGCTAGGAATCGATCTTCCTTTTGGCCGCCTGGTTTCTTTGACTCTCTGGCCTTCCAACCCTCCTAGTCATTGGCTAGACTGAAGACTCTAGGAACTCTCCAGCCTCCAGCCATCATCCATTTGGCTACTGAACTGAGCAGCTACTGGAAGCCATCGTTTGACTACCTTGGCTACTGGCACCCATTGTTGGACTATCTCGGCTACTAGCAGCAATTGTTGGACTACCTCAGCCATACTGTAAGCTAACTTAATACATTCCCTATAATATATGTATAGGAAAAATATATATTAGTGTTGATTCTGCATTTCTAGAGACCCTGGATAATAGAGCCTTTGATGTTATAAACAGTGACACCACAGCCTCACATGTTACACTGCCTCATTGTGACATCAGTCTTCCCACAGATATCACAGCCTCACAGTGACTGCACAGCCTCACTGTGACCTCACAGTCTAAACCTGTTACATCATAGATTCACTTGTTTCATTGTAGCTTCAACGTGAAATCAACCTTGTCACTGACATCACATATTTCATTGACCTCATAGCCTCACGTGACATCACAATCTCTCTTAGATGTCACAGCCTCATAGTGACATCACAGCTTCACAGTGATATCAAAACCTCACTGTGGCACTATAACATCATTTTTGCCATCATAGCCTAACTGTACATCACATCCTCACTTCTGACATCACAGCCTTACTATGACATAACATCTTGCCCAATCGCACTATGACAGCATAGCCTCATCATTGATATCTGAAGCTCACAGTCACATGATAGCCTCAACAGTAACACCACAGCCTCACTATGGCATCAGAGCCTCACCAGTAACACCCTAGCCTCACTCTGACATCTCAGCCTCATCCATGACATCCGCCTCTTTATTTATATCTTAGCCTAACCACTGAAATTTCAGCCAAAATGTGATGTCATAGTCTATCACCGTGATATCACAGCCTCACTGTGATATTGCAAACTCACAGTAACATTACCACCTCATAATGACATCAAAGCCTCCCCTCTGATACCACAGCTTTATTGTAACTGCACAACCTCACCATTGAAGTCCTATCGTCACTGTGAAATCCAAGCATCACCCATAAAGTCACATCCCCACTGATAAATCATAGAATCAACCCTAATATCAGAGCCTCACTGCCACAAAACAGGCATACAGTGATCTCACAACCTGCCCATTGACACTACATGCTCAACAATTACATCCTGGTCTTTGTGACATCAATCTTGCCACTGACACCATAGCCACAGTGTGATATCAAAGCTTCCAGAGTGATATCACCTCATAGTGATATACAACCTTCACAGTGACATCATAGCCTCAATGTGACAACATGGCCTCACCAGTGATATGCCATCCTCACTGTGACATGCTACCCTCATCACTCACATCAGTCTCATTCTGATATTATAGTCAAACTACTGAAATCACATCCTCACTCTGATATCATAGTCTGGCTCCACTGACATCATAACCTCTCTGTGATATCACAGCCTCACTGGTGAAAACGCGGCAACACTGTGACATTTCAGCCTCACCTCTGATGTTATAACCTCACTGTGAAATGACAGATTCACTATGATATCGCAGGATTACCTCAGAAATCATTGCCCAACTGTGCCATCACAGAATCAACTCTGATGTTATAGGCTCACTGTTTCATGACAGCCTCACTATGACATCACATTCTCACCTCTGAAATCATAGACTCAAGGTGACATCACACCCTCATCACTGACATCCTACATAGCCTCACTATGGAACCACAGCCCCACAACTGATCTCATGGCCTTATTGAAACATGATAGCCTACCTGTGACACCACAGTGTCACTATTGACATCACAACCTCACTGTGACATCACAACATCCCCAGTGATATCACAACCTTACAGAGACTTCACAGCCTCATTTTGACTTCATAGCCATACTCTGATATCAAAGCATCATTGTGACATAAAGCTTCATTTCTGACATCATAGCCTCACTGAAACATTGCAGCCTCAGTTGGACACAACAAACTCATTGTGACATTAGAGTCTCACCAGTGACAATACAGCCTCACCCATGACATAGTTTCCCAGTGAAAGCACCGTTGACATGACAACACTACTATGACATTACAACTTTACTGTGACATCACAGCAACACTGTTCCAGCACAGCCTCACTGTAGCATCATTGCCTGAACACTGACATGACAGGCTCACAGTGACATCATAGCCTCTCCTCTGACATCACAGACTCAGAGTGACTGCACAGTCTCACCAACTGATATCCTAACCTTACTGTGAAATCTAAGCATCACCCCTGATGTTCTTGCCTCTATATTTTATAGAATCAGCCCTGACATCAGAGCCTCACTGAGACATCACACCCTCATAGTGACCTCACAGACTGCCCATTGACACCAGAGGCTCACCTGATACATCATAGCCTCATTGTGACATCAGTCTTATCACTGACATCACAGCCTCACTGTGACATCACAACTTCCAGAGTGATACCACCTCATGGAGACATGACAGCCCACAATGACATCCAACCTTTACAGTGACATCACACCCTCAGTGTGACATCACATCCTCATCAGTGATAGCACAGGCTCACCTTTGACATCAGCATCACTACTGACAAAAGTCAGAACACCAATATTATTGCCACACCAGTGACAACAAAAGATTTGACGTCACATCCTCACCAGTATCACTGTCATGTAATAGGTTCACCACTGACATCATCGCCTCATCAGTGACATGAGTCTCACTGTGCCATCTAAACCTTTCCATTGTGCTTACAGTCTAGTACTTACTATATTAGCCTCACAGTGACCTCACAACCTCTCTGTGACCTCACAGTCTAACCTGTTATAACATAGACACACTTGTTACACCATAGCATCATGCGGCCTTGCCACACCTCCAGGGCAGCTGCCTATAGAACACATTGCTCTCTTGAGCTGACTCCTCCCAGGATATACAGCTCTCCTTGGCAGGTGTCCCACGATGTCTCTCCAACATTTTTACTTCTCAATGGCAAACCAGGCTTTAACTCCACAGCACAAACTGCCCTTCTTGGGCCTCTGAACTGCAGACTTTCTGCCACATGCTGCCTGGCTTCCATCATTTTTCCAAATCTTGGAGGAGGACTCCACCATCTCCTCCCTCTTGCATCCCTTGATGCCTCTAAAACCAGAACCACGTGGACAACTTTGCCAAGACTGACCCCCTTGAATCACAGCTGATTCCACTTCTCTAAACTGATCATGGGGAAAAGCTTTTTAAACTCCTGGGCAGTTGTTTTATAGAAGTGGATCTTTGCTTTGGAACTCCACCCTTTGGCTCATTTCTTCTAAAAGGATTGGCATTCTTATGAGTGGGAATCTTCTCTGAGGCCTTGAAGCTAGGGCCTCTCCTATTATCCAAATTGAGAGCAGACTTTGATTTACAAATGGAGCTAATTTTTTTAACAGCCTTTTTCTTCTCTGCTTCTTTCTGGTTCAACTTTTTAGTTTTGACTTTGTATTTTTCATCATTAGGTCTTACAGTGTTTCCTTCTTTGAGCCTGATTCTTTGCTCTGTTTCATAATTTTGAAGACAACTAAAAAGTAGCCATATCACATTGTCAAGACTACATTGCTTTGAAATTTCCTCCGCCAAGCACTCCAGTTTAACTTCAGGCAAGCTTTCACGAAGAGGGCAAAACTTCACTAAACTCTCAGCCAACACGTGGCTCTATGTGTCACTCGTCCAGTTGCAAACACAGTCTCTGTTCCCCTCTGGACCATCAGAACCTGGGCTTCTACTGCCTGCATCTCTCACAGCATTGACCTCCTCTGCGCTCTCATGAGAAAGGCTCATTTGACTCCCTTGCCAAGACACAAAGACTTTCCCAGCACAGAGTCCCAAAGTTCTCCATATTTCTCCCAACAAACAGTTCCAAAGGCACACTAGCCACAGCACAGAATTGTCCATACTGCTGGTTACCAGCTTCTCTCAGTTTCACAAATAACTTCACGTTGTCCTACCAGCTGTTCTTTTATTATTATTTATTCAATTGTGCGTATATGCATGTGTGCGCATGTGAGTATGTATGTATGTATGTGTGTGTAGAACCACGGACGAATTTGGGAACCACCATGGACGCCTCCACCTCCTCCTTGTTTACTCTGCCCCGGGATTCACACTGGAAACGCAGGCCACCCCTGCTTCCTCCTGGCGTCTATACATGTGGTCTAGGATCCGAACTCAGGACCTTCTGCCTGCAAGGCAGAGGCTTAACCCCTAAGCCACCTCTCCAGCCCCCACCAGCTGTTCTTAATCTCACAACAATACCCCACTTCTGGTACCAATTTTTGTAATGATTACTCCTAACTATTGCTGTGAGAGAGCACCCAAAATCAAGCAACTTAAAGGAGAAAGTGAGATTTATTCAGCTTATGGTTCCAGAGGGGAGATATAGTCTCTCAAAGCAGAGGTGGCATGGAGCTTATGGTTCCAGAGGGAAGATACAGTCTCTCAAAGCAGAGGTCGCATGGGTGACTGGGCAAACTGGAGGAGACTAAGTCACCACAGACATCTTGGAATTGGAGAGCTGCAGATTGTGCAGCAAAGGCAGACTACTCCTGGAGGTAGGGTGGGACTAATTTAACTCAAGACCCACCCCTTGTGACTGCCTTCCTCTAGCAAGGCTCCACCTCTCAAGGTGCCACAATCTTACCAAATACATAAAACTGTGGGGACACATTTCAAACTGTGACAGTGACATAAACTCTGAAATCACAGCATCAGTGACACCTCAGACATCCTGCCTAGTCTCGCAATGACACCACAGCTTCATCGCTGACATCTCAAGCTCACAGTCATACGACAGCCACAACAGTGACACCACAACCAAGCTGTGGTATCACATCCTCACCAGTAACATCCCAGCCTCACTATGACATCTCAGCCTCATCACTGACATGAGCTAAACTTCTGACATCACAGCCTATCTACTGAAATTTCCACCATACTATATTGTCATAGTCTATCAACATTGATATCACAACATCACTGTAATATCACAACTTTACGGTGATATCACAGCCTCTCAGTGGCCTCAGAGCTGCACTGTGACATCACAGCCTCACTGTTACATCACAGCCTCATTGTGCCAACACAGTCTCACTGTAACATCACAGCCTCATGGTAACATTACAGCCACAATATGATACAACATTCTCACCACAGGTATCCTACCTAGCCTAGCAATATCCCCACTGCCTCACCATAGATAGCACAGCCTCACTATGAAGTGACAGCCTCAGGAGTAACATCATAGCCTTTGACATCATAAACAGTGACCTCACAGCCTCTGATGTTACATCACTGCCTCAGTGTGACATCAATCTTCCCACAGATATCACAGCCTCATAGTAACCTCATGGATTCACAGTGACTTCAGAATCTAACCTACATTGTAGACTCACCTGTAATATCATAGCCTCATAGTGAAATCAGCCTTGCAACTGACATCCCATCTTCTACACTGACCTCACAGCTTTCACAGTGATATCATAGCCTCACTGTGGCCCAATAGCCTCATTTCTTTTTTTTTTTCCTTGTTTGAAGAGTTTTTTTTTAGTTTTTAATAATATTTTAATTATTATTTCCACTCATACAAACTTAGTAGGCACACCAGTTCCCTCCCTCCCTTCTCCTCCCCCGGAAACCCGTGTTCCCCCTCCCTTCACCCCTCTCTCCCCATCCCCCAGTGCCTCCCCCCCAAGCCCCGGAGAGTTCTTTAATGTGCATGCCAGACTGTCCTCTGGACCCTCCTCTCTGATGGCCAGAGATAAAAAAGCTGTTAAACTGGAGTCTTGTTATAAGAGCACATTCAAGGGTAGATGTAATAAAAGTAGGAAACCACAGTGAGGGAGGGGTCAATCACCCATTTGCAAAATGGTTACTTTTTATCTGCCAGACTATATGCCCTCCCCTTCTGGTGAGATCATACCCCCTCAGTTGTAAATGATCAGGAACGAATGTCTGTGAACTTAACTAGGTGTCTCATTACTTACTTGCAGTCCTTGATGGAGGCCTATTTTCTCTGCTGTTACATGGTCCCCTCTCTCCTTGTTTCTGGTGTGGCCCTCCAACCCCATCCCTCCTGTAGGTATTACACAGATTTATCTTTGAGTGTCTCAAGGTGAGCTGGGTGGGTTTGGTACTAGGAGTCACCTATTAGGGAGTACATACGGCACTTAATTTTCTGGGTCTGGGATACTTCACTTAATGTAATTGTTTCTTTTTTTTTCTTTTTTTAATACATTTTTATTATTTCCGCTCATACAAACTTAATAGGTAGACCAGTTCCCTCACTCCCTCCTCATCCCCCCGAACCCCCTACTTCCTCTCCCTCCCCCAGTGCCTCCCCCCCCCAGTTCCCAGAGAGTCTTTTATCGTGTATGCCTAACTCTCCTCTGGGTCCTCCTCTCCGATGACATACAAGGACCCAGAGGCATTTCCCTGACCCTTTCCTGTGTTCCCCTTAAGCATAGGAACACTACTGTGGCTGTCAATCCCTTGCCTCCAAAGATCTTGGTGCCTTTAGCTCATGCTAGACTTTGTGAGGTTAATAGTGTGTTAGACATTGCGCAGGGCATGCAAAGTCCTATTATGATTGTTTTGGCCCTAACTAGCATGGAGAATCTTGCAAATCATTGCTCCTCCCATCCTTTTGCTCTTAAATCTTACCGCTCCCTCTTCCGCAAATGTCCCTGAGCTTCAGGATGGGGGAAGACTAGGCTGGCCTAGTTCTATGTGGTTGATATAACGTCTATGAAGTTCTGGATTGTGGTTGATTTTCTTTTGCAGTTTTGCTGCTCCTGCAATGCCCTTCACCCCATCCTGATGGGCACTGTATGTCACCCCCTGATCAGAGACAAAAAACTGTTAAACTGGAGTTTTGTTATAATAGCACATTCAAGGGTCGATGTAATAAAAGTAGGAAACCTCAGTGAGGGAGGGGTTAGTCATCCATTTGCAAAATGATTACTTTTTATCTGCAAGACTATATGACCTCCCCTTCTGGTGAGATCATACCCCCTCAGTTGTACACGATCAGGAACGAACGTCTGTGAACTTAACCAGGTGTCACATTACTTACTTGCATTCCTTGATGGAGGCCTATTTTCTCTGCTGTAACATGGTCCCCTCTCTCCTTGTTTCTGGTGTGGCCCATCTACCCCATCCCTCCTGTTCATAATCCTTTCAATTGCTGTATTACATAGGTTTACCTTTGAGTGTCTCAATGTGGGCTGGGTGAGTTTGATACTAGGAGCCACCTATTAGAGAATACATACGACGCTAAATTTTCGGTGTTTGGGATACTTCACTTAATATAATTGTTTCTAATGACATCCATTTCCCGCAAATTCCAGTAATTCATTATTCTTGATGGCTGAGTAGTATTCTATTGTATAGATGTACCACATTTTCCTTATCCACTCGTCAACTGTTGGATATTTGGGTTGATTCCATGACTTTACGATTGTAAACATGCTATGAACATGGTCATGCTTGTGCTATCGAGGTGAACCACTGCTGCATGGGGGGTTATTCCCAAAAGTGGAATAGCAGGGTCATATGGCATTTCAATCTTTAATTTCTTTAAGAATCTCCAGACAGCTCGCCAGAGTGGCTGTATAAGCCTGCATTCCCACCAGCAATGTAGGAGAGTTCCCCTCTCTCCACATTCTCTCCAGCATTTGTTGTTGTTTGTATTGTGGATTTTTGCCATCCTGACCGGGGTGAGATGATATCTCAGGGAAGTTTTGATTTGCATTTCCCTGATGACTAAGGAAGTGGAGCATTTTTTAGGATATTTGTTAGACATTTTAATTTCATCCCTGGTAAAATTTCTTTGAAGTTCCACAGCCCATTTTTTAATTGGGCCATTGGTTTCCTTTGAGTTTAGTTTTCTAAGTTCTTTGTGCACCCTGGACAGTAGAGGTCTATCAGATATGTGGTTAGTGAAGATTTTCTCCCATTCTGTGTGTTGCCTTTGAGCTCATGTTACAATCTCTTTATCTGAACAGAAGCTCTTTAATTTCACAAGGTCCCAACTGTTGAGAGTTGGGAGCAGTGACTGTGCCATTGGATGTCTGTTTAGGAAATGTTGGCCTAGCCCAATCAGCTCAAGGGAGTTCCCTATCCTTTTAACTATGGTTTTTATAGTCTCTGGCCTTAAATCAAGGTCCTTGATCCATTTGGAATTAAGTCTTGTACATGGTGACAAGTACGGGTCCAGTATTAATCTTCTGCATGTGGATATCCAGTTTTGCCAGAACCATTTGTTGAAGATACTGTTCTTTTTCCATTGGATTCTTTGGGCCCCTTTGTCAAAGATCAAATGGCTGTAATTTTGTAGGCTTATATTTTATACCCTTATCCATTGATCTGTGTGTCTATTTTGGAGCCAGTACCAGGCTGTTTTTATAACTATGGATTTGTAGTATAGACTAAGGTTCAGTATGGTGATACCTCCAGCAGTGTTTTTGTTACTCAGGATTGTCTTTGCTATCCTGGGTCTTTTGTGCCTCCATATGAATTTTGAGATTATTTGGTCAACTTCTTTAAAGAATTGCTTTGGGATTTTAATTGGTATAGCATTGAATTTGTACATTGCCTTTGGTAGTATGGTCATTTTTACGATGTTGATTCTGCCAATCCAGGACCATGGGAGGTCTTTCCACCTTCTGATGTCTTCTGCAATTTCTTTCTTTAGGGTTTTAAAGTTTTCAGTGTAAAGATCTTTTACCTCCTTGGTTAGGTTTATACCAAGGTACTTCATTTTTTTAGAAGCTATAGTAAATGGGATTGTTTCTCTCAAGGCTTTTTCAGGCCTGACAGATTCATAGCTCCTTCTCAATTCTGTAAGAGGTGGTTCATGGTTGTTCTTAGTAGGTGTAGTGATTTGTCTGGTTAATTCCGATAATGAATGAGACTCTGGCACAGTATGGCAGTGATGTCACAATGAGGCTATGTTGTCACTATAGGGTTGTGATGTCATTGGGAAAGTTGTGATGTCACAGTTGGTTTGTGATGTCAATAGTGACACTGTGGTTTCACAGGGAAGCTATCATGTTTAATGAGTCTGTGAAGTTAGTAGTGAGGCTGTGGTGCCATAGTGAGGCTACCTAGGTAGGATGTAAGTGATGACCGTGTGATGTAGCATTGAGTCTATGATTATAGAGGTGAGCCTTTGATGAAACAGTGAGCTTTCCCCACCTGCCGCCCTGGACGTGCACAGTCCAGCCAGGACTCACCATGACCTAGAACCCAGGCAGCCCAAGGGACCCAGCTCCTACCACAAACCAGCCAGAGCCAGAGCTGTGCCGGGCTGAGAAGGACCCCCCTGGGCGACGCCCCAGCTCACCAGGTTAAATAGCACCCTGCCAGCGCCACATCCTCCCGGCCCCCACCGGTCGCCTGGGACGCTTGCCATCCAGCCAGGACTCACTGCGACCTAGGTAAGCTCCACCCAGCCCAACCCCAAAACCCCAGGCCAAATAATTTTGTTCAGTGAAAAACGCACAGAAATTGAAAGAAGGTCTTAAAAGTTAAAACGACAATGCCCAAGTCAAAGTGCAAATCCATGAGAAACACCCAAGAAAACAAATCTTCCACTGAAGGAATTAATCCCATAATGATAGACTCCAACCAGAACAAACCCACGGAAAATGGCCAAGAAAGCCTGACCCAGGATGACTTTCAAAACATGATCATTACCATGTTCAATATTCTGAAAGAGGAAATTTGGGAGGAATTAAATAACTGCATCAATTGCTTTGAAGAGGAAAACAACAGACACTTGGAGGAGTTGAGAAAAACAGTTCAAGAAGCCAAAACAAGCATAGAGCAATTAAAACAGACTCAAGCAGAGTTTAAAACTGAACTAAAAGGCAAGTTATCTTCAACCCAGAACTCAAGAGACCTTTATCAGCAGAAATAACAAAGCAGAAAATAGAATTTCAGACCTTGAAGTCAAAGTGGGAGTATTAACCAGCTCAATGGAAGAAGTTGTTAAAGGCAAAAAGATACTCAAGAGAAATATTCAAGAGTTATTGGACACTCTGAAGAAGCCTAACATGCATATTCATGGAAACCAGACCAAGAATCACAAAATACCACACCTGAAGAAATTTTTCAAACGATCATCAGGAAAACTTTCCTCATCTAAAAAAAGATAGGTCCATCCATATACAAGAGACATTCTGTACCCCAAACAGATATGACCAAAATAGAAACTCGCCACAGGAAATAATAGTTAAAACACTCCATATTCAAGATAAAGAAATGGTGCTGAGAGCTTTAAGGGAAAAAAAAACAAGTCACTTTTAAAGGTAAAACTATTAAAATAACATATGACTTCTCAGTCGAAACAGTAAAAGCAAGAAGAGCTTGGAAAGACATATTTCAAGTCTTGAATGAACAAAAATGTCAACCCAGGCTGATATACCCTGCAAAACTATCCATCATGTTTGAGGGAGAAAGAAAAATCTTCCAGCACAAAGACAACTTGAAGGTATACATGTCCACCCAACCAGGCCTTCAAAAAATGCTAGAAGTGATACCCAAGAAAAAAAAAACAGGCATATCCAGGAGGACAGATGGGAAGTATAACAACTCTAAAAGCGAAACAATATACTTTCAAAAGCCACTAAATATAATAAATGTCTGGAATTAAAAATAGTTTCTCCATTATAACACTAAATGTTAATGGAATTAACTCACAGATCAAGAAACACAGATAACAAATTTGGATTAAAAATCACAATACAACAATCTGCTGCCTGCAGGAAACCCATCTCACCACAAAAGATAGGCACATCCTAAAAATAAAAGGCTGGTCAACAATTCTACAAGCTAATGGAAGCAGAAAACAGGCAGGAGTAGCCATTATGCTATCGGACAAAGTGGACTTCAAACAAAAAAAACCATAAGAGAAACAGATGGATACTACATTTTAGTTACAGTTACAATTCAACAGGAAGACTTCACAATACTTAACATATATGCACCCAATATGCCCCCCCACATTCATTAAGCAAACCTTACAACGTCTAAAGCGAGAAATCAATCCTAAAATGATAATTCTTGGGGATTTCAATACTGCCCTCTCAACAGGTAAAAAACTTAACAGAGAAACCTTGGAGCTTAATCAAATCCTTACTGAAATGGACCTTACAGATCTCTATCAAACTTTTCATCCACGCACCAAAAAATATGCATTTTTCTCAGCAGCACAGGGAGCTTTCTCCAAAATAGATCACATATTGGGCCACAAAACGAATCTCCACATATACAGGAAAGTTGAAATTCTAGCCTGTACTCTTATCAGATCAGCACGGCCTAAAGTTTGACATCCACAAAACAACAAGCAACAGAAAATACACTAACTCCTGGAAACTTAACACTATGATGCTGAATGAGAATTGGATTCAGGAAGAAATTAAAAAGGAAATTCAAGATTTCCTAAAAGTGAACGATAATGAAAATACAACTTACCAAAATCTCTGGGATACAAAGAGAGCTGTCCTGAGAGGTAAGTTCATAGCCCTTAATGCCTACATCAAAAAAATGGAAACATCAGAAATAAATAACAATGCAGCTAAAAGCTTTAGAGACATTAGAGCAATCTGATCCTGAAAGCAGTAGAAGGGAGGAGATTAGCAAAATAAGGGGAGAAATATCTGAAATCGAGATTAGGAAAACTATACAGAAAATCAACCAGTCAAAAAGCTGGTTCTTTGAAAAAATCAATACGATTGACACAATCCTAACTAAATAAACCAAAAGCTAGAGAGAGACAGCCCAAATTAACAAAATTAGAAATGAAAATGGAGTTATCACTACGGATACCCAAGAAATCCAGAGAATTATAACATCATATTTCACAAACTTATACCCTGTGAAATTTGACAACACAAAAGAGATGGATGAATTCCTAAGTAAACACAACTTACCTAAATTGAATCAGGAAGTTGTGAATTATTTAGGATTCAGCACAGAGTTCTACCAAACATTTGAGAAGCCAATGACACCAATACTCCTTAAACTATTCCATCAAATAGCAAAGAAAGGAACACTACCAAATTCTTTCTATGAAGCTAATATCATCTTAATCCCAAAATCTAATAAAGATACACTTAAAAAAGAAAACTATAGGCCAATCTCTGATGAACACAGATGCAAAGATTCTCAACAAAGTCTTAGCAATCGGATTCAAAACATATCAAAAAGATCATCCACGGGGATTAAGTAGGCTTTATCCCCGGCACATAAGGTTGGTTCAAAATATGCAAATTGATAAATGCAATTCACCAAATAAACTATTCCAAAGTTCAAGACCACATGATACTCTCAATAGATACAGAAAAAGCTTTTGACAAGATCCAACAGCCCTTTATGATCAAAACCCTAGAGAAGGTTGGAATGAAAGGAACCTTTATTAATGTAATAAAACCTGTATACAACAAGCCAATAGCAAGGATTATACTCAATGGGGAAAACTTGAAGCCTTCCCACTTCAATCAGGAACTAGACAAGGCTGTCCACTCTCACCACTTCTATTCAATATTGTACTTGAAGTCTTAGCTGAAGCCATAAGACAAGAAAGGGACATAAAAGGGATTCAAATTGGCAAGGAAGAAGTCAAGCTATCCCTCTTTGCAGATGACATGATCTTATACCTGAGGGATCCCAAAAACTCCACCAGGAAGCTCCTGGAACTAATTGAGAAGTTCAGCAGGGTGGCAGGATACAAAATAAATGTGCAAAAATCAGAGGCCTTCCTATATGCCCAGAATGAAAGAAGTGAAAAAGCCTTGAGAGAAACAATCCCATTTACTATAGCCCCTAAAAAAATGAAATGCCTTGGTATAAATCTAACCAAGGAGTTAAAAGACCATTACAATGAAAACTTTAAAACTCTAAAGAAAGAAATTGCAGAAGACATCAGAAGGTGGAAAGACCTCCCATGTTCCTGGATTGGTAGAATCAACATCATAAAAATGACCATTCTACCAAAGGCAATATACAAATTCAATGGTATACCAATTAAAATCCCAAAGCAATTCTTTAAAGAAGTAGATCAAACAATCTCAAAATTCATATGGAGGCACAAAAGACCCAGGATAGCAAAGACAATCCTGAGTAACAAAAACGGCTGGAGGTATCACCATACCAAACCTTAGTCTATACTACAAATATTTAATGGTAAAAGCAGCCTGGTACTGGCTCCAAAATAGACACACAGATCAATGGATAAGGGTTGAAGACCCAGATATAAGCCCACACAACTACAGCCATTTGATCTTTGACAAAGGGCCCCAAAAAATCCAATGGAAAAAGAACAGTATCTTCAACAAATGGTTCTGGAAAAACTGGATATTCACATGCAGAAGATTAAAGTTTGACCTGTACTTGTCACTATGTACAAGACTTAATTCCAAATGGATCAAGGACCTTGATATAAGGCCAGAGACGATAAAAATTATAGTTGAAAAGGTAGGGAACTCCCTCGAGCTGATTGGGCTAGGCCAACAGTTCCTAAACGGAAATCAAATAGCACAGTCACTACAACCAACACTCAACAGATGGGATCTTGTGAAACTAAAGAGCTTCTGATCAGGTAAAGAGATTGTAACTCGAGCACACAGGCAACCCACAGAATGGGAGAAAATCTTCACAACCACGTATCTGATAGAGCTGTATTATCCAGAGTGCACAAAGAACTTAGAAAACTAAACACGAAGAAAACAAATGGGCCAATTAAAAGATGGGCCTTGGAACTTAAAAGAAATTTTACCAGGGATGAAATTAAAATGTATATCAAATATCTTAGGGGCTGGAGAGGTGGCTCAGGTGTTAAGCCTCTGCCTTGCAGGCGGAAGGTCCTGAGTTCTGATCCTAGACTCCACGTATAGATGCGGGGCAGAAGCGGGGGCGGCCTGCGTTTCTGGTCCTGGTAGAGCGGAGCCTGTGAATCCGGGGGCAGAGTAAACAAGGAGGAGATGGAGATGGTCTATGGTGGTTCCCTAATTCTTCCGTGGTTCTACACACACACACGCGCGCGGGCACACCATATATGCACAATTAAATAAATAATAATAAACAAAGAAAAAAAAAAACAAAAAAAAGCCCAAATATCTTAAAAAATGCTCCACATCCTTAGCCATCAGGGAAATGCTAATCAAAACTTCCCGGATATATCATCTCATCCCTGTCAGGATGGCAAAAATCCACAATACACACAACACAAAATGCTGGAGAGGATGTGGAGAGAGGGGAACTCTCCTACATTGCTGATGGGAATGCAGGCTCATACAACCACTCTGGTGAGCGGTCTGGCGATTCTTAAAGAAGTTAAAGATTGAAATTCCGGGGCTGGAGAGGTGGCTCAGGGGTTAAGCCTCCACCTTGCAGGCGGAAGGTCCTGAGTTCGGATCCCAGATCCCACGTATATACGCCAGGTGGAAGTGGGGACGGCCTGCGTTTCTGGTCCTGGTAGGGCGGAGCCTGTGAATCCCGGGGCAGAAGGAGGTGGAGGCGTCCATGGTGGTTCGTGAATTCGTCCGTGGTTCTACACATACACAGACACACACACACACACACACACACACACACACACACACACACACAGACAGACACACGCACGCGCACATACACACGCACATGCGCACAGTTAAATAAAAAAAAAAATTAAAAAAAAAAGATTGAAATTCCATGTGACCCTGTGACCCTGCTATACCACTTTTGGGAATAATCCCCCATACGGCAAAAATTCACCTCGATAGCACAAGCACGACCATGTTCATAGCAGCACTGTTTACAATAGCAAAGTCATGGAATCAGCCCAAATGTTCAACAGTTGATGAGTGGATAAGGAAAATGTGGTACATTTATGCAATGGAATATTACTCAGTCATCAAAAATGATGAAGTAATGAAATTTGCTGGGAAATAGATGGAATAAGAAACAATTATATTGAGTGAAGTATCCCAGATATGGAAAATTAAGCGCCATATATACTCCCTAATAGGTGAATCCTAGTACCAAACTCACTTAGGGACACTCAAAGACAAATTTCTGTAATACCTACAGTTATTGCAAAGATTATAAAAAGGAGGGGTGGGGAACGAGGGACCCACCAGAAACAGAGGGGACCATGTTACAACAGAGAAAATAGGCCACCATCAAGGACTGCAAGTAACTAATGAGATATCTGACTTTCCTTTCTGATCATTTCCAACTGATGGGGTATGACCTTACTAGTAGGAGAGGGCATATAGACTGCCAGATAGAAGGTAACCATTTTGCAAATGGGTGATTGACCCCTCTCTCACCATGGTCTCCTACTTCTATTCCATCTACCTTTGAATATACTTTTATAATAAAACTCTAACTTAACAGGTTTTTAATCTCTGGCCAGGGGGTGACACCCAATACCCATCAGGATGGAACCAAGGGCAGTGCAGGAACAGGAAAACTGGAAAAAAAATCACCAACAAACCATAATTCAGAACATCAGAGACTCTATATCAACCACCTGGAATCAGGCCATCCTGAAGCTCAGGGAAATTTGCAGAAGAGGGGGCAGTAAGATTGTAAGAGCACAAAGAGGGAAAGAGTCATGATATGTAAGATACTCCACACAAATTAGAGCCAAAGCAATTATAACAGGACTCTGCATGTTCTGCACAATGACCAACATACATTGGCTCCTCAATTTCTAGCATGAACTAAAGGCACTAGGATCCTTAGAAATAAGAGATTAACACAATAGTGTTCCTATACTTAAGGGGAATACAAGACAGAGTTGTAGGAATTGCCACTGAGTCCTTACACTTCATCAGAGAGGAGGACCCAGAGGAAAGTTTGGCATACTCTTTAAAGCATGCTTCAGAGATGGGGGAGGGGGCATTGGGAGAAAGGGAGGGAGAGGGGAAAGGAAGGGACAAAGCAAGGAGGGAACAGGGAGGTCCAGGGAAGGGTAGAGGGATGGAGGGGACAGGGGTTTCTATTATGTTTGTATGAGCAGAAAAAAAAGAAACAGTGAGGCTATAAGGTGATGTCACAGTTGGAAAATGATATCAGAAGTGAACCTGTGATGTCATAGTGAGATTGTCATGTCAAGTGAGGCTGTGATTTAATAGTGAGGATGTGATGTCACAGTGCAGATGAGAGGTCAGTGGTTAGGTTGTGGTTTCAGACTGATGTGAAAAATGAGGCTGAGATGTTGCATTGACAATGTGACATAATTGTTAGACTGTGATGCCACAGTGAGATTATGATGTCACCATGAGGCTATGGTGACACTGGTGAGGCTGTAATACCACGGTGAGCCTGTCATATCAGTGGTGAGGCTGTGATGTCACAGTGGCCTGTGCTGGCACAGTGTAGCTGTGATGTCACAGTGAGGTTGCTATGTCAATAGTGACTGTACTTTCACAGGGAGATTATGTCATTGGTGAGGCTGTATTGTCAATGGTGAGGCTCTAATGTCAGAGAGAGTTTATTTTGTCAAACTTGGACTGTGATATCACAGTGAAACTGTGATGTCAGAGTTGAAGCTTCATGTCACAGTGATGTTTTGCTGGCATAGTATGGCTGTGATGTCACAATGAGGTTGTGATGTCACTGCAAGTTTGTGCTGTCACTGGACAAGTTGTGATGTGACAGTGTGGTTGTGATGTCAATAGCGACACTGTGGCATCAAGGGAGGCTGTCATATTTCAGTGAGCCTGTGAGATCAGTGGTGATGCTGTGATGCCATCGTGAGGCTAGGTAGGATGCCAATGATAAGGGTGTGGTATCATAGCAATGCTATGCAGGAAATCCATAGTATCACTGATGTTATAATTTCAGATGTTAGCCTGTTAGGTCACAGTGAGGTTGTGATGCCAGAGGTGAAGCTGTGATGTCACAGTGAGGTTTTATATCACTGTGAAGCTGTGATGTTATTATGAGGCTGTGACATCACAGAGAATTTGTGATGCCAGAATGAGGATGTGAATTCACTTTGAAAGATGTGATGTCAGTAGCAAGGATGATTTCACCAGGAGGCTATGATATTACAGGTTAGTCCATGGTGCAGCAGATTAGACTGTGAAGTCACAGTGAGTCTTTGAGGTCAGAATGACACTATAACATCACTAATGAAGGTGTGATATAACAATAAGGCTGGAATGTCTGTGGTGAGAAAGGTATCATAGTGAGTCTATGATGTCATAAGTGATGATATGATGCCAGTGGTGAACTTATTATGTGAGAGTGACACTGGTGAGGCTATGATGTCAAAGGCAGTATTGTCACTGGTGTTGCAGTGATGTCAGTGTTCTGACTAATGTCAGTAGCAACGCTGATATCACAGGTGAGGCTATGCTGTCAGTAATGAGGCTGTGATGTCACTGTTAAAGAAGTATTTCACTGTGGGCTGTCATGTCACCATGAAGTGATATTACTCTGGAATCTGTGTTGTCACAGTGAAGTTGTTATGTCAGTGGCAAGACTATGTCACAATGACATTATGTTGTAACAGGTGAGCCTGTGGTGTCAATGGGAAGGCTGTGAGGTCGCTGTGAGACTATGATGTCACAGGGAGGCTCTCATGTCAGGGCTGATTCTGTGAGATGTCAGTGAGGCTGTGATGTCAGTAGTGATGATTGGATTTCACAGTAGAGTTAAGAAGTCAGTGGTGAGGCTGTGCAGTGACACTGAGACTGTATTGTCATAGGAGAGGCTGTGATGTCACCGTGGGGCTGTGATGTTACCATGAGGCTGTGATATCAATGATAATAGACTGTGACATCACATCATGGCTGAGGTTTCAGTGGTTCTGTTGCGATGTCAGAAGTGAAGCTGATATCCGTGATGATGCTGAGATGTTACAGTGAGGCTGGAATGTTACTAATGAGGATATGATGATACCACAGCAAGGCTGTGGTGTCACTATTGTGGCTGTCATGTGACTGCGAGCCTGAGATGTCAGTGATGAAGCTGTGGTTTCAGAGCAAGGCTAGGCAGGATTTCTGTGGTGTTACTGATGGTATGATTTCAGAGGTTAGTCTGTTATGTCTCAGGGAGCTCTGATGTCAGAGGTGAGGCTGTGATATCACAAATGAGGCTATAATACCACAGTGAGTCTATGATATCACTGCGAACCTGTGAATCACAGTGAGATTGTAAGGTCACTGTGGAAGATGTGATGTCAGTGGCAAGGCTTATTTCACCATGAGGCTATGATTTAACAAGGGAGTCTATGGTGTAACAAGTTAGACTGAGGTCACAGTGAGGCTGTGAGGTCAGTAGTGACTGTGCTTTAACAGGGAGATTGTCATTGGTGAGATGCTATTGTAAGTTGTGAGGCTCTAATGTCACAATGAATTTATTGTATCAAATTGAGGCTGTGATGTCACAGTGAGGCTATGATATCAGAGATGAAGCTTTAAGTCACAGTGATGCTTTGATGGCACAGTATGGTTGTGATGTCACAATGAGGCTGTGATGTCACTGTGAGGTTGTGATGTTAATAGTGACATTGTGGTGTCATTTTTCAATGAGCCTGAGAGGTCAACAGTGTGGCTGTGAAACTAGGTAGGATGTCAGTGATGACGGCCTGATGTCGCATTGAGGCTATGAATTCAGTATTCAGCCTGTGATGTTATAGTGGAGCTATGATGAAACATAAGGTCATAAGCTATAAGGTCACAGTCGATTCTCTAATGTCACAGTTGGGCAGTGATTTGAGAGGTGAGCCTGTGATGTAATATGGAGGCTATAATGTCCATGAGGCTATCATGGCACTGTTGGATTGAAATGTCACAGTAAGGCTTTGAGGAACCAGGTGGCTATGATGGCACAGTGAGGCCCTGATGTTGTGATGTCACTGGAGAGGTTTTATAGCACAGTGAGGCTGTGATGTTAGTGGTTAGCCTGATGACACAATGAGGCTGTGATGTCAGTGGTGAAGGTGTGATATCACAATAAGGATGGAATGTCAGTGGTGAGAAAGATATCATATTGAGTCTATGATGTCACTGGTAGTTGCCAAATCCCTGGAGGACAGCCGGGAAAATAGAGGCTCCTGGGCATGAACCGAGGGGGTGAGCAGGCACGGGGTCACCACCTAGACCACAGAAGTCAGATGAGAAGGAGCAGGCAGAGGACGAGTTTGCTGCGGACTCTCTATTGAGTGCTCCCTTACTAACACCAACTCCAGTAAACCTGGTCTCTCACATTGTGAGTTCAGGTTGTGCAATTCTCCCATCATTTCCACAACTGCTGTCACAGCACGCTCCTCCTGGGAGAGGCCCCGTTGCATGCAGTAGGTTTCTGCTTTGCTAACATTTTCCATAGTCTTTCTATCTCTTCTCTCTGTTTGTTTATCCTTTCTTGTTGCTTGGTAAGACTTTAGAGAGCAATTATTCACTTCCTCAGTGGAGGATCCTTTAAAGCTTGTTATGATGCCAAGGAGGATGGGACTTCCCTCTTACAGGCCAGGAAGAGTACTCCCATCCAAATCCATGGGTCCCAGACATTTTCTGGGAAAATCCAAGGAGCTAAGATTAAAGCTTCCTCCCAAAAATCTTCTAAGTTTTTCAGCATTACTTTGTTTTTTTTTTTTTTTTTTTAGTCTTTTTTTTTTATTAAAAATTTAATTATACATTTTAAAATTTTTTTACCAGTTCCCTCCCTCTCCCCTCCTCCCCCCAAACCCCCTCCTCTCCCTCCTCTCCCTCCCCATCCCCCAGTGCCTCCCCCCCAATTCCCAGAGAGTTCTTTATTGTGTACGCCTAACTCTCCACTGGGTCTTCCTCTCCAATGACATAAAAGGACCCAGTGGCATTTCCATAAGTCCTGTTCCCCTTAAGCATAGGATCACTACTATGGCTGTCAATCACCTTGCCTCCAGGGGTCTCGGTGCCCTTAACAGATGCTAGACTTTATGAGGGCAACAGTGCATTGGACATTGCGCAGGGCATGCAAAGTCCCATTATGATTGCTTTGGCCCCAACTATTGTTGAGAATCTTGCAAATCGTTGCTCCTCCCATCCTTTTGCTCTTACAATCTTACCGCCCCCTCTTCCGCAAATGTCCCTGAGCTCCAGGATGGGGAGAGATTAGGCTGGCCTAGTTCTAGGTGATTGATATAGAGTCTCTGGAGTTCTGGATTGTGGTGGTTGATTTTCTTTTGCAGTTTTGCTGCTCCTGCAATGCCCTTCACTCCATTCTGCTGGGCACTGTATGTCACCCCCTGGCCAGAGACAAAAGCTGTTAAACTGAAGTCTTGTTATAATAGCACATTCAAGGGTAGATGTAATAAGAGTAGGAAACCTCAGTGAGGGAGGGGTCCATCACCCATTTGCGAAATGATTACTTTTTATCTGTTAGACTATATGCCCCCCCTTCTGGTGAAATCAGGAAAGAACGTCTGTGAACTTAACCTGGTTTCTCATTACTTACTTGCAGCCCTTGATGGAGGCCTATTTTCTCTGCTGTAACATGGTCCCCTTTCTCCTTGTTTCTGGTTTGGCCCTCCTACCCCATCTCTCTTGTTCATAATCCTTGCAATTACTGTGTTACATAGGTTTACTTTTAAGTGTCTCAATGTGGGCTGGATGAGTTTGGTACTAGGAGCCACCTATTAAGGAGTACATACGGCGCTTAATTTTCTGGGTTTGGGATACTTCACTTAATATAATTCTTTCTAATGACATTCATTTCCCAGCAAATTCCAGTAATTCATCATTTTTGATGGCTGAGTAGTACTCCATTGTATAGATGTACCACAGTTTCCTTATCCACTCATCAACTGTTGGACATTTAGGCTGATTCCATGACTTTGCTATTGTACACAGTGCTGCTATGAACATGGTCGAGCTTGTGCTATCGAGGCGAACCTCTGCTGCATGGGGGGTTATTCCCAAAAGTGGGATAGCAGGGTCATATGGCATTTCAATCTTTAATTTCTTTAAGAATCTCCAGACAGCTCGCCAGAGTGGCTGTATGAGCTTGCATTCCCACCAACAATGTAGGAGAGTTCCCCTCTCTCCACATCCTCTCCAGCATTTGTCGTTGTTTGTATTGTGGATTTTTTGCCATCCTGACCGGGGTGAGATGGTATCTCAGGGAAGTTTTGATTTGCATTTCCCTGATGGCGAAGGAAGTGGAGCATTTTTTAAGATATTTGTTAGACATTTTAATTTCATCCCTGGTAAAGTTCTTTGAAGTTCCATGGCCCATTTTTTAATTGGGCCAGTGTTTTCCTTGGAGTTTAGTTTTCTAAGTTCTTTGTGCACTCTGGACAGTAGAGCTCTGTCAGATACGTGGTTAGTGAAGATTTTCTCCCATTCTGTGGGTGGCCTTTGAGCTCGTGTTACAATCTCTTTATCTGAACAGAAGCTCTTTAATTTCACAAGATCCCAACTGTTGAGAGTTGGTAGCAGTGACTGTGCCATTGGATGTCTGTTTAGGAAATGTTGGCCTAGCCCAATCAGCTCGAGGGAGTTCCCTATCCTTTCAACTATGGTTTTTTAAAGTCTCTGGCCTTAAATCAAGGTCCTTGATCCATTTGGAACTAAGTCTTGTACATGGTGACAAGTATGGGTCCAGCTTTAATCTTCTGCATGTGGAGATCCAGTTTTGCCAGCACCATTTGTTGAAGATGCTGTTTTTTTTCCATTGGATTCTTTGGGCCCCTTTGTCAAAGACCAAATGGCTGTATTTTTGTGGGCTTATATCTGGGTCTTCAATCCTTATCCATTGATCTGTGTGTCTATTTTGGAGCCAGTACCAGGCTGTCTTTATAACTATGGATTTGTAGTATAAACTAAGGTTTGGTATGGTAATACCTCCAGCAGTGTTTTTGTTACTCAGGATTGTCTTTGCTATCCTGGGTCTTTTGTGCCTCCATATGAATTTTGAGATTATTTGGTCAACTTCTTTAAAGAATTGCTTTGGGATTTTAATTGGTATAGCATTGAATTTGTATATTGCCTTTGGTAGGATGGTCATTTTTACGATGTTGATTCTACCAATCCAGGAACATGGGAGGTCTTTCCACCTTCTGGTGTCTTCTGCTATTTCTTTCTTTAGAGTTTTAAAGTTTTCATTGTAAAGGTCTTTTACCTCCTTGGTTAGGTTTATACCAAGGTATTTCATTTTTTTAGGGGCTATAGTAAATGGGATTGTTTCTCTCAAGGCTTTTTCACTTCTTTCATTCTGGGCATATAGGAAGGCCTCTGATTTTTGCACATTTATTTTGTATCCTGCCACCCTGCTGAACTTCTCAATTAATTCCAGTAGCTTTCTGGTGGAGTTTTTGGGATCCCTCAGGTATAAGATCATGTCATCTGCAAATAGGGATAGTTTGACTTCTTCCTTGCCGATTTGAATCCCTCTTATGTCCCTTTCTTGTCTTATGGCTTCAGCTAAGACTTCAAGTACAATATTGAATAGAAGTGGTGAGAGTGGACAGCCTTGTCTAGTTCCTGATCGAAGTGGGAATGCTTCCAATTGTTCCCCATTGAGCATAATCCTTGCTGTAGGCTTGTTGTATACAGCTTTTATTATATTGATAAAGGTTCCTTCCTTTCCTACAGTCTCTAGCGTTTTGATCATAAAGGCTGTTGGATTTTGTCAAAGGCTTTTTCTGCATCTATGGAGAGTATCATGTGGTCTTGGACTTTGGACTGGTTTACATGATGAATTACATCTATTGATTTGCGTATGTGGAACCAACTTTGTGTGCCGGGGATGAAGCCTACTTGGTCCCCGTGAATGATCTTTTTGATATGTTTTTGAATCCGATTTGCTAAGACTTTGTTGAGAATCTTTGCATCTGTGTTCATCAGAGAGATCGGCCTATAGTTTTCTTTTTTAAGTGCATCTTTATTAGGTTTGGGATTAAGACGATATTAGCTTCATAGAAGGAATTTGGCAGTGTCCTTCCTTTGCTATTTGATGGAACAGTTTAAGGAGTATTGGTGTTATTAACTCCTTAAATGTCTGGTAGAATTCTGTGCTGAATCCATCTGGCCCAGGACATTTTTTGGTGGGAAGATTCGAGATTACTTCTTCAATTTCCTTGTATGTTATAGGACTATTTAAATAATTCACAACTTCCTGATTCAATTTAGGTAAGTTGTGTTTACTTAGAAATTCATCCATCTCTTTTGTGTTGTCAAACTTCACAGAGTATAAGTTTTTGAAATATGATGTTATAATTCTCTGGATTTCTGGGTATCCGTAGTGATAACTCCATGTTCATTTCTAATTTTGTTAATTTGGGTTTTCTCTCTCTTGCTTTTGGTTAATTTAGCTAGGGGTGTATCAATCTTATTGATTTTTTCAAAGAACCAGCTTTTTGACTGGTTGATTTTTTCTATCGTTTTCTTAATCTCGATTTCAGATATTTCTCCCCTTATTTTGCTAATCTCCTCTCTTTTTTTTTTTTTTTCTTTTTTTTTTTTTTATTAAAAATTTAATTATACATTTTAAAATTTTTTACCAGTTCCCTCCCTCCCCCCTCCCCTTCCCCCAGTGTCTCCCCCCCAATTCCCAGAGAGTCCTTTATTGTGTGCGCCTAACTCTCCACTGGGTCCTCCTCTCCGATGACATATAAGGACCCAGTGGCATTTCCATAAGCCCTTTCTCTGTTCCCCTTAATCATAAGATTACTACTATGGCTATCAATCCCTTGCCTCCAGGGGTCTCGGTGCCCTTACAGATGCTAGACTTTATGAGGGCAACAGTGCGCTGGACATTGCGCAGGGCATGCAAAGTTCCATTATGATTGCTTTGGCCCCAACTATTGTTGAGAATCTTGCAAATCGTTGCTCCTCCATCCTTTTGCTCTTACAATCTTACCGCCCCCTCTCCGCAAATGTCCCTGAGCTCCAGGATGGGGAGAGATTAGGCTGTCCTAGTTCTATGTGATTGATATAGAGTCTCTGAAGTTTCTGGATGTGGTTTGTTGATTTTCTTTTGCAGTTTTTCTGCTCCTGCAATTCCCTTCACTCCATTCTTCTGGGCACTGTATGTCACCCCTTGCAGACCTTGATGGAGGCCTATTTTCTCTGCTGTAACATGGTCTCCTCTCTCCTTGTTTCTGGTGTGGCCCTCCTAACCCATCTCTCTTGTTCATAATCCTTGCAATTACTGTGTTACATAGGTTTACTTTTGAGTGTCCCAATGTGGGCTGGGCGAGTTTGGTACTAGGAGCCACCTATTAGGGAGTACATACGGCGCTTAATTTTCTGGGTTTGGGATACTTCACTTAATATAATTCTTTCTAATGACATCCATTTCCCAGCAAATTCCAGTAGTTCATCATTTTTGATGGCTGAGTAGTACTCCATTGTATAGATGTACCACAGTTTCCTTATCCACTCGTCAACTGTTGGACATTTAGGTTGATTCCATGACTTTGCTATTGTAAACAGTGCTGCTATGAACATGGTCGAGCTTGTGCTATCGAGGCGAACCTCTGCTGCTTGGGGGATTATTCCCAAAAGTGGGATAGCAGGGTCATATGGCATTTCAATCTTTAATTTCTTCAGAATCTCCAGACGGCTCGCCAGAGTGGCTGTATGAGCCTGCATTCCCACCAACAATGTAGGAGAGTTCCCCTCTCCCCACATCCTCTCCAGCATTTGTCGTGTTTGTACTGTGGATTTTTGCCATCCTGACCGGGGTGAGATGATATCTCAGGGAAGTTTTGATTTGCATTTCCCTGATGGCGAAGGAAGTGGAGCATTTTTTAAGATAATTGTTAGACATTTTAATTTCATCCCTGGTAAAGTTTCTTTGAAGTTCCAGGGCCCATTTTTTAATTGGGCCAGTGTTTTCCTTGGAGTTTAATTTTCTAAGTTCTTTGTGAACTCTGGACAGTAGAGCTCTGTCAGATATGTGGTTAGTGAAGATTTTCTCCCATTCTGTGGGTTGCCTTTGAGCTCGTGCGACAATCTCTTTATCTGAACAGAAGCTCTTTAATTTCACAAGATCCCAACTGTTGAGAGTTGGTAGCAGTGACTGTGCCATTGGATGTCTGTTTAGGAAGTGTTGGCCTAGCCCAATCAGCTCGAGGGAGTTCCCTATCCTTTCAACTATGGCTTTTAAAGTCTCTGGCCTGATATCAAGGTCCTTGATCCATTTGGAATTAAGTCTTGTACATGGTGACAAGTACGGGTCCAGCTTTAATCTTCTGCATGTGGAGATCCAGTTTTGCCAGCACCATTTGTTGAAGATGCTGTTCTTTTTCCATTGGATTCTTTGGGCCCCTTGTCAAAGACCAAATGGCTGTAACTTTGTGGGCTTATATCTGGGTCTTCAATCCTTATCCATTGATCTGTGTGTCTATTTTGGAGCCAGTACCAGGCTGTCTTTATAACTATGGATTTGTAGTATAGACTTAGGTTTGGTATGGTAATACCTCCAGCTGTGTTTTTTGTTACTCAGGATTGTTTTTGCTATCCTGGGTCTTTTGTGCCTCCATATGAACTTTGAGATTGTTTGGTCAACTTCTTTGAAGAATTGCTTTGGGATTTTGATTGGTATAGCATTGAATCTGTATATTGCCTTTGGTAGGATGGTCATTTTTACAATGTTGATTCTGCCAATCCAGGAACAAGGGAGGTCTTTCCACCTTCTGGTGTCTTCTGCAATTTCTTTCTTTAGGGTTTTAAAGTTTTCATTGTAAAGGTCTTTTACTTCCTTAGTTAGGTTTATACCAAGGTATTTCATTTTTTTAGGGGTTATAGTAAATGGCATGGTTTCTCTCAAGGCTTTTTCACTTCTTTCATTCTGGGCATATAGGAAGGCCTCTGATTTTTGCACATTTATTTTGTATCCTGCCACCCTGCTGAACTTCTCAATTAGTTCCAGGAGCTTCCTGGTGGAGTTTTTGGGATCACTCAGGTATAAGATCATGTCATCTGCAAATAGAGATAGCTTGACTTCTTCCTTGCCAATTTGAATCCCTCTTATGTCCCTTTCTTGTCTTATGGCTTCGGCTAAGACTTCAAGTACAATATTGAATAGAAGTGGTGAGAGTGGACAGCCTTGTCTTGTTCCTGATCGAAGTGGGAATGCTTCCAATTGTTCCCCATTGAGCATAATCCTTGCTGTGGGCTTGTTGTATACAGCTTTTATTATATTGATAAAAGTTCCTTCCATTCCTACTGTCTCTAGTGTTTTGATCATAAAAGGCTGTTGGATCTTGTCAAAAGCTTTTTCTGCATCTATCGAGAGTATCATGTGGTCTTGGACTTTGGACTGGTTTACATGATGAATTACATTTATTGATTTGCGTATGTTGAACCAACCTTGTGTGCCGGGGATGAAGCCTACTTGGTCCCCATGAATGATCTTTTTAATATGTTTTTGAATCCGATTTGCTAAGACTTTGTTGAGAATCTTTGCATCTGTGTTCATCAGGGAGATCGGCCTATAGTTTTCTTTTTTAAGTGAATCTTTATTAGGTTTTGTGATTAAAACGATATTAGCTTCATAGAAGGAATTTGGTAGTGTTCCTTCCTTTGCTATTTGATGGAACAGTTTAAGGAGTATTGGTGTTATTAACTCCTTAAATGTCTTGTAGAACTCTGTGCTGAATCCATCTGGTCCAGGACATTTTTTGGTGGGAAGATTCGAGATTACTTCCTCAATTTCCTTATATGTTATAGGACTATTTAAGTAATTCACAACTTCCTGATTCAATTTAGGTAAGTTGTGTTTACTTAGAAATTCATCCATCTCTTTTGTGTTGTCAAACTTCACAGAGTATAAGTTTTTGAAATATGATGTTATAATTCTCTGGATTTCTTGGGTATCCGTAGTGATAACTCCATGTTCATTTCTAATTTTGTTAATTTGGGTTTTCTCTCTCTTGCTTTTGGTTAGTTTAGCTAGGGGTGTATCAATCTTGTTGATTTTTTCAAAGAACCAGCTTTTCGATTTGTTGATTTTTTCTATCGTTTTCTTAGTCTCGATTTCAGATATTTCTCCCCTTATTTTGCTAATCTCTTCTCTTCTACTGCTTTTGGGATCAGATTGCTCTAGTTTCTCTAAAGCTTTAAGCTGCATTGTTAAGTTGTTTATTTCTGATGTTTCCATTTTTTTGATGTGGGCATTAAGAGCTATGAACTTACCTCTTAGAACAGCTTTCATTGTGTCCCAGAGATTTTGGTAAGTTGTATTTTCGTTATCATTCACTTTCAGGAAATCTTGAATTTCCTTTTTAATTTCTTCCTGAATCCAGTTCTCATTCAGCATCATAGTGTTAAGTTTCCAGGTGTTAGTGTATTTTCTCTTGTTTGATGTGTTGTGGATGTCCAGCTTTAGGCCGTGGTGGTCTGATAGGGCACAGGTTAGAATTTCAACTTTCTTGTACATGTGTAGATTCATTTTGTGGCCCAATATGTGATCTATTTTGGAGAGAGTTCCGTGTGCTGCTGAGAAAAATGTGTATTCGTTGGTGCGTGGGTGAAAAGTTCGATAGAGATCTGTGAGGTCCATTTCTTTCAGGGTTTGATTAAGTTCCAAAGTGTCTCTGTTAAGCTTTTGACCTGTTGATCTATCCCATGTAGAGAGGGCGGTGTTGAAGTCCCCAAGAATTATCGTTTGGGGGTTGATTTCTTGCTTTAGACGCTGTAGGGTTTTCTTAATGAATGTGGAGGGGCCCGTATTGGGTGCATATATGTTCAGTATTGTGAAGTCTTCCTGGTGAATTGTACCTCTGACTAAAATGTAGTATCCATCCGTGTCTCTTATAATTTTTTTTGGTTTGAAATCCACTTTGTCTGATAGCATAATGGCTACCCCTGCCTGTTTTCTGCTTCCATTTGCTTGTAGAATTGTTGACCAGCCTTTTATTTTTAGAGCGTGCCTATCTTTTGTGGTGAGATGGGTTTCCTGCAGGCAGCAGATTGATGAATTGTGATTTTTAATCCAAGTTTGTAATCTGTGTCTCTTGATCGGTGAATTAAGTCCATTAACATTTAGTGTTATAATGGAGAAACTATTGTTAATTCCAGACATTTATTATGTTTAGTAGCTTTTATAAGTATATTGCTTCGCTTTTAATGGTGTTATATTTGCCTTCTGTTCTCCTGGATATGCCTGTTTTTTTCTTCACGCTTGAGTATCATTTCTAGCAGTTTTTGAAGGCCTGGTTTGGTCGACATGTATCCCTTAAAGTTGTCTTTGTGCTGGAAAATTTTCTTTCTCCCTCGATCATGACTGATAGTTTTGCAGGGTAAATCAGCCTGGGTTGACATTTTTGCTCATTCAATACTTGAAGTATGTCTCTCCAAGCTCTTCTTGCTTTTACTGTTTCGACTGAGAAGTCATTTGTTATTTTAATAGGTTTGCCTTTAAAAGTGACTTGTTTTTTCTCCCTTGAAGCTCTCAGCACCAGTTCTTTATCTTGAATGTGGAGTGTTTTAACTATTATTTGCCGCGGTGTGCTTCTAGTTTGGTCGTATCTGTTTGGGGTGCGGAATGCCTCTTGTATATGAATGGGCCTCTCTTTCTTTAGATGAGGAAAGTTTTCCTTGATGATCGTTTGAAAAATTTCCTCAGGGGTGGTATTTTGAGATTCTTGCTCCGGTATTCCATGAATACGCATGTTAGGCTTCTTCAGGGTGTCCCATATCTCTTGGATATTTCTCTCAAGTATCTTTTTGGCTTTAACAACCTCTTCCATTGAGCTGGCTAGTACTCCCACTTTATCTTCAAGGTCTGAAATTCTGTTTTCTGCTTCATTAGTTCTGTTGATAAGACTCTCTGTGGCGTTCTGGGTTGAAGATAACTTGTCTTTTAGCTCAGTTTTAAACTCTGCTTGAGTTTGTTTTAACTGTTCTATGCCACTTTTTGTTTCTTGCACTGTTTTTTCTCAACTCCTCCAGATGTCTGTTGTGTTCCTCTTCAAAGCGATTGATTCGATTATGTAATTCCTCCCGGATTTCCTCTTTCATAGTATTGAACATGGTAATGATCATATTTTGAAAGTCGTTATCCTGGGTCAGGCTTTCTTGGCCTTTTTCCGCGGGTTTGTTCTTTTTGGAGTCTAACATTATGGGATTAATTTCTTCAGTGGGAGATTTGTTTACTTGAGTGTTGCTTCTCATGGATTTGCACTTTGACTTTGGCATTGTCATTTTAACTCTTAAGATCTCTCAATTTCACTAAACTGAATTATTTGGCCTGGGGTACTGGTGGGCGGGGCCTGAACGGGGACTTACCTAGGGAGCGGGGTGAGGCCCGGGTGGATCTCGCCTACGCGTCCCGACCGGCGGAGCGGGGGTGGGGCGAAAGAGGGAGGCTGCGCGCGTCGGCGTGGAGCTATTTAACCCGAGGGCAGCTGGGGCGGGGCCCGGGCGCAGGGGGAGGTCCTCCTCGTTCCCTCGGCCCCCGCGCGGCTCCGGCTGGATGGCGGGAGTCGGAGCCGGGTCCCCGTGGGCTGACCTGGGGTCCTAGACCGGGCGTTGAGGCCCGGCTGGATCTCGCCTACGCGTCCCGACCGGCGGAGCGGGGGTGGGGCGAAAGAGGGAGGCTGCGCGCGCGTCGGCGTGGAGCTATTTAACCCGAGGGCAGCTGGGGCGGGGCCCGGGCGCAGGGGGAGGTCCTCCTCGTTCCCTCGGCCCCCGCGCGGCTCCGGCTGGATGGCGGGAGTCGGAGCCGGGTCCCCGTGGGCTGACCTGGGGTCCTAGACCGGGCGTTGAGGCCCGGCTGGATCTCGCCTACGCGTCCCGACCGGCGGAGCGGGGGGTGGGGCGAAAGAGGGAGGCTGCGCGCGCGTCGGCGTGGAGCTATTTAACCCGAGGGCAGCTGGGGCGGGGCCCGGGCGCAGGGGGAGGTCCTCCTCGTTCCCTCGGCCCCCGCGCGGCTCCGGCTGGATGGCGGGAGTCGGAGCCGGGTCCCCGTGGGCTGACCTGGGGTCCTAGACCGCGCGTTGAGGCCCGGCTGGATCTCGCCTACGCGTCCCGACCGGCGGAGCGGCGGTGGGGCGAAAGAGGGAGGCTGCGCGCGTCGGCGTGGAGCTATTTAACCCGAGGGCAGCTGGGGCGGGCCCGGGCGCAGGGGGAGGTCCTCCTCGTTCTCTCGGCCCCTGTGCGGCTCCGGCTGGATGGCGGGAGTCGGAGCCGGGTCCCCGTGGGCTGACCTGGGGTCCTAGACCGCGCGTTGAGGCCCGGCTGGATCTCGCCTACGTCCCGACCGGCGGAGCGGGGGTGGGGCGAAAGAGGGAGCTCTCCTCTCTTCTATTACTTTTGGGATCAGATTGCTCAAGTTTCTCCAAAGCCTTAAGCTGCATCGTTCAAAATGAGAATACAACTTACCAAAATCTCTGGGACACAATGAAAGCTGTTCTAAAAGGTAAGTTCATAGCTCTTAATGCCTACATCAGAAAATTTCAGCATTACTTTGATCCCACATATGTCTAGTAGAGCCTTAAGGGTAGTCAGCTGGGGTACCTTCTGATGGGGCGTTAAATTACCCATTATAGAGAAAAACGATTCCCTAATGGAGCGGAGATGGCTAGGGAGTTAGCAGACAAGGTGAAAGAGTGCAGAAAATAAAAAGCAATGACTATAACCAAGGTGAAAGAGAAAACAACTCCTAAAAGGATAACCAACATCCAAGGAGAGAACTAGTGAAGGACATATGCAGAGATGTTTTGGAGCTAAGCGTTCTGTGTTTAGTGAGGGACTTCAAAAGTTCATTACTCCCCTGGGCAATATGCCTCTGGGTCAAGATTGACAGACTGAAGCTATTTCTTGATTCTGTGGATGGTGGTGCATGGACATTTTAGTTGGTGAAGTGGTTTGTCTGGCTAATTCTGATAATGAACGAGACTCTGGTGCTCCAACATGGGGTGGTGTCAACTTCCCTTTGGTGTAGATGAGACACTCAATCCGATAAAGTTTGGTGAGTGGCCCCTTTAGTTTTGTGTTCCTGTGCTTACAATGCCTCAAAGGTCAGCAGGTGGCCCCTATTCTTGCTCTTTCCCTGTTTATCCATCGATGTGCTCTTAAGGAACATATAACCATCATAACACATAACGCATCGCCACTATGATGTAAGTGGTGATCTATTATGTGACAGTGACACTGGTGAGCCTGTGATGTCAAAGGTTCTGCTGTCACTTGTATGGCAGTGATGTCCGTGTTTTGAATAATGTCAGTGGCAATGCTGATATCACCGGTAGGGCTGTGCTGTCACTAGTGAGACCGTGATGTCACAATGAGGCTGTGATGTCTGTCACTGTGAAGGTTTTATGTCACTGTGGACTCTCATGATACCGTGAAGTGACATCACTCTGGAAGCTGTGATGTCACAGTAAGGCTGTGATGTGAGTGGCAAGACTGAAGTAATAGGTGAGCCTATGGTGTCAGTGGGCAGGTTATGAGGTCACTGTGAGGCTGTGATGTCGCAGTGAGGCTCTGATGTCAGGCCTGATTCTTTGAGATGTCAATGAGGGTGTGACATCAGGGGTGATACACTGTGACATCACAGTTTGTCTGAGATTTCAGTGGTTAGGCTGTGATGTCAGCAGTGAGGCTGATTTCAGTTATGAGGCTGAGATGTTACAGTAAGGCTGGGATGTTACTGGTGAGGCTGTGATGCCACAGTGAGGCTATGGTGTCACTGTTGCAGCTGTCATGTGACCATGAGCCTGAGATGTCAATTATGAAGCTGTGGTGTCATAGCGAGGCTAGGCAGGATATCCATTGTGTCACTGATGCTATGATTTCAGAGGTAAGCCTGTTGTGTCACAGTAAGACTGTGATGTTAGAGGTGAGACTGTAGTGTCATGCCACAGAAGAGAGATGTGGCCTCGAGACCAGGGCTCCCCCAGACCACGACAGGCAAGGCAAATGGAGAACAGAACACACAACTCCCTCGGTTGAGTGAATCTGGACCCGTTTACTGAAACTTTTGTGACAGCTTCTATACAGAAAGTTCTGGGGTAAATACACATATTCTCTTGCAGAAATCACTTTCAGGAAGGATATTTTTTTAACAATCCAACCCATTGTTTGAGGGTAGAGGCACGTAACAAAACCATTCTCCCAGTATTTCCAATTCTATCTAATTTATAATGCTCCACCAGATAGCCATAGGGCTGAGCAGACATAGTTGTCATTGTTGTAAGCACCTGTAGTGTGGTCTTTTTGATGGAACACTGCTGAGAGATGTGCTGAAAGAAACACCTAAAGAATGTAATTATTAAAAGAATAAATTCTCCTATGATAGCATCCTTCCATTCCTTTAATAGTAAGGTTGCTTATATCTTCCTTTGAGGAATTCCAGAAGTATATTGCCATCAGTTGTTGATGACCCATCCGTGAAACATGCATTCCTCAAACCTGGGGTCCATTCTGTCGGGTCCCATATCACCAAAGGTATCTCTTTCAGGGCAGAGGTGATAATTGGTAGGGGTGCACTCAGATGGTCCATCTCTGTGATTTCCCATAAGAGTGCTGTTTGGGAAAGGGAAGACATGGCCCTCTTTGCTACTGACATGGATACTCCAGTTTGGATTGAAAACACCATCTCCAGTGGATAGTCTTGGTGTCTAGACTTTCTGGTATGATGGTCTCTTCCTTGGCATTCAGCCAGGGTAAAAGGGGTATCATGTTCTAGTGAACAGATAGCATATTCTCATTTCTGAGTGAGTTCATAGGAAGGAATTTTATCCACCTATGTTTTAAGAAGTTGCTCTCTTATTTCTTTAAAATCAGTGTATACATCCTGGCTAACAAATCTATTTATTGAGTGACTAGATATGAAATCTCTATTTAGAATTTGACTTAAAGTTAAAAAGCAGGCTTTTTCTCTAGATCAGAGAGCAGGAAGCTGGTCCCAAAAAACCTAAGAACAGGTAGAAGGCATGCCCAATTCCCATAAGAATTCCTCCTGCCAAAGATAAATTATGTAGGGAGGAATTCCTAACTTCTGCTCATGGGCATTACTGTGACATTCCCTAGGGAGCAGGCTTCAGGCCCCCAACCAGGCAGAGATACAATTCCCATATTTTCTTATTTTTCTTATTTATATCAAATAATGCCACATCCTTTTTCCAGAAATTGTGGTCCACAGAACAATATTCTGCCATGCTGGGACCTTATCCATCAGAATGATTGGATAAGGACATGGCATTTCCTTCCTTTTATTTTTTAATTTGAGCTTCTAAATTCAATGTTGAGCTATCAGGAAGATCAATCTGAAGATGACTGGAAAGAGGATTATAAAAATGATTATGATAAAAATTGTCATGCCAATGTAAATCAACATAGTGAACCACATTGTAGGATTAATATATATTGATATATTATTCCAAAGAGATTCTGCCATCTGCCATATACCTGTTACTTCTAAGTGAGCTTTACTAATGTCTGATATCTTAGTTTATAAAACTCCAGTATCTGGTCCTAAATCTATATTATGCCAAATTTCTAATAAGTGAGACCATATTTTCTCCTATGGTTTATCTGTTTGATTATAAGGATATGGAGTAATACAAATAAATTTATAATTTGTATGGCAGGATATCAGAAACAAGGGCAGCAGTTGACAAGAAAATGGCAATAATAATACTAATTAATGCTGATATTCCTAAAATAAGCATAGCTACAAATCTTTTAGGCCTATTCAATGCATTTAGTCTCTTAAATACCTCCAATCCTGAATTACCATAACAATCATAATACTAGTAATATTTAGTTCTATCTCAGTACCTATATTAAGAGGAACACAATTAGCCATTAAACAGTAGATACAATTGGCAAAATAAATGTCAGCAAAAGTCAACAGAAAATTGTATATATTTAGGAACCAAAAGCAAAACAATAGTGCATTTTAAATAGAAAATAAAATCCTTTATCTTATGGAGAAAAACAGCTATCTTTTAAAGTCCAGTTTATAAGAGACTCTAAATCAGTCCAACAGATATCAGGAATCCATCCTAGAAGGAAATATTTTGTGTGCAGGCACTGACCATCCAGGAAAGTCTGATACTTAAGTCTAGAATGTTGAAGAATAGGGTAGCACAGTAATAGTCAAGAAGAGATGCCTGGAGGTTGTTAGTTATGACTGTTGGACTAGACTGGCTCCTTTAGGTCAGGATCTGGCTCTTCACGTTGTTCTGCATTGATATCAACTCCCTTTTTCCTGTAGGCAGAGAGCTGTAATCTTGTCAGGGCAATCGTCCATGATTTTCTACTAGGCCAACTAAATGCTTAGGAATCCACAGGGTGAACCTGCTAATAGAGAAACACAAAGAAACCCATGACTCCAACAGAGTCCTAGGTCTGGTTAGGACAGGTGTATGTAAAAGTCATTCTGTCATTGAAGCCATTTTTACTGTAAAGCCTTCTTCAAAAAAATTTAAATTGTATAAAATGGAGAAACAAATTAAATGAGATGTATCAAAGGAAGTCTTAAATCTAGTTGGAGGATGGTATTATGAAGATCCTCCTGGAGGCAATTTCTTATCTAAGATGTATAGAGGTCATATCTGAGAAAATTGAAATTTAAGATTTTGTAGATCTTATCTAGGCCCATTACCAAAAATGTTTTGTCTTTAAAGTACATGACCCTTATAATATAAATATAATAGTTTAACTCCATAAGATCTTAAGCAGTTAAGCCCTCTAGGAATTAGGATTTTATTAGTAATCAAATCTCTGTTTAATTAAGACAGAGACAATTGAAAATACTTGAATACATGAAACTTAATTCTTAATTTCTAATTTCTGAGGTTCAATGTCTTCCCTTTTATAACATGGAAGAAGCATAACATAAAATACTTCCTTTAACCATCATCTCTAATTTTCAATCTTTTCATAAATCTAACATCCCATAAATTTTCACAACATACATTAACGTTCTTTTTAAGTAACCAACTCATATATTTCCTGTACACACTTTAACTTTCTAAGTAACATATCTCATCCCATAAAACTTCTTTTAAGGCTTTTGTACATCTAAGTTATATATATATATATATATATATATATATATATATATATATATTTACATGATGGTTCCCTGCTGTTTTCACATTTATTATCCTTCAAGAAATGTCTTTTAAAGGAGGTGATAAGAGACCTCATCTTTAAAAGAAATTAAGAGTTGAGTCTGATTTGGCCATTTTGAAAAAATATAATATGAATTTTAAGTAGATATTAGCATATTATCAAGTAATGGAATGAATAAGCAGTACATGGTCATGAGAATATACCTGTATGTCTCTGTTTAGATAAGCAATTTTTCCTGGTTTGATATGATACAATTTTATAAAAGAAGTCAAGAGAAATGAGCAAATTTTTGAATCATTATTTGATTGTTACTATTTGCTTTCAGAGGTAGAAGAGTTCCGTCCTTATGATATTTAGATCTACTTTCCTTTTTCCACTGATATCCCTTTTGACATCTGGGACATAGTCCTTTTGGCTTGTTATTTTGTTTATTACTTTTATTTTTGTTGGGAAATTTTTTGCTGAGATGCCTTTTATTGTCACAAACAAAACAGTCTACACCCTTTTGTCCTCCGTTGTTAATAGTTTAAGCAAATTGTGATTGTCATTTTAATGCTGCTGCTATAGCTATTCCCTGTATATAAGCTGGTAAGGCATCCATACATACATGCTTTCTGACTGAACCTAACAGAGCCTGACATGTTGCATTTGCATTTTGAAAGGCCAATTGTTTTATGCCTATTTATGCCACTTCTGAATTAGTAATCATCCTTTCAACTGCCTCAGTCAATTGAGCTATAAAATCTTCATAGGATTGGTCTGACTTTTGTCTAATATTTGCCAAATGAGTAGATTTAGTCTCTGGGATTGGTAGACTTCTCCTAGCTCCTATTGCTATTTTATTAACCTTCTTTAGAGCTGCCCTAGGTAAGTTTAGCTGGGCTTGGAGTGTAAAATAATCCCCTGTGCCTATTAGCATAGCCATAGTTAAGGCATTTCTTGCTCTCTTGATCATTTGTCCTTGAATTACTCTTTTAGCCCTGTCTTCATATTCCTTTTTCCATAATAAATATTGGTCAGGAGTTAAGCATGATTTAGCCATTTGTTGCCAATTGAAAGGAGTCATCCATTCTCCTGCAACAGTGTCTACTAGTTGCAGTGTGTATGGAGATGTGGGGCCAAAGTCTTTTACGCATATTTAAGTTTCTTTAAAAATTTATATGACAGTGATTCCCATACGGGATCCTCATTTCCCACTCCCTGAATTACGGGAAGTAGGAAAGAATGATCTTCCATTTTTCTAGCTTGTTGTACTACTCCAAAGAAGCCCACCTTTGTGGAAGGCTCTCCAGGTTTCTTTTCTCTATATCTTTGGTAGTAGGGTGGGGGAAATGGCACCGAAGCCATTGAAAATACCCTCTCATCCTCACCATGATGAGTTTCTGTTTCTTCCTCTAAATTAGCCTCCTCCAAGGGAGCCAGTACATCATTGTTATCTTTTGGTGAACTTGCTGCTACAATACCTTTAGGCTTAGTTAAGCTTTTATAATTTTTGTTTGATTTTTCTTGTTGAGTGTGAGGAATTTTTTCCTCTAACTCAGTTTCCTGTGCTATGCTTACTGTTTCCTGACTAGGACCTAAAGAATCTATTATTAAGCTCCATAGAGAAAATGCAAAAACAGGGACCTTTTCTGGTCCATGAACATGATAATAGTTTTTCATTTCTTTCCCTATCTTTTTCCAAGTTTCTAGATCCATGGTTCCTTCCTCTGGAAACAAAGGACAACATTTTTGTACAAAACACAAAAACTTTCTTAAATGCTTAGTAGAGACATGAATAACTCGTGCATTTATCATTTGCTTAGTTATGCCTATAAAGGAGACTCAGTATGGCCCATGTTTCTTACCTGTATTCTTTATTTTAAATTTTTTATTATTACTTACTCAATTGTGCATGTGTGCGTATGTATGTGCACGCGCAAGTGTGTATGTGTATGTGTAGAACCACGGACTAATCGGAAACCACCATGGACGCCTCCACCTCCTTCTGCCCTGGGATTCACAGGCTCCACTCTACCAGGACCACAAGCGCAGGCCACCCGCTTCCGCCTGGCGTCTATACGTGGGATCTGGGATCCGAACTCAGGACCTTCTGCCTTCAAGGCAGAGACTTAACCCCTGAGCCACTTCTCCAGCCCTCCTACCTGTCTTCTTAACTTGGCTCCTTTCTTCGTCTGAAGGGTCTTCTGCACCCTGATGGAATCCTATTCTTGCCTGAAAATCTTAAAGAGAAAAAAGAGAAAAGGAAAGACTAACCTAGTCCAGTGTCCCAAGTTCGAGCACCAGATGCCCCAGGCCAGAGCCACAACCTCCAAACCAAGGCTCCCCCAAGACCAAGGTGAGGCAAGGAGTCAGTGACAGAGAACAAACTCACATAGCAGTTCTCTTGGCTGAGTGAATCTGAGCTTACTTTATTGAAACGTTGTGATAGCTTTTATACTAGAAAATTTTGGGGCAAAGAATGCTGCACCTGCAAACAGACAAATATTTTTCCAGACAGCAGAAATCACCTTCAGGATAGATATTTTACAGAACCTAACCCATTGCTTGAGGGTAAAAGCATTTACAGAAACATTCTCCCAGTATTTCCAAATTTAGCAAATCTACAATGCTCCACCAAATAGCTTTAGGGTCTCAGTCCACATAGTTGTCATTGTTTTAACACAGACTGCATTCTGAGACTAGTTAAAATACACAGAAGATATTTGAGTTCCTTTTGATTTCAATAAGGAACATGTTTTCCATTACAATTAACTACATGTGTGCCATATCTATTATACATTTTGGTAAATGGTATAGATGAATCTGTTGGAGGGGGGTGCATGCTATACATTAATTTTTCCTTATAGAGGATACCAAATTCCAGCTGCTGTCATATAAGCTGGCGATACAAAGTCACTATGATAGAAACTATATTAGGATTTATTTTTTTACCTGATATTTTTATTTAAGCCAATGAAATTTTCTTAGCTTAAGAATTTGACATTTCTAAAAGTTCTTTCTATTACCACACATCTAACTTCATCTCACAGTGATCATGCTTAGGTGTTTTATTATTTGGATCATATGAGCACTTTAGGTGATAATTTTCTTTTTTTTTTAAATTTTTTATTACTATTTCCTCTCATACAAACTTGATAAGTACACCGGTTCCCTCCCTCCCTCCGTCCTCCTCCCCCCGACCCTCTTGCTCCCCCTCCCCTCACCCCTTCCTCCCCATCCCCCAGGGCCTACCCCGACAAACCCTGGAGAATCTTTTAATGCACATGCCAGGCTCTCCTCTGGGCCCTCCTCTCTGATGACGTACAAGGATCCAGTGGCATTTCCTTAACCCTTTCCTGTGTTCCCCTTAAGCATAGGAACACTACTGTGGCTGTCAATCCCTTGTCTCCAAGGATCTTGGTGCCTTTAGCAAATGCTAGATTTTGTGGGGTCAATAGTGTGTTGGACATTGCGCAGGGCATGCAAAGTGCAATTATGATTGCTTTGGACCTAACTTGTGTGGAGTATCTTGCATATCATTACTCCTCCCTTCCTTGTGCTCTTACACTCTTACTGCCCCCTCTTCCACAAATTTCCCTGAACTTCAAGATGGAGAGAGATTAGTCTGGTCTAGTTCTAGGTGGTTGATATAGAGTCTCTGAAGTTCTGGATTATGGTTTGTTGATTTTCTTCTGCAGTTTTGCTGCTCCTGCAATGCCCTTCACTCCTGATAGGCATTGTATGTCACCCCCTGGCCAGAAACAAAAAGTTGTTAAACTGGAGTCTTGTTATGAGAGCACATTCAAGGGTAGATGCAATGAAAGTAGGAAACGACAGTGAGGGAGGGGTCAATCACCCATTTGCAAAATGGTTACTTTTTATCTGCCAGACTATATGCCCTCCCCTTCTGGTGAGATCCTACCCCCTCAGTTGTAAATGATCAGGAACGAATGTCTGTGAACTTAACTAGGTGTCTCATTACTTATTTGCAGTCCTTGATGGAGGCCTATTTTCTCTGCTGTTACATGGTCCCCTCTCTCCTTGTTTCTGGTGTGGCCCTCCAAACCCATTCTTTCTGTTCATAATCCTTGTAATTACTGTAGGTATTACATAGATTTAACTTTGAGTGTTTTTGGTGGCTGGGTGGGTATTGTACTAGGAGCCACCTATTAAGGAGTACATACGACGCTTAATTTTCTGGGTCTGGGGTACTTTACTTAATATAATTGTTTCTAATGACATCCATTTCCCAGAAAATTCCCGTAATTCATCATTTTTGATGGCTGAGTAGTACTCCACTGTATAGATGTACCACAATTTCCTTATCCACTAGTCAACTGTTGGACATTTGGGTTGATTCCATGATTTTGCTATTGTAAACTGCTGCTATGAACATGGTCGTGCTTCTGTTATCGAGATGAATTTTTGCTGTATATGAGGTTATTCCCAGAAGTGGAATAGCAGGGTCATATGGCATTTCAATCATTAATCTCTTTAAGAATCTCCAGATGGCTCGCCAGAGTGGTTGTATGCGCCTGCATTCCACCAGCAATGTGGGAGAGTTCCCCTCTCTCCACATCCTCTCCAGCATTTGTTGTTGTTAGTATTGTGGATTTTTGCCATCCTGACCGGGGTGAGATGATATCTCAGAGAAGTTTTGATTTGCATTTCTCTGATGGCTAAGAATGTGGAGCATTTTTTAAGATATTTGTTAGACATTTTAATTTCATCCCTGGTAAAGTTTCTTTTAAGTTCCAGGGCTCATTTTTTAATTGGGCCATTTGTTTCCTTGGTGTTTAGTTTTCTAAGTTCTTTGTGCACTCTGGATAATACAGCTCTATCAGATATGTGGTTAGTGAAGATTTTCTCCCATTCTGTGGGTTGTCTTTGAGCTCATGTTACAATCTCTTTATCTGAACAGAAGCTCTTTAATTTCACAAGATCCCAACTGTTGGGAGTTGTTACAGTGACTGTGCCATTGGATGTCTGTTTAGGAACTGTTGGCCTAGCCCAATCAGCTCGAGGGAGTTCCTTATCCTTTCAAATATGGTTTTCATACTCTTTGGCCTTATATCAAGGTCCTTGATCCATTTGGAATTAAGTCTTGTACATGGTGACAAGTACGGGTCCAGTTTAATCTTCTGCATGTGGAGATCCAGTTTTGCCAGCACCATTTGTTGAAGATGCTGTTCTTTTTCCATTGTATTTTTGGGGCCCTTTGTCAAAGACCAAATGGCTGTAATTTTGTGTGCTTATATCTGGGTCTTCAATCCTTATCCATTGATCTGGGTATCTATTTTGGAGCCAGTACCAGGCTGTTTTTATAACTATGGATTTGTAGTATACATTAAGGTTTGGTATGGTGATACCTCCAGCAGTGTTTTTGTTACTCAGGATTGTCTTTGCTATCCTGGGTCTTTTGTGCCTCCATATGAATTTTGAGATTGTTTGATCAACTTCTTTTTTTTTAATTTTTTATTATTATTTATTCAATTGTGAGTATGTGTGCATGTGTATGTATGTATGTGTGTGTCTGTAGAATTACGAACGAATTCGGGACCCACCAAGGACGTCTCCACCTCCTTCTTTTTACTCTGCCCCGGGATTCACAGGCTCCATCCTACCAGGACTGTAAACGCAGGCCTCCCCGGCTTCCGCCTGGCGTCTATACGTGGGGTCTAGGATTCGAACTCAGGACCTTCTGCCTGTAAGGCAGAGGCTTAACACCTGAGCCACTTCTCCAGCCCCTTGATCAACTTCTTTAAAGAATTGCTTTGGGATTTTAATTGGTATAGCATTGAATTTGTATATTGCCTTTGGTAGGATGGTCATTTTACGATGTTGATTCTGCCAATCCAGGAACATGGGAAGTCTTTCCACCTTCTGGTGTCTTCTGCAATTTCTTTAGGGTTTTAAAGTTTTCATTGTAAAGGTCTTTTACCTTCTTGGTTAGGTTTATACCAAGGCATTTCATTTTTTTAGGGGCTATAGTAAATGGGATTGTTTCTCTCAGGGCTTTTTCACTTCTTTTATTCTGGGCATATAGGAAGGCCACTGATTTTTGTACATTTATTTTGTATCCTGCCACCCTGCTGAACTCAATTAGTTCCAGGAGCTTCGTAGTGGAGTTTTTGGGATCACTCAGGTATATTATCATGTCATCTGCAAATAGGAATAGCTTGACTTCTTCCTTGCTGATTTGAATCCCTCTTATGTCCCTTTCTTGTCTTATGGCTTCAGCTAAGACTTCAAGTACAATATTGAATAGAAGTGGTGAGAGTGGACAGCCTTGTCTAGTTCCTGATTGAAGTGGGAATGCTTCCAATTGTTCCCCATTGAGCATAATCCTTGCTGTGGGCTTGTTGTATACAGCTTTTATTATATTGATAAAGGTTCCTTCCTTCCTACTGTCTCTAGCGTTTTGATCATAAAAGGCTGTTGGATCTTGTCAAAGCTTTTTCTGCATCTATCGAGAGTATCATGTGGTCTTGAACGTTGGACTGGTTTATATGATGATTTACAATTATTGATTTGAGTATGTTGAACCAACCTTGTGTGCCAGGGATGAAGCCTTCTTGTTCCCCGTGAATGATCTTTTTGATATGTTTTTGAATCTGATTTGCTAAGACTTTGTTGAGAATCCTTGCACCTAGGATTTATTTTATTACTATTTTCTATTAACTTATGTGCTCTATAAGAAATACTTTTGTACTGATTCTAATGAACAAATGGCATAGTCTCATATTTCTAGAATCTCTGAATTAGTTCATAGGTGGGAATTTTATCCACCTATGTTTTAAGATTTTTGAAGTTGCTTTCTAATTTCTTTAAAATCAGCACATACATTCTGGATAACAATCTACTTACTGTGTGTGTATAGACATGAAATCTCTATTTAAAGTTGAAAACAGGCCTTTTCTCTAGATCAGCGAGTAGGAAGCTAGACCCCCAAAATCCTCTAAGAACAGATAGGCGGCATATTCCCATAAGAATTCCCAAGGAGTTCCTTCTGCCAGAGGCAAAACATAAATTACATAGGGGGAATCCCAAGCACCTGCCCATGGGCATTGCTGTGACTTTCCCCAGGGGGCAGGCTTTAGGCTGGAACTGAGCAGAAACACCAGGGCCTGAAAATTCTGATATTTACTTATTTCTCTTATTTATTTCAAATAATGCCACTTCCTTTTCCCAGAAATTGTTTCCATAGAAGAATATTCTGCCATGCTGGGACCTTATCCACCAGAATGGATGGATAAGGATGCAGCAGTGTCATAGTGAGTCTATGATGTCAATGGTGATGCTGTGATGTCACAGTGAAGCTATGATGTCACTGTGAGGGTTGTATGTCACTGTGGGCTGTCATGTTACCATAAGGTGATATCACTCTGGAAGCTGTGATGTCATAATGAGCTGTGAGGACACAGTGTGGCTATGATGTCACAGTGAGGCTCTGATGACACAGTGATTTTGTGATGTCACTGGAAAGGTTTTGATGGCACAGTGAGTCTGTGATGTCACTGATGAAAGTGTGATATCACTAGAATGGTGGAATGTCAGTGGTAAGATGTCAGTGAGTCTATGATGTCACAGGTGAGACTATGATGTCATTTGGTGAACCTACTACATGACAGCAACACTGGTGAGCTGTGATGTCAAAGATGTGTTGTCACTGGTGTGGCAGTGATGTCAATGATCTGACTAAGGTCAGTGGAGATGCTGATGTGACGTGTGAGTCTGTGCTGCCACTGGTGAGGTCATGATATCACAGTGAGGCTGTGATATCAGTGATGATAGACAATGACATCACAGTTCAGCTGGGATTTCAATTGTGATCCTGTGATATCAGAAGTGAGGCTGATGTCAGTAATGAGGTTGAGATTCACAATAGGCTTGGATGTTACTGGTGAGGCTGTGATGCCACAGCTATGGTGTTACTGTTGTGGCTGTCATGTGACCATGAGCCTGAGATGTCAGTGATGAGGCTGTGGTGTCATAGTGAGGCTAGGCAGCATGTCTGTTGTGTCACTGATGCTATGATATCAGAGGTTAGCCTGTAATGTCACAGTGAGGCTGTGAAATCAGAGGTTAAGATGTGATGTCATATTGAGGCTCTGATGCCACAGTGAGGTTATATCAGAGATGTACAATGTATGTCACCATGAGGCTATTATGTCAGGGGCAAGACTGATATTTGTGATGTCACAATTAGGTTGGGATGGCACTACAAGTTTGTAATGTCACAATGAAGCTGTAAGGACACAGTGATATTGTGATGTTACTGGAGAGGTTTTGATGTCACAATGATGTTAGTGGTGAGACTATGATGTGACAGTGAGGCTGTGATGTCACAAATGAGGTTATAATGCCACTGTGAGGCTGTGACATCACAGAAAGGTTGTGACATCACAGTGAGGCTCTGATATCAGGGCTGATTCTATGAGATGTCAGTGAGGCTGTGACATAAGGGGCATTGATTGGATTTCACACTGAGGCTGTGATGGCAGAGGAGAGGCTGTGATGTCCCTGTGAGGCAATGATGTTAGCGTCAGGTTGTGATATCACAGTGGGGCTGTGATATCATTGGTGATAGACTATAACATGAGGGTACGGCTGAGATTTCACTGGTTAGGCTATGATGTCAGAAATGAGGCTGATGTCAGTGTTGAGGCTGAGATGTCACAGTGAGGCTTGGATGGTACTGGTGAGGCTGTGATGCCACAAGGAGACTGTGGTGTCATTGCTGAAGCTGTCATGTGACCGTGAGCCTGAGATGTCAGTAATGAGGCTATGGTGCATGGGTGAGGCTAGGCAATATGTCTGTGGTGCCAGTAATGCTATAATTTCAGAGGTTTTCCTGTTATGTCACAGTGAGGCTGGGATGTCAGAAATGAGGCTGTGAAGTCAGTGGTAAGACTCAGGCCCATATTGAGCTATGATGAAAGAGGAGAGCCTGTCATGTCTGTTTGCAGGCTATGAGATCATAGTGAGACTGTGATGTCGCGGTAAGGCTCTGATGTACCAGTGAGGGTGTGGTATCAGAGTGCAGCTGTGAGGCTCGGATTTCAGAAGCGAAACTGAAGTGATGGATGAGGCTGAGATATTGACGATGTTATATAACTGGTGAGGCTGTGATGCCACAGTGAGGTGATGATGTCACCGTGAGACTGTGGTGTTCCTTGTGAGGCTGTGATATCTCAGTGAGCCTGTCATATCAGTGGTGAGGCTGTGATGTCAGTAGTGTCTGGGCTTTCACAGGAAGACTATGTCATTGGTGAGTCTGTATTGTCACTGGTGAGGCTCTAATTTCACAATGAGTTTATTGTGTCAAACTTGATGTCAAAATGTGACTATGATGTGAGATGTGAAGCTTTATGTCACAGTTATGCTTTGAAGACAAGGTATGGCTCTGATGTGACAATGAGGCTGTGATGTCACTGTGAGGTTGTGATGTCAATAGTGAAGTTGTGGTGTCATTGGCAACGCTGACTTAACCATGATGCTATGAGTTATGCAGTTGAGTCTATGATGTAACAGATTAGACTGTGATGTCACAGTGATGCTGTGATATCTGTGGGAAGACTGATGTTATAGTGAGGCAGTGTTTTAACATGCGAGGCTCTGGTGTCACTCCTTATGATGTCAAAGGCTATGATATCACTGCTGAGCCTGTCATGTCACTGTGAGCTTGTCTTATCGGTGTTGAGACTGTGGTATCATAGTAAGCCTAGGTAGGTGTCATATTAAGGTAGGTGTCATAGTAAGCCTAGGTAGGTGTCATATTAAGGTAGGTGTCATAGTAAGCCTAGGTAGGTGTCATATTAAGATAGGTGTCATAGTAAGCCTAGGTAGGTGTCATCATAAGCCAGTAGTGACGTTGTGGTATCACAGTGTGGCTGTGATTTCACTGTGAGGCTGTAATGTCATCGTGAGGCTGTGAGGTCAATGGTTTTGTTGTGATTTCAGAAGTGAGACTGATGTCAGAGATGAGGCTCAGATGTCCCATTGATGATGTGATAAAACTGGTGAGGCTGTGATGCCACGGTGAGATTAGGATGTCACCATGATGTTGTGGTGTCCCTGGTGAGGCTATGATATCATGGTGAGCCTGTCATATCAGTGGTGAAGTGGTAATATCACAGTGAGACTGTACTGGCACAATGTGACTATGATGTCACAGTAAGGTTGTGATTTGAGCAGTGACTGTGCTTTCACTGACAAACTATGTCATTAGTGAGGCTGTATTGTCACTGTGAGGCTGTAATGTCACAGTGAGTTTATTGTGTCAAACTGAGGCTGTGATGTCACAATGAGGCTCTGATGTCAGAGGTGAAGCTTTATGTCATAGTGATGTTTTTTTTTATTAAAAATTTAATTATACATTTTAAAATTTTTTACCAGTTCCCTCCCTCCCCCCTCCTCCCCCTCCCCTTCCCCCAGTGCCTCCCTCCCAATTCCCAGAGAGTCCTTTATTGTGTACGCCTAACTCTCCTCTGGGTCCTCTTCTCCGATGACATATAAGGACCCAGTGGCATTTCCATAAGCTCTTTCTCTTGTTCCACATAAGCATAAGATCACTACTATGGCTGTCAATCCCTTGCCTCCAGGGGTCTCGGTGCCATTAACAGATGCTAGACTTTATGAGGGCAGCAGTGCGCTGGACATTGCGCAGGGCATGCAAAGTCCCATTATGATTGCTTTGGCCCCAACTATTGTTGAGAATCTTGCAAATCGTTGTTCCTCCCATCCTTTTGCTCTTACAATCTTACCGCCCCCTCTTCCGCAAATGTCCCTGAGCTCCAGGATGGGGAGAGATTAGGCTGGCCTAGTTCTAGGTGATTGATATAGAGTCTCTGAAGTTCTGGATTGTGGTTTGTTGATTTTCTTTTGCAGTTTTTCTGCTCCTGCAATTCCCTTCATTCCATTCTGCTGGGCACTGTATGTCACCCCCTGGCCAGAGACAAAAAGCTGTTAAACTGGAGTCTTGTTGTAATAGCACATTCAAGGGTAGATGTAATAAGAGTAGGAAACCTCACTGAGGGAGGGGTCCATCACCCATTTGCAAAATGATTACTTTTTATCTGCTAGACTATATGCCCTCCCCTTCTGGTGAGATCAGGAAAGAACGTCTGTGAACTTAACCAGGTTTCTCATTACTTACTTGCAGACCTTGATGGAGGCCTATTTTCTCTGCTGTAACATGGTCTCCTCTCTCCTTGTTTCTGGTGTGGCCCTCCTAACCCATCTCTCTTGTTCATAATCCTTGCAATTACTGTGTTACATAGGTTTACTTTTGAGTGTCTCAATGTGGGCTGGGTGAGTTTGGTACTAGGAGCCACCTATTAGGGAGTACATACGGCGTTTAATTTTCTGGGATTGGGATACTTCACTTAATATAATTCTTTCTAATGACATCCATTTCCCAGCAAATTCCAGTAATTCATCATTTTTGATGGCTGAGTAGTACTCCATTGTATAGATGTACCACAGTTTTCTTATCCACTCGTCAACTGTTGGACATTTAGGTTGATTCCATGACTTTGCTATTGTAAACAGTGCTGCTATGAACATGGTCGAGCTTGTGCTATCGAGGCGAACCTCTGCTGCATGGGGGGTTATTCCCAAAAGTGGGATAGCAGGGTCATACGGCATTTCAATCTTTAATTTCTTTAAGAATCTCCAGACGGCTCGCCAGTGTGGGTGTATGAGCCTGCATTCCCACCAGCAATGTAGGAGAGTTCCCCTCTCTCCACATCCTCTCCAGCATTTGTCATTGTTTGTATTGTGGATTTTTGCCATCCTGACCGGGGTGAGATGATATCTCAGGGAAGTTTTGATTTGCATTTCCCTGATGGCGAAGGAAGTGGAGCATTTTTTAAGATAATTGTTAGACATTTTAATTTCATCCCTGGTAAAGTTTCTTTGAAGGTCCAGGGCCCATTTTTTAATTGGGCCAGTGTTTTCTTGGAGTTTAATTTTCTAAGTTCTTTGTGCACTCTGGACAGTAGAGCTCTGTCAAATATGTGGTTAGTGAAGATTTTCTCCCATTCTGTGGGTTGCCTTTGAGCTCGTGTGACAATCTCTTTATCTGAACAGAAGCTCTTTAATTTCACAAGATCCCAACTGTTGAGAGTTGGTAGCAGTGACTGTGCCATTGGATGTCTGTTTAGGAAGTGTTGGCCTAGCCCAATCAGCTCGAGGGAGTTCCCTATCCTTTCAACTATGGTTTTTAAAGTCTCTGTCCTGATATCAAGGTCCTTGATCCATTTGGAATTAAGTCTTGTACATGGTGACAAGTACGGGTCCAGCTTTAATCTTCTGCATGTGGAGATCCAGTTTTGCCAGCACCATTTGTTGAAGATGCTGTTCTTTTTCCATTGGATTCTTTGGGCCCCTTTGTCAAAGACCAAATGGCTGTATTTTTGTGGGCTTATATCTGGGTCTTCAATCCTTATCCATTGATCTGTGTGTCTATTTTGGAGCCAGAACAAGGCTGTCTTTATAACTATGGATTTGTAGTATACATTAAGGTTTGGTATGGTTATACCTCCAGCTGTGTTTTTGTTACTCAGGATTGTTTTTGCTATCCTGGGTCTTTTGTGCCTCCATATGAACTTTGAGATTGTTTGGTCAACTTCTTTGAAGAATTGCTTTGGGATTTTGATTGGTATAGCATTGAATCTGCATATTGCCTTTGGTAGGATGGTCATTTTTACAATGTTGATTCTGCCAATCCAGGAACATGGGAGGTCTTTCCACCTTCTGGTGTCTTCTGCAATTTCTTTCTTTAGAGTTTTAAAGTTTTCATTGTAAAGGTCTTTTACCTCCTTAGTTAGGTTTATACCAAGGTATTTCATTTTTTTAGGGGTTATAGTAAATGGCATGGTTTCTCTCAAGGCTTTTTCACTTCTTTCATTCTGGGCATATAGGAAGGCCTCTGATTTTTGCACATTTATTTTGTATCCTGCCACCCTGCTGAACTTCTCAATTAGTTCCAGGAGCTTCCTGGTGGAGTTTTTGGGATCCCTCCGGTATAAGATCATGTCATCTGCAAATAGTGATAGCTTGATTTCTTCCTTGCCGATTTGAATCCCTCTTATGTCCCTTTCTTGTCTTATGGCTTCAGCTAAGATTCAAGTACAATATTGAATAGAAGTGGTGAGAGTGGACAGCCTTGTCTAGTTCCTGATCGAAGTGGGAATGCTTCCAATTGTTCCCCATTGAGCATAATCCTTGCTGTGGGCTTGTTGTATACAGCTTTTATTATATTGATAAAGGTTCCTTCCATTCCTACTGTCTCTAGCGTTTTGATCATAAAAGGCTGTTGGATCTTGTCAAAAGCTTTTTCTGCATCTATCGAGAGTATCATGTGGTCTTGGACTTTGGACTGGTTTACATGATGAATTACATTTATTGATTTGCGTATGTTGAACCAACCTTGTGTGCCGGGGATGAAGCCTACTTGGTCCCCATGAATGATCTTTTTAATATGTTTTTGAATCCGATTGCTAAGACTTTGTTGAGAATCTTTGCGTCTGTGTTCATCAGGGAGATCAGCCTATAGTTTTCTTTTTTAAGTGAATCTTTATTAGGTTTGTGATTAAAACGATATTAGCTTCATAGAAGGAATTTGGTAGTGTTCCTTCCTTTGCTATTTGATGGAACAGTTTAAGGAGTATTGGTGTTATTAACTCCTTAAATGTCTGGTAGAACTCTGTGCTGAATCCATCTGGTCCAGGACATTTTTTGGTGGGAAGATTCGAGATTACTTCCTCAATATCCTTATATGTTATAGGACTACTTAAATAATTCACAACTTCCTGATTCAATTTAGGTAAGTTGTGTTTACTTAGAAATTCATCCATCTCTTTTGTGTTGTCAAACTTCACAGAGTATAAGTTTTTGAAATATGATGTTATAATTCTCTGGATTTCTTGGGTATCAGTAGTGATAACTCCATGTTCATTTCTAATTTTGTTAATTTGGGTTTTCTCTCTCTTGCTTTTGGTTAGTTTAGCTAGGGGTGTATCAATCTTGTTGATTTTTTCAAAGAACCAGCTTTTTGATTGGTTGATTTTTTCTATCGTTTTCTTAGTCTCGATTTCAGATATTTCTCCCCTTATTTTGCTAATCTCTTCTCTTCTACTTCTTTTGGGATCAGATTGCTCTAGTTTCTCTAAAGCTTTAAGCTGCATTGTTAAGTTGTTTATTTCTGATGATTCCATTTTTTTGACGTGGGCATTCAGAGCTATGAACTTACCTCTTAGAACAGCTTTCATTGTGTCCCAGAGATTTTGGTAAGTTGTATTTTCGTTATCATTCACTTTCAGGAAATCTTGAATTTCCTTTTTAATTTCTTCCTGAATCCAGTTCTCATTCAGCATCATAGTGTTAAGTTTCCAGGAGTTAGTGTATTTTCTCTTGTTTGATGTGTTGTGGATGTCCAGCTTTAGGCCGTGGTGGTCTGATAGGGCACAGGTTAGAATTTCAACTTTCTTGTATATGTGTAGATTCATTTTGAGGCCCAATATGTGATCTATTTTGGAGAAAGTTCCGTGTGCTGCTGAGAAAAATGTGTATTCTTTGGTGCGTGGGTGAAAAGTTCGGTAGAGATCTGTGAGGTCCATTTCTTTCACGGTTTGATTAAGTTCCAAAGTGTCTCTGTTAAGCTTTTGACCTGTTGATCTATCCCATGTAGAGAGGGCGGTGTTGAAGTCCCCAAGAATTATCGTTTGGGGGTTGATTTCTTGCTTTAGATGCTGTAGGGTTTTCTTAATGAATGTGGAGGGGCCCGTATTGGGTGCATATATGTTCAGTATTGTGAAATCTTCCTGGTAAATTGTACCTGTGACTAAAATGTAGTATCCATCCATGTCTCTTATAATTTTTTTTGGTTTGAAATCCACTTTGTCTGATAGCATAATGGCTACCCCTGCCTGTTTTCTGCTTCCATTTGCTTATAGAATTGTTGACCAGCCTTTTATTTTTAGAGCGTGCCTATCTTTTGTGGTGAGATGGGTTTCCTGCAGGCAACAGATTGATGGATTGTGATTTTTAATCCAAGTTTGTAATCTGTGTCTCTTGATCGGTGAATTAAGTCCATTAACATTTAGTGTTATAATGGAGAAACTATTGTTAATTCCAGACATTTATTATGTTTAGTAGCTTTTATAAGTATATTGCTTCGCTTTTAATGGTTTTATATTTGCCTTCTGTTCTCCTGGATATGTCTGTTTTTTTCTTCACGCTTGAGTATCATTTCTAGCAGTTTTTGAAGGCCTGGTTTGGTGGCCATGTATCCCTTAAAGTTGTCTTTGTGCTGGAAAATTTTTCTTTCTCCCTCGATCATGACTGATAGTTTTGCAGGGTAAATCAGCCTGGGTTGACATTTTTGCTCATTCAATACTTGAAGTATGTCTCTCCAAGCTCTTCTTGCTTTTACTGTTTCGACTGAGAAGTCATTTGTTATTTTAATAGGTTTGCCTTTAAAAGTGACTTGTTTTTTCTCCCTTGAAGCTCTCAGCACCAGTTCTTTATCTTGAATGTGGAGTGTTTTAACTATTATTTGCCGCGGTGTGCTTCTATTTTGGTCGTATCTGTTTGGGGTGCGGAATGCCTCTTGTATATGAATGGGCCTCTCTTTTTTTAGATGAGGAAAGTTTTCCTTGATGATCGTTTGAAAAATTTCCTCAGGGGTGGTATTTTGAGATACTTGCTCCGGTATTCCATGAATACGCATGTTAGGCTTCTTCAGGGTGTCCCATATCTCTTGGATATTTCTCTCAAGTATCTTTTTGGCTTTAACAACCTCTTCCATTGAGCTGGTTAGTACTCCCACTTTATCTTCAAGGTCTGAAATTCTGTTTTCTGCTTCATTAGTTCTGTTGATAAGATTCTCTGTGGCATTCTGGGTTGAAGAGAACTTGTCTTTTAGCTCAGTTTTAAACTCTGCTTGAGTTTGTTTTAACTGCTCTATGCCACTTTTTGTTTCTTGCACTGTTTTTCTCAACTCCTCCAGATGTCTGTTGTGTTCCTCTTCAAAGCGATTGATTCGATTATGTAATTCCTCCCAGATTTCCTCTTTCATAGTATTGAACATGGTAATGATCATATTTTGAAAGTCGTTATTCTGGGTCAGGCTTTCTTGGCCTTTTTCCGCGGGTTTGTTCTTGTTGGAGTCTAACATTATGGGATTAATTTCTTCAGTGGGAAATTTGTTTACTTGAGTGTTGCTTCTCATGGATTTGCACTTTGACTTTGGCATTGTCATTTTAACTCTTAAGATCTCTCAATTTCACTAAACTGAATTATTTGGCCTGTGGTACTGGTGGTCGGGGCCCGAACGGGGACTTACCTAGGGTGCGGGGTGAGGCCCGGGTGGACCGCGCGCATGTCCCGACGGGCGGAGTGGGGTGGGGTGAAAAGGGACGATGGGCGCGTCGGCGTGGAGCTATTTAACCCGAGGGCAGCTGGGGCGGGGCCCGGGCGCAGGGGGAGGTCCTCCTCGTCCCTCGGCCCCCGCGCGGCTCCGGCTGGATCGTGGGAGTCGGAGCCGGGTCCCTGTGGGCTGACCTGGAGTCCTAGAGCGCGCGGTGAGGCCCGGCTGGATCTCGCGTATGCGTCCCCACCGGTGGAGCGGGGTGGGGCGAAAAGGGGATAGTGATGTTTTGATGGCACAGTATGTCTGTGATGTCAAAATGAGGCTGTGATGTCACTCGGAGGTTGTATTGTCACTGGGTTTGTTGTGATGTCACAGTGATGTTGTGATGTCAGTAGTGACACTGTGATGTCACAAGAAGGCTATCATGTTTCAGTGAGCCTGTGCGGTCAGTAGTAAGGCAGTGATGTCAAAGTGAAGCTAAGAAGGATGTCAGTGATGAGGGTGTGATGTCGCATTGAGGCTATAATTTCTGAGGTACACCTGCAATGTCATAGTGAGGCTGTCATGAAACAGTGAGGCTGTAATGTCAGAGTCAATGCTGCGATGTCACAGTTGGGCAATGATTTCAGAGGTAAGCTTGTGGTGTCACTGCTGAGACTGTCACATCACTGTGAGCCTGTGCTGTCTGTGATGAGGCTGTAGTGTAATAGTAAGGATAGGTGGATGACTAAGGCTGTGATGCCACCGTGAGACTTTGATGTCCCCAAATGTCTCTGGTGTCAACCGTGAGCCCGTGTTGTCACAGAGAGTTGATGATGTCATGGTGGAGGCTCGGAGGTCACAGTGAGACTTTGATGTCAGTGGCAAAGCTGATGTCACATTGAGGCTATGATATCAGTGGTGATGTTGTGAAGTCACATTGAGCCTGTGATGTCACAGTCAGGCTATGTCAGAGGTGTGTATATGATATCTCTATGAGGTTATTATTTCATTTATAAGGCTGATGACACAGAGAGTTTGTGATGTCACAGTGAGGCTGTGATGGCAATATTTGGTTATAATATCACAAACAGGCTCTGATGAGATAGTGATGTTGTGATGTTACTGGAGAGGTTTTGATAACTCAGTGAGACTGTGATGTTAGTGGTGAAGCTGATGTCACAATGAGGTTGTATGTCAGTTGTGAAAGTGTGATATCACAATGTAGCTGGAATGTCATTGGTAAGAAAGATGTCATAGTGAGTCTATGATATCACTGGTGAGGCTATGATGTCAGTGGTAAACCTACTACTTGACAATGACACTAGTGCAGCTGAGATGTCAAAGGGTGTGTTGTCACTGGTGTGGCAGTATTCTGACTAATGTCAGTGGTGATGCTGATGTCAAAGGGGGCTGGGCTGTCACTGGTCAGGCCATGATGTCACACTGAGGCTGAGTTGTTACAGTGAGACTGGGATGTTACTGGTGAGGCTGTGATGCCACAGCTAGGCTGTGGTTTCACTGTAGAGGCTGTCATGTGACCATGAGCCTAAGATGTCAGTGATGAGGCTGTGGTTTCATAGTGAGGTTAGGCAGGAAGTTCATGGTGTCACTCAAGCTATGATTTCAGAGGTTAGCCTGTTATGTCACAGTGAGTCGGTCATGACAGAAGTGAGGCTCTGACATCACAGAGAAGTTGTGATGTCACCATGATGCAGTGAGGTCACTGTGGAAGATGTGATGTCAGTGGCAAGGCTGATTTCACCATAAGGCTATGAGGTAACAGGTTAGACTGTGAGTTCACAGTGCGGCTGTGAGGTCGCAGTGAGGCTGTGATATCTATGGGAAGATTGATGTCCCAATGAGGTAGTGATGTAACATGTGAGGCTGTGGTATAAGTTTATGATGTCAAAAGCTTTCACTGTTGAGGCTGTCATGTCACAGTGAGCCTCTGCTATCTATGTTGAGGCTGTGTTGTCAGAGTAAGGCTAGGTAGGATACCAGTGGTGAGGCTGTGATGCCACAATGTAGCTGTGATGTCAAAATGAGGCTAGGATGTTACAGTGAGTATATGATGACACAGTGAGGCTGTAATGTTACAGTGCAGCTGTGAGTTCAGTGGTTAGGCTGTGATTTCTGAAGTGAGACTGATGTGAGAGATGAGGCTGAGATGTCAGTGTTCTGATTAATGTCCATGGTGATGCTTATGTCACAGGTGAGGTTGTGCTGTCACTGGTAAGGCCGTGATGTCACATTGAGGCTGTAATGTCAGAAAGGAGAATGTGATGTGACAGTGAGGCTGTGATTTTATTGTGATTTTAAACATCACAGTTCTGTGATTTCAGTGGTTAGGCTGTGATGTCAGAAATGAGGCTGATGTCAGAGTAAGGCTGTGAGGACACAGTGTGGTTGTGATGTCACAATGAGGCTGTGATGTCAGAGCTAAGGCTGTAATGTCACAGTGAGGCTGTGTTATGACAGTGAGACTGTGATATCACAGTGCAGCTGAGAGGTCAGTGGTTAGGATGTGGTATCAGAAGTGAGACTAATGTCAGAGATGAAGTTGAGATGTCACATTGAAAATGTGAAATAACTGGGAAGACTGTGATGCCACTGTGAGACATTAATGTTTCCATTTGTCTGTGGTGTCACTGTGAGCCCTAGATGTCACAGGCAGTTCGTGAAAGCACAGTGGAGGCTGTGAGATCACAGTGAGACTGTGATGTCAGTGGCAAGGCTGTAATGTCACTGTTGAGGTCGTATTGTGACCGTGAGACTGAGATGTCAGTGATGAGACTGTGGTGTCATAGCAAGGCTAGGCAGGATGTCCGTGGTATCAATGATGCTATGATTTTAGAGGTTAGGCTGTTATGCTACAGTAAGGCTGTGATGTCAAAGGTGAGGCTGTGATGTCAGAGTGATGCTGAGATGTTAGAAATGAGGCTATAATACCACAGTGAGGCTATGATATCACTGTGAAGCTGTGATGTCACTATGAGGCTGTGATATTACAGAGAGTTTGTGATGTCACAGTAAGGTTGTGAGGCCACTGTGGAAGATGTAATGTCAGTGGCAAGGCTGATTTCACCATGAGGCTATGATGTAACTAATGAGTCCATGATGTAACAAGTTACACTGTGAGGTGACAGTGATGCTGTGAGGTCATTGTGAGGCTGTGATATCTGTGGGCAGGTTGATGTCAAAATGAGGCAGTGATGTATCAAGTGATACTGTGGTGTCACTGGTTTTGATGTCAAAGTATGTCACTACTGAGGCTGTCACATCACTGTGAGCCTGTGCTATCTGTAGTGAGGCTGTGGTGTCATTTTAAGGCTAGGTAGCACAACATTGTGTGGCTGTGATGTCACAGTGAGGCTGTGATGTCACAATGAGATTGTGATGTCAGAAAAAAGGGTACAATGCCATATTGAGGTTGTGATATCATTGAGAATCTGTGATGCCACTATGAGAATGTGACATCACAGAGAGGTTGTGATATCATAGTGAGTCTGTGAGCTCACTGTGGAAGATGTGATGTCAGTAGCAAAGCTGATTTCACCATGAAGCTATAATGTATCTGTTAAGTCTATGATTTAACAGTTTAGACTGTGAGGTCATAGTGAGGCTGTGAGGTCATTGTAAATCTATGATATCTCTGGGAAGATTGATGTCACAATGAGGCAGCCATGTAACATGTGAGGCTGTGATGCCTCTGTTTATGATGTAAAAGACTATGATGACACTGCTGAGGTTGCCACATCACTGTGAGCTGATGCTGTCTGTAGTGAGGCTGTGGTGTCATGGTAAGGCTAGATAGGATAGCAGTCATATGGCTGTGATGTAACAGTGTGGTTGTGATGGCACGAGGCTGTGATGTCACAGTGCAGCTGCTAGATCAGAGGTTAGGCTGTGATTTCAGAAGTGAGACTGATGTGAGAGATGAAGCTGAGATGTCACACTGAAGATATTATATAACTGGTGAGGCTGTGATACCATAGTGAGGTTATGATATCACCCTGAGGTTGTGGTGTCCCTGGTGAGGCTGAAATATCACAGTGAGCCTGTACTATCAGTGGTGATGCTGTGATGTCACAGTGTGGCTGTGATGTAAAAGTGAGGTTGTGATGTCACAGTGAGATTGTTATGTCAATAGTGACACTAGTCTCACTGCTGAGTCTCACATGACTGTGAGACTGAGATTTCAGTGATTAATCTGTAGTGTCATAATGAGGCTAGACAGGATGTCCATAGTGTCACTGATGATATGATTCCAGAGGTTAGTGCCTTGTCCTAATCCAACCTTGCTGTTTTGACAAGGTCAAGCATGAAAGAATATTGTTTCAACGACAGCTTTTTATCTCTGGAAAGGGGGTGACATCCAATACCCATCAGGATGGAGTGAAGGGCATTGCAGGAGCAGCAAAACTGCAAAAGAAAAATCAACAAGCCATAATCCAGAACTTCAGAGACTCTATATCAACCACCTAGAACTAGGCCAGCCTAATTTCTCCCCATCCTGAAGCTCAGGGAAATTTGGGGAAGAGAGGGCAGGAAGATTGTAAGAGCACAAGGATGGGAGGAGCAATGATATGCAAGATCCTCCACACAAGTTAGGGCTGAAGCAATCATAATTGGACTTTGCATGCCCTGCACAATGTCCAACACACTATTGACCCCACAAAGTGTAGCATTTGCTAAAAGCACCAAGATCTTTGGAGGCAAGGAATTGACAGCCAAAATAGTGTTCCTATGCTTAAGGGGAACACAGGAAAGGGTTCAGGGAAATGCTGCTGGGTCTTGTACGTCATCAGAGAGGAGGACCCAGAGGATAGTTTGGCATGCACATTAAAGGATTCTCCAGGGATTGGGGGAGGGTAGGCACTGGGGGATGGGGAGGGAGGGATTAGGGGAGGGTGAGCAGAGGGGTTAGGAGGAGGAGGAGGGAGGGAGGGAACTGGTGTACCTATTAAGTTTGTATGAGTGGAGATAATAAAAAATGTTTAAAAAAAGAATATTGTTTCAAGGAAACAATTTCTGGATAAAAGACATTTCATATAAATAAGAGAAATAAGGAAATTGTGAAGAAAGTCAGGCCTTAGTGTTCCTGCCTGCCTTAGTGTTTTTCTCAGGTTCTGGCCTAAAGCTTGCTGGCTGGGGAGTGACACATTAACATCTACATGGGCAATTGCTAAGTCCTAGGGGCTCTCCCTATGTAAATTAAGTATTGCCTCTGTCAGGAGGATTCCTCCCTCTGGAATTTGAGTCTACCTCTTGTATGTTCTTAGGTCTGTTTATTGTTGTTGTTTTTGTTTTTCTCAGGTCTAGCTAGTTTACAGTCCCTCCCAAACACATTTGATGTTTAAACATAAACCAGGGAAAATCTACTTTGAAACATTCATTGTCCCTATGCTTTTAGCAACTGAGTGTCATGCCCAATTTAATTCTACCTGGAGACATCATGTCTCTTCCAACGCAGAAAATATGGCCCAGCCTCCCCCCAGGTCGCCTCGTGTACCAGCAGCATCCAGGCTGCCTCTGGTTTTAGCCTGGGCCACGCCTCAGGCCCCAGCCCCATTCTTCCTCCCGCTCACCTGTCCACCAAACTGGACAGGACTTGCTCACATTTCTCCATCCCTGGAGCTTTGGTGGGCCACTAAGCCAAGTCTCAGGTCCCAAGTGAAGAATCTGACATCAATATCAGCCCCTTTGCCTCTCTGGCCCACCGGGGACCATGCACATGGTGTATGGAAGACACACTGCTACTCAGAATTCAATAGAGTCCAAAGGAAACTCAACCAAAGTTCTAAGGGTCGAAGGCCATGCATATGAAAACCTTTACAAACATCCTGTCACTTGGGAGAGATTCTTCACATCCAGCCCAAAGATAAGTAAACCTCCTTTTTTTCACCTTACTGTTCCTTTTTAGTATTAATCACTGTAGATTAACTTTTCCATACAGCAACACCCAAAACATATACAACACCAGGGAGTACACAATTCACTCTCACATATCACCAACGTACTAAATTGTAAAAGTGCACTACCATATTAATATTCACCCCCTGTCTACTTAACCTGACTTAACTGATGTACTAACAGCCTAATAGCCTCAACTAGGAAATAACAATAACAAAAGACAAACACACCCAACTCCAAGGAAAGCACAAGTGTAGTAATACCAACTAAATGAGTTTAGTCAACAACACACAGAAACTGAAAAGCTCTAGAAGACAAAACAATAAGGAAGTCAAAGTGCAGATCATGAGAAACAAAACCAAACAAGACCAATCTCCCACTGAAAGAATCAACCCCTTAATGATGGATTCCAAACAGAAAAAATTCACAGAAAATAGCCAAGAAGGCCAGACTCAAGACAACCACTTTCAAAGTATGATCATTACCATGATTAGCACTATAAAAGAGGAAATCCAAGAGGAGTTAAACAACCGCATCAACCACTTTGAACAGGAACACAACAGGCACTTGGAGGAGTTCAGAAAAACAGTTCAAGAAATAAAAATAGGCATAGAGCAGTTAAAACAGTCTCAGGCAGAGTTTAAAATTGAACTAAAAGACAAGTTGTCTTCAATCCAATGCTCAACAGAGAATCTTATCAGCAGGACTAACGAAGCAGAAAATAGAAATTCAGATCTTGAAGACAAAGTGGGAGAATTAACCAGCTCAATGGAAGAGATTGTTAAAGCCAAAAAGATACTTGAGAGGAACATTCAAGAGATATGGGACACCCTGAAGAAGCCTAACATGCACATTCATGAAATACCAGAGCAAGAATCACAAAATACCACACCTGAGGAAATTTTTCAAATTATCATAAATGAAAACTTCCCTCAGCTGAAGAATGACAAGCCCATCCAAATACAAGAGGCATTTCACACTCCAAACAGATATGACCAAAATAGAAAATTGCCACGGGAAATAATAGTCAAAACACTCCACATTCAAGACAAAGAAAAGGTGCTGAGAGCTTCAAGAGGAAAAAAAAAACTCACTTTAAAGTCAAACCTATTAAAATAACAAATGACGTCTCAATGGAAACAGTAAAAGCAAGAAGAGCTTGGAGAGACGTACTTCAAGTATTAAATGAGCAAAAAATGCCCACCCAGACTGATATAACTGGCAAAACTATCTGTCATGATCAAGGGAGAAAGAAAAATTTTCCAGCACAAAGACAACTTGAAGGGATACATGTCTACCAAACCAGGCCTTCAAAAAATGCTAGAAATGATACACAAACTTGAAGAAAAAAAGAAGCATATCCAGGAGGACAGAAGGGAAGTATAAAAATAAATTCTCCATTATAATATTAAATGTCAATGGTATTAACTCACCGATTAAGAGACACGGATTACAAACTTGGATTTAAAAACCACAATCTATCAATCTGCTGCCTTCAGAAAACTCATCTCACCACAAAAGATAGGCACATCTGAAAAATGAAAGGCTGGTCCAAAATCTTGCAAGTAATGGAACCAGGAAAAAGGCAGTCCAAGGCACTGTTGGACAAAGTGGACTTCAATCAAAGAAAATTATAAGAGACACGGATGGATACTACATTTTAGTCACAGGTACAATTCACCAGGAAGACTTCACAATACTGAACATATATGCACCCAATATGGGCCCCTCCACATTCATTAAGAAAATCCTACAGCATCTGAAGCGAGAAATCAACCCCCAAATGATAATTCTTGGGGATTTCAACACCACCCTCTCAACATGGGATAGATCAACAGGTGAAAAGCTTAACAGAGACACTTTGGAACTTAATGAAACCCTTACTGAAATGGACATTTCGATCTCTATCGAACTTTTCATCCACGCACCAAAGAATACGCATTTTTCTCAGCAGCACACAGAACTTTTTCCAAAATATATCACATGTTGGGCCACAAAACGAATCTCCACATATACAGGAAAGTTTAAATTGTAGCCTGTGCCCTATCAGAACACCATGGCCTTAAGCTGGACATCCACAACACAACAAACGACAGGAAATACACTAACTTCTTAAAACTTAACACTATGATGCTGAATGAGAACTGGATTCAGGAAGAAATTAAAAAGGAAACTCAAGATTTCCTGAAAGTGAACAATAATGAAAATACAACTTAACAAAATCTCTGGGAAACAACAAAAGCTGTCTTGAGAGGTAAGTTCATAGCTCATAATGCCTATATAAAAAATGGAAACATCAGAAATAAATAGCTTAACAATGAAGCTTAAAGCTTTAGAGAAACTAGAGCAATCTGATCCTAAAAGTAGTAGAAGAGAGGAGATTAGCAAAATAAGAGGAGAAATATCTGAAATTGAGATTAGGAAAATGATAGAGAAAATCAACCAGTCAAAAAGCTGGTTCTTTGGAAAAAATCAATAAGATTGATACATCCCTAGCTATATTAACCAAAAGCAAGAGAGAAAACCCAAATTAATAAAATTACAAATGAAAATGGAGTTATCACTACTAATACCCAAAAATTCCAGAGACTTATAACATCATATTTCAAAAACTTATACTCTGTGAAATTTGACAGCACAAAAGAGGGATGAATTCCTAAGTAAACTAATTTACCTAAGTTGAATCAGAAAGTTGTGAATTATTTAAATAGTCTTATAACATATGAGGAAATTGAGGAAGTTATCTTGAATCTTACCACCAAAAGTTGTCCTGGACCACAGGGATTCAGCACAGAATTCTATTAGACATTTAAGGAGTTAATAACACCAATATTCCTTATACTGTTCCATCAAATAGCAAAAGAAGGAACACTACCATATTCCTTCTATGAAGCTAATATCATCTTAATCCCAAAATCTAATAAGGATACATTTAAAAAAGAAAACTATAGGCCGATCTCTTTGATGAACACAGATGCAAAGATTCTCAACAAAGTCTTAGCAAATCCGATTCAAAAACGTATCAAAAAGATCATTCACGGGGACCAAGTAGGCTTCATCCCCGGCACACAAGGTTGGTTCAACATATGCAAATCAATAAGTGGAATTCACCATATAAACCAGTCCAACGTTCAAGACCACATGTTACTCTCGATAAATGCAGAAAAAGCTTTTGACAAGATCCAACAGCCTTTTATGACCAAAATGCTAGAGACAGTAGGAATGGAAGGAACCTTTATCAATATAATAAAAGCTGTATACAACAAGCCACGCAAGGATTATACTCAAGGGGGAACGATTGGAAGCATTCCCACTTTGATCAGGAAGTAGACAAAGCTATCCACTCTCAACACTTCTCTTGTAATATTGGACTTGAAGTCTTAGCTGAAGCCATAAGACAAGATAGGGACATAAAGGGAATTCAAATCAGGAAGGAAGAAGTCAAGCTATCCCTATTTGCAGATGACATGATAATATACTTGAGTGATCCCAAAAACTCCACCAGGAAGCTCTTGGAGCTAATTGAGAAGTTCAGCAGGGTGGCAGGATACAAAATAAATATACAAAAATCAGTGGCCTTCCTATATGCCCAGTATGAAAGAAGTGAAAAAGCCTTGAGAAAAACAATCCCATTTACTATAGCTTCTAAAAAAATGAAATACCTTGGTATAAAACTAACTAAGGAGGTAAAAGACCTTTACAATGAAAACTTTAAAACTCTAAAGAAAGAAATTGCAAAACATACCAGAAGGTGGAAAGACCTCCCATGTTCCTAGATTGGCAGAATCAACATCGTAAAAATGACTATTCTACCAAAGGCAATATACAAATTCAATGCTATACCAATTAAAATCCCAAAGCAATTCTTTAAAGAAGTTGACCAAACAATCTCAAAATTCATATGGAGGCACAAAAGACCCAGGATCGCAAAGAAAATCCTGAGTAACAAAAACACTGCTGGAGGTATCACCATACCAAACCTTAGTATATACTCCAAATCCATAGTTATAAAAACAGCCTGGTACTGGCTCCAAAATAGACACACAGATCAATGGATAAGGGTTGAAGACCCAGATATAAGCCCACAAAATTACAGCCATTTGATCTTTGACAAAGGGGCCCAAAGAATCCAATGGAAAAAGAACATTATCTTCAACAAATTGTTCTGGCAAAACTTGGTATCCACATGCAAAAGATTAATACTGGACCTGTTCTTGTCACCATGTACAAGACTTAATTCCACATGGATCAAAGACCTTGATATAAGACCAGAGACTATAAAAACCATAGGTGAAAGGGTAGGGAACTCCGTAGAGATGATTGGGCTAGGCCAACATTTCCTAAACAGACATCCAATGGCCAGTTACTGCTACCAATTCTCAACAGTTGGGATCTTGTGAAATTAAAGAGCTTCTGTTCAGATAAAGAGATTGTAACATAAGCTCAAAGGCAACCTACAGAATGGTAGAAAATCTTCACTAACCACATATCTGATAGAGCTCTACTGTCCAGAGTGCACAAATAACTTATAAAACTAAACATCAAGGAAACAAATGGTCCAATTAAAAAATGGGCTCTGGGACTTAAAAGAAACTTTACTAGGGATGAAATTAAAAGGTCTAACAAATATCTTAAAAAATGTTCCACATTCTTAGCCATCAGAGAAATGCAAATCAAAACTTCCCTGAGATATCATCTCACCCCGGTCAGGATGGCAAAAATCCACAATACTAACAACAACAAATGCTGGAGAGGATGTGGAGAGAGGGGAACTCTCCTACATTGCTGTTGGGAATGCAGGCTCATAGAACCACTCTGGCAAGACGTCTGGAGATTCTTAAATAAATTAGAGATTGAAATGCCATATGACTCTGCAATTCTACTTTTGAAAATAACCCCCATATAGCAAAAATTCACCTCGATGGCACAGCACGGTTTGCAATAGTAAAGACATGGAATCAAACCAAATGTCCAACAGTTGACTAGTGGATAAGGAAAATGTGGTACATCTGTACAATGGAGTACTACTCAGCCATCAAAAATGATGAATTAATGGAATTTGCTGGGAAGTGGATGAAATTAGAAACAATTTATTGAGTGAAGTATCCCAGACACAGAAAATTAAGCGCCATATGTACTCCCTAATAGGTGGCTCCTAGTATCAAACGCACTTAGAGACACTCAAATATAAATCTGTAAATCCTACAGTAATTGCAAAGATTATGAACAGGAGGGATGGGGAAGGAGGGACACACTAGTAACAAGGAAAGAGGGGAGTTTGTTACAGCAGAGCAAATAGGCCACCATCAAGAACTGCAAGTAAGTAATGAGACATCTAGTTAAGTTCATAGACTTTCCTTCCTGATCATCTACAACTGATGGGGTATGATCTTACCAGAAGGGGAGGGCATAAAATCTGGCAGATAGAAAGTAACTATTTCGCAAATGGGTAATTCACCCCTCTCTCACCGCGGTTTCCTATTTTTATTACATCTACCTTTGAATATACTCTTATAACAAGATTCTAATTTAACAGGTTTTTATCTCTAGCCAGGGGGTAATATCCAATACCCATCAGGATGGAGTGAAGGGCATTACAGGAGCAGCAAAACTGAAAAAATAAATTAACAAACCATAATCTAGAACATTAGAGACTCTATATCAACCACCTGGAACTAGGCTGTAATGTTAGTGGTGAGGCTGATGTCACAATGAGGCTGTGATGTCCATGGTAAAGGTGTGATGTCACAATGAGGCTGGAATGACAGTGGTATATGTTATAGTGAGTCTATGATGTCACTGATCAGGCAATGATGTCAGTAGTGAATTTATTCCATGACAGTGAACCTGGTGAGGCTGTGATATCAAAGGCTGTGTTGTCCCCAGTGTGGCAGTGGTGTCAGTGTCCTGACTAATGTCTGTGATGAATCTGAGATCATACGTTAGGTTGTGCTGTCACTGGCGAGGCTGTGACGTCACATTGAGGCTGTGATGTTAATGTGAGGTTTGTATGTCACTGTAGGCTGTCATGTCACCGTGATGTGATAACACCCTGGAAGCTGTGATGTCACAGGGAGGTTGTGATGTCAGAAATGAGGCTATAATGCCACAGTGAGGCTTGTGGCACTACCGATTCATGGAGTCTCTAGCCTGGGCTCACGTGTATAGACATACCCCAGACATGTCTCAGTAAAGGAACCATTGGTGGAAGGATGAAACACCAATGAGTAGTGGCCATCTAACCTGCCCCTGGAATGGACTCCTAGTAAACAGTCAAATTATTGGTGGCTGTCCCAATTGGTGGAGGAATGGCAATACTTGATTGGACCCTGATAGTTTATAAGCCCAAACACTTACTTTATAAAGCTGAGTTTGCATCCAACTCATCCTCTGCCTGCTGCTTCTAGCCTGATTCCTAGGGTCTGAGTGGTGCCCTCGTCACTGGCTCACCCATTCACCATGAGCCCACGAAGCCCCTGCCCTTTCCCCTCTTCCCCCTGGCTGACCCAGTGGGAATTTGGCAACATTTAGCACCCAACGAGGGGTGGTGCCTCCTCCAGTGTAGCCAAGACACCCACTCTGGTAAAGCTTGTGTTTTGTATTCCTGTGCTTATGGTGAGCAGGTAGCCCCCTCTTCTTCCCCTTTCCCTGTTTGTCCTTAGGAACACAATTGCTAGTTTGATTTGCTGATGATCAAGGAGCCCCTCTTAATGTAGTTGCTTGTTGGATTTTTCCATGATCAAAGAGCCTCTCTAAATCAAGGCTTTTCCTGGTGAGTTCACATGAAAAATTGGTCCCCTCAGAACTCGGAGCTCAGGCTCGATTACATTGAATAGGCCTGACCGGGAGACACCATATACACATACGGTCCAGGGGTAGTTGCAAACACTGGAGGCCCCCCACCAAGCATAAAACATTTGAGTCTGATATATTCCTTGTCTCATCTGCGCCTCTTTTGGTCTCATCTCTGTTCCTTAGAAAAATGGGCAACCTCCCATCACACTGTAAGGAACCCTAGATACGTGTCTTAAAACTTCTTCTAGAGACTAGAGGCCTAAAGGTTAGGTCTGCTGGCCTAGAAGAATTCTGGAATGAGGCTGTGGTTTTAGTACCTTGGATCCCCACAGAGAATATGTGGGAACTGACTTATGGATAAGAATATTTTCCTTGCTAGATGTTTTACAAAATTAAGCTAAGCCGCTGGACTTAATTAATATGGGTCTTGTTTTACATAAGGTTTTCCTAAATGTTAATCCACCTTTGATAAAGCTTTCAAAGGTAATTTTAAGACAATTGCTGGTAAACTGTACAATTGCTGGTAAAATGTTGTTCATGTGTTTGTATGTTTATATGTTCTGTTTGTACATGTTGTGTGTGGCCACTTCAATTTTTTATTTCTGTGGCGTGCTAATATAAAAATTCTGGCATGCCATTTTTAAATACATGTATGCATACTTAAAAATGAGAACAAATAATTTTGATAACATCTAAGGTCCTAACTAGTTATGCTTTGTATCAATCACAATTGTTTTTCTAATAGAGTGTAAGTTTTTTCTATGTGTTCCCAAAATAGCAAAGCCATTATGATATTTCTTGATCAAACTTGCTCATTCCTCTGACTTCTTTTATAGAATTTTGTCCCATCAAATATAGCAACCAGTATAATATAATTGTCTTCTAGAAAATTCATTGGAATTTCTTCCTTCTCCTGGTAGGTATGAGCTCCCTTTCTTGGGGACAAATCTACTTTCCAATTCTATGCTCCCATGTGTACTCCTACTAAGGTAGAACAGGAATTTCTTTTTTTTTTATTAAAAATGTAATAATACATTTTAAATTTTTTTACCAGTTCCCTCCATCCCCCTTCTTGCCCCCGAACCCCCTCCTCCCCCTCCTCTCCCTCCCCATCCCCCAGTGCCTCCCCCCAATTCCCAGAGAGTCCTTTATTGTGTACGCCTGACTCTCCACTGGGTCCTCCTCTCCGATGACATATAAGGACCCAGTGGCATTTCCATAAGCCCTTTCTCTTGTTCCCCTTAAGCATAGGAGCACTACTATGGCTGTCAATCCCTTGCCTCCAGGGATCTCGGTGCCATTAACAGATGCTAGACTTTATGAGGGCAACAGTGCGCTGGACATTGCGCAGGGCATGCAAAGTCCCATTATGATTGCTTTGGCCCCAACTATTGTTGAGAATCTTGCAAATCGTTGTTCCTCCCATCCTTTTGCTCTTACAATCTTACCGCCCCCTCTTCTGCAAATGTCCCTGAGCTCCAGGATGGGGAAAGATTAGGCTGGCCTAGTTCTATGTGATTGATATAGAGTTTCTGAAGTAGAACAGGAATTTCAAGCCTCCACCTTGAGACAAAACAGGATCAATTAAATCCAGACCCAACACAGTCTGTTTTCAGGAAATTCTGAGTGAATTTGGGTCAACTCAGGTTCATGTTTCCTTTTTTCCTTGCAAGATTTCGGCCTAAGTTACTTAAGGATCCCTCTGTCTAAGAGGATTAACAGGTATGCCCAAGCTGACAAACCTTGAATTTCCTTCCCCCACAGGGAAAGAAAGAAAGAAAAAAATCCTTTAAATGTGTTCTGAGCACTGCTCTTCCTGGCCCATAAGAGGGCAATCCAGGACAGCCATTTGCTTCCTGGCCGCCAATATTAATAGCACAATGTCATGGTTTGAAATGTGTCCCCCATAGTCTCATGTGTTTGGCAAGATCATGGCACCTTGAGAGGTGGAGCCTTGCTGGAGGAAGGCAGCCACAAGTGGTGAACCTTGAGGTGGATTAGTCCCACCCTTCCTTCAGGAGAAGTCAGCCTTTGCAGCAAGCAGTCTGCAGCTCTCAGCTTCCAAGATGTCTGCAGTGACTTAGCCATGCTGCCTCTGCTTTGAGAGACTGTCCCTTCCCTCTGGAACCATAAGATGAATAAACCTTTCTTTCTCCCTGAAGTTGATTAACTTTGAATGTTCTCTCACAGCAATAGTTAAGAGTAACTGCTACACACCTGGAATATTTCAAACTATTCTTTGACATATCAAAAATTAATGTGATTAAAGTTCAAATTATTACTGCTGCATCCCTTGGTAAACAATTGTGAGACAGGATACCTGCCTTCTTTTTACATGTAAGTTTGGTAATTTAGTTACCCTTTAGTGCTAAGTGTTCTCTTTAGATGCAAATGGCAAGCATACAGGCAGAAGGATGAACAAACAATGGGAAGTAGACATCTAACCTACTCCTGTAATGGATATCTAATAAGCAGTCAAATGATTAGTGGCTGTCCACCAAGCAGAGGGATGGCAACACCTGATTGCACCTTGACCCTATATAAGCCCCACACATTTCCTGAATAAAGCTAAGTCTGCAGCCAACTCGTCCTTTGCCTGCTGCTTCTCACCTGACTCCCAAGGTCTGGGTGGTGACCCAAACGCTGGCTCGCTCATTCTCCTCGAGCCCACGAGGCCCCTGCCCTTCACCCTCTTCCTGTTGTCTGGCCCGGTGGGGATTCAGCAAAAAGGCTGTAATATAACTTTGAAGCTGTGATGTCATTATGAGGCTGTGACATCACAGAGAAGTTGTAATTTCACAGTGAGGCTGTGAGGTCACTGTTGAAGATGTGATGTCAGTGGCAAGGCTGATTTCACCAAAAGTCTATGATGTAAGAGTTTAGACGTTGAGGTGACAGTGAGAGTTTGAGGTCACTGTGAGGCTGTGATGTCTGTAGGAAGATTGATGTCACAGTGAGGCAGTGATGTAATCTGTGAAACTGTGCTGTCACTGTTTATGATGTCAGAGGCTGTGATGTCACTCCTGAGGCTGTCACATCACTGTGAGCCTGTGCTAGGTGTGGTTATGCAGTAGTGTCATAGCAATGCTAAGTAGCATACAAGAGATGAAGCTCTGATGTTACAGTGAGGCTGTGATATCACAGTGAGGCTGTGATGTACCGTGTAGCTGTGAGGTCAGTGTTTAGGCTGTGATTTCAGAAGTGAGACTGATATGAGAGACTAGGCTGAGATTGATGATGTGATATAACTAGTGAGTCTGTGATGCCACAGTGAGATTATGATGTCACCATGAGGCTGTGGTGTCATTGGTGCCAGTGGGCCTGTCTAATCAGTGGTGAGGCTGTGATATCACAATGAGGCTGTGTTGGCACAGGGTGGCTGTGATGTCACAGTAAAGTTTTGATGTCAGTTGTGAGGCTGTGCAGTCACACTGAGGATGTGATGTCAGAGAAGAGGCTCGATGTCACTTTGAGCCTGTCATATCACTGGTGAGGCTGTGATGTCACTTTAAGGCTCTGCTGGTATAATGTGGCTATGAATTCACAGTGAGATTGTGATGTCAGCAGTAATGGTGCTTTAGTTGTGAGACTATGTCATTGGTGATTCTGTATTGTCACTGCTGACCTTCTAATGTCACAGTGAATTTATTGTGTCAAACTGAAGCTGTGATGTCACAGTGAGGCTATGATATAAGAGGTGAAGCTTTATTTCACAGTGATTCTTTAATGGCACCTTATGGCTGTGATGCCACAATGAGGCTGCAATGTCCATGTGAGGTTTTGATGTCACTGGGTAAATTGTGATGTCACAGTTAGGTTCTGATGTCATAGCGATACCGTGGTTTCACAGGGAACCTGTGATATTTCAATGAGCCTGTAAGGTTAGTGTTGAAGCTGTGGTGTCATAGTAAGGCTAGGTTGGATGTCAGTGATGAGGGTGTGATGTTGCATTGAGGAAGGTTATGATTACAGAAGTGAGCCTGTGACGTCATTGTGAGGCTGTCATGTCACAGTGAGGCTATAAACTCAGAGGTGAGGCTTTGATTTCACAGTTAGCCTGTGTTGTCACCAATGATACCCTGATATCAGAGTAAGGCTGTGATGTCAATGGAGTGACACTGTGAAATCACAGTGAGGATGTGATTTCAGTAGTTAGGCTGTATTATTACAATGAGGCTGATGTGAGTGATGAGGATATGATGTCACAGTGAGGCTAGCATATTACTGCTGAGGGTGTGATGCCAAACATGAGCCTTTGATGTAACCGTGCTGCTGTGCTGTTCCAGTGATATCACAGGGAGTTGGTGATGTCACAGTGGAGGGTGTGAGGTCACAATGAGACAGTGATATCAGTGGAAAAGCTGATGTCATGGTGAGGCTATGAAGTCAGAATTATGCTTTGTGTCACAGTGATGCTTTGATGGCACGTTGTGGCTGTTTTGTCACAGGTGAGGCTGTACTGTCACTGGTGTGGCCATGATGTCACAATTAGTCTGTATTGATGCTGTGAAGGTTGTATGTCACTTTGGGCTATCACGTCACTATGAGGTGATATCACTCTCAAAATTGTGATGTCACAGTGATGCAGTGTTGTCAGTAGCAAGAGTGATGCTTAAATGAGGGTAGATGTAACAGGTGAGCATGTGTTATCAGTGTAAAGGCTGTGAGGTCACTTATAGTCTATAATGCCACCGTGTGGTTTGATGTAACCATGTGGCTGTGGTGTCACCATGAGCCCATGATGTCACAGAAAGTTAGTGATGTCATAATGGAGAATATGAGATCACAATGAAAATATGATATCAGTGACAAGACTGATGTCACAGTTAGGCGATGATGTCAGTGGTTATGCTGTGATGTTACATAGAGGCTGTGATGTCACAGTGAGGCTGTGTCAGAGGTGTGTATGTGATGTTACAATGAAGCTATCATTTCAATGGCAAGGCTGATGTCACAGAGAGTTTGTGATGTCACAGTAAGCATGTCATGATACAGTAAGGTTGTAATGCCACAGGGAGGATGTGAGGACACAGTGTGGCTATGATATCACAGTGAGGCTAGGATGTTACTGATGAAGCTAAGAGGTCACAGCAAGGCTGTGGTGTCACTATTGAGTCTGTCATGTGACCATGAGACTAAGATATCAGTGATGAGGCTATGGTTTCTTAGTGTGGCAGGAAGGATGTCTGTGATATCACTGATGCTATGATTTCAGAGGTTAGACTGTTATGTCACAGTGAGGTTGTGATGTCAGAGGTGAGGCTGTGATGTCACAGTGACGCTGTGATGTCAGAAATGAAGCAATAATGCCACAGTATGTTTGTGATATCACTGTGAATCTGGGATGTCACTGTGAGGCTGTGACATCACAAAAAGGTTGTGACCTCACAGAAGGCTGTGAGATCACTGTGGAAAATTTGATGTCAGAGGCTATCAGTGGCAAGGCTGATTTCCCCATGATGTTATGATTTAACATTTGAGTCTATAATGTGACAGTTTAGGCTGTGAGGTAACAATGAGTCTGTGAGATCACTGTGAGGCTGTGATATCTGTGGGAAGATTGCTGTCACATGAGGCTATGATGTCACAGTGAAGTTTTAATGTCTTATTGAGACTGTGATGTCACAGTGAAGCTGTGAGGTCAGTGGTTAGGCTGTGATTTTAGAAGTGAGACTGATGTGAGAGATGAGGCTGAGATGTTGCATTAATTATGTGATATAACTGGTGAGGCTATGATGCCACACAAGTTAGGATGTCACCATGAGGCTGTGGTATCCCTGGTAAGGCTATGATATCATAGTGAGCCAGTCATATTAGTGATGAGGCTGTGAGGTTGTAATGAGACTGTGATGTCAGTGGCAAGGCTGATGTCACAGTGAGACTATGATGTCAGTGATGATGCTGTGATGTCACATTGAGGCTGTGATGTCATAGTTAAGCTATGTCACAGGTGTGTATATGATGTCACCATGAGGCTATTATGTGAGAGACAAGGCTGATGTCACAGAGAGATTGTGTTATGAAAGTGAGGCTATGATATCACTGTTAGGTTGTAATGTCACAGTGACACTATGAGGAAACAGTGTTGCTATGATGTAACAATGAGCTTCTGATGACAGTGATGTGATGTCACAGGAAAGGTTTGGATGGCAAGTGTGGCTGTGATGTTAGCGTTGAAGCTGATGTCACAATGAGGCTGTGATGTCACTGGTTAAGTTGTGGTGTCAAAATAACTTGGAGTGTCAGTGGTGAGAAAGATGTCATAGTGAATCTATGGTGTCACTGGTCAGGCTATGATGTGAGTGGTGAACCTCTTATGTGACAGTGAAACTAGTGAGACTTTGCTGTCAAAGGATGTGTTGTCACTGGTGTGGCAATGATGTCAGTGTTCTAACTAATGTCAGGGGAGATGCTGATGTCACAGAGAGGCTGTGCTTTCAATGGTGATGTCACACTGAGACTGTGATGTCACTGGGTAGGTTGTATGTCATTGTGGGCTGTGATGTCATTGTGAGGTGATATCACTATGGAAGCTGTTATGTCACAGTGAGGCTGTGATGTCAGTGGCATGATTGATGACACAATGAGGGTATGATGTAACAGGTGAGCCTGTGTTGTCATTGCGCAGTCTGTGAGGTATCTGCTAGGCTGTGATGCCACTGTAAGGCTCTGATGTCACCGGGTAGCTGTAGGATTACTGTGAGACTGTGATGTCACAGGGAGTTGGTGATGGCACTGCAGAAATTATGATGTCACAGTGAGGTTGTCATGGCACTTTCAGGTTGTAATGTCACAGTGAGCCTGTGAGGACAGTTTGGCTATAATGTCACAGTGATTTGTGATGTTACTAGAGAGGTTTTGGAGGCAAAGAGTGGTGGTGATGATATTGGTGAGGCTGATGCTACAATGAGGCTGTGATGTCATTTGTGAAAAGTGTAATGTCACAGTACGGCTGGGATATCAGTGGTGAGAAAGATCATAGTGAGTGTATGATGTCACTGGTGAGGCTATGAAATCAGTATTGAATCTACTATGTGACAGTGACATTGGTGAGGATGTGATGTCAAAGGCTTTGTTGTGTGGCAGTGAAGTAAGTGTTCTGACTAATGTCAGTGGTCATGCTGATGTCACAGTTTAGGTTATGATCTCACTGGTGAGTCTGTGATGTCAAAACGAGGCTTTGCTCTCACTGTGAGGCTGTGATGTCACAGTGAGGGTGTGATGTAACAGGTGGGTCTATTATGTAACAGGTTAGACTATGAGGTCACAGTAAGGGTGTGATGTCACAGTGGGAGATGTGATGTAATTGGCGAGGCTGATTTCACATGATGCTATGATGTAACTGATGAGTCAATGATTTAACAGGACAGATTGTGAGGTCACAGAGAGGCTGTGAGGCTTTGATATCTGTGGGAAGATTGATGTCACAATGAGGCATTGATGTGACATGTGAGGCTGTGGCATCTCTGTTTGTGATGTCAAAGGCTATGATGCACTGCTAAGTCTGTCACATCACTATGAACCTGTGATATTTGTGTTGAGGCTATGGTGTCATAGTAAGGCTAGGTAGGATACCAGTGGTGAAGCTGTGATGTCACAGTGTGGTTGTGATATTACCATGATACTGTGAGGTTACAGGAAAGCTGTGAGTAAACAGTGACACTATGATGTCACTTGCAAGGCTGATGTCTCAGTGATGCTATAAATCAATGGTGATGTTGTGAAGTCACATTGAGGCTGTGTTGTCACAGCAAGGCAATGTCACAGGTGTGTATGTGATGTCTCCATGAGGCTATTATATCAGTGGCAAGGGAGATGTTACAGTGAGTTTGTGATGGCACAGTGAGACTCTGATGTTAGTGGTGAGGCTGAGGTCACAATGAGGCTGTGATGTCACTGGTGAACGTGTGATGTCACAATAAGGCTGGAATGTCAGTAGTGAGAAAGATGTCATAGTTAGTCTATAATATCACTGGTGATGTTATGATACCAGTGGTGACCCTACTATGTGATATTGACAATGGTAAGACTGTGATGTCAAAGGCAGTGTTGTCACTGGTAAGGCCATGATGTCACACTGAGACTCTGATGCTACTGTGAAGGTTGTGTGTCACTGTGGGCTGTCATGTCAGCACGAGGTGATATCACTTGGGAAGTTGTGATGTCACAGTGAGGCTGTGATGTCAGTGGCAAGACTGATGTCACAATGAGCCTATGATATAACACGTGAACCTGTGGTTTCAGTGGGCAGTTTTTGAGGTCATTGTGAGGCTGTGATATCACAGTAAGGCTCTGATGTCAGGGCTATTCTATGAGATGTCAGTGAGGCTGTGAATTCTGGGGGGTAATGCTTGGACTTCACAGTGAAGTTAGACGTCAGTGGTGAGGCTGTGCAGTCACACTAAGGCTGTTGATGTCAGCAGAGAGGTTCTGATGACTCTGTGCAGTTGTGATGTTATCATGAGATTGTGATATTACAGTGAGGCTGTGATATCAGTGGTGATAGACTATGACTTCAGAGTTTGCCTGAGAATTCAGTGGTTAGGTTGTGATGTCAGACGTGAGGCTGATATTAGCGAGGAGGCTGACATGTCACAGTGATGCTGGGATGTTACTGTTGCGCCTACCATGTGAACATGAGCCTGAGATATACGTGATGGTCTGTGGTGCTATAACAAGGCTGGGCAGGATGCTGTGATGTCACTGATGCTATGATTTCAGAGGTTAGCCTGTTATGTCACAATGAGGCTGTGATGTCAGAGGTGAGGCCATGATGTCACAGTGAGTCTGTGATGTCAGAGTTGAGGCTGTGATGTTAGTGAGGCACTGATGTCAAAAATGAGGCTATAATGCAACAGTGAGCTAGTGATATCATTGTGAAGCTGTGATGTCACTGTGAGGCTGTGATCTAACATTGAGGTGGTAATGTCAGAGTGAGGCTGAGGTCACTGTGGAAAATGTGATGTCAGTGGCAAGGCTGATTTTATCATAAGGTGGTGATGTAACAGGTGAGTCTATGATGTAACAGGTTAGATTGTGAGCTTACAGTGAGGATGTTAGGTCATTATTTGGCTGTGATATCTGTGGGAAGATTGATGTCACAATGAGACAGTAAAGTAACATGTGAGGCTATGGTGTTACTGTTTATGATGTCAAAGGCTATGATGTCACTGCTGTGGCTATCACATCACTGTGAGTCTGTGCTATCTGTGATGAGTCTGTGATGTACTAGTAAGGCTAGCTAGGATACCAGTTGAGAGGCTGTGATGTCATGGTGTGGCTGTGATGTCACCATGAGACAGTGATGTTACAATGAGGCTGTGATGTCACAGTGCAGCTATGATGTCACAGTGCAGCTGTGAGGTCAGTGGTTAGGCTGTGAGTTCAGAAGAGAGACTGATTGAGATATGAGGCTGAGATGTTGCATTGATGATGTGATATAACTGGTGAGCCTGTGATGCCACAGTGATGTTATGATGTCACCATGAGCCAGTGGTGTCACTTTGGAGGCTGTGATATCATGTTAACCTGTCATATCAGTGGTGAAGCTGTGATGTCACAATGAGGCTCTGCTGGCACAGTGTTGTGGTGATGTCACAGTGAGGTTGTAATGTCACAGTGAGGTTGTGATGTCAATAGTGACTGTGCTTTCACAGAGAGACTATGTTATTGGTGAGGCTGTGTTGTCACTGGTGTGGCTCTAATTTCTAATGAGTTTTTCATTTCAAACTGAGGCTGAGATGTTACAGTGAGGCAATGATGTAAGAAGTGAAGCTTTGTGTCACAGTGATATTTGATGGCATGGTATGCTGTGATGGCACCATGAATCTGTGATGTCACTGAAAGATTGTTATGTCACTGGGGAAAGTGTGATGTCACAGTGAGGTTGTGATGTTTATAGTGACACTGTGTCATCACAGGGAGGCTGTCTAGTTTCAGTGAGCCTGTGAGGTCAGTGTTGAAGCTGTGATATCATATTGAGGCTAGGTAGGATGTCAATGATGAGGGTGTTGTGTCACATTGAGGCTACAATTTCAGAGGTTTGCCTGTGATATAATAGTGAAATTATAATGAAACAGGCTATAATGTCACAGTCAATGCTGTGAAGTCACAGTTGGGCAATGATTTCAGAGTGAGCCTATGATGTCATACTGACACTGTCAAGTCACAATGAGGCTATAACCTCAGAGGTGAGCGTGTGATGTCACATTTGACTGTGAGGCGGTGATGTCACAGTGAGGCGGTGATGTCACAGTGTACTTGTGATTTCTGTGATTTCAGAAGTGAGACTGATGTGAGAGATCAGCCCGAGATGTCGCATTGACAATGTGATATAAATGGTGAGGCTGTGATGCCACAGTGAGGTTATGATGTCACCATGAGGCTGTGGTGTCAGAGGAGAGGCTGTGATGTCACAGTGATTCTGTGTTGTCACAAGTGATGAAGTGATATCACAGTGAGGCTGTGATGTCAGTTGAGCAAGAATATGACATCACAGTGAGGATGTGATTTCAATGGTTAGGCTGTGATATCAGAATGAGGCTGATGTGTGTGATGATAATATGACGTCACAGAGAGGCTGGCATGTTACTGATGAGGCTGTGATGTTACTGTGGGGCTTAACTTTCACTTTGTGGTTGTGGTGACAACATGAGTTCGTGATGTCATAGGGATTTGGTGATGTCATGGTAAGGCTGTGAGATCACAGTGAGACTGTGATTTCGGTGGCAAGGCTGATGTCACAGTGAGGCTATGATGTCACATTGAGGCTGAGATGTCACTGTGAGGAGGTGATTTTTACCTTTATATTGTGATATCACAATGAGGCTGTGATATCACTTTTGATAGACTATGACATCACAGTTAGGCTGAGATGTCAGAAGTGAGGCTGATGTCAGTGATGAGGCTGAGATGGCACAATGAGGCTGGGATGCTACTTGTGAAGCTGTAATGCCACAGCATGCCTGTGGTATCACTGTTGAGGTGGTCATGTGATCATGAGTCTTAGATGTCCGTGATGAGGCTGTGGTGTCATAGCGAGGCTAGGCAGCATATCTGTGATGTCACTGATGCTATGATATCAGAGATTAGCTTGTTATGTCACAGTGAGACTATTATGTCTGCTTTGAGGATGTGATGTCAAAAGTGAGAATGTGAGTTCACTCTGAAAGATGTGATTTCAGTAGCAAGGCCAATTTCACCATGAGGCTATGATTTCACAAGTTAGTCCATGATGTAACAGGTTAGAATGTGAGGTCACAGAGAGGATGTGAGGTCCCTACAAGGCTGTGATATCTGTAGGAAAGTTGATGTCACAATGTGGTAGTGTAACATGTGAGGCTATGATGTCACTGTTTATTATGTCAAAGGCTATGATGTTACTGCTGAGACTGTCACATCACTGTGAGACTGTGCTATCTGTGGTGAGTCTGTGGTGTATCGTAAGGCTACATAGGTTATGAGTGATGATGCTTGATGTGACAGTGTGCCTGTGATGTCACCATGAGGCTGTGATGTCATAGTGAGTCTGTGATGTCACAGTGCAGCTGTGAGACTGATGTGTGAGATGAGGCTGAGATTTCACACTGACAATGTGATCTAACTGGTGAATCTGTGATGCCACAGTGAGGTTATGATGTCACCATGATGCTCTGGTGTAACTGGTGAGGTTGTAATATCATGATGAGCCTGTCCTATTAGTGTTGAGGTTATGATGTCACAGTGAGGTTGTGATGCCATAGTGACTGTGCTTTCACAGGGAGGCTATGTCATTGGTGAAGGTGTATTGTCACTGGTGAATCTCTAATGTCACAGTGAGTTTGTTGTGTCAAACTAAGGCTGCAGTATCTCCATAAGGCTATGCAGGGTCCCGTGACCAGCATGCTTACCTCACAATCCTGATAGGTTACCAGAGTGGAATCACAAGAATTAAGTCAGACTGGGTCAAGAGGAAATCTTGGAAAAGCAGAAAAACCAGGTCGAGTTTATTATGGAGTCCAATCCCTTATATACCATGAAACAGGGGGTGAAGTCTGGACACTGTGCAGAGTGATGACATCAATAGTGACAGACTGCAGATGAAAAGTCCACAACAAGTGGGGCCACCACCAACAATACAGCCCTGCCGATCTTTAATGTTAATAGGCTCTAATGGCCTCATATAGGGTGAGAAAGAACAGTCACGTATGTGGTGACACAATTATAATGATAAAGTTCTGTGCCCATCCTTTACATATGCTAATCAATGTCTAGATAGCTTCCAAAGAACAGGAAGCAATATATAAAAAAAATCTCTGCCCTTGAGCCCAATTTGAGACAGGACAAAATCCATCCCTGCCCCTTGTGAGAAGGTCAACAGGAGTCAGCCTATGACTATACTGGCATAGGCTAGCTAAGCTGGCATAGGAGGCACACTGCAACTGAGACCACAAGGGATGCCCTCAGCATCCATCTACAAGAAATGGAGATATTGGGCTTGAGCATTCCCTACAACTTCCCGTTTTTTCTTTTTTTAAAAGAAGTCATATCAGGCCATATTGATTTCTAAAGGTTACTAATCCTATTACTATACCTAGTATTACAGTTATCAGGGTAGAGCACACAAACCAAAGCCTTTTTACAGAACTTGTGTTTAGAATCTAAGAAAATACACTAATCAATGACGGAGGCATTTGAAGACATATGAGTAATGATGCCACCTGACAGAGGCACATTATCTGTTTATATAGCAATGTTAATTAATGAGCCTTAATCTTTTGCCAGTCATAACTAGAAGCAGTACATTCTTCATTAATTAGGTGAGGTACCTTTAACTTTTAAATTCTGTACCTCTACTCCCATGACCACCATGGTCTGTGTTAACAAATCTGTTTCTGTAAGTCCTGATCAATGCATAGCTGAATTCTCAAAACATCAGAAATATCTTTTCTTATGGCTCTGATAAAATAAGCCATGTATATGCCATGTATTAAAGACAGAGCACAAGTGGTAGCAGCAATCAAGCCTGCAATTATGCTGACACTGATAATCCTATGTACTCTCTTAGGCTTCACTAACTTTGTTAGTTCCTTAAATAATTGTTCCCCTATTTTATCAAACCAAGATTTAGAATTTTTTGTAGGTATAGACACATTTAAGATTTGCATAAGAACCTTGGCATCAAGCCTTGGAGAAGTACGATTGACAAACAATTCATATAATTAAGTGTACCCCACCTTCAAACCTTAACAAAGAATAGTGGGAGTCCACAAAAGACGTCATATCCCCATGAAGCCTGGGGCAAACAGGTCTCTTTTGAACACACATTGGTTGTTTCTGATTGTTGTAGCCAATTTCCATAGTCCAGTTTATGCATACTTCCTACTAAGTCCTTTATTAAAAAGTCACACTTTGCATGTTAATATATGGCAGTCCAGGTACTGACCAGTCCAGAACTGAGCAGTGACCAAGTCCACGTTCATGACCCACACTGGATGATTTCTCACATTTTGATTTGTGGTACATTTATAAGGAATCCTCTCATAGGTCACACTTTCCATAGCAGGAAAGTCAAAGTAAGTGCTTTCAGCTGTTCTGTAGGTGACGTTCTGATGCACTTGATCAACTTGCAATTGGGTGATTTCTGTATTCAAGCCTTCGCTTTCCCCCATTGCATCGTGCACTATTAGTAAGTAAGAATTACAGGTTTCAGAATTTGTAGGAAGGAACAGCAAGGTCAGGTGCATGAGGAAGAGGTGCCTTGGCGTCATTGGTTGTTGGGTTTCTCGCACCAGTCACTCCCCTTCGCATATCAGGTTTTCCATTCGGGTCCATGTGGACAGGCATTCCTGTAGTATTCTCCATCTCTGCCTCTCTCTCAGGCTCAGTTCTTTCATTTTCTTGGGAAGAGACTTCATTTCCTTCCATTGGTCACATTAGCCATTCAGGAATCCACAGAAGTGACCCTGTTGGTGGGGAAACACAAGGATACCCACGACTGCAGTGGAGCACTGAGTCCAGTTAGGACTGAAGGTGTATATCAAAGGTATTCTGTGGCTGTAAAGCCATCTTTTCCTAAGTTTAAGAAAGTAAATGTGAATAAAATGGAAGAAAGAGTACTGTGAGCAAATCCATGGAGATCCTCACCCCTTTCTTTATTTGTAAATAGCATTAATCATGTAATTAGCATGCTTAACAGATCTTTGTCATTGAGAATTATAGGAAATTGTATGAGAAATATATTTTTTAATAAAATGAGCAAAAGTACCATTTTCTGTCTCCAGGATCTGTGGATAATCTAAAAGGCAAACAATTTAAGAACAGGGTGGCCATGTCTAACAGTCCATGTGGTTTTTAATTATATAACAGTTGATACAGCATACCTTAAATTAGAAAAATATTAATAGGTGACAACTAAATATATGATGTACATTTTATATTATTTGGCAAAAATTATTTTGATGAGGAATAATCTATTTACTTTTTAAGTTGAGTTGAGTGACTAGAAATAAAATTAATTACATTTTTAATTATAACTTGAGACCAATTAAAACAAAAGTTATATTACAACATTATTAAGTGTGGTAAAATACATCTATAACCTTAATATTTATGAGATAAAGGCAGAAGGACTGCTAGGGTTTGTACAGGGAATTTTTTTAAAAAAAATTTATTATTATTTATTCAGTTGTGCGTGTGTGTATATATGTACACTCGTGCATGTGTGTCTGTATGTGTAGAACCACGGGCAAATTCAGGAACCACCATGGACACCTCCACCTCCCCCTTGTTTACTCTGTCTCGGGATTCACAGGTTCTGCCCTACCAGGACCAGAAACGCATGCCGCCCCACTTCTGCCCAGCGTCTATACATGGGATCTGGTATCCGAACTCAGGACCTTCTGCCTGCAAGGCAGAGGCTTAACCCCTAAGCCACCTCTCCAGCCCTGTACAGGGAATTTTAAAGTTAATTTGAAATATACAGTTAAATCTGTTTTAAAAGGCAACAACAATAAAAAGGATAAAATATTAATTAAAATTAACCAAGATTAGTTTATCTTACTTAACATTGTTATATAAAAAACCATAAAGAAAGTTAGTGAAATATAATGTAATTTGAAAACTCAACATGATCACATTAGGGAACCAGAAATATATTTGTATTATTTAAAAACACTTTTACTATGAAATAACAAAGATAATTATTAATTATTTTTAAACCATCAATAACTGCTATAATTAATAAAATTAATTACTAATATTATAATAATTATGACTTAAACTCTAATTTGGGACTAATTTGAAGAATCAGGGCCCAAGATGTTAATCATCAGATTCCAGTCTCCAAACTAAAAGCAATAAACCATTTTTATAAAGGTACAATTTATCTTTTCCATTTAATATCTCCCAGAACTTAAAATATAGGGTTACTACCATCTGAGGTAGAACATGTCTACTATTTTCTGTAGTGTGCACGTCCCTACAGATATCTGAAGCGCAACTCCTCCAAAATATCAAATAAAGATTTTTAGCACTCTTGCTATTAATTAGAGCATAAGGTGTATCAAATTTATCTTAGGGGGCATAATTTCCCTTTTATGTACAGCTTAAAAAATATAGCTCCCGTTTTTGGTGTAGAGACAATTGAAGATTATTAAATAAATTTTGTAAGGTCTCCTTATATATACAAACCTTTGACACAACTGGGTGAAGCTATTAGCCATCCTTTGAGGCAGTACTTTCCTCAGTTTCTCACTGTAGAAGAACAGCACTTTGTTGAAGTCTGGTGGAGATTCTCATACCACTTGATTTAATGTTAGTGCCACATAGAGACCATGACCAACATCTCTATACCAGTGTCCATGGGGTCAGATAATTATCTCTACCATTGACATTTAAGGAAAGAGTGGACCGCCCCTTTCTTTCAAGGACTTTAGCCACTATCCCTGAGGATCCAAATCCTCAGGTGTCTCAAGGCCCTGGATGTAATTATTTTTCCATTAATTTTGTGAGAGGTGTTAACATTTGAGCAACTTTTTTCTCTCTCACCCAAAGTAAATATTTTAAAAGGCAAGGAGGTTAAAACCATAATTTTTCCCCTCATATTCAGCATCAATTACTTTTGAATAAACAATTGAACCCTTTGAAATTAGGTTATTTCTCCCTAGAATCAATGTAGAAAAGCCTCTTGATAGGGGTTTTCAAACCTGATTGGGAATCCCAACAACTTGTTTAGATGTCAAGACTCTAGAGGCAAGGCCTGTACAATCAGGGATGGTGCTGGTGAGATCAGATATGTATTTTAGGCTTCTGAGGAATTAAAAATAGAGAGACCTTAATATTTTAGCTTTTTAAGTCATTATTATAACATAACTTTTTGTATAACTATAAACTTTTTCCTTAAAAGAAATAGAGTTGGGCTTTCTTAGGCAATTGTATAGACAATATACATTTATATGTAGTCATTTATAGATGTGTATCTTGAAATCTAAGATATTGTAAGCCTCAATTTACTTATTTATCTTAAATATCTAAATATCCATTAGAATGAAACGTATAGATGAATTAAAACAAAAGTCAGTAAAAGTTCTTTTAACTTTGTAGAGAACAAAACATTAAATGTTTAATAAAAAGCAGCACATGGTCACAGGAGAATACCTATATGTCTCTGGTTAGACAAACAACCTTTAAAAACTAAAACCTCAGCAGCTATAATACTGAGTAGAACCTTCCCCAAATTCATGAGCTATATTGTTGTTGTTAATGATCTATTATAATCTGTTTTTAACTTTCTAACTTCTGTTACAAGAAAGTCTCCAATATCTGTAGGTTATTGTAATGGTTACTCTTAACTATTGCTATGAGAGAACATCCAAAGTCAATCAACTTAAGGGAGAAAGGGAGGTTTATTCAGCTTATGGTTCCAGAGGGAAAGTACAGTCTCTCAAAGGAGAGGCGGCATGGCTGGCTGGCCAAAGCTTGAGGAGGCTAATTCACTGCAGACATCTTGGAAGCTGAGAGCTGTAGACTGCTTGCTGTAAAGGTCGACTTCTCCTGAAGGTAAGGTGGGACTACTCCATCTCAGGGCCCACCACTTGTGACTGCCTTCCTCCAGCAAAGCTCTACCTCTTAAGGTGCCATGACCTTGCCAAACACATGAGACTGTGGGGGACAGATTTCAAACCATGACAGTTACCTTCAAAAATTTGTCATTTAAAAGTTTTTGAAGTATCTCAAAAATTACTAACCAATGTTATAATTTTGTTATGGGAAACAGCCTCATTCCAAATGTTACAGGACTCATGAAAAGTGAGCAGCTAGAAAGAACTCGTGGAATCCATGGAAAACAGGCATGGAGCTAGAAATGTACTAAAGTGTCACCAGGGGCTTCACCAAAGATGGCTGCCAGAGCAAGACTCGGACACTGACTTTTTTCTTATTGTGCCTAGCCCAGTTGCTCCTGGGCCCAGCTGAAGCTAAAGGAGAGCTTATCTACATAATCCCTTCATAGGGAAGTTGGCCATCTTATTTCTGGGAAGATTGGAGTCAGTTCCTCAGTAGTGTTACTTCAGGAGATTCTAACTTCTAGATGTGAAGGATAGCCTTAAGGAATCCAAAGACCTTCAAAGACCTTGAGACCCATCCCAAAATAGCTGTTCTAATCTTGTCTCAATTTAAGGAATTCTTACTTATGACTAACTGTAATTATTACTTTATAAGTAGCTCTCTAACATTATGAATAAAATGTATCTGAATAAAAGCAATCACTTTAGCTATAGGCCAAAAATGTGTAATATAGCAAGCATGAATTAGAAAAATCAAGATTCTAAATATAACTGGAGAATATCTTAACAAAGGAGATTAATGAAAATTCTTTTCTACATACATTATGATGATTAGCAGAATATTAAATTTTAATTGTAATTATAAGGCAAAAATTGTTAAACCCCACTTTTACATAAAGTTACATTACCTTTTGTAGAGACAACTACCATGTATGAAGTAATCAGACATTACTATTTTATGTATACTCAGGACATGAGGATGTCGGATCTTAAAACTCTATGTACATAGCATTTAAAATTTAAGTGAGTAAACTTATCCTAAGGCAATAGAAACATTTAGATATTCTCATATCATACCACAAGGAGAATGAAGAAATTCCAATGAAATTTTTAGAATGCAATTATTTTCCTGGTTGTTAGATTTGGTGGGACAAAATTCTATAAAAGAAATCAGAGGGGTGAATGAGTTCAACCGAGCAATATCATAGTGACTTTGTCATTTTGGGAACACATGAAAAAACCTTTAAGAACAAATAGCATTTTCATATGTAGTCCTATGAAAGATAAAAACCAAGCAAGATAATCTTTCATGAAAGAAAACTTACAATCTATCAGAAAAGCAGTTGTGGTCCATTTAAAACATAAATATTTAAGGTCTTACATATTATTAAAATTATTTGTTCTTATTTTAAGTATACATAAATGTGTTTAAGAAAAAGGGCATGTCAAAAGGAATGAAAAAAGTTGAAGTGGCCACTGCTTTTTTATTTTAAAAATGCAAGACACACTACATATAAATACAGAACACATAAACATACAAACATATAAAAAACATACAAATATCGGCAACTGTCTTAAAACTATCCTTGAAGCTTCATCAAAGGTAGATTAACATTTAAAAGTCCAGCAACTTAGTGTAATTATGAAAATCATTATTGAAAGCAGATTACACCTTAAAATTTAGTACCAAAACAAATTATTATTTAAGAAACCTTATTTTAGCAATAGATGAATTAGTTGCCTGAGTTTTTATTTCTCAAAAAAATCAATCTGTTAACATTCCCACAAGTGTCATTTGCATTTTCAAAGGCCAATAGTTTTGCATTCTTGTTTCCCTAGTTGAGAACCTCCTGCTCACAGAAGCGGAGGTTTTTTAGTTTTTCTGGAGTAGCAGCCGTTTTAAGGATCTCAGATTTTTTTTTCATAATGTAAGGATTATCAGGAGGAACGTTTTCTTGTCCTCTTATTTTTCTCTGATCTATATGAACCCGAATTCTAAGATTTAAGCTCCCTTCAATAACAGAGGCCTGTAACTCTAACAAGATTTGAAAACTTTAGTTTTTGCTTTTTTTTACATTTATCTTTTCCATCTTTAACATTTCATTTTTAGCAAAGAGATTCTGTTCTTTGCTACCTACCTATCCCATTATTTTTTAACCTCTCAACTCATTCCTTCAACACAAAATACATTTTAACTTGTATCCCGCGGTCCCCAGTTTAAGATTCCTGCTTTAATCAATTAAATTCTCCCATACTCTGGCCTTATGTCAGGGGTGCCATGTGCAGAGTCCTGTGACCAGCATGCTTACCTCACAATCCTGTAGGTTACCAGAGTAGGATCACAAGAATTAAGTCAGGCTTGGTCAAGAGGGAATCTTGGAAAAGCAGAAAAACCAAGTTGAGTTTATTATGGAGCCCAGTCCCTTATGTACCATGAAATAGGGGGTGAAGTCTGTACACTGTGCAGAGTGATGACATCAATAGTGACAGACTACAGATGAAAAGTCCACAACAGGCGGGGTCACCACCAACAATACAGCCCTGACAATCATTAGATATGTTAATAGGCCCTAATGGCCCCATACAGGGTGGAGAAAGAACAGGTCAAGAACATGGTGATACAAGAAAGGACTCTCTGGGAATTGGGGCGGGAGGCACTGGGGGATGGGGAGGGAGTGGTGAGGGGAGGGGAAGCAGGGGGTTCGGGGGGGGGGAGGGAAGGAGGGCACTGGTGTACCTATTAAGTTTGTATGAGCTGAAATAATAATAAAAATGTATAAAAAAAGAACATGGTGATACAATTATAATGATAAAGCTCTGTGCTCATCCTTTACGTTTGCTAATCAATGTCCAGATGGATTCCAAAGAACGAGAAGCAATATGTAAAAAACACCTCTGCCCTTGAACAGAATTCAAGACAGAAAAAAATCCATCCTTGCCCCTATGGGAAGGTCAACAGGAGTCAGCCTATGGCTATACCAACATAGGCTAGCTAAGCTGGCATAGGAGGCACACTGCAACTGAGACTGCAAGGGATGCCCTCAGCATACATCTACAAGAAATGAAGATCTCGGGCTTGAGCGTTCGCTACAAGGCTATGATATCAGAGGTGAAGCTTTATGCCATAGTGATGCTTTGATGGCATGGCATGGCTATGATGTCACAATGAGGCTGTGATGTCACTGGGGAAGTTGTAGTGTTACTGGGGAAGTTGTGATGTCACAGTGAAGTTGTCATGTCAATACGAAACTGTGGTGTCATGGGAGGCTGTCATGTTTCAGTGAGCCTGTGAAGTCAGTGGTGAGGCTGTGGTGTCACAGTGAGGCTAGGTAGGATATCAGTGATGAGGGTGCAGTGACACAGAGATTATGATTTCAGAGGTTAGCATGTGATGTCATAGTGAGACTGTCATGTCACAGTGAGGCTATAACCTCAGAGGGGAGGTTGTGGTGTCTGAGTTAAAATGTGTTGTCACCAATGATGCCATGATACACAGTGAGGCTGTGATGTCAGTTGAGCAAGACTATGACATCACGGTGAGGATGTGATTTCAGTGGTTAGGCTGTGATATCAGAATGAGGCTGATATGAGTGATGAAGGTAGGATATCACAGTGAGGCTGCCATGTCACTGGTGAAGCTGTAATGTCACCGTGAGGCTATGTTAGAGGTGTATATGTTATGTCACCCTGAGGCTATTATGTTAGAGGCCAGACTGATGTCACAGCAAGTTTGTCATGTCACAGTCAAGCTGTGATGGCTCTGTCAGGTTGTAATGTCACAATGAGGCTTTAATGACACAGTGTGGCTATGATGTCACGGTAAGGCACTGATGACACAGTGATGTCACTGGAAAGATGTTGATGGCACAATGAGGCTGTGATGTTAATGGTAAGACTGATGTCACAATAAGTCTGTGATGTCAATGGTGAAGGTGTAATGTCACAATAAGGCTGGAATGTCAATGCGAGAAAGATGTCATAGTGAGTCTATGTTGTCACACTGAGGCTGTGATGTCACTGGGTAGGTTGTATGTCACTGGGGGCTGTCACATCACCATGAGGTGATAATACTCTGAAAGCTGTGATGTCACAATGAAGCTATGATGTAACAGGGGACCCTCTGGTGTCAGTGGGCAGGCAGTGAGGTCACTGTGAGGCTGAGATGTTGCAGTGAGACTCTGATATCAGGGCTGATTCTATGAGATATCAGTGATGCTGTGAGATCAGGGGTGATGCTTGAATTTCACAGTGAGATTAGTACGTCAGTGGTAAGGCAGTGCAGTCACACTGAGGCTGAGATTTCAGTGGTTAGACTGTGATGTGAGAAGTGAGGCTGATTCAAATGATGAAGCTCAGATGTCATAGTCAGACTGGGATGTTACAGGTGTGGCTGTGATGGCAAAGTGAGGCTGTGGTATCACTGTTGAGGCTGTCATGTGGAAGCGAGCATGAGATGTCAGTAGTGAGGGTAACCAGGATGTCCATGGTGTCACTAATGCTAAGATTTCAGAGTTTAGCCTGTTATGTCACAGTGAAATTATTATGACAGAGGTGAGACTGTGATGTCAGAGATTAGGCAGTGATGTAAGAAGTGAAGCTTTATGTCACAATGATGCTTTGATGACATGGTATGGCTGTGATGTGACAATTAGTATGTGATGTCACTGTGAGGTTGTGAAGTCACTTGGGATGTTGTGAAATCATAGTGAAGTTGTGATGTCAATAGCGACACTGTGGTGTCACAGGGAGGCTGTGTTGTCACCAGCAATGCCATGATATCCTAGTGAGGCTGTGATGTCAGTGGAGTAAGACTATGATATCACAGTGAGGATGTGATTTCAGTGGTTAGGCTGTGATGTCAGAAGTGAGGCTGATGTCACTGATAAAGCTGAAATGTCACAGTGAGGCTGTGGTGTTAATGGTGAGACTATGATGCCACAGCAAGGCTGTGATGTTACTATTACAGCTGTCAAGTTACCATGAGCCTTACATGTCAGGGATGAATCTGTGGTATCATAGCAAAGCTATGTAGGATGTCCGTGGTGTCACTAATACTATGATTTCAGCCTGTTATGTTACAGTGAGACTGTTCTGGCATTATCAGGTTGTAATGTCACAGTGAGGCTGTGATATCACTGTGAGTCTGTTGACACAGTGTGGCTGATATAACATAGGGAAGTTTGAATGACACAATGAGTCTGTGATGTGAGTAGTGAGGGGATGTCACAATGAGGCTATGATATCACTGGTGAAGGTGTGGAGTCGCAATAAGGCTGGAATATTAGTGGTGCTAATGATGTCATAGTCAATGATGAAACTGGTGAGGCTCTGATGTCAATGGTGAAGCTATGATGTGATAGTGACACTGATAAGCCTGTGGTGTCAAAGTGTTGTCACTGGTGTGGCAGTGATGTCAGTGTTGTGACTAATGTCAGTGGTGATTATCACGGGTAAGGCTATGCTGTCACTGATTTGGCTGTAATGTTATAATGAGGCTGTGATGTCAGTGAGAGGGTTGTATTTCACTGTGGGTTATGATATTAATGTGAATTGGTTATCACTCTGGAAGCTGTGATGTCACAGTGAGGCTGTGATATCAGTGGCATGAGTGATGTCATAATGAGACTATGATGTAACAGGTGATCCTGTGGTATCAGTGGGCAGGCTGTGTGGTCACGTGAGGCTGTGATGTCACAGTGAGGCTCTGATTTCAGGGCTCATTCTACGTGATGTCAGTGAGGCTGTGACATCAGGGATGATGCTTGAAGTTCACAATGAGGTTCAGACATCACTGATCAGTTTGCACAATCACACTAAGGCTGTGATGACAGAGTAGAGGCTGTGATGTCACTGTTTGGTGGTAATGTTACTGTCATGTAGTGACAGCACAGTTAAGCTGTTAGGTTAGGCTGTGATGTCAGAAGTAAGGCTGGTATCAGTGATGAGGCAGAGATGTCACAGTGAGGCTGTGATGTTACTGATGAGAGTATGATGCCACAGCAAGGTGGTGGTAACAATTTTTATACTGTCATGTGATCCTGAGTCTGAGATATCAGAAATGAGGCTGTGATGTCATAATGAGGCTAGGCAGGATGTCCGTGGTGTCACTGCTGCTATGATTTCAGAGGTTAGCCTGTTATGTCACAGTGAGACTGTGAAGTCACAGGTGAGGCTGGGATGTCACAGTGAGGCTGGGATGTCAGAAATGAAGCTATAATGACACAATAAGGCTGTGATATCACTGTGTAGCTTTGATGTCACTTTGAGTCTGTGACATCACAGAGAGATTGTGATGAGACAATGAGACTGTGAGATCACTGTGGAAGATGTGATGTCAGTGGCAAGAGTGGGTTCACCATGAGGCTATGAAGTAACTGGTGAATCTATGATATAATAGATTAGACTGTCAGACCAGAGTGAGGTGTGAGGTCATTGTGAGACTGTGATATCTGTGGAAAATTGATGTCAGATTGAGGCAGTGATGTAACATGTGAAGCTATGCTGTCACTGTTTACTATGTCAAAGGCTATGATGTCACTGCTGAGGCTGTCACTTCATTGTGAGTCTATGCTAACTGTGGTGAGGCTTTGATGTCATAGAAACACTAGGTAGAATACAAGTACTTATGCTATGATGTCACAGTGTGGCTGTGAGGTCACCATGAGGCTGTAAAGCCACCATGAGGCTGTGATGTCACGGTGAGACTGATGATATCACAGTGCAGCTGTGAGGCCAGTGGTTAAGAGGTGAGGTCAGTGATTAAGCTGTGATTTCAGAAGTGAGACTATGTGAGAGGTGAGGCTAAGATGTCTTATTGATAATGGGATCTAACTGGTGAGGCTGTTATGTCACAGTGTGACTGTGATGTCACAATGAGGTTGTGGTGTCAATAGCGACACTATGGTGTCACAGGGTGCCTGTCATATTTCAGTGAGCTTGTGAGGTCAGTGGTATGGCTGTCTTGTCATAGTGAGGCTAGGTAGGATGTCATTGAGGATGGTGTAATGTCATATTGAGGCTATGATTTCAGAGGTGAGCCTATGATCTAATAGTGATGCTGTGATGAAATAGTGAGGCTATAACATCACAGTCGATGCTGTGATGTCACAGTTGGATAATGATTTCAGAGGTGATCCTTTGATGTCATAGTGAGGCTGTCATGTCACAGTGAGGCTATAACCTCAGAGGCCAGGCTGTGGTGTCACAGTGAAGCTGTGCTGTTACCAGTGATGCTGTGATATCACTGTGAGACTGTGATGTCAGTAGGATGAGACTGTGACATCACAGTGAGGATGAGATTTCAGTAGTTAAGCTGTGATATCAAAATGAGGCTGATGTGAGTGTTGAGGGTATGATTTCACAGTGAGCTTGGCATGTCACTGGTAAGGCTGTGATGCCATTGTGAGGCTTTGATGTCACCATGTGTCTGTGGTGAAACCATAGCCCCTGATACCACAGGGAGTTGATGTGACTGTGGAAGCTGTGAAGTCACAGTGCAATTACGATGCCAGTGGTAAGGATGATGTCACAGGGAATCTATGATGTCAGTGGTGATGCAGTGATGTCACATTGAGGCTCTGATGCTGCAGTGAGGCTATGTCGGAGGTGTGTATATTATATAACCATAAAGCTATTATCTCAGTGGAAAGGATGATGTCACATTTTGTACTGTCACCGTGAGGCTGTGATGTCACTGTCAGGTTGTAATGACACAATAAGTCTGTGAGGACACAGTGTGGATGTGATGTGACAGTGAGCCTCTGATGACACAGTGATGTGAGGTCACTGGAAAGGATTTGATGGCACAGTGAGGCTGTGATTTTAGTGGTGAGGCTGATGGCACAAGGAGGCAGTGATGTCACTAGTGAAGGTGTGATGTCACAATAAGGCTGGAATATCATTGGAGAGAAAGATGTCATAGTGAATCTATCATGTCATTAGTGAGGCTATGATGAAATTGGTGAACTTATTACGTGACAGTGAAACGTGAAGTCATGATGTCAAGGCTGTGTTTTCACTAGTGTTGCAGTGATGTTAGTGTTCTTAATAACATCTGTGGTGAGGTTGATGTAACAGGTGAGACTGTGCTGTCACTGTTGATGTCAAGATGTCATACTGAGGCTGAAATGTCACTGTGAGGGTTGAATGTCACTGTGGGCTATCATGTTACCATGATGTGATATCACTCTGGAATCTGTGATGTCACAGTGAGGCTGTTATGTCAATAGCAAGACTGATGATACAATGAGTCTATGATGTAACCAGTGAGCCCGAGGTGTCAGTTGGCAGGCTGTGAGGTCACTGTGGGGTTGTGATGTCTCAGTGAGGCTCTGATGTCATAGCTATTCTTTTAGATGTCAGTGAGTCTATAATGTCAGGGGCGTTGCTAGCATTTCACAGTGAGTTTAGGATATCACTGATGAGGCTGTGCAGTAACACAGGCTGTGATGTCAGAGAAGAGGCTGTGATGTCACTGTGAGGCAGTAACATTACTGTGAGGTTGTGACATCACAATGAGCCTGTGATATCCCAGTGAGGCTGTGATGTCACAGTACAGCTGTGAAGTCAGTTCTGAGGCTGTGATTTCAGAAATGAGACTGATGTGAGAGATGAGCTATTATGTCACATTGATGATGTGATATAACTCGTGAGGCTGTGATGCCACAGTGAAGTTATGATGTCACAATGAAGCTGTGGTGTCAGTGGAGAGGCTGTGATGTCACTGTGAGCCTGTGATATCAGTGTTGAGGCTGTGATGTCACTGTGAGGTTATTATGTCTGTGAGTGTGCGATATCATGATTAGACTATGATGCCACTGAAAGGTTGTCATATCTCAGTTAGGCTGTGAAGACACAATGTGGTTCTGATGTCATATTGAGGCTCTGATGACACAGTGATGTGATGTCACTGGAGAGGTTTGAATGGCACTGTGAGACTGTGAGGTCACTATGGAAGATGTGATGTCAATGGCAAGGCTGGTTTCACCTTGAGGCTATGATGTAACAGGTTAGACTGTGAGGTCACAGTGTGGCCATAAAGTCACTGTGAGGTTATGATATCTGAGGAAAGATTGATGTCACAATAAAGCAGTGATATAACATGTGAGGCTATGGTGTCACTTTTTATATCAAAGGCTAGAATGTCATTACTGAGGCTGTCACATCACTGCGAGGCTGTTATCAGTAGTGAGGCTGTGCTGTTCTAGTAAGGCTAGGTAGGATAGTGGTGACATCACCAACTTCCTGTGACATCACAGGCTTATGTTGACATCAAAGCATTATTGAGACAGAAAGCTTTACCTCTTATATCTTTGCCTCATTGTGACATCATAGACTCAGTTTGATGCAATAAACTCAATGTGACATTAGAACCTCACCGGGGACAATACACCCTGGACAATGACAGTCTCCCTGTGAAAGCACAGTCACTATTGAAATCACAACCTCACTGTGACACACAGTGCTAGCACAGCCTCACTACAACATCATATCCTCACCACTGATAGCACTGGCTCACCTTGATATTACAGTCGCACTACAACATCACATACTCATGGTAGCATCACAGCCATAGTGTGACATCACAGCCTCACCACTGGTATCCTACCTAGCCCTACCATGACACCACAGTCTCACCACAGATAGACTCATAATGACATGATAGCCTCAGAAGTGACAGCCTTTGACATCATAAACAGTGACCACAGCCTCACAAGTTACATCACTGCCTCATTGTGACATCAATATGCCCACAGATATCACAGCGTCACAGTGACCTCACAGTCTAATCTGTTACATCATGTACATACCTGTTACATCATAGCCTCATGGTGCAATCACCCTTGCCACTGAAATCACGTCTTCCACAGTGACCTTGCAGCCTCACAGTGACATCACAGGCTCACTGTGAAATAACAGGCTAACCGCTAAAATCATAGCATCAGTGACACCATGGATATCCTAACCAGCCTCCTTATAACACTGCAGCCTCATCACTGAAAGTTCAGGCTAACAGTCACATGACAGCCTCAACAGTGACACCACAGCCTAGCTGTAGCATCACAGCCTTACTAACATACCAGCCTCACTGTGACATCTCAGCTTCATCACTGAAATCAGCTTCACTTCTTTCATCACAGCCTAACCACTGAAATTACTGCCAAACTGTGATGTCATACTCTATCATCACTGATATCACAGTCTCACTGTGATACCAGAACTTCAAGGTAACATCACAGCTTCACAGTGACATCACAGCTTCTCCTCTGACATCACAGCCTCAGTATGACTGTATAGCCTCACCACTGACATCCTAAACTCACTGAAATCCAAGCATCACCCCTGTCATCACAGCCTCACTGATATCAGAATCAGCCCTGACATCAGAGCCTCACTGCGACATCACATCCTCATAGTGACCTCACAGCCTGCTCACTAGCACCACAGACTCACCTGCTACATCATAACCTCATTGTGACATCATTATTGCCACTGACATCACAGCCTAACAGTGACATCTCAGCTATGTGTTTGATATCGCCTCATGGTGAAATGATAGCCCACAGTGACATACAACCTTCAAAGTGATATCAATGCCTCAGTGTGACATCACAGCCTCACCGATGATATCACAGCCTCACAGTGATATCACAGCCTCATTGTTACATCATAGCCTCTCCTCTGACATCACAGCCTCAGTATGATGGCATAGCCTCAACACTGACATCCTAAGCTCAGTGTGAAATCCAAGATCACCCCTGACATCACAGTCTCACTGACATCTCATAGCATTAGCCCTGACATCAGAGCATCACTAGGACAACACAGCCGCGCAGTGACCTCAAAGCCTGCCCATTGACACCACAGGAACACCTGTTACATCACACACTCATTGTAGCATCACTCTTACAACTGACTCTCAGCCTCACTGTGAAATCACAGCCTCAACAGTGACAGTACAGACACACCTGTGTTATCAGTGTTGCCACTGGCATTAATGAGAACACTGACATCACTGCCACATCAGTGACAACACAGCCTTTGACATCGCAGCCTCACCAGTGATACTGTCACATAATAAGTTTACCTCTGACATTATGGCTTCACCAGTGACATCATAGACTCACTAGGGCATCTTTCATATCCCTGATATTACAGCCTCACGTGACATCAAACATACAACTAATATCTCAGCCTCACTGTGCCATTCAAACTTCTCCTTTAACATCACAATCTCACTAACACATCACAGCCACACTGTGCCAGCACAGTCTCACGGTGACAACAAAGCCTCACCACTGATATGACAGGCTCACAATGACATAACAGCCTATCCTCTTTCATCACAGACTCAGTGTGGCTGCACAAGCTCACCACTGACATACTTACCTCACTGAAATCCAAACATCACCCGTGACATCACAACCTCAATCTCATAAAATCAGCTTTGGCATAAGAGCCTCACTGTGACATCATATCCTCACAGTGACCTCACAGGCTGCCTATTGAAACCACAGGATCAAATGTTACATCATAGATTCATTGTGACATCAGTCTTGCCACTGACATCACAGGTTCACTCAGACATCACAGCCTCCAGGGTGATATCACCTCACAGTGACATGACAGCCCACAGTGACATACAACTCTCACAGTGAAATCAAATCATCAGAGTGACATCATGGCCTCACCAGTGACAGCACAGCCTCATCTGTAACATCAGTGTCGGCTCGGACATTACTCAGAACACTGGCATCACTGCCATACCAGTGACAACACAGCCTTTGACATCGCAGCTTCACCAGTGACACTGTCACATAATAGATTCACCTCTGACATCATAGCCTCACCAGTGACATCATAGACTCACTAGCACATCTTTCTCCTCAATGACATCACAGCCTCACATAACATCAGCCTCACCACTAACATCACAGGCTCACTGTGACATCCAATCCTTTGCAGTGACATCAAAACATCACTGTGTCATCAGAGCGTCAGTGTGACATCATAGCCACATTTTGTCCTCACAACCTTATTGTGACATTACTACCTGACACTGATATCCCAGCCTCATTGAGACATAACAAACTCATTGTGACATCAGCCTTGCCACTAACATAATAACCTCAAGGGGAAATCACATACACACTCCTGACATCACAGACTCATTGTGACATCACAGCCTCAGTTTGACACCTGCCCACTGACACCAAAGGATCTCCTGTTACATTATAGCCTTATAGTGACATCAGTCTTGACACGGACATCACAATCTCACTGTGACATCATACCTTTCAGATGATATCACCTCATAATGACGACAGCCCACAGTGACATACACCCTCACAGTGACACTGTAGATAAACAGTGACATGGTGAGTGGGATTAGCCCCTGGATAAATAACAGAGAGCTAGTTGAGAGAGTTGCCATTCTTGTGTTCACTTGGCCAGACATGCTGGTCTTCCAAGTAAAGATTGTCCATCTCTCAGCTATTATGTAGTGATGGTATGGCCAGTTCCCTCAGTCCTGATGGTGATAAGTCCATCAACCTGGACTTAGAACTGTAACAATACTGTAGTAAGAAACTAAACTCCTTGTTCCCTTAAGCTATATGATAGTCATTTATTGAAAATGTTGCAGGCTGAATGCAATACTCAGTGTGACATCACATCCTCACCACTGGTATCCTACTTAGCCTTACCATGACACCACAGCCTCACTACAGATAGCATGGGCTCACAGTGACATAACAACCTCAGCAGTGACATCATAGCTTTTGATATCATAAATAGTGACACCACAGCCTCACACCTCTGTTACCACTGACATTCTAGTATTATTGTGACATCACACCTTCACCAATGACATCACAGCCTCATTGTGACATCAGCCTCACCATTGACAGTACAGCCTCACAGTGCCATTCAAACCTCTCTAGTGACATCACAACATCACTGTGTCATCAGAGTCTCACTGTATCATCAGAGCCACATTGTGTCCTAAAGTCCTCACTGTGACATTGCAACCTGACAGTGTCATCACAGCCTCAGTCTGACATCACAGACACATCTTTGACAACACAGGCTCACTGTGACATCACGAACTAACTGTGACACCCGCATTACCACTGACATAATAGCCTCATGATGACATCACATATGCCCCTCTGACATATCCTCATGTGAAATCATAGCCTCAGTATGACTTAACAGCATCACCACTGACATCATAGCCTCACTGTGACATCAGCCTTGCCACTGACATCACTGTGACCTCATAGCCTAACTGTAACAATATCACTCCCTGTGACATCATGGGCCCATAGTGACAACACAAACAGATGGAGTCATCAAAGCCTCATAGTGGCATCACAGCCTCACCAGTGACATGAAAGCCTCACTGTGACATCATACCCTCTTCATGCACATCTGCCTCATTCTGATATCACAGCCTAACTGTGATGTCATAGTGTTGCCAATGACATCACATCTTCCACAGTGACCTCACAGCCTCACTGGGACATCACAAACTCTTTGATTTCACAGCCTCATAGTGACATCTCAGATTCACAGATATCACAACCTCACTCTGGCATTATAGCCACATTTCTGATATCACAGGCTCACGGTGACATCATAGCTTCACCTCTGACATCACAGCCTCACTATGATATAATAGGATAACCTCTGAAATCATAGCATCAGTGACACCTGCCTAGCATCGCTACGACAGCACAGCCTCATCACTGACATCTCAGACTCACAGTCATGAGACAGCCTCAACAGTGACAAAAGAGCTCCACTTTGGCATCACGGCCTCACCAGTAACATCCCATACATACTGTGGCATCATACCCTCATCACTCACACAAGCCTCATTCTGATATCACAGCCTTACCACTGAAATCACATCCTCACTGTGAGGTCATAGTCTCACTCCACTGATAACACAGACTCACTGTGATATCAGGACATTACTAGTGACAATACAGACTCAGTGTAACATCACAACCTCACCTCTGTGGTTATGGCCTTACTGTGACATGATTACCTCACTATGATATCACAGGCTCACCTCTGAAATTGTTGCCAAATTGTGACAGTAAAGCATTGACTCTGACTATAGCCTCTCTATTTCACACAGCCTCAACATGACAAAACAAGCTCACTTCTGAAATCATAGCCTCAATGCGACATCACACCCTCATCACTGACTTCCTACCTAGCCTCACTATGGTACACAGCCACACTACTGTCCTCACAGGTGCACTGAAACATGACAGCCTCCTTGTGACATGACATTGTCACTATTGAGATCACAACTTCACTGTGACATCACACTTACCCAGTGACATCACAACCTCAATGTGACATCACAGCTTCCTTGTCAAGTCACAGCCATATCATGCCATCATCACTGTGACATACAGCTTCTCTTCTGATGTGACTGTATATGATGTTAAAGGCTATGATGCCATTGCTGATTCTGTCACGTTCACTGTGAGCCTGTGCTACCTGTGGTTAGGCTGTGGTGTCGTAGTAAGGTGAGGTATTATACCAGTGGTGAGGATGTGATGTCAGTGTGGATGTGAAGTCAACATGAGGCTGTGATGTTACAGTGAGACTGTGATGTCACAGTGAAGCTGTGAGGTCAGCGTTTAGGCCGTGATTTCAGAATGGATACTGATGTAAGATATGAGGCTGAGATGTCACATTGACAATGTGATATAACTGGTGAGGCTGTGAAGCCACAGTGATGTCACCATGAGGCTGTGGTGTCCCTGGTGAGACTATAATATCACGGTAAGCCTGTTTTATCAGTGTGAGGCTGTGATGTCACAGTGAGGCGTTCTGGCACAGCAGAGCTGTGATGTCACAATGAAGCTTAGAGGTCAGTGGTTAGGCTGTGATTTCAGAAATGAGACTGATGTGAGTGATGAGATTGAGATGTCACATTGACAATAAGATACAACTGGTAAGGCTGAGATGCCTCCGTGAGTTTAGGATGGCACCATGAGGCTGCGATATCACAGTGAGCCTGTCCTGTCAGTGATGAGGCTTTGATGTCACAGTGAGACTGTAATGTCAGCTGCAATGCTGATGTTACTTATGATTTCAGTGGTGATGCTGTGATGTCACTGTGAAGGCTGTATGTCACTGTTGGCTGTCATGTCACTGTGAGGGAATATCACTCTGGAAGCTGAGATGTCACAGTGAGAAGGTGATGTCAGTGGCAAGACTTATGTCACAATGAGACTATGATGTAACAGGTAAGTCTGTAGTGTCAATGGTCAGTCTGTGAGCTCATGGTGAGGCTGTGATGTCACAGTGAGGTTCTGATGTCAGGGATGATTCCATGAGATATTCATGAGGCTTTGATGTCAAGGGTGATGCTTGGATTTCACAGTGAGGTTAAGATGTCAGTGGTGAGGCAGTGCAATCACACTGAGGCTGTCATATCAGAAAGGCTTTGATGTCACTCTGAAGTGCTGATTTTAATGTAAGATTGTGATATCACAGTGAGGCTATGATATCAGTGGTGATAGACTATGACATCCCAGTTCAGTTGATATTTCCATGTTTTGGCCGTGATATCAGAAGTGAGGCTGATGTCAGTGATGAGGGTGAGATGTCACAGTGAGACTGGGATGTTATTGGTGAGGCTGTAATATCACAGCAATGCTGTGGTGCCACTGATGAGATTGTCATGTGACCATGAGCCTGCGATGTCTGTGATGAGGCTGTGGTGTCATACTGAGGCAAGGCAGGATGTCCATGGTGTCACTGGTACTGATTTCAGAGGTTAGCCTGCTATGTCACAGTGAGGCTATGATTTGGTGGTGCTGCTGTGATGATACAATGAGGCTGTGATTTCACTGGATAATGTATGATGTTACAATAAGGCTGGAATGTCAGTGCTGAGAAAGAGGTCATAGTCTTTGATGTCACTGATGAGGCTACGCTGTTACTGGTGAACCTATTATTGACAGTTCACGGTGAGGCTGTGACCTCAAAGGCTATGTTGTCCCTGGTGTGGCAATGGTGTCAGTGTTCTGAATAATGTCCACGGCCACGTTGATGTCACAGGTGAGTCTGTCCTGTCACTGGTGAGGCCGTGATGTCACATTGAGACTGTGATGTCAATGTGAGGATTGTATTTCATTGTGTGCTCTCATGATATCCTGAGGTGATATCACTCTGGAAGCTGTCATGTCACAATGAGACTGCAATGGCAGTGGCAAGACTGATGTCACAATGAGACTATGATGTATCAGGTGAGCCTGTGGTATCAGTGGACAGTCTGAAAGCTCACTGTGAGACTGTGATGTCACAGTGAGGCTTTGATGTTGGGGCTGATTCTATGAGATGTTAGTGAGGCTGTTATGTCAGGGGTAATGCATGGATTTCACAGTGATGTTAGGATGTCAATGGTGAGGATTGCAGTCATACTGAAGCTGGGATGTTAGAGGAAAGGGTATGATGTCACTGTGAACTTGTCATATCCGTGGTGATGCTGTGATGTCACAGTGAGGTTGTCCTAGCACAGTGTGGCTGTGATGTCACAGTGAGGTTTTGAAGTCACACTGAGGTTATGATGTCAGTAATAACTGTGCTTTCTCAGAGAGACTTTGTCATTTGTGAGGCTGTATTATCACTAGTGAGGCTCTAATGTCACAGGGAGTTTATGCTGCTATGATGTGAGAGGTGAAGCTTTATGTCACAGTGATGCTTTGATGCCATGTTATAGCTTTGATGTCATAATGAGGCTGTGCTGTGACATCTGTGGGAAGATTGTCACAATGAGTTAGTGATGCAACATGTGAGGCTGTGGTGTCACTATTTATCATGTAAAAGGCTATGATGTCACTGCTGAGGCCCTTATGACATTGTGAGACTGTGCAATCTGTGGTTAGGTTGTGACTTCATAGTAAGGCTAGGTATTATACTAGTTGTGAGGCTATGATGTCACCATGATGATATGATGTCACAGTGAGAGTGTTCTGTCACAATGAGGATGTGATATCACATTGTACCTGTGAGTGTAGTGGTTAGGTTGTCAATTCAGAAATGAGACTTATGTGAGAGATGTGGCTGAGATGTCGGATTGACGATATGATATAACAGGTGAGGCTGTGATGTCACAGTGAGGGTATGATGTCACCATAAGGCCGCTGTGTCATTGGTGAGGCTGTAATATCATGGTGAGCCTGTCCTATCAGTGGTGAGGCTGTGATGTCACACTGAGGCTGTGATGTCACTGTGAAGGTTGTATGTCACTGTGCACTGTGATGTGATCATGATATCACAGTAAGCTCTGTTGGTTCAGTTTACCTGTGATGTCACAGTGAGATTGAGATGTCACAGAGAGGTTGTGATGTCGGTAGTGACTGTGGTTTCACAGGGACACTATGTCATTGAGAGGCTGTATTGTCACTAGTGAGGCTTTAATGCCACAGTGAGTTTATTCTGTCAGACAGGCTGCAATGTCACAGTGATACTATGATTTTAAAAGTGACGCTTTATGTCACAGTGATGCTTTGATGGCAAGTATGGCTGTGATGTCACAATGAGGCTGTGATGTTACTGGGGAAGTTGTAATGTCACAGTGAGGTTGTGATGATAATAGCAACACTGTGATTTTAGAGGGAAGTTGTCATGTTTCAGTGAGCCTGAGAGGTCAACGGTGTGCTGTTGTGGCATAGTGAAGCTAGGTTGGATGTCAGAGATGAGGGTGTGATATCGCATTGAGGCTATAATTTCTGAGGTGAGCCTGTGATTTCATAGTGAAGCTGTGATAAAACAGTGTGGATGCTATGATGTCACAACTGGGGAATGCTTTCAGAAGTGGGCCTGTAATGAAATAGTGACTCTGTGATGTCACAGTGAGGCTATAAACTCAGAGTCGAGGCTGTGATGTCACCATAAGGCTGTGCTGGCACAGTATGACTGTGATGTCACAGTGAGGTTGTGATGTCAGTAGTGACTGTGCTTTCACAAGGAGACTTTGTCATTGGTGGGGCTGTATTGTCATTGGTGAAGCTTTAATGTCACAGAGATTTTATTGTGTCAAACTGAGGCTGAAATGTCACAGTGAGGCTATGATATCAGAGGTGAAGCTTTTTGTTGCAGTGATGCTTTGATGGCACGGTATGGCTGTGATATCACAATGAGACTGTGTTGTCACTATGAGGTTGTAATTTCACTGGGGAAGTTGTGATGTCACAGTGAGGTTGTGATGTCAATAGCAACACTGTCGTGTGCAGGGAGGGTGTCATTTTTCTGTCAGACTGTGATGCCATTGTGAGGCAGCCATCTCACAGTGAGGTTATAACCACACAGATGAGGCTTTGATGTAATAATGAGGGTGTGTTTTCACCAGTGAAGCAGTGATATCACAGTGAGGCTGTGATGTCAGTGGAGCAGAATTATGACATCACAGTGAGGATGTGATTTCAGTGTTTAGGTGGTGATATCAGAATGAGTCTGTTGTGAGTGATGAGGGGATGATGTCAGTGAGGTTGGCATGTCACTGGTGAGTCTGTGATGGTACCACGAGTCTTTGATATCACCATGTGGCTGTGGTGACACCATGAGCCCATGATGTCACAGGGAGATGGTGATGTCATGGTGCGTGCTGTGAAGTCACAGTGAGACTGTTCTGTCAGTGGCAAGGCTGATGTCACAGTGAGGCTATGATGTCAGTGGTGATGCTGTGATGTCACATTGAGATTGTGATGTCACAGTGAGGTTATGTCAGAAGTGTGTATGTATCACCATGAAACTCTTACGTCTGTGGCAAGGCTGATGTCACAGTGAGTTTGTGATGTCACAGTAAGGCTGTGAGGACATAGTATGGATATGATGTCACAGTGAGTCTCTGATGACACAGTGATGTCGTGACAACATTGGAGAGGTTTTGATGGCACAGTGAGGCTGTGATGTCATTGGTGAAGCACATGTCACAATGTGGCAGTAATGTCACTGGTGAGGCTATGATATCAGTGGTGTACCTATTTTGTGACAGTGACCTAGTGAGGCTGTGATGTCAAAGGCTTCATCGTCACTGATGTGACAGTGAAGTCAGTGTTCTGACTAATGTCAGTGGTGACACTGATGTCACAGGTGAGACTGTGCTGTCACTAATATGGCTGTGATATCACAGTTAGGATGTGATGTCAGTAGTAAGAGTGATGATACATTGAAACTATGTTGTAACAGGTGAGCCTGTGGTATCAGTGGAGAGGCTATGAGGTCACTGTGAAGCTGTGATACCACCATGAGGCTTTGATGTCACTGTGTTGCTGTGGTGTCACCATGAGCCCATGAGGTCACAGAGAGATGATGATGTCACAGTGGAGGCTGTGAGGTCACAGTGAAAATGTGATGTCACTGGCAAGGCTGATGTCACAGTGAGGCTATGCTCTCAGTGATGATGCTGTGATGTCACATTGAGGCTGTGATGTCATAGTGATGCTATGTCAGAGGTGTGTATGTAACTCACCATGAGTCTATATGTCAGTGGGAAGGCTGATGTCACAAAGAGTTTGTGATGTCACAGTAAGGCTGTGATGTTACTGTCTGGTTATAATGTGACAATGAGGCTGTGAGGACAAAGTGTAGCTATGATGTCACAGTGAGGCTCTGATAACACAGTAATGTGATGTCACTGGAGAGGTTGTATGCCACAGTGAGGCTGCTAGGTCACTGTGGTAGATGTGATGTCAGTGGCAATTCTGATTTCACCAAGAGGCTGTGATGTTAACAGGTGAATCTATAATGTAACAGGTTAGACTGTAAAGTCACAGTGAGGCTGTGAGGTTACTGTGAGATTGTGATATCTGTGGGAAGATTGATGTCACAGCGAGGCAGTGATGTAACATGTGAGGCTGTGGTGTCACTGTTTATGTTGCTAAAGGTTATGATGTTACTACTGAGGCTATCATGTCACTGTGAGACTGTGCTAACTGTGATGAGGCTGAGATGTTACAGTAAGGCTACGTAGGATACCAGTGGTGAGACTGTGGTGTCACAGTGTGGCTCTGTTGTCACTGTGATGTCACAGTGAGGCTGTGATGTCAAGTACATCTGTGAGTTCAGTGTTTAGGCTGTGATTTCAGAAGTGAGACTGATGTAAGAGATGAGGCTGAGATTTAGTATTGACAATGTGATATAACTGGTGAGGCTGTGATGCCACATGAAGTTATAACATCACCATGGTGCTGTGTTGTCCTTTGTGAGATTGTGATATCATGGTGAGACTGTCATATAAATGGTGATGCTGTGATGTCATATTGAAGCTTTGCTGGCTCAGTGTGGCTGTAATGTCATAGTGAGGTTGTGATGTTAGTAGTGATTGTTCTTTCACAGGGAGACTCTGTCATTGTTGAGGCTGTATTGTCACTAGTGTGGCTCTACTGTCACAGTGAGTTTTATCGTGTCAAACTGGGGCTGTGATAGCACAGTGAGGCTATGATGTAAGAGGTGGAGCTTTATGTCACAGTGATGCTTTGATGGCACAGTATGGCTGTGATGTCACAATGAGCCTGTGATTTCACAGTGAGGTTGTGATATCACTGGGGAAGTTCTAAAGTCACAATGAGCTTGTGATGTCAGTAGCAACAATGTGTTGTCAAAGGGAGGCTGTCCTGTTTCAGTGAGCTGGTGAGGTCATTGGTGAGGCTATGGTGTCATAGTAAGGCTAGGTAGGATGGCAGTCATGAGGTTGTGATGCCACATGGAGGCTATGATTTGAGAGTTGAGTCTGTGATGTTATAGTGAGACTGTGATGAAACACTGAGGCAATAACGTCAGAGATGATGTTATAATGTCACCATTTGGCAATGATTTCAGAGGTGAGCCTATGATGTTATTGTGAAGTTGTCATGTTTTAGTGAGGCTATAACATCAGAGTTGAGGGTGTGATGTCACAGGGAGGCTAGGATGCCACCTTGAGGCTTTGATGTCACCACGTCACTTTGGTGTTACTGTCAGCCTGTGATGTCACAGGGAGTTTGTGATGTCACTATGGAAGCTGTGAGGTCACAGACTGTGGTATCGGTGGTGATGCTGTGATGTCACATTGATGCTCTGATGTCACAGTGAGGCTATGTCAGAAGTGTGTATCTGATGTCACCATGAGGCTACTATGTCAGTGGCAAGGCTGATGTCACAGTGAGTTTGTGATATCACAATGGGGCTGTGAGGACACTGTGACTATGATGTCACAGTGAGACTTTGATGACACAGTGATTTTGTGATGTCACTGGAGAGGTTTTGATGGCAGTTAGGTTGTGTGTTTGTGGTAAGGCTGATGTCACAATGAGACTGTGATGTCACTAGTGAAGGTATGATGTCACAATAAGGCTGGAATGTCAGTGGTGATAAAGATGTCATAGTGAGTCTATGATGTCATTGGTGAGGCAATGATGTTAGTGGTGAACCTATTACATGACAGTGACTCTGATGAGGCTGCAATGTCAAAGGCTGTTTTGTCACTGGTGTGGAGTGATGTCAGTATTCTGACTATTGTTGGTGGCTAAGCAGATGTCACAGGTGAGGCTATGTTGTCACTAGTGGGACCCTGATATCACAATGATGCTGTGTTGTCCCTGTGAAGGTTGTATGTCACTGTGGGGTGTCATGTTACCATGAGGTAATACCACTATGGAAGCTGTGGTGTCACAGTAAGACTGTTATGTCAGTGGAAAGACTGATGTTGCAATGAGGCTATGATGTACCAGGTCAGCCTGTGGTGTCAGTGGGCAGGTTGTGATGTCACTGTGAGACTGTGATGTCGCAGGAGGCTCTGATGTCAGGGCTTATTCTATGAGATTTCATTAAGGCTGTGATGTCAGGGGTGATGCTTGGATTTCACAGTGAGTTTTGAATCTCAGTGATGTCAGAGGAGAGGCTATGATGTCACTGTGAGGGATTGATGTTACCCTGAGGTTGAGGCTGTGATTCAGTGCTGATAGAATATGACATCACAGTTTGGCTGAGATTTCAGTGGTTAAGTTTTATTGTCAGAAGTGAGGCTGTCAGTGATGAGGCTGACATCACAGTGAGTGTGGGATGTTATTAGTGAGGCTGTGATATCATAGCAGGGCTGTGGTGTTGCTGTTGAGGCTATCATATGATGATGACCTGAGATGTCAGTGATGAGGCTGTGGTGTCATAGCAAGGCTAGGCAGGATGTCCATGGTGTCACTGATGCTAAGATTTCAGAGGTTAGCCTGTTGTATCACAGTGAGTCTATGTCATCAAAGGTGAGACTGTGATGTTACAGTGCATCTGTGATGTCAGAAATGAGGCTATAATGTCACAGTCAGACTGATAGTACTGTGCAGCTGTGATGTCTCTATGAGTCTGTGACACCACAGAGAGGATGTGATGTCACAATGAGTCTGTGAGGTTACTATGGTAGATGTGATGTCAGTGTCAAGACTGATTTCACCATGAGGCTATGATGTAACAAGTGAGTCTCTGATGTAGCAGGTCAGACTGTGAGGTTACAGTGAGTCTGTGAGGTCACTTTGAGGCTATGATTTCTGTGGAAACATTGATGTCACAGTGAAGCAGTGATGTAACATGTGAAGCTATGGTGTCACTATGATGTCAAAGGATATGATATCACTGCTGAGGTTGTCACATCATGGTGAGTCTGTGCTATCTGTGGTAAGGCTGTGATGTCATGTTAAGGCTACATTGGACAGCAGTGGTGAGGCTGTGATGTCATAGGCAGTCTGTGATGTCACCATGAGGCTGTGAAATCATAGTAATCCAGTGATGTCAAAGTGAAGCTGTGAGGTCAGTGGTTATACTGTGATTTCAGAAGTGAGACTAATATGAAGGATATGATTTAACTGGTGAGGCTATGATACCGCAATAAGGTTATGATGTCATCGTGTGGCTGTGGTGTCACCGCTGAGGCTGTAATATCATGGTGAGTCTCTCTTATCAGTGGTGAGTTTGTGATGTCACAGTGAGTCTGGGCTGGCACAGTGGCGCTGGGATGTCAGTGGCAAGACTGATGTCACAATGAGGCTATGATGTAACAGGTGAGCCTGTGGTGTCATGGTCAGGCTGTGAGGTCACAGTGACGCTGTGATGTTGTAGTGAGGTTCTGATGTCAGGACTGATTACACTACACAATGATGTTAGGATGTCAGTGGTGAGGCTGTGCAGTCATACTGAGGCTGTGATGTCAGAGGAGAGGGTGTGATGTCACTTTGAGCCTGTCATGTCAGTGGTGAGGCTGTGATGTCATAGTGAGGCTGTGCTGTCACAGTGTGGCTGTGATGTCACAGTGAGGTTGTGTTGACAGTGATGTGGTGCACTGGAGGAGTTTGGATGTCACAGTAAGGCTGTGATGTTAGTGTTGAGGCTGATGGCACAATGAGGTTTGATGTCAGTGGAGAAATTGTGATGTCACAATAAGTCTAGAATGGTAGTGGTGAGAAACATTTCATAGTGAGTCCATGATGTCATTGGTGAGACTTACTGTGAAATTATAGCCACACTCTGTCCTCACAGCCTCACCATGACATTTCAACCTGAAAATGACATCACAGCCTTACTATGACATCTGCCTTGCCATTGACATAATAGCTTCGTGGTGACATCACACCTCTGACATAGCTTCACTGTGACATCACATATTCAATTATGACTTCACAGCATCACCTCAGACATCATAGGCTTACTGTGATATCACACTTGACGCTTATATCAGTCTCACTGTGACTTCACAGACTCCACTGTGACATCACCAACTCCCTGTGGCCTCATGGGCTCACAGTGACTCCTCAGGCACACGGTGACATCAAAGCCACATGCTGGCATCACAGATTCTCTAGTGATATACCACCTCACTGTGACATCATACCCTCATCATTCACATCAACCTCATTCTGATATCACAGCCTAACTACTGAAATCACATCCTGACTCTGCTATAATAGTGTTGCTCCGCTGACAACACAGCCTCACTGTGACAACATGGCACCACTGGTGACAACACAGCCACACTGTGACATCACAAACTCATTTGAGATTTTAGCCTCTTGATGACATCACAGCTTCACTATAACATCACAGGCTTATCTCTGAAATCATTGCCCAACTGTGACATCACAACTCTGAGTATTATGTAATAGTCTCACTGTTTGTTAACAGCCTCACTATGACCTTACCTCTGAAATCGTAGCCTCAATGCGACATCACAATATCATCACTTACAAACTACCTAGCCTCACTATGACACCACAGCCTCACCACTGAACTCGCAGGTTGATTGAAACATGACAGCCTCCCTGTTACACCACAGTGTTGCTGTTGACATCACAACCTCACTGTGACATCACACCTTGCCCAGTGACATCACTTCACAGTGACATCACAGGTTCATTGTGACATCACAGCCATACCGTGTCATCAAAGCAACGCTGGGACATAAAATTTCACCTCTGACATCATAGCCTCACCGTGACATCACAGCCTCAATTTGACCCAATAAACTCACGGTGACATTAGTGCTTCACCAATGACAATAGAGCATCACCAAAGACATAGTCTCCCAATGAAAGCACAATCACTACTGACATCACAACTTCACTGTGACACCAAAACCTCTCTGTGACATCAAAGACACACTGTGCCAGCACAGCCTCACTATGATATCACAGACTCAAGACCGATATGACAGGCTCACTGTGATGTCAAAGCCACAACAGGGATACCACAGCCTCATGGTGACATCAAAAACTCACTATGGCATCACAGCCTCATCACTAGTATTACAGGCTCACTGTGACATCACAGCCTGCCCACTGACACCACACCTTCAGTGTGTGACTGTACAGCCTCTTCTCTGACTTCCAAATCTCACTGTGAAATCCAAGGATCACCCTAACATCACAGCCTCACTGACATCTCACAGAATCACCCCTTATATCAGAGCCTCACTGTGACATCACAGCCTCACATTGACCTCACAGCCTGCCCACTGACCCACAGGCTCATCTGTTACGTTATAGCCACATTGTGACATCAGTCTTGACGCTGACATCAAAGAAATGTTGATATTACAGCTTCTAGAGTGGTATCAACTCATGGTGACATGACAGCCCACAATAACATACAAACTTCACAGTGATATTAGAGCCTCTGTATGACATCATGGCCTCACCAGTGACAGCACAGCCTTACATGTGACATCAGCATCACCACTGATAGTCAGAACACTGACATCACTGCCACACCAGTGAATACATAGCCTTTGACATCACAGCCTCACCAGTGTCACTTTCACATACTAGGTTCACCACTAACATCATAACCTCACCAATAACATCATAGCCTCATTATGATATCTTTCTTGCCACTGACAATCAAGACTTATTTTTACATCACACTTTCACCAGTGACATCACAGCCTCATAGTGACATGAGAATCACCACTAATATCACAGCCTCACTGTGACATCCAAACTTCTCCTGTGACATCACAAAATTGCTGTGTCATCAGAGCCTCACTGTGACATCATAGAAACTGAATTCTCAGAGCCTCCCTGTGAAATTACAACCTGACAGTGACATCACAGCCTCATTGTGACATCAGCCTTGCCACTGACATAATAGTCTCATGGTGACATCACATACACACTGCTGACATATCATTACTGTGATAGCTTCAGGGCATAAACACTGACATCATTGCCTCATTGTGATATCAGCCATGCCACTGACATCACAGTCTCTCTGTGACCTCACAGCCTCTACTGTGATATCACAAATTCCCTGTGACATCACAAGATCACGGTGACATGACAGATACACGGTGACATCACAACTACAAAGTGACATTCACATTCTCACTGTGACATCACAGCCTCATTATGACATCACAGCTTCCCCACTGGTATCCTACCTAGCCTAAGTAGGACACCATAGATTTACCTCAGATAGCACAGGCTCACAGTGACCGACAGCCTCAGCAGTGACATCATATAGCCTTTGATGTCATAAGCAATGGCATCACAGCCTCACATGTTACATCAATCCCCCATTGTGACATCAATCTTCCCACAGATATCACCGCCTTACAGTGACCTCACAGCCTCCCGTGACCTCATAGTCTAACTTGTTCATCAAAGACACCTGTTACATCATAGCCTCAAGGTGAAATCAGTCTTGCCACTGACATCACATCTTCCACAGTAACCTCACAGCCTCACTGTGACATCACAACCTCTCTGTGATATCACAGCTTCACAGTGACAACACAGGTCCACAGTGACATCGCAGCCTCTCCTCTGACATCGTAGCCTCAGTGTGACTGCACAGCCTCACCACTGACTTCCTAAACTAACTGTGGCATCACAGCCTCACCTCTGAGACCACAGCCACACTATGACATCACAGTCTTACTGTAACATCACAGCATCTCCTTTAACATCACAGACTCATTGTGACTGCACAGCCTCATTACTGACGTCCTAACCTCATTTTGAAATCCAAACATGATCCCTGACGTCACAGCCTAACATACATCTCATAGAATCACCCCTGACATCAGAGCCTCACTGCGACATCACAAACTCACAGTGACCTCACAAACTATCCACTGACACCACAGGCTTACCTGTTAAATCATAGCATCATTGTGATGTCAGTCTTGCCACAGATATCATAGTGTCACTGTGACATCATGGTTTCCATAATGGTATCACCTAACAGTGACATGACAGCCCACAGTAACATAGAACTGTCACAGTGGCATCACAGCCTCAGTGTTACAGCAGGGCCTCATGAGTGACAGCACAGTTTCACCTGCGACATCAAAGTTGCCACTGACAATAGTCAGAACACTGACATCACTGCCACACCAGTGATAACACAGCCTTTGATATCAAAGCCTCACTAGTGTCTCTGTCACATAATAGATTCACCATTGTCATCATAGAGCCTCACCACTGACATTACAGTCTCACTGTGCCTTCAAATCCTCTCCAGTAACATCACAACATCACTGTTATCAGAGCCTCTCTATGACATCACAAACTCACTGTGACATCTGCCTTATCATTGACATAATATCCTCATGGTGATATCACATACATGTCTCTGACATAGCCTTTCTGTGACATCACAGCCTCAATGTGATATCACAGCATCACCACTGACATCATAGCCTCACTGTGTCCTCCCAGCCTCACTGTGAAATTGCATCCTGACTGTGAAATTATATCCTGACTGTGACATCACAAACTAACTGTGACATCAGCCTTGCCCCTGACATAATAACCTCATGGTGACATCACATACACACTTCTAACATAGCCTCACTGTGACATCACAGCTTCAATGTCACTTCAGTGCATCAACACTGGCATCATAGCCTCACAGTGACATCACCCTTGCCACTGACCTAGCCTCATTGTGACATTACAGCTTCCAGAGTTGCCACGTCCTTATCTGAACAATCTGGTAGATTAGGTCTCAGTTTGGGTAAGATAGATTCAAAGAATCTTCTTTTGGAAAAAGTATATAGCATTATTTGAAATAAATAAGGAAAATAAGTAAAGTACAGGAATTGCAAGACCTTGGTTTTCCTGCCCAGTTGGGGCCTAAAGCCTGCTCCCTGGGGAATGTCACAGAAACGCCCATAGGCGGGTGCTAGGAATTCCTAGGAATGTCACAGTAATGTCCATGGACACGTAGGAATTCCTCCCTAGATAATTTAAGTTTTGTCTCTGGCAGGAGGAATTCTTCTGGGAATTGGGTGTGGCTTCTACCTGTTCTTAGGGTTTTTGGGGACAAGCTTCCTGCTCTCCGATCTAGAGAAAAAGCTTGCTTTTAACTTTAAATCAAATTGCAACTAGACATTTTATGTCTAGACACACAGTCATAAGTAGACTTGTTAGCCAGAATGTATATGCTGATTTTAAAGAAATTAGAGAGCAAATTCAAGAGTCTTAAAACATAGGTGGTTAAAATTCCTACCTATGAACCAATTCAGAAATTCTAGAGGTTTGAGACTATGCTATCCATTCACTAGAACGTTTAATGTCTCTTGGATTGTAATTTACACTATCATAGGAGAAATTGTTCTTTTAATAATTATATTGCTTAAGTGTTTCCTTCAGCACACCTCTCAGCAGCGCTCCATCAACAAGATCACACTACAGGTGCTTATGGACCTTGAACATCCAAACCACGGACCCCCTAGAGACATATTTCAAGCTTGAATTGCAGAGATTCATGAGGCCTTAGTCTAATCTACTATCCACATATCCTGACATGCTATTCAGAGGAGAGGTCCTTCGAGGGCTTCTAGCCAATAATGGGTAAGGTTCCACATGAGGGTGGTATCCAAACCCAAGCCAGGCACAGTCCATTATGCTGGACCCCTTATGAGATGGGGACAACAAGGTCAAAGCAAAGAACTCTGGCTCCCTCTGGCTGTCAAAAAGGATGGATATGTAGGAGGAATGGACCACACAGGCCTGTATTGTCTGTATGGACTGCATGTAACTTTCCCAAGTTAGAACCTGCTGCCATGCCTGGTGCTGATGTCAACCCACCTGCCTGAGAGGACCACCCTGGACAGGACAAGAGCAAAAGCTCATGCTGGGACTTATGGGATGTTGGGCACACATATAGTTAATTGTAATGAAAAACATGTTCCTTATTGAAGTCAAAAGGAGCTCAAACAATGACATAGGTCAGCCCCTTGGCTATTTGGTGGAGCATTATAGATTAGCTAGATTTGGAAATTTTGGGAAAATGGTTTTGTTAAGTGCCTTTACCCTCAAGCAATGGGTTAGATTCTTGAAAAAATGTCCATTCTAAGGTGATTTCTGATGACTAAGAGAATACGTGTCTGTTTGTAGGTGCACCATTCTTTGACCCCAAATTTTCTAGTATAAAAGTTGTCACATGGGAGCTGGAGAGGTGGCTCAGGGGTTAAGCGTCTGCCTTGCAGGCAGAGGGTCCTGAGTTCGGATTCTAGACCCCAAGTATAGATGCCAGGTGGAAGTAGAGGCGGCCTGTGTTTCTGGTACTGGTAGGGCAGAGCCTGTGACTCCCAAGGCAGAGTAGGCAAGGAGGAGGTGGAGGCAGTCCATGGTGGTTCCCAAATTCACCCATGGTTCTACACACACACACACACACACACACACACACATTTGAATAAATAAAAAATCGAAAGTTGTCACAAAGTTTCAATAAAGAGGGTCCAGATTCACTCAGCCTAGAGAGTTGTGTGTTTTTGTTCTCCATTCCATAGAAGTCTTGCCTTCACCTGGTCCAGGGGAGCCCTGGTCTCTAGGCTGCGGCTCTGGTCTGTGGCACAGAGTGATATTACCTCACAGATACATGACAGCCCACAGTGACATACAACCTTCACAGTGACATCAAAGCTTCAGAGTGTCATCACAGCCTCACCAGTAACATGCCAGTCTCAATGTGATATCATACCTTCATCACTCAAATCAGCCTTTTTCAGATATCATAGCCTAGCCACTGAAATCTCATCACTGTGGTATCATCGTCTCACTCCACTGACATTTCAACCACACTGGAACATCACAGCATCTCTAATGACAATACATCCTCACTGTGACATCACAACCTCACTTCTGAGGTTATAGCCTCACTGGGACATGACAGCTTTACTATGACATAACAGGGTCAACTCTGAAATCATTGCCCAACTGTGAAATCACAGCATTGACTCTGATGTTTTAGCCTCACTGTTACAACAAAGCCTCACTATGACATCACAGGATCATCTCTAAAATCATAGCCTCAATGGGACATGGGATAGTTAAGCCTGGGTGTCAACTTGACACACTTGGTATTAACTAAGCTGGGCTGAGACCATCTCTAGAAAGGGTCAACTGAGACTACTTGAAAGGATTATACACGCCCCAGATTCTATCAGAACATCCAAAGCTCTCAAAGGATTTTCCCAATACTGCATCATATAAAAAGGAGCCACCAAGGAGAACAGATGCTCTTCTTGCAGTTGTACTAGGAATCATTCTTTCTTCCAGCCACCTGGTTTCTTCGATCTTCTAGCCTTTGACTAGACTAAGACTCTAGGAGTTTTCCAGCCTTCAGCCATTACCCACTTGACTACTGAACTGAGCAGCTAGCTATTGGCAGCCATCGTTGGAACCAACTTGGCTATTGGCAGCCTTTGCTGGACTATCTTGACCATATCTGTAAGCCAACTCAATAAATTCCTATATGTATATATTCATTCTGTGAATTCTGTGACTCTAGAGAACCCTAACAAATACAGAAATTGGTACAGAGAGTGAGGTGTTGCTGATAAATCTGTCTATGTGGACTTTGTGGCTTTTGAACGGTTTTGCTGGACAAAGTTGAAAATGCTCGAGAATTTTCACTTTGTGGATTTACAAATATCGTTCTTCAGAATTTAGTGGCCAATTGGATAATGTTAGTGCTGATAGAGATTGCTTGGGCCCGATTTGTGATGAGGGGAACAGGACTTTGGTAAATCTGAATTTAAAGATGATGGATTGGTTTGCTTGACAGAAGAGAGCTGTGTTGTCAGCCTTGAAGGTTTGGATGTGCAAAGGGCAGGCAGCAGAATATCTGCTGCTGTTGGAGAAATGAATATCAGTGAAGGAAAACTAGTGACTTGCACTGTGATGGTGGAGGAGCTGGATACCACTGTATAGCAAGTGTGTAGTTTGAAAACTCAGATTCCTTCAGGAGCTGAAAGCCCAAGTTAAAGCCTTTCTTGCCCTTTGGAAGTTTGGCTGCCTTAAAGAGGCTTTTCCAGTACCAGTGCACAAAACTTGGTACAGCTGGGGCTCAAGTTAACTAAGTAAGCTTCATTTCAAACTCCCTTCAGAGACGAGCAGTGTCCCCCAGGTGATACTGGTTTTGGTGTATGATTACAGGGTTCATGAAAAGCGAGTAGCAGGTGTAAAGTCCTGCAAGAGTAGGTGCAGCTTATTGCTGCAGAGGCAAACCCAGATGTATGCTGAGGACTGTTGCGAATGGAGATTCAGCTTGGTTCAAAGGAACCCTGCTTTTACAACTTTGAGCTGCAAATAGGGACTGGGAATTCCTGAAATCTTGAGCCACCATGATTAAATGAAGAGAAACAGAAGATGGACATTGAAGTACAGGATGCGGTAATTTGCTGGAATTTGATCTTAATTTAAATGTTTTCTTGTATCAAGATCCTTTTGTTTTAATGTTTTATTTGTTTTAAAGTATTTAACTTATTCTGAGTTAATACCCTTTTAAAGTTAAAAAATTTGAACTTTTAAAATGTTGGAACTGAAGTTTTAATGCGAACATTTTAAATTTGTCCATGGAATGTATTTATATTTTTAACATCTGTGAGGACAAGGAAAGGTTACAGTTTAAAAGTGCTATTGTTTTTTATAAAGTTGACAAGGGGTGGAGGGTCATGTTAAGCACAGGTATCAACTTGACTGAGGATTTGCACTCTGGATACAGTTGTAGAGAGTTGATGGTTGATTTAAGCCTAGAACAAACCTGAAGGAGATTTTCTAGCTGATGGAGAAGGCTCAGTCCATGCTGGGTGGGATTAGGCTTGGAAAAATCATAGAGAGCTGCTTGAGAGAGTTGGCATCCTTCCGTATACTTGGCCAAACATGCTGGTCTAGCAAGTAAGGATTGTCCATCTCTCAGCCATTATGCAGTGATGGTGTGGCCAGTTCCCTCTGCCCTGGTGTTGGTGCATGCTCTCCCATCAAGCTGGGATTAAGAACTGTAACCAGGAATCATAAGAGAATAAGCCCTTGTTCTCTTAAGCTCTTTGAAGATCGTTAATCAACAATCATGCAGGCTGACTGCAACAGGACATCATATCCTCATCACTGACATCCTTCATAGCCTCGCTATGGTAACTCAGCCTCACCACTGATCTCACAGGCTTACTGAAACATGTCATCCTTCCTTTGTGTGATAGATAGTTAAGTCTGTGTGTCAACTTGACTCACCAGGTATTAACTAAGATGGACTGAGACCACCTCTAGAAAGTATCAACTGAGAACCCTTTTTAGGATTGTATCCACTCTAGATCGTATCAGACTCCAAAGCTTTCCTACAATCCTCCCAGTACTGCATCATATAAAAAGGAGCCACCAAAGGGAACAGATGCCTTATTGCAGCTGTGCTAAGAATCGCTCTTCCTTCTGGCTGCCTGGCATCGCTTGGTAAAATACAAAATGAGAAGGAAAACCTCAGACATTAAAATATCCAACTCATAAAGCATGTAAACAATATGGAGTCTTCTACATATTGCCTAGAAGCAACCTTAGAAAGGAAAGACTGTAGTGGTGAAATTGCCCAGCTCCAAATGTGTATAAACAACTTAAAAGTTTCTAAGTGTGTCCTAAAAGAGACTTTTCTCTCCAGTAATAGAGTTTGAATTGCAGAAAATCAAAACCAAACTCTGATTATTTTATTGGATGAGTTACAAAGTAAATTAAAATCCCAGCCTCAAAAGATGTCACTAGTTAAAGTAAAAGCATTGATTAGCAAAGTGTGGGATCCTGAAAAGTGGGATACTGATTTGTGGGAGGACCAAACTGATGATGAGGATGAGGACATTTAACCCTCGAATTTTGATGCATTTATTTTACCTGAGGAAATGGTCTCCCCACCCTTAGCAGAGAATGAATCATTGCTTCTAACCAGGGAACTTATTTCACAGCCAAAGTACGGCAGTGGATTCATGACCATGAGATTCATTGGTCTTATCATGTTCCCCACCATCCTGAGGCAGCTGGCTTGATAGAATGGTGGAATGACTTTTTAAAGGCACAATTACAGCATCAATTAGGTGGAAATAGTCTGGAGGAATGGGGAAGAATTCTCCAGAAAGCAGTATATGCTTTAAACTAGTGTCCAATGTATGGACTGTGTCTCCTATAGCCAAGACTCATGGGTCCAGGAGTCAAGGGGTGGAAACAGGAATAGCTCCCCTTATTATCACACCTAGTGAACCATTAGGAAAATTTTTGATTCCTGTTCCTGCGAGCCTGTGTTTTACTGGCTTAGAAGTTTTGGGTCCAGAACAGGGAATATTTCTGCCAGGATATACAGCAACTATTTATTTGAAATGGAAGCTAAGGCTTCCTCCTGGTTATTTTGGACTTCTGATGACCTTGAGCCAACAGATTAAGAAAGGAGTAACAGTGTTAGGAGGGGTGATTGACCCGGACCACCAAGGGGAAATTGGACCACAATGGTGGTAAGGAAGAATATGTCTGGAATGTAGAAGATCCACTAGGGCGTCTCTTGGAATTACCATATCCTGTGGGAATGTACTGCAGCCCAACATAGGATGGTCCAGATACTCCAGGAATGAAGGTATGGGTAACCCCTCTGGAAATGATCAAATGAGACTGCTTGATAGGATTGTACCCACCCTAGATCCTATCAAAAACTCCAATGCTCTCATAGGATCCTCCCAGTACTGCATCATATAAAAAGGAGCCACCAAAGAGAACAGATGCTTTCTTGAAGCTGTGCTAGGAATTGTTTTTCCTTCCATCTGCCCAGTTTCTTCAACCATCTAGCCTTCAACCACCAAATTGTCAGCGTCTAGACAAAAGACTTCTTCAGCATTCAGCCATCACCCACTTGACTACCAAACTGAGCAGCTACCAGCAGCTATTATTGGACTACCTCAGCTACTGGTAGACATCATTGGACTACCTCGGCCATACTATAAAATTACTCAATACATTCCCTATGTTTTATATATATATATTTTCAATGTGTCAATTCTGCATCTCTAGAGAACTTGTCTAATACACTGTGACATCATAGTGTCACTACTGACATCACAACTTCACTGTGACATTACAACTTCCCCAGTGACATCACAAGCTCACAGTAACATCAGGCCTCATTGTGACAGCACAGTCATACTGTGCCATCAAAGCATAACTGTGACATAAGAGATCATAGCATCACTGTGACATACCCTCAGTTTGACACAATAAACTTACAGTAACATTAGAGCCTCACCAGTGACAATAGAGCATCACCAATGACCTAGTCTACCTATGAAAGCACAGATACTTCTGACATACAGTCTCACTGTGACATCACAACCTCACTACTGATAGGCTCACTGTGATATCTCAGCCTCACTAGTGACACCATAGCCTCACCTGTGACATCAGCATTGCCACTGACATTAGTCAAAACACTGACATCACTGCCACACCAGTGAAAACAGCTTGTAACATTACAGCCTCATCAGGGTCACTGTCACGTAAAAGGTTCAGCACTTACATCATAGTGGTGACACATTATGCGTTATGATGGTTATGTATTCCTAAACTTAAAAGCACTGATTTTGAGGTTAGAACCTCACTGTGACACCACAGCCTCAGTTTGATACAATAAACTCACTCTGGCATTATAGCCTCACAAGTGACAATAGTCTCCATGTGAAATCACAGTCACTACTGACATCAAAACCTCACTGTGACATCACAGAGCACTGTGACATCACAAGCACACTGTGCCAGAACAGCCTCACTGTGATATAACAGCCTCACGACTGATAGGACAGTCTCACCGTGATAATACAGCCTCACCAGGGACACCATAGCCTCTTGGTGACATCATAACCTCACTGTGGCATCACAGACTCACTGTGATATCATAGCCATACTGTAACATCACAGCCTAACCAGTTATATCAAATCGTCAGTGTGACATCTCAACCTCATCTCTCATATCATTATTACTATTGAAATGATAGCCTAGGCACTGTTCTCACAGTTTCCCTGTGACATCACAATCACTGTGGAAACATAGCCTCACCACTGGTATCCTATGTAATCACAGTCTCACCACAGTTAGCACAGGGTGACAGTTAAGCGACAATCTCAGCAGTGATATCATAGCATCTGACATCTTAAACAGTGACACCACAGCCTCACATGTTACATACTGACTCATTGTGATATCAATCTTCCCACAAATATCATAGGATTACAGTGATCTCACAGCATCACTGTGACCTCACAGTCTAACTTGTTACATCATAGACTCACCTATTATATCATAGCCTCATGGTGAAATCAGCTTTGCCACTGATATCACATCTTTTTATTATTATTATTATTATTTATTCAACTGTGCGCATGTGTGTGTGTATGTGCGCGCGTGTGTGTGTGTCTGTGTGTGTGTGTGTGTGTGTGTGTGTGTGTGTGTAGAACCACGGACAAATTCGCGAACCACCATGGACGCCTCCACCTCCTTCTGCCCCGGGATTCACAGGCTCCGCCCTACCAGGACCAGAAGCGCAGGCCGCCCCCGCTTCCTCCTGGCGTCTATACGTGGGATCTGGGACCCGAACTCAGGATCTTCTGCCTGCAAGACGGAGGCTTAACCCCTGAGCCACCTCTCCAGCCCAATATCACATCTTTCACAGTGACCTCACAGCCTCATTGTGACATCACAATCTCTCTATTTTGTCACAGCCTTCTAGAGACATCACAGCTCAGAGTGATATCACAGCCTCACTGTGGTATTATAGTCTCATTTCTGACATCACAATAACATCCTCAGTGTGACATCTCTGCCTCATCACTAACAGCCTCACTTCTGACATCACAGCTTAACCAATGAAATCTCAGCCGAACTGTCATATCACAGTCTATCACAACAGATATCACAGCCTCATAGTGACATTACAGCCTCTCCTCTGGCATGAAATACTCATTGTGACTGTACAGTCTCACTACTGACATCCTAACGTAACTTTGAAATTCAAGCATCACCCCGATGTCATAGCCTCACTGACATCTCATATAATCAGCCCTGACATCAGAGCCTCACTGCGACATCACAACCTCACAGTGAGCTTAAAACCTGCCTTCTGTCACCACAGTCTCACCTGATACATCATAGCATCATTTTGACGTCAGTCTTTACACTGACATCACAGGCTCACTGTGACATCACAGCTTCCAGGGTGATATCACCTCATTTTGACAAGACACCCCCACAATGTTATACAACCTTCACAGTGGCATCACAGTCTCAGTGTGAAATCACTGCCTCGCCAGTTATAGCACAACCTCACCTGTGATATCTGCCTTGCCACTGACATTAGTCAGAACACTGACATCCTTGCCACACCTGTGAAACAACAACCTTTAACATAACAACCTCACCGAGGTCACTGTCACATAATAGGTTCACCACTGACATCATATCCTCGTCAGTGACATCACAGACTCATTATGATATCTTTCTCACCATTGACATTCCAGACTTATTGTGACATCACACTTTTACCTGTGACATCAAAGCCTCATTGTGTCATCAGCCGCACTACTAGTTTCACAGCCTCACTGTGTCATCAAAACCTATCCAGTGACATCACAACATCACTGTGTTGGCAGAGCCTTACTGTGACATCATAGCCACATTGAGTCCTCACAGCCTCGCTGTGACATTAGTCTCACTGTGACATCACAAACTTACTGTGACATCAGCCTTGCCACTGATATAATAGGCTCATGGAGACATCACATTCACACCTCTGATATAGTGTCAGTGTGACATCACAGCGTCAGTGTGGCATCACATCATAGCCTCATGCTGACATCAGCATTGCCACAGAAATCACAGTCTCCCTTTGATCTTACAGCGTCCACCATAACATCAACAACTCCCTGTGATATCACGGGCTCAAGATGACACCACAGACACACGGTGACATCAAAGCCCCACAGTGGAATCATTTCTTCACAAGTAACATCCCAGCCTCACTGTGACATCTCAACCTTATCACTGACATTAGCCTCACTTCTAATATCATAGTGTAACTACTAAAATTTCATCTGAACTGTGATTTCATAGTCTAACACCAATGATCACAGACTCTCCTCTGACATAACAGCCTCAGTGTGAATGCACAGCCTCACCACTGATGTCCTAAACTCACAGTGAAATCCAAGTATCACCCCTGACTTCACAGCCTCATGGACCTCTCATAGAATCAGCGTTGACATCAGACCCTTACTGTGACATCAGAGCCTTACAGTGATCTCACAGTCTGTTCAGTGAAATCATAAGCTCACTCGTTACATCAGAGCCTCATTGTGGCATCAGTCTTGCCACTTAAATCACAGTCTCACTGTGACATCACAACTTTGGAAGTGTCACCTCATGGTGACAAGACAGCCCACAGTGACATAAAATCTTCACAGTGACATCACAGCCTCAATGTGACATCACAGCATCACCACTGACATCACAAACTCAATGTGATATCAAGGCATCACTGTTACACAAGAGGCTAACCACTGAAATAATAGCATTAGTGACACTACGGACATCCTGCATAGCCTCACTATGACACCACAGCCTCATCACTGACATTTCAGGCTCACAGTCACATGACAGATTCAACAGTGACACCACAGCTTCACTGTGGGATCACAGCCTCACCAGTAACTTCCCAGTCTCACTGTATCCTCTCAGCCTCAATCATTGACATCAGCTTCACTTCTGACATCACAGTTTGACCATGGAAAGCTCAGCCAAACTGTGAGTCATAGGTTATCAACACTGATATCACAGCCTCACTGTGATATCACAACCTCACAGTAACATCACTGCCACACAGTGACATCACAGCCTCTCCTCTGATATCAGAGCCTTAGTGTAACTTCCCAGCCTCACTAATGACGTCCTAAACTCACTGTGAAACCCTACCATCACCCCTGGCATCACAGAGTCACTGACATCTCATAGAATTAGCCCTGATATCAGAGCCTCACTGTGACAGCACAGACTCACAGTTACCTCACAACCTGCCCACTGATACCATGGGCTCACCTGTTACATCATAGCCACATTGTGACATCAGTCTTGCAACTGACATCATAGCCTCACTGTAACAACATCACAGTTTCAAGAGTGATATCACCTCACAGTGAAATGAAAGTACACAGTGACATCCAACCTAACGGTGACATCACGACCTCAACATGACATCATGCCCTCACCAGTGACAGCACTGCCTCACCTATGACATCAGCATCACCTGTAATATTAGTCAGAACACTGTTATCACTGCCACCCCAGTGACAGCATAGCGTTTGATATCACAACTTCACTAGTGTCATTGTCATGGAATAGGTTCACCACTGATATAGTGGTGATGTGTTATGCGTTATAATGGTTATGTGTTTATAATCTTAAGAGCACAGTGATGGACAAACAGGGAATGGGGAAAAGGAGTGGGCCACCTGCTCACCTTCAGGCACCTTAAGCACAGGAACACAAAACCAATGGGGCCACTGACCAAAATTTACCTGAGTGGATGTCTCATCTACACCGAAGGCAGCACAACCCCACGTTGGAACGTCAGAGTCTCATTCATTATCATAACCTCATGGTAATATCAAATCATGGTAATATCACCTCACGGTAATATCACAACCTCACGGTAACACCACAGCATCACAATGACATCAAATCCTCTCCACTGACATCACTGCCTCAGTGAGATTGAACAGCCTCAACATTGATGTACTAACCTCACTGTGAAATCCAAGCATCATCCTTGACATCACAGCCTCACTGACATCTCATAGAATCAGCCCTGACATCAGAACTTTACTGCGACATCACAGTGACCTCACAGCCTGACCACTGATACCACAGGCTCACCTGTTACATCATAGCCTCATTGTGATATCAGTCTTGCCACTGACATCACAGCATCACTCTGACAATACAGCTTCCACAGAAATAACACCTCACGATGACAAGGCAGCCCACAGTGACATACAACCTTCAGAGTGACATCACAGCTTTAGTGTGTCATCAAATCATCACTGGCAGTTAAAGCTTCACATCTGACTTTATAGTCTCACTCTGACATCACAGCCTCAGTTTGACACAATAAATTCACTGTGACATTGAAGCCTCACCAGTGACAAATAAGCCTTAGCAATGACATACACTCCCTGTGAATGTACAATCACTACTGACATCATAACCTCACTGTGATATCACAGCCACACTGTGCCAGCACAGCCTCACTGTTATGACAGCCTCACCGTGATATTACAGCCTCACCAGGGACACCACAAACTCATGGTGACATGATAACCTCAATGTGACATCACAGCATCACAACTGACATCATAACCTCATTGTGACATCAGCCTTGCCACTGAAATATAGTCTCACTGTGACACCACACCCTCCACCATGACATCACTAACTTCCTGTGACATCACGCATTCATATTGACATCACAGCCACACAGTGGCATTGCAGATTAGCAGTGACCTCACAGCCTACCCACTGACCCTAAAGGCTCTCCTTTTACATCATATCCTCATTGTGGCATCAGTCTTCCCACTGACATTACAGCCTCACTGTAATATCAAAGCTTCCTAGTGACATGGCAGCCCAAAGTGACATACAACCCTCACTATGACATCACAGCCTCAGTGTGACATCACAGCCTCACCAGTTATAGCACAGACTCACCTGTGACATCAGGGTCAACAGTGACATTAGTCAGAACACTGACATCACTGTCACACGAGTGACAACACAGCCTTTGACATCACAACTTCACCAGTGTCACTGTCATGGAGTAGGTTCAACATGACATCATAATGGTGATGCATTATGCATTATGATGGTTATGTGTTCCTTACCTTAAGAGCACAAAGATGGACAAATAGTGAAAGGGGAAGAGGAGAGGGCCAACTGCTCACTTTCACTTTCAGCCACCATAAGGACAGGGACATAAAATCAAAGGGGCCACTTACTGAATGTTACCAGACTTGGTGTCTCATCTACACCAAAGGCAACACACCCCACGTTGGAGTGCCAGAGTCTCGTTCATTATCATAATTAATCATACAAATCACTCCACCATGCACCACCACTACTCACAGAATTGAGAAAGAGCTATCAATCTGTTAATCCTGACCCACGGGCATATGGTCCAGAGGAGTAGCGAACCCCTGAACTCCCTCACTAAGCATAGGATGCTTAGATCCAAAACACCTCTGCATATGTCCTGCACTAGGTCTCTCCATGGACATTGGTTACCCTTTAGGAGTTGTTTTTACTTTGACCTTGGTTCTAGTCATACCTTTTTATTTTCTGCGCTCTTTTGGCTTGTCTACGCATCTCCTAGTCATCTATGCTTCATTAGGGAACCTTTCCTTTCCATAATGGGTAATTTACCGTCCCATCAGAAGGCACTGAAGCTGACTACCCTTAAGGCTCTACTAGACTTTCAAAGTGAAACCAAAGGATTTAGAAGATTTTCGGGAGGAAGTTTAAATCTTAGCTTCTTGGATTTCACCAGAAAATGTCTGGGACCCACAGATTTGGATGGGAATGCTCTTCCTGGCCTGTAAGCAGGAAGTCCATATGTCTCCCGAACCCTCTCTTCCCATTTTCATTGGCATCATGGTAAGCCTTAAAGGATCCTCCACTGAGGATGTGATTAATTGCTTTCCAAAACCTTATCAAGCAATAGGAAAAGATAAATTCAAAGAGAGAAAAGATAGAAAGACAACAGAAAATGTTATCAAAGCAGGAACCACTTGCCATTGGTTGAGGCCCCTCCCTGAAGGAGCTTGGAGTAGTGAAATGATGGAAGAATTGCATAGCATGGATCCACGATGGCAGGAATTGTTGGAGGCAAGATTTACTGAATTTGGTTCTAGTAAGGGGCCACTCAATAATGAGTCTGCAGTAAACTCGTCCTCTGTCTCTTGCCTGACTCACGGGGTCTGGGTGGTGAATCCGTGCCTGCTTGCTTCCTGTCCTCGAGCCAAATATGCCCTGGCGAAATTCTCCCTATATCCCCGGCAGTCCCGGTGGAGATTCAGCAACAACCAGTGACATCATAGACCCAATATGACATCATTCTCTCCACTGATATTCCAGGCTTATTTTTACATCACACTTTCACCAGTGACATCAAAGCCTCATTGTGACATCAGCCTCACCACTAACATCACAGCCTCATTGTGCCATCAAAACATCTCCAATGACGTCATAACACCATTGTGTCATCAGATCCTCATTGTGACATCATAGACACAGTATGCCCTCACAGGCTAACTGCAACATTACAACCTGACAGTAACATCACGCCCATACTGTAACATCACAATCTCACTATGACATCAGCCTTGCCACTGACATCACAGTCTCAATGTGACCACACAGCCTCACTCGTGACAACACCATCTCCCTGTGACATCACAGGGTCAGGGTGTCACCACAGCCACTCATGATATCAAAACTTCATGATGGCATCACATCCTCACCAGTGACATGACAGCCTCACTGTAACATCAAACACTCATCACTCACACCAGCCTCATTTTTATATCACAGCCTAACCACTGAAATCACAACCACACTGTGATGTCTCAGTCTACCTACACTGACTTCTCATCCTCACTATGTTATCACAGCATCACTGGTAACAACACAGCCTCAGTGTGACATCACAGTCTCACCTGAGGTTACAGCCTCACTGTTACATGACTGCCTCACTATGACATTACAGGCTCACTTCTGAAATCATAGCCTCAATGCGATATATACCCTCATCACTAACATCCTACCTACCCTCAGTATCGCACCACAGCCTCACCACTGATCTCACAGGCTCACTGAAGCTTGACAGCCTCCCTGTGACACCATACTGTCGCTATGACATCACCACCTCACTGTGACATCACAATCACGACCTCATTGTGACATCATAGCCAAACCATGCCATCAAAGCATCACTGTGACATAAAGCTTCACCTCTGACATCATGGCCTCACTGTGATATCACAGCCGCAGTTTGACACAACAAAATCACTGTGACATTAGAGCCTCACCAGTGACAATACAGCCTCACCAATGACATAGTCTCCCTATGAAAGCACAGTCACTACTGACATCACAATCTTACAGTGACATCACAAACTCACTGTGACATTACAGCTTCACTGTGCCAGCACAGCTTCACTATGACATCACAGCCTCACCACTGATATGATAGGCTCTCTATGCTATTGCAGCTTCACCAGTGATACCACAGCCTCATGGTGACATGATAACCTCACTGTGGCATCATAGCCTCAGCAGTTATACCACATCAGTAATGCAACATTTCTGCCTTACCTCTAATATCAGTCTCACTGTTGAAATCACAGCCTAATCATTGACCTCACAGCACCTCTGAGTGTCACTGTGACATTACAGCCTCAATGTAACATCACAGTATCACCACTGGCATCATAGCATTACTTTGACATCAGCTTTGCCACTGACATCATAGTCTTACTGTGACCTTACAGCCTCCAACGTGACATCACTAACTCCCTGTGACATCAGAGGCTTACCTCTGTTGTTATAGCTTCATTGCTTCATCACAACTTCACTATGACATCACAGGCTCCCCACTGAAATCATTGTCCAACTGTGACATCACAGCCTCAACTCTGATGTTATAGCCTCACTGTTATATCAGAGCCTCACTATGCCATCACAGGCTCATCTCTGAAATCATAGCCTCAATGCAGAGTCACACCCTCATAAATGACATCCTACCTAGTCTCACTGTGGCACCACCACCACACTACTGACCTCGTGAGCTCACTAAGATGTGACAGCCTAACACTGACACCATAGTGTCACTATTGTCATCATTACCTCACTATGATATCACAACTTCCCCAGTGACATCACAACCTTACATTGACATCACAGCTCCATTGTGACATAACAGCCATATTGTGCCATCAAAGCATTGCTGTGACATAAAGCTCCACTTCTGACATCATAGCCCAACTGTGACATCCCAGCCACAGTTTGACACAATAAACTCACTGTGACATTAGAGCCTCACCAGATACAGTCTCACCAATGAAATAGTCTCACTGTGAAAGCACAATCTGTACCGACATTACAACCGCACTGTGACATCACAGCCACACTGTGCCAGCACAGCCTCACTGTGCCACATAACTGACATCAGCCTCAATTCTGATATCACTGCCTAACCACTGAAATCTCAGCCAAACTATCATGTCATATTGTCTCACCACTGATATCACAGCCTCACTATGATATCACAACCTCACAGTAACATCACTGCCTTCCAGTGATATCACAGACTCACTGTAGTATCACAGCCTCACTTCTGACATTACAGCCCCACTGTGACATAATAGGCTAACCTTAGAAATCATAGCATCAGTGACACCACAGACATCCTACCTAGTCTCACTATGACATCACAGCCACATCACTGACATCTCAGGCTTATGGTCACATGACAGCCACAACAGTGACACCAACCCTCACTGTGGCATCACAGCCCCACAAGTAACATCCCAGCCTCATTGTGACATCTCAACCTCATCACTGACATCAGCCTCACTTCTGACATCACAGCCTTACTGTGATATCACAATCTCACGGTAACATCACTGCCTCACAGTGACATCACAGCTTCATTGTGATATCACTGCAATACTGTTCCATCAAAGCAACACTGTGACATAAAGCTTCAACTCTGACATCATAGCCTCATTGTGACATCACAGCCACAGTTTAACACAATAAACTTACTGTGACATTAAAGCCTCACCAGGGACAATACAGCCTCACTAAATACATAGTCTCTCTGTGAAAACACAGTCACTACTGACATCACAACCTCACTGTGTCATCACAACCTCACAATAACATCTCAGTATCATTATGACATCACAGCCATACTGTGCCATCAAAGCATCTCTGTGTCATAAGCTTCACTTATGACATCATAATCTCACTGTCATCACAGCCTCACAGTGACCTCACAACCTGCCGATTGACACCACAGCCTCATCTGTGACATCATACCCTCATTGTGATATTAGGATTACCACTGATATCACAGCCTTACTGTGTCATCTCAGACTCACCAGTGACAGCACAGCCTCACCTGCAACATCAGCCACGCCACTGACATTAGCCAGAACACTAACATTATTTCTACATAAGTGACAAATGTGGCCTCACTACTGACCTCACAAGCTCACTGAAACATGACAGTCTCCCTGTGACACGACAGTGTTGCAATTGACATCACAAACTCACTGTGGCATTATAGTCTCACTGTGACATCACAGTTTAAATTTGAAAAAATAAACTCACTGTGACATTAAACCTAACCAGTCACAATACAGTATCACCAGTGATATAGTCACTGTGTGAAAGCTCAAGCATCACTGACATCACAATCTCACTGTGACATCACAACCTCACTATGACATCACAGCCTCACTGTCACATCACAGCCATACCACTGGTATTCTACATATCCTTACTATGACACCACAGCCTCTCCATGGTTATCACAGGCTCACAGTTATGTGACAGCCTCAGCAGTAATACCATAGCCTTTGATATTATAAACAGTCACCACAGCCACTCACAGTCTCATTGTGACATCAATATTCCCACAGACATCAGAGCCTCACAGTGATCTCACAGCCTCAATGTGACCTCACGGTCTAACCTGTTACATCATAGACTCACTTGTTTAATCAAAGCCTCATGGTGAAATCAGCCTTGCCACTGACATCCCATCTTCCGTAGTGACCTCACAGCCTCACCTCTGACATTACAGCAATACTGTGACATAACAGGCTCCCCTCTGAAATCATAGCATCAGTGACAACATGGACATTCTGTCTAGCCTTGATATAATTCCACAGCCTCATCATTGACATCTCAGGCTCACGGTCACATGACAGCCACAACAGTGACACCACAGCATCGTTGTGGCACCATAGCCTCACAAGTAACATCCCAGCCTCACTGTGACATCTCAGCCTCATCACTGACATCAGCTTCATTTCGGATATCACAGCCTAACCACTGAAATCACAGCCTCACTGTGATAGCAGAACCTCACAATAACATCACAGCCTCACAGTGACATCACATCCATTCCTCTGACATTACAGTCTCAGTGTGACTGCACAACCTCAACAACGATGTCCTAATCTCACTGTGAAATCCAAGCATCACCCCTGATGTCATAGCCTCACTGACATCTCATAGAATCAACCCTGACATCAGAACCTCACTGTGACATCACAGCCTCACAGTCACGTCACAACCTCCCCACTGACAACACAGACTCCCTGTTACATCATAGCTTCATTGTGACATCAGGCTTGCCTCTGACCGCAGTCTCTTGTTGACATCACAGCTTCAAGTATGATATCACCTCACGGTGACATGACAACCCACAGTGACATACAATCCTTACAGTGAAAACATGCCTTCAGTGTGACATCACTGTCACACCAGTGACACCACAGCCTTTGACATCACAGTCTCAGCAATGTTACTGACATATAATAGGTTCATGACTGACAACATAGCCTTACTAGTGACATCATACACTTACTATGACATCTTTCTCACAACTGACATTCCAGCCTTATTGCAACATTACAGCTTCATGGTGACATCAGACTCACCACTAGCTTCACAGCCTCACTGTGCCATCGAAACTTCTCCTGTGACATAACAACATCACTGTGTAATCAGAGCCTCACTGAGACATCATAGCCACAATGTGTCCTAACAGCCTCACTGTAACATCACAAACTCACTATGACATCAACATAGCTACTGGCATAATAGCCTCATGGACATCACATACACATCTCTGACCTATCATCACTGTGACATCACAGCCTCAATGTGACTTCACAGCATAACATGATAAACTCATTGTGATATGAGCCTTACTACTGACATAACCTTGTCACTGTGAAATCACAGACTCCATAGTAACATCACCAAATTCTTGTGACAGTAAAGGTTCACAGTGACACCACAGTCACAAGATGATGTCACAGCATCAATGTGGCATCACAACCTCGCTGTGACATCAGAGACTCACTTTGACATCACAGGCCCAGCTCTGAAATCATTGCACAACTGTGACATCACAGCATCAATTCTGACCATATACTCTCACTGTTTCATCACAGACTCACTATGACATCACAGGCTCACGTTTGAAATCACAGCCTCAATGCTATATCACACCCTCATCACTGACATCCTACCTAGCCTCACTATAGCACCTCAGCCTCACCACTGACATCACAGGCTCATTGAAACATGATGGGCTCCCTATGACACCACAGTGATGCTGTTGACATCATAAACTCACTGTGACATCATAACTTCCCCAGTGACATCACAACCTCATAGTCACATCATGGACTCCTTGTGACATCATAGCCATACCATGCCATCAAAGCATCATTTTGACATACAGTTTCACTTCTTTCATCATAGACTCTCTGTGACATCACAGCCACACTGTGCCTCACAGCCCCACTGTGACATTATTACCTGACAGTGCCATCACAGCCTCACTATGACATCACACCCTCACTCTGATATCATCCTTGCTACTGACATAATAGCCTTATGGTGATATAACATACACACCTCTGACATAATCTCTCTGTGATATCACACCCTCGATGTGACATCACACCATCACCACTGATATCATAGCGTCGCTGTGACATTACCCTTACCACTGAAATCACAGTCTAACTATGACCTCACAGTGCACACCATGACATCATGATCTCACTGTGACATCACGGCCTCACGGTGTCACCACAGCCTCATTGTGTCATCAAATCCTATCCACTGACATCACAACATCACTGTGTCATCAAAGCCTCACTGTTACATCATATCCGCACTGTGTCCTCAATCTAACTGTGACATTTGGACTGGACAGTGCTATGACAGCTTCACTGTGACACCAGAGCCTAGCTGTGGCATTACAGTCTCACAGTGATCTCACAACCTTCCCACTGACACCACAGCCTCACCTGTTACATCACAGCCTCAATGTGGCATCAGTCTTACCACTGAAATCACAATCTCACTATCACATAACAGACACAGATGTTACAGCACAGACTCAACTGTGACATCAGGGATGCCACTGAGATTAGTCAGAACACTGACAATTGCCACACCACGGATGACACAGCCTCACTATGACTTGATAGCCTAACCTCTGATGTTATAGCCTCTCTGTGACATAACAGCCTCACTATGACATCACAGGCTCACCTTTGAAATCATAGCCTCAATGAGACGTCACACCCTCATCACTGACATGCTTCCTAGCCTCAGTATGACACAACAGCCTCACCACTGACCTCACAAGCTCACTGAAACATGTCACTCTCCCTGTGACACCCCAGTGTTGCTATTGACGTCACAACCTCACAGGACATCAAACTTCCCCAGTGACTTCAAAACCTCTCAGTGCATCAGAGCCTCATTGTGACATCACAGTGTCAGTTTGACACAACAAACTCACTGTGACATTAGAGCCAGTGACAATATAGCCTCATCAATGACATAGTCTGTGAAAGCATAAACACTACTGACATCACAACCTCACTGTGACATCACAACCTCATTGGGTTATCAGCCCCACTGTGAAACCACAGCCTCACCACTCATATGACAGGCACATCACCAGTGATACTATAGCCTCATGATGACATCATAACCTCACTGTGGCATCACAGTATAACAGTTATATCACATTGTCAGTGTGACATCTCAGCCTCATGTTTCACATCAGTCTCACTTATGAAATCACAGCCTAACCACTGACCTCAAATCTGAACTATGACATCACAGCCTCACTGTGAAATCACAGCCTCATGGTGACATCACAGCCTCACTCTGACATAACAACCTCACTATAACAACAGGCTGACCTCTGATATCATTGCCTAACTGTGACATCATAGCATCAACTCTGACATTATAGCCTCTGAAATCATAGCCTCAATGCAACCTCATACCCTCATCACTGACATCCTACCTAGCCTCACTATGGCACCACAGCTAACCTCACAGGCTCACTGAAACATGAAAAGTGCCCCGTGACACCACTGTGTCACGATTGATATCACAACCTCAATGTGACATAACAACTGCCCAGTGACATCACAAACTCACAATGAAATCACATCTTCGCTGTGGCACTGCAAGTCACCAGAACTGTGAAGTAACAGGATAACCACTGCAATCATAGCTTCATTGACACCACGGACATCTTGCCTAGCATTGCTATGACACCACAGCCTCATCACTGATATCTCAGGCTGACCATCACATGACAGCACACCCATGCTGTGGCATCACAGCCTCACTAGTAACATCCCAGCTTTACTGTGACATCTCAGCCTCATCACTGACATCAGCCTCAATTCTGACATCACAGCCTGACCACTGAAATTTCAGCCAAACTATGATATCATAGTCTATCACCACTGATATCACAGCTTCGCTGTGACATCTGAGCCTCACTGTGGCATTACACCTGCATGGTAACATCACAGCCACACTGTGACACCACAGCCTCCCAAATGATATCCTACATAGCTTTACCATGACACCACAGCCTCATCACAGATAACACAGGTTCACAGTTCTGTGACAGCCTCAGCCACGACATCATAGCCTTTGAAATCATAAACAGTGATACCACAACCTCATACATTACATCAATGCCTCACTGTGACATCAGTTTTCCCACAGTCATCGAAGCCTCACAGAGACTTCTCTGCCTCACTGTGACCTCACAGTCAAACCTGTTACATCATAGACTCAACTGTTGCCTCATAGCTTCATAGTGAAATCAGCATTGCCACTGACATAACATCTTCACAATGATATCAGAGACTCACTGTTGCATTATAGCCTCATTTCTGATATCATAGCCTCACTGTGATATGACAGCCTCACTTCTGACATCACAGCCTATCCTCTGAAATCTCATCCGATGTCATAGTCTATCACCACTGATATTAGAGCCTCACTGTGATATCACAACATCATGGTAACATTACAGCCTCACTATGACTGCACAGCCTCACTACTGATGTCCTAACCTCATGGTGAAATCCAAGCATAACCACTGTACTTACAGTCTCATTGTAACATTACAACCTAACAGTGACATCACAATCTCACTGAGGCATCAACCTAACTATTGACATCAGACACATTTTGCCTTCTAAACCTCTCCAGTGACAACACAACATCATTGTGTCATCAGAGCCTCACTCTCACATCATAGCTGCACTGTGACCTCACAGCCTCACTGTGACATCACACAATCACTATGACATCAGCCTTGCCACTGACATAACAGCCTCATGGTGTGGTGCCATCACATAAACACCTCTGTCGTGGGCTCAATGTGACGTCTCAGCATCACCACTGACATCATAGCCTCACAGTGACATCAGCCTTGCCACTGACATCACAGCCTAACTGTGACCTCACAGTCTAACCAATTATGTCATAGAATCATCTGTTACATCATGGCCTCATGGTGTAATCAACCTTGCCACTGATATCACATCTTTCATAGTGCCCTCAAAGCTTCACTGTCACATTACAATCTCTTTGTCATTGTCATATTACAATCTCTGTGATGTCACAGCCTCATAATGACCACAGGTAAACAGTCATATCACAGCCTCACTGTGACATCACTGCCTCACAGTGACATCACAGCCACACACTGTGACACACACTGTGACATAATACCCTCACAACACTGATATGACACTCTCTCAGTGATATCACAGCCTCACCAGGACACCACAGCTTCGCGATGACATAACCACACTGGGGCATGATATCCTCACCAATTATATCACATAATCAATGAGACATCCCAGCCTCATCTCTCACATCAGTCTCATTTCTGAAATCACAACCTCACTGGGACATCAGAGCCTCATTCTAACACCAAAAACTCACTGTGACATTAGAGCCTCACCAGTGACAATACAACCTCACCAATGCCATAATCTCCCTGTGAAAGCTCATTCACTACTGACATCACAACCTCACTGAGTCATCACAACCTCACTGTGACATCACAGCCTCACCAATAACAACCCAGCCTTACTGTGACATCTCAGCCTCATGACTGACATCAGCCTCACTTTTGACCTCACAGCCAAACCACTGAAATCACAGCCAAACTGGGATGTCACCACTGCACAGTAACACCACCATAAAACAGTGACATTGCAGCCTCTCCTCTAACATCACAGCCTGAGTGTGACTGCACAGTCTCACCACTGATTTCCTAATCTCACTGTGAAATCCAAGCATCATCCCTGATGTCACAGCCTCTCTGACATCTCATAGAATGAGCTCTGACATCAGAGTATCACTGCGACATCACAGCCTCACAGTGACCTAATAGCCTGCCTATTGACACCACAGCCTCACCTGTTATAGCCCATTGTGACATCCGTCTTGCAACTGACATCACAACCTCACTGTGCCATCACAGCTATACTGTGCCATCACAGCTTCTCCTCTGACAGGATCTCAGTGACATCAAACCATCTCCTCTGACATCACAGACTCAGTATGACTGCACAGCCTCACTACTGATGTCCTAAACTCACTGTGAAATACAAGCATCACCCCTGACCTCACTGCCTCACTGACATCTCATAGAATGAGCTCTGACATCAGGGCCTCACTGCGACATCACAGATTCACAGTGACCTCACAGCCTGCCCACTGACACCACAGGCTCACCTTTTAAATCACAGCCTCATTGTGACATCAGTCTTGTCACTGACACCACAGCCTCAATGGGACATCACAGATTCCCAGTAACATCACAAACTCACAGTGACATCAGAGCCTCATTTTGACATCAGACTCACCACTAATATCACAGCCTCACTGTGCCATCCAAATCTCTCCAGGGACATCACAATATCACTGTGTTATCAGAGCCTTACTGTGATATCATAGCCACACTCTGTCCTCACAACCTAACTGTGACATTACAACATCACTGTGGCATCACAGCCTCACTGTGATTTCAGAGCTTCACTGTGACATCACAGCTTCACAATGACCTCAGAGCCTGCCACTGACACCACAGTTTCACCTGTTGTATCACAGCCTCAATGTGGCATCAGTCTTTCCACTGACATCACAGCCCCACTGTGACAAAACAGCCTCACCAGTTACAGCACAGACTCCCCTATGACATCACGGATGCCACTGAAATTAGAACAGTGACAACACAGCCTCACTGTGACAGGACAGCCTCACCTCTGAGGTTATAGTGTCATTGTGACATGACAGCCATACAATAACATCACAGACTCACCTGTGAAATCATAGCCTCATTGTATCTTCACAACCTCATCAGTGACATCCTTCCTAGCCTCACTATGACACCACAGTCTCACCACTGACCTCACAGGCTCACTGAAACATGTCAACCTCCCTGTGACACCACTGTTTCACTATTTACAATACAACCTCATGGGACATCACAACTTCCCCAGTGACATCACAACCTCACAGTGATACCACAGCCTCATTGTGACATCAAAGCCTTACTATTCCATCAAAGGATCACTGTGACATAAAATTTCACCTCTGACTTCATAGTCTCACTGTGACATCATAGCCTCAGTTTAACATTAGACATTAGGGCCTTACTAGTGACAATACAGACTCGTCAAGGACATAGTCTCCCTGTGAAAGCACAGTCACTACTGACATCACAATCTCACTGTGACCTCACAACCTTACTGTGAAATCACACCCACACTGTGCCAGCTCAGCCTCATGGTGATATCACATCTTCTGGCCCCCTTTGTTCCCATCCTCCTCAGCATCATAACAGCTTTAAAGGATCTTCCACTGAGGAAGTGATTAATTGCTTCAATGTAACTTGTGGAGAGAACCCAAAAATAGTTCTTTGTTCTTCCTCCAGGGAAGAGCCCTCTGACTCTGCAGAGGGCTCACAGGTCCGTGATGGGGGCGACTCCACCTGCTAATGACATCCCTTCCCTCCTTCTCTTCTTCTTGTAGCTCATGGCTCCCCTTCTTTCCTGGCTGTATTTTCTGCTTCAGACAATACTGGTCTCCCAATACGTGTCTTAAAATCTCTCCTAGAGACTAGAGGCCTCAAGGCTAAAACTGCTGGCATAGAGGAATTTTGGCATGAAGCTGTATTTTTAGCACCTTGAATCTCTCCAGAGAATATGTGGGAACCAAACTATGGTTGAGGATGCTTTTCATTGCTAGATGTTTTTTATAATTAAGCTAAGCTGCTGGACTTAACTAACATGATGTCTTGTTTTAAATAAGGTTTTCCTAAATATTAATCTGCCTTTGATAAAGCTTTCAAGGGTAATTTTAAGACAGTTGCTGGTAAATTGTACAGTTGCTGGTAAAATGTTGTTCATGTGCTTCTGTTTATATGTTCTGTGTTTACATGTTATGTGTCTTGTGTTTTCAACGTAAAAAACTGTGGTCACTTTAATTTTTTTCATTTCTATTGCATATTAATATTAAAATTTGGCATGCCATTTTTAAATACATGTATGTATGCTTAAAAATAAGAACAAATAATTTTGATAACATCTAAGGCCTTTACTACTTGTTTTATATTGATCACAATTGTCTTTTAATAGATTGTAAGTTTTCTTTCATACAAGTTTTCTTACAGGTTTTTTTCATATATTCCCAGAATAACAAAGTTGCTTTCCAGGTCCTCAGGGCATCTATTTAGGCATTGGATATTCCTAAAATCACCAAAGGTTTGTGGGAAACCTGGCATTCCTCCATTAGAGCTATGCCTTACTAATTTTCAGTTTTTAGGTTTTCATTTGTATCTCAACAGCTCTTCTATCTCATTTCTGTGCTTGTGTTGGTTACAAGCCCTCTGCCTGCTCCTGCCCTGACAACAACCTCCTTTTCTCTGCTGCATACTCAAGTTCCCCTTTGTAGACCATGATTCCTTCTCTGTGATGGTCTCATGATTGGTAGTCAATGATAATAAAGGCTCCACACAAGGGTGGTGTCCAACCTAAGACAGGCAGAGTCATTTATATTCCAAGCAGCTGAAAGGCTCTGGGTTGCCCCAGCTATCATGGTCCCCGCTAAAAAATTTATAAATAAATAAAAGGGTAAAATATGGCACTATAGATTCAGGGAGGCTGTAGCCCAAGCTCCTGAATCCAGGAGATCTGACTACTGACAAGCCTGAATAAGTTTGGAAATGCCCCGGACATATACTAATAGAGGATCCATTTAGGGAGAGGGATAAACAACCAATGGGAGGGAGGGATGAAAAACCAATGGGATAGAGGGATTAACAACCAATAGGAACCTGTAATATAAACTGGATACCTAGTAAACAGGTAAATGATTGGTGGTTTTTCTCCCCCTCCCTCTGAGCAGAGAGGTGGCCACAACTGATTGGACTCCTGAGCCTATATCAGTTGTTGTGTCACTGGTGAGACTGTGATATAACAGTGAGCATGTCATATCAGTGGTGAGGCTGTGATGTCACAGTGAGACTGTGCTGGCACAGTGTGGCTATGATGTCACAGTGAGTTTGTGATATCACTAGTGACTGTGCTTTCACAAGGAGACTATGTCATTGGTGAGGTTGTATTGGCACTGGTGAGGCTTTAATGTCACAGTGAGCTTATTGTGTCAAACTGAGGCTGTGATGTCACAGTGAAGCTAGCATGTTAGAGGTGAAGTTTTATGTGACAGTGATGCTTTGATGGCATGGTATGTCTGTGATATCACAATGATGCTGTGATGTGAGAGTGAGGCTCTGATATCTGTGGGAAGATTGATACCACAGTGAGACAGTGATATAACATGTGAGGTTATGGTGTCACTGCTGATGATGTCAAAGATTTTGATGTCACTGCTGAGGCTGTCATGTCACTATGAGCCTGTGCTATCTGTGGTGAGGCTGTGGTATCATGGGAACTCTAGGTAGGATACCAGTGGTGAGACTGTGATGTCACAATGTGGCTTGATGTCACTGTGAGGCTGTGAAGTCACAGTGAGGCTGTAATGCCATAGTGCAGCTATAAGGTTACTGGTTAGGCTGTGATTTCAGAAGTAAGACTGATGTAAGAGATAAGATATAACTGCTGAGGTTGTGATGACACTGTGAGGTTAGTATGTCACCATGAGGTGTCCTTGGTGAGGCTGTAATATCACGGTGAACAATGTCATTTCAGTGGTGAGGCTGTGATGTCACAGTGAGGCTGTGCTGGCACAGGATGGCTGTGATGTAGCAGTGAGTTTGTGATGTCACAGGTCACTGTGCTTTCACAAGGAGACTGTCATTGTTTAATCTGTATTGTCAAAGGTGATGCTCTAATGTCACAATGAGTTTATTGTGTCAAACTGAAGCTGTGATATCACAGTAAGGCTATGATTTCAGAAGTCAAGCTTTATGTCAGAGTGATGCTTTGATGGCACATTATGGCTGTGATGTCACAATGAGGTTATGATGTCACTGTGAAGTTGCAAAATCTCTGGGGAAATTGTGATGTCACTGTGAGGTTGTGATGTCAATAGTGATACTGTGGCGTCACAAGGAGGCTGTCACGTTTCAGTGAGCTAGGTAGGATGTCAGTGATGAGGGTGTGATTTTACATTAAGGCTTTGATTTAGAGGTCAACCTGTGATGTCCTAGTGAGGCTCTGATGAAACAGTGAGGCTATAACATCAGAGTCGATGCTGTGATGTCACACCTGGGCAATGATTTCAGATGTGAGTCTGTGAAGTCAGAGTGAGGCTGTCATGTCACAGCGAGGATATTACCACGAAGCTGAGGCTGTGATCTCAGAATGAGGCTGTGTTGTCACCTGTGATGCCATGATATCACAGTGATGCTGAGTTGGCAATAGAGCATGACTATGCCATCACAATGATGATGTGATTTCAGTGGTTAGACTGTTATATCAGAATGAGACTAGTGTGAGCGATGAGGGTATGATGTCACAGTGAGGTAAGCATATCACTGGTGAGGCTGTGATGCCATGAGCCTTTCAGGTCATCAGGTGACTGGTGAAACCGTAAGACAGTTATGGCACAAGGAGATGGTGATGTAACAATGGAGTCTCTGAGGTGACAGTGAGACTGTGAAATCAGTGGCAAGGCTAATGTCATAGTGAGTTTATGATGCCAAGGGTGATTCTATGAGATGTCAGTGAGGCTGTGACATCAGGGGTGATGCTTGGATTTCACAGTTAGGACATCAGTGATGAAGCTGTGCAGTCACACTGAGGCTGTGATCTCACAGGAGAAGCTGTGATGTAACTGTGAGGTGATGATGTTACCTTGAGTTTGTGATATCACACTGAGGCTGTAATATATATAAGTGGTGATAGACTATAACATCACAGGCTGTAAAGTCACTGTGATGCTATGATGTCGCAGTGAGGCTATGAAGTCAGGGTTGATTCTATGAGAGGTCAGTGAGACTGTGACATCAGGGTGATGCTTGGATTTCACAATGAGATTAGTATGTCTGTGGTGATGCTGTGTAGTTACAGTGAGGCTGTGATGTCAGAAATAAGGCTATATGCCACAGTGAGGCTGAGATATCACTGTGAATCTGTGATGTCACTATTAGACTATGACATCACAGAGAGGTTGTGATGTCACAGTGAGGCTGTGAGGTCTCTGTGGAAGATGTGATGTCAGTGGCAAGGCTGATTATACCATGAGGCTATGATGTAGGTCACAATGAGGCAGTGATGTAAAATGTGACGCTGTGGTATCACTCTTTATTATGTCAAAGTTTATGATGTTACTGTTGAAGCTGTTACATCACTGTGAACGTGTGCTGACTATGATGATGTTATGGTGTCATGTTAAGGCTAGGTAGGATACCAGTGGTGAGGCTGTGATGTCACAGTATGGTTGTGATGTCAGTGCAGCTGTGAGGTCAGTGCTGTAATTTAAGAAGTGAGACTGATGTGAGAGATGAAGCTGAGATGTCAAATTGACGATGTGATATAATGGATGAGGCTGTGATGCCACACTGAGGTTATGATGTCACCAAAAGGCTTTGTTGTCACCGATGTGGCCGTATTATTATGGTGAGTCTTTCAAAGATGTGGTGAACTGTGATGTCACAATGAGGCTGTGGTGGCACAGTGTGGCTGTAATGTCACAAAGAATTTGTGCTGTCACAGTGAGGTTGTGATGTCAATAGTGACTGAGCGTCCACAAGGAGACTATGTCATTCATGAGACTGTATTGTCACAGGTGAGGGCCTAATGTCACAGTGAGTTTATGGTGTCAAACTGAGGCTTTGATGCCATGGTGAGGCTATGATATCAGAGGAGAATGTTTACATGACAGTGATGCTTTAATTTCATGGTATGGCTATGATGTCACTGCGAGGGTGTGATGTCACTGAGTAAGTTCTGATATCACAGTGAGTTTATGATGTCACAGTGAGGCTGTGAGGACATAGTGTGACAATGATTTCACAGTGATGTGATGTCACTGAAGAGGTTTTAATGGCACAGTGAAGCTGTGATATTCATGGTGAGGCTCATGTCACAATGAGGCTGTGATGTCACTTGTATGGCAGTGATGTCAGTGGTCTGACTAATGTCAGTGGCAACACTGGTATCACAGTTGAGATTGTGCTGTCACTGATGAGGCCATGATGTCAAACTGAGGCTGATGTCACTTTGAAGGTTGTATTTCATTGTGGGATCTCATGTCACCATGAGGTAATATCACTCTGGAAGTTGTGATGTCACAGTGAGGCTGTGATATCAGTGGCAAGACTGATATCCCAATGAGGGTATAATGTAACAGATGAGCCTCTGATATCAGTGGACAGAATGTGAAGTCACTTTGAGTCTGTTATGTCGCAGTAAGGCTCTGATATCAGGACTGATTTTATGAGAGGTCAGTGAGGCTTTGACATCAGGGATGATGCTTGGATTTCACAAAGAGCTTAGGTCAGTGGTGATACTGTCTAGTCATACTGAGACTGTGATGTCAGAGGATAGGCTGTGATGTCACAATAAGGCTGTGGAAGGTCACTGTGGAAGATGTGATATCAGTGTCAAGGCTGATTTCACCATGAGGCTATGATATATCGAGTGAGACTATGATGTTACAGGTTAGACTGTGAGTTCACAGTGAATCTGTGATGTCAATGTGAGGCTGTAATATCTGGGGTAAGATTGAGGTCATAATGAGGCAGTGATGTAACATGTGAGGCTGTGGTGTCACTGCTTATGATGTCAAAAGTTATAATGTCATTGCTGAGGCTGTCATGTCAATGTGAGCATATCCTAACTGTGGTGAGGCTGTGCTATCATGGTATGGCTAAGTAGGACATCAGTGATGAAGTTGTGATGTCACCATGATGTTGTGATGTTCACTAAGGCTGTGATTTCACAGTGCATCTGTGAGGTCAGTGGTTAGGCTGTGATTTCAGAAGTGAGACTGATGTAAGAGATAAGGCTGAGATGTCACATTGACAATGTGATATAACTGGTTAGATTGTGATGCCACATTGATGTTATGATGTCACCAAGAGTCTGTGGTGTCACTGGTGAGGCTGTATTATCACGGAGAGCTTTTCATATCTGTGCTGAGGCCATGATGTCACAGTGAGGTAGTGCTAGCACTGTGTGACTGTGATGTCACAGTGAAATTGTGATGACTCAGTGAGGTTGTGATGTCAGTAGTGAATGAGCTTTCACAGGGAGATTATGGAATTGGTGAGGTTGTATTGTCATTGGTGAGGCTCTAATGTCACAATAAGTTTATGGCGTCAGAATGAGGCTCTGATGTCCCATTGAGGTTGTGATGTCACTAGGGAAGTTGTGATGTCACAGTGAGTTTGTGATGTCATAGTGAGGCTGTACAGACACAGTGTGACAATGATGTCACAGTAAGCTTCTTATGTTAGTGGTGTTTTCATGTCACTGGAGAGATTTGGATGGCACAGTGAGGTTGTGTTAGTGGTGAGGCTGATATCACAATGAGGCTGTGATGTCACCGATGAAGGTATGATGTCACAATAAGGCTATAATGTGAGTGGTTAGCAGGATGTCATAGAGCCTATGATGTCACTGGTGAGTCTACAATGTGCTTAGTTAACCTGTTATGAGACAGTAACTCTGATGAGGCTGTGATGACAAAGGCTATGTTGACACTGGTGTGGCAGTGATGTCAGTTTTCTGACTAATGTCAGTGGCAACACTAGTTTCAAAGGTGAGGCTATGCTGTCATTGATGAAGCCATGATATCACACGGTGGCTGTGCTGTCTCTGTGAAGGGTAGGCTCTGATGCCACGTTAGGCTTTGATGTCACCATTTGGCTAAGGTGTCACCATGAGCCTGTGAAGTCACAGGGAATTGGTGATGTCACAGGAGAGCCTGTGATGTCTCTGTGAAGTTTAGATATGACCATAAGGTTGTGATATCTCAGTGAGGCTATGATATCAGTGGCGATAGACTATGACATCACAGTTTAGCTGAGATTTCAGTGGTTAGACTCTGATGTCAGAAGTGAGGCTGATGTCATTGATGAGGCTGAGATGTCACAGTGAGGCTGGGTAGTCACTGGTGAGGCTGTGATGCCACAGCCAGGCTCTGGTGTCACTGTTGAGGCTGTCTTGTGACCGTGAGCCTGAGATGTCAGTGCTGAGGCTGTGGTGTCATAGCAAGACTAAGGAGGATGTCTGTGGTATCCCTGATGATATGATTTCAGAGGTTAGCCTGTTATGACATAGGGACTCTGTGATGTCAGAAGTGAGGCTGCAATGTCAAAGTGAAGCTGTGATGTCACTGTGAGGCTGTGACATCAAAGAGAGGTTGTGATATCACAGTGAGGTGGTGAAGTCACTGTGGAAGATGTGATTTTAGTGGCAAGGCTGATTTCACCATGAGGCTATGATGTAACAGGCGAGTGAGGTCACAGTGAGGTGGTGATATCTGTGGGAAGATAGATGTCACAGTGACATAACATGTGAGACTGTGGTGTCACTGTTTATGATGTCAAATGCTATAATGTCATTGCTGAGGCTGTCAAATCGCTGTGAGCCTGTCTTATCTGTGCTGAGGCTGTGGTGTCCTTGTTACACTAGGTAGGGTAACAGTAGTGAGTTTTTCATGTCACAGTATGGCTTTGATATCACCGAGAGGCTGTAATGTCACAGTGGGGCAATGATGTCACAGTGAGGCTGTGATGTCATAGTGCAGTTGTGAGGTCAGTAGTTAGGTTGTAGTTTCAGAAGTGAGACTGATGTGAGAAATGTGGCAGAGATGTCATATTGAGAATGTGATATAATTGGTGGGGCTGTCATGCCACAGTGAGAGTAGGGTTTTACTGTGACTGTGGTGTCCCTCGTAATATTACAGGCTGTAATATTACAGTGATCCTTTCATATCGCTGGTGAGGCTGTGCAGGCACCATGTGGCTGTGATGTCACAGTGATGTTGTGATGTCACAGTGAGGTTGTGATGTCAGTAGTGACTGTGCTACAGTAAGACTATGTCATTAGTGAGGCTGTATTGTGACTGGTGAGGTTTAATGTCACAGTAAATTTATTGTGGCAAACTGAGGCTGCGATGTCACAGTGAGTCTGTTATGTTAGAGGTGAAGCTTTATGTCACAATGATGCTTTGATGGCACTGTATAAGATGGTGATGGTATTGTGTGGTTGTGATGTCACAGGGGATGTTGTGATGTCACAATGAGGCCAATGTCACTGTAAAGTTGTAATTTCACAGTGTGGCTGTGAGGACCCAATGTGGCTATGAAATCAGAGTGATGTTCTGAGGACAGAGTGATGTTGTAATGTCACTGGAGAGATTTAGATGGCACAGTGAGGCTGTGATGTTAGTGGTGAGGCTGACGTTACAATCAGGCTGTGATGTCACTGGTGAAGGTGTTGTCACAATATGGCTGGAATGTAAGTGGTGGAAAAGATGTCGATGAGTCTCTGGTGTCACTGGTGAGGCTATGATGTCAGTGGTTAACCTATTACATAACAATGACACTGATGAAACTGTAATGTCAAAGGCTTTGTTGTCATTGGTGTGCCAGTGATGTCAGTGTTCTGACTAATATCAGTGGCATCCCCGATATCACAGGTGAGGCTGTGCTGTCACTGTTAAGGCCATGATGTCACATGGAGGCCGTGATGTTACTGTGAATATTATATGTCACCGTTGGTTGTCATTTCAATGGAAGGTGATATCACTCTGGAAGCTGTGATGACATAGTGAGGCTGTGATTTCAGTGGCAATACTAATGTCACAATGAGGCTATGATGTCATAGGCGAACCTGTGGTATCAGTGGTCAGGCGTGAGGTCAGTGTGAGACTGTGATTTCGCAGTGAGGCTCTGATGTCAGGGCTGACTCTATGTCATTGAAGCTGTGACATCAGGGGTGATGCTTGGATTTCACAGAGAGGTTAGGAGGTCAGTGGTGAGGTTGTGCAGTCACCCTGAGGCTGTGATGTCAAAGGAGAGGCTATGATGTCACTGTGAGGCTGTGATGTTACAATGAGGTTGTGATAGCATAGTGAGGCTGTGATTTCAGTGGTTAGGCTGTGATGTCAGAAGTGAGACTGACGTCTGTGATGAGGGTTAGATGTCACAATGAGGCTGAGATGTTACTGGTGAAGCTGTGATGCCACAGCGAGGTGTCACTGTTGAGGGAGTCATGTGACCATGAGCCTGAGATGTCAGTGATGAGGCTGTGGTGTCATATCAAGGCTAGGCAGGATGTCTGTGGTGTCACTGATGTTATAATTTGAGAGGTCAGTCTCTTATGTCACAGTGAGGCTCTGATGTCAGAAGTGAGACGGTTATATCACAGTGAGGCTGTGATGTTACAAATGAGGACATAATGCCATAGTGAGGCTGTGATATCACTGTGAAACTGTGTATCACTGTAAGTTTGTGACATCACAGAGAAGTTGTGATGTCACAGTGAGGATGTGAGGTCACTGTGGAGATGTCATATCAATGGCAAGGTTGATTTCACCATGAAGCTATGATGTAACAGGTGAATCTATGATGTAACAGCTTAGACTGTGAGGTCACACTGAGGCTCTGAGGTCACTGTGAGGTTGTGATATCTGTTGGAATATTGGTGTCACAACGTCGCAGTGATGTAACATGTGAAGCTGTGTTGTCACTATTTATGATGTCAAAGGCTATATCACTGCTGAGGCCGTCATGTCATTGTGCGCCTGTACTATGCTGAGGCTGTGGTGTTATAGTTAGGCTAGGTATGATACCAGTGGTGAGGCTGTGATGTCACAGTGTGGAAGTGATGTCACCATGTCTCTGATGTCACAGTGAGGCTTTGCTGGCATAGTGTTGCTGTGATGTCATAGTGAAGTTGTGAAGTCACAGTGAGGTTGTGATGTCAGTAGTGACTGTGCTTTCACAAGGAGATTAGGTCATTTGTGAAGCTGTATTGTTTCTGGTGATACTCTAATGTCACAGTGAAGTTATTGTGTCAAACTTGATTTCACAGTGAGGCTATGATGTCAGAGGTGAAGCTTTATGTGACAGTGATGCTTTGATGGCATAATATGGCTGAGATTTCACAATGAGTCTGTGATGTCACTTTGAGATTGTGATATCACTGGGGTAGTTTTGATATCACATTGTGGTTGTGATGTCAATATAGACACTGGAGTGTCACAGGGAGGCTGTTATGTTTCTGTGAGACTGTAAGATCAATGGTGTGACTCTGGTGTCATAGTGGTCTAGGTAAGATGTCAGTAATGAGGGTGTGATTTTGCCATGAGGCTATGTTTTCAGAGATGAGCCTGTGATGTCATAGTGAGGCTGTGATGAAAGAGTGAGGCTATATTTTCGGAGTCAGTGTTGTGATGTCACAGTTGGGCAATGATTTCAAAGGCTGTCATGTCACAGTGTGGCTGTAATGTTAGTGGTGAAGTTGATATCCCAATGAGGCTGTAATGTCACTGGTGAAAGTGTCATGTCTCAATAAGTCAGGGATGAGAAAGACTGATGTCAAAATGAGGCTATGATGTATCAGGTATGTCTGTGGTGTCAGTTGACAGGCTGTGATTTCACTGTGAGGCTGTGATGCCACTGTGAGACTTTGAGGTTACGGCTGTGGTGTCACTGTGAGCCTATGATGTTACAGACCATTGGTGATGTTATGGTAGCGGTCACAGTGAGACTGTGATGTGGGTGGCAATGCTCATGTCACAGTAAGGCTATCATGTCAGTGTTAATGCTGTGATGTCACATTGAGGCTGTGATTTCACAGGGAGGCGATGTCAAGGCATGTGTGTAATGTTACCATGAGGCTATGTCAGTGGGAAAGCTGATGTCACAGTGAGTTTGTGATGTCACATTGAAGCTGTGATAGCACTGTCAGGTTGTAATGTCATATTGAGGCTCTTATGTCAGAAATGAAGCTTTATGACACAATGATGCTTTGATGACACTGTATGGCTGTGATGTCACTGTGTGGTTGTGATGTCACAGATAGTTTGTGATGTCACAGTGAGGCTATGATATCAATATTGACACTGTTATTTCATAGGGAGTTTGTCATGTTTCAGTGAGCCTGTGAAGTCAGTGGTGAGGGAATGGTGTCGTAGTGAGTCTACATAGGATGTCAGTGATGAGGGTGTCATGTTGCATTGAGGCTATGATTTCAGATTTGAGCCTGTGATATCATAGTGAGTCTGTGATGAAACAGTTAGGCTATAACATCAGAGTCAATGCTGTGATGTCACAGTTGGGCAATGATTTGAGAGGTGAGCCTGTGATGTCACAATGAGGCTGTGTTGTCAAAACTGATGCCATGATTTCACAGTGAGGCTGGGTTGTCATTAGTGTTACCATAATATCCCAGTATGCCTGTGATGTCAGTGGAGCAAGACTNAAGGGAGGACTAGGGAGTGGAGGGAGGGCGAGACACATATCCTATTGAGCTTGTATGATTGGGGAAAAGGAAAATAATTTAAAAAATAATAAAAAATGGACATGCTTGTTCAAAGAAAAGAAACTGTTGCAGAAGTTTAAAACAAATATTAAAAATTGTTCATAGAAGATTTTAAAAATGCAAAGGCAAAAGGATTAAATGCAAGTAAGAAACAAATGACTCGCTTTTTAGATTTAATTGTACATTTACATCCTTCTTTTCCTGAAGATGAGACTAGATCCTAGAACTTATTCTCATAAAGGTCAAAGACTACAGTCAGTTTTAGAGGTAAGAGGACCAGAACATATTCCTCGTGATACTTTTAAATTATAGAAAGAAATAAAAAAGGTATTAGACAAAATTGAAACAGTGGCAATTGATATAGAAACTGAATGCCCAAGAACTGAAATAAAGTGTTTCTGAGATCCTTATAGATTTTCCTGAAGATGTGGCATTTGAAACAGTTGCTGCTGTTTCCTTCAGCTTCCTTCAGTTCCTTCTCCTTTCCTCATATCTTCTTGGACACTTTATTCTTCAAGGCCTTTCAAGTCTGTTTCCTCTATAAAACCAACCAGTCAAGATTCAGGTATAGAAGTTTTATTTTCTGCTTTTGCTGAGTCCCTAGCTGAGGTGCTTAAAAGCATTTGCCCCACTCCTATAGGAACTATGGATGCCTATAATCCTTTGCAAGCATCTTTGCAATAGTCTAGGGAAATAGAGAATATACTTCTGGATTTATCTTTTTCCTAGTTACAGAGGTTCTTGATCCCAATAATCAAAGACAAATGGTAAGAGTATATGCTCCACTGGCTTTTAAAATATTAAAAGAATTAAAAAAATCCTGTGCTCAATATGGGGCTATGGCTTGTTTTACTATGTCTTTGGAAAAATTTGGCTAATGCTTGTCTAAATGATGGTGATTATTTACTTCGGAAATCTGAATATAACGAATGATGTTTCATACAGGCTAACAAAAATGCCAGAAGTCAAGTCACAGTTGACTATGACATGTTAGTTGAGTTAGAGTAATATGGAGATAATATTCAACAAATGAACTATCCTCCTCAAGCTTATGTACAAATTACATAAGTTGGAGGAACTTTTAAAGATAAAGCAAGGGCCAGATGAACCTTATTAAGATTTGGTCCCCAGATTACTTCAGGCTGTAGGAAGGACAGTCACAGATGGAGAAGCAGGAATGTTGCTAGTAAAACAACTGACTTTTGAAAATACAAACAGTGCTTGTCAGATTACTATCAGATCTTTTAGAAAGAAAGAGGATTTAAGTGAATACATTCATCTATGTGCTAACACAGGACCTAGTTACACTTGAAGACTTTTTATTGCTTTCTGCCATGCAAGGAACTACTGTGCCCCAACTGCTGGCAAATACACAAAAGAGTGATAGATTTTAAACTAAAAGACATAAGGTTGGTAATAATAATCTTTGTTTTTATTGCAAGCAGCCAGAACATATTAAAAGGAATTTCCTGGCTCTTGGACAAAAAGGAGACACAAAACCTGGTACTCAGAGCCAACAACTTAAAGCTATCAGACAACCAAAATTCTGTCCTAGATGTAAAAGAGGTTATCATTGGGTGAATGAATGTAAATCAAAAAAGGGGTGGTTGAAGGTAACTCTCTGCTGCAGGGAAAGTAGGTGAGGGGCAGTCCCAGGTCCTGATAAAATTAGGGTACACCCAGTCCCTCAAATGACTTCTCTGTCAATAATAGTACCACCTTGCAGCTTTCCCATAGAAGAGTCACTGAGGGCTTATTCAGAGCAACACCCAGCAATGGAGGACATGAACTCAGTGCTGCCACCAGAGTCACACTAACTCCTGAAACTGGAGTGCAAAGAATTCCCACCAGAGTTTGGGGACCACTTCCAGAATGAGTGGCTGTCCTAATTTTAAGGAGTGATAACATGACTATCAAGGGTTTGGCTGTTCATCCTGGAGTTATTGATTCAGATTATACTGGTGAAATATTAATTATGGCATCATCACCCATGGGTATTTTTTCTACTGAACAGGGTGAGAAAATAGCTCAGTTACTGCTTTTACCAGTAAAAGTTTTATAAAAACATGTCTCTTCTCAGCCCAGGGGCCAAAAGAAGTTTGGTTTAGTTCCTTAGATATATATTGCTTAGGATCTATCATAAAGGAAAGACCAACCTTACAACTAAAAATAAATGAAAAAAAATGTTTACTGGATTGATGGATATGAGAGCAGATATGTCTGTGATCGCTAGAGGACAGTGACCACTATCTTGGCCGACTCATTACACAACTGCTAAACTGAGAGGTGTTGGTGTGTTCTGGGGACTCCAGCAAAGTGCAGCCTTATTACAATGGGAAACTGTAGAAAGCAAAAAAAAAGGAATTTTTCAACCTTATATTTTAGACATCTTAATAAATTTATGGGGAAGAGATATTTTGCAAAGTTTGGGAGTTTATTTGTATATTCCGTTTCCTGTAGAACAGATAATGCTAACACAAGAATGGTAACCAGGAAAAGGTCTTGGAAAACACAAACAGGGCAGACAGAAGCTTAAACAAAACAGAAAAGGATTAGGGTATTTTTATCAGGGATCACTGATTTTAAACACACTGATCCAATAACTTGGTTATCAGATGAGCCTGTACAGGTAGATCAGTGGCTCCTTATTTAAGAAAAAAACTGAAGCAGCCCATATCTCAGTAAAAGAACAATAGTTCCTGGAATTCTCCTATATTTGTTATAAAGAAAAAGACTGGTAATTGGAGACTACTACAAGATTTATGGCAAGTAAGTCTTACAATGGAGTTAATGGGAACATTACAATCTGGACCTCCCACTCCAATTTCTATTCCTCAGGGATGGCCTTTAATTGTGTTGGATTTGAAAGATTGTTTTTATACTATTCCTCAAGCCCCTCAGGATTGCAAATCCTTTACTTTTAGTGTTCCTACAAAAAAAATTTGGAGCTCCTATGCCTAGGTATCATTGGAAAGTCTTACCACAAGGTATGGCAAATAGCTCCACCTTGTGTCAAAAATTTGTAGTTCAGAATACTTTTGAAACTAGAAAAAGTTTCTTGAAGTACAAATTCTCCATTACAAGGATGGTATTTTAATTACAGCCTTTTCTGAACAAATGTTCAGAAAAAAAAGATTCAAAGGACATGGCCAATTTACTTAGGAAAAAAGTATTTAAATGATGCCATTTGTCCACAAAAATTCAAATACACAAGGATAAATTAGCGATGTTAAATGAATTTCAACAATTACTCAGAGATATTAACTGGATTAGACTTATGTTGCATATTCATACTAAAGAATTACAGCCTTTAGTTAATATTTTTAAAGGAGATTCCAATCCAAAGTCCTACAGAGAAATGACACCAGAGACATCAACAGCTTTGCAAAAAGTTCAAGAGGCTTTTTAAATGGCTCAAGTAAAACACATAGATTCAGATATAAGTCTTCAACAACTTTTAATTCTCCATCTCTTGATTTGCCTACTGAAGTATTATGAGATCATGTTCCTTTAGAATATATCCATCTTTATATCAATTTAAAATGTGATTAATCCCTATTGAATAATGATTGCAAATTTAATCATCACAGGTAGAAGATGTACAAAACGAATATTTGGACTAGGCCTCAGAAAATTGTTCTTCCTTATGATGCCTCTCAAGTTATTATTTGCAGCAAACTTGATCATTTTTTTATTGCTTTAACTCAATATCTTTATAAGGTTGATAGTCATTTTCCTTCCAATAAACTTTCTGATTTTGGCTGTAAACATTTGTTTTTCTTTCCCAAACTTACAGAGACTTTATCTTTGCTAACCTCTGAAATAACTGTTTTTATAGATGCTATTCGAAGAGGCAAAGAAGCATTGATTGGCTCATGAGATCAACATTCTTTTTTTTGCATTCAAAGAAAGGAAGATTCTGCCTAATAAAGATTCACTTAAAAAAGAAAACTATAGGCCGATCTCTCTGATGAACACAGACGCAAAGATTCTCAACAAAGTCTTAGCAAATCGGATTCAAAAACATATCAAAAAGATCATTCACGGGGACCAAGTAGGCTTCATCCCTGGCACAAAAGGTTGGTTCAACATACGCAAATCAATAAATGTAATTCATCATGTAAACCAGTCCAAAGTCCAAGACCACATGATACTCTTGATAGATGCAGAAAAGGCTTTTGACAAGATCCAACAGCCTTTTATGATCAAAACGCTAGAGACAGTAGGAATGGAAGGAATCTTTATCAATATAATAAAAGCTGTATACAATAAGCCCACAGCAAGGATTACGCTCAATGGGGAAAATTGGAAGCATTCCCACTTCAATCAGGAACTAGACAAGGCTGTCCACTCTCACCACTTCTATTCAATATTGTACTTGAAGTCTTAGCTGAAGCCATAAGACAAGAAAGGGACATTAGAGGGATTCAAATCGGCAAGGAAGAAGTCAAGCTATCCCTATTTGCAGATGACATGATCTTATACCTGAGGGATCCCAAAAACTCCACCAGGAAGCTCCTGGAACTATATTGAGAAGTTCAGCAGGGTGGCAGGATACAAAATAAATGTACAAAAATCAGAGGTCTTCCTATATGCCCAGATGAAAGAGTGAAAAAGCCTTGAGAGAAACAATCCACTTACTATAGCCCCTAAAAAATGAAATATCTTGGTATAAACCTAACCAAGGAGGTAAAAGACCTTACAATGAAAACTTTAAAACCCTCAAGAAGAATTGCAGAAGACACCAGAAGGTGGAAAGACCTCCCATGTTCCTGGATTGGCAGAATCAACATCGTAAAATGACCATCCTAAATGGATGTCATTAGAAACAATTATATTTAAAAAAAGAAACAATAATATTAAGTGAAGTATCCCAAACCCAGAAAATTAAGCGCCGTATGCACTCCCTAATAGGTGGCTCCTAGTACCTAACCCACCCAGCCCACCTTGAGACACTCAAAGGTAAATCTATGTAATACCTACAGTAATTGCAAGGATTATGAACAGGAGGGATGGGATTGGAGGGCTACACCAGATACAAGGAGAGAGGGGACCATGTTACAGTAGAGAAAATAGGCCTCCATCAAGGACTGCAAGTAAGTAATGTGACACCTGGTTAAGTTCACAGACGTTAGTTCCTGATCATTTAAAACTGAGGGGGTATGACCTAGAACTAGGCCAGCTTAGTCTCTCCCCATCTTGAAGCTCAGGGAAATTTGCGGAAGAGGGGGTGGTAAGAGTGTAAGAGCACAATGATGGGAGGAGCAATGATATGTAAGATACTCTATACTAGTTAGGGCTGAAGCAGTCATAATTGGACTTTGCATGCCCTGCGCATTGTCCAACACACTGTTGACCTCACAAAGTCTAGCATCTGCTAAAGGCACCAAGATCCTTGGAGGCAAAGGATTGGCAGCCACAGCAGTGTTCCTATACCTAAGGGGAACACGGGAAAGGGGTTCAGGGAAGGCCACTGGGTCCTTGTACGTCATCAGAGAGGAGGGCCCAGAGGAAAATCAGACATGCACAAGAAAGGACTCTCTGGGAATTGGGGTGGGAGGCACTGGGGGATGGGGAGGGAGAGGGGTGGGGGGGGAGCAGGGGGTACGGGAGGAGGAGGAGGGAGGGAGGGAACTGGTGTACCTAATAAGTTTGTATGAGCTGAAATAAAAAAAAAATTAGTCCTATCAGAAGAAAAAAAAAAAAAACTGAGGGGGTATGATCTCACCAGAAGGGGAGGGCATATAGTCTGGTAGATAAAAAGTAACCATTTTGCAAATGGGTGATTGACCCCTCCCTCACTGAGGTTTCCTACTTTTATTACATCTACCCTTGAATGTGCTCTTATAACAAGACTCCAGTTTAACAGCTTTTGATCTCTGGCTAGGGGGTGACATACGGTGCCCAGCAGGATGGATTGAAGGGCATTGAAGGAGCAGCAAAACTGCAAAAGAAAATCAACAAACCACAATGCAGAACTTCATAGACTCTATATCAACCACTTAGAACTAGGCCAGACTAATCTCTCCCCATCCTGAAGCTCAGGGACATTTGCGGAAGAGAGGGGAGTAAGATTGTTTAAGAGCAAAAGGATGGGAGGAGCAATGGTTTGCAAGATACTCCACACAAGTTAGCACCGAAGCAATCCTAATTGGACTTTGCACGCCCTGCGCAATGTCCAACACACTATTGACCTCACAAAGTCTAGCATCTGCTAAAGGCACCAAGATCCTTGGAGGCAAGGGATTGGCAGCCACAGTAGTGTTCCTATGCTTAAGGGGAACACAGGAAAGGGTTCAGGGAAATGCCACTGGGTCCTTGTACGTCATCGGAGAGGAGGGCCCAGAGGAGAGTCAGGCATGCACAAGAAAGGACTCTCTGGGAATTGGGGGGGAGACACTGGAGGATGGGGCGGGAGGGGTGAGGGGAGGGGGAGCAGAGGATTCGGGGGGAAGGAGGGGAGGGAGGGAACTGGTGTACCTATTAAGTTTGTATGAGTGGAAATAATAATAAAAATGTATGAAAAAAGAAAGAAAGTTTCTGTATAATCAATGGAATTATATATGGTGTTTACTATTTTATTATGATTAACTCAGCCATTAATCATATTTTTCTGATTCCAGGTATACAGTTTTAGCAGTGCATCATTTGGAAAGTGCATGGTTGGTGGATAGGATATACCCTGTATGTAAATCACTTTTTTTTTTAAAATCAGATTTAAATTCTCATTTTTTCCAGGAAGAACTGTAGGGCGCCGCCCTACATGCATCCTCCGTTACAAGATGGCGCCGACTCCGGCAAGCTACTGCGCAGGCGCCGGGTAACTGACCATCCTTGGTTTCCCGCCTCTCCCTTTGACGTTGTACAAGCAACAGCCAGTCAGAAGGCGACACGTCCTAGGCGAAGACCGTTATAAGGGTTGGGTTTTTCCTGTTTGGGGTCTCCGCTTCTACTCTGAAAGCTTATGCTCTCCCTCTCAAGATGCATTAAAGCTTTACTGCAGAAGGATCCTGTGCGTGTGCCGCGTTGTTCTTGCTGGCGAGACGGGTGCGCGGGACATTTGGTGCCGAAACCCGGGATTTTGAGACCTTGTCATCGTCAGCACCACCGGAGACCCCTTGATTACAAGGAGGATTCAGAACTGCAGGCAGGTACGTTCGGAGAGGTATGTTTTTCCTGGACTTTGGTTTAAACTTATCCCCACCGTGGGTGGGCAGTATTGAAGGTTTGGTAATTGTATTGGGAGCCCTCTTGATCTTTCTTGCTATTATGTTCTGTTTCCGTTTTCATTGCTAGGTACATTAGGACCGATGCACATAGGCGGCGGAGCCTCCGTGCGTGTGTTAGCCTCTTGTAGATAATGGAGCTACACGCAAAAGGTTATACTTTCATTTTGTTCACACTGGTAAGGCGGATGTAATAAGCCGCGGGTGTTGAATCATCATGGGCTCCTCACAGTCTGTTATTACAGCATTAGAGACGGTGTTAAAACAGCGAGACATCAGGATTGCAAACCGAACATTGAAAAACTTTGTTAAGGAGGTTGACCGAGTGGCCCCCTGGTACGCTTGCTCTGGGTCCTTGACCCTTGCCTCATGGAACAAATTAGGCAAAGATCTTGACTGCAAATTGGCGAATGGAGACTTGAGACAGGGGACAAGAGCCATTTGGAAGCTTGTTAAAAATTGTTTAGAGGACGAGGCCTGTAAGAACGCCATAGCAGAAGGCAGAAATACCCTTGAAGAAGTCCAGGACAGCATGTCAGAAACTGAACGTAGTGAGAGGTTGGGTGCGCGCAAGAAAAACTCCATCCCAAAGAAAGAAAAAGGCCCCCCCGGTGAGTCTAAAGACAAGGGGGTGTTTTTGCCAGACTACAGGGACCCCCCCTGCTACTACATCAAAGGGAGGGGCTAGTTTATACCCTATAAGTGAGCTTAAAGCTTTAAATCTAGATAGCTCCACTGACTCTGAGGAGTCAGGAGATGAGGTACTGAGTACCGAAGAGAAAGCTGCTAGGTATGAAGAAGAGAGATACCATCCTGATGATTATAGACAAAACAATAAGAGGCCACAGAGACGACAACGTCAACCAGCTGCCTCACAGGTTGTTCCTTCGGCGCCCCCTCTTTATGAGCCGCGACCGCCCCCTCTTTATGAACAGCGACCAAAATCATACTCTTTCTTTCCAGATAAGGTCAAAAGGAAACTATGCCTCGCGTACCCTGTCTTTGAGGGTGCCGAAGGGGGACGAGTCCACGTGCCCGTGGAATACAGCCAGATAAAAGAACTGGCAGAGTCAGTTAGAAAGTATGGTGTCACAGCCAACTTTACTCTTGCACAACTAGACAGATTGGCCATGACAGCCATGACACCAACTGACTGGCAGATGGTTGCGAAAGCAGCGCTTGTCAGTATGGGTCAATATATAGAGTGGAAAGCCCTTTGGCATGAGGCAGCTCAAGAACAGGCCAGATCTAATGCGATGGCCTTAACTCCTGAACAGCAAGAATGGACCTTCGACCTTTTAACAGGCCAAGGTCGCTTCGCGGCCAATCAAACCATTGGGGTGCCTACCAACAGATCGCCCATACGGCTATTAGGGCCTGGAAGGCATTATCTAGGAAAGGAGGGGCTGATAATCAATTTACGAAGATTATTCAGGGAACACAAGAGCCTTTCTCAGATTTTGTAGCAAGAATGACAGAAACAGCAGGGCGAATCTTTGGCGACCCTGAACAGGCCGCACCCCTTATTGAACAACTTATTTTTGAGCAAGCTACTCAAGAATGCCGCGCAGCCATTGCCCCAAGAAAAAACAAAGGATTACAAGATTGGCTTAGGGTTTGTAGGGAGCTCGGAGGACCCCTTACGAATGCTGGATTAGCAGCTGCCATCCTGCAATCTCAAAAGCGCCCCCTAAAGGGGCCTGACAAAAGGACTTGTTTTAGGTGTGGTAAGACAGGACATTTAAGAAAAGACTGCAAAATGACAGAAAAAGAAAGAGAGCCACCGAGCCTTTGTTCTCGGTGTGGCAAAGGATATCACAAGGCCATCCAATACCGCTCTGTGAGAGATATAAAAGGCAGGCTTCTCCCTCCCATAGAGGCGGCAACCAATGGGGTTTCAAAAAACGGGACAGTGGGCCCCCGGTCCCAGGGCCCTCCAAAATATGGGAACAGACTCATGATGGACGAGGCCCCCTTAAAGACAGAGCAGGAATGGACCTCTGTGCCGCCTCCGACTTCCTATTAATGCCTCAGATGGGCGTGCAGCCCATTCCTGTCCAAGTCCCCGAACCATTGCCAAATGGGAGTATAGGCCTCCTTCTCGGTAGAGGATCACTCACATTACAAGGTCTAATTGTTCACCCAGGCATTATTGACAACCAACATTCTTTAGAGGTTCAGGTTTTATGCTCCAGTCCGAATGGAGTCTTCTCTATCCGCCAAGGAGATAGAATAGCCCAGATGATATTCCTTCCAGGCAACCCATATCAAGAGGCAGGAAATAAACAGATGGGCTCTTCGGGGCAAGATTCAGCCTACCTGGTTGTTCAACTCCATGATCGACCAAAATTGACTCTATGGGTTAATGACAAAAAGTTTGAGGGCATCTTAGATACAGGGGCAGACAAGAGTATAATTTCCTCACATTGGTGGCCGAAATCCTGGCCTGTTAAAGATCATCACATTCCCTACAAGGGTTAGGCTACAGTTCTCATCCTACTATTAGCTCTTCAACACTCACCTGGAAATCAATGGAGGGCCATCAAGGACAGTTTGTCCCATACGTACTCCCTCTCCCCGTTAACTTATGGGGACGAGATGTTTTACAAGATATGGGGCTTGTTCTATCTAATGAGTACTCACCACAGGCTATTAATATCATGGAAAACATGGGATATAAATCTGGAAAAGGATTGGGACGATTAGAACAGGGGCGGATACAGCCCATTTCCCCCAATCCAAACCTAAAAAGACAGGGCCTGGGTTTTTCCTAGGCGCCACTGGGGCAGCACGACCCATCCCATGGAAAACAGAGGATCCAGTATGGGTTCCCCAGTGGCCACTCACCTCTGAAAAACTAGAAGCTGTGACCTATCTCGTTGCAGAACAGTTGGCTTTGGGACACATAGAGCCGTCAACCTCCCCATGGAACACTCCCATTTTTGTTATTAAAAAGAAATCGGGGAAATGGCGTCTGCTTCACGATTTAAGAGCCATTAACGAACAAATGCATCCCTTCGGTGCAGTACAGCGAGGCCTTCCGGTGCTCTCCGCTCTGCCAAAAATTGGAACATGATCATCATAGACATTAGAGATTGTTTTTTTCTCTATTCCCCTACATCCTCCTGACAGCCACGCTTTGCGTTCACTGTCCCCTCCATCAATCACGTGGAACCTGATAAACGGTTCCAATGGAAGGTGTTACTTCAAGGCATGGCAAATAGTCCCACTATATGTCAGTTATATGTACAAGAGGCCCTCAGACCCATCAGAGAACAATATCCAAGTTTAATTATAATCCACTATATGGATGATGTGCTCATGTGTCATAAAGATTTAAAGATTCTTCAAGAGGCCTATCCTTACTACTAAAAGCATTACGACTCTGGGGTCTCCAAATCGCTACAGAAAAAGTCCAAATTGCAGATACTGGATATTTTTTAGGCTCTGTGGTTCTCCCAGATAAGATTCTCCCACAAAAATTAACAATTTATCAAAAAGATTTGCACACCTTGAATGATTTCCAAAAATTATTGGGAGACATAAATTGGCTACGGCCGTTTTTAAAGATTCCTTCTGCTGATTTAAAGCCTTTGTTTGATATCTTAGAAGGGGACACCCATATCACCTCTCCCAGATCATTGACACCTGAGGCAGAGGTGGCCCCTCCGCTCAGTAGAAGCAGCCATTGAAGAGGCACAATTGTGTCGCATTGATTTGCTTCAATCCATTTTCCCTTTGTGTGTTCAAAACAAAAAGATTGCCTACTGCAGTATTATGGCAAGGGGGACCGTTGTTATGGATTCATCCACATGCGTCTCCCCAAAAGATTATTGATTGGTACCCTGCAGCGATAGCTCAACTTGCCCTTAGGGGCCTAAAAGGCCGCTGTCAGCCATTTTGGCAGACACCCCGCGACTTTAGTAGTTCCCTATAACTCTTTCCAGGTACAGACACTGGCTGCTACCTCCGATGATTGGGCCATACTTGTCACCCACCTTTTTAGGAAAAGTTGATAATCATTACCCTAAAACACCCTATATTACAGTTTGCTGCATCTCAACCTATCGTGTTCCCTCGGGTGACTTCTCCCACTCCATTAAAAGAGGGGGCCATAGTCTACACGGATGGCTCCAAGACTGGCCTAGGAGCTTATGCTGTAGGATCCCAAGTGTCTCACAACAATTACACCGAAACTTCCCCACAAGTAGTGGAATGCCTAGTAGTCTTAGATGTCTTTAAAAATTTTCCAGGCCCCCTTAATATTGTTTCCGACTCCTCTTATGTGGTTAATGCTGTTAATTTATTAGAGACGGGCCGGAATCATCAGATCCTCCAGTAGAGGAGCATCCCTGTTTAAACAATTACAAGACTGCTTGCTTGCCAGAAGGGCGCCCATGTACATTACCCACATTAGGGCTCATTCGGGCCTTCCTGGTCCTATGAGCCTAGGTAATGATTTGGCAGACAGAGCCACAAGACTGCGGCGGTCGTTCTTGCTTCTCCAGTTACAAGCTGCTAAGCCTTTCATAACAATTTCCATGTGACGTCTGAAACATTACGCAAGCGCTTCTCTCTTACTAGAAAGAAGCCCATGACATTGTCACTCAATGTCATGATTGCTGTCAGTTTCTCCCTGTCGACATACAGGAATAAAATCCTAGGGGAATCCTACCGTTACAAGTCTGGCAGATAGACGTCACTCATGTTTCTTCCTTTGGGAAGCTCCATATGTACATGTCTCAATAGATACTTGTTCTGGCATTATCCATGCCACACCACTAACTGGAGAAAAAACCTCCCACGTCATTCAACACTGTCTTGAGGCATGGAGTGCCTGGGGAAAGCCTAAATGTTTAAAAACTGATAATGGACCTGCTTATACTTCTCAAAAATTCAAACAATTTTGCACACAAATGCAAGTCACCCATATTACGGGTCTGCCGTACAACCCCCAAGAGCAGGGCATTATTGAACGTGTCCATCGCACACTCAAATCCTATTTAATTAAACAAAAAGGGGGAATAATAAAGGACTTGCCCCCGGTGCCACGCGCTGCTATAGCGACAGCACTCTTCACCATAAATTTTTTAAATTTGGATGAACATGATCAGACTGCGGCCGGGCGACATTGCTCAGACCTGCGTCGACCCAAAGAACTGGCAAAATGGAAAGATGTGTTAACTAATGAATGGAAAGGCCCGGATCCTATTCTGATAAGATCCAGGGGAGCCGTTTGTATCTTTCCACAGAATGAAGAGAATCCTTTCTGGATCCCTGAAAGACTTACCAGAACGGTCCTGGAGCAAAGAGACACAGCAGCTGATTCTTCCGATGCTGCTGACGATGCTCCAGACCCTACCTGCCCAGGGGGAACCACGCTGGGGAATTATGTCAACGTTCCCACTCCCGATGCCGGTGATGTATAACGCCCGAGTGTTCCCTCGCCTTTTTACTTCTAATAGAACACCCCTGTATTTTGTTATTTAATCAATCCTATGCTTGGTTGGGAAAGACAAAACCAAGTCTGTATCCTCCAGGCTTGGGAAATTTGAGGCCAATGCCACAATATTGTATGGCTGGTGGCCTCTTATCAATTCATCGGACGCTGCGCGTTCCAATCCCCCTAAACAATCCAAGCTAGCACCTTTTTGTAAAGGGACCTCAATACCCCTATCACTTCTGTTCCTTGGACTGGATGTCAGGCGCGCAGGGCATCCCCGCTCAATTCAGGGCTCTTTTCATTCTCTCCACTGGTGGGAACGGGAGGCAACCACACTACTATGGACCCATGGAGTTATGGATATTAATCCTTTCGATCTGTGGCTACTTTGTGGTCTCAATGGTAGTTGTACTGATCTTACACCCATGGCAACGCTCCTTGGGGGGAGTCTTGAAAAGGGCCTCCTGTGGTATAATCAATCTGACACTGACAAAGTCCACTACAAGCCAAAGAAGGACCCAAGGACGAGCTTTAAGTCTTCTCCGGTTTGTGTTTGGCCACCGTTTTGGTGGATAGTTAGCAATGATACCGACGATAAAGAATTAAATTGCTCAATAGGATCTTGCTTTATACCATATGCTGGAATGCCACCACACATCCTCTAACATTAGTAATCCGCATGCCCGCTTTGTCCCTATACCCGTTGATGCCCAGGATCCATGACCCTGTTTAGACACAAAAGAGATTTTGGGATCACCGCTGCTATTGTCAGCATTGTTGCCACCGTGGCCGTTACCGCTTCACTCACGGCCTCGGCCTTGGCGTTGTCCGGCCAGGTCCAAACGGCTAAGGTTGTTAATGAACTATCATCCTCGGTGTCCACAGCCATGGACAAACAAGTCTCGGCTAATACCCAAGTACAGGGAGGGCTTATGCTGGTTAATCAGCGCATAGATCTGGCCCAAGAACAAATAGATATTCTATGGCAGCTGGCCCAGCTAGGATGCGAACAAAAGCTTCCAGGCCTATGCGTTACATCTGTTCAATATACGAACTTTACCCAGACCGCTAACTTGTCAAAAAGCCTCTCTCAGTTTATATTACAGAATTGGACTGCCAACTTTGAACAGACCCTCGAGAACTAAGAGTCGCCATCATTCAAGTCAATTCCACACGCCTTGATCTGTCCTTAACTGAAGGACTGTCTACATGGATCTCCTCAGCCTTCTCTTACTTCAAAGAATGGGTGGGGTGGGATTGTTTGGAACTGCTCTTTGTTGTGGACTAGTATTACTTCTTTGGCTGGTATGTAGGCTCAAGGCACGAACAAAGAGAGACAAGGTGGTTATTGCCCAAGCGCTTATGGCCCTAGAACACGGGACCTCCACTGATATTTGGCTAACTATGCTCAAACAGTAGGCCGCCAGTCAGACAGTTCTTGCACACCCAGGGCATGGACCCATTGCACGAGGTAGAATGTCTGGCCAGAGCAGCCCATGAGGGATGTGGAGCAAAGCATCGCACAGAGGATTACATGCTCCTCTGGGAGGCATGTTGTCCAGCATGAGGGTTGCCTGCCCTAGTTTCCCTCTCCTGGAAAAACGGCAGAGGACAGGTCGAGAGCACTCCGGGTCATATTAAGACCTAGTAGCAGCGCTCGGACACAGTCTTAATGTTTGTAACAGGAGGCACAACCTCTGCCTCTATCCCTCATCACATGGGTGACCTACTCGCTTGGTTATAGTTGCTTGGCTATATCATTATATATAAAAAAAGGGGGAGATGTAGGGCGCCGCCCTACATGCATCCTCCGTTACAAGATGGCGCCGACTCCGGCAAGCTACTGCGCAGGCGCCGGGTAACTGACCATCCTTGGTTTCCCGCCTCTCCCTTTGACGTTGTACAAGCAACAGCCAGTCAGAAGGCGACACGTCCTAGGTGAAGACCGTTATAAGGGTTGGGTTTTTCCTGTTTGGGGTCTCCACTTCTACTCTGAAAGCTTATGCTCTCCCTCTCAAGACACATTAAAGCTTTACTGCAGAAGGATCCTGTGCGTGTGCCGCGTTGTTCTTGCTAGCGAGACGGTTGCGCGGGACAAAGAACTCCTTTTTTAATTGCTCACATTAGGTCTCATAGATGACTGTCTGGCTCTTTGACTGAAGGAAATGATTTGGCAATTCTTCACTTACAGGAATTGTTAAAGAAAGTAAGATAGCTGCTGTGAAACAATCACATGCTTTTTATCATCAAAATGCATCCTCCTTATGAGCCAAATTCCATTTAACAACAGAATAAGCTTGGTTAATTGTTAAAAAATGTCCTTTGCATAAAGGTGTCTATTCAGCCTTTACCTTCTTCTGCAGTGTTGCTCAGAGGATTGCATCCAAATCACATTTGGCATATGAATGTTACTCAATGTTCCTTCTTTTGGAAAATTACAATATGTTCATGTTATTGTTGATACTCATTCTTGTTTATCTTTGCTTTACCTTTAAGAGGAGAAACCATAAAACATGCCATTTTTTTTTCTTATAAGGGCTTTTGCAGTAATGGGACAATGCCAAATATTGAAAACTGATAATGCATCTGCATATACTTCCACTGTATTAAAAATATTTCTTTCCACTTATGAGATTTCTCATGTTATAAGGATTCCACACAATCCTCAAGGACAAGGTTTTATGGAACAAGCTAATGGCATGATTAAGTGTTATTTAAAATTATAAGAAGGGGAAGGAAGGACTACTAATGATACTCCTTATACTATTCTTTCTTACATCCTTTACACTTTAAATTTTTTAAAAAATAGGTTAAGATGGATTGATAGCAGCAGAGCACTTTTGGCATTCACCTGACTGCCTTACGGCACGTATAATATGGAAAGATGTCTTGACAGGGCAATGGAATGGCCCTGACTCAGTGATACACTGGAGATGGGGATATGTTTGTATTTCTCCCCAGGATAAACCTCCCATCTGGCTTCCAGAACGCTTGATTGACCAGAGAACCAAGGTGGTAGAGACACTCTGAAGACAAAGATATCTCATGTGATGTTGAATTAAAAATTAAGGGGCCAAAAGCAGTTCTATCCCACTCAGATACCTACCTGGAGCAACATGACCACCACAGTGAGACAAGGAAGATGCTTGATTCACGAACAATGATCTCCTTTAATGCCTGCCCATATGTTCCTTGCCATGCTGACACTAATGGCAGCACCTGGAAGGGCAGAAACATACTAGACATATATTCCATATCCTACTGTCTTATGCAGTAAATTGGATGGAGCAAGACATTCCTGTATATGTCAATGATACCCAGCTCCTAGGAGGACCTAGACCAGATGAATCATGCCTCAAATTTCTGTGTTTAATTTTACAGGAAATTTTACAGGCATGCCCATGTATGTGACTCTTTGGAACCTGGTTCCGGGCTGCCTCACATACATAGCCACATTTACAAAGACTTTTAATGATAAAGAAAAACCACATCTTTGGAAGATAATTGTTTAGACCAGAAATAAAACAGGAGTATTACATACCAAAAGGAAAGAATTTTGTAAGAGTGCCTTCATGTAAACAACTGAGATCACCTCTTTCTTCTATTCTTCCACAATGGAGATCTTGCATTTACCCTGAAGCTATTTGTTATAACATAGGAATGGAAATATTCTCCTGGATGTGTCTGTGCCAGATGTGAAGACAGCAGATGGCAGCTGAAAAATCTTTTCTGAAGGTTTATTTTTTAAAATTAATTTTGTTTTTATTTTTACTCTTTTACAATCTTCATACATGTAGAGAATACATTTTGATCATAACTCCCCTATCTCTCTTCTGATTCCCCTGGATATTTTCCTAGCATGTTCTAATTTTAAAATTGGACAATAAAAATAATATGTAAGCAATAAAAGAAAATACATTAAGCCTCTCTGCCCCTCCCGCTGCCCAGGATAGGATGCTCACTCGAGGACCTCCTTCCCAGGCAAGATTCACCAGCCCCCAGGTGAACCCGCTCATCCCAGCTGCCCCCACTAGCCAGCCTGAGCAACACCCAGGCTGCCCCTGAGCTTGGACGGGCCATGCCCCAGATCCTAGGTGAAGAGCTCTGCCATTGTCATGAACCCCTCTGCCCCTCGGGTCCACACGGGACCCTCGATCGCAGTGCAGGGAGGACAAACTGCTCCTCAGAATTCAATAGAGTCCAAGTGAAACTCAAGCAAAGCTCTTAGGGGACAAAGACCATACATCTGAAGTCCTCTAAATCATCCCGATCACAAGGGAGAGAACTCTTCACATCCAGCACAAAGATTAGTAAACCCCCCTTTTTGCCATACTGCTCCTTTCAATTATTAATCACTGTAGATTAACTTTTCCATATAGCCACCCCCAAAACATATACAACTTCAAGGATTATACTACTCACCCTCACATATCATCAAGGTATTAATCATAAAAATGTACTACCATACTAACATTTATCCCATCGATTAAACCTGACTTAATTGATGTACTAATAGCCTAATAGCATCATCTAGGAAATAACAATAACAAAAGACAAATGTACCCAACTCTAAGGCAAACACTAGTAGTAACTAGTAGCCTGAGAGTAGTAATATCAACTCAATCACTTCAGTCAAAAACACATAGAAACAGAAAGGTCTTAAGAGACAAAACAACAATGCCCAAGTGAAAGCACAGATCAATGTGAAACAAGAAGACAAATCTCTCACTGAAAGAATTAACCTCATATTGATAGATTCTAACCAGAACAAATTCACAGAAAATAGCCAAGAAAGCCAGGCCCAAGATAACGACTTTCAAAGCATGATCATTACCATGATCAATACTATGAAAGAGGAAATCTGGGAGGAGTTAAATAACCACATCAACCACTTTGAACAGGAAACACAACAGACACTTGGAGGAGTTGAGAAAAACAGTTCAAGAACAAAATAGGCATAGAGCAGTTAAAACATTCTCAGGCAGAGTTTAAAACTGAACTAAAAGACAAGTTACCTTCAAACCCAGAACTCAACAGAGAGTCTTATCATCAGAACCATGAAGCAGAAAATAGAATTTTCAGATCTTGAGACAAAGTGGAAGTATTAACCAGCTCAATGGAAGAGGTTGTTAAAGCCAAAAAGATACTTGAGAGGAATAGTCAAGAATTATGGGACACCCTGAAAGAGCCTAACATGTGCACTCATGGAATACCAAAGCAAGAATCCCATATATCACACTTGAGGAAATTTTTCAAAACTAACAACAGGATCCATTCACTGCACTACCATGTGGGAAAGGGATGGTTCTGGAATCTTAGAGCCACTGGGGAGACTGTAGACAGAAGCTGTGCATTGGGATAGACACTGAATAGCATCAAGACAAGAAACATTGAAATGGCATTAAGAATGTTAGTATGGACAAATGGGTCGAAGAGACGTCTTGGCATGGCCATGATGGATGATACTGGGTCTGGGGAGCCATTAGAGAGCCCCAGTGAAAGAAGGCAGACAACTATGTACATGAGTTGCCCAGAAAATGAGGGCAGCTAAATGATTGGGGAGCTAATCGTGCCTCCAGAGGAGAAAGGAGGAGGACAAAATGAAGGATGATCCACAGTTTTAAAAATCTGTTCTGATCATTGTTGCAGCTTGCATTTTCTGTTTTTTTGTTTTGTTTTGTTTTGTTTTGTTTTTTGTGATACAACATTCATGCAATCACCTTGAGGGAGAAAGGGAAATTTGTTTGACTTACTGTTCCAGAAGAGTGATACATGCCATTATGACAGAAAAGGCCTGACAGATGACAGAAGCTGGAGGCAGCTCAGGTCACATCCATCATGGAAGCTGAGAGACAGCAAACTGCTGCAGACTACTAGCAGAAACCAGGCAGGGCTAAGTGAACCTGAGTTCACTACGTGGAATGCCTTTTTTCAGGAAGCTCCACTTCTAAAATTCCCACTGCATCCCAATTATCAACTAAGCATTAAACACATGAGTCTGTGGGGGATGGCTTACATTCAGACCATAACCACTGTCATAGTTAGGCACAGGTGTCAACTTGATGGTTGAGGGTTTGAGCTCTGGGTACATTTGTAGAGAATATTACATTGAGTTGGGCCCAAAGCAAGCCTGCAGGATTGTCTAGCTAATGCGGAGGGCCCAGCCTATGGTGGGTAGGATTAGGTCCTGGAATAAATACAGAACAGCTGGTTGAGGGACTTGGCATCCTTTTTTACATTTGGACAGAAATGTCCATCTGACAATGACAAATAAGGATTGTTCTCTCAGCTGTGTGTAGATCGCGTGGCCAGTTCCCTCAGCCTGGTGTTGGTACATCCTTCCGTCAAACTGGATTGAGAACTATAACCAGACTGTCATAAGGAAATAAGCACCTTGTTCCCTTAAGCCATTTCATGGTCATTTATCAGCAACCATGAAGCGAACTGCGACAACATCTGCAATAAGTCTAGAGTAAAAGAGAGTCAGTGCACATAGGAGGGAGAAGTCATTAGAAACGAGGGCACAGAGTTCAACAGAAGATTGCTACGCTGAACAAAAAGATCCATGACAACAGAAAAGGGTCTCTTCTCTCAGCTTCAGCTCCCTTTCTCCCCCACCCCACCCCACCAATTAACAGGTCTTCTTGGTCCCCACCAGATCACGTGGTCCTCGTTCCACAGATGGACCTTGGGCAAAAGACTCAAGTTTCTCTCTTGGGTGTCTTCTGCTCTTTCCAGGGTAAAGTTATCCTTTTTGGGGGGGTGGGGGTTGAGCTCTCAAGTACTCACCCCTCCCTCCCCGCAGAATCCTCTGGTGGCTAGTAACACAGAGGTAACAGTCACCAGACTCTATGCCTGAGAATTCATCCATGACAGAGTGTCTACAGGAGCGCTGTGGCAAAATCTGCCAAGCACAGACTGTGCTGAAGTATGGGAGAAAAGTCAGGTGTCAGGGACTTGGGTTGAATTGTAAAAGTCCACATGGGCTCGCATCTGGAAGATGTCAGCCTGTAGCAAGTCAGCAGTTTTTAGGCCTATGTCCCCATGACCCACCAGCTTACCCTTGATTTCAGCAACTATAGCTGGTTCCTTATCTCTGTGGTTCACAGAGGAATCTGGGACCATCTGCTGCATGTCCACCTGCAGAGGATCTAGAGAATGGAAAGTAAAAGACAGGCTCAGAGGGCTGTGGAGAGGGTGGAGCTGAGCCAGGGTCTGATAGAGGCAATATCTTATCATGGTGGGAATGAACAGTCGAATGACCAAAGGCTCCACTCTTTGCTTTTATCTACCTTTTAAGTCATTCTCTGCGTGTAAAAGCTTGGCCTAGAATTTGAAATTCTCTTCCTCAGACCTAGCACTGGCTCACAGATAGGGAACCCCTGGACTTGCTCATGTCAGAGTCAAAGTCTACAGCCCACTGAGTGTGGCTACCCAAACTACCATGTCCTGTCCAAGTAGCACTCTTTCCTGACTTTACCTTGTCGGAAGTCCACCCTAAAGCCAACAGGGACCAGGTAAGACTCTCCACCTGTAAAGAACTTGGGAACCAGACCCCTGTCACAAAACCTGTTTTTCTCCCTGTTTCGGCTCCTGTAGACCACTGATACATTTATTTGGCCACACTTTTCTGGGATCACAAAGTTCCTCAAAATCATAGGGATGGGGTGGGAGCTGGGAGAGATGGTTCTGTTAGTAAAGTGCTTGATGTGCAAGCTTGGGACCTGAGTTTGGATCCCTGGTACCCATGTGAAATCCAGTGTGGGGACCTGTGACTGTAGTTTCACTGGGTATGGAGTCAGGAGGATCTGGAGGGCTCCCCTCTCAGCCAATCTAAATAATGGTCAAGCTTCACGTTCAGTGAGTCTACTTTTTGAAGGAAACAGAATGCATGATCTATTCTTTCTGTAGGTATTGTGGCACCCCAAAAATTTAATGGTCCTCAAGACCATAGAATCACAGAAGCTAGAATTGGAAGGACAATCACATTCCTATGACTTAACTGTTCTTCTAGCGATCTGTTGAGACATGGTCTCATGCATGTAACACAGGTTGACCATGAAGTCTAGATCTTCACTTCCAATGCTGGAAGTACAGGCATTCACCACAATAGGGAGCTCTATCCACTGTACCCTTTAGTGAAAAAGCTTGCTGCCTTCCCAAACAGACTTTAAAAAAATTAAAACATTAAAATACCAGTTCCCTCCCTCCCCCCTCCCCCCTCCTCCCCTCCTTCCCCCAGTGCCTCCCCCCCAATTCCCAGGAGTCCTTTATTGTGTACGCCTAACTTCCACTGGGTCCTCCTCTCCGATGACATATAGGACCCAGTGGCATTTCCATAAGCCCTTTCTTGTTCCCCTTAAGCATAAGATCACTACTTGGCTGTCAATCCCTTGCCTCCAGGGGTCTCGGTGCCCTTACAGATGCTAGACTTTATGAGGGCAACAGTGCGCTGGACATTGCGCAGGGCATGCACAGTCCCATTATGATTGCTTTGGCCCCAACTATTGTTGAGAATCTTGCAAATCGTTGCTCCTCCCATCCTTTGCTCTTACAATCTTAACGCCCCCTCTTCCGCCAAATGTCCCTGAGCTCCAGGATGGGGAGAGATTAGGCTGTCCTAGTTCTATGTGATTGATATAGAGTCTCTGAAGTTCTGGATTGTGGTTTGTTGATTTTCTTTTGCAGTTTTGCTGCTCCTGCATTCCCTTCACTCCATTCTGCTGGGCACTGTATGGCACCCCCTGGCCAGAGACAAAAAGCTGTTAAACTGGAGTTTGTTGTAATAGCACATTCAAGGGTAGATGTTAATAAGAGTAGGAAACCTCACTGAGGGAGGGGTCATCACCCATTTGCAAAATGATATTTTTATCTGCTAGACATCTGCCCTCCCCTTCTGGTGAGATCAGGTTCTCATTACTTACTTGCAGACCTTGATGGAGGCTATTTTCTCTGCTGTAACATGGTCCCTTCTCCTTGTTTCTGGTGTGGCCCTCCTAACCCATCTCTCTTGCCAAACAGACTTTTCTATGTTTGGATACTAATAGGATGTTGTTCTTTAGAATTAAATGAAATCCAGGGAGGCTTCTGCATGTGTTCAAATGCTGAAGAAATGCCAAAACTCCCAGCTCCCTCTCCTTGCCATGGACAGATTTCGAGAGCTCACCTAGCCACAGGGCCCTCTGGAATTAGCTCTCCCCTTTCATGTTACATGTGGTCTGAATGAGTCAAGGTGACAAGTTAGATGTTGGAGAAATACTGTGTACGTGAGGGTGGGGGTGGTAGGTAATATGAGAAAGACCCAGAACGATCAATAGTCCCAAAAAATTGGTATCCTCGTCCTGCATCATCCTTCTCCAGGCAGGCCATGTACTTCTGTGCATCTAGGATCCTGCTCCTAGGCCAAGGGTATAGACAACTGGATCCACAGTGAAGCTACCACACACTCTACTATAGCTCTGTCGCCATCTTCTAACTATAGCAACCTGTCATAGTTAAGCACAGTGTCAACTTGACTCTTGAGGGTTTGCGCTCTGGGCACAGTTGTAGAGAGTTGATGGTTGAGTTAGAGCCAGAGCAAACCTGAAGGAGATTGTTCGGCTGCTGGGGAAGACCCAGCCCATGGTGGGTGGAATTAGGCCCTGGGTAAATCACAGAGAGCTGGTTGAGAGAGTGGGCATCTTCTGTATACTTGGCCAGACATGCTGGTCTGGCAAGTAAGGATTGTCATCTCTCAGCCGTTATGGTGGCCAGTTCCCTCAGCCCTGGTGTTGGTTGTGTGCTCTCGTCAAGCTGGACTATGAACTGTAACCGGACATCGTAAGAAAGTAAACTCCTTGTTCCCTTAAGCTGTGTTCTGGTCATTTATCAGCAACCATGCAGGCGGACTGTAACAGAATTTGGTACCAGAAGTGGGGTGTTGCTGATAAATCTGACTGGCATTTTGTGTCTTGGAACGGTTTCGCTGGACAAAGTTGAAAATGCTTGAGAATTTTCACTTGTGGATTTACAAATACGTTCTTCAGCGTTTAGTGGGCCAATTGTGAGAGACATTGTTGGGCCCAATTTGTGATAAGGGAAACAAGGACTTTGGTAAAACTGAATATAAGGACGATGGACTGGTTTGCTTGACAGAGGAGAGCTGTGTGGCAACCTTGTTTCTTGCCCTTTGCAAGTTTGGTTGCCTAGAAGAGAGGCTTTTTCAGTATCAGCGCGTTGAAGTTGGTGCAGCTGTGGCTCCAGTGGACTAAGCTGCGTTTCAACCTCGCTTCGGAATCTGGCAGCGTCCCTCAGGTGATACTGGTTTGGAAGTACTACTGAAGGGTTCATGGAGAGCAGCAAAAGCTTGGCACCAAGAGGCAGGCGTAGAGTTGCAAGAGAGAGATGGTGAAGCTTAAAGTGCAGAGGAGAACCCAGAGTTGTGTGTGAGATGCCAGAACTGTGGGACTGCTGCTGAGGACAAATGCGAGTGGAGATTCAGCCTGGTTCAGAGGAACCCTGCTCTCAACTTTGAGCTGCAAACAGGGACTGAGAATGCCTCGAATCTTTGAGCCGCCTTGATTCATAATGAGCAGCAGAAGATGGACATTGAAGTACAGGATGCGGGATTTGCTGGACTTGATCTTTTTAATGTTTTCTTATTAAGATCCTTCTGTTTTATGTTTATCTGTTTTAAAGTATTAATTTATTCTGATTTAAGAGTTTAAGGTTAAGAAACTTTGAACTTTTAAAATATTGGAAACTGAAGTTTTAATGAAAGAACATTTTAAATTTGTCCATGAATGTATTATATTTTAACATCTGTGGGGACAAGGAAGGTTACAGTTTAAAAAGTGTATTGTTTTTTGTGCAAGTTGACAAGGGGTGGAGTGTCATAGTTAAGCACAGGTGTCAACTTGACTCTTGAGGGTTCGAGCTCTGGGCACAGGTGTAGAGAGTTGATGGTTGAGGTAAGCCCAGAGCAAACCTGAAGGAGATGTTCTGGCTGCTGGGGAAGACCCAGCCCTTGGTGGGTGGGATTAGGCCCTGGGTAAATCACAGAGTGGTTGAGAGAGAGTGGCATCCTTCTGTATACTTGGCCAGACATGCTGGTCTGGCAAGTAAGGATTGTCCATCTCTCAGCCGTTATGGTGGCCAGTTCCCTAGCCTGGTGTTGGTGTGTGCTCTCCCGTCAAGCTGGACTATGAACTGTAACCGGACTATCGTAAGAAAGTAAACTTCTGTTCCCTTAAGCTGTGTTCTGGTCATTTATCAGCAACCATGCAGGCGGACTGTAACACAACCAAGCCTAGAATAAAGGCCTAGACACTATGTCACTTTGGTAAGGAGAGTCAGAACCAAACCAGACATCACAACATTCCAAGTCCTTTATCTCCCGTGCGGACTCCAGCATACCAATTGGTGTGCCATCACAGTCTGTTCTGGGATGATCGCGTGTTTGCCCGTCTTTGAACACTACTCTGAAATGCTCTGTTCAGCTCTGCCAGGTACTGGGGACATTCAGATGAAACGGTGTGTGGGCCATGAAGACAGAAGACTAGAACTACATTAAGACACAGTTCAGGTCCTTTTTGTTTTGTTGAGATAGGACAATGTGTATTAAACTGACCTTGAACTTGCTCTGCAGCAAGTCTGGCTTTGAACTCTAATCCTCATGCCCGCCTCTCCAGTGTTGGGGATGACAGGCATGTTCTGCCACACCAGATTAGTAATGCAACCTTATCTAACAAGGGGAAGGGCCACTGAGGAGAAGTAATCCTCCATGTTGGGGTCATCTTCAATGTAGTCTCATTCAGTTTCCCAATTGCCCAGTGAACAGGGAAACATTTCCCCATCTTCCATGAAACACAGGGTTGGGACCCACATTCAGCCCTACTCTCCATGCTGGTATGGTGACTCACATGTGTGAGCTCAGTAATTGAAAATGGATGCATAATCTCTGCCAACCAAGGCTACATCTGAGGACACTGCTCCTAAAAAAACATGGAATGTGGGGATGGCTAAGTGGGTAAGAGCACTGCTAGCCAGCCTGATGGTCCAGCATGTTCCAGGTATTAGAAACCTTGTCACCTCACACACACACAATATAACTTCTCTCAAAAAACTGAGTGCTTTCCATCTAACCATCTAGCAGTTTCTCAGTTAATTGACCAAAGTGACAGATGTCCCAGTGTATAATCATTCATCTGTTCTGATAGACATTCTGATAAACACCAGCTTAAACTGACTTTCATGTATTCATATACACTGATTTTGAACAAAGTAAACCGCTTATATACAGTGGTCACAGACATAGATTAAAGTACATGAGTCAGCCTTTCCCCAATGCCCTCGACGGGCGCAGTCTAACGGAACTCATGGCGACCTAGGTAAGCTCCGCCCACCCCCAAACCCCAGGCAGCCCACTGGTCCAGCTCCTCCCACCAACCAGCGGAACGGGCGCTGGGCCAGGTGGGGGAGGACCCCCTGGGCACCACACCAGCTCCCCAGGTTAATTGTGCCCTGCCACCGCTACCTGCTCCCTTTCCCCACACACCCCGGATGCGCACACGTCCAGCCGGGACTCAAGGCGACCTAGATAAGTTCCCCAATCTTGCCTTCCCCCACCGCCCCCCAAACCCCAGGCAGCCCACTGGTCCCAGCTCCTCCTACCAGTCAGCTGGAGCAGGAGGAGATGTTCCAGGCCAAATAATTCAGTTCATGATGAAAACACAAAAGAAATGAAAGAAGGTTTAAGAGTTTAAAACGACAATGCCAAGTCAAGTGTAAAATAGGGTCTGCTTCCTAGATGTCAGGTGGATAATACTGACCATCACAAATATATTTCCAAGTTTGTGGCTGAAGCACTCTTGAATCAAACTCCAAAGTCATACTCATTCCCAGTCATCAGGGACCCCCTGGGGCAAAGAAACCCTGTGAATCATGTTTTGAGAAACTCTGGGACCCCAGAAAAGAGTGGCCCAAGTTCTCCATTCTTGCTCAACCTTCATCTCTCACCAGTCTTTTGGGGGCTGACTTTCCAGGACTTATGGTTTCTTTGGTCTCCCTGGAATGTTCTTGCTAAGAGAGAGGATCCATAAGCTTCAGCATCTGGAGAAAGAATGGCTGGACAAGGACGCCTCCTCAAGATCCACCATCACATCTGACTCCTTCCCTCAGGGGCTGGCCCTCACAATCTGCCAGGAAACAGCTGAGCTTTGGTGCCGTCTGGTGGTAGCTTCATGAATCATATATAAACATAGTGTGGCCTGTTGACAGGACTGGGGCCCATCAGCACCATAAAGACAGGTTAGATGACCTAGTCATGGGGAGTCTGGAAAGAATATGCAGTGAACATACTAAGAACATATGGGCCCACTTTCCATTTCCAGGTTTCCAAAAGCAAAGAGGCAGCATTCCTGTCTAACCCTGGCCTTTCCACTCTACCTCATCAATACTTCCTGGGAGAAAACACATGGCATCCCTTATAGGAAAATGCTTAATTCAGCTCACACTGGTGTTCTGTGGTCTATAAGCTCCACTGTCTTGGGTCTGTGGCTATGCAGATGGAGGTAGAATATACTGGGTCAAAACTGACAGCAACCGTGAAGCAGAAAGAGGTCAGGCTACCAACACTCCACTTCAAGAGCTCATCCCCAGTGACCTTATTACTTTCATTAGATCCCACCTCCTAATATTTCCATCCCCTCCTCACACCTCAAACATGCTCCTCCAACCTCATGTGGCCACAACCTTTGGCACTTGGATATTGGTGGGGAATTGTTTCTGAACCACAATCCACTTGAATCCCAGCCCTCTGAAGGTTAGAAAACAGTTACTGCCTCATGTGGAGTCTGAAGTCACCACATGGTGCAGGACTGTCCCCCTAAGTTTTTGTTCATTCCTCTTCCATATGTGCTATAGGAGCACAGGTGATCCCTCTTTCCAGACATGCAGGTGTGGTAAGCTGGGCCCAGGCAGGGCTGAAACAGAAGTAGCAAGGAAGAGGAGTGAACCAGCAAGCACCACCATCTAACCCACATGCTAAGCACAGCCAGGGGCTAGGAATGTAGGAAAAGAGAGATGTATGAGGCAGTAGAAGAAATCAACAAAAACTTGTCATTCAGAGAAGCAAGGACACTGATGGAGGACTTTCTTGCCTGGCAGGGTGGCCTCTAAGAGAACTGTCAATGAGATCAACCCATCTTGTCTGGTTTTACTTTGCCAATATTCTATGATGTTCAAACCTTTCCCTCTGTTTGGGGCAGGGTCTTAGGTAGCCTAGGCCACCCTCAAGTTGGCAGTGTAGCTATCAATGACCTTGAGCTATTGAGCCTCCCACTTCCATCTCCAGAATGCTGGGATTACAGGTGTTGAAAACCATACCCAGCTTGGAACCCAAGATAAGCACGCCACTAACTGAGCTACATCCTAAGACCCAGATGTTGCACATGGGTTATATATATCTTTCTGGTATTCATGTTGCAGGAGAGTGAGCAGACCAAGGAGGCAGGACACCAGGACCTCAAGAACTGAAAATGATTTGGCCAGTGTAGACTTAGCCAGGCTCTTGTCCAAAGCCTGAGTGTTCTGCCTTATGCCTTGGGTTTTATAGTTTTGAGTTACCAGCTGGACTTCAGAATTTTTCAGCAGTATCTGATAGATCACAAGGGCACAGGGACTCACCACTTAAAATGTACTAGTGTCATGGTTTGAAATGTGTCCCCCACACTCTCATGTGTGTGGCAAGGTCATGGCACCTTGCTGGAGGAAGGCAGTCACAAGAGGTGGGCCTTGAGGTGGATTAGTCCCACCCTACCTCTAGGAGAAGTCAGCCTTTGCTGCAAGCAGTCTGCAGCTCTCAGCTTCCAAGATGTCTGTGGTGACTTAGCCTCCTCCAGCTTTGGGCAGCCAGCCATGCCGCCTCTGCTTTGAGAGACTGTACCTTCCCTCTGGAACCGTAAGCTGAATAAACCTCCCTTTCTACTTTAAGTTGATTGAGTTTGGGTGCTCTCTCACAGCAACAGTTAAGAGTAACCATTACGACTATTACAGACAAAGGGGCCCAGGAAGGAAAACCTAATGCAAGAATCACAGAAGCTGTGAAGCACAGCTTGGTAGTTACATGGTTTCACAATGGCACCACAGACAACAGCCAGCCCAAGTCCATCAGTTAACAGGACTGGGTTTCCCAGCACTTCCTTTCTCTTCTTAGAATGTAGTCCATCTTCCCCAAGGCATGCTGGTCCTGAGTCCATATCACTGCAGACCATGGGTCACATGGACCATACTAGGATGACTAACAACAGGATCCATTCACTGCACTACCATGTGGGAAAGGGATGGTTCTGGAATCTTAGAGCCACTGGGGAAGACTGTAGACAAGGCAGCTGTGCATTGGGATAGACACTGAATAGCATCAAGACAAGAAACATTGAAATGGCATTAAGAATGTTAGTATGGACAAATGGTCGAAGAGACGTCTTGGCATGGCCATGATGGATGATACTGGGTCTGGGGAGCCATTAGAGAGCCCCAGTGAAAGAAGGCAGACAACTATGTACATAGAGTTGCCCCAGAAAATGAGGGCAGCTAAATGATTGGGGAGCTAACCGTGGCCTCCAGAGGAGAAAGGAGCAGGCACAAATGAAGGATGATCCACAGTTTTAAAAATCTGTCTTGATCATTGTTGCAGCTGCATTTTCTGGGTTTTTTTGTTTTGTTTTGTTTTGTTTTGTTTTTTGTGATACAACATTCATGCAATCACCTTGAGGGAGAAAGGGAAATTTGTTTGACTTACTGTTCCAGAAGAGTGATACATGCCATTATGACAGAAAAGGCCTGACAGATGACAGAAGCTGGAGGCAGCTCAGGTCACATCCATCATGGAAGCTGAGAGACAGCAAACTGCTGCAGACTACTAGCAGAAACCAGGCAGGGCTAAGTGAACCTGAAGTTCACTATCTGTGGAATGCCTTTTTTCAGGAAGCTCCATCTTCTAAAATTCCCACTGCATTCCCAATTATCAACTAAGCATTCAAACACATGAGTCTGTGGGGGATGGCTTACATTCAGACCATAACCACTGTCATAGTTAGGCACAGGTGTCAACTTGATGGTTGAGGGTTTGAGCTCTGGGTACATTTGTAGAGAATTAGTCATTGAGTTGGGCCCAAAGCAAGCCTGCAGGAGATTGTCTAGCTAATGCGGAGGGCCCAGCCTATGGTGGGTAGGATTAGGTCCTGGAATAAAATACAGACAGCTGGTTGAGGGACTTGGCATCCTTTTTTACATTTGGACAGAAATGCTCATCTGACAATGACAAATAAGGATTGTTCTCTCAGCTGTTGTGTAGATCGCGTGGCCAGTTCCCTCAGCCCTGGTGTTGGTACATCCTCTCCTGTCAAACTGGATTGAGAACTATAACCAGACTGTCATAAGGAAATAAGCACCTTGTTCCCTTAAGCCATTTCATGGTCATTTATCAGCAACCATGAAGCCGAACTGCGACAACCATCCTGCACTAAGTCTAGAGTTAAAGGAGAGTCAGTGCACATAGGAGGGAGAAGTCATTAGAACGAGGGCACAGAGTTCAACAGAAGATCTTGCTACGCTGAACAAAAAGCATCCATGACAAACAGAAAAGGGTCTCTTCTCTCAGCTTCAGCTCCCTTTCTCCCCCACCCCACCCCACCAATTAACAGAGTCTTCTTGGTCCCCACCAGATCACGTGGTCCTCGTTCCACAGATGGACCTTGGGCAAAAGACTCAAGTTTCTCTCTGTGGTGTCTTTCTGCTCTTTCCAGGGTGAAAGTTATCCTTTTTGGGGGGGTGGGGGTTGAGCTCTCAAGTACTCACCCCTCCCTCCCCGCAGAATCCTCTGGTGGCTAGTAACACAGAGGTAACAGTCACCAGACTCTATGCCTGAGAATTCATCCATGACAGGCAGTGTCTACAGGAGCGCTGTGGCAAAATCTAGCCAAGCACAGACTGTGCCTGAAGTATGGGAGAAAAGTCAGGTGTCAGGGACTTGGGTTGAATTGTAAAAGTCCACATGGGCTCGCATCTGGAAGATGTCAGCCTGTAGCAAGCTCAGCAGTTTTTAGGCCTATGTCCCCATGACCCACCAGCTTACCCTTTGATTTCAGCAACTATAGCTGGTTCCTTATCTCTGGGTTCACAGAGGAATCTGGGACCATCTGCTGCATGTCCACCTGCAGAGGATCTAGAGAATGGAAAGTAAAAGACAGGCTCAGAGGCTGTGGAGAGGGTGGAGCTGAGCCAGGGTCTGACTAGAGGCAATATCTTATCATGGTGGGAATGAACAGTCAGAATGACCAAAGGCTCCACTCTTTGCTTTTATCTACCTTTTAAGTCATTCTCTCTGCATGTAAAAAGCTTGGCCTAGAATTTGAAATTCTCCTTCCTCAGACCTAGCACTGGCATCACAGATAGGGAACCCCTGGACTTGCTCATGTCAGAGTCAAAGTCTACAGCCCACTGAGTGTGGCTACCCAAACTACCATGTCCTGTCCAAGTAGCACTCTTTCCTGACTTTACCTTGTCGGAAGTCCACCCTAAAGCCAACCAGGGACCAGGTAAGACTCTCCACCTGTAAAGAACTTGGGAACCAGACCCCTGTCACAAACCCTGTTTTTCTCCCTGTTTCGGCTCCCGTAGACCACTGATACATTTATTTGGCCACACTTTTCTGGGATCACAAAGTTCCTCAAAATCATAGGGATGGGGTGGGAGCTGGGAGAGATGGTTCTGTTAGTAAAGTGCTTGATGTGCAAGCTTGAGGACCTGAGTTTGGATCCCTGGTACCCATGTGAAATATCCAGTGTGGGGACCTGTGACTGTAGTTTCAGCTCTGGGATATGGAGTCAGGAGGATCTGGAGGGCTCCCCTCTCAGCCAATCTAAATAATGGTCAAGCTTCACGTTCAGTGAGTCTACTTTTTGAAGGAAACAGAATGCATGATCTATTCTTTCTGTAGGTATTGTGGCACCCCAAAAATTTAATGGTCCTCAAGACCATAGAATCACAGAAGCTAGAATTGGAAGGACAATCACATTCCTATGACTTAACTGTCTTCTAGCGATCTGCTTGAGACATGGTCTCATGCATGTAACACAGGTTGACCATGAAGTCTAGATCTTCATCTTCCAATGCTGGAAGTACAGGCATTCACCACAATAGGGAGCTCTATCCACTGTACCCTTTAGTGAAAAAGCTTGCTGCCTTCCCAAACAGACTTTTTTTTATTAAAAATTTAATTATACATTTTAAAATTTTTTACCAGTTCCCTCCCTCCCCCCTCCCCCCTCCTCCCCCTCCCCTTCCCCCAGTGCCTCCCCCCCAATTCCCAGAGAGTCCTTTATTGTGTACGCCTAACTCTCCACTGGGTCCTCCTCTCCGATGACATATAAGGACCCAGTGGCATTTCCATAAGCCCTTTCTCTTGTTCCCCTTAAGCATAAGATCACTACTATGGCTGTCAATCCCTTGCCTCCAGGGGTCTCGGTGCCCTTAACAGATGCTAGACTTTATGAGGGCAACAGTGCGCTGGACATTGCGCAGGGCATGCACAGTCCCATTATGATTGCTTTGGCCCCAACTATTGTTGAGAATCTTGCAAATCGTTGCTCCTCCCATCCTTTTGCTCTTACAATCTTACCGCCCCCTCTTCCGCAAATGTCCCTGAGCTCCAGGATGGGGAGAGATTAGGCTGTCCTAGTTCTATGTGATTGATATAGAGTCTCTGAAGTTCTGGATTGTGGTTTGTTGATTTTCTTTTGCAGTTTTGCTGCTCCTGCAATTCCCTTCACTCCATTCTGCTGGGCACTGTATGTCACCCCCTGGCCAGAGACAAAAAGCTGTTAAACTGGAGTCTTGTTGTAATAGCACATTCAAGGGTAGATGTAATAAGAGTAGGAAACCTCACTGAGGGAGGGGTCTATCACCCATTTGCAAAATGATTACTTTTTATCTGCTAGACTATCTGCCCTCCCCTTCTGGTGAGATCAGGTTTCTCATTACTTACTTGCAGACCTTGATGGAGGCCTATTTTCTCTGCTGTAACATGGTCCTCCTCTCTCCTTGTTTCTGGTGTGGCCCTCCTAACCCATCTCTCTTGCCAAACAGACTTTTCTATGTTTGGATACCTAATAGGATGTTGTTCTTTAGAATTAAATGAAATCCAGGGAGGCTTCTGCATGTGTTCAAATGCTGAAGAACTGCCAAACCTCCCAGCTCCCTCTCCTTGCCATGGACAGATTCCTGAGAGCTCACCTAGCCACAGGGCCCTCTGGAATTAGCTCTCCCCTTTCATGTTTACATGTGGTCTGAATGAGTCAAGGTGACAAGTTAGATGTTGGAGAAATACTGTGTACGTGAGGGTGGGGGTGGTAGGTAATATGAGAAAGACCCAGAACTGATCAATAGTCCCAAAAAATTGGTATCCTCGTCCTGCATCATCCTTCCCCAGGCAGGCCATGTACTTCTGTGCATCTAGGATCCTGCTCCTAGGCCCAAGGGTATAGACAACTGGATCCACAGTGAAGCTACCCACACCTTCTACTATAGCTCTGTCGCCATCTTCTAACTATAGCAACCTGTCATAGTTAAGCACAGGTGTCAACTTGACTCTTGAGGGTTTGCGCTCTGGGCACAGTTGTAGAGAGTTGATGGTTGAGTTAAGCCCAGAGCAAACCTGAAGGAGATTGTCTGGCTGCTGGGGAAGACCCAGCCCATGGTGGGTGGAATTAGGCCCTGGGTAAATCACAGAGAGCTGGTTGAGAGAGTGGGCATCCTTCTGTATACTTGGCCAGACATGCTGGTCTGGCAAGTAAGGATTGTCCATCTCTCAGCCGTTATGGTGGCCAGTTCCCTCAGCCCTGGTGTTGGTGTGTGCTCTCCCGTCAAGCTGGACTATGAACTGTAACCGGACTATCGTAAGAAAGTAAACTCCTTGTTCCCTTAAGCTGTGTTCTGGTCATTTATCAGCAACCATGCAGGCGGACTGTAACAGAATTTGGTACCAGAAGTGGGGTGTTGCTGATAAATCTGACTGTGCATTTTGTGTCTTTGGAACGGTTTCGCTGGACAAAGTTGAAAATGCTTGAGAATTTTCACTTTGTGGATTTACAAATACCGTTCTTCAGCGTTTAGTGGGCCAATTGCTGAGAGACATTGTTTGGGCCCAATTTGTGATAAGGGAAACAAGGACTTTGGTAAAACTGAATATAAGGACGATGGACTGGTTTGCTTGACAGAGGAGAGCTGTGTTGGCAACCTTGTTTCTTGCCCTTTGCAAGTTTGGTTGCCTAGAAGAGAGGCTTTTTCAGTATCAGCGCGTTGAAGTTGGTGCAGCTGTGGCTCCAGTGGACTAAGCTGCGTTTCAACCTCGCTTCGGAATCTGGCAGCGTCCCTCAGGTGATACTGGTTTGGAAGTACTACTGAAGGGTTCATGGAGAGCAGCAAAAGCTTGGCACCAAGAGGCAGGCGTAGAGTTCTGCAAGAGATGGTGAAGCTTAAAGCTGCAGAGGAGAACCCAGAGTTGTGTGTGAGATGCCAGAACTGTGGGACTGCTGCTGAGGACAACTGCGAGTGGAGATTCAGCCTGGTTCAGAGGAACCCTGCTCTTACAACTTTGAGCTGCAAACAGGGACTGAGAATGCCTCGAATCTTTGAGCCGCCTTGATTACATAATGAGCAGCAGAAGATGGACATTGAAGTACAGGATGCGGTGATTTGCTGGACTTTGATCTTTTTAATGTTTTCTTATTAAGATCCTTCTGTTTTAATGTTTTATCTGTTTTAAAGTATTTAATTTATTCTGATTTAAGAGTTTTAAGGTTAAGAAACTTTGAACTTTTAAAATATTGGAACTGAAGTTTTAATGAAAGAACATTTTAAATTTGTCCATGGAATGTATTTATATTTTAACATCTGTGGGGACAAGGAAAGGTTACAGTTTAAAAAGTGTATTGTTTTTGTGTCAAGTTGACAAGGGGTGGAGTGTCATAGTTAAGCACAGGTGTCAACTTGACTCTTGAGGGTTCGAGCTCTGGGCACAGGTGTAGAGAGTTGATGGTTGAGTTAAGCCCAGAGCAAACCTGAAGGAGATTGTCTGGCTGCTGGGGAAGACCCAGCCCATGGTGGGTGGGATTAGGCCCTGGGTAAATCACAGAGAGCTGGTTGAGAGAGTGGGCATCCTTCTGTATACTTGGCCAGACATGCTGGTCTGGCAAGTAAGGATTGTCCATCTCTCAGCCGTTATGGTGGCCAGTTCCCTCAGCCCTGGTGTTGGTGTGTGCTCTCCCGTCAAGCTGGACTATGAACTGTAACCGGACTATCGTAAGAAAGTAAACTTCTTGTTCCCTTAAGCTGTGTTCTGGTCATTTATCAGCAACCATGCAGGCGGACTGTAACACAACCAAAGCCTAGAATAAAGGCCTAGACACTATGTCACTTTGGTAAGGAGATCAGAACCAAACCAGACATCACAACATTCCAAGTCCTTTATCTCCCGTGCGGACCTTCCAGCATACCAATTGGTGTGCCATCACAGTCTGTTCTGGGATGATCGCTGTTTGCCCGTCTTTGAACACTACTCTGAACTGCTCTGTTCAGCTCTGCCAGGTACTGGGGACATTCAAATGAACGGTGTGTGGGCCATGAAGACAGAAGACTAGAACTACATTATTGACACAGTTCAGGTCCTTTTGTTTTGTTGAGATAGGACAATGTGTATTAAACTGACCTTGAACTTGCTCTGCAGCCAAGTCTGGCTTTGAACTCTTAATCCTCATGCCCCTGCCTCTCCAGTGTTGGGATGACAGGCATGTTCTGCCACACCAGATTAGTAATGCAACCTTATCTAACAAGGGGAAGGGCCACTGAGGAGATAAGTCCTCCATGTTGGGGTCATCTTCACATGTACAGTCTCATTCAGTTTCCCAATTGCCCAGTGACACAGGAGAACATCTTCCCCATCTTCCATGAAGACACAGGAGTTGGGACCCACATTCAAGCCCTACTCTCCATGCTGGTATGGTGACTCACATGTGTGAGCTCAGTAATTGAAAATGGATGCATGATAATCTCTGCCAACCAAGGCTACATCCTGAGACACTGCTCCTAAAAAAACATGGAATGTGGGGATGGCTAAGTGGGTAAGAGCACTTGCTAGCCAGCCTGATGGTCCAGCATGCTTCCAGGTCATTAGAAACCTTGTCACCTCACACACACACAATATAACTTCTCTCAAAAAACTGAGTGCCTTTCCATCTAACCATCTAGCAGTTTCTCAGTTAATCTGACCAAAGTGACAAGATGTCCCAGTGTATAATCATTCATCTGTTCTGATAGACATTCTGATAAACACCAGCTTAAACTGACTTTCATGTATTCATATACACTGATTTTGAACAAAGTAAACCGCTTATATACAGTGGTCACAGACATAGATTAAAGTACATGAGTCAGCCTTTCCCCACCTGCCCTCGACGGGCGCAGTCTAACCGGAACTCATGGCGACCTAGGTAAGCTCCGCCCACCCCCAAACCCCAGGCAGCCCACTGGTCCCAGCTCCTCCCACCAACCAGCGGAACGGGCGCTGGGCCAGGTGGGGGAGGACCCCCTGGGCCACACCCCAGCTCCCCAGGTTAATTGTGCCCTGCCACCGCTACCTTCTCCCTTTCCCCACACACCCAGGATGCGCACAGTCCAGCCGGGACTCAAGGCGACCTAGATAAGTTCCCCAATCCTTGCCTTCCCCCACCGCCCCCCCAAACCCCAGGCAGCCCACTGGTCCCAGCTCCTCCTACCAGTCAGCTGGAGCAGGAGATGTTCCAGGCCAAATAATTCAGTTCAGTGAAAAACACAGAAATTGAAAGAAGGTCTTAAGAGTTAAAACGACAATGCCCAAGTCAAAGTGTAAATATCTCACTGAAGGAATTAATCCCATAATGATAGACTCCAACCAGAACAAACCCACGGAAAATAGCCAAGAAAGCCTGACCCAGGATAACGACTTTCAAAACATATCATTACCATGATAAATATTATAAAAGAGGAAATCTGGGAGGAATTAAATAATCCCATCAAATCACTTTGAAGAGGAACACAACAGACACATGGAGCAGTTGAGAAAAACAGTTCAAGAAACAAAAACAGGCATAGAGCAGTTAACACAGACTCAAGCAGAGTTTAAAACTGAACTAAAAGACCAGTTATCTTCAACCCAGAACTCAACAGAAAGTCTTATCAGCAGAACTAATGAAGCAGAAAATAGAATTTCAGACCTTGAAGATAAAGTGGGAGTATTAACCAGCTCAATGGAACAGGTTGTTAAAGTCAAAAAGATACTCGAGAGAAATATTCAAAAGTTATGGGACACCCTGAAGAAGCCTAACATGCATATTCATGGAATACTAGAGCAAGAATCCAAAAATACCACACCTGAGGAAATTTTTCAAACTATCATCAAGGAAAACTTTCCTCATCTAAAAAAAGAGAGACCCATCCATATACAAGATGCATTCCACACCCCAAACAGATATGACCAAAATAGAAATTCATCATGGCAAATAATAGTTAAAACACTACACATTCAAGATAAAGAAATGGTGTTGAGAGTTTCAAGGGAAAAAAAAAAACAAGTCACTTTTAAAGGTAAACCTATTAAAATAACAAATGATTTCTCAGTGGAAACAGTAAAAGCAAAAAGAGTTTGGAGAGATGCACTTCAAGTATTGAATGAACAAAAATATCAACCCAGGCTGATATACCCAGCAAAACTATCTGTCGTGATCTAGGGAGAAAGAAAAATTTTCCAGCACAAAGACAACTTGAAGGGATACATGTCCATCAAACCAGGCCTTCAAAAATACTAGAAATGATACTCAAGCTTGAAGAAAAAAACAAGCGTATCCAGGAGAACAGAAGATAAGTATAATATCACCAAAACCTAAAAGCAAAACAATACACTTACAAAAGCCACTAAACATAATAAATGTCCGGAATTAAAAATAGTTTCTCTATATAACATTAATGTTAATAGAATTAACTCACCAATCAAGAGACACAGATTACAAACTTGGATTAAAATTCACAACCCATCAATCTGCTGCCTGCAGGAAATCCATCTCACCATAAAAGATAGGCACATTCTAAAAATAAAAGGATGGTCCAAAATTCTGCAAGCTAATGGAACCAGAAAACAGGCAGGGGTAGCCATTATGCTATCAGATAAAGTGGACTTCAAACCAAAAAAAAATCATAAGAGACACAGTTGGATACTACATTTTAGTGACAGGTACAATTCACCAGGAAGACTTCACAATACTGAACATATATGCACCCAATACGCCCCCCCCCAATTCATTAAGCAAACCCTACAATGTTTAAAGCGAGAAATCAACCCCCAAAGGATAATTCTTGGGGATTTCAATACCACCCTCTGAACATGGGATAGATCAACAGGTAAAAAACTTAACAGAGATACTTTGGAACTTAATCATACCCTTACTGAAATGGACCTTACAGATATCTATCGAACTTTTCATCCACGCACCAAAGAATATGCATTTTTTTCAGCAGCATACGGAACTTTCTGCAAAATAGATCACATTTTGGGCCACAAAACAAATCCCCACGTATACAGGAAAGTTGAAATTCTAACCTGTACCTTATCAGACCACAACGGCCTAAAGCTTGACATCCACGACACAACAAGCAACAGAAAATACACTAACTCCTGGAAACTTAACACTATGATGCTGAAGGAGAATTGGATTCAGGAAGAAATTAAAAAGGAAATTCAAGATTTCCTGAAAGTGAATGATAATGAAAATACAACTTACCAAAATCTCTGGGACACGATGAAAGCTGTCCTAAGAGGTAAGTTCATAGCTCTTAATGACTACACCAAAAAAGTGGAAACATTAGAAATAACTTAACAATGCAGCTTAAAACTTTAGAGATACTAGAGCAATCCGATCCCAAAAGCAGTAGAAGACAGGAGATTAGTAAAATAAGGGGAGAAATATCCCAAATCTAGATTAGGAAAACGATGTAGAAAATCAACCAGTCAAAAAGCTGGTTTTTTGAAAAAATAAGATTGATACATCCCTATCTAAATTAACCAAAAGCAAGAGAGAGAAAACCTAAATTAACAAAATTAGAAATGAAAATGGAGTTATTCTGGAGTCTTGTTATAAGAGTATATTCAAAGGTAGATATAATAAAAGTAGGAAATCACAGTGAGGGAGGGGTCAATCACCCATTTGCAAAATGGTTACTTCTTATCTGCCAGACTATATGCCCTCCTCTTCTGGTGAGATCATAACCCCTCAGTTGTAAATGATCAGGAACGAAAGTCTGTGAACTTAACCAGATGTCTCATTACTTACTTGCAGTCCTTGATGGAGGCCTATTTTCTCTGCTGTAACATGGTCCCCGCTCTCCTTGTTTCTGGTGTGGCTCTTGTGCCCCATCTGTTCATAATCCTTGCAATTACTGTAGGTATTACAGAGATTTATCCTTGAGTGTCTCTAGGTGGGCTGGGTGTGTTTGGTACTAGGAGCCACCTATTAGGGAGTACATATGACACTTAATTTTCTGGGTCTGGGATACTTCACTTAATATAATTGTTTCTAATAACATCCATTTCCCAGCAAATTCCAGCAATTCATCATTTTTGATGGCTGAATAGTACTCCATTGTATAGATGTACCACAGCTTCCTTATCCACTCATCTACTGTTGGACATTTGGGTTGATTCCATGTCTTTGCTATTGTAAACAGTGCTGCTATGAACATGGTTGTGCTTGTGGTATCGAGGTGAATTTTTGCTGTATGTGGGGTTATTACCAAAAGTGGAATAGCAGGGTCATCTCTGGCCAGGGGATGAAATACAATATCCATCAGGATGGACTGAAGGGCATTGCAGGAGCAGCAAAACTACAAAAGAAAATCAACAAACCATAATCCAGAACTTCAGAGACTCTATATCAACCAACTAGAACTAGACCAGCCTAATATCTCCCCATCCTGAAGCTCAGGGAAATTTGTGGAAGAGGGGGCAGTAAGATTGCAAGAGCACAAGGATGGGAGGAGTAATGATATGCAAGATACTCCACACAAGTTAGGGCCGAAGCAATCATAATTGCACTTTGCATGCCCTGCGCAATGTCCAACACACTATTGACCCCACAAAGTCTAGCATTTGCTAAAGGCACCAAGATCCTTGGAGGCAAGGGATTGACAGCCATAGTAGCGTTCCTATGCTTAAGGGGAACACAGTTAAGTGTTCAGGGAAATGCCACTGGGTCCTTGTACGTCATCGGAGAGGAGGGCCCAGAGGAGAGTCTGGCATGCACATTAAAGGATTCTCTGGGGTTTGGGGGGGGAGGCACTGGGGAATGGGGAGAGAGGGGTGAGGGGAGGGGAAGCAGGGGGTTCGGGGAGAGGAGGAGGGAGGGAGGGAACCGGTGTACCTATTAAGTATGTAGGAGCGGAAATAATAATAAAAAATGTTAAAAAAAGATATATATGGAGCAAAATGCTTCTTCTACAATTATAGAAACTTATTTTATCTGGTTCTTTTGATTTTCTTAAATTTGTTTATTCATGAATCTTAGGTAAATCATGTTATCCAATCTATGTTGTCAGTGGTATTGAGCTTGTAGACTATTTTCCTTCATATTGATCTACATCGTATATACATCTCTCTCTTTCTAAAATTAACCATGTTCATATTGGGGAAAAATGAGAAAGACAATGGATACTCTCCTTCACTGTAACACCTTCCTTCTTTGTCCACAGATTACCTATCTGTTAATGTTTAACTCAATTTATCCTCTGACAATCTCATATACTCTACAGTGCATTATGGTAACTGCAACTCCCAACCTTTTCTATCTACCTCTCATTCCTCTTTCCTACTAGCCCTTTCCCATGTTCAGAACTTTTTGTTTTTGTTGTTTTGAGAGCCTTGAGTCTTTGTGACATGGCTTTAAATAGTCTTTGGGAGCCTTGTGAGTTCATCAGTGGGTACACGACCAATGACAATTATCTGACTTTCCTTTCCTCTTGTAGAATTTTACTGAAAGAATCACACACCATCTTCACAGCTTTTGCAAATAAACTGGCATAGAAAGAAAAGATATATATTATAGAAATGTTTCATATTTTTTGTTAGTAAATGCACCATATGAGACGTCAGTTTTCTTTCTCCTGTGTCTCTCTCCATCTTCAGATGCCCACCCCAAGAGAATTCTGGAAATTACATGTAAATACTCTAGCATATTATTGCTGCTAAATTTACCTGTATCTGTCTCTGATAGAAAAATATGCACACATGTACATTCTACCTCACCTGACTATATAATTACAATGTTAAGATGAAATTTTTTTCCGTGGAATCTTTACTGATGAAAACATTTTAGAACAGACTTCTTTCAAGAATACCAGTGCTAACCATAAATAATAAAAGTATTTATCATGCACAAATGAATTTCAGAACACAGACAAAATAACCCCAGGAAATAAGATATATTTCTAGCACAGATAAAACCGTTTTATCAAACTTATTTAGCCATTCTGAATGATTAATCATGTGCAACATATTTCTTTGTTAATAAGCAAAGGATCGACTTACTGATGTTGTCTCAAATGTATAACAAAAATAGTAGGAAGTTATGAGCTGACATAATAATAAAAAATGTAAAAAAATATTAGGAAGTTTTCAATCAAAACAAGTATATTTTACGTTTGATATTTATTATGTCAATCCCTAGTTTGTTCTTTTCATAATTGCCTGTAGTTCCATCTACCATTCTTCTAAACATGATATGAAGCTTAATTTTAATAGCACATGTGTAGTGCTTAGAAGGTGTATCTTGATTCAAGCTATTAAATTGATAAAGAACTGGTTTATGACACATCATTCCCAGACCAATGAACTACAAATTGCTGTCAATTCTAGTAGTGTTTCGACAGTTTTGCGCCAATGCCTTTGAATTTTATGCATGTACACACCCTGATTACAGTTTCAATTGGACTTTCTTTAAGGTTCTGATGGGTCATGGTTTCCATGTTCTCATGGTTTATCCAAGCAACAGCATGTGACTATTCTACCATGAAGAAAGAGAAACAATGTCACTTTATGATCTCCATAAAAACCTAAACTCATTCTATAAAAATCACCTCTAAATAAGCTATTTAAGCCTACAACAGCATAGAAATAGCATATATGTGGTATCATATATATTTGGTAAAAAGCCCAATAAATAAATGAAGTTTACAAAAAAATAAAGAAAAAAAATGGAGTTATCACTATAGATACCCAAGAAATCCAGAGAATTATACTATCATATTTCAAAAACTTATACTCTGGAAAATTTGACAACACAAAAGAGATGGATGAATTCCTAAGTAAACACAACTTACCTAACCTGAGTCAGGATGTTGTGAATTATTTAAATAGTCCTATAACATATGAGGAAATCGAGGAAATAATCTCCAATCTTCCCACCGAAAACTGTCTTGGACCAGATGGATTCAGCACAGAGTTCTCTACCAGACATTTAAGGAGTTAATAACACCAATACTCCTAAACTGTTCCACCAAATAGCAAATAAAGGAACACTACCAAATTCCTTCTATGAAGGTAATATCATCTTAATCCCAAAACCTAATAAAGATACACATAAAAAAGAAAAGTATAGGCCAATCTCTTTGATGAACACAGATTCAAAGATTCTCAACAAAGTCTTAGCAAATTGGATTCAAAAACATATCATTCAGGGGATCAAGTAGGCTTTATCACAGGCACACAAGGTTGGTTCAACATACGCAAATCAGTAAATGTAATTCACCATATAAACAAGTCCGAAGTTCAAGACCACATGATACTCTCAATAGATGCAGAAAAAGACTTTGACACGATCCAACAGGCCTTTATGATCAAAACCCTAGAGAAGGTTGGAATGGAAGGAACCTTTATCAATATAATAAAAGCTGTATACAACAAGCCCACAGCAAGGATTATATTCAATGGAGAAAAATTTGAAGCATTCCCATTTCAATCAGGAACTAGACAAGGCTGACCACTCTCACCACTTCTATTCAATATTGTACTTGAAGTCTTAGCTGAAGCCATAAGACAAGAACGGGACATAAAAGGATTCAAATCGGGAAGGAAGAAGTCAAGTTATCTCTATTTGCAGATGACATGATCTTATACCTGAGTGATCCCAAAAACTCCACCAGGAAGCTCCTGGAACTAATGCAGAAGTTCAGCAGGGTGGCAGGATACAAAATAAATGTACAAAAATCAAGATCTCCCATGTTCCTGGATTGGCAGAGTCAATATCATAAAAATGACCATCCTACCAAAGGCAATATACAGACTCAGTGCTATACCAATTAAAATCCCAAAGCAATTCTACAAAGAAGTTGACCAAACAATCTCAAAATTCATATGGAGGCACAAAAGACCCAGGGGAGCAAAAACAATGCTGAATAACAAAAACACAGCTGAAGGTATCACCATACCAAACCTTAGTCTATACTATAAGTCCATAGTTGTAAAAACAGCCTGGTACTGGCTCCAAAATAGACACACAGATCAATGAATAAGCGTTGAAGACCCAGATATAATCCAACACAATTACAGCCATTTGATCTTTGACAAAGGGGCCCAAAAAATCCAATGGAAAAAGAACAGCATCTTCAACAAATGGGGCTGGCAAAACTGGATATCCACATGCACAAGATTAAAACTGGACCCGTACTTGTTAACATGTACAAGAATTAATTCCAAATGCATCAAGACCTTGATATAAAGCCAGAAACTATAAAAACCATAGTTGAAAGGATAGGGAACTCCCTTGAGCTGATTGGGCTAGGCCAACATTTCCTAAACGGACATCTGATAGCACAGTCACTACAACCAATATTCAACAGATGGCATCTTGTGAAATTAAAGAGCTTCTGTTCAGATAAAGAGATTGTAACATGAGCTCAAAGGTAACCCACAGAATGGGAGAAAATCTTCACTAACCACATATCTGATAGAGCTCTACTATCCAGAGTGCACAAAGAACTTAGAAAACTAAAAACCAAGGAAACTGATGGCCCAATCAAAAAAAATAGACCTTGGAACTTAAAAGAAACTTTATAATGACGAAATTAAAATGTCTAACAAATATCTTAAAAAATGCTCCACATCCTTAGCCATCAGGGAAATGCAAATCAAAACTTCCCTGAGATATCATTTCACCCCGGTCAGGATGGCAAAAATCCACAATACAAACAACACCAAATGCTGGAGAGGATGTGGAGAGAGGGGAATTCTCCTACATTGCTGGTGGGAATGCAGGCTCATACAACCACTTTGGTGAGCCGTCTAGCGATTCTTAAAGAAATTAAAGATTGAAAAGCCATATGACCCTTCTATTCCACTTTTGGGAATAACCCCCCATACAGCAAAAATTCACCTCGATACCACAAGCACAACCATGTTCATAGCAGCACTGTTTACAAGAGCAAAGTCATGAAATCATCTCAAATGTTCAACAGTTGACGAGTGGATAAGGAAAATGTGGTACATTTATACAATGGAATATTACTCAGCCATCAAAAATGATGAATTAATGGAATTTGCCAGGAAATGGATGGAATTAGAAACAATTATATTGAGTGAAGTATCCCAGACATGGAAAATTAAGTGCCATATGTATTCCCTAATAGGTGGATCTAGTACCAAACCCACTTAAAGACATTCAAAGACAAATCTCTGTAATACCTACAGTAATTGCAAAGATTATTAACAGGAGGGATAGGGAAGGAGGGCCCCTCCAGAAGCAAGGAGAGAGGGGACCATGTTACAACAGAGAAAATAGGCCTCCATCAAAGACTGCAAGTAAGTAATGAGACATCTGGTTAAGTTTACTGACTTTCCTTCCTGATCATTTTCAACTGAGGGATATGATCTCACCAGAAAGGGAGGGCATATAGGCTGCCAGATAGAAAGTAATCATTTTGCAAATGGGTGATTGACCCCTCTCTCACCATGGTCTCCTACTTTTATTCCATCTACCTTTGAATATACTCTTATAACAAGACTTTAATTAACAGGTTTTTACCTCTGGCCAGGGGGTGACATCCAATATCCATTAGGATGGAGCCAAGGGTATTGCAGGAGCAGCAAAAGTGAAAAAAAATCAACAAAATACATAATTCAGAACATCCAAGACTCTATATCAACCCCCAGGAACTAAGCCAGCCTGAGCTCTCCCCATCCTGAAGTTCAGGGAAATTTGCAGAAGAGGGGACAGTAAGATTATAAGAGCACAAGGATGGGAGGAGTAATGATATGCAAGATACTCCCCACAAGTTAGGGCCGAAGCAATCATAATTGGGCTTTGCATGACCTGCGTAATGTCCAACACATTGACCCCACAAAGTGTAGCATTGGCTAAAGACACTAGGATCTTTGGAGGCAAGGGATTGACAGCCACAGTAGTGTTCCTATGCTTAAGGGGAACACAGGAAAGGGTTTAGGGAAATGCCACTGGGTCCTTGTATGTCATCGGAGAGGAGGGCCCAGAAGAGAGCCTGGCATGCACATTAAAGGATGCTCCGGGGATGGGAGAGGGAGGCACTAGGGGATGGGGAGAAAAAGGGAGGGGAGGGGGGCACAGGGTAGTGCTGGGGACTGGTGTACCTGTTATGTTTGTATGAACGGAAATAATTTTTAAAAAAGTACATGAATCACAAAGACATGAAAATGAATGGGGAGCAGACATGTACCACATAACTATGTTTATGCCATTCATGCATGGGTTCAATTGCTAAATTTGTTGCCTTGCAGAAATGAGGACCTGAGTTTGATTCCCCAGAACCTATGTAAAATTATCGAATCTGCTAGTAATCCAATACTGGGGAGATGGAGGCAGGAGGAGCATGGGGGTTTGTTGGTAACAAGCCTGGCTGAATTGACAATTTCCAAGCCAGAGAGAAACAATGTCATACATACATACATACATACATACATACACACACACACACACACACACATACACACACACACACACATATTCACAGAGTCAAGAACTAAGAATTGTAGCTGAGGTTATCATCTGCACACATGTGCACGTGTGCCAGCACATACATGTGCATTTGCATACACATTTATATATACACAATATGTCAGCAGTAGACTTTGTGATAGCTAACCTTTATTGTTCTGTTGATTAGATTTGGAATTAAGAAGGAGATTTGTGGGGTCTACTTGTGGGATTTCCTTTTTTTTTTCCTTGAGGCTTGAGGGTCATACTATTAGAATTTTGAAAGAAAACAACAGTGAAGGTGAGTTGTAAATTCTGGCCGCAGCCAGGAGAAGGATGCTAGAGAAGAAAAAGACTCTCTGTATTAAACACATCCCATATGTACAAAATAGTTTCTAGGTAGCTGTGCTTTTGATTTAGTCACAGAGGTCAGGCAGCATTGGGGTGTTCAGACAATATGAGACAGCCCAGAGGGTCCCTTGATCTCAGGCTCTGTGCCCAGCACAAAAGATAGCTCCAGAGACATGTTGCTAGAAATGAAAATGGAGAGAGTTTATTAAGAAAAGGAAAAGCGGTCCTCTGAGTGGGAGTGGGTTAGTGAGAAAAAAAAAAAACACCCCACTTCCTCTCTGCTATTTCTATGAGAGAACTTCAGAAGAATAGTAAGTGAGATGGGAAGACCTGCCCTGAATGTGGGCCACAGTAAGCCATGGTTGGGTCTTAGACAGAGTGAAAGGGTGAGAAGGAGAAAGTCAATCAGGGGCCAGCATTCCCTCAGACACATGCCTCTGCCACCACCATGTGCTGCCCAAGAGCATTGGGCCAATCGGCCATGGGATCAGTCCTCTGGAACTGTCATCAAGATAAACCCTTCTCCTTTTATGTTTTTAATAATCTTTTTTCCATGTGTTTGTATGGGGTACATGTATGCATGCATAATTGTGTGTGTGTGTGTATGTATATGTGTGTTCAAACTCATCCCTGTGGACACCCAAGGTTGATACTGGGAATCATTCTCAGTTGCTTTTTCACCTTATTCTTTTGAGGCAGGGCCTCTAGTTAAACCCAGACTTCTTGGATAAGGCTAGTCTGGCAGCCAACTTGCTCTGAGACTTCCAGACTTGTCTCTCCCAGGGTGGAATTCAATACAGGGTGCTACAATTATCTGATTTTTTTTTTCTTATGTGTGACCTTGGGATTTGCACAGCGAGTGCTTTAACCACAAGTCCTTCTCCCCAAGTCTCCCTTGAGTTGTTTCAAGAGGTATTGGATCACAATTATGTAGCAGTAACTGGTACAGAAAACGAATACAGTGCCCTAGATCATGTGGTCCCGGTGTGTGGTAGACCGTGCCATCCAAGGTTGCAGGTGGGCTGTGATGCCAACTTGTAAACACCATAGAGTGCACACATGGCATCCCTCTCTTCACTTGCATCTATTTCTTTCTTTAAACTGTGGGTCAGATACCTGCTGAAGTCTGCAGGTAGGCATGTTAAACACTTATGGAGATTTATACAATGCTGGTGCAATTCTCCTTCAAGGGAAAAGACACACAGTTAAGAGTAGCTAGAACACTGGCGAAATGTAGAGGATGTCATAGCAAACTGTCATCTAGTTTTTAATAACATCTAGTTCCAGACCGCATGTAATGGCAATTAGATTCCTGCAGGTACTGTCTTAAAACATCTAGGAAGAATGTGCCTTGCTCTATTAGTCTATGGTTTCTAGGGGCACAGGTTTGATAGAATGAATATATATGGAAATGGGATTTAGTTGGCTGGTTTACTTGATATGGCCTGAGTCCAGATTCTACTGTGTGACATTTTTCCTCTGGCCATAACATGATATCATCTTGGACTTTACCTTTTCTAAAAAAGAATTTGTGCATCCTGGGTCTGCAGAGATGGCTCAGGGGTTAAGCCTCTATCTCACAAGCAGAAGATCCTGACTTTGGATCCTGGATCCCACTTAAAAATGCCAGGCAGAAACGTTGGCAACCTGCATTTCCAGACCGGGAAGGTGGAGCCTGAGCACTTTCAGAACAAAAGCAAAGAGGAGGTAGTTCAATCCAGGAGTATTCCCAAAGTCACCCTCAGTCCTCCTGGTGCACATACACTGCCCTCTGATACACACACACACACACACACACACATCCCAAACAAACAAAGTGGTCCATGGATGCAGGGGGTGGGAGGGAACCAGCTTCTTATCTCAGAAAGTACCTGAAGCTAACAGGATTATAAGGGTGGAGGTCCTCTTCGGGATAAAGAAAAGCAGTAAGCAACTACTTGTGGAGGATTTCCTGGCCAGCCAGTTGTCTGCAAGAGATCAAGTGGTCCGTAAGTCTGAAGGACAGTCTCCTTGGAGCCAGTCATGCAGAAAGCTCCATGGTTGCCATCTCTGTGAGTCTCACTCATGCCAGGGTGGGCTTTCTGATGATGTAACTGCCTTTGAGTTGTCCCTGCTCCTGTAAGTAACCCTCATCCTTATTCCTGTAAATAACCCCAATAAAATCGCTGGTTTGTCAAGTTGGACTCTGACGTAATTGTTATTTTCTGTCGTGGAATTCCAATCTGGACTGGGGGTAGACATGTGTGTGAGTCTCCTCAGGTAAAGTATCACAGAACAAATGACTGTTGGTAGCTGTTAGTCCAGAAGGTTGATCTCCTCAGCAGTCCCAGCCTGCTGCTGAAGGCCTGGAGGATTCCTTCAGAGCCCCTAGTCTTTGCCCATGTTAGCAGATGGAAGAAACTGGGTCATGACATCAGAAAGAAAGTGAAGCAGTGATGGAGCCCACAGGGATGATGGACTGGTCATCTCAGCCAGAGGACAAGGGGACAAGGCGCAGCAGCTAGCTTCTGTCCTCAGTGTCCCATGATGACCTTGTCCTCTATGCAGGAGAGTCATTTCATGATGGGGCCTAAGCTGCTCTTTGAGTGGAGATGACTCCCCATAGCCTTGCCACAGTTTGACCAGGACGTCTTAATTATGCACACTGTTCATCCTCTTCCTCAATTCTTTACTTAACTCTTATGTAACATGCAGTCACCCTGAATCAGGCATGGAGATGCTGGTTCCTATCTTCTGGTATGGCTATACCGATTGAAGTTCCTTCTTAGCTCAGAATCTAATTTGCTGAGACACCCAGAGTTGAGACCCCTTCTAATTATGAAGACAAGACCGCTTTGCTCAGGGAGACTGAACTTTTCCATGAGCACACGCAGGTGAGGCTGGTGTTTGCATCTTGAATATCTGAGCACTTTGTACTTTGTACTTGTGTTTCCTTGGTTGAGATGCTCTGACCAACTTCCCCTACGCCATATCTACTTGGTTTATGAATCCTGCCAAACCAGTGTACTTTTTTCTGTCAAATTCTTTCCTTGTATCTGTATGCATGTAGTGTATGTGTGTGTGCATGTGCACATGTGTGTGTGTGTGTGTGTGTGTGTGTGTGTTTAAAGGCTGAAGATCAATGTTGATACTTTTGTTTAAAATATTTTATTTATCTATGAGAGAGAGAGTACACGCTCAGGGCAGGAATGAAGGAAACAGCTTCAGTGGTGACCGGAGAGAGTAGAGAGTAGCTAAGTGGCTGTGAGAGCCAGACAGGAGCATCTGCAGGCCCTGGCCACCATACCGGAACACATAGCTGCCAAAACTTCAGAGACAAGAGTCTCACATTCCAGGCTGAGAGCTGTCACACTCGTCACTGGGAAAGTTCAACACGACAATGTAGCCACCTCTCGCAGAAACCAGGCTCACCCCACTGGGGCTTTCGGTGCCCTCCTTCCCTCACTGCCCAAGTCAGTATCTACCTGACCCATACTTGTGTCACATGATGTGAAACCTCCCACCACACTACCCATGAAGGTTAGATCCTCCTTTGTTCTTTGGGTTTTCTGTCTACCCTTCCCATGCTCTTGCCTATGGCCTCTTCCTACTTTGAGCTTTCATTCCTGTCTGGATGCCCTCCCATCTTTCTGCCAAACCCCATCTACACAATTCTCTGTTCTAATAAAGACCCTCAGGGTCTCTGCCTTCTCTTTTTACAGGTGATGTCCACTAGAGGGCACCGTTGCCCACCCGATCTGTCTGCTGATGCATGCCAGTCCCAGTAAACACTGGGGAAAGGAAGACTGCCAGAGACCATTTAAAGACCTTCACCTCTATCACCTGTGTTTTCACTCTAGGTGGAGCAAAACCACCCTGGGGCCAGCTGATTTGTGACACCCTCACTTGTAATGAACACTGCAGATATTCAAAGGCACTCCTGCCTGTCCCTTAACATACATAAGCATACCTAAACATAAAACTTGTGTGTACACTAAACACTGTCAGCACCCGCTTCCACACGAGATTCACATACATGCACACACACTCTCACATGGCTCTACCTCCCTCCCTGATTCTCACAGGACCCATTCTTCACCTGTCTTCTACACTTCCTCTCTTTCCCCGTGACTCGTGGTCAAGTTCTGTCAGGCAGATTTTGTGTCCAAGATGGTTCAAGGCTTTGCTCCTGGAAGAGGCTCCCTGTCCCCTATCACATACCCCTCTCCACCCCCACCACCCTGAAGCTCAGCTCCAATGCTGCTATTTCTGGTCTGACTTGTCGCAGATTCCTGCTGTCAACAAATTCAATAACTTGGGGCATGAAGCCAAGGCAGACACCAGGATCTTTGCCCACGCCCAGGGCTTTGCTTCTGGTCAGGAGGGTAACAGGCAGGGAGAGCTCTAAGCCTCAAAACTGTGGCCCAGTGGCATCCAATGCAAGGCCAGGTCCACCTCTGTGGAAGACTATTTACTTAGGAACAGATACTAAATGTGCCTGAAGGTGGGTGGAGGCTGTGTGTTAAAACAGAAGCTTCATTTCTCCGAAGACCTTAACAAGCTCATGACTGATACTTTAAAAATGTCCTAAATGTATTCATGGCAAAGAGGGGGAAGACTCAGTTGCCTGTCTCTAAGTGCTGGCTCTGGCATTTAAACGACCTAGGCTGCTTGTCACCAAGACCCAGGGCCTTGGGCCATGACATGTGAATTTCACTCATGGGTAGGTAAATTGCTACAATCTTCATTAGTCCTCCTTGAGCAACTTTCTGTCTGCTAGAAGCGGGAGGTGCTAGGAGAGGTTGCCACCCTGGGGAAGAATTATAACACTGGCGAAAGGCAGGACAGCAAAGACTGGATGTGCTGGCTTGCAGCACTCAAGTGTCCATGGGTGGGAGCCGTGGGGGAGCTTTTCCGTGCTTCCATCCTGCTCCAAGCAAACTGTAATTGAGCGATTACACTCCTAAGTGTCTACCCAAGAGGAATGGAAGTACATGTCCATTCACAGGACGGACCATTTACAGAAGTCAGCTGCACATCCCTCAAAGCAAGATAAATGCCCAGATGCATGGTGGGCAAGCTGCTGCTCTTTGGTATACTGCAGCACTGCTCAGCAGCAGCAGGAATGAGTGATTGATGTGACTAAGTGCTGTGGAGGAGGTGCCTCCCAGGCTTGTGTGGACTCCAAGGAGTCACAAGCAAATGACAAGAGTAGGCCAAGCAAGTCTCCCTAGGGCACAAAACAGCAAAGTCCACTTGGAGGGATCAGCAGAGGGCCTGCCATGGGAGGCACCAGGATGCTTCAGTTGCTCTAAGTCTTGCTTCTTCTGCCAGCAACAGAGGTGTGCATTTGTCATGGGAAATACACACCTAAGATGTACAACTTGGGTGCAAATTGGGAAAATCATGTTTCTGAATGCTTAAGTGAACTCAGAAAGCAGGCTCTTAGAAAGCTGGATGAGATGTATAATGACCACGCATCCCTCCTCCATGAGACACTGGAAGCTGGAGAATGTCTGTGAAAGTGGGGCTCACAAGCCACAGATCTAGACAGTCACTTCTCAACATATGCAACACTCTAGGGCCCTGGAGGTTTCTTACCTGAAGGGGACCACATTTACATTTGACCTGCAGGCACCCTTGTGAATGAGTCAAAGCCCCTTTAGATTGCATATAATACAGAATACAATGGGCTTTTTGGTGTATGTGTGTTCACTGTATGCATGTGATTTTGTGTGTGCTGGCGTGTATGTACGGTGATATGTGCATGGTGTCATGCATATGCTGTTGTGTGTGGGAACTGCGTAGTGTGCAATGCATGCATGGTGCATGTATGTAGATGTCCATGCACGTGTGTGTGCATGTATGTGGAGTATAGAGGATAGCAGCGAATATCTTCTTCTATCACTTTCCACCTTAGTTTTGAAACTGATTCTGATAAGCTGATAAGCCAATGAGTGCCAGGAGTCCACCTGCTTCTGTCTGTCTCCCATCTCTTTTTCCAAACCCCACACCAGTACAAGGGCTGCAGACATAAACGGCTGTATATGCTTTCTTCATGGTGCTGTGCATCCCAACTCAGGTCCTCATGCTCTTCCTACTGAGCCATGTACCTAACCCCACCAATTTTAATACTATTTGAATAGTTTAGGGACAGGTGGATATGACAAGAAAAGGGTTTGAAGTGTTCATTGCATTCTTGATTGAGTGGCTAAATCTGTGGACACAGAAATGTATTTAAATTATCTCCTTCAACCTTTTCTTCCTAGTCTGGAATTTTCCCCATTTATGTGTGTGCATGTGTGTGTGTGTGTGTGTGTGTGTGTGTGTGTGTGTGTGTGCACGTGCATGCAGGTAGTGGAGGACAGAGGTGTGTCCACTTGGGAATCATCTTCAATTGCTCTTCTATTCTATTGTTTGAGGCAAAGTCTCTTGGTCAAATCCAGACCTTACCTGTAGAGTCACTTTGGCTAGCCAACTTGCCCTGAGGAGTCCCAGTGTCTGTCTTCTGAGGCTGGAATTATAGGCAGGCAACCACACCAACTTGATATTTTTCATGGTATGTGAGGATCCAAACTCTGTTCCTTTCACATGTGATGCAGTTGCTTTGATGGAGTTTGAGAGGTACCTCTAGTAAGTCACATAATCGTAATTGGAAGGAAACTTGTGATCATGCAGAATGGGACAAAGTTTTGCCTAGATGATTAGATAACCTGCTTCTGATGAGGGTCTGCATGGGGCACTCCAGGGCTGCACTGTTGATCTGAGTATGGAGAATGCAAGACAGGCAGCTTGACTCAGACCCATCTTGGGCTTGTTGACCCTCCATACTGATTGTTGAAGCCATGTCCAACTGTCTGTGTGTCTCGTCCAAGTTCAGCCAAGAGTTACTTGACTGTGGGGGTTAGAAGCTCACTGTGGCTCAGGTTGTCAATAAGGGCTGGTGGTCAGCATTCAAGAGCACCTGGGGCAGGAACCAAGGGCAGGAACTGGGTACCATGGACTATCCACATCACTTGGCATTTATAGGATTCCTTCTTTCTTACTCTTTGACCCCGGGGCCTTTGGCTTCAGTCTCTCTGCCTGTCAAGTTTAGTCTCACTACAAATTGGCTTCTTCAGCTTTTCTATGCATACAATTGAGGGCAAGATCCCCACAGGTGCACCCTCAGCTCTCACTTTACTTCTGCTTCCTTCAAATGTGGGTCTGGAACCTCCACTGTCAATATCTAGTCAAGGATAGGATGGTTGTCCACACTGACCTCCAAAGGTAGCCAACAACACTATCAGTACTTCTTGGAATAGCCATAGATGCCCTCTGATCTGTGCTTTTACTGCAAGCTAAACACATTTTTCATAGAAGTTGTCAAAGCAAACAAAAACTAAATAGACAAAATATATTAAAGAGGGGCTGGAAATATGGCTCAAGGTTAAGCCTCTAAGTTACAAGCAGAAGGAACTGAGCTCAGATTCTAGATCCCACATAAATATGCTGGGAAAAAATTAAGGTGGTCTATACTGCCAGCCTTGGAAGGCAGAGTCTGGGAAACCTGGAGCAAAGGAAAAAGGGAGCAGAGCCATCAAAATGAATCCCAAAGTCATCCTTGGGCCTCATAGGTACACATAATCAAGTGCTCTGTACTACACACACACACACACACACACACACACACACACACACACACACGCATGCACATGAACACAATACATTATTTTAAAGTGATTATATTTTCATGTGCATGTATATTTGTGTGTGCATGTCTGTATGCATGCATGCATTGTACACGTGTGTGTGTGTGTGTGTGTGTGTGTGTGTGTGTGTGTGTGTGTGAAGTGAGAGATCAACCTCAGGTGTCATTCCTAGACTGATGTTTGTGCTGTGTTTTGAGACACAGTGTCTCACTGAGACCTAGGATTGGTTGATTCATCTGGCATGGCTTACCATCAAGCTCCAGGGATCCATCTGTGCCCTCTTTCCAAGTTCTGGGATTGCATTCCATGCCACCATGCTCAGTGTTTGATGTAGATATTGAGGATCAAACTCAGGTCCTTGTGCATGTTCAATTCATGGGTTACTGACTGAGCCATCTTCGTAGCACCTTGAACGTAATAAATAATATTCTGAAACATATGGCTTTTCTGATCTGATGACTTGTGATCTAAGGACACATGCATTGGTAAGTCAGGACAGATATGAAATAAATGGAAATTAATTTGCAAGGCTAGGTTTTCCCAACACAGTACAACTATCACGGATTATGTATCATAGATCACCAACTCACCTGCATCTCCCAGGTGACACCTATGCTCCACCATTCTCCTCCCACCTCTTGTATCAGTTAGACACAGGTATTACTTGACAACTGAGAACTGAGTATTTAGGTACATGTGAGAAGAATCACTTAGTTAAGGCAAATCTGTGGGAGGTTATCTAATTGACATGGGAAGACCTAGCTCACAGTGAGTGAGGACATTCCAAGGGCAAGTGGATATGATGAAAAGAAAGATGGTTGGCTTTAGGAGACTGGCAAGCTAGAAAGGGAGTCTTTCTCCCTTCTTGTGACCATGGTATGGTTAGTTCCCTTGGTTCCTGAGGTTGGTACAAACTGTCTTGTCATCATAATGGACTGAGATCCAGTTAGCCTTTTTCTTGCTGATAAATCCACAGCAATATGACTTAAGGAAAAAGGGGTTTAACTTTTGCTTATGATTCTGGCTACAGTCAAACTTTGCAGGAGAGTTCATACCAACACCAGGAACTAAGGGAACTGGCTATACCAAATCCACAAGAATTGCTAAGAGAAGGGCAAATCTCACTTGCCAGTCTGCAAGTCTGCCACAGTATGCTGAAATGTGTCAAACTACTGAACCAGCTTCCTTCATCTTATCCCCTGCTCAGGGAATAGTCCTGTCAATAACTGCCAGCATTTAAATCAATATGGGCATCTGATTTGGATTGTATTGTATATAGGCTTAGATTGGAGGGATTGCAGCAAGAGTAAAACTACACTGAGACAGATGTATTCTCCACTAGACATGATTATAAATGTTACACATAGGGAATCATCCAGAATCAGTGACCATAAAGATAACAACAAGGAACAGCAAAATCTTGTGAGAACAAGAAGCACAAAAGTGAATAGCAGGAAAGCGTGCAAGGAAATACATAAAGACATCAATAGTCATAAGAGTCAGCAGTTGTAAACAGGAAAGTGTGCAAGGAAGTGCATAAAGACATATGTGACTTACTGAATTCCCAGACAATCAGCAATTATAGACAGCAGTATCTTGAAAGACATATTTTCTGCTGCAATGCTGGGAACAAATTAAGTTAATGTAATTTTAGGTAAAAAGCATGTTGAGCTGTGTGGTATCAATCTTCCCATTCTGAAGAGTAGACCACAACACAGACAATAGACACCAGAAAGGGCCAAAGAGCAGGAGATAAGTATCAAACTGCTGACTGTGTTGAACGAGCCTGGTCTATGCTCAAGGATTTCTGGGAAAGCCAGCAACAGCTCCTGTACCTATCTACTATGGGTTGGGTTTTCCCTCACCAGTTAGATGAGTTCCCATAGACTTGTTCAATGCTCGTCTTCACTACCAATTCTTCACAGATGTGCTCAGAGCTCAGCTTTCAATTGTTGGCACCTATTTCTAACCAGTACCAACTGTCACTGAGAATCACAAGCCAGAATAAACTCCGTGCTTCCCTTAGGTGTGTGGGTCCAGATTCATTCAGCAATGGGGAGATGAAACTAACGTCTCTCTCCTTAGACTTGATGGCCACACACCCATGTTCTGGAGCCTTCCTGGACCGAGACAGTGAGAGTCTGCGTCCCTAAGTGACTCTTGCTTCTGCTCCCATTTTCCCAACAATCACCTCGAGGCTGGCTCCGTGGGCAGTGGGGGTGCTGGAAACAGCACACACTTTGGACTCAGGCTTGTTTGGAGTATGATTCTGGGTGATCTCAGACAGAACTGCCTCATCACAAGACGAGAGCTCTTGCTGAGGGGTCTGTGGCACTCTCTGGCACCAGTGCTGCTCAGCGCTCAACCTTCGCTATTTCTTCACAATGGACTCAAATTTGTGTTTCCAAAAGGGTGTGGATTGGGCATAGAGGAACCTGGTTTTGGTGTGGGAACAGACCCCAGTGTGTGGAGAATCTGTGAACACTGACTTTGTGTGAACTCAGACAGTGGAGGGCAGCACTGTGGGATTTGTTGTGGGTTCTAACTTTTGGAGCTTTGGGGGACATCATCTTACTTTAATTAGAATGAGATTAGCCAAGTCTAGGGGATAGAATATGCCGTCTTTGGAGGAAACCCTGTGAGCTGCAGCCAGCTTCCAAATGCAATCTTCATAGGGTACTAATGCCTCACTAATGTGATTGGAGAAGTTGCCAGTTGGATCAGGCCTCATTCCCTTGGGAAGATGTCGGCGGGAACCAGGTTCACCTTCTGATGTCTCAGTCAGGGAGAAACTGCAGGCCATGTTGTTTTATATGGCTGGGGAGGAAGGGAGTGCATGCATGTGTATGGGAATCATACTTGTTGGCTCTCATCTTTTTGTGCCTGTGTCTCTAATTTTACCTGAAATGTATCATTTCACTTGCCAATTTGTTCTAGGGACTCCCAGGCCTACCAGGACTGGACTTACAGGGGGACTGACATGTTCTAGGGATTCCCAGGCCTTCTAGGGCTGTACTTATAAGGGGACTGACATGGCTGCCAGGCATTTTTATTTTAAATATGGATCTGAACTCTGATCCTTTTGCTTGCTGAGCAAGCACTTTAACCTCTGAACCATCTCCCCAGCCTCTTAGAACATGCTAAGAGCCACCTAAAGTGGATGTACATGTTCTCTGAGGTTAAAGGGAAGTGACCGTAGCCTCTGCTATGTGTAGTTTAGGGGTCAATGCTTTATGGGCTCATGCCCCATTTATTCAGGGAGTTCAGAGTGATCATGATTGCAGCAAATGGGATTCCAGTTGCCGGATTACGACTCATATCTCCAAAAACACTCCACCTGTGCTGTGTGTGAAAGAGTACATGCCATGATGAACAGGAGGAGGTAGGTCAGAGACGACTTTCTACCATGTGGGCTTCCAAGGATTGAACTCGGTTTTTTTTATTATTATTATTATTTATTCAGTTGTGCGTGTGTGTGCGCGTGCATGCGTGTGTAGAACCACAGACGAATTCAGGAACCACCATGGACGCCTCCACCTCCTCCTTGTTTACTCTGCCCCGGGATTCACAGGCTCCGCCCTACCAGGACCAGAAACGCAGGCCGCCCCCATTTCCACCCAGCATCTATACATGGGGTCTAGGATCCGAATTCAGGATCTTCCCCCTTCAAGGCAGAGGCTTAACCCCTGAGCCACCTCTCTAGCCCCCTTGAACTCGATTTTGTTAGCAGGCACCTTAACTACTGAACCTTGTCTCACTGGCCCTATAGGTGCTTTAAGTGTAGTTCAATCAAACCAGGCAACTGACATGAAAGCAATTCATAGACCTCACTGGGATCACAAGCTCCCATTTGTATGTGCATATGCATGTGTATGCAGTTTAATGGGGTTTTTTTCACATGCAAAGCCAAACACCCCCTCATTCCTGGTGCATGGCTCTTCCAACCCAAGCCTCTTGCCGCCTTCCCCTTCCTAGCCATCAAATGCCAGTCCCTGGCAACCACTAAACTGCTCTTTATGTCTGTAATTTTGCTAAAGAATACATATGTAATGGCATCATGCAGTGTGTGCCTTCCTGAGACTATCTTCTTCACTCAGCACAGTCCCCTGGATATGTTCCACATTGCATGTATGCCTACTTTTCTTTTTTCTTTTTTTCTTTCTGAGTTCCATTCCATGCTGTGGCTGTACCATTCCAACCAGTCACCTTTAGAAGGCAATTTAAGTTGCTACCAGTTTTGGGTGATAATTAATAGAAATGCCAGGAATGGGGGCTCAGAAGTTGGATGGGTGTGTAGGGGTGTTTGTGCTTCAACATGAGTTGAGCTCACATCACCCACACTCACATAAAAATGCTGGGCATGGCTCCAAGTGCAGGCGGAAAGTGGGAACCTGCTAAGAAAACTCAGATGGTCAGACGGTGAACCCAAGGATTCCTCCTCTCTCTGCCTCTTCTACACTGAGATTACTAGCGTGGGCCTTCACATATAACTGTTTAATGTGGGTTCTGGGCTTGAACTCATGTCTCCATGCTTGCACAGCAAGCACGTTACTGGCTGAGCCATCTCTCCAGCCTCTGCTGTGCCTTTCTTAACCTCACTTTCAACCACATGATATTAAGAAGCCCATCATGGTTGTTGCCTGTTCATTCCCTCCACCTGCACGCCCTTCATCTGCAGCATGCTGTGGAGGGCCTCTTCTGTATCAATTCCTTATACCTCTTCTGAGGATGTGGCCAGGTTGCAGAGCACAACCTTGTTGAGAGCTGCCAGCTGCCAGCTTGTGGGTGCCAGCTCCACCCTGCACTTCCTGCTGGCCACATGAACTTGTGAAGAGCCAGCACATGTTGAATGAGAGACCACTGATATCTAACAGCCTGGTTATCAGCTGACTTCTGCTCTTGTCTTCCCCAGGGCCAATATGACTTTTCTATTCTTCCTGCCTTATGAAAAAATCAAACCTAGGGAATGAACAGATGTCTCAGGGGTTAAAGCCTTTGCCTCACAAGCAAGAGGATCTGGATGCAGATCCCAGATCACATGTAAAAATGCTGGGTGAAAATGGCTGTAGCCTGCACTTTCAGCCCTGGAAGTCAAAGCCTGGGGAAGCTCAGAGCAAAGCAATAAGGAGGTAGAACAATCCAGTATGATTTCCCAAGTAAGCTTTCAAGCGCACGCACATGCGCACATGCACACACACACACACACATACACACACACACAAATAAAAATCTAATCTAAAATACCTGCTCAGTGAACTGCCTCCATTTCCAGGCAACACCTGAGGCACAGCCAACACACATCCTGTTCCTCTTCCAGAGTCACCCAGTACAAGCACAAATCCCTCAAGGATCAGTCCTATTAGGATGCCTTGGGCTCCCTAAATGCAGTAGGACAGTAGGACACACACCAAGCTCTTCCTGGGTGGGTTCCTGGAGACCTCCCAATGGTAGACATTGTAAATTAAGAGGATTGTGTTTAAATGCTGGTAATCTGAGTGTTTTGTGAGAGGAGTGTGTCACAAAAGGAGTAGCTTCTTCCATTCTCAGATAAAGGTACAAAGTCTCTTCTCCTATCTCCCTCAGTAAGACTTTTAGCTGGCATTTCATCGATGACTGTAGGTGCTTCCTGGTGGTCCCTCGGCCATGCTCACCGGACTCTGTGTTTTATGACTACAGGGATGCTAATTTGTGTGGAGTACATACAGCTCAGTTCCACAGACATAGAGTAGAGGCCTCCAGTGTGGAAGTACAGAGCACAATTTACAAATGAGAGGCCAGAGAGACAATTTCATCACACTCTTTGTATGTGTGCTGGCACACTTACATTTATAGGTGTGTTGCAAGGTGCCAACCAGGAATGGACATACCAGACATGAGTTATGCCAAATGGAAAGTTGATTTGTTTCACTGGCCAGGGGACTACACAGGGTAATTTCTCACCAAGTGCAGTAGCAAGTTATGTTTCAAAACAATCTTTTACACAGACAAACTACGTTCTGATTTAGGGAGTCCTTTCAGACAAATATGTATTACCTAAGCCAAGTAGAATGTACAGAAGTTAAAACCAGTTAGTACTTGCCATGAAAATTTCAGGATCACCCAGCACATTAAGCCCTTTAGATAAACGAACACCTTTTCTCATAAATGACTGGTTTGAAATTTTTCATCTTGGCCTTATGGGGTAAACCCAGTTTACAAGATGGATTCCCTTTTGTTCATTACCTTGATACAGGTGCCTGTGTCTGCTTGTGTATGTCCATCTGGAGGCCAGAGGACAACCTTAGATGTCTTTTCTCAGTCCACCTTGCTTTTTTTTGGAGGCAGGATCTCTTGCAGCCTGAAATTCACCAAGTAGGCTGATTATCCAGCAAGACACCTCCTTCTCTACCACATCTCCACCTTCCCAGTTTGTAACATGAATTTTGGGGGTTGAATATGTGACCTCATGCTTGCGCAGCAAGCACTTTACCAGGGGAGCTCTCTCTTGAGCCCCAAATATATAATGTTTGCCTCCACCTTGCAGCAAGCAAAAGGTGGACTGGGACCTTACCACACCTGGCAGAGACATTCCTTAATGGCACTTTAATATTTATTCCTCTGCAAGGCAATTTTGATTTCTATGCATGGCCACCCTAGGTAAGGGGTAGGCATTAACAAATGAACAGGGAGACACACAAACTTGACAGCAGATGGAGCACGAGGAAACACGATTTTATGCAAAGTCTCCTCATTTCTTTCAGAAACCATTTTTGCATAAATTAGTCTGTAGCCAAGGTAAGTGTGTCATGGATTTAGGGGATCATCCAAAGATCCACCAGAGACCAAAAGTTAAAATTAATAACTGAGAGGCTTTATGAGAGAGAAAGACACAGAGAGAGAGAGAAAGAAAGAAAGAGAGAGAGAGAAAGAGAGAGAGAGAGAGAGAGAAAATGATACCAGGCTTACACACACTGGCATGGTGATGTGTATGTAGCAGCGAATTACGTTTTCATACAATTTTTATACACAAGAGACAAAAGAGGTAGTAAACCCCCACCCCTCCTTGGGTGTAGATCCATTAGTTGACTCCTTGGGGCCAGCAAAGTAGTTTAGCAGGCAGTGTTTACAGTCTTATCAGCATGTAGGCCTCTTGCAGACCCTCTGATCAAATGGCATTCCAGAGGGGAATTCCAGAGAATGGTAGTGGAGTGGGCATTTTTATTGCCTGTCAGCAATTTCTCAGGCTTAAGAATTCTTTTTCCGGGTTGGAGAGGTGGCTCAGGGATTAAACCTCTGCCTTGTAGGCAGAAGGTCCTGAGTTCGGATCCTAGACCACATATATAGGCGCCGGGCAGAAACGGGGGCAGCCTGCATTTCTGGTCCTGGTAGGGCAGATCCTGTGAATCCTGGAGAAGAGTAAAGGAGGAGGAGGTGGAAGCGGTCCATGGTGGTTCCCGAATTCGTCCGTGGTTCTACACACACACACACACACACACACACACACACACGGAAGCACGCACGCACGCACGCACACACGCACAATTGAATAAATAATAATAATAATTTTTTTTTTAAAAAAGAATTCTTTTTTAAGATTTTAAGACTTTCCCTTTTATGCTTCTTTCTCACAAACGCTGTCAGCTAATTGCATTTAAAAAAGGGGGTTCTAGGGATGCAGCTTCCAGGAATATTTAGCAGCTCACTGTGGGCTCCTCTGTGACTCAGTTCCCTTTGTGTTACCCATGTTCCTGTAAGTCACCTGAACTCATAGGTTCCTCGAGCTGGACTTGAATGAAATCATTTCTTCAATCTGACATAACCTTTCTTAGCTGGGATTAACAGAAATAGAAACAGGAAAAGTATCTCAGCAACCCACTCCAATTCTCATTGAATAAAACTCCTGAATTTTGAGGAAAACCTATCTAATGTTGAGCTTTGCATTTATGATTACAGAGGTATACACAGTCAGTTGCTCATCCTTGATATCCCCTTAAACTCCAGTGTCAGGCGTTCTCAGTGATCACAATCATACTTGCTATATACATGAGCGAATGTTTGTGGATCGAGAAGAGCAGCCTAGGAACGTTGTCAGAAGTCAGTAAATGTAAACTGTTAGCTTCAATAAGTCAGATTTTTCCCAAGGGAAGCTCGAAAATGTAATGAAGCAGTCTTCTGAAAGGAGAGATTCAAATCCAAAGCCTAGGTAGTCAAAGCAGAGATGTCAACACTGAGAAAAAGGAAAGACCCTGTCTTACTTCCCTTTCAGTTGGTTTGGTAAGAACTGTAAGATTTAAAAAAAAGAAAAAAAGTTGAACACTCCATGTCACCCACAGACAAGGAATGGAAAAAATGTACTGATTACATGTTACATGGTGATCAGACATTAATTCTCTTGGAGGAAGAAAAAGTCCGGTGCGAGGGTGGGGCAGAGCTTACATAGTACCTGGGCTTGTGGGCGGGGTGAAGGACAGAGGAAAGTGAGTTATCCCCTGTCTGCACGAGGTACATGACCAACCTCAGGCTTTGCAAGTACCTACTGGTATTGTTGTGGAGGAATGACCAGCAAGCAGAGCTTTTTCTCTGAACACAGGGCTTGAGGAAGGGGAAACTATCAAGCACATGACTCAAACAATGGAGGGAAGCAAGACTGTATGTGTATTCAAGCTCATGGCTCCAGGTTGCACTGCATTATGGCAAGAGAATCACCAAGGAGGTGTTCATGGATGCATGCCTGGATGCATGTATGATGGTTTCAAGCATGTAGGAGTACATTAATGCATGTGTGTATGAGTGTGTGAGTGCATATAAGAGTATACGTATGCTTGTATGTATGTACTTACGTATGCAAGAGTGTGGGGGTAAATGCATGAAGGTTTCAGCACATGCATGACCATGTGAGTGAATTATGAGTATGTAAAATACGCATGAGTACATGAGTATATGAGTGTATGCGTACATTTATGAATGTGGGTACATGTATGAGTGTGCGGATGCACGTATGAGTGTATGAATGTATGAGTATGCTGGTTTATTATGTGTGTATTGATGTATGAATGTTCTGGTGTATGTATGTGTGTACTGATGTATGTATGAATACATTAGTGTATATATGTATATATGAGTATGTATAAACGTGTGAGTGCATGGGTGAATGTGTGAGTGCATATATGAGTGTACCGATGCATGTATGAATGTACTGGTGTAGGTATGTGTGTACTGATACATCTTTGTGTGTGCTGGTGTATGTATGAACGTACCAGTGTGTGTATAACTGTGAGGGTACATGGGCAGGTATTGGCTCCATCTCCCACCTGGCTTCTTCGCTCCTTGTTCACCTGTCAGGATGGCACTTGGGCAGTAGTTGTCTTCAAATATTTGAGGCAGATCAGGGGCTGGAGAGGTGGCTCAGGGGTTAAGCCTCTGCCTTACAGGCACGAGGTCCTGAGTTCGGATCCCAGATCCCACGTATAGACGCCAGGCAGAAGCGGGGGCGGCCTGCGCTTCTGGTCCTGGTAGGGCGGAGCCTGTGAATCCCGGGGCAGAAGGAGGTGGAGGCGTCCATGATGGTTCCCGATTCGTCCGTGGTTCTACGCACACACATACACACATACACACATGCGCGTACACATACATGCACAATTGAATAAATAATAATAATAAAAAAATTAAAAAATATATTTGGGGCAGATCAAAATGCCATGTGTCCACCCAGGGTAAAACTCAAGATAGAACTCAAACTCAACTCTGGTTCGGGGAAGCAGGAGGTGGGGAAGTCCATCCATCCCTGACCTTCTTACTCATGCTAACATCATTGTTTGTATCAATTGTTCCATCAGACACAGCAACAGGGATGGCAACCACCTTATTTAGCTCCTTACTTAAACTCTAGGAAAAGGTAATTAGCAGAAAAGACAACGCCGGGCTCTGCGCCTCCCCAGCCAAGTGGGGTGTTCAGCGCACCCACCCCGCATGCCCCCCACAGAGGAACCCCTCCCCTCCGGGCAGCACAGCTCACCAGGCGAGTGGCCTCGGCCCACGTGCCTTCCTTATTTCTCTTCTGTTTGTCCTTCATCCTCCTCCTCTCCAGCGGCTGTGGCTCAACGCAGGATCCCTGGGCCGGGTGGGCTGGGGCGGTAGAGGTGCGTGGCTGGGGCGGAGGTGGTTGCAGCGGTTGAGGGTCACGAGGCGGCGGCACGCGAGGAATCCAGTAAGGCTGGAGAAGGCGCGCGCACCCGGAACCAGCAGTTGTGAGACCCGGTGCGGGGGCATCGGGCGGGGAGGGGCGTCGGGCGGGGAGGGGCGTCGGGCGGGGCGGGCGGCGGGCGGGGCGGCGGGCGGGGCGGGGCGGCGGGCGGGGCGGGGCGGGGCGGCGGCTCCACGTGCCAGCCCAGCGTCAGTCGCCCATGGGGGTGGTGGCGCCCCAGATCACTAAGGGATGCCGGTGCTCCGCACAACCATGGGGTCAGAGGTCATGGCTCTGGCCTCCTGGGTCCCCCACTGCTGAGGAACAGACAGGACTGTCGGCAGGCGGGAATGGCTGGGATGCAAGTGTGTGCGCCATGGGTGTGAGAGTGTGTGTGAGAAGAGTGAGGAGGAGGCTGTGTGAAGCACTTGGACTACACTTCCCGGCTTTCTGCAGGGCTGTTTTCTGCCGTCCCTCTTCCGTGCGTTGCTTTCCTCAGTGCAAGGTCCTTGTTCACTTACCTGAGCCAGCCTTGAGCTCTATGCAATCGGGATATGCCTTGAATATGCAACCCTCTGCCTCAGCTTCCCAAGGCCTTTGCTGCCACTGCTGTGCCCCGATGTTATACCGGGTCCATTGATCCCAAGAACCACCAAGGAGCTGACACCGATGCAATCACATGAAAGTTGTTATTATTCAAGCTAGATGCAATCACACGAAGGTCTTTTTTATTTAAGCTCAGGCCCGGACTCTCGGAAGTCACTGACACAGATGATCAGGAATGAGAGCCCTAAGTCTGTCTGGCAGGGTTTTTATGGTGGCTACTTCTAGGGGAAAGGGTTTCTAACCTAGCAGATGCGTGATTGGGTAAATTTAGGCAAAAGCAGTGCTGGCACGTGTGCTGGCCGACCACCAACAGTTTTGAGCACCCCATAAGCAGTTTTTGGTACCCCTTACATTAATTACGGCTTTTGGAATTTCCCCGGGCGGTTAGTGGCTGACTTCTGATTGGATAGTTCCACCTGCCCTGACCACAATTCTTACAAACTACCATAAAAGGCTGCTCTCCCAGTTTGGGAGGGGTGGGGAGAGGTCCCAGGACGTTAAGTATTCCTAATTTGGAGCTGACTGGTTATGGCTAGAGTCACGTACACAGTTAAGTTAAACAGTCTATGTATAACATCTGGCATGTCCAGTGTTTCACTGCTCATTCCTGACTAGTTCAGGCCTAAGTACATTCTTGGAACAGCTTGTGGTTTTTCCTATAACTAAAGGTCATAGTGAGGACAAGTGGACAAGTACAAAACAGAGACAGATGTACAAAATGCCAGTCCCTGTGTTCAGGCCCCACATTCCACCCCCCCCCCCTTTTTCTTAGGCCATCCTGAGGCTCAATCTTGGGCCTGGAGCAGAAAATTCCTCCTGCCCATATGTTAATTATAATCATTGGTATTGATGCCTTAGAACCATTAATTGTACTGTATTGATCCTTTCCTTGATGAAAGCAATCATTCTATTAAGAATGCACAGCTCAAAAGTTAAGATCAGTAGGATCAACAGAGGTCCCAGGAGAGTGGAGATTAGAGTGGTTAGCCATGGGGAGTGATTGAATCAGGACTCAAACCAACCCTGTTGTTGCTCTCTTTTTCTCTTTCCTTTGGTGAGACCCTCCCTCACCTTGGCCATCGATTCTTTGACCGCACCTAAATGGTCAGTAAAAATACAGCATTCCTTACCTGAGGCCGTAGAAATAGCAGGTCTAATCTTCTTCAATTTTGTAATACCACTTCAGAAAGAGAAGAGAGGGATTCCTGGAGGTTGGAGATGGAGGTCTCCAGTCTTTCTATGTCCACATCGATGGCAGTGGTAAGAGTGTTCAGGTCGTGGTAATAGTGTTCTGCATTACCAAGGAAGAAATCCCAGTCCCTGCTCCAGCAATGCCTAATCCAAACAGCATGTTGAGAGTGAGGGTGGTTATTGGTTTCCTCTTAATTTTCTCAGGCATGCCTAAGACCCTGTCAAGGACTTCCTCATAGGGATGTAAATGATCTTAGGGAAATGTCTCACCAGTACACAGAATCCCCCTGTTTGGTTCAGTACCTGTCCATGAAAGTAGGGACTTAGGCCTGTGAAGCAAGCCCACCACCCATCTTGAGGGGTTACATAGTAACCCGTTTTGGAGATGGCCATGCCTTGATTACGGAGGGTACTCGGAAGAGAGTGTCTCTACACAGACCTTGTCCTGACATTGACTGTAATCTTAGTCCTTTTATTTTCTGCAGCCACCTGCATCGGGTAAAATCTGAATGGGTAGTGTAATTACCCATTATAGCTATGCTTTCATAGAAAGGGGGCTGTGTATCATAACAAAGTCAACAGGACTGGGTTAGGTTGGGCTGAGTGGCAATCAGGAACATGTAACTCAGTAGTAGGAGATCCCAGAGGGAATTCTTTATAGGACTAGGGGGTTTAGTTAGTGGAGGCTGAAGGGTCTGTGTGTGTGAGGTTGAAGCAGGAGTGAGGACAGATGAAGGCTTAAGTGGCGATTTTGGAGGCTGATCCCTTGGGGTAAGGACTGGATTGGGGCCTATGGAGCAAGATAGGGGAGTAACGACTTTGTGGATAGGGAAAAGCAACCTGAAAACCATCCCTGTATGGTAGTCCCAAATTCCCCCAGAGTCTCCCAAGATTCCATCGGTCATATTTCTGTCCCGCAGAGGTCAGAGTTATATTATGAGATCCTCTGTCATTCTTTGGGGTTTGTTTCTTAATCACCTGTATGAAATCCTCTGAGCCCCCAGTAATAGTCCATTGGGCATGCTTCTCACATCCCCATTTTGCACAATACTGGCTTTCAGGACCACCACAGGTTTTGTCTCCCCTCTAGGACATGTATAGAAGGGAACTTGTGACATGTGTTTGTGAGTGCAGCATGAAGCGCAAGTAAACCCGACAGGCCTGGAGTCACTGCAATCCCCTCTGCATCCTGTGCTCCCGAGCCTTACTCCTGCTATAGAGGAGGGGTTGTAACCCCAGGTGCTCCCAGCTTACTGGCAGATTCTGATCTTAAAAGTGGGAAATTTGGTCTTGTCCAGCCCAGTGAGATCAATCACCTGTACAACACGCCCTTCCTCTAATCTACTTAGAACCCATGAAGTCTGGTAAGGCAAGTAGAGATTGTCAGCGGCAAATATGGGGTATGCAATCAGCATCAGTGTGGTGATAAACGACACAATCTTAGCTTTAGGGGATCGTCCTTGTCTCATTGGCATTTCCATTCCGGAACAAAGTCTTTTCTCACAGCGAATGGATCAGCTGGCCAGACGTGGGTGTAGTGGATCCAGGGGGTGATGCTGTCGACTTTGAGAGCAGTGGGCCTTGTCAGAATCACAATGTATGGTCCTTTCCAGTGTAGCTGGAGTGTCTCCCATTGGTACCTCTGGACATACACACAGCCGCCAGGCCCATACTGGTGTGGATCGAGACGGGGTCCAGTCTCATAGAGGGCCTTCAGCTTAGGCCATACCTCTTGGTGAGCCAGCTGCAGTCCCTGAAGAGAGAGAAGATGTTCTTGATCATCAAATTCAGAAAGCACTTTAGATTGTAAGTTTTGGATAGTAAGGGGAGGTATACCAAACATAATTTCGAAAGGGGTGAGCCCTAGTTTATAGGGCGAGTTTCAGACCCTATAAAGGGCAAAGGGGAGGAGAGTTACCCAGTCCCTGCCAGTCTCTAGGGCCAATTTAGTCAAGGTTTCGTTTAGAGTTCTATTCATTCTCTTTACCTGTCCTGAACTCTGGGGCCTATAAGCACAATGCAATTTCCAGTCTGCCCCAAGCACCTGAACTGTTGGGCCCACCCAGAGATAATGGTCTGGGAGGGAGGAAGCAGGGCATGGCTTAGCACATGGGGCCAAAGATGGCGCTTGGGAGCTAGTGTCCTAGGCGTAACCCTGATCACATTACAGAGAGTCCTAATTGGCTTATAAGAGCCAACATAGATTTATGTTTAGTCTGACCTATGCAGAGTATGTGCTATACTGACCATCAAGGTAATTGGCTGGTGTTTCGTGCCCTTTGAGTCTTTGTCTATATAAGCTGATTTGTTACCCCCAATAAACTCAGATTTTGCTTTGACAAACTCTCCGTCCATTGCCGAGTCTCTGGAGAGCTGAAGCCAAGGTGCGGGCGGTCAGGTCGTTACAGCCAGGAGCTGTGTGTTTGAGTGAGTGAATGAGAGAGTGACGGAGTGTCGCCTTGACAGACTCCCTGCTGTGACCGGAGTCCCCTGGATTTGGGTAGGGGTAAAGGGCCTGCAGCATATTCGCCTTTCTCCGCCCTGACGGCCTGGAGCCCTCACAGTGTGTGCCTGGGAGAATCGTCCCAGCACTGAGCTATTCCTTCAATTACCTTAGAGACAAATCCTGGTCTGTTGTCTGAGCCTATCATAATAGGAAATCCATACCTGGGTAAGATGTCTTCTAGCAGTTTCTTTGCCACCGTCTGGACCATCTCGTGTTTGGTGAAGAATGCCTCAATCCAACCTGAAAAATCATCTACAAACACTAGCAGATACCTGTACCCATACTTTCCAGGCTTTACCTCAGTGAAGTCCACTTCCCAGTAGGCCCCTGGCTTGTTGCCGCAGAGCCGGAAACCTGATTGGCTCTAGGAGCCATGGCGTTGGTCAGTTGACAGGCCTTGCAATTCACCACTATTTGTTCAATCTTGGTTTTGGAGTCTTTGACAGTGATGTGGACATGCCTTATTAGGTCCTGCATCTTCCTTGTTCCCATATGAGTGGTTCAGTGCATTTTAGTCAGAATTCATTGTTGCATTTCTTCTGGTAGGATGATGCCACAGTCAGCTCCTCTCCACCGTCCATTGAGGCACTGGACCATAGGTATGCCATTTATCCATTCCAGATCCTTCTTAGTATAATTAGGGCTATCAGGCAGGTTGGGGGCAGGGTCTGGAAGCGTGGTCAGGAAGGCATGGTCCACAGTTAAGGCTACCTCCCTTGCCTTCTGATCTGCCAGCCTGTTTCCTCTGGCTATTGAGGTGTCTGCCTTCTGATGCCTGGGACAGTGGATAGTAGCCAGTTTCTTTGGCAGCCATAAAGCTTTTAGGAGAACTAAAATCTCCTCTTTGTTTTTAGTAGTCTTTCCCTCTGCAGTCAGGAGCCCCCTCTCCCTATAGATGGCACCATGGATGTGGGCAGCAGCAAAGGCACATCTACTGTCTGTGTAGACATTCAGCTTTTTGTCCTTTCCCAAAGTCAGTGCCTTGGTTAATGCAATTAGTTTAGCCCGTTGGGCTGAAGTTCAGAAGCCAATGTTTCTGCCCAAATGGCCTTAGCCTCTGTAGTTACTGCTGCCCCCGCATACCTCTGTCCCTTTCTTACAAAGCTGCTGCTGTCCGTATATCAGGTGGTGTCTACATCTGGTAAGGGCTGGTCCTTCAGGTCGGCTCAAACTCCAGGCACTTGCTTGAGTTTCCTTTGGACTCTGTTGAATTCTGAGTAGCAGTGTGTCTTCCCTAGACCATGTGGGTAGGTCCCCGGTGGGTCGGAGAGGCAGAGGGTCTGATGTTTATGGCAGAATTCTTCACCTGGGACCTGGGACTTGGCTCAGGGCCCACCCAAGCTCCAGGGACGGAGGAATGTGAGCAAGTCCTGTCTGGAGGAGGCGCGGGCGGTAGGAAGAAAGGGGCTGTGGTCCTGGGCCGGGCCCAGGCAAAGCCCCAGGCCGCCTGGGTCGCTGGGACACGGGGGCACCTGGAGGGGGGTTGGGCGGACTCACCTGGGTCCTGGGACCTGGCGGGTGGGGGCGGAGGTGAGCAGGCGGGAGGAGGCAAGAGGCTGGGGACCAGGGCGGGGCCCAGGCTTGTTCCCTTGCAGCTGGCATGCACAAGGGAAGTTTTTCCCCTTCAGGAACCAGACACATCTAAGGGAAAGAATGTGACTAAACCACCATGGCTGGTGACTAAACCATCAGTGCCGCTCTACTGGTCGTTCAGAGCAAGCCAGAGGACCTATTCTTTTCCCCACCTTATCAATCCTCAGTACCAGCACTGATTGTGGGAGCACTACTTGGGGCTGGAGAAGAGCAACAGCCTGCTTCAGACAATAAGATACCAGTTCATGGTCCTGTGGCTGGCAGTAGGGGGAGGACACATATGGCAGCACCTAATCAGGGACTGGCTGGTTCCAGTGGTGGAGCCAAGCAGGATTTTTGCCAAATTCTGAGTCCGGTGATCATTTATCTCTGTCATAGTCCTAACTTGTTGTGCCTCGGAGTTTACTCTGTTGTAATCTTTCTGCCTCCACCACTGAGGGCCCCCACAAGCATGAACAACGCCTAAGGAACCTGGCCACAGGACATGGTAAGGGGGATTACCCCCAAAGGGGGTGCTCAAGGCTAAATTGCATATTCCAAGGAGGAAGGACACTGAGTTTGGGAATGCCCTAAAAAGCAGCCTAGGAACCCTTCAATGCAGATCCTAGGGGCAGAAGAATTTGACGATTAGGAATGACGGCGTTCGGTTCCCCTCGCCGAGCCCAGGGTAACTCTTAGAGTGAAGGGGTAACCAGTTGAGTTTCTCATGCACATGGGAGTTCAACATTTGGTTCTGCTGCAATCCCAAGGCAGAATGGCTAATAAGACCTCCTGGGTTCAAGGAGCAGTCAGGATGAACCAGTACTCATGGACTACCTAAAGAACAGTGGATCTCAGCGGGGGCCAGGTATCCCACTCTTGTATGGTCATTCCAGAATGTCCCTACCCCTTGCTAGGTTGAGACTTGCTAACAAAAATTAGGGCCCAGATCAGCTTCCATCCAGAAGAAACTAAGGTCTTAGACAAAAGAGGGCATCCCATCCAAGTCCTCATTTAAGGTTAGAAGATGAATACTGTCTACATCAAGGACCGCCCCCTCCAATGTCAGATATGGACTATTGGCTATGAAAATTTCCCCTAAATGGGCTGGGACAGGAGAAATGGGTCTAGCCAAACACAGGCTGGCTATATATGTGGAACTAAGGTCAGGGCAGACCTGATCCAAGTCAGACAATATCCAATGCCACTGGAAGCACGAGAGGGGATCCCGCCTGATATCAGGAGGTTGTTTAAGTTGGATATATTGAGGCCATGCCAATCTGCTTGGAATACCCCTCTGTTACCAGTCTGAAAGCCGCAAACCAATGACTACAAATCAGTCCAGGATGTCAGGGAAGTGAACAAGCGGGTAGCGGACATACATCCAACTGTTCCAAATCCGTAGAGCCTTCTTATCACTCTATCTCCCACCTTGGACATGGTACACGGTATTAGATTTAAAGGATGCTTTTTTCAGCCTGCCACTGGCACCAAAGAGCCAAGAAATTTTCACTTCTGAATGGGCTGATCCAGAGGAGGGAATCAGCGGGCAATTGACCTGGATCGGGCTGCTGCAAGGGTTAAAGAACTCCCCCACCATCTTTGATAAGGCCCTCCGTGATGATCTGGGTGAGTTCCCCTCTAACCACCCTGAGCTAACGCTTTTGCAGAAGACCTCTTCGTGGCAGCAGAGGATCAAACAGCATGCCTACATGGTACTGAAGACTGGCTACTGACCTTAGAGGCCCTAGGTTACTAGACCTCTGCAAAGAAGGCCCAGATCTGCCAAACTGAGGTAAACTACCTGGGCTATGAAGGATGGGCAATGGTGGTTAACAGATGCCCAGAAAGAGACTGTACTGAGAATTCCACGCCAACAAAATGTCCAACAAGTACATCAGTTCTTGGGATCTGCCAGTTTCTGCTGATTATGGATTTCCAGATTTGCAGAATTGGCATGGCCCCTCTATGAAGCCTCCAAGGAGAGGCAGGAATTCCAATATACTGAGGCCATAGCACAGTCTTTTGACAGACTCAAGGCCGCCCTGTTGTCACCCCTTGGGTTCCCTGACCTCACAAAACTGTTCCATCTCTACATAGATGAAAAGAAAAGGGATAGAAAAAGGAGTGCTGACTCAATATTTGGGCCCTTGGAGGCACCCTGTAGCTTCCCTCTCAAAGAAACTGGACCTTGTGGCAGCAGGGTGGCCCCCATGTTTGAGGATTATCGCAGCAGTTACAACAAACAGTAGTTAATGATGTTAACAACTCACCCTAGGTCAGGAGCTACGTCACTACTCCCCGTGCTATCAAAGGGGTACTCAAACAACTACATCACAGGTGGATTAGTAATGCCTGCCTAACCCATTACCAGGGCCTTCTCCTGAATCTGACAGGAATCCTGTTCCAGACCCCAGCAGCCCTGAACCCAGTTACCTTGCTGACTAACTCAGACTGGAACGCGACACTCCATGAGTGTGCAGAGATCCTGGCACAGGTGCATGGAGTTTGAGCCGACCTGAAGGACCAGCCCTTACCAGATGTAGACACCACCTGATATATGGACGGCAGCAGCTTTGTAAGAAAGGGACAGAGGTATGCGGGGGCAGCAGTAACTACAGAGGCTAAGGCCATTTGGGCAGAACCATTGGCTTCTGGAACTTCAGCCCAACGGGCTAAACTAATTGCATTAACCAAGGCACTGACTTTGGGAAAGGACAAAAAGCTGAATGTCTACACAGACAGTAGATGTGCCTTTGCTACTGCCCACATCCATGGTGCCATCTATAGGGAGAGGGGGCTCCTGATTGCAGAGGGAAAGACTACTAAAAATAAAGAGGAGATTTTAGTTCTCCTAAAAGCTTTATGGCTGCCAAAGAAACTGGGTACTATCCACTGTCCCAGGCATCAGAAGGCAGACACCTCAATAGCCAGAGGAAACAGGCTGGCAGATCAGAAGGCAAGGGAGGCAGCCTTAACTGTGGACCATGCCTTACTGACCACGCTTCCAGACCCTGCCCCCAACCTGCCTGATAGCCCTAATTATACAAAGGAGGATCTGGAATGGATAAATGGCATACCTATGGTCCAGTGCCTCAATGGACGGTGGAGAGGAGCTGACTGTGGCATCATCCTACCAGAAGAAATGCAACAATGAATTCTGACTAAAATGCACTGAACCACTCATATGGGAACAAGGAAGATGCAGGACCTAATAAGGCATGTCCACATCACTGTCAAAGACTCCAAAACCAAGATTGAACAAATAGTGGTGAATTGCAAGGCCTGTCAACTGACCAACGCCATGGCTCCTAGAGCCAATCAGGTTTCCGGCTCTGCGGCAACAAGCCAGGGGCCTACTGGGAAGTGGACTTCACTGAGGTAAAGCCTGGAAAGTATGGGTACAGGTATCTGCTAGTGTTTGTAGATGATTTTTCAGGTTGGATTGAGGCATTCTTCACCAAACACGAGATGGTCCAGACGGTGGCAAAGAAACTGCTAGAAGACATCTTACCCAGGTATGGATTTCCTATTATGATAGGCTCAGACAACAGACCAGGATTTGTCTCTAAGGTAATTGAAGGAATAGCTCAGTGCTGGGACGATTCTCCCAGGCACACACTGTGAGGGCTCCAGGCCGTCAGGGCGGAGAAAGGCGAATATGCTGCAGGCCCTTTACCCCTACCCAAATCCAGGGGACTCCGGTCACAGCAGGGAGTCTGTCAAGGCGACACTCCGTCACTCACTCATTCACTCACTCAAACACACAGCTCCTGGCTGTAACGACCTGACCGCCCGCACCTTGGCTTCAGCTCTCCAGAGACTCGGCAATGGACGGAGAGTTTGTCAAAGCAAAATCTGAGTTTATTGGGGGTAACAAATCAGCTTATATAGACAAAGACTCAAAGGGCACGAAACACCAGCCAATTACCTTGATGGTCAGTATAGCACATACTCTGCATAGGTCAGACTAAACATAAATCTATGTTGGCTCTTATAAGCCAATTAGGACTCTCTGTAATGTGATCAGGGTTACTCCTAGGACACTAGCTCCCAGCGCCATCTTTGGCCCCATGTGCTAAGCCATGCCCTGCTTCCTCCCTCCCAGACCATTATCTCTGGGTGGACCCAACAGCTCAGGTGCTTGGGGCAGATTGGAAATTGCATTGTGCTTATAGGCCCCAGAGTTCAGGACAGGTAAAGAGAATGAATAGAACTCTAAACGAAACCTTGACTAAATTGGCCCTAGAGACTGGCAGGGACTGGGTAACTCTCCTCCCCTTTGCCCTTTATAGGGTCTGAAACTCGCCCTATAAACTAGGGCTCACCCCTTTCGAAATTATGTTTGGTATACCTCCCCTCACTATACAAAACTTACAATCTAAAGTGCTTTCTGAATTTGATGATCAAGAACATCTTCTCTCTCTTCAGGGACTGCAGCTGGCTCACCAAGAGGTATGGCCTAAGCTGAAGGCCCTCTATGAGACTGGACCCCCTCTCAATCCACACCAGTATGGGCCTGGCGGCTGTGTGTATGTCCAGAGGTACCAATGGGAGACACTCCAGCTACACTGGAAAGGACCATACATTGTGATTCTGACAAGGCCCACTGCTCTCAAAGTCGACAGCATCACCCCCTGGATCCACTACACCCACGTCTGGCCAGCTGATCCATTCGCTGTGAGAAAAGACTTTGTTCCGGAATGGAAATGCCAATGAGACAAGGACGATCCCCTAAAGCTAAGATTGTGTCGTTTATCACCACACTGATGCTGATTGCATACCCCATATTTGCCGCTGACAATCTCTACTTGCCTTACCAGACTTCATGGGTTCTAAGTAGATTAGAGGAAGGGCGTGTTGTACAGGTGATTGATCTCACTGGTCTGGACAAGACCAAATTTCCCACTTTTAAGATCAGAATCTGCCAGTAAGCTGGGAGCACCTGGGGTTACAACCCCTCCTCTATAGCAGGAGTAAGGCTCGGGAGCACAGGATGCAGAGGGGATTGCAGTGACTCCAGGCCTGTCGGGTTTACTTGCGCTTCATGCTGCACTCACAAACACATGTCACAAGTTCCCTTCTATACATGTCCTAGAGGGGAGACAAAACCTGTGGTGGTCCTGAAAGCTAATATTGTGCAAAATGGGGATGTGAGAAGCATGCCCAATGGACTATTACGGGGTGCTCAGAGGATTTCATACAGGTGATTAAGAAACAAACCCCAAAGGATGACAGAGGATCTCAAAATATAACTCTGACCTCTGCGGGACAGAAATATGACCGATGGAATCTTGGGAGACTCTGGGGGAATTTGGGACTACCATACAGGGATGGTTTTCAGGTTGCTTTTCCCTATCCACAAAGTCGTTACTCCCCTATCTTCCTCCATAGGCCCCAATCCAGTCCTTACCCCAAGGGATCAGCCTCCAAAATCGCCACTTAAGCCTTCATCTGTCTTCACTCCTGCTTCAACCTCACACACACAGACCCTTCAGCCTCCACTAACTAAACCCCCTAGTCCTATAAAGAATTCCCTCTGGGATCTCCTACTACTGAGTTACATGTTCCTGATTGCCACTCAGCCCAACCTAACCCAGTCCTGTTGACTTTGCTATGATACGCAGCCCCCTTTCTATGAAAGCATAGCTATAATGGGTAATTACACTACCCATTCAGATTTTACCCGATGCAGGTGGCTGCAGAAAATAAAAGGACTAAGCTTACAGTCAATGTCAGGACAAGGTCTGTGTAGAGACACTCTCTTCCGAGTACCCTCCGTAATCAAGGCATGGCCATCTCCAAAACGGGTTACTATGTAACCCCTCAAGATGGGTGGTGGGCTTGCTTCACAGGCCTAAGTCCCTGCTTTCATGGACAGGTACTGAACCAAACAGGGGGATTCTGTGTACTGGTGAGACATTTCCCTAAGATCATTTACATCCCTATGAGGAAGTCCTTGACAGGGTTTAGGCATGCCTGAGAAAATTAAGAGGAAACCAATAACCACCCTCACTCTCAACATGCTGTTTGGATTAGGCATTGCTGGAGCAGGGACTGGGATTTCTTCCTTGGTAATGCAGAACACTATTACCACGACCTGAACACTCTTACCACTGCCATCGATGTGGACATAGAAAGACTGGAGACCTCCATCTCCCACCTCCAGGAATCCCTCTCTTCTCTTTCTGAAGTGGTATTACAAAATTGAAGAAGATTAGACCTGCTATTTCTACGGCCTCAGGTAAGGAATGCTGTATTTTTACTGACCATTTAGGTGCGGTCAAAGAATCGATGGCCAAGGTGAGGGAGGGTCTCACCAAAGGAAAGAGAAAAAGAGAGCAACAACAGGGTTGGTTTGAGTCCTGATTCAATCACTCCCCATGGCTAACCACTCTAATCTCCACTCTCCTGGGACCTCTGTTGATCCTACTGATCTTAACTTTTGAGCTGTGCATTCTTAATAGAATGATTGCTTTCATCAAGGAAAGGATCAATACAGTACAATTAATGGTTCTAAGGCATCAATACCAATGATTATAATTAACATATGGGCAGGAGGAATTTTCTGCTCCAGGCCCAAGATTGAGCCTCAGGATGGCCTAAGAAAAAGGGGCGGGGGTGGAATGTGGGGCCTGAACACAGGGACTGGCATTTTATACATCTGTCTCTGTTTTGTACTTGTCCACTTGTCCTCACTATGACCTTTAGTTATAGGAAAAACCACAAGCTGTTCCAAGAATGTACTTAGGCCTGAACTAGTCAGGAATGAGCAGTGAAACACTGGACATGCCAGATGTTATACATAGACTGTTTAACGTAACTGTGTACGTGACTCTAGCCATAACCAGTCAGCTCCAAATTAGGAATACTTAACGTCCTGGGACCTCTCCCCACCCCTCCCAAACTGGGAGAGCAGCCTTTTATGGTAGTTTGTAAGAATTGTGGTCAGGGCAGGTGGAACTATCCAATCAGAAGTCAGCCACTAACCGCCCGGGGAAATTCCAAAAGCCGTAATTAATGTAAGGGGTACCAAAAACTGCTTATGGGGTGCTCAAAACTGTTGGTGGTCGGCCAGCACACGTGCCAGCACTGCTTTTGCCTAAATTTACCCAATCACGCATCTGCTAGGTTAGAAACCCTTTCCCCTAGAAGTAGCCACCATAAAAACCCTGCCAGACAGACTTAGGGCTCTCATTCCTGATCATCTGTGTCAGTGACTTCCGAGAGTCCGGGCCTGAGCTTAAATAAAAAAGACCTTCGTGTGATTGCATCTAGCTTGAATAATAACAACTTTCATGTGATTGCATCGGTGTCAGCTCCTTGGTGGTTCTTGGGATCAATGGACCCAGTATAACATCGGGGCACAGCAGTGGCAGCAAAGGCCTTGGGAAGCTGAGGCAGAGGGTTGCATATTCAAGGCATATCCCGATTGCATAGAGCTCAAGGCTGGCTCAGGTAAGTGAACAAGGACCTTGCACTGAGGAAAGCAACTCACGGAAGAGGGACGGCAGAAAACAGCCCTGCAGCAAGCCGGGAAGTGTAGTCCAAGTGCTTCACACAGCCTCCTCCTCACCCTTCTCACACACACTCTCACACCCATGGCGCACACACTTGCATCCCAGCCATTCCCGCCTGCCGACAGTCCTGTCTGTTCCTCAGCAGTGGGGGACCCAGGAGGCCAGAGCCATGACCTCTGACCCCATGGTTGTGCGGAGCACCGGCATCCCTTAGTGATCTGGGGCGCCACCACCCCCATGGGCGACTGATGCCGGGCTGGCACGTGGAGCCGCCGCCCTGCCCGCCCGCCGCCCCGCCCCGCCCGCCGCCCCGCCCCGCCCCGCCCGCTCGCCCACGCCCCGCCCGCCGCCCCGCCCCGCCCGCCGCCCCGCCCCGCCCCGCCGCCCCGCCCCGACCCGCCGCCCCTCCCCGCCCGATGCCCCCGCACCGGGTCTCACAACTGCTGGTTCCGGGTGCGCGCGCCTTCTCCAGCCTTACTGGATTCCTCGCGTGCCGCCGCCTCGTGACCCTCAACCGCTGTGAAACCACCTCCGCCCAGCCACGCACCTCTACCGCCCCAGCCCACCCGGCCCAGGGATCCTGCGTTGAGCCACAGCCGCTGGAGAGGAGGAGGATGAAGGACAAACAGAAGAGAAATAAGGAAGGCACGTGGGCCGAGGCCACTCGCCTGGTGAGCTGTGCTGCCCGGAGGGGAGGGGTTCCTCTGTGGGGGGCATGAGTGGTGGGTGCGCTGAACACCCACTTGGCTGGGGAGGCGCAGAGCCCAGCGTTGTCTTTTCTGCTAGTTACCTTTTCCTAGAGTTTAAGTAAGGAGCTAAATAAGGTGGTTCCCATCCCTGTTGCTGTGTCTGATGGAACAATTGATACAAACAATGATGTTAGCATGAGTAAGAAGGTCAGGGATGGATGGACTTCCCTACCTCCTGCTTCCCCGAACCAGAGTTGAGTTTGAGTTCTATCTTGAGTTTTACCCTGGGTGGACACATGGCATTTTGATCTGCCCCAAATATTTTTTTTAAATTTTTTTATTATTATTATTTATTCAATTGTGCATGTATGTGTGCACGCATGTGTGTATGTGTGTATGTGCGTGTGTAGAACCACGGACGAATCGCGAACCATCATGGACGCCTCCACCTCCTTCTGCCCCGGGATTCACAGGCTCCTCCCTACCAGGACCAGAAGCGCAGGCCGCCCCCGCTTCTGCCTGGCGTCTATACGTGGGATCTGGGATCCGAACTCAGGACCTTCGTGCCTGTAAGGCAGAGGCTTAACCCCTGAGCCACCTCTCCAGCCCCTGATCTGCCTCAAATATTTGAAGACAACTACTGCCCAAGTGCCATCCTGACAGGTGAACAAGGAGCGAAGAAGCCAGGTGGGAGATGGAGCCAATACCTGCCCATGTACCCTCACAGTTATACACACACTGGTACGTTCATACATACACCAGCACACACAAAGATGTATCAGTACACATACCTACACCAGTACATTCATACATGCATCGGTACACTCATATATGCACTCACACATTCACCCATGCACTCACACGTTTATACATACTCATATATACATATATACACTAATGTATTCATACATACATCAGTACACACATACATACACCAGAACATTCATACATCAATACACACATAATAAACCAGCATACTCATACATTCATACACTCATACGTGCATCCGCACACTCATACATGTACCCACATTCATAAATGTACGCATACACTCATATACTCATGTACTCATGCGTATTTTACATACTCATAATTCACTCACATGGTCATGCATGTGCTGAAACCTTCATGCATTTACCCCCACACTCATGCATACGTAAGTACATACATACATGCATACACATACTCTTATATGCACTCACACAGTCATACACACATGCATTAATGTACTCCTACATGCTTGAAACCATCATACACGCGTCCAGGCATGCATCCATGAACACCTCCTTGGTGATTCTCTTGCCATAATGCAGTGCAACCTGGAGCCATGAGCTTGAATACACATACAGTCTTGCTTCCCTCCATTGTTTGAGTCATGTCCTTGATAGTTTCCCCTTCCTCAAGCCCTGTGTTCAGAGAAAAAGCTCTGCTTGCTGGTCATTCCTCCACAACAATACCAGTAGGTACTTGCAAAGCCTGAGGTTGGTCATGTACCTCGTGCAGACAGGGGATAACTCACTTTCCTCTGTCCTTCACCCCGCCCACAAGCCCAGGTACTATGTAAGCTCTGCCCCACCCTCGCACCGGACTTTTTCTTCCTCCAAGAGAATTAATGTCTGATCACCATGTAACATGTAATCAGTACATTTTTTCCATTCCTTGTCTGTGGGTGACATGGAGTGTTCAACTTTTTTTCTTTTTTTAAATCTTACAGTTCTTACCAAACCAACTGAAAGGGAAAGTAAGACAGGGTCTTTCCTTTTTCTCAGTGTTGACATCTCTGCTTTGACTACCTAGGCTTTGGGTTTGAATCTCTCCTTTCAGAAGACTGCTTCATTACATTTTCGAGCTTCCCTTGGGAAAAATCTGACTTATTGAAGCTAACAGTTTACATTTACTGACTTCTGACAACGTTCCTAGGCTGCTCTTCTCGATCCACAAACATTCGCTCATGTATATAGCAAGTATGATTGTGATCACTGAGAACGCCTGACACTGGAGTTTAAGGGGATATCAAGGATGAGCAACTGACTGTGTATACCTCTGTAATCATAAATGCAAAGCTCAACATTAGATAGGTTTTCCTCAAAATTCAGGAGTTTTATTCAATGAGAATTGGAGTGGGTTGCTGAGATACTTTTCCTGTTCTATTTCTGTTAATCCCAGCTAAGAAAGGTTATGTCAGATTGAAGAAATGATTTCATTCAAGTCCAGCTCGAGGAACCTATGAGTTCAGGTGACTTACAGGAACATGGGTAACACAAAGGGAACTGAGTCACAGAGGAGCCCACAGTGAGCTGCTAAATATTACTGGAAGCTGCATCCCTAGAACCCCCTTTTTTAAATGCAATTAGCTGACAGCGTTTGTGAGAAAGAAGCATAAAAGGGAAAGTCTTAAAATCTTAAAAAAGAATTCTTTTTTAAAAAAAATTTATTATTATTTATTCAATTGTGCGTGTGTCCGTGCGTGCGTGCGTGCTTGCGTGCGTGCATGCTTGCGTGCGTGTGGTGTGTGTGTGTAAAACCACGGACGAATTCGGGAACCACCATGGACCGCTTCCACCTCCTCCTCCTTTACTCTTCTCCAGGATTCACAGGATCTGCCCTACCAGGACCAGAAATGCAGGCTGCCCCCGTTTCTGCCGGCGCCTATATATGTTGTCTAGGATCCGAACTCAGGACCTTCTGCCTGCAAGGCAGAGGTTTAACCCCTGAGCCACCTCTCCAACCCGGAAAAAGAATTCTTAAGCCTGAGAAATTGCTGACAGGCAATAAAAATGCCCACTCCACTATCATTCTCTGGAATTCCCCTCTGGAATGCCATTTGATCAGAGGGTCTGCAAGAGGCTTACATGCTGATAAGACTGTAAACACTGCCTGCTAAACTACTTTGCTGGCCCCAAGGAGTCAACTAATGGATCTACACCCAAGGAGGGGTGGGGGTTTACTACTTTTTGTCTCTTGTGTATAAAAATTGTATGAAAAACGTAATTTGATGCTAATACACATCACAATGCCAGTGTTGTGTAAGCCTGGTATCATTTTCTCTCTCGCTCGCTCTTTCTCTCTCTCTCTCTCTTTCTCTCTCTCTCTCTCATAAAGCCTCTCAGTTATTAATTTTAACTTTTGGTCTCTGGTGGATCTTTGGATGATCCCCTAAATCCATGACACACTTACCTTGGCTACAGACTAATTTATGCAAAAATGGTTTCTGAAAGAAATGAGGAGACTTTGCATAAAATCGTATTTCCTCGTGCTCCATCTGCTGTCAAGTTTGTGTGTCTCCCTGTTCATTTGTTAATGCCTACCCCTTACCTAGGGTGGCCATGCATAGAAATCAAAATTGCCTTGCAGAGGAATAAATACTAAAGTGCCATTAAGGAATGTCTCTGCCAGGTGTGGTAAGGTCCCAGTTCACCTTTTGCTTGCTGCAAGGTGGAGGCAAACATTGTATATTTGGGGCTCAAGAGAGAGCTCCCCTGGTAAAGTGCTTGCTGCGCAAGCATGAGGTCACATATTCAACCCCCAAAATTCATGTTACAAACTGGGAAGGTGGAGATGTGGTAGAGAAGGAGGTGTCTTGCTGGATAGTCAGCTTAGCCTACTTGGTGAATTTCAGGCCGCAAGAGACCCTGCCTCCAAAAAAAAGCAAGGTGGACTGAGAAAAGACATCTAAGGTTGTCCTCTGGCCTCCAGATGGACATACACAAGCAGACNACAGGCACCTGTATCAAGGTATGAACAAAAGGGAATCCATCTTGTAAACTGGGTTTACCCCATAAGGCCAAGATGAAAAATTTCAAACCAGTCATTTATGAGAAAAGGTGCGTTTATCTAAAGGGCTTAATGTGCTGGGTGATCCTGAAATTTTCATGGCAAGTACTAACTGGTTTAACTTCTGTACATTCTACTTGGCTTAGGTAATACATATTTGTCTGAAAGGACTCCCTAAATCAGAACGTAGTTTGTCTGTGTAAAAGATTGTTTTGAAACATAACTTGCTACTACACTTGGTGAGAAATTACCCTGTGTAGTCCCCTGGCCAGTGAAACAAATCAACTTTCCATTCGGCATAACTCATGTCTGGTATGTCCATTCCTGGTTGGCACCTTGCAACACACCTATAAATGTAAGTGTGCCAGCACACATACAAAGAGTGTGATGAAATTGTCTCTCTGGCCTCTCATTTGTAAATTGTGCTCTGTACTTCCACACTGGAGGCCTCTACTCTATGTCTGTGGAACTGAGCTGTATGTACTCCACACAAATTAGCATCCCTGTAGTCATAAAACACAGAGTCGGGTGAGCATGGCCGAGGGACCACCAGGAAGCACCTACAGTCATCAATGAAATGCCAGCTAAAAGTCTTACTGAGGGAGATAGGAGAAGAGACTTTGTACCTTTATCTGAGAATGGAAGAAGCTACTCCTTTTGTGACACACTCCTCTCACAAAACACTTAGATTACCAGCATTTAAACACAATTTCTTTTTTTTATTAAAAATTTAATTATACATTTTAAAATTTTTTACCAGTTCCCTCCCTCCCCCCTCCTCCCCCCGAACCCCCTCCTCCCCCTCCCTTCCCCAGTGCCTCCCCCCTAATTCCCAGAGAGTCCTTATTGTGTACGCCTAACTCTCCACTGGGTCCTCCTCTCTTGACATATAAGGACCCAGTGGCATTTCCATAAGCCCTTTCTCTTGTTCCCCTTAAGCATAAGATCACTACTATGGCTGTCCATCCCTTGCCTCCAGGGGTCTCGGTGCCCTTAACAGATGCTAGACTTTATGAGGGCAACAGTGCGCTGGACATTGCGCAGGGCATGCAAAGTCCCATTATGATTGCTTTGGCCCCAACTATTGTTGAGAATCTTGCAAATCGTTGCTCCTCCCATCCTTTTGCTCTTACCGCCCCCTCTTCCGCAAATGTCCCTGAGCTTCAGGATGGGGAGAGATTAGGCTGGCCTGTTCTATGTGATTGATAGAGAGTCTCTGAAGTTCTGGATTGTGGTTTGTTGATTTTCTTTTGCAGTTTTGCTGCTCCTGCAATTCCCTTCACTCCATTCTGCTGGGCACTGTATGTCACCCCCTGGCCAGAGACAAAAAGCTGTTAAACTGGAGTCTTGTTGTAATAGCACATTCAAGGGTAGATGTAATAAGAGTAGGAAACCTCGCTGAGGGAGGGGTCCATCACCCATTTGCAAAATGATTACTTTTTATCTGCTAGACTATATGCCCTCCCCTTCTGGTGAGATCAGGAAAGAACGTCTATGAACTTAACCAGGTTTCTCATTACTTACTTGCAGACCTTGATGGAGGCCTATTGTCTCTGCTGTAACATGGTCCCCTCTCTCCTTGTTTCTGGTGTGGCCCTCCTATCCCATCTCTCTTGTTCATAATCCTTGCAATTACTGTGTTACATAGGTTTACTTTTGAGTGTCTCAATGTGGGCTGGGTGAGTTTGGTACTAGGAGCCACCTATTAGGGAGTACATAGGGCACTTAATTTTCTGGGTTTGGGATACTTCACTTAATATAATTCTTTCTAATGACATCCATTTCTCAGCAAATTCCAGTATTCATCATTTTTGATGGCTGAGTAGTACTCCATTGTATAGATGTACCACAGTTTCCTTATCCACTCGTCAACTGTTGGACATTTAGGTTGATTCCATGACTTTGCTATTGTAAACAGTAAACACAATCCTCTTAATTTACAATGTGTACCACTGGGAGGTCTCCAGGAACCCACCCAGGAAGAGCTTGGTGTGTGTCCCACTGTCCTACTGCATTTAGGGAGCCCAAGGCATCCTAATAGGACTGATCCCTGAGGGATTTGTGCTCGTACTGGGTGACTCTGGAAGAGGAACAGGATGTGTGTTGGCTGTGCCTCAGGTGTTGCCTGGAAATGGAGGCAGTTCACTGAGCAGGTATTTTAGATTAGATTTTTATTTGTGTGTGTGTGTATGTGTGTTTGTGTGTGTGCATGTGCGCATGTGCGTGCACTTGAAAGCTTACTTGGGAAATCATACTGGATTGTTCTACCTCCTTATTGCTTTGCTCTGAGCTTCCCCAGGCTTTGACTTCCAGGGCTGAAAGTGCAGGCTACAGTCATTTTCATCCAGCATTTTTACATGTGATCTGGGATCTGCATCCAGATCCTCTTGCTTGTGAGGCAAAGGCTTTAACCCCTGAGACATCTGTCCATTCCCTAGGTTTGATTTTTTCATAAGGCAAGAAGAATAGAAAAGTCATATTGGCCCTGGGGAAGACAAGAGCAGAAGTCAGCTGATAACCAGGCTGTTAGATATCATGGTCTCTCATTCAACATGTGCTGGCTCTTCACAAGTTCATGTGGCCAGCAGGAAGTGCAGGGTGGAGCTGGCACCCACAAGCTGGCAGCTGGCAGCTCTCAACAAGGTTGTGCTCTGCAACCTGGCCACATCCTCAGAAGGGGTATAAGGAATTGATACAGAAGAGGCCTTCCACAGGATGCTGCAGATGAAGGGCGTGCAGGTGGAGGGAATGAACAGGCAACTGTTGGAACCGAAGTCCCTCCAAGTCACCCGCCCCGACCCCAAAAGGAGACAAGAGGACCGAGAGGCTGTTGCAAAGGCAATAGGCGAGTTTATTCTGGCATGCCAGGACCGCCTCCCTCTTGCAAGCAAGAGAAGAGCGGCCCCGACTGAGGTCGGGGTAGGGTTTTTATAGGGTAGCAAAACATATTTTTATTTTCTATAGCACTCTTTGGCACACTTTTACAGCACACAAGAAGTTGAGTCAGCCAAGGATGACCATCAGATGTTGGTCGAGGTCTCGGTCACACGTCCGCGGCAGAGCTGACTTGTTTGTGCAAGATAGCAGTGGGCTTGGGGTGAAGCTTCGGTTATAGTTCAATAATAATACTAAGGCGTTGGTGGTTTGGCTAACTGCACGTATTGGAGAGCATTTCCCGGAGTTCTGTGTGGGGAGGGGGCAAGCGGGCTTAGACAGCATATGAAAACATTTCTCTGAGACCTTGAAGGGGGAGGATTTCTGGAACCAACTTGGGGGAGGTCTGGGGTGGTGGTGGTTTGGCATCTGGCCCTCTTACAGGGACCTTGAGAGGGGAGATGTTTTTCAGTCTCTAGCCACCTGTTGTTTTCAGAACTCTGAAAACTGCTGACCACCAAGCTCAAGGACATAGACATTTCTGCTTTTGGGTCTGTCTAAAATTTTTTTTCTTTTCTTCCACATTCCCCCCTTTTCTTTTGGTAAAATTTTAATCTTAAAACTTAGAGGGGAGACAAGGGAAGCCGAGCCAACCGCAGGGAACAGGGGCGTCCGATCGCTCTAACTGCTTCCTGCTGGAAAGGGTCGGCGTCATGGAATTGTGGTGGCTTGGCTCCTTGTCTGTAAGGGAAACAGAACATAGTTACAGTAAGGATTCTCTTTCCTCCTCCCTAGCTCGTTCATTTGCATATTGTTGTCTTAATATCATAATTTGGACAGTATTAAGCCTGTCCTTGACAAGGCAAGAAGCCTATTGATAATGCAGGGTCCAAAGGTCACGAATTATTATAAATATTAAAAGGGGGCTGCTATAGCTGACAATAGCGTTGTGAGGCCAGGGTGAGCTGTTGAACCATCTTTCAAACCATCCTTGTGATGCCTGATATTCTTTTTCTCTATCTGGCTATTCGTTCTCTAAGTTTGACCATGGCATCACGAATTTCTCCACTATGATCGATGTAAAAACAGCACTGCTCTTTTAGAGCTGCACAGAGTCCTCCTTCTTTTAGAAATAGTAAATCTAGTCCCCTTCTATTCTGTAAAGCTACTTCAGATAATGATGTTAAAGATTCTTCAAGCCTGCTTATAGATTTTTCTAAGGCTTTTAAATCTTCAGCCATTGCATATCTAAGGCTGTCAAATTTAGTTTGGGAAGTTATTAGCCCTGCTGCCCCAGTACCTATTCCGGCTAGAACTCCTGCACCCACCAGTATGGCCAAGGTTATACTCACAGGTTCTCGCCGAACCCGAGTCTGGGTACTTTTAAACAAGTAGGCATTTATCAAGTCTGTTTCAGGATGATAGTAAATTCTAGGCATGAGTTGGACTAATACACAAAAATGAGAAGAGGAGTTAAACACATTAGTATTTATACAAGGAGTGAGGCCAGTATTGCAGGCCCACCAAGCATTAAGGGGGCACAAAATATGTACCCGCGGATGCGTTCAACGAGGTTATTGTATGATTGCATAGTGGCTTATATTTTGGAGGGACATTCCTGAGGCATAACCCTTTCCCTGTGACTTCCTCAAGGGTTATCTTGTTTGCCCATTTCCCAATTACATTGATCATGGCGGTTATTGTAGGCAACTAAGTCATCAAGCGCTATTCCTCATAGTAAGGGGTGCTGCACTCAAACATAACCAGCATGATGTTGATGTTACCTCAGGATGTGTTTGATTGAGCAAATTATACCCTCCCTTGATTAAATCTTAAATCTCTGAGTTTGTGAAGGTGCCTCATGGGGGTCAGTAGTGGTGAACACCATCTCAGTCATTTTAGAATTAGTTGGGCTGGGGGATAGAGAAGTGTCGTAACTGGAGGTTGTTTTTTAACTTAAGATTAGATTCATCTCCTTTTTTTAGATCTTTTACTGGTTAGTATTTTATTAGGCCCCATTGGAATGTGAAGGAGGTCTTCTACTTTGAGCTGAGACAGTAAATATCAGTCCGGGGTTAGTCTGACCAGGGCGATTTAGTCTAAGTCCTCAGGTGTGTCCGACCTTCCAAATCTACTGGTTTCCCTTTATTAGTGAAGGTCATAGTGATGATTAGATTCTCCTCGGACTGTCTCAGTAAATTTAATTAAGTCCCCCCTTTTGTTTTCCACCAGCCCTTAGTGTAAGTCTCACAACCCCAGGAGGCACAATAGAAAGCTTCTGGCCCCCCACATTTAGAAGTACGTTTCCTCCGGGACATAATACCAATCGTCAACACGACAGAGAGGGTAAGTTGTTTCCTCTACCCCGCTGGACATCTCTGTCCTGCCAAGAATCTTTAGCCAAGACACACAAGGTCAAAAGAAAGGTCGGGGGAACCAGACGTTCAATGGAGTGGAGTTAGTGGCTAGGTTGAGGGTAAGGCCTGTTTCTATATTGGTGATAGTCCATGTCAACTTATAGGGCTTATAGGGATTGACCCCCAGAGTCCCATTACTTAGCTGGAACTGGTGCCATAGCATTAGAGCGATGAATGCGGAGCTTGAGGGGGTTGTCCATTTTTTCCACAGTCCAAACATTATTCTTAGATGCTGGTTGCGCCTTTTTGATGTGTGAGACATGTACCCAAGCCGCAATTCCATCGACCTTTACTGCAGTGGGGGTGGTCAGTAGTACAGTGTAGGGTCCCTTCCAACGGGGCTCCAATGTATGGACCTGGTGCCGTCGGAATGTAGACAAGATCCCACAAGGGAACTGATGTCCTTTTTGATGTAGGCTTCCCTGGCTGGCTAGGCAGCTGACACTTGGGTCCAGAGATCGTCCTTGACTGCTTGGATACCTTTGAGCCTAGTAATTAGAGTCATATCATTAATGGGGAGCCCAGTTTCTTTATCTGAGTTATGGGGGCAGGGGACCCGTACAGGATCTCAAAGGGGGTGAGTCCTAGTTGCTTAGATGGGGTATTTCTGGCCCGGAACAAGGCTAATGGTAGGAGCGTCACCCAGTCTGATCCGCCAGTCTCCATGGACAATTTGGTCAAGGTCTCTTTTAGGGTTCTATTCATTCTTTCTGCCTGTCCTGAGCTCTGGGGTCTATAAGCACAATGAAGTTTCCAATTAATCCCCAGGAACCTGGCTATTCCCTGACTTACCTGAGCAACGAAGGCTGGGCCGTTATCTGACCCGATTACCTTAGGTAGGCCGAACCGGGGAAAAATTTCTTCCAGGATCTTCTTTATAACAACCGTTGCAGTTTCATTCTTAGTGGGGTAGGCCTCTACCCATCCTGAAAAGGTGTCTATAAAGACTAGTAGGTATTTGTATCCATATTTAGCAGGCAATATTTCAGTGAAGTCTATTTCCCAATAAGCCCCCGGCCGGTCCCCTCTGAGTCGTTGTCCTAATTTTCCTCCTGTGGGTTGAGGGTTTACTAGCCTACAGGGTTCACATGCTGTAATAATTTCATCAATGAGGTGGGACATCCTAGGGATCATGAATTCAGTATCTTTAATAATATCCTTTATTTTGGCTCCCCCTAAATGAGTCCATTGATGCATTTGTAGGACTAATTCCCTTGCGTCCTTTCGGGGCAGAATTATCAGTCCAGTAGGGGTCCTCCAAGCCCCTAGTTCTTTGTCAAAGGACTTGTCAATTTTCTCTATTAATTTTAAGTCCTCTGGTGAGTACTCATATGTAGGCTTCTGTTCTTCTAATGTTAAAATGGGAATTGTTTGCAAAGCTGCTTTCCTTGCCTCCTGATCTGCCATGTTATTTCCCCGGGCTGTCTCATTGTTATTTCTCTGGTGCCCTGGACAATGAATTATACTCACTTTTGCAGGCATGTGGAGTGCATCAAGGAGGTCTAGGATCTCGCCCTTGTTCTTGATCTCCTTACCTTCTGATGTTAGCAGTCCTCGCTGTTGATAAATGGCTCCATGGATATGGGCCGTCGCGAAGGCATATCGACTGTCTGTGTAGATGTTGATTCGCCGCCCTTTGCTCATTTCGAGGGCCTTGGTCAGGGCTATTAATTCAGCCTTCTGGGCTGACGTGACGGCAGGAAGTGGTGAGGCCCAGATGACCTGAGTTCCATCTACAACAGCCGCCCCAGCCTTCCTTTCCCCATGGTCTAAAAAACTGCTTCCATCAGTATACCAAGTCATTTCAGCGTCAGGCAAGGGCTGGTCAGTCAAATCTTTTCGCCATCCATGAGCCTCAGGGAGGATCTGTAGGCAGTCGTGGATCGGGGGATCCAACTCCGGCTCAGGCAACAGAGTTGCTGGGTTTAATCCGGTGGCTGGCTGGAAAGTGATTCTATCATTATTTAGTAGCAAAGCTTGGTAATGAGTCATTCGGGCGTGGCTGAGCCATCCGTCTGGAGGTTGCCGGACCACATTCTCTAGAGTATGGGGCGCTGCTACAGTCAAATTTTGCCCCATGGTCAGCTTATCAGCATCCCTCACTAAGATGGCCGTGGCCGCTATTATGCGCAAGCAGGCTGGCCATCCGGCCGCGACTGGATCTAACCTTTTTGACAAATAGGCCACTGGTCTTTTCCAAGGTCCCAGCTGCTGTGTCAGCACTCCCTTGGCTACCCCTTTATTTTCGGCCACATAGAGGTGGAAGGGTTTGGTGACATCTGGCAGGCCTAAAGCCGGTGCCGACATAAGGGCCTTTTTGATATTATCAAACGCCAATGGTTCTTTTTCAGTCCAAGTAAAAGGCTTAGTATTCTTAGTCAAAGCATATAATGGAGCTGCTAGTTCTGCAAAGCCTGGTATCCAGAGTCTGCAAAACCCCGCGGTTCCCAGAAATTCCCTCATCTGTCTTGGGTTCTGGGGTGGCGGAATGTGAAATACAGTCTGCTTCCGTGCTTCTGAAAGCCATCGCTTTCCTCCGTCCAGTAGGTACCCCAGGTAACTGACCTTTTTCTGGCAAATCTGGGCCTTCTTGGCTGATGCCCGGTACCCCAAGTTTCCTAATTCCTGTAGCAGCCGCTCGGTGCCTTCACGGCACGTGGATTCATCAGGGGCAGCCAGCAGGAGATCATCTACGTATTGTAAGAGAGTTACCTGAGGGTTTTGGGCTCTGAAAGGTAGGAGATCCTGATGTAAAGCTTCGTCAAAGATGGTGGGTGAGTTCTTGAATCCTTGGGGAAACCTCGTCCAAGTGAGTTGCCCAGAAGTGCCTGCCTCTGGGTCCTTCCATTCGAAGGCAAAAAAGGGTTGGCTGGCAGGGGCCAGCTCCAAGCAGAAGAAGGCATCCTTCAGGTCCAGTACTGTGTACCAACTCTGGTCTGGAGGAAGAGAGCTCAGGAGAGTGTAAGGGTTTGGAACAGTCGGGTGGATGTCTGTTACCTGTTTATTTACCTCCCGGAGGTCCTGTACTGGTCTGTAGTCATTAGTTCCTGGCTTTTTCACAGGCAGTAGAGGTGTATTCCAGGCCGATTGACATGGGCGAAGGATTCCTGCTTTCAATAATCTAACAATGTGTGGCTTTATCCCTTCCTTAGCTTCTGCAGTCATGGGGTACTGTCGGACTGCAATTGGGGCTGCCTGAGATTTAAGCTCAATGTGGACTGGGGGCTGTTGTATAGCCCTTCCTGGACCCCCTGTCTCTGCCCACGCTTTGGGGAATCGACGCAGCCATGATTCTATCCCCTTGGGGGCTTTTAGTGGGGGTTCAAATAATCGGTGTTCATCTTCTAATTTGACAGTTAGAACTTGTAGGGGCCGCCCTGTGGGGTCAGTTACTGTTGTCCCTTCTGGGGAAAAGTGAATATGAGCTCCCAGTTTGGTTAGCAAATCTCTTCCCAAAAGTGGGTAAGGACAGTCGGGAATGACTAGAAATGAGTGGGATACCCGGCCCACTCCAAGGTCCACCGTTCTTCGGGTAGTCCATAAGTATTGTTTGTTTCCGGTGGCCCCTTGTACCCAGGATTTCTTCCCAGAGCGCTTTCCCTGGTCTTGCAGTAAAACAGAATGTTGAGCCCCGGTATCTACAAGAAAGTCAGTCTTCTTCCCCTCCACACACAAGGTTACCCTGGGTTCAGGGAGGGGTGCTGAACCCCGTCCTCCCTAATCGGATTCTTCCCCCAGGGCTAACACTCGAGAGGAGTTACCTGGTGAGCGTCTTTGGAACGGGGGTTTCTTGGGGCAGTCCTTTGCCCAATGTCCTCTTTCTCCACAACAGCGGCATTGATCCAGGTCGACTCTCCTGTTACCTCTATTGCTCAGGTATCCCTTTCTCTCTCCCTGCCTATCTTGTCTGTCTTGTATTACTGCAGCCAGGATTTGAGTAAGCCTTTTCTCATGCTTTTTATTCCTGCTGTCTTTTTCCTTTTCCCTCTTCTGTTCTTCTATATCCCTATTATAGAAGACTTTCTCAGCTACCTGCACTACATCCCTCAGTGACTTATCTTGTAATCCTTCTATTCTCTGTAATTTCTTTTTAATGTCTTTGGCTGACTGATCTATAAAAGCCATCATCACTGTAGCCTTATATTCTGGGCTAGTAGGGTCAAAAGGGGTGAACCTGCGAAAGGCTTCCATGAGCCGCTCAAGGAAAATGGCAGGTGTCTCCTCTGATCCCTGCAAGACCTCTCTTACCTTAGTCAAATTAGTAGGTCACTTAGCCGCGCCTTGGAGACCTGCCATTAGAGTCTGGTGGTAGACGTCGAGATGCTCCCTACCTTCAGCAGTGTGGTAGTCCCAGTTAGGTCTGGTCAGGGGAGATGCTGCATCTATGAGGGCCGGAACGATGGTAGGCCTCCCATCCTCCCCAGGCACATTCTTTCGAGCCTCCAGTAGGACCCATTGTTTCTCCTCAATGGTGAGGAGAGCTCCCAACAGTTGCTGGCAGTCCTCCCATGTTGGCTGGTGAGAGAAAAGGACTGACTCTATGAGCGAGATCACAGCATCAGGATTCTCTGAGAAGGAGGGGTTCTGGTTCCTCCAGTTATACAAATCTGAGGATGAGAAAGGCCAATATTGAAGGGGTCTATTTCCCTGTTCGTCCGGAGGACCATATTCCCGCAGGGGCAGTGTGGGAATGTCATCTTTATGCTGGAGCCTTTGTCTGGTGCCTGCTGCAGGTCCCTGGGTAAAAGCTGTTAATGAGGGGTATTGGGAAGGAGGTAAGGGATCAGGCGGAGAAGGTGGGGCAGAGGCAGGAGATGGGAGAATTCCAGGGGATTGAGGTTCTCCTGGTCTTTCTGGTCTCTGTTGGACGTACGGGGGTGGTTGGTCCAGCAATACCTTCTGCGTCCCATCTTCCTGTAGAACCTCTGTTTTACCCCCTTGTTTGGGGAACGGGGTAGAGAGGGCAAGGATTGGGAGAGGTTGGGGAACAAAAGATTTCATCCAGGATGGTGGATCTCGCACCAAGTCTTCCCAGGTTACTATGTATGGTACTTGGTCAGGGTGCAGCGGGTGTCCGCGCGGTCCTTCCTGGAATATCTGTTTCTTAACAAGAGAGATTAATTCTTTTTGAAAAGACCCTTCAGGGGGCCATCCTACATTGAAGGAGGGCCATTCATTCTTGCAGAATGTCTGCCATTTACCCTTTCTCAGTTCTAAAGAGAGATTATGTCCTCTTTCCCTAACGTCCGTCCAATGGTCAATCGTCAAGTCAAGGGGCGTTGATTGAGCCTGCCCCATGATATACCTAATTTACTGAAAACAAAAGTACCCTAAGAACACAGAGAAAGAGACAATAACAAATCCAACAATTACCCGAGACGCCCGGTCCCTAAGCGCTCGCTCGAGAGGTTTCTCTCCCGGGAAGAAAGCGAAAGTAAAAGAAGCCGGCAACAGAGGAGCTCGGAGGCCCGCTGCAGTTCGGTTATGTCCTCCTTCTCCAAAAAATCTCACCATGAGCCCAGTTGGGAAATATCCCATCCAACTGCGGCTTATCCAACAGGGTTGGGTCCAATTGCCCAAACCTTATGGGGGAGTTCAGCTGGGAAATATCCCATCCAACTGCAATCTTCCCCCTGCTGTCCCCCGGGGTCGGAGCGTCCTCCTCGCCCTGCGAGGTCTCGAGCACGTTTGCCCGGGCACGTCTGCCCACCTCTCAACGGGTACAGCCCCAACCTTCGCCGGATCCCACCTCGGCGGCCTGAAATTGAAACTGACACTAGAGATCACAGACACAAAGCACGAGACACAAGACAATTCAGGAGCTCCACTCACCTTCAACCTGGGTCTTCGCTTCCCCTGGGGTGGGTAGGGGGATTCCCGGCCAATGCACCAGATGTTGGAACCGAAGTCCCTCAAAGTCACCCGCCCCGACCCCAAAAGGAGACACGAGGACCGAGAGGCTGTTGCAAAGGCAATAGGCGAGTTTATTCTGGCATGCCAGGACCGCCTCCCTCTTGCAAGCAAGAGAAGAGCGGCCCCGACTGAGGTCAGGGTAGGGTTTTTATAGGGTAGCAAAACATATGAAAACATTTTGTATTTTTCTATAGCACTCTTTGGCACACTTTTTACAGCACACAAGGAAGTTGAGTCAGCCAAGGGTGACCATCAGATGTTCTGGTCGAGGTCTCGGTCAGCACGTCCGCGGCAGGGCTGACTTGTTTGTGCAAGATAGCAGTGGGCTTGGGGTGAAGCTTCGGTTATAGTTACAATAATAATACTAAGGCTTTGGTGGTATTTGGCATAACTGCACGTATTAGACCTTGGGAGGGGGAGCATTTCCTGGAGTTCTGTGTGGGTAGGGGGCAAGCGGGCTTAGACGGCATCTGGACATACTGAAAACATTTCTCCGAGACCTTGTAGGGGGAAGATTCCTGGAACCAACTTTGGGGGGAGGTCTGGGTGGTCTAGTATCTGGGTCTGGGTGGTTTGGCATCTGGCCCTCTCACAGGGACCTTGAGAGGGGAGATGTTTTCCAGTCTCTAGCCACCTGTTGTTTTCAGAACTCTGAAAACTGCTGACCACCAGGCTCAAGGACATAGACATTTCTGTCTTTGGGTCTGTTTAAAATTTTCTTTAAATTTTCTTTTCTTCCACAGCAACAACCATGATGGGCTTCTTAATATCATGTGGTTGAAAGTGAGGTTAAGAAAGGCACAGCAGAGGCTGGAGAGATGGCTCAGCCAGTAACGTGCTTGCTGTGCAAGCATGGAGACATGAGTTCAAGCCCAGAACCCACATTAAACAGTTATATGTGAAGGCCCACGCTAGTAATCTCAGTGTAGAAGAGGCAGAGAGAGGAGGAATCCTTGGGTTCACCGTCTGACCATCTGAGTTTACTTAGCAGGTTCCCACTTTCTGCCTGCACTTGGAGCCATGCCCAGCATTTTCATGTGAGTGTGGGTGATGTGAGCTCAACTCATGTTGAAGCACAAACACCCCTACACACCCATCCAACTTCTGAGCCCCCATTCCTGGCATTTCTATTAATTATCACCCAAAACTGGTAGCAACTTAAATTGCCTTCTAAGGGTGACTGGTTGGAATGGTACAGCCACAGCATGGAATGTAACTCAGAAAGAAGAAAAGAAAAAAGAAAAGTAGGCATGCATGCAATGTGGAACATATCCAGGGGACTGTGCTGAGTGAAAAAGATAGTCTCAGGAAGGCACACACTGCATGATACCATTACATATGTATTCTTTAGCAAAATTACAGACATAAAGAGCAGTTTAGTGGTTGCCAGGGACTGGCATTTGATGGCTAGGAAGGAGAAGGCTGCAAGAGGCTTGGGTTGGAAGAGCCATGCACCAGGAATGAGGTGGTGGTTGGCTTTGCATGTGAAAAAACCCCCATTAAACTGTGCATACACATGCATATGCACATACAAATGGGAACTTGTGATCCCAGTGAGGTCTATGAATTGCTTTCATGTCAGTTGCCTGGTTTGATTGAACTACACTTAAAGCACCTATAGGGCCAGTGAGACAAGGTTCAGTAGTTAAGGTGCCTGCTAACAAAATCGAGTTCAGGGGGACTAGAGAGGTGGCTCAGGGGTTAAGCCTCTGCCTTGAAGGGGGAAGGTTCTGAATTCGGATCCTAGACCCCATGTATAGATGCTGGGCGGAAGGGGGCGGCCTGCGTTTCTGGTACTGGTAGGGCGGAGCCTGTGAATCCCGGGGCAGAGTAAACAAGGAGGAGGTGGAGGCGTCCATGGTGGTTCCTGAATTCGTCTGTGGTTCTACACACGCATGCACATGCACACACACGCACAACTGAATAAATAATAATAATAATAAAAAAAAACCGAGTTCAATCCTTGGAAGCCCACATGGTAGAAAGTCGTCTCTGACCTACCTCCTCCTGTTCACCATGGCATGTACTCTCTCACACACAGCACAGTGGAGTGTTTTTGGTGATATGAGTCGTAATCCGGCAACTGGAATCCCACTTGCTGCAATCATGATCACTCTGAACTCCCTGAATAAATGGGACATGAGCCCATAAAGCATTGACCCCTAAACTGCACATGGCAGAGGGTACGGTCACTTCCCTTTAACCTCAGAGAACATCTACATCCACTTTAGGTGGCTCTTAACATGTTCTAAGAGGCTGGGGAGATGGTTCAGAGGTTAATGTGCTTGCTCAGCAAGCAAAAGGATCAGAGTTCAGATCCATATTTAAAATAAAAATGCCTGGCAGACATGTCAGTCCCCTTATAACTCCAGCCCTAGAAGGCCTGGGAATCCCTAGAACATGTCAGTCCCCCTGTAAGTCCAGTCCTGGTAGGCCTGCAATCCCTAGAACAAATTGGCAAGTGAAATGATACATTTCAGGTAAAATTAGAGACACAGGCACAAAAAGATGAGAGCCAACAAGTATGATTCCCATACACATGCATGCACTCCCTTCCTCCCCAGCCATATAAAACAACATGGCCTGCAGTTTCTCCCTGACTGAGACATCAGAAGGTGAACCTGGTTCCCGCCGACATCTTCCCAAGGGAATGAGGCCTGATCCAACTGGCAACTTCTCCATTCACATTAGTGAGGCATTAGTACCCTATGAAGATTGCATTTGGAAGCTGGCTGCAGCTCACAGGGTTTCCTCCAATGACGGCATATTCTATCCCCTAGACTTGGCTAATCTCATTCTAATTAACTTAAGATGATGTCCCCCAAAGCTCCAAAAGTTAGAACCCACAGCAAAGACCACAGTGCTGCCCTCCACTGTCTGAGTTCACACAAAGTGTTCACAGATTCTCCACACACTGTGGTCCGTTCCCGAACCAAAACCAGGTTCCTCTATGCCCAATCCACACCCTTTTGGAAACACAAGTTTGAGTCCATTGTGAAGAAATAGCAAAGGTTGAGCGCTGAGCAGCACTGGTGCCAGAGAGTGCCACAGACCCCTCAACAAGAGCTCTCGTGTTGTGATGAGGCAGTTCTGTCTCTGATCACCCAGAATCATACTCCAAACAAGCCTGAGTCCAAAGTGTGTGCTGTTTCCAGCACCCCCACTGCCCACGGAGCCAGCCTCAAGGTGATTGTTGGGAAAATGGGAGCAGAAGCAAGAGTCACTTAGGGACGCAGACTCTCACCGTCTCGGTCCAGGAAGGCTCCAGAACATGGGTGTGTGGCCATCAAGTCTAAGGAGAGAGACGTTAGTTTCATCTCCCCATTGCTGAATGAATCTGGACCCACACACCTAAGGGAAGCACGGAGTTTATTCTGGCTTGTGATTCTCAGTGACAGTTGGTACTAGTTAGAAATAGGTGCCAACAATTGAAAGCTGAGCTCTGAGCACATCTGTGAAGAATTGGTAGTGAAGACGAGCATTGAACAAGTCTATGGGAACTCATCTAACTGGTGAGGGAAAACCCAACCCATAGTAGATAGGTACAGGAGCTGTTGCTGGCTTTCCCAGAAATCCTTGAGCATAGACCAGGCTCGTTCAACACAGTCAGCAGTTTGAGACTTATCTCCTGCTCTTTGGCCCTTTCTGGTGTCTATTGTCTGTGTTGTGGTCTACTCTTCAGAATGGGAAGATTGATACCACACAGCTCAACATGCTTTTTACCTAAAATTACATTAACTTAATTTGTTCCCAGCATTGCAGCAGAAAATATGTCTTTCAAGATACTGCTGTCTATAATTGCTGATTGTCTGGGAATTCAGTAAGTCACATATGTCTTTATGCACTTCCTTGCACACTTTCCTGTTTACAACTGCTGACTGTTATGACTATTGATGTCTTTATGTATTTCCTTGCACGCTTTCCTGCTATTCACTTTTGTGCTTCTTGTTCTCACAATATTTTGCTGTTCCTTGTTGTTATCTTTATGGTCACTGATTCTGGATGATTCCCTATGTGTAACATTTATAATCATGTCTAGTGGAGAATACATCTGTCTCAGTGTAGTTTTACTCTTGCTGCAATCCCTCCAATCTAATCCTATATACAATACAATCCAAATCAGATGCCCATATTGATTTAAATGCTGGCAGTTATTGATAGGACTATTCCCTGAGCAGGGGATAAGATGAAGGAAGCTGGTTCAGTAGTTTGGCACATTTCAGCATACTGTGGCAGACTTGCAGACTGGCAAGTGAGATTTGCCCTTCTCTTAACAATTCTTGTGGATGTGGTATAGCCAGTTCCCTTAGTTCCTGGTGTTGGTATGAACTCTCCTGCAAAGTTTGACTGTAGCCAGAAATCATAAGCAAAAGTTAAACCCCTTTTTCCTTAAGTCATTTGCTGTGGATTTATCAGCAAGAAAAAGGCTAACTGGAACGCTGTCCATTATGATGACAAGACAGTTTGTACCAACCTCAGGAACCAAGGGAACTAACCATACCATGGTCACAGGAAGGGAGAAGGACTTCCTTTCTAGCTTGCCAGTCTCCTAAAGCCAACCATCTTTCTTTTCATCATATCCACTTCCCTTTGGAATATCCTCATTCACTGTGAGCTAGGCCTTCCCATGTCAATTAGATAATCTCCCACAGACTTGCCTTAACTAAGTGATTCTTCTCACATGTGCCTAAATACTCAGTTCTCAGTTGTCAAGTAATACCTATGTCTAACTGGTACAAGAGGTGGGAGGAGAATGGTGGAGTATAGGTGTCACCTGGGAGATGCAGGTGAGTAGGTAATCTATGATACATAATCCGTGATAGTTGTACTGTGTTGGGAAAACACACACACACACACACACACACACGTGTACAATGCACGCATGCATACAGACATGCACACACAAATATACATGCACATGAAAATATAATCACTTTAAAATAATGTATTGTGTTCATGTGCATGCGTGTGTGTGTGTGTGTGTGTGTGTGTGTGTGTAGTACAGAGCACTTGATTATGTGTACCTGTGAGGCCCAAGGATGACTTTGGGATTCATTCTGATGGCTCTACTCCCTTTTTCCTTTGCTCCAGGTTTCCCAGGCTCTGCCTTCCAAGGCTGGCAATATAGACCACCTTAATTTTCTCCCAGCATGTTTATGTGGGATCTAGAATCTGAGCTCAGTTCCTTCTGCTTGTAACTTAGAGGCTTAACCTTGAGCCATATTTCCAGCCCCTATTTAATATATTCTGTCTATTTAGTTTTTGTTTGCTTTGACAACTTCTATGAAAAATGTGTTTAGCTTGCAGTAAAAGCACAGATCAGAGGGCATCTATGGCTATTCTAAGAAGTACTGATACTGTTGTTGGCTACCTTTAGAGGTCAGTGTGGATGACCATTCTGTCCTTGCCTAGAAATTGACAGTGGAGGTTCCAGACCCACATTTGAAGAAATCAGAAGTAAAGTGAGAGCTGAGGGTTCATTTGTCGGGATCTTGCCCTCAATTGTATGCATAGAAAAGCTGAAGAAGCCAATTTGTAGCGAGACTAAACTTGACAGGCAGAGAGACTGAAGCCAAAGGCCCTGGGGTCAAAGAGTAAGAAAGAAGGAATCCTATAAATACCAAGTGATGTGGATAGTCCATGGTACCCAGTTCCTGCCCTTGGTTCCTTCCCCAGGTGCTCTTGAATGCTGACCACCAGCCCTTATTGACAACCTGAGCCACAGTGAGCTTCTAACCCCCACAGTCAAGTAACTCTTGGCTGAACTTGGACGAGACACACAGACAGTTGGACATGGCTTCAACAATCAGTATGGAGGGTCAACAAGCCCAAGATGGGTCTGAGTCAAGCTTCCTGCCTTGCATTCTCCATGCTCAGATCAACGGTGCAGCCCTGGAGTGCCCCGTGCAGACCCTCATCAGAAGCAGGTTATCTAATCATCTATGCAAAACTTTGTCCCATTCTGCATGATCACAAGTTTCCTTCCAATTACGATTATGTGACTTACTAGAGGTACCTCTCAAACTCCATCAAAGCAATTGCATCACATGTGAAAGGACCAGAGTTTGGATCCTCATGTACCATGAAAAATATCAAGTTGGTGTGGTTGCCTGCCTATAATTCCAGCCTCAGAAGACAGACACTGGGATTCCTCAGGGCAAGTTGGCTAGCCAAAGTGACTCTACAGGTAAGGTCTGGATTTGACCAAGAGACTTTGCCTCAAACAATAGAATAGAAGAGCAATTGAAGATGATTCCCAAGTGGATACACTTCTGTCCTCCACTACATGCGTGCACGTGCACACACACACACACACACACACACACACACACACACACACACAAATGGGGAAAATTCCAGACCTAGGAAGAAATGCTTGAGGCAGATAATTTAAATACATTTCTGTGTCCACAGATTTAGCCACTCACTCAAGAATGCAATGAACACTTCAAACCCTTTTCTTGTCATATCCACCTGTCCCTAAACTATTCAAATAGTATTAAAATTGTTGGGGTTAGGTATATGGCTCAGTAGGAAGAGCATGAGGACCTGAGTTGGGATGCACAGCACCATGAAGAAAGCATATACAGCTGTTTATGTCTGCAGCCCTTGTACTGGTGTGGAGTTAGGAGAAAGAGATGGGAGACAGACAGAAGCAGGTGGACTCCTGGCACTCATTGGCTCATCAGCCTATCAGAACCAGTTTCAAAACTAAGGTGGAAAGTGATAGAAGAAGATATTCGCTGCTGTCCTCTATACTCCGCATACATGCACACACACGTGCATGGACATCTACATACATGCACCATGCATGCATTGCACACTACGCAGTTCCCACACACAACAGCATATGCATGACACCATGCACATATCACCGTACATACACGCCAGCACACACAAAATCACATGCATACAGTGAACAGACATACACCAAAAAGCCCTTTGTATTCTGTATTATATGCAATCTAAAGGGGCTTTGACTCATTCACAAGGGTGCCTGCAGGTCAAATGTAAATGTGGTCCCCTTTAGGTAAGAAACCTACAGGGCCCTAGAGTGTTGCATATGTTGAGAAGTGACTGTCAAGATCTGTGGCTTGTGAGCCCCACTTTCACAGACACTCTCCAGCTTCCCGTGTCTCATGGAGGAGGGATGCGTGGTCATTATACATCTCATCCAGCTTTCTTTTTTTTTATTATTATTTCAGCTCATACAAACTTAATAGGTACACCAGTTCCCTTCGTCCCTCCTCCTCCCCCCGAACCCCCTGCTCTCCCTCCCCACCCGCCTCCCTCCCCATCCCCCCGTGCCTCCCGCCCCAATTCCCAGAGTCCTTTTTTTTAAACATTTTTATTATTATTTCCGCTCATACAAACTTAATAGGTAGACAAGTTCCCTCCCCACCTCCTCCTCCCCCCGATCCCCCTACTCCCCCTCCCTCCCCCCCATCTCTCAGTGCCTCCCCCCCAATTCCCAGAGAGTCCTTTATTGTGTATGCCTAACTCTCCTCTTGGTCCTCCTTTCTGATGACGTCAAAGGACCCAGTGGCATTTCCCTGAACCCTTTCTCGTGTTCCCCTTAAGCATAGGAACACTACTGTTTCTGTCAATCCCTTGCCTCCAAGGATCTTGGTGCCTTTGGCAGATGCTAGACGTTGTGAAGTCAATAGTGTGTTGGACATTGCGCCGGGCATGCAATGTCCAATTATGATTGCTTCAGCCCTAACTTGTGTGGAGTATCTTGCAAATCATTGCTCCTCCTATCCCTTTGCTCTTACACTCTTACCGCCCCCTCTTCTGCAAATGTCCCTGAGCTTCAGGATGGGGAGAGATTAGTCTGGCCTAGTTCTAGGTGGTTGATATAGAGTCTCTGAAGTTCTGGATAGTGGTTTGTTGATTTTCTTTTGCAGTTTTGTTGCACCTGCAATGCCCTTCACTCCATCGTGATGGGCACTGTATGTCACCCCCTGGCCAGAGACAGAAAGCTGTTAAACTGGAGTCTTATTTAAACTGGAGTCTTATTATAAGAGCACATTCAAGGGTAGATGTAATACTTATAACCAAAAGTGGAATTGCAGGGTCATATGGCATTTGGCAATGGGAGGGGTCAATCACCTATTTGCAAAATAGTTACTTTTTAATCTGCCGGACTATATGCCCTCCCCTTCTGGTGAGTTCATACCCCCTTAGTTGTAAATGATCAGGAACGAATGTCTGTGAACTTAGCTTGGTGTCACATTACTTTCTTGCAGTCCTTGATGGAGGCCTATTTTCTCTACTGTAACATGATCACTTCTCTCCTTGTTTCTGGTGTGGCCCTCCAACCCCATTCCTCCTGTTCATAATCCTTGCAATTACTGTAGGTAATACATAGATTTACCTATGAGTGTCTAAAGATGGGCTGGGTGGGTTTGGTATTAGAGGCCACCTATTAGGGAGTACATATGGGGCTTAATTTTCTGGGTCAGGGATACTTCACTTAATATAATTGTTTCTAATGACATCCATTTCCCGGCAAATTCCAGTAATTCATCATTTTTGATGGCTGAGAAGTACTCCATTGTATAGATTTACCACCTTTTCCTTATACACTCGTCAACTGTTGGACATTTGTGTTGATTCCATGTCTTTGCTATTGTAAACAGTGCTGCTATGAACATGGTCATGCTTGTGCTATCAAGGTGAACCTCTGCTGTATAGGGGGTTATACTCAAAAGTGGAATCGCAGGGTTATATGGCATTTCAATCTTTAATTTCTTTAAGAATCTCCAGACGGCTCGCCAGAGTGGCTATATGAGCCTGCACTCCCACCAGCAATGTAGGAGAGTTCCCCTCTCTCCACATCCCCTCCAGCATTTGTGGTTGTTTGTATTGTGGATTTTTGCCATCCTGACCGGGGTGAGATGATATCTCAGGGAAGTCTTGATTTGCATTTCCCTGATGGCTAAAAAGGGGAGCATTTTTAAAGATATTTGTTAGACATTTTAATGTCATCCCTGGTAAAATTTCTTTTAAGTTCCAGGGCCCATTTTTTAATTGGGCCATTGGTTTCCTTGATGTTTAGTGTTCTAAGTGCTTTGTGCACTCTGGACAGCAGAGTTCTATCAGATATGTGGTTAGTGAAGATTTTCTCCCATTCCGTGGGTTGCCTTTGAGCTCATGTTACAATCTCTTTATCTGAACAGAAGCTCCTTAATTTCACAAGATCCCAACTGTTGAGAGTTGGTAGCAGTGACTGTGCCATTGGATGTCTGTTTAGGAAGTGTTGGCCTAGCCCATTCAGCTCGAGGGAGTTCCCTATCCTTTAAACTATTGTTTTTATAGTCTCTGGCCTGATATCAAGGTCCTTGATCCATTTGGAATTAAGTCTTGTACATGGTGACAAGTATGGGTCCAGCTTTAATCTTCTGCATGTGGAGATCCAGTTTTGCCAGCACCATTTGTTGAAGATGCTGTTCTTTTTCCATTGGATTCTTTGGGCTCCTTTGTCAAAGACCAAATGGCTGTAATTTGTGGGCTTATATCTGGGTCTTCAATCCTTATCCATTGATCTGTGTGTCTATTTTGGAGCCAGTACCAGGCTGTTTTTATAACTAGGGATTTGTAATATAGACTAAGGTTTGGTATGGTAATACCTCCAGCAGTGTTTTTGTTACTCAGGATTATCTTTGTTATCCTGGGTCTTTTGTGCCTCCATATGAATTTTGAGATTGTTTGGTCAACTTCTTTAAAGAATTGCTTTGGGATTTTAATTGGTATAACATTGAATTTGTATATTACCTTTGGTAGGATGGTCATTTTTATGACGTTGATTCTGCCAATCCAGGAACAAGGGAGGTCTTTCAACCTTCTGGTGTCTTCTGCAATTTCTTTCTTTAGGGTTTTATAGTTTTCATTGTAAAGGTCTTTTACCTCCTTGGTTAGGTTTATAACAAGGTATTTCATTTTTTTAGGGGCTATAGTAAATGGGATTGTTTCTCTCAAGGCTTTTCCACTTCTTTGATTCTGGGCATATAGGAAGGCCTCTGATTTTTGCACATTTATTTTGTATCCTGCCACCCTGCTGAACTTCTCAATTAGTTCCAGGAGCTTCCTGGTGGAGTTTTTGGGATCACTCAGGTATAAGATCATGTCATCTGCAAATAGGGATAGCTTGACTTCTTCCTTGCCGATTTGAATCCCTCTTATTTCCCTTTCTTGTCTTATGGCTTCAGCTAAGACTTCAAGTACAATATTGAATAGAAGTGGTGAGAGTGGACAGCCTTGTCTAGTTCCTGATCGAAGTGGGAATGCTTCCAATTGTTCCCCATTGAGCATAATCCTTGCTGTGGGCTTGTTGTATACAGCTTTTATTATATTGATAAAGGTTCCTTACATTCCTACTGTCTCTAGCGTTTTGATCATAAAAGGCTGTTGGATCTTGTCAAACGCTTTTTCTGCATCTATCGAGAGTATCATGTGGTCTTGGACTTTGGACTGGTTTATATGATGAATTACATTTATTGATTTGCATATGTTGAACCAACCTTGTGTGCTGGGGATGAAGCGTATTTGGTCCCCGTGAATGATCTTTTTGATCTGTTTTTGAATCCGATTTGCTAAGACTTTGTTGAGAATCTTTGCGTCTGTGTTCATCAGAGATATCGGCCTATAGTTTTCTTTTTTATGTGTATCTTTATTAGGTTTTGAGATTAAGACGATATTAGCTGCATAGAAGGAATATGGTAGTGTTCCTTCCTTTGCTATTTGATGGAACAGTTTAAGGATTATTGGTGTTATTAACTTCTTAAATGTCTGGTAGAATTCTGTGCTGAATCCACCTGGTCCAGGACATTTTTTGGTGGGAAGATTGGAGATATTGGAGATTATTTCCTCGATTTCCTCATATGTTATAGGACTATTTAAATAATTCACAACATCCTGATTCAGTTTAGGTAAGTTGTGTTTACTTAGGAATTCATCCATCTCTTTTGTGTTGTCAAATTTTCCAGAGTATAAGTTTTTGAAATATGATAGTATAATTCTCTGGATTTCTTGGGTATCTATAGTGATAACTCCATTTTTTTTATTTTTTAAAATTTATTATTATTTCTGCTCCTACAAACTTAATAGGTACACCGGTTCTCTCCCTCCCTCCTCATCCCCCTGACCCCCCTGGTCCCCCTCCCCTCACCCCTCTCTCCTCATTCCCCAGTGCCTCCCCCCCAAACCCCAGAGAATCCTTTAATGTGCATGCCAAACTCTCCTCTGGGCCCTCCGCTCTGATGGAGTACGAGGACCCAGTGGCATTTCCCTGAACCCTTTCCTGTGTTCCCCTTAAGCATAGGAACACTACTATGGCTGTCAATTCCTTGCCTCCAAGGATCTTGGTGCTTTTAGCAAATGCTAGACTTTGTGGGGTCAATAGTGTGTTGGGCATTGCGCAGAGCATGCAAAGTCTAATTATGATTGCTTCGGCCCTAACTTGTGTGGAGTATCTTGCATATCATTACTCCTCCCATCCTTGTGCTCTTACAATCTTACCACCCCCTCTTCCACAAATGTCCCTGAGCTTCAGGATGGGGAGAGATTAGGCTGGCCTGGTTCTAGTTGGTTGATATAGAGTCTCTGAAGTTCTGGATTATGGTTCGTTGATTTTCTTTTTTAGTTTTGCTGCTCCTGCAATGACCATCACTCCATCCTGATGGGTATTGTAGTTCACCTCCTGGCCAGAGATGACCCTGCTATTCCACTTTTGGTAATAACCCCACATACAGCAAAAATTCTCCTCGATAGCAGAAGCACAAGCATGTTCATAGCAGCAATGTTTACAATAGCAAAGACATGGAGTCAACCCAAATGTCCAACAGTTGACGAGTGGATAAGGAAATTGTGGTATATCTATACAATGGAGTAGTACTCAGCCATCACAAATGATGAATTACTGGAATTTGCCGGGAAATGGATGTCATTAGAAACAATTATATTAAGGGAAGTATCCCTGACCCAGAAAATTAAGCACCATATGTACTCCCTAATATTTGGCTCCTAGTAGCAAACCCACCCAGCCCACCTTGAGACACTCAAAGATAAATCTCTGTAATACCTACAGTAATTGCAAAGATTATCAACAGGGGAGATGGAGTAGGAGGGGCCACACCAGAAACCAGGAGAGAGAGGGGACCATGTTACAGCATAGAAAATTGGCCTCCATCAAGGACTGCAAGTAAGTAATGAGACATCTGGTTAAGTTCACAGACTTTTGTTCCTGATCATTTACAACTGAGGGGGTATGATCTCACCAGAAGAGGAGGGCATATAGTCTGGCAGGTAAGAAATAACCATTTTGGAAATGGGTGATTGACCTCTTCCTCACTGTGATTTCCTACTTTTATTATATCTACCTTTGAATATACTCTTATAACAAGAGTCTAGGATAACTCCATTTTCATTTCTAATTTTGTTAATTTAGGTTTTCTCTCTCTTGCTTTTGGTTAATTTAGATAGGGGTGTATCAATCTTATTGATTTTTTCAAAAAACCAGCTTTTTGATCGGTTGATTTTCTACATCGTTTTCCTAATCTAGATTTGGGATATTTCTCCCCTTATTTTACTAATCTCCTGTCTTCTACTGCTTTTGGGATCGGATTGCTCTAGTATCTCTAAAGTTTTAAGCTGCATTGTTAAGTTATTTCTAATGTTTCCGCTTTTTTGGTGTAGGCATCAAGAGCTATGAACTTACCTCTTAGGACAGCTTTCATTGTGTCCCAGAGGTTTTGGTAATTTGTATTTTCATTGTCATTTGCTTTCAGGAAATATTGAATTTCCTTTTTAATTTCTTCCTGAATCCAATTCTCCTTCAGCATCATTGTGTTAAGTTTTCAGGAGTTAGTGTATTTTCTGTTGCTTGTTGTGTTGTGGATGTCAAGCTTTAGGCCGTTGTGGTCTGATAAGGTACAGGCTAGAATTTCAACTTTCCTGTATACGTGGGGATTTGTTTTGTGGCCCAATATGTGATCTATTTTGGAGAAAGTTCCATATGCTGCTGAGAAAAATGCATATTCTTTGGTGCGTGGATGAAAAGTTCGATAGATATCTGTAAGGTCCATTTCAGTAAGGGTATGATTAAGTTCCAAAGTATCTCTGTTAAGTTTTTTACCTGTTGATGTATCCCATGTTCATAGGGTGGTGTTGAAATCCCCAAGAATTTTCATTTGGGGGTTGATTTCTCGCTTTAAACGTTGTAGGGTTTGCTTAATGAATGTGGGGGGCCCGTATTGGTGCATATATGTTCAGTATTGTGAAGTCTTCCTCGTGAATTGTACCTGTCACTAAAATGTAGTATCCATCCGTGTGTCTCTTATGATTTTTTTTGGTTTGAAGTCCACTTTGTCTGATAGCATAATGGCTACCCCTGCCCGTTTTCTGGTTCCATTAGCTTGCAGAATTTTGGACCATCCTTTTATTTTTAGAATGTGCCTATCTTTTATGGTGAGATGGATTTCCTGCAGGCAGCAGATTGATGGGTTGTGAATTTTAATCCAAGTTTGTAATCTGTGTCTCTTGATTGGGGAGTTAATTCTATTAGCATTAATGTTATAATGGAGAAACTATTTTTAATTCCGGATATTTATTATATTTAGTGGCTTTTGTAGTGTATTGTTTTGTTTTTAGGTTTTGGTGGTATTATACTTGCCTTCTGTTTTCCTGGATATGCTTGTTTTTTTCTTCAAGCTTGAGTATCATTTCTAGCATTTTTTGAAGGCCTGGTTTGATGGACATGTATCCCTTCAAGTTGTCGTTGTGCTGGAAAATTTTTCTTTCTCCCTAGATCACCACAGTTTTGCTGGGTATATCAGCCTGGGTTGACATTTTTGTTCATTCAATACTTGAAGTACATCTCTCCAAACTCTTTTTGCTTTTACTGTTTCCATTGAGAAGTCATTTGTTATTTTAATAGGTTTACCTTTAAAGTGACTTGTTTTTTTTTTCCCCTTGAAATTCTCAGCACCATTCTTTATCTTGAATGTGTAGTGTTTTAACTATTATTTGCCATGACGAATTTCTATTTTGGTCATATCTATTTGAGGTGTGGAATGCCTCTTGTATATGGATAGGTCTCTCTTTTTTTAGATGAGGAAAGTTTTCCTTGATGATAGTTTGAAAAATTTCCTCAGGTGTGGTATTTTCGGATTCTTGCTCTGGTATTCCATGAATATGCATGTTAGGCTTCTTCAGGGTGTCCCATAACTTTTGAATATTTCTCTCGAGTATCTTTTTGACTTTCACAACCTGTTTCATTGAGCTGGTTAATACTCCCACTTTATCTTCAAGGTCTGAAATTCTATTTTCTGCTTCATTAGTTCTGCTGATAAGACTCTCTGTTGAGTTCTGGGTTGAAGATAACTGGTCTTTTAGTTCAGTTTTAAACTCTCCTTGAGTCTATTTTAATTGCTCTATGCCTGTTTTTGTTTCTTGAACTGTTTTTCTCAACTCCTCCATGTGTCTGTTGTGTTCTTCTTCAAAATGATTTGATGGGGTTATTTAATTCCTCCCAGATTTCCTCTTTCATAATATTGATCATGGTAATGATATGTTTTGAAAGTTGTTATCCTGGGTCAGGCTTTCTTGGCTATTTTCCATGGGTTTGTTCTGGTTGGAGTCTATCATTATGGGACTAATTCCTTCAGTGAGATATTTGTTTTATTGGGTTTTGTTTCTCATGGATTTGCACTTTGACTTGGGCATTGTTTTAACTCTTAAGGCCTTTCAATTTCTGTGTTTTTCACTGAACTGAATTATTTGGCCTGGAACATCTCCTGCTCTAGCTGGCTGGTGGGAGGAGCTGGGAACAGTGGGCTGGCTGGGGTTTGGGGGTGGGGGGAGCTTACCTAGGTCACCATGAGTCCTGGTTAGACTGCGCCGGGTTAGACTTTGTTCAAAATCAGTGTATATGAATAAATGAAAATCAGTTTAAGCTGGTGTTTACCAGAATGTCTATCAGAACAGATGAATGATTATACACTGGGACATCTTTTCACTTTGGTCAGATTAATTGAGAAACTGCTAGATGGTTAGATGGAAAGGCACTCAGTTTTTTGAGAGAAGTTATATTGTGTGTGTGTGAGGTGACAAGGTTTCTAATGACCTGGAAGCATGCTGGACTATAAGACTGGCTAGCAAGTGCTCTTACCCACTTAGCCATCCCCACATTCCATGTTTTTGAGGAGCAGTGTCTCAGGATGTAGCCTTGGTTGGCAGAGATTGTCATGCATCCATTTTCAATTACTGAGCTCACACATGTGAGTCACCATACCAGCATGGAGAGTAGGGCTTGAATGTGGGTCCCAACCCCTGTGTCTTCATGGAAGATGGGAAAGATGTTCTCCTGTGTCACTGGGCAATTGGGAAACTGAATGAGACTGTACATGTGAAGATGACCCCAACATGGAGGACTTATCTCCTCAGTGGCCCTTCCCCTTGTTAGATAAGGTTGCATTACTAATCTGGTGTGGCAGAACATGCCTGTCATCCCAACACTGGAGAGGCAGGAGCATGAGGATTAAGAGTTCAAAGCCAGACTTGGCTGCAGAGCAAGTTCAAGGTCAGTTTAATACACATTGTCCTATCTCAACAAAACAAAAGGATCTGAACTGTGTCAATAATGTAGTTCTAGTCTGCTGTCTTCATGGCCCACACACCATTCCTTTAAATGTCCCCAGTGCCTGGCAGAGCTGAACAGAGCAGTTCAGAGTAGTGTTCAAAGACGGGCAAACAGCGATCATCCCAGAACAGACTGTGATGGCACACCAATTGGTATGCTGCAAGATCCGCACGGGAGATAAAGGACTTGGAATGTTGTGATGTCTGTTTTGGTTCTGATCACCTTAACAAAGTGACATAGTGTCTAGGCCTTTATTCTAGGCTTTGGTTGCTATAGTTAGAAGATGGCGACAGAGCTATAGTAGAAGGTGTGGGTAGCTTCACTGTGGATCCAGTTGTCTATACCCTTGGGCGTAGGAGCAGGATCCTAGATGCACAGAAGTACATGACCTACCTGGGGAAGGATGATGCAGGACCAGGATACCAATTTTTTTTGGGCTATTGATCAGTTCTGGGTCTATTTCTCATATTATTTACTACCCCCACCCTCACGTACACAGTATTTCTCCAACATCTAACTTGTCACCTTGACTCATTTAGACCACATGTAAACATGAAAGGGGTGAGCTAATTCCAGAGGGTCCTGTGGCTAGGTGAGCTCAGAGGGAGCTGGGGGGTTTGTTAGTTATTCAGCATTTGAACACATGCAGAAGCCTCCCTGAATTTCATTTATTTCTAAAGAGCAACATCCTATTAAGTATCCAAACATAGTAAAGTCTGTTTGGGAAGGCAGCAAGCTTTTTCACTAAAGGATACAGTGGATAGAGCTCCTTATGGTGGTGAATGCCTGTATTTCCAGCATTGGAAAATGACGATCTAGACTTCATGGTCAACATATGTTACATGAATGAGACCATGTTTCAAGCAGATCACAGTTAAGCAGAAGACAGTTAAGTGGTAGGAATGTGATTGTCCTTCCAATCCTAGGTTCTGTGATTCTGTGCACTTGAGGACCATTAAATTTTTGGGGTGCCACAATACCTACAGAAAGAATAGATCATGCATTCTGTTTGCTTCAAAAAGTAGACTCACTGAACTTGAAGCTTGACCATTATTTAGATTGGCTGAGAGGGGAGCCCTCCAGATCCTCCTGTCTCCATATCCCAGAGCTGAAACTACAGTCACAGGTCCCCACACTGGATATTTCACATGGGTACCGGGGATTCAAACTCAGGTCCTCAAGCTTGCACATCAAGCACTTTACTAACAGAACCATCTCTCCTAGCTCCCATCCCATCCCCATAATTTTGAGGAACTTTGTGATCCCAGAAAAGTGTGGCCAAATGAATGTATCAGTGGTCTACAGGAGCCGAAACAGGGAGAAAAACAGGGTTTGTGACAGGGATCTGGTTCCCAAGTTCTTTACAGGTGGAGAGTCTTACCTGGTCCCTGGTTGGCTTTAGGGTGGACTTCCGACAAGGTAAAGTCAGGAAAGAGTGCTACTTGGACAGAACATGGTAGTTTGGGTAGCCACACTCAGTGGGCTGTAGACTTTGACTCTGACATGAGCAAGTCCAGGGGTTACCTATCTGTGATGCCAGTGCTAGGTCTGAGGAAGGAGAATTTCAAATTCTAGGCCAAGCTTTTTACATGCAGAGAGAATGACTTAAAAGGTGGATAAAAGCAAAGAGTGGAGCCTTTGGTCATTCTGACTGTTCATTTCCACCAAGATAAGATATTGCCTCTAGTCAGACTCTGGCTCAGCTCCACCCTCTCCACAGCTTCTGAGCCTGTCTTTTACTTTCCATTCTCTAGATCCTCTGCAGGTGGACATGCAGCAGATGGTCCCAGATTCCTCTGTGAACCCAGAGATAAGGAACCAGCTATAGTTGCTGAAATCAAAGGGTAAGCTGGTGGGTCATGGGGACATAGGCCTAAAAACTGCTAAGCTTGCTACAGGCTGACATCTTCCAGATGGGAGCCCATGTGGACTTCTACAATTCAACCCAAGTCCCTGACACCTGACTTTTCTCCCATACTTCAGGCACAGTCTGTGCTTGGCTAGATTTTGCAACAGCACTCCTGTGGCACTGGCTGTCATGGATGAATTCTCAGGCATAGACTCTGGTGACTCTGTTACCTCTGTGTTACCAGCCATCAGAGGATTCTGCGGGGAGGGAGGAGTGAGTACTTGAGAGCTCAACCCCCACCCCCCAAAAAAGGATAAATTTCACCCTGGAAAGAGCAGAAAGACACCACAGAGACCCAAGGTCCATCTGTGGAACGAGGACCATGTGATCTGGTGGGAACCAAGAAGACCCTGTTAATTGGCGGGGTGGGGTGGGGGAGAAAGGGAGCTGAAGCTGAGAGAAGAGACCCTTTTCTGTTTGTCATGGATGCTTTTTGTTCAGCATAGCAAGATCTTCTGTTGAACTCTGTGCCCTCGTTCTAATGACTTCTCCCTCCTATGTGCACTGACTCTCCTTTAACTCTAGACTTAGTGCAGGGTGGTTGTCGCAGTTCGGCTTCATGGTTGCTGATAAATGACCATGAAATGGCTTAAGGGAACAAGGTGCTTATTTCCTTATGACAGTCTGGTTATAGTTCTCAATCCAGTTTGACAGGAGAGGATGTACCAACACCAGGGCTGAGGGAACTGGCCATGCGATCTACACAACAGCTGAGAGAAGAACAATCCTTATTTGTCATTGTCAGATGAGCATTTCTGTCCAAATGTAAAAAAGGATGCCAAGTCCCTCAACCAGCTGTCTGTATTTTATTCCAGACCTAATCCTATCCACCATAGGCTGGGCCCTCCGCATTAGCTAGACAATCTCCTGCAGGCTTGCTTTGGGCCCAATTCAGTGATTAATTCTCTACAAATGTGCCCAGAGCTCAAACCCTCAACCATCAAGTTGACACCTGTGCCTAACTATGACAGTGGTTATGGTCTGAATGTAAGTCATCCCCCACAGACTCATGTGTTTGAATGTTTAGTTGATAATTGGGAATGCAGTGGGAATTTTAGAAGATGGAGCTTCCTGAAAAAAGGCATTCCACAGATAGTGAACTTCAGGTTCACTTAGCCCTGCCTGGTTTCTGCTAGTAGTCTGCAGCAGTTTGCTGTCTCTCAGCATCCATGATGGATGTGACCTGAGCTGCCTCCAGCTTCTGTCATCTGTCAGGCCTTTTCTGTCATAATGGCATGTATCACTCTTCTGGAACAGTAAGTCAAACAAATTTCCCTTTCTCCCTCAAGGTGATTGCATGAATGTTGTTTCACAAAAAAAACAACAAAAAAAAAAAAAACAAAAAACAAACAAACAAAAAAACCAGAAAATGCAGCTGCAACAATGATCAAGACAGAGTTTTAAAACTGTGGATTGTCCTTCATTTGTGCCTGCTTCTTTCTCCTCTGGAGGCCACGGTTAGCTCCCCAGTCATTTCGCTGCCCTCATTTTCTGGGGCAACTCTTTTTTTTTAATACATTTTTTATTATTATTGCAGCTCATACAAACTTAATAGGTACACCGTTCCCTTCCTCTCTCCTCCTCCCCCCGTACCCCCTGCTACCTCTCCCCACCCCCCTCCCTTCCCATACCCCAGTGCCTCCTGCCCCAATTCCCAGATTGTCCTTTCTTGTGCATGCCTGATTTTCCTCTGGGCCCTCCTCTCCGATGACGTACAAGCACCCAGTGGCCTTTCCCTGAACCCTTTCCCGTGTTCCTTAGGTATAGGAACACTGCTGTGGCTGCCAATCCCTTGCCTCCAAGGATCTTGGTGCCTTTAGCAGATGCTAGACTTTGTGAGGTCAATAGTGTGTTGGACAATGCGCAGGGCATGTAAAGTCCAATTATGATTGCTTCAGCCCTAACTTGTATGGAGTATCTTACATATCATTGCTCCTCCCATCCTTTTGCTCTTACACTCTTACCGCCCCCTCTTCCGCAAATTTCCCTGAGCTTCAGGATGGGGAGAGATTAAGCTGGCCTAGTTCTAGGTGGTTGATATAGAGTCTCTGAAGTTCTGGGTTGTGGTTTGTTGATTTTCTTTTGCAGTTTTGCTGCTCCTGCAATGCCCTTCACTCCATCCTGGTGGGCATTGTATGTTACCCCCTGGCCAGAGACAAAAAGCTGTTAAACTAGAGTCTTGCGATAAAAGCACATTCAAAGGTGGATTTAATAAAAGTGGGAAACCACAGTGAGGGAGGGGTCTATCACCGATTTGCACAATGGTTACTTTTTATCTGCCAGACTATATGCCCTCCTCTTCTGGTGAGATCATACCCCCTCAGTAGTAAATGATCAGGAACAAAAGTCTGTGAACTTAATCAGATGTCTCATTACTTATTTGAGTCCTTGATGGAGGCCTATTTTCTCTGCTGTAACATGGTCCCTTCTCTCCTTGTTTCTGGTGTGGCCCTCCAACCCCATCCCTCCTGTTCATAATCCTTGCAATTACTGTCTCTAGGTGGGCTGGTTGGGTTTGGTACTAGGAGCCACCTATTAGGGAGTACATAGGGCGCTTAATTTTCTGGATCTGGGATACTTCACTTAATATAATTGTTTCTAATGACATCCATTTCCCGGCAAATTCCAGTAATACATCATTTTTGATGGCTGAGTAGTACTCCATTGTATAGATGTACCACCTTTTCCTTATACACTAGTCAATTGTTGGACATTTGGGTTGATTCCATGACTTTGCTATTGTAAACAGTGCTGCTATGAACATGGTCATGCTTGTGCTATCGAGGTGAACCTCTGCTGTATGGGGGGTTATTCCCAAAAGTGGAATAGCAGGGTCATATGGCATTTCAATCTTTAATTTCTTTACAAATCTCCAGACGGCTTGCCAGAGTGGCTGTATGAGCCTGCACTCCCACCAGCAATGTAGGAGAGTTCCCCTCTCTCCAAATCCTCTCCAGCATTTGTTGTTGTTTGTGTTGTGGATTTTTGCCATCCTGACCGGGGTGAGATGATATCTCAGGGAAGTTTTGATTTGCATTTCCCTGATGGCTAAGGAAGTGGAGTATTTTTTAAGATATTTGTTAGACATTTTAATGTCATCCCTGGTAAAGTTTCTTTTATGTTCCAGGGCCCATTTTTTAATTGGGCCATTTTTCTCCTTGGAGTTTAGTTTTCTAAGTTCTTTGTGCACTCTGGACAACAGAGTTCTATCAGATGTGTGGTTAGTGAAGATTTTCTCCCATTCCGTGGGTTGCCTTTGAGCTCGTGTTACAATCTCTTTATCTGAACAGAAGCTCTTTAATTTCACAAGATCCCAACTGTTGAGAGTTGGTAGCAGTGACTGTGCCATTGGATGTCTGTTTAGGAACTGTTGGCCTAGCCCAATCAGCTCGAGGGAGTTCCCTATCCTTTCAAATATGGTTTTCATAGTCTCTGGCCTTATATCAAGGTCCTTGATCCATTTGGAATTAAGTCTTGTACATGGTGAGAAGTACGGGTCCAGCTTTAATCTTCTGCATGTGGAGATCCAGTTTTGCCAGCACCATTTGTTGAAGATGCTGTTCTTTTTCCATTGAATTTTTTGGGCCCCTTTGTCAAAGACCAAATGGCTGTAATTTTGTGGGCTTATATCTGGGTCTTCAATGTTTATCCACTGATCTGTGTGTCTATTTTTGGAGCCAGTACCAGGCTGTCTTTATAACTATGGATTTGTAGTATAGACTTAGGTTTGGTATGGTAATACCTCCAGCAGTGTTTTTGTTACTCAGGATTGTCTTTGCTATCCTGGGTCTTTTGTGCCTCCATATGAACTTTGAGATTGTTTGGTAAACTTCTTTGAAGAATTGCTTTGGGATTTTCATTGGTATAGCATTGAATCTGTATATTGCCTTTCATAGGATGGTCATTTTTACGATGTTGATTCTGCCAATCCAGGAACAAGGGAGGTCTTTCCACCTTCTGGTGTCTTCTGCAATTTCTTTCTTTAGGGTTTTAAAGTTTTCATTGTAAAGGTCTTTTACCTCCTTGGTTAGGTTTATAACAAGGTATTTCATTTTTTTAGGGGCTAGAGTAAATGGGATTGTTTCTCTCAAGGCTTTTCCACTTCTTTCATTCTGGGCATATAGGAAGGCCTCTGATTTTTGCACATTTATTTTGTATCCTGCCACCCTGCTGAACTTCTCAATTAATTCCAGGAGCTTCCTGGTGGAGTTTTTGGGATCACTCAGGTATAAGATCATGTCATCTGCAAATAGGGATAGCTTGACTTCTTCCTTGCCAATTTGAATCCCTCTTATTTCCCTTTCTTGTCTTATGGCTTCAGCTAAGACTTCAAATACAATATTGAATAGAAGTGGTGAGAGTGGAAAGCCTTGTCTAGTTCCTGATCGAAGTGGGAATGCTTCCAATTGTTCCCCATTGAGCATAATCCTTGCTGTGGGCTTGTTGTATACAGCTTTTATTATATTGATAAAGGTTCCTTACATTCCTACTGTCTCTAGCGTTTTGATCATAAAAGGCTGTTGGATCTTGTCAAACGCTTTTTCTGCATCTTTCGAGAGTATCGTGTGGCCTTGGACTTTTGACTGGTTTATATGATGAATTACATTTATTGATTTGCATATGTTGAACCAACCTTGTGTGCCGGGGATGAAGCATATTTGGTCCTCGTGAATGATCTTTTTGATCTGTTTTTGAATCCGATTTACTAAGACTTTGTTGACAATCTTTGTGGCTGTGTTCATCAGAGAGATCGGCCTATAGTTTTCTTTTTTAAGTGAATCTTTATTAGTTTTTGAGATTAAAACTATATTAGCTTCATAGAAGGAATATGGTAGTGTTCCTTCCTTTGCTATTTGATGGAACAGTTTAAGAAGTATTGGTGTTATTAACTCCTTAAATGTCTGGTAGAACTCTGCTGAATCCATCTGGTCCAGGACATTTTTTGGTGGGAAGATTCGAGATTACTTCTTCAATTTCCTTATATGTTATAGGACTATTTAAATAATTCACAACTTCCTGATTCAATTTATGTAAGTTGTGTTTACTTAGAAATTCATCCATCTCTTTTATGTTGTCAAACTTCACAGAGTATAAGTTTTTGAAATATGATGTTATAATTCTCTGGATTTCTTGGGTATCAGTAGTGATAACTCCATGTTCATTTCTAATTTTGTTAATTTGGGTTTTCTCTCTCTTGCTTTTGGTTAATATAGCTAGGGGTATATCAATCTAATTGATTTTTTCAAAGAACCAGCTTTTTGACTGGTTGATTTTTTCTATCGTTTTCTTAGCCTCGATTTCAGATATTTCTCCCCTTATTTTGCTAATCTCCTCTCTTCTACTACTTTTGGGATCAGATTGCTCTAGTTTCTCTAAAGCTTTAAGCTGCATTGTTAAGTTGTTTATTTCTGATGTTTCTATTTTTTTTTTTTGATGTAGGCATTAAGAGCTATGAACTTACTTACCTCTTAGAACAGCTTTCATTATGTCCCAGAGGTTTTGGTAAGTTGTATTTTCGTTGTCATTCACTTTCAGGAAATCTCGAATTTCCTTTTTAATTTCTTCCTGAATCCAGTTCTCATTCAGCATCATATTGTTAAGTTTCCAGGAGTTAGTGTATTTTCTCTTGTTTGTTGTGTTGTGGATGTCCAGCTTTAGGCCGTGGTGGTCTGACAGGGCACAGGTTAGAATTTTAACTTTTTTGTACATGTGTAGATTCGTTTTGTGGCCCAGTATGTAATCTATTTTGGAGAAAGTTCCGTGTGCTGCTGAGAAAAATGTGTATTCTTTGGTGCGTGGTTGAAAAGTTCGATAGAGATCTCTAAGGTCCATTTCTGTAAGGGTTTGATTAAGGTCCAAAGTGTCTCTGTTAAGTTTTTGTCCTGCTGATCTATCCTATGTTGAGAGGGCGGTGTTGAAGTCCCCAAGAATTATCATTTGGGGGTTGATTTCTTGCTTTAGACACTGTAGGTTTTCTTAATGAATGTGGAGTGGCCCGTATTGGGTGCATATATGTTCAGTATTGTGAAGTCTTCCTGGTGAATTGTACCTGTGACTAAAATGTAGTATCCATCCGTGTCTCTTATAATTTTTTTGGTTTGAAGTCCACTTTGTGTGATATCATAATGGCTACCCCTGCCTTTTTTCTGCTTCCATTAACTTGTAGAATTATTGACCAGCCTTTCATTTTTAGGGCATGCCTAACTTTTGTGGTGAGATGGGTTTCCTGCAGGCAGCAGATTGATGGATTGTGATTTTTAATCCAAATTTGAAATCTGTGTCTTTTGATCAGTGAGTTAATTCCATTAACATTTAGTGTTATAATGTTGAAACTATTTTTGATTCCAGACATTTATTATGTATAGTAGTTTTTATAAGTATATTGCTTTGCTTTAATGGTGTTATACTTGCCTTCTGTTCTCCTGAATATGCCTGTTTTTTTCTTCATGCTTGAGTATCATTTCTAGCATTTTTTGAAGGCCCGGTTTGGTGGACATGTATCCCTTCAAGTTGTCTTTGTGCTGGAAGATTTTTCTTTCTCCCTTGATCATGACTGATAGTTTTGCAGGGTAAATCAGCCTAGGATGACATTTTTGCTCATTCAATACTTGAAGTATGTCTCTCCAAGCTCTTCTTGCTTTTACTGTTTCCATTGAGAAGTCATTTGTTATTTTAATAGGCTTACCTTTAAAAGTGACTTGTTTTTTCTCCCTTGAAGCTCTCAGCACCAGTTCTTTATCTTGAATGTGGAGTGTTTTGACTATTATTTGCTGTGCTGAGCTTCTGTTTTGGTCATATCTGTTTGGGGTGTGGGATGCCTCTTGAATATGGATGGGCCTCTCTTTTTTTAGATGAGGAAAGTTTTCCTTGATGATCATTTGAAAAATTTCCTCAGGGGTGGTATTTTGAGATTCTTGCTCTGGTATTCCATGAATACACATGTTGGGCTTCTTCAGGGTGTCCCATATCTCCTGGATATTTCTCTCAAGCATCTTTTTGGCTTTAACAATCTCTTCCATTGAGCTGGTTAATATAACATACTTTATCTTCAAGATCTGAAATTCTGTTTTCTGCTTCCTTAGTTCTGCTGATAAGACTCTCTGTGGAGTTCTGGGTTGAAGATAACTTGTCTTGTAGCTCAGTTTTAAACTCTGCTTGAGTCTGTTTTAACTGCTCTATGCCAGTTTTTGATTCTTGCACTGTTTTTCTCAACTCCTCCATGTGTCTGTTGTGTTCCTCCTAAAAGCGATTGATTCGATTATTTAATTCCTCACGGATTTCCTCTTTCATAGTATTGAACATGGTAATGATCATATTTTGAAGGTCGTTATCCTGGGTCAGGCTTTATTGGCCATTTTCCATGGGTTTGTTCTGGTTGGAGTCTAACATTATGGGATTAATTCCTTCAGTGGGAGATTTGTTTACTTGAGTGTTGTTTCTCATGGATTTGCACTTTGACTTTGACATTGTTGTTTTAACGCTTAAGATCTTCTTTTAATTTCTGTGCTTTTTCACTAAACTGAATTATTTGGCCTGGGGCTCTGGGGGTGGGCAGGGACTGAGCTTACCTAGATTGTGGAGCGGTGAGGCCGGTCCTGGGCAGCGGAGTGGAGGGGATGGGAGGATGGGGCATCGGCAGGGGGCTATTTAAACCTGGGGGACCTGAGGGCAGGGCCCAGTCGCAGAGGGGGTGCCTTCTCCTCCTCCCGGTCCCTGTGCGCGAGGCTCAGGCTGGATGGTGGGAGGAGCTGGGTCCCCTCGGGTGGCCTTGGGTTCTGGGGGTGGGCGGGGACCGAGCTTACCTGGGTTGGGGCGCGGCGAGTCCCAGCTGGACCGCAGGTGCATCCCGGGTGGCGGAGTGGAGGGGAAGGGGCCTGGGGCAACTCTATGTGCATAGTTGACTGCCTTCTTTCACTGGGGCTCACTACTGGCTCCCCAGACCCAGTATCATCCATCATGGCCATGCCAAGACGTCTCTTCAACCATTTGTCCATACTGACATTCTTCCTGCCATTTCAATGTTTCTTGTCTTGATGCTATTCAGTGTCTACCCCAGTGCCCAGCTGCCCTGTCTACAGTCTTCCCCAGTGGCTCTAAGATTCCCAGAACCATCCCTTTCCCACATGGTAGTGCAGTGAATGGATCCTGTCGTTAGTCGTCCTAGTATGGTCCATGTGACCCATGGTCTGCAGTGATATGGACTCAGGACCAGCATGCCTTGGGGAAGATGGACTACATTCCAAGAAGAGAAAGGAAGTGCTGGGAAACCCAGTCCTGTTAACTGACGGACTCGGGCTGGCTGTTGTCTGTGGTGCCATTGTGAAGCCATGTAACTACCAAGCTGTGCTTCACAGCTTCTGTGATTGTTGCATTAGGTTTTCCTTCCTGGGCCCCTTTGTCTGTAATAGTTGTAATGGTTATTCTTAACTGCTGTGAGAGAGCACCCAAAGTCAATCAAAGTAGAAAGGGAGGTTTTATTCAGCTTACGGTTCCAGAGGGAAGGTACAGTCTCTTAAAGCAGAGGAGGCATGGCTGGCTGCCCAAAGCTGGAGGAGGCTAAGTCACCACAGACATCTTGCAAGCTGAGAGCTGCAGACTGCTTGCAGCAAAGGCTGACTTCTCCTGGAGGTAGGGTGGGACTAATCCACCTCAAGGCCCACCCTTTGTGACTGCCTTCCTCCAACAAGGTGCCACACACATGAAACTGTGGGGAACACATTTCAAACCATGACACTAGTACAGGAGGCTGAGGAAGGTGGACTACCTGAAGTCTGGGTTCAGCACAGGTTATATAGTGGGTTGACCAGTCAGAGAGTCAGATTAATACAGGGAGATGGGGGTCTCAGAACAAGTAAAAGTCCATATGAATTGATTCAAAGGAAAATAAAGACCTTGTTTTATTGTTATGTAGGAAAAAAAAGGAATATCCAGTTATTTGGGTGGAAGCTTTCTGGGTAGAAGGACTGAGGAAGCCTTCATTGCCCTACTCTCTGAAGGGAATTTCTTGACTTCATATACATTTGCTGTCTGGTGCCTCGTTAGCACCATGTTTCAACTGTGGGGCCAGCTTAGACATGCATGGCAGATCAAGCCAATTAATATCAACAATGTTAGATCATTGAATTAAAGGTTATCCATTGCAGTGTAGTGTAAACAATTCAGTTTCTCCATGAAGTTTGTATTTACCTAAAAGAGAGGAGAGAGAGAGAGAGAGAGAGAGAGAGAGAGAGAGAGAGAGAGAGAGAGAGAGAGAGAGAAGAGAGGAGAGCCCATATTCATTGGGCATTGAAGTACATGCCTATGATACTAGCACTTAGGAGGAAGAGACTACCTAAAGGCTCAGTCTGCCACTAAGGCACTTCAGGGTAGAAGAGGCTGTCTCAGAATGGCTAGTCAGCATTCCACATACTTACGTGGCTGAATAGGTGGCCAGTCTGGAAACAGGAACATTTGTAGTCAGGGACTAGAGGAGATGGCACAGGGCTGGGCCACATCCCCTTTCCATCTTTCCCCTTATCCACTTATCACTGGCTCCACGAATTAGATGTAGGGCTGCCAGCAGCTCAGGCTTACTCTACAAGGAAAGGTTCACCCAGGGTGGTTCAATGGGATCACCTATGTGGGGCCAGTTATCATTTGTCACTTGCCCCAGACCTTAGTTAACAAAGTGCAGAAGGGCCCTGTGGCAACTCCACCTACCTGCTTAGTTTTGGGACTCCTCTATCCTCCTCTCTTGATGGATCTGGGAGGCAGCCACAACACAAGCCCCAAAGAAAAGAATTGATGATCTCTCTTCATGAACTTCCAGCAATGGTGAGTGTGGTAGGGGCAGATGACATTGCATCCTTAGCCTTGTCTGGTATGAAAATATCTTCAGCACATGTGTATTTTCTTCTGTGGTGTCTGGGGTGGTCACAGGGTTAGGGGTCACCCCTGAAATCTGCTAGAAGAGGTTCAATTGTTCCCTTTACTTCCAAGTTCAGGTGTCCCACTTGTGGAGGAGGGTAGAGATTTCATACCTTCGGATGGCATGGTGCACTCTGAGACTGGCCTGGCCTCTCTGCCTTCATACTCGGGTATCATATGAGTGGAACATAGAGATTTCCTACCCTCAGATGGCATGGTGCATTCTGAGGCTGGCACGGCCTCTCTGCCTTTATGATTGGGTGTCATATGAGTGGAAGGGGTAGAGATTTCATGCCCTCAGATGGCGTGGTGTTCTCTCAGGCTGGCATGGCCTCTCTGCCTTCATGCTTGGGTGTTGTATGGGTGGAAAGGGTAGAGATTTCACGCCCTCAGATGGTGTGGTGCTCTCTGAGGCTGGCACAGCCTCTCTGCCTTCATACTTGGGTGTCATATGAGTGGAGGATAGAGATTCCATATCCTCAGATGGCATGGTGCTCTCTGAGGCTGGCACAGTCTCCTTGCATTCATATCTGGGTGTCATATGAGTGGAGAGGGTAGAGATTTCATGTCCTCAGATGATGTGGTGCTCTGTGAGGCTGACACAGCTTCTCAGCCTTCATATTCAGGTGTCATATGAGTGTAGGAGGATACAGATTCCATGCCCTCGGATGGCATGCTGCTCTCTGAGTCCGGTATATCTCCTGTGTCTCCACAACAGTGTCTCATGGATGGAGGTCACTACAGATGATGATGCAATGATGGTGTCTATGGTGGAGGTGTCCCCTCTGACTCCATACTCAGATGTTACATGAGTGGACATGAGTACAGATTTCATACACTCCAATGGACAGGTACTTTCCAAGGCCAGTGGATCTTCTGTGCCTCCATAACTGAGTACCACAGTGGAATGATGGGATATGTGGTGGTGGTGGCCCCTCTTCTTCCTTGCTCAGATGTCCCCTTTATGGAGGAGAGCAGACATTTCATACCTTCGATAGTCTGGTACTCTCCAAGGAAAATCTGTTCCCCGTGTCTGCACATTCTGATGTTCCATGAGAGGAGGAACAGACAGATATCCTGCTTCCTGAAAGCCCTTCTTTCTCCACCTAGCAGTTTCAGGGCTATGGGTGTTATTACTGTTGTAGCTGCTGGGGGAATCAGGAGCATGTTCTCCCTTGAGGGATAGGAAGTAAAGGTAAGGCCCCTTCTCCAAAGACAAGGTGGCAGAAGAAGGGGTGCGGCTTCCAGTACAACCCTGGATGTTATGGTCATTCTGGGCAGCTTTTGGCTTCTCAGGCAAGGCATGGCCATAAAACTCAGGTTCTACGCCCTCAGGGAAGGGTGTACATTTCCAGGGGTGAGGAAATGTCCTTGGTGTTGAGGGTTAGCTCTTTGTCCACCCCTGTCTTCTGGGATTGTTCAGTGTTTTAGTATCAGGTACGTGGCCATCATGTGATTGTAATTTTGGTTTGTTAAAGCCTTTTTCATTTCATCAAAGTTATGTCCCATTTCAAGCATGCTTCTAATTATCCTGGGGTCCAGAGTACTCCAGGAATCCTCTGAGGACTTGCCAAATGGTGTGGGCTCAATTTTCCTGATCCAGGGGTGGTCCAGTATTTTGCTGATGGTGGGACTCTGCTCAGGATTTATAGTGAGCAGCAGCATGATGGTGTGCAAAATTTCCTTGGAAACATGGCCAGGAACAGTGAGGCGCACGTTTTGGAGGTAGCACATGTTTTCTTCCTTTCTTAAGTCTTTGAAGGGGAATAGCCCCATGGCTATCCAATAGAGGAACACCCCTAAGCTCCATATATCAGCCTTTAAAGGGTCATATGGCTTATCTTCCCAGAGCTCTGGGGCAATACAGAGTGGAGTGCTGCTGGTGCCCCTCAATATTTCCCTGAGTTGTATCTGGACACTAAGTCCAAAATGGCACAATAGAATTTGTTTTCCTGCATTTGCCAGAATGTTTTTGGCTTTAATATCTCTGTGGAATATCATTTGACTATAACAGTAGTGCACTGCTTGGAGGACTTGGCTGAACAGCATTTGAACTTTTTGCTTTTGCAGATAGCCACATACCTGAATTCAATTCCAGAGTCTTCCATGTGAAACATTTTTCATAATAGATAGGTGTACTGGCTGCTGTGAATCACATGGAATAACTTGATGAGATATAGGCTGGATAATCTCTTCAGAATGCTCATTTCCAAGCAGATTAAGCTGTTATATTTTTTGTGTTCCGATGAACCTTCAGAGCCATATAGGTAAATGTTGGCAGATGTAATGCCAACTTGACCTGAGAAAAAAAAAACCCTGATCCAAGGGTGTTCATAATTCTGTAGTGCTGTTCAAAGCTCTCATGAATGCAGCACTCATCCCTGTTTCTTTCCACATCCATGTTACCTTGTGTTCCTAGAACCTGACCCATGATGATAGATAAAAACTAATGAAAAGCAGATCTAGGAGGGAAAGCCTTAGCTTCAAGTACCTAAATCAGATATTCAAACAGGAAAGAAGACACTCCCACCTGTCCAAAAGAACCCCATGACTATGTCAAACCACCTAATGATGCACTTCAAGAACACGGACAGATCACAGAAAATGAAACCCCAAATCAGCAGAGAACAAAACAGAGTGTAGCCCTGTTTTGCAGAAATTGAGAAATAGAAACTCAGAAACATCACAAAGCGTGAGATATCTTATATACATTGTGTGTGTGTATGAAAAGGTGGGCATAAACAATACTCAATTATGAAAGTGGAAAAGATCCTCATTACTGTTTCGTGTTGTATGTCCTGAAAAAAACTCAAGCATGCATACATTCGGATACTAGTGGACCCTTTAGGAAGTGATGGAACCCTCAAGACCTATGGTCTGATTGTGCATGGTTAGTACATACTAACAAATGTTTTGAACAGGGATAAGAAAATGAATACGTGGAAGCAGAAAATGGGAGTGACTCAATAGAGAAAATTAAAAAGGAAGAACAAACAAAAAAATAGAAATGTAAATTTAGTCAAAGTCCCAACAAGATTAAAAAAAAACCTACCACCTGCTCAGGAGCTGGACCAGAGAAGACTCCCTGCTCCTGAGGTAAGGCCCCTAGACCAAGCCCCAGCCGCCAGGTCACCTGCTTGTCACACCAGCCAGCCAGGATGGCAGCCAGTCGGCTCTGGTGCCAGGGAAGGCCCCTACACCATACCCCAATCCCAGGTGATCTGTGCAACATACTAGACACTCTGCCCTTTGGTCCCGGACCCAGACCAGGGTGGATTCTGAAGTCTGCTAAAATCATCCCATCACATGGGAGAGATTCTTCACTTCCAGCTCAAAGAAAAGCAAACCCTTTTTTACCATCTTGTTCCTCTCAATTATTAGTCACCATAGTTTAACTTTTCCATATAGCCACCCCAAAATGCACACAACTTCAGGGACTATACCATTCACACTCACATATCACCAAGGAAGTAAAGAGAAAAAGTACACTACCATACTAATCTTCACTTCCTGTCTACTAACCCTGACTTAATTGATGTACTAATGGTCTAATAGCATCATCTAGGGATTAACACCAATACCAGACAAGCGTACCCACTCCAAGGCAAATATTAGTAATAATTGCTCCAGAGTAGTAATGCCATCTAGTTCAATTCAGTCAAAAACACACAGAAACTAAAAGAAAGAGATAAAACAAAAATGCCCAGGTCACAACACAAATCCATGAGAAACAAAAACCAAGATGACGAATCTCCTACTGAAAGAATTAACCCCATAATGATAGATTCCAACCAGAACAAACTCACAGAAAATAGCCAAGAAAGACATACTCAAGATAATGTTTTTCGAAGCCTGATCTTTACTATGCAATACTACAAAAGAGGAAATCTAGGAGGAGTTAAATAACCATATCAACCACTTTGAACAGAAACACAATAGGCACTTGGAGGAAATGAGAAAAATAGTCGAGGAAACGAAAATAGGCATCGAGCAGTTAAAACAATCTCAAGCAGAGTTTAAAATTGAACTAAAAGACAAGTTATCTTTACTATGTACCCAGAATTCAACAGAGAGTCTTATCAGCAGGACTAATGAAGCAGAAAATATAATATCAGAACTTGAAGACAAAGTGGAAGAACTAACCAGCTCAATGGAAGAACTAACCAGCAAAAAGATACTTGAAAAGAATATTCAAGAGTTATGGGACACTTTGAAGAAGCCTAACATGCATATTCATGGAATACCAGAACAAGAATGCCAGAATACCACACCTGAGGAAATTTTTCAAATTATCATAAAGGAAAACTTTCCTCATCTGAAGAAAGAGAGGCTCATCCAAATACAAGAGGCATTCTGCACCATAACCAGCTGTGAATATGATAGAATCTCATCACAGCAAATAATAGTCAAAACACTCCACATACAAGACAAAGCAAATGCGCTGAGAGCTTCATGGGGAAAAAAAAATCAAGTCTCTTTTAAAGGTAAACCTATTAAAATAACAAGTGATTTTTCAATGGAAACAGTAAAAGCAAGAAGAGCTTGGAGAGATGTACTTCAAATATTTAATGAGCAAAAATGTCAACCCAGGCTGATATGCCCAGCAAAACTATCGAGCATGAGAGAAAAATTTTCTAGCACGAAGAGAACTTGAAGGCTTACATGTCTACCAAACTGGGCCTTCAAAAATGCTAAAAAAGATACTCAAGCTTAGAGAAAAGAGCAAGTATATTCAGGAGGAAAGAAGGGGAGTATGATACCACCAAAACCTACAAGCCAAATAATACACTCATGAAAGCCACTAAACAGAGAGCTCGTCAGCGCCGTAGGCGGGAGCGGGTTCGCGCCGCCGCCCGCCGCCCGCCGCCCGCCGCCCGCCCGCCGCCCGCCGGCCCGCCCGCCGCCCGCCGCCCGCCCGCCGCCGCACCATAGCCTGCCGGCCGCGAAGCCCGCCCGGGTTCGGGAGTCGCCGCGACGGCGGTGCCAGCCCGTCGCCCCGGCGAGATGGAGCCTCAGACGGAAGCGCAGAGCCGACGGCCGGCACCGGAAGCCCGAGGACGCGCAGCGCGGCGAGCGCCTGGCCGCCGACCGCCGGCCCGACAGCTTTACCACTCCTGAAGGCCCTAAGCCCCGTTCTAGATGTTCAGACTGGGCAAGTGCTGTTGAAGAAGATGCAATGAGAACCAAAGTTAATAAAGAGATTGCAAGATATAAAAGAAAACTCCTCATAAATGACTTTGGAAGAGAAAGAAAATCATCATCAGGAAGTTCTGACTCGAAGGAGTCTGTGTCTGCAGTGCCCGCTGATGTGGAGACAGATGAAAGTGTCCTGATGAGGAGACAGAAGCAGATCAACTATGGCAAGAACACGATCGCCTATGACCGCTATACTAAAGAAGTCCCCAGACACCTTCGTCAACCTGGGATCCACCCCAAGACCCCCAACAAATTTAAGAAGTATAGCCGACGGTCCTGGGACCAGCAGATCAAACTCTGGAAGGTGGCTCTTCATTTTTGGGATCCTCCAGCTGAAGAAGGATGCGATTTGCAAGAAATACAACCTGTAGACCTTGGAGAGATGGAGACAGAATTCACAGAGAGCAGCTCTGAGTCACAGACAAGCTCACAAGATAACTTTGATGTGTATGCTGGCACACCCACCAAAGTCAGACATGTGGACTGCCAAGTGGAGGATGAATTTGATTTGGAAGCTTGTTTAACTGAACCCTTGAAAGACTTTTCGGCCATGAGCTAACTGCCACCTGGTGGCCACCCAGAGAAACAGTTGCCTCTGCCTGGTCAGGTGGAAGGACGGCCAAGCATGTGCAGCTGTGCACTTGTATTTGTTTCTCTGTTAAGAGTTTCTCTCATGATGAGTTGTTATTCTTGCCTTATTTTTATGTTTTGCATGTTTTAAATTGTAAATGGGCTCCCTCTTTCGCCCCACCCCCGCTCCGCCGGTCGGGACGCTTAGGCGAGATCCAGCCGGGCCTCAACGCGCGCTCTAGGACCCCAGGTCAGCCCACGGGGACCCGGCTCCGACTCCCGCCATCCAGCCGGAGCCGCGCGGGGGCCGAGGGAACGAGGAGGACCTCCCCCTGCGCCCGGGCCCCGCCCCAGCTGCCCTCGGGTTAAATAGCTCCACGCCGATGCGCGCAGCCTCCCTCTTTCGCCCCACCCCCGCTCCGCCGGTCGGGACGCGTAGGCGAGATCCAGCCGGGCCTCAACGCGCGCTCTAGGACCCCAGGTCAGCCCACGGGGACCCGGCTCCGACTCCCGCCATCCAGCCGGAGCAGCGCGGGGGCCGAGGGACGAGGAGGACCTCCCCCTGCGCCCGGGCCCCGCCCCAGCTGCCCTCGGGTTAAATAGCTCCACGCCAACGCGCCCATCCTCCCTTTTCGCCCCACCCCGCTCCGCCAGTCGGGACACGCACGCGGTCCACCCGGGCCTCACCCCGCTCCCTAGGTAAGTCCCCGTTCAGGCCCCGCCCACCAGTACCCCAGGCCAAATAATTCAGTTTAGTGAAATTGAGAGATCTTAAGAGTTAAAATGACAATGCCAAAGTCAAAGTGCAAATCCATGAGAAGCAACACTCAAGTAAACAAATCTCCCACTGAAGAAATTAATCCCATAATGTTAGACTCCAAAAAGAACAAACCCGCGGAAAAAGGCCAAGAAAGCCTGACCCAGGATAACGACTTTCAAAATATGATCATTACCATGTTCAATACTATGAAAGAGGAAATCCGGGAGGAATTACATAATCGAATCAATCGCTTTGAAGAGGAACACAACAGACATCTGGAGGAGTTGAGAAAAACAGTGCAAGAAACAAAAAGTAGCATAGAACAGTTAAAACAAACTCAAGCAGAGTTTAAAACTGAGCTAAAAGACAAGTTATCTTCAACCCAGAATGCCACAGAGAGTCTTATCAACAGAACTAATGAAGCAGAAAACAGAATTTCAGACCTTGAAGATAAAGTGGGAGTACTAGCCAGCTCAATGGAAGAGGTTGTTAAAGCCAAAAAGATACTTGAGAGAAATATCCAAGAGATATGGGACACCCTGAAGAAGCCTAACATGCGTATTCATGGAATACCGGAGCAAGAATCTCAAAATACCACCCCTGAGGAAATTTTTCAAACGATCATCAAGGAAAACTTTCCTCATCTAAAGAAAGAGAGGCCCATTCATATACAAGAGGCATTCCGCACCCCAAACAAATACGACCAAAATAGAAGCACACCGCGGCAAATAATAGTTAAAACACTCCACATTCAAGATAAAGAACTGGTGCTGAGAGCTTCAAGGGAGAAAAAACAAGTCACTTTTAAAGGCAAACCTATTAAAATAACAAATGACTTCTCAGTCGAAACAGTAAAAGCAAGAAGAGCTTGGAGAGACATACTTCAAGTATTGAATGAGCAAAAATGTCAACCCAGGCTGATTTACCCTGCAAAACTATCAGTCATGATCGAGGGAGAAAGAAAAATTTTCCAGCACAAAGACAACTTTAAGGGATACATGGCCACCAAACCAGGCCTTCAAAAACTGCTAGAAATGATACTCAAGCGTGAAGAAAAAAACAGGCATATCCAGGAGAACAGAAGGGAAATATAACACCATTAAAAGCGAAGCAATATACTTATAAAAGCTACTAAACATAATAAATGTCTGGAATTAACAATAGTTTCTCCATTATAACACTAAATGTTAATGGACTTAATTCACCGATCAAGAGACACAGATTACAAACTTGGATTAAAAATCACAATCCATCAATCTGCTGCCTGCAGGAAACCCATCTCACCACAAAAGATAGGCACGCTCTAAAAATAAAAGGCTGGTCAACAATTCTACAAGCAAATGGAAGCAGAAAACAGGCAGGGGTAGCCATTATGCTATCAGACAAAGTGGATTTCAAACCAAAAAAAATTATAAGAGACACGGATGGATACTACATTTTAGTCAGAGGTACAATTCACCAGGAAGACTTCACAATACTGAACATATATGCACCCAATACGGGCCCCTCCACATTCATTAAGAAAACCCTACAGCGTCTAAAGCAAGAAATCAACCCCCAAACAATAATTCTTGGGGACTTCAACACCGCCCTCTCTACATGGGATAGATCAACAGGTCAAAAGCTTAACAGAGACACTTTGGAACTTAATCAAACCCTGAAAGAAATGGACCTCACAGATCTCTATCGAACTTTTCACCCACGCACCAAAGAATACACATTTTTCTCAGCAGCACACGGAACTTTCTCCAAAATAGATCACATATTGGGCCACAAAATGAATCTACACATGTACAAGAAAGTTGAAATTCTAACCTGTACCACGGCCTAAAGCTGGACATCCACAACACATCAAACAAGAGAAAATACACTAACTCCTGGAAACTTAACACTATGATGCTGAATGAGAACTGGATTCAGGAAGAAATTAAAAAGGAAATTCAAGATTTCCTGAAAGTGAATGATAACGAAAATACAACTTACCAAAATCTCTGGGACACAATGAAAGCTGTTCTAAGAGGTAAGTTCATAGCTCTTAATGCCCACATCAAAAAAATGGAAACATCAGAAATAAACAACTTAACAATGCAGCTTAAAGCTTTAGAGAAACTAGAGCAATCTGATCCCAAAAGCAGTAGAAGAGAAGAGATTAGCAAAATAAGGGGAGAAATATCTGAAATCGAGACTAAGAAAACGATAGAAAAAATCAACAAATCGAAAAGCTGGTTCTTTGAAAAAATCAACAAGATTGATACACCCCTAGCTAAACTAACCAAAAGCAAGAGAGAGAAAACCCAAATTAACAAAATTAGAAATGAACATGGAGTTATCACTACGGATACCCAAGAAATCCAGAGAATTATAACATCATATTTCAAAAACTTATACTCTGTGAAGTTTGACAACACAAAAGAGATGGATGAATTTCTAAGTAAACACAACTTACCTAAATTGAATCAGGAAGTTGTGAATTACTTAAATAGTCCTATAACATATAAGGAAATTGAGGAAGTAATCTCGAATCTTCCCACCAAAAAATGTCCTGGACCAGATGGATTCAGCACAGAGTTCTACCAGACATTTAAGGAGTTAATAACACCAATACTCCTTAAACTGTTCCATCAAATAGCAAAGGAAGGAACACTACCAAATTCCTTCTATGAAGCTAATATCGTTTTAATCCCAAAACCTAATAAAGATTCACTTAAAAAAGAAAACTATAGGCCGATCTCCCTGATGAACACAGATGCAAAGATTCTCAACAAAGTCTTAGCAAATCGGATTCAAAAACATATTAAAAAGATCATTCATGGGGACCAAGTAGGCTTCATCCCCGGCACACAAGGTTGGTTCAACATACGCAAATCAATAAATGTAATTCATCATGTAAACCAGTCCAAAGTCCAAGACCACATGATACTCTCGATAGATGCAGAAAAAGCTTTTGACAAGATCCAACAGCCTTTTATGATCAAAACGCTAGAGACAGTAGGAATGGAAGGAACTTTTATCAATATAATAAAAGCTGTATACAACAAGCCCACAGCAAGGATTATGCTCAATGGGGAACAATTGGAAGCATTCCCACTTCGATCAGGAACAAGACAAGGCTGTCCACTCTCACCACTTCTATTCAATATTGTACTTGAAGTCTTAGCCGAAGCCATAAGACAAGAAAGGGACATAAGAGGGATTCAAATTGGCAAGGAAGAAGTCAAGCTATCTCTATTTGCAGATGACATGATCTTATACCTGAGTGATCCCAAAAACTCCACCAGGAAGCTCCTGGAACTAATTGAGAAGTTCAGCAGGGTGGCAGGATACAAAATAAATGTGCAAAAATCAGAGGCCTTCCTATATGCCCAGAATGAAAGAAGTGAAAAAGCCTTGAGAGAAACCATGCCATTTACTATAACCCCTAAAAAAATGAAATACCTTGGTATAAACCTAACTAAGGAGGTAAAAGACCTTTACAATGAAAACTTTAAAACCCTAAAGAAAGAAATTGCAGAAGACACCAGAAGGTGGAAACACCTCCCTTGTTCCTGGATTGGCAGAATCAACATTGTAAAAATGACCATCCTACCAAAGGCAATATACAGATTCAATGCTATACCAATCAAAATCCCAAAGCAATTCTTCAAAGAAGTTGACCAAACAATCTCAAAGTTCATATGGAGGCACAAAAGACCCAGGATAGCAAAAACAATCCTGAGTAACAAAAACACAGCTGGAGGTATTACCATACCAAACCTAAGTCTATCCTACAAATCCATAGTTATAAAGACAGCCTGGTACTGGCTCCAAAATAGACACACAGATCAATGGATAAGGATTGAAGACCCAGATATAAGCCCACAAAGTTACAGCCATTTGGTCTTTGACAAAGGGGCCCAAAGAATCCAATGGAAAAAGAACAGCATCTTCAACAAATGGTGCTGGCAAAACTGGATCTCCACATGCAGAAGATTAAAGCTGGATCCGTACTTGTCACCATGTACAAGACTTAATTCCAAATGGATCAAGGACCTTGATATCAGGCCAGAGACTTTAAAAGCCATAGTTGAAAGGATAGGGAACTCCCTCGAGCTGATTGGGCTAGGCCAACACTTCCTAAACAGACATCCAATGGCACAGTCACTGCTACCAACTCTCAACAGTTGGGATCTTGTGAAATTAAAGAGCTTCTGTTCAGATAAAGAGATTGTCGCACGAGCTCAAAGGCAACCCACAGAATGGGAGAAAATCTTCACTAACCACATATCTGACAGAGCTCTACTGTCCAGAGTGCACAAAGAACTTAGAAAATTAAACTCCAAGGAAAACACTGGCCCAATTAAAAAATGGGCCCTGGAACTTCAAAGAAACTTTACCAGGGATGAAATTAAAATGTCTAACAATTATCTTAAAAAATGCTCCACTTCCTTCGCCATCAGGGAAATGCAAATCAAAACTTCCCTGAGATATCATCTCACCCCGGTCAGGATGGCAAAAATCCACAGTACAAACAACGACAAATGCTGGAGAGGATGTGGGGAGAGGGGAACTCTCCTACATTGTTGGTGGGAATGCAGGCTCATACAGCCACTCTGGCGAGCCGTCTGGAGATTCTTGAAGAAATTAAAGATTGAAATGCCATATGACCCTGCTATCCCACTTTTGGGAATAACCCCCCAAGCAGCAGAGGTTCGCCTCGATAGCACAAGCTCGACCATGTTCATAGCAGCACTGTTTACAATAGCAAAGTCATGGAATCAACCTAAATGTCCAACAGTTGACGAGTGGATAAGGAAACTGTGGTACATCTATACAATGGAGTACTACTCAGCCATCAAAAATGATGAATTACTGGAATTTGCTGGGAAATGGATGTCATTAGAAAGAATTATATTAAGTGAAGTATCCCAAACCCAGAAAATTAAGCGCCGTATGTACTCCCTAATAGGTGGCTCCTAGTACCAAACTCGCCCAGCCCACATTGGGACGCTCAAAAGTAAACCTATGTAACACAGTAATTGCAAGGATTATGAACAAGAGAGATGGGTTAGGAGGGCCACACCAGAAACAAGGAGAGAGGAGACCATGTTACAGCAGAGAAAATAGGCCTCCATCAAGGTCTGCAAGTAAGTAATGAGAAACCTGGTTAAGTTCACAGACGTTCTTTCCTGATCTCACCAGAAGGGGAGGGCATATAGTCTAGCAGATAAAAAGTAATCATTTTGCAAATGGGTAATGGACCCCGCCCTCAGTGAGGTTTCCTACTCTTATTACATCTACCCTTGAATGTGCTATTACAACAAGACTCCAGTTTAACAGCTTTTGTCTCTGGCCAGGGGGTGACATACAGTGCCCAGCAGAATGGAGTGAAGGGAATTGCAGGAGCAGCAAAACTGCAAAAGAAAATCAACAAACCACAATCCAGAACTTCAGAGACTCTATATCAATCACATAGAACTAGGACAGCCTAATCTCTCCCCATCCTGGAGCTCAGGGACATTTGCGGAAGAGGGGGCGGTAAGATTGTAAGAGCAAAAGGATGGGAGGAGCAACGATTTGCAAGATTCTCAACAATAGTTGGGGCCAAAGCAATCATAATGGGACTTTGCATGCCCTGCGCAATGTCCAGCGCACTGTTGCCCTCATAAAGTCTAGCATCTGTTAAGGGCACCGAGACCCCTGGAGGCAAGGGATTGACAGCCATAGTAGTAATCTTATGATTAAGGGGAACAAGAGAAAGGGCTTATGGAAATGCCACTGGGTCCTTATATGTCATCGGAGAGGAGGACCCAGTGGAGAGTTAGGCGCACACAATAAAGGACTCTCTGGGAATTGGGGGGGAGACACTGGGGGAAGGGGAGGGGGGAGGGAGGGAACTGGTAAAAAATTTTAAAATGTATAATTAAATTTTTAATAAAAAAAAAAAAAAAACACATCACCCCCCCCAAAAAAAAAAAAATTGTAAATGGAACTAAATCCAGGAAAAGACTGGAACGCACCATCTTCATTACTTAACGCCTTATGTTCTCCAAGTCAAGTTGAACACTTTGATTTCAACTGGTCCTCCGAAAGAATACCAGACTGCCAGTTACCGTTTGTCAGATGCGTTAGCTGTGGATTAGCCATATGCGAATGGGACCAAGCTAGAGTCCGCTATTTTTACAGGTAACTGATGACAGTATTCTGAGGCAGACAGTTCCAAAACTGTGGAAACTTATTTTCTGGCTTTTTATCAATATGTCTAAGTAGTTATATTAGTGGGTTTTATGTAAGTTATACAGTCGTAAATTGGAACTTGTAAATAGTGCAAGATAGGCTCTTAACCTGCAATACTCTAGGAGTTGAGGGATTTAGAAAGAATTTTTGTTTTAATGATCAGTTAATTTACCATGTAATATTGCTGTAAATGATAATGTGTATAGATTTTCTGTTTGGGTATTCGAATGTAAACCTGGCAATTTGCATTTCTATTGCTTTTGTATGGAATGATACTATGGAAATAAAAAGAAAAAAAATCTTCTGAAAAAAAAAAAAGAAAGCCACTAAACACAAAAAGTGTCAGGAATTGAAAGTAATTTCTCCATTATAACAGTAAAATGTCAATGGAATTAACTCACCAATTGAAAGACACAGATTACAAACTTGGATTAGAAATCACAACCCATCCATCTATTGCCTTCAGGAAACACATCTCACCACAAAAGATAGGCACATTCTAAAAGTAAAAGGCTGACCAAAAATTCTGCAAGCTAATGGAACCAGAAAACAGGCAAGGGCAGCAATTACGCTATCAGAAAAAGTGAACTTCAAACAAAAAAAATTATAGGAGAGAAAGGAAGATACTACATTTCAATCACAGGTACAATTCATCACGAAGACTTCATGATACTGAATATATATGCATCTAATATGGACTTCTCCACATTCATTAAGCAAACACCACTACATCTAAAGCAAGAAATCAACTCCAAAGCGATAAATCTGAGGGATTTCAATACTGCCCTCTCAATGTGGGATAGAACAACAGGTCAAAAACTTAATAGAGACACATTGGAACTTAATCAAACCCTTACTGAAATGGACCTTACAGATCTCTATCAAACATTCCATCCACGCACCAAAGAATACACATTTTTTTTTCTCAGCAGCCCACAGAACTTTCTTCAAAGTAGACCACATATTGGGCCACAAAACAAATCTCCACATATATAGGAAAGTTGAAATTTAGACCATGGTCTAAAGCTTGACATCCGCAACACAGGAAACGGCAGAAAATACACAAACTTTTAGAAACTAAACGCTATGATGCTGAATGAGAATTGGGTTCAGGAAGAAATCATAAAAGAAATTCAAGATTTCCTAGAAGTGAACGATAATGAAAATACAACTTATCAAAATCTCGGGACACAATGAAAGCCTTCCTAAGAGATAAGTTTATGGCTCTTTCTGCCTATATACAAAAAAAGAAACATCACACATAAATAACTTAACAATGCAGCTTAAACATTTAGAGACATAAGAGGAATCCAATCCCAAAACAGTAAATGAGAGGAGATTAGCAAAATCAGGGGAGAAATATCCAAAGCTGAGTTAAGGAAAACAATACAAAAAATCAACCAGTCAAAAAGGTGATTCTTTGAAAAAATCAGTAAGATTGATACACCCCTAGCTAAATTAACCAAAATCAAGAGAGGAAAACAGAAATTAACAAAATTAGAAATGAAAATGTAGTTACCACAACTGAAACCCAAGAAGTTCAGAGAATTATGAGGTCATATTTCAAAAACTTATATTCCATGAAATTTGATAGCACAAAAGAAATGGATGAATTCCTAAGTAAGCACAATTTACCTAAATTGAATCAGGAAGTTTTGAATTATTTATTTTTTAAAATACAAACTTGATAGGTACCCCTTTCCCTTCCCTCTCTCCACCCCTCCCTGGATCCCCTTGCTCCCTCCCCTCTTTTCCCCTTCCTTCCCCCCTCTCTTTCTCCCATTGTCCCTCCCCCCATCCTTAGAGCATCTTTTAGTGTGCATGTCAAACTTCCCTCTGGAACCTCCTCTCTGATGAGGTATAAGGACTCAGTAGCATTGCCTAGAGTACTTTTTTGTGTTCACCTTTAGTATGGGAACACTATCGTGGCTGTTAGTCCCTTGTCTCTAAGGATCCTAGTGCCTGTGATCCATGCTAGACTTTTGGGGGGGTGTCAATGATATGTTGATCATTGGCAGGTCATGCAAAGTTCCCATTATATTTACTTCAGCCCTAACTTGTGTGGAGTATCTTGCATGTCATAACTCCTCCCCATCTTTAGGCTCTTACAATCTTACTGCCCCCTCTTCCACAAATTTCCCTGAGCTTTAGGATGGTTCCTGTTAGTTGATATAGAGCCTCTGATGTTCTGAATTGTGGTTTGTTGATTTTTTTCCAGTTTTGCTGCTCCTGCACTGCCCTTAGCTCCATCCTGATGGGTATTGGATGTTACCCCCTGTCGAGAGATAAAAGGTTGTTAAAATAGAGTCTTATTATAAGAGTAGATTCAAAAGTAGATAGAATAAGAGTAGGAGACTCTGGTGAGTGGGGAGGGGTCAGTGTCCCATTTGCAAAATGTTTACCTTCTATCTGCCAGACTGTATGCCCTCCCTTTCTGGTAAGATCTCACACCTGGACCAGGTGGATTCAGCACAAAATTGTACCAGACATTTAAGGAACAGCTAACACCAATACTCCTTAAACTGTTCCATCAAATTGTGAAGGAAGGAACAGTGCCAAATTCTTTCCATGAAGCTAATATCTTACTAATCCCAAAACCTAATAAAGACACATTTAAAACAAAAGCTATAGGCCAATCTCTCTGATGACCACAGACGCAAAGATTCTCAACAAAATCTTAGCGAATCAGATTCAAAAACATATCGAAAAGATCACACACTGTGATCAAGTAGAATTTATCCCAGGCATAGTGGTCGGTTCAACTTACACCTATCAATGAATGTAATTCACCATATAAATTAATCCAAAGTCCAAGACCAAATGATACTCTCAATAGGTGCAGAAAACACTTTTGACAAGGTCCAACAGCCTTTTATGATCAAAACTCTAAAGACAGCTGGAATGGAAGGAACTTATATCAATACAATAAAAGGTGTATAAAACAAACCTACAGCAAGGATTATAGACAAGGGGGGAAAAGTTGAAATATTCCTGCTTTAATCAGACACTAGACAAGGTTGTCCATTCTCACCACTTCCGTTCAATATTGTATTTGAAGTCTTAGCAGGAGCCATAAGACAAGAGAGGAAGATAAAAAGGATTCAAATTGGCATGAAAGAATTCAAGTTATCTCTGTTTGCAGATGCCATGATAGTATACCTGAATGATCCTAAAAAATTTACCAGGAAACTCCTAGAAGTAATACACAATTCAGCAGAGTGACATGTTAAAAAATAAATGTACAAAAATCAGTGGCCTTCTTATATGCCAAGGATGAAAGAAGTGAAAAAGTCCTAAGAGAAACAATTCCATTTACTATAGTCCCTAAAAAACCTGAAATACCTTGGTGTAAACCTAACCAAAGAAGTGAGAGACCTTTACAATGAAATCTTTAAAATCCTAAAGAAAGAAATTACAGAAGACACCAAAAGGTGGAAAGACCTCCCATGCTCCTGGATTGGCAGAATCAACATCATAAAAATGAACATCCTACCAAAAGCTATCTGCCAGACGGATTTAATGCTATACCAATCAAAATACTCAGGAAACTCTTTAAAGAAAGTGACCAAACAATGTCAAAATTCATATGGAAGCACAAAAGACCCAGGATAGCACAAATGATCCTGAGTAACAAAAACACTGCTGGAGATATCACCATACAAAACTTTAAACTATACTACAAATGCATAGTAATAAAAAACAGCCTGGTATTGGCTCCAAAATAGACATGTAGATCGATAGATAAGGCTTAAAGACCCAGATATAAGCCAATACAATTACATCCACTTGATCTTTGTCAAAGGGGCCCAAAAAATTAAATGGAAAAAGATCAGCATCTTCAACAAATCATGCTGGCAAACTGGATTTCCACATGCAGAAGATTAAAATTGGACCCGTACTTGTCACCATGCGCAAAAATTAATTCCAAATGGATGAAGGACCTCAATATTAGGCCTGAGACTATAAGAACCCTAGTTGAAAGGGAGGGGACTCCCTTGAGCTGATTGGACTAGGCCAACAGTTCCTAAACAGAAATCCAATAGCATAGTCACTAGAACCAACACTCAACAAATGGGATCTTATGAAACTGAAGAGCTTCTGTTCAGATAAAGAGATTGTAAAGAGAACAAAAAGGCATCCCACAGAATGGGAGAAAAATCTTCATTAACCACATATCCGATATAGCTCTATTATCCAGAGTGCACAAAGAACTTAGAAAACTAAACACCAAGGAAACAAATGGGCCAATTAAAAAATGGACCTAGGAACTTAAAAGAAACTTTACCAGGGATGAAATTAAAATGTGTAACAAATATCTTAAAAATGCTCCACATCCTTAGCCATTAGGGAAATGCAAAACAAATCCTCCCTGAGCTATCATCCCATCCCAATCAGGATATCAAAAATCCACAATACAAATAACAACAAATTATCTGGAACCAGACCAGCCAATCACTCCCCATCCTAAAGCTCGGGGAACCTTGTGGAAGAGGGGGCAGAAAGATTGTAAGAGCCTAAAGATGGGGAGGACCAATGATATGCAAGATACTCCACACAAGTTAGGGCTGCAGTAGCCATAATCAGACTTTGCATGACCTACGCAATGACTCACATGTCAAAGAACCCCCAAAGTCTAGCATGGATCACAGGCCCTAGGATCCTTAGATAGAGACAAGAGATTAACAGTCATAATAGTGTTCCCATACTAAAGGGGAGCCTACGAAAGGGCATTGGGCAATGCCACTGAGTCCTTACACCTCATTAGAGTGGACAACTCAGAGGGAAGTTTGGCATTCACACAAAAGGATGCTCCAGGGAATGGGAGGGGGGAGGCACTGGGAGAAGGGGAAGGAGGAGAGTGAAAGGAAAGGGAAAAGTGGGGGAGGGTGCAAGGAGAACTGGGGAGGGGTGGAGGGAGGGTGGGCTCCGGGGTACCTAGTTATCTTGTATGATGGGGAAAAATAAATAAATATTGAAAAAAAAGAAAAAAACTGTCACCTGAAAAAGTCACCTGCCAAAGCCCAAGAGCTGAGTAAATTCTGAGTGTAATTGTTCAGTGATATAAAGTTTGAGGTGCTGAACAACACAACAGTATCTGCAAGACAAGGATAGAAACCCTCCCCAGTCAGAGGTCCACATACACAGGTGTCCACAATTCCTCACGACAGCTCCCTGGGAGGTCAGAGGAAGAAATGTTCAGTCACTGCTGGGCAGCACACACTCTGCTTTTCTTAACTTTCTGTCCCAAGGACAGGGAAGGTATGGTGGCAAGTGGCATTGTGGCTGGGAGTTTTGGGTTACATAGACTGGTTACATGTAAATAAAAGTCTATGTCTCCAGGTATCTAGCACATTCAAGGCCAGTTTCAAGGACCTAGAGAGTGCAAGACCAACTTTAGGTACTTAGCATGTTGAAGACCAGGTCAAGGTATCTAGTGTTTTCAAAACCAGGTTCAGGCTCAAGACCAGGTTTAGGTGCCTAGCATGTTTAAAACTATTACTATCAGGACTACTTTCAGGTACCTAGGGAATCAAGGCCAGTTCCAGGTAGCGAGCAGTCTATGGCCAGTTTCAGGTATATTGCCAGTTCTAGGACAGTTTCAAGTATCTAGCAATTCAAGTAAAGCCTCAGATACCTAAGCTGTTAAAGTCCAGCTTTGAATAACTAGTGCTAGTAACTCAAGGGTTGTATCAGGCACCTAACACATAGGCTAACTGATGGAACTAATGTGGCTTCTGCCACATCTGTAACTTGGCTTGCTGAACTAGGCTTTAGAAAGAAAAAGTGCTAAGTTGTTTATTGAGGTCCATGGTAACTGAAAGGAGTACTAATAGAACACAAAGAATAATTTAGTATTAATTTTAACCTGGCTTTTGCTTCTGTATCTTGGCTTGCTTATACAGCATAAAAAAAAATTTGTCCTACTTCTAATCTAAATGGGAGACAATAGGTTTACCTGGATATGTGCTATTAAAAATAGATCAACTGTAACTGAAAATTTACTGCTAAGCATCCTTTTCCAAGGAATAAGTAATCAAAAAAAAAGATTTTAATCATTTGCAGTTTTTGCCTTTAAAAGTGTTGTTTAACTTTGTTCAGGGCTACACTTTGAGATAAAAGAGCTGTGAGTAGTGGCCCTAGTGCACCAGTTTCTGTAGTAAAGGTTTTCTTCTCCCAATTTCTGTGTAGTGAGTCTTTGTTAGATGTGTCCGAACCCTACAACATCTGAGGGCTCATTGGGATGTCCCTTCAGGACTCCCCACTCTCTGGTCTTCCACTTCCGAGGACATCTATCTGATCTCTCTGTCTGTCCTGCTCAGCAGGAGGGGTGAGTGAAAAGTTTTACTTTCTATTTCTGTGGCACCATCTGGGACTCCTGAAAGGCTGGACAAGCATTTCTTTCAGAGTTAGAGGATTCTTGGGGATGCCCAAGAATTCCTCCTGTCAGTCTGGTTGACTTGATTGACCGACCCCCGGTCCACATCCTGATTCTGCATTCTCTTGGGCTTGCATTCTAAAGCATTGCCGGCCATTCATTAAGTGTTCATTTGCCATTGTTTGTTTTGCATTCATCATTGTTACTATGGGCCAATTTGCTTCAAAGTCTCCCTGTTTGAACAACTCCCTTGAACTTTTTCAGGAACAATTCTCTGACTTTAAGAAACGAGCTGCAGAGACTGGTGCTGATGCCACTCCTGAGAAACTTTGGATCTTTTGTTCTCTAGATTGGCCTACCTAAGAACCTGACTAGCCATCATTTTTGCTTCACAGAAAAAGATTTTTGGTCCCCGCCGTGGGGGCCATCCAGACCAGATTCCTTACATCTTGGTTTGGCGTTCCTTAGTGGCAGACCTTCCTTCCTGGTTTAAGAAATATCTTCCCTCACCCGGGCAGGCTACAGCACTTCCCATTAGAGCCCAGGCTCCCTCCCCTTGGGTACTCTCTCCCTTATCCTCTTCTGTCCTGCCCCTAGTGACCTCTGATCTCTATAACTGGAAAAAACAAAACCCTTCTTTTGACAAAAAGCCTCAGACTCTGGTTTCTCTTCTCAAGACTATCTTCCACACTCAACTAACCTACTTGGGATGATTGCCAGCAACTGTTGCAGATTCTCCTTACTTGGAGAATCATAAGTGAGTAGAACAAGAAGCTAAGAAATTAGTTTTGAGACCCGATGGTCAGCCAACCACAGCTCCTGCTCGCATAGAGGAAGTTTTGCCTTCTATTCCCCTTCTCTGGGATCCAAACACCTGTCAAGGTAAGGAACGTCTCCAAGCCTATCCCCAGACTCTATTGGGTGGTCTCTGAAGTGCCGCCAGGCGGCCTACAAATTATTCCAAGGTAAGTGAGGTAATTCAAGGGCCAAATCAGTCGCTTTCTGCCTTTCTAGAATGCCTTCAGGAAGCTTATAGGACGTATATTCCCATTGATCCAGAGGCACCTGAGAACAGGAGAGCAATAAATATTGTCGTTGTCACTCAGTCAGCATCAGATATTTGGAAAAAAAGATGCAGAAGCTCGAAGGTTTTGAGGGAAAGAACTTGTCAGAATTAATAAAAATAGCATTAAAGGTGTTTAATAATAGGGACTCCCTAGAGGAGAAACAATTAAAGAAGCTTACTAAGATTATGGTGGCATCTCAGCAACAGAGTAGAGGTAAACCTCGCCTGGCCCAAGGCCAGAAGACCACTCAGAGAAATGGTCACTAAGAGGAAGCCAAGAATCAAGAGCAGAGGTCACTTCAGAAGAATCAGTGTGCCTGCTGCAAAGAGACCGAACTTTTGAAAAATGAATATCCTAAGAGGCTCCTTCAAGAGGAACCCCAGAGACTGGGCACTGTTCTGGTCATTAAGGAATAAGACTGAGGAAGTCAGGGCTCAAGGTAACTTTAAAAATGGAGGGGAAACCTGTTTCTTTCCCTCTAGACACAGAGGCCTAATTCTCAGTCCTAAGGCAAGATATAGGACTTTTTTTTTCAGGGAATCAGATTATAATTCAGAGAGCCACAGAGTCTGAAATCTGCCCATGGACCACAGGAAGACCATCTATTGGATCTGGGAAGATCATCATCAGCCATTCTTTTATCACAGTTCGCAGTTGTCCTTAATCACTTCTGGGATGAGACCTTCTTCACAAACTTAAGGCTACCATACACTTTGAAGATAAGGATGTCAGGATAAGCCTACTTGGGGCCTAATCTTACCCAATAATGGTGATGCGGTGACCCTAGGAGAAGAATATATACTCTGTAGTCCCTCTCCACAGGAGAATGAAAATCCCTTAGTTAAGAAGTATGAGTAATTGTTCCCCGAAGTTTGGGCTGAATCAAACCCCCCTGTGTTAGCAGGGCACCAACCACCTATAATAGTGGAATTAAAGAGCATCCCACATCATGGTCAAACAATACCCCATGACTAAGGAAGCAAGACAAGGAATAAAAGTCCACATAGACTGGCTTTTAAACTCTAGGATCCTGATAAATTGACAGTCACCATGGAATACTCCACTTCTGACAGTAAAGAAACCAGGGACTAATGACTGTAAGCCCGTACAGGACCTCAGGGAAGTAAATGAGATGGTTCAGGACATCCATCCTACTGTTCCTAAACCTTATATTTTGCTTAGGCAATTATCTCCTGTTAAGCAGATATATATAGTATTGGACTTAAAAGATGCATTTTTCAGCCTCCCATTGGCAAAAATAAGCAAACACGTCTTTGCCTTTGAATGGACAGACTTAGAAAAAGGAGTTAATGGACAGTTAACCTGGGCTCATTTACCACAAGGATCTAAAAACTCTCCCACTCTATTTGATGAAGACTTACATTGGGATTTCCAAGACTTCTGTATACAGAACCCACAGGTAACTCTTTTATAGAATGTGGACGATCTCTTACTGGCTGCTGAGAATGAAGCTGAGTGCCAGGAGGGCACAGAGGTTATTCTGACAGTCCTACAGGAAAAAGGCTACCGAGTATCTGCCAAGAAGGCTCAGCTCTGCCTCAAACAGGTAACCTACTTAGGCTACAACCTTCAAGAAGGGAAGCAAACACTCTTCCCAGCCCTCCTTCAGACCATCCTGAAACTTCCTGCCAAAGAGACAGATAAGAGACGAGTTGCCTACCTGTGGAAGAAACTGGACCCAGTAGCTTCTGGTTGGCCAAATTGTTTGAGAGCTATTATAGCCACTGCCATGCTGGTTAAGGATTCAAATAAGCTGACCCTGTGTCAAGACCTGTTGATTACTGCCCCACATACAATGGAAATTCTCTTAAGGTGTCCACCTGACAGATGTATGACAAATGTCAGAATTAGTATCAGGCTCTGCTTCTTGATCAGGCCAACATTCAGTTCCATCAGACCTCAGCTCTTAACCCAGCTACCCTGTTGCCAGTGATGGACTCTGACAAGGAAATACTCCATGATTATGCTGAGACCCTTGAACATCTTCAAGGGCTTCGACTTGACCTCACAGATGTGGCACTGAAACAGCCAGAATTAAAACTGTGCTGTGATGGGAGCAATTACGTCAAGGATGGAACCAGGTATGCAGGAGCAGCAGTGACCACTGTAAATAAACTAATCTGGGCTGAGTCTCTACTGACAGGAACTTCTTCTCAGAGAGCTGAATTGTTTGCTGTGACAAAGGCCTTGGAACCGAGCAGAGGGAAACGAGGCAATGTTTATATGGACTCAAGGTATGCTTTTGGCACTGCCCATGTAGATGGGGCAATTTATAGAGAAGGGGGACTCCTGAATGCTGAAGGAAAAACGATTAAAAACAAACAAGGGATATTGGCCCTCCTGACTGCCATCTGGCACCCAGTAGAGTTGGCCATTAACCACTGTCCCAACACCAAAAAGGGGATACCCTTGAGGCTAGAGGAAACTGGCTAGCTGACATGGCAGCTAGACAGGCAGCAGAACAAAACACAGACTGCCTAACCTTACTGACAGTCCCCACACTGCCCCTGAGGTCCCAGTATACATCAGAAGAGGACCACGAGGCTCAAGAACTAAAAGCCCCCAAGAACCCACAAGGATGGTGGGTATTGCCTACCAATAGACTTTACCTACCACAACATTTCGGAAGAAAATTGATAAAACAGCTTCATGATAGTACCCATTTGGGAACTACTAAGAAAAGAATACAAATTCAAAAACATGGACTCAATGACTGACGATCTGGTTGCCAGGCGCCAGGTGCCAGGTATGCCAACAGACTATCCCAGTTCCAGGTAAGATGCCACTGAGAAATCGAGAATAAGGAACTGAACCAGGTAAATGGTAGGAGATAGATTTTACTAAGATTAAGCCAGGAAAATATGGATACCAGTATTTACTAGTGTTAGTAGATACGTTTTCAGGAGGGTGGAAGCCTTTCCCTGTAAGGGAGAGAAAGCCAGGGATGTTATTAATAAACTCTTAAAAGAACTAATCCCTAGATTTGGGCTGCCCCTAGTGATAGGATCAGATAATGGCCCAGCTTTTGTGTCACAGATCACTAGAAGATTATTTCAGACATTGGGGATAAATTAGAAACATTGTGCTTATCATCCCCAAAGTTCTGGTCAAGTAGACAGGATGAATTGGACACTTAAGAGACTAACTAAATTAACCTTGGAGACTGGACTAGGCTGGGTAGACCTCCTCCCCTTTGCATTATTGAGAGCCAGATGCACCCCCTTTGTAAGAGAAATTACACCTTTTGATATCCTTTATGGAAGACCTCCCACTCTAGTTCCTAGGTTAAGGATGATGTTGGCTAACATAACTAATGACAACTTACTCCAGTCTGTTCAAGCATTACAACAGACACGGACATCATTTGGCCTCAGATAAAAGCTGCTTCTCAGACAGCACCCCTGACTTCTCATCCATACCAGCCCAGAGATTGTGTTTGGATCAAATGTCACCGGACTGAGACACTTGGGCCCTGCTGGAAAGGACTATATACTGTTATACTGACAACCCCCTCTGCAATCAAGAGAGCAACATAAAGACTTGGATCCACCATTCATAAGTTGAGTAATCCCGGCAGTTGTTTGTCCGAGTGATGAGGGTAGCTTTCACTGCCAGGAATGTCATCTCCATGGGCAGCCACAAGGCCAGACCTTGACATTATGTCCAATATCAATAGAAAAATTCATGCCAATCTAATTGGTGTTACACATTCACCTTCACCCTTCTCTCTTGGGACCCATATGAGTTAGACCCTTGGAAACTGGGAAAAATTGGGGGGCTCCAAGCAAGGTTTACATGGGCCTATGACCCAGGAGCAGAGTTCATCATACAATGTGTTCTGGTGGTCCATAAAAATTATCCAATTGGACCTAGCTGGGATGTTTTTAAGCCACCCCCTCCCAAGTTCAGGCCCCCAGGTCCCACCTCAACCACACCTGGCTTGATTACTTTTGGAGACACGATAAGAGAACCTGTAAACCCCCTACCTTGCCAGAAGAGCCTACTATGGCCCTGCTTGATGCAACCTTCCTCTATATAAATCAGACTAGACCTGAAATAACACATGACTGCTGGTGCTGTTTAGATCCTAAACCACTCTACTATGTAGGCATGGAGACTAATGCCTCTATTGGTAACAAAGAAACTGATATTAAAACATTCAATACTTCAACAGTTTCTGATTAATGTTCCTGGAACAAGGATTCCCCTAGACTCACTTTAAATAATCTACAAGGAACTGGGCTCTCTTTTAAGACCAGGGGTTATGATTTAGATAACTCTCCTCATAAAACTAACTGTAATATCACCTTAGGATTTCCAGAAGACCCTAAAGTCCTTAAAGCACCCTTCACTACCTGGTTTGCTTATATGCTGGGCTTAACAGATTGCATACATACCAGCCAGATAGAGCGTAACACAGAATTATATGCCCTGGTTCACATTATTCCATACACATATATCTATGATGGGGAAGCTGAAAGAACTCACCTGTGAATAACTGATGCCCACAGACAGGTACAGGAATAGCTGGGTCTTTAGCTTTAAGAACCACCTCACTGACAATAGGAGATAAAAAACCCTAACAATCTAGAGGTTAATCAATGATTTGATTCAATTTACTAGAAGAAGGGGAAAATAAAAGAAGCAATATAAAAGAAAATAAAATTTAGCTGGTGTGTGCTTTAAAATAGGCTAACTAATGGAACTAATGTGGCTTCTGCTTCTGTAACCTGGCTTGCTGAACTTGGCTTTAGAAAGAAAAAGTGCTAAGTTGTTTGTTCAGGTCCATGGTAACTGAAAGGAGGACTAATTGAACACAGAGAATATTTTTTTCTTAAATATTATTTATTCTTTATGTACCTATTGCATAGTTTTCATATTGAATGACTGGGACATAGAAAAATTATGAAAATAAGTAAAAGAAACAGAAAAAATTACATTTCTTAGTTTTCATAAGTCAATTATCTGCTCAATTGTGCTTTAAATATCCATAATCCCAGATTCAATGAGAATTTTTCATTTCTTTCTTTTTTCCCAATCATACAAACTTATCAGGTACACTGGTCCCTACCCTCCCTCTACCCACCCACTTCCCTGTGCCCCCCTCCCCTCCCCTCACCCCTCTTTCCCCATCCCTCAGTGCCTTCTCCTCCCATTCCTGGAGCATCTTTTAATGTGCATGCCAAACTCTCCTCTGGGTCCTCCTCTCCGATGAGGTGCAAGGAACCAGTGGAATTTCCCACAACCCTTTCCTGTGTTCCCCTTAATCCAGAACTTCAGAAACTCTATATCAACCACCTGGAACTAGGCTAGCCTAATCTCTCCCCATCCTGAAGCTCAGGGAAATTTGCGGAAGAGGGGGCGGTAAGATTGTAAGAGCACAAGGATGGAAAGAGCAATGATATGCAAGATACTCCACACAAGTTAGGGCCGAAGAAATCATAATTGGACTTTGCATGCCCTGTGCAATGTCCAGCACACTATTTGCCCACAAAGTCTAGCATTTTCTAAAGGCACTAGGATCCTTGGAGGCAAGGGATTGACAGCCACAGTAGTGTTCCTACACAGAGAATAATTTAATATTAATTTTAACCTGGCTTTTGCTTCTGTATCTTGGCTTGCCTACACAGCATAAAAAAAATTGTCCTACTTCTAATCTAAATAGGAGACAATATCTGTACCTGGATTTGTGAACACAAAATTAAAAATAGATCAACTGTAACTGAAAATTTACTCCTAAGCACCCTTCTCCAAGGAACAAGTAATCAAAAAACAAAAAGATGCCAAGCATTTGTGGTTTTTGCCTTTAAAAACTGTTGTTTAACATCATTTGGGGCTACACTTTGAGATGAAAGAGCTGTGAGTTGTGGCCCCCGTGCACCAGTTTCTGTAGTAAAGCTTTTCTTCACTCAATTTCTGTGTGGTGAGTCTTTGTTGGGTGTGTCCGGACCCCACAACAGCCAACCTCACTTACCTATCAAACAAAGGACAACTTCAGATACCTACTTGTTTTAGTCCAGCTTCATGTAATTGCAAGTTCAATGTATCTAGTGATCTATGGCAAGCATCAGGAACATAGAACATTCTATGTCAACTGTATTTAGTCAGGGTCCTATGATAGGTGCCAGTAGCTGAGGTAGTCCAATGGTGGCTGCCAGTAACTAGCTGCTCAGTTCAGTAGTCAAGGTGGTGATGGCTGAGGGCTGGAGAATTCCTAGAGTCTTTAGTCTAGCCAATGATTTGGAGGGTTAGAAGGGTAGAGGGTCAAAAAGCAGGTGGCCAGAGGAAGCACAATTCCTAGCACAGCTGCAATAAGCATCTCTTCTCTTTGTGGCTCTTTTTCACATGGTCCAATACTGGGAGGATCCTGTGAGAACTCTAGAGGTTCTGATAGGATCTAGGATGGCTATACTCCTTTCAAGTAGTCTCAGCTGATCCTTTCAGGTGTGGTCTCAGCCTATCTTAATTAATACCAAGTGTGTCAAGTTGACACTCAGGCTTAACTATCATATCAATTTATGGTATCTAATAAGATCAAGCACTGTCTTGGACACCTAGTATGTTCAAGTCCAGCTGAGATGTGCAATGACTCAATGATAGCATCAGGTACCTAAAAAGTTCAAGGCTGACTCTGGGTATCTAGTGAATGCAATGCCAATATCAGGTATATAGCAACATCAAGGTCAGCTGAATGTAACTAGTGATTTCAAGACCAGCTTTTGGTACCTAGTTGGTTTAAATCTAACTCCTGGTTCCTAGTGAATTCAAGGCCACCTCCAATACTCAGCAAGTTGAAAACTAGAATTAGGTACCAAATGATTCAAGACAATTTTCAGATACCTACTGCATAGTTAGATACAGGTGTTAATTTGCCAGTTGAAGGTTCAAGTTCTGGGCACATATGTAGACAATTAGTCATTAAGCCCAGAATGGAACTAGAGAAGATTGTTAAGTTGATGGGGAAGGCCCCACCAATGCTGAACAAGATGAGTATAAAACGGAGGGAGCTGGTTGAGAAAGAGGCATCTTTCTGTACACCTGGCTAGACATGCTGGTGTGGCAAGTAAGGATTGTTCCTCTCTCAGCCCTTATGAGGATATGGGGTGGCCAGTTCCCCCAGCCACGTTGTGATGGTGTGCACTCTCTTACCAAACTGGACAAAGTACTGTAACCAGACTATTGTAAGAGAAAATAAAATCCCTTATTCCCCTATTAAGCTTCTTGATTATGAATTTATGGGCAACAATGTACGGTAACTATATACAAGGCCATGTCCAGGTACCTAGAGACTGGGGTTGCTGAGATATTCAGATCCTGAACTGAGCAGCTAAAGGCAGCCATTGTTGGACTTCTAAGACCTATCTCACAAGTCAATCCATGAAATCCCATTTTTTAAAATATTCATTGTATCCATTCTATCCTCTGGAGAACCCTAATACACCCTCATACACATCTTCCCACCACTACCATCACCACCACCACCATCACCCCTAACTCACTACTCATCACATAAACAGACACGCACTACTGGCTACAACTAACAAACCAAGTATGCTCTGCAGCCAGGACTTGACTCAAGCTCTGGCCTGTTTCCAACCTCAGACATATTTCTTTCCCTTAACAAATTAACTCCGTTTCTGTTACTACCCGTGTGTCACTGTATAAACCATTGTTCCAAAGTGTTAGAACCTGAAAACAACTAAAAATGCCCTCTAAACTCAAATCTTGGTTTTTAACATTGAGTAGTGTTACAAGTGACTGCTAGGAACCTGCCTCCCTCACATTGGCTAGGTGAATAAAATGCTGCCATGTTTTTACACGCATTCTAGGGATGCAAACACCAGCTCTGGCCCTTCTTATTTGGACATGCTGTGAGTCTACCTGTCTAGCAACCTGTTGATATGGTGTGGCCAGCTGCCTTGAGCCCTGGTGTCAGAGTGGACTCTCCTGTCAAACTGAAGTCAGAACTATTAATCTGCCAATTGTCAACCACAAAAACTCTCCTATTCCTCCTTAAGCCATTTTTTTTTTCCTTTTTGGTGAATTTATTCCCGACAATAAAGAATAACTATGAAAGAAATGATTCAAAACAGAAATGTATGGCCAAATAATGTCTGCTGTGTAAACTAGTTTTATTGTATCTATGCAAAGTCTGATATAAACTTGGGCTCCAGGAGAGTGGGCAATGATCACTATCATTTCCTAAGGCCTGTTAAATTTATTAGCAGAGTCCAGAGCCACTTCTTCCAGAACTCAGATGACACCCACAAACACACATATATGTGAAAAAGAGTTTTTTTTTTAAAAAAAAACTTTTTTCAGTTGCTATGGTCTATCATACCTTTTTTTGCACTAGCGTTCTGTGCACACAAAGTATTCAACTTGTAGTTCTGGTTCTTGGTGTGATTTTGGAGGTGAAAACAGGTGCAACAGCTTGGAGCTATGTGGGAATCTACCCTACAGTGACAGCCAGTTCCACACCACTTTCTAGGGTTCCACTCTACAAGGGTGACTTTTGTACAAAATTGTTGCTGTTCGTAACTACAGAAGTCTCATTGGCCAGGATTGTGGAGCTGACATAAGCCTGTGGGAGAAGAGGACAGAGCTGAGACCAGCCAGCACCAAATCTGAAAGGTGAGAGCCATAGCAGGGGAGCCTAAGAAGGGACTCTGGGCCATGCCAATGAATCCTTACCTCTCACTAGGGTGGAGGACTCCCAGGGAGGTTTGGTACACAAGGTTCCATCAGACAATGGGAGGTGAGAAGGGAAACACACTGGGAGAAAGTGAGGAAGGGGGGGGCAGGTGAAAGGAAGGGAAAAAGGGGGGAAGAGTGCAAGGAGGGATTGGGGAGGGATGGAGAGAGGGAGAGGACAGGGCTTGTATCATTGGGAAAAAATTAAAGTGTAGGTGAAAAATAATTAGGTACTCTGTCCTATATGTTAATAATATATCGCACAATAATGTATTAAGTTATTGATAATGTTACTAACTTGCTAATACATTAATAAAGTTTTACTATTTTAAAAAGGGGTATGTGTGCCTGTGGAGGCCTCCATGCCTTTCTGTCTTTGCTTAGCTCTGTAGTTTCCTGGGCTCCACCCAGCAAAGCCAGAATTACAGAACACTGTTATATACATCTAGCAATTTGACATGGGATCGCCAATCTTCTCAAAAGTATTTATTGCAGAGACTGTGTTTTCCTGTTTTGCATGCTTGACACTTTTGCCAAAAATCGGATTGGGTCTAAAAGCACTATGATTTCACTATAAAGAATGTCTCTTTATGTATGAGTCTGCTCTGTGTCTTTACATCTCTTTTTCCATTCCTCAGACTTGCTATTTTGTTATTCTTTGTTTCCTGTGGTTTTGCTTTATTCTGTTGCCATTTTAGAGACAGGGTCTCATGTAACTCAGGCAAGCCTCAGTCTCCCTGGGCAGCTTAAGGATGACCTTGAATTTCTGGTCCTCCTGCCTCCATCTCCTAAGTGTGGTGGGGATTACAGGTGTGCACCACCATGCACAGGTATTGGGGATGAAACCCAAGCCTGTGAATGCTATATAAGCACTAGATCAGCTGAGTTACAGCCCCAACCCCATGCAGCTACATCACTGTGGTTTTGCTAAATTTTAAAGTCAGGCATTATAATATGTTCAGCTTTATTTTTACTCTTTGGCTATTCCGAATTCTTTTGTAGTCCATATGCATTTTAGGTTTATTTTTTATTTTTTTTATTTCCACTCATACAAACTTAACAGGTACACCAGTCCCCTCCCTCCCTCCAACCTCCCACCACTCTATGCCCCCCTTTCACCCCCATCCCTCCACATTCCTCGGTGCTTCTCCCTCCCATCCTTGGAGCATCCTTTAATTAGGTTTATTTTTTAGGTCCTGCATGAGGCTGGGGGTGGGGGAAGTCATTACTATTTTTGAGAGGATTGAAGTGACTCTAGAGACCCCCTTGAATTCTATGGATATCTGTCATGGTTTGAAATGTGAATGGTCACCCACAGGCTCATGTAATTTGAATCCTTAGCTGTTGTCAGTGTTTGAGAAGGTCATGGCACCTTTAGGAGGTGGAGCCTTGCTGGAAGAAGGCACCACAAAGGGTGGGCCTTGATATTGATTAGTCCCACCCTACCAGCTCTAGCAGTTTGCAGCTCTCAGCCTCCTTGATGGATGTGACCTAAGTCTCCTCCAGCTTCTGCCTCCATGCCTTTTCTGTCATGAAGGACTGTTTCTCCCCTCTGGAATGGTAAGATGAATAAATCTGCCTTTTTCCACTTAAGTTGTTTTTGCCTGAGTGGTATCTCACAACAACAGAGAAGAGCAAATGATGCAGAAATTTATACCAGGAGTGGGGTATTGCTGTGCAACTGTAAAATGTAACTGATACCAGTTCTTGCAGTCTGTAAGATGTGTCTCTCCAAATCTCAAATCTCCTTTATCTGGGCCTTAGTTTTGTGCCTGAACTTAAATATTCATATCACAAGTATTTTGGGGGGATGAATGAATGAATTGATCAATCAGCCAATGTAAGAAGTCCTTTCCTCATCTCGTGAAACTGGGAAGATGTGCTGCCTGGCAGGCACAAGCCCCTTGCTCCCCATTGAAGACATTGATTAGTAAAAGATATGCTTAAGGGGAACACAAGAAAGGGTTCAGGGAAATGCCACTGGGTCCTTTTATGTCATCGGAAAGAAGGACCAAGAGGAGAGTTAGGCATACACAATAAAGGACTCTCTGGGAATTGGGGGGGAGGCACTGGGAAATGGGGAGGGAGGGAGGGGGAGCAGGAGGTTCGGGGAGAGGAGGAGGGGGGGAGGGAACTGGTCTACCTATTAGGTTTGTATGAGCAGAAACAATAATAAAAAATGTTAAAAAAAAAGATGGTGGATCAGGTGGAAAAGGTGCTTTTACTTAACCTTGGGTTATTTGTATCTCTCCAAAACTTCATAAAAGAAATACTAAGAATTTTAATCTTCTCCTGAGTTTATAAAGCACCTCTGTTAATAGGTTCATTTTAATAATAACTGATTTTCCCATTGCCAGGGAGGCTCAGCAAGTCTCCATGAAGCCCTTCCAGAACGTGCTTTATGGAAGAGACATAATAAAATACAGAGCCCTGCTGAGATGCACCACTCAGGTGATAGGATTTTCGTTCCCCATGCTCAGGGCACAGCTTCTGCTTACTGGTCACTGCCCTCAGGCACTTACAAAGCCCAAGCTTTACGTACCTCATGAAGATAGGTCACCTCCCTCTCTCCTCCTCCCCATCCACATTCCCAGAGCTCAAAGTTCCACTATACCTTCAGACCTGGCTTCTTCTCCTTTTCCGGGAGAATTAGTCTTGAGGACATCATGTGACTAGGTAGTCAATAAACTTTTTCCATTCCTTGTCTGAGGCATCGCCAATCTGCCCTTTCTTTTTTATATTAGAGTCAAGTGGTGAGGAGGGGTCAATTCTGGACTGTCCCTTGTAGTAATCAATCCCATCAGGGGCTCACATTCATACCACGCTTGCTATGCACCAAGACAGACAAGAAGATTCACCGAACTTCCAGAGTCCGTGTGAGACATTAGCCAGTCTGTGGATACACGTGGCTAAGCAGCCCCTATTCAAGCACAATATGGTGTCTGTATTCATCCTTGCACATCGAATCAGATTCTTGTGTGCAGATGAGTTCAGCAGCCATTTCTGACAAGACTCACACTCAGTTCATGATATTTGTTATTATAGGGTTTTGCTTCCTTGTTTTGACTTTAATTCTAAAAAGGGCAAAACATGACTTGAACTGCATTGCAAACAAGAATCAAATAATCACCAAATTATAAATAGGCACAAATGTGTTAGAATATGCATCCTAAGAGGTATCTTCCTTCCAAAAAGCAATTTAATGAATGCTATTTGACTCTTCCAACCATTAATAATGTGTTCAATAACTCCAACTCTGCAAGCGATGCTGTGGAAACAGTATTATGACAGAACCCTTTTTTAAAAACAAAGTGCAATTATCTGATACCACTTACCTTGCCTACAGACTAATTTATGCAAAAGTGGTTTCTGAAGGAAGAAAACTTTGCATAAAATCATATTTCCTAGTCCTCCATTTGCTGTCAAATTTGTACCATTCTCTGTTCATTTGTTAATGCCTACCCCTTATGTGAAGTGGCCATGCATAGAAATCAAAATTGCCTTGCAGAAGAATAAATACTAAAGGGCTACTAAGGAATGTCTCTGCTAGGTGTGGTAAGGTCCCAGTTCACCCTTTGCCTGCTGCAAAGTGGGAGGAAGCACAATACGTTTGGGGCTCAAGAGAGAATTCCCCAGGTTAAGTGCTTGCTGTGCAAGCATGAGGTCATGCATTCGACCCCCCAAATTCATGTTACAAAGAAGCCAAGTGTGGTAGCATGTGTTTGTAATCCCAAAACTGGGAAGGGGGAGATGTGGCAGAGAAGGAGGTATCTTGCTGAGCAGTCAGCTTAGCCTACTTGGTGAATTTCAGATCCTGCCTCAAAAAAAAAAAAAAAAAAAGCAAGGGGGACTGAGAAAAGATATCTAAGGTTGTCCTCTGGCCTCCAGATGGACATACACAAACAGACACAGGCACCTGTATCAAGGTGATGAACAACAGGGAATCCATCATGTGAACTGGGCTCACCCCATAAGGCCAAGATGAAAAATGTTATGGGTTTGAGGGGGGTCATCAAAGATTTACCATAGACCAAAAGTTAAAATTAAAACCTGAGAGGCTTTGTGTGTGTGTATGTGTGTGTGTGTGTATGTGTGTGTGTGTGAGAGAGAGAGAGAGAGAGAGAGAGAGATTGGTACCAGGGCTTGCACATGGGCAAGGTCATGGGTTTGCAACCTCAAATTACAGCTCCATACAGTTTTTATGCCAAGGGCTGAAGGAGGTTGCATGCCCCACCAAAGCAGTTTAGCAGGCAGTAGTTTTACAGTCTTATAGGCATGCAGGCTTCTTTCTGGCCAAATGGCATTCCAGACTTCTTACAAGCCCACTGGTCAAATGGCATTCCAGAGAGGAATTTTGGAAAACAGTGGGGGAGTGTGCATTTTTGTTGCCTGCCAGCAATTTCTCAGCCCTAAGAAATTTCTTTTTAAGATTTTTTTCGAGGCTGGAGAGGTGGCTCAGGGGTTAAGCCTCTGCTTTGCCTGCAGAAGGTCTAGAGTTCAGTGGCCTATGTTTCTGGTCCTGGTAAGGGGGAGCCTGTGAATCCGGGGGCAGAGTAAACAAAGAGAAGGTGGAGGCGATCCATGATGGTTCCCGAATTCACCCGTGGTTCTACACACACATACATATACATACACACATGTGTACACATGCAAACACACACAATTGAATAAATAATAAAAATTTTAAAAAAGCCCTCCCCCCTTCTCCTGGCGCTGGCTCAGTCCAGTTAAGGCACCCTGCCTCCCAGGTACTCCCCACTAGAACCCAGGTCACCTGCTCCTCCCAGCCCTTCCCACCATTCAGCCTGAACAGCGCCAAAGCTGGCCAGGGCTTGGGTGGACTACTGGCCACACCCCAGTTCCTCCCAGGTGAAACCCGCAGATCATCCTTAACCCCTCCCCCCTTCTGCTGACCCTGAATGCAAGCTCGCTGGCGCGTTCCAGGTAAGACACCCAGAACCCAGGTCAGCCAAGGGAGACATGCTGCCCACTGTTAGGGTGGGTCTTTCTGCTTCACTGAACATAAACCAGATAATTTTTTTTTCTTTTTTAAGTTCTTTTTTTTTTTACATTTTTTATTATTTCCGATCATACAAACTTGGTAGGTACACCGGTTCACTCCCTCCCTCCGCCTCCCCCTGACTCCCCTGCTCCCCCTCCCCTCACCCCTCCCTCCCCATCCCCCAATGACTCCTCCCCAATCCCCTGAGAATCCTTTAATGTGCATGCCAGGCTCTCTTCTGGGCCCTCCTCTCTGATGACATACGAGGACCCAGTGGCATTTCCCTGAACACTTTCCTGTGTTCCCCTTAAGCATAGGAACACTACTGTGGCTGTCAATTCCTTGCCTTCAAGGATCTTGGTGCCTTTAGCAAATGCCAGACTTTGTGAGGTCAATAGTGTGTTGGACATTGTGCAGGGCATGCAAAGTCCAATTATGATTGCTTCGGCCCTAACTTGTGTGGAGTATCTTGCATATCATTACTCCTCCCATCCTTGTGCTCTTACAACCTTACCTCCCCCTCTTCCGCAAATGTCCCTGAGCTTCAGGATGGGGAGAGGTTAGGCTGGCCTAGTTCCAGGTGGTTGATATAGAGTCTCTGATGTTCTGGATTATGGTTTTGTTGATTTTTTTTTCACTTTTGCTGCTCCTGCAATGCCCTTCTGCCCTTCACTCCATCCTGATTGGTATTGGAAAAGTTAATCTACAGTGATTAATACGAAAAAGGTGCAGTATGGTAAAAAAAAATAGTTTTACTTATCTTTGGGCTGGATATAAAGAATCTCTCCCATATGATAGGATAATTTTAGAGGACTTCAGATGTATGGCCTTTGTCCCTTAGAGCTTTGCTTGGGTTTTCTTTGGATTCTGTAGAATTCTGAGTAGCAGTGTGTCCTCTGTGGACCACCGGTAAGGGTCCCTGGTGGGTCGGAGGGGCAGAGGGGCTGTTAGTGATGGCAGAACTCTTCACCTGGGACCTGGGACTTGGCTTTGTGTCCCACCCAGGCTCCAGGGATGGAGGACCGCAAGTCCTGTCCTGTTAGGGCGGGCAGGTGGGCAGGAAGAAAAAAGGTGCTGGAGCCCCGGACCAAGCAAACCCGAGGCAGCCTGGGTGTTGCCTGGGCTGGCTGGTGGGAGGAGCTGGGGCAAGGGGCGACCTGGGAGCTGGGTAACTCACCTGTGATGGAGGACCAATCGAGAGCGAGTCCCGCCTCTGTCGGGCATGTGGGCAGGAGCGAGGAAGTATTATTATAACCCACTTAATCCTAGGAAAAACTCTTAGCATACTGTGTGCTACATTCTTGAGTCGGGTAGTTGTGTTCCATGCTATAGGTGCCCCTGTGCTCTCTCTCCCCAGTTAAACACGGCCTAGTTAGCAGTCACAGACATCCCTCAGAGATAACAAACATGCAATTAAGTTGCTGTGCCCCCACACTCGTTTGTAAGCGGAAAAGAGATCATTTATGGTGGTGATTTTGGAAGGGGGAAAATAACAGAATTCTCTCTTTTGCCAGTTCAGGCTTTTATCTACCTCCTGCACATATTCCTTTTTCAAACACGATGGTTGAATTGTCAGTTTTTGCAAGGAACACCTTTAATCTTAGAAGGGGATAGCCAAGCAAGCTGAGGACTCACGTGTGGCCTTTCATTCTGCATCCATTCTCTCCCCAGCAAAGCGTGCCCCAACTCTGCCCTATGATTCAGAGGTCCCCTCAGTGACATTTCCTTGCAACTGACAGTAGCCTCCCCTGACACCTTGGCTGCCAAGAACATCAAAGGAATGGACCCGAGTTTTAAACTCCCCTAGGAATTTTCTACTAGGAGCAGAGAAGGACAAGGTCGCCAGAGGAGGAGTTTGTTCTAGCTAAGAAATTAAGGAGACAATAGTAGGCTGAGTCACACCTTGCACATAGCAAGATGGCCAAGCTCCCACATCCAAAGCCTGGAGAGAGATGGATGGCCATTTCATGTTCTCTTTCCAATGAGACCACACTGAATAAGGTCAGAGGAGGGTGTCAGATATGGCCCACTTTTGCTTTTGCTTTATTCCTCTAAAGCAAGGTCTAATTCCTAAACCTCAAGTTTAATTTTCCAGGCTAGTCTAGAAGCTAGAAAGTTCCATTGATCCTCTTGTCTCCATTCCCCCTTGGCTTTGGGGTCACAACATGTGCAGAATACCTGACTTATTATAAGGGAGCTAAGAGTTGACTCTGATTCACCGGCTGGCTAAGTAAGCACTCTTAACCACAGAGTCACCTCCCCAGTCTGCAGACAGAACTGCCCATCCTCCAATTCCCTGAGTTCTTCCAACAGGTAGAACAGAGCTCAAGAAGGACAGGTCTGGCTTGGTTTGGTTGTTTGAGATAGGGTATCTAGTAATCCAGGCTGACCTCAAACTCACTGTGTATCCAAGGATGAAGTAGAAATTCTGTTCCTCCTGCCTCCACCTCCAGAGTGCTGGGATTGAGAGCATATAGTCCCCCTGTGTGGTTTCTAAGGTGCTTATTCTTGGGGCTTCCTGGGTGAGGAAGCTCTAGGCTGGAGGCTGAATATGGCAGAGATGTATGAGCCAATTTCAATGTTCCCTGCGTCCTGCTGTCTGAGAGAATGGAGTAAGGGACTTGTTCCACATCCCCTCCTGCAAGCCCAGACGTGCCTTCTCCTTCCCTGCACCTCCTCTTGTCCATGTCTCAGCTCCCTGCACCTCTGTGGCTATCTCCATTCCATCACCCTAGCAGTCTCTTCCCTGCCTTCTACCAAGCAGAAGGCTAGAGCATGTGGGAGTTGTAAATATTCCTGAATATGTGACTAGCTGGGTGTCACCTGGGAGTCCAGCCTGTGTACTGAGCCTCATGTAACTTAAAATCCTCCTTAAAATCCAAGCTCCTCAAGCTCATGCCAGCTGTCCATGTGCCATCTCCCCCACGTCCTACTCCTTCTCCCCACCCTCCCACTTCTGCTCAAAATCCTGAATAATTGGGCTCCTGTAGCCAAAAGACTGTGCCACAAACTAGAGGAACTTCCCTGAGGAAAGAGCAGACTCCACAGAACTCACTTATCTTTCTTTTTTTCCCCCTCCTTCTTGCCACTTTATTTATTTATTTATTTATTTATTTATTTATTTATTTATTTATTTATTTATTTGAGACTGTCAATGTCTATTATCTACTATGTACCTTTCTATAAATTCCATTTAATATTATAAAAGAAATCTATGAGGTGTTTGGCAGAGGAAGGCACTTGCTATCAAACCTGACAACCTGAATTGTACCATCTACTTATCTATCTATGACTGACAGTTATCTAGCAGTCTACTAACATCTATCAACCATGTATCTAATTTATCTGGCATCTACATATCAATCTACTACTCTACCTTTTATCTATCATTTATCATTTCTCTTTCATCTCTCATCTGTCTGCCTACCATTTTTGTCTATCATGTATATATCTATAATTGTTGTCACTTATATCTATGTGTTTATCATCTATGTATCTATTATACATCCTATCATCTATGTTTCTTTCTATTTTCTATCTGTCATGCATCTATCTATCTTCACCTAGGTATCCATTTATTTATCTGTTTTAGATGACTGGTTGGTGAGTCTGAGGGCTAACAGGTCTTTAGGGCTTCCTTTCAGAGATTTAGGTCAAAGTTGGTCATCCCATTTTAAGTCTGAATTCTAAAGTGCATCTGTATAGATGCTAGATTCCTGAGGAGAATTCTTGCCTCTTCAACAAAACTGAGTCTGTACTTGAGACCTTTGGTTGATCTGAGACTCTCACATCATGAAAGGTTAATCCATTTCCTGAATCTCTACCCCAAATCTACTAACATAAATATAAGCCATGAAGGAAAGGATGGATAATAGATACAAGGGCAGAATTGGATGTTCAGAGTGACTTCTGACCTTTGTAACATAGTAGGACAACTAGTTGATGACTTTCTTTCTTCCATCCCTCTCCATGTGTTGCTCTAGAGTTAAGTCCTGTCCTCACTTCTCCCCTCATGCCCTTGGATTTAGTCAATGTTGCAGTTACTTCTCTATTGCTACAATAAATACTCTGATCCAAGCAACTAAAGAAGAAGATATTCATTCATTTGGCTCATGGTTCCAAAGGGGAACTACTATGTCCTTTAAGTCTGGGGAACACATCATGAAAGAAGAAGCATGGGAGGCTGACTCACATAACAACCATCAGGTAAGAAGAGAGAGGGAGAGATCAGAAACAGAAGGTCAGATGTTATTCTGCCTCCATACTCAGAAAGTAGAGAGAAAAAGTGAGAACAGGAAGTAGTGCTGAGTTACCAAATCTTAAGGTATACCTCAGTGATGTACTCCTCCAGCTCCACCTACGGGGATTCTACAGTCTTCCCAGGCACAATTTTACATCCTAACTGTGCCAATTAGCTACTTCAGCTGCTGGTGGGTGGCTAATGTGCACATTCTGTGACAAGTGTCTCACTGTGCACAAGTGTCTCACTGTGCACAGTTGAGTGCTGATCATGTCTGCATCCTGCAACAGTTATTTCATCAGTGCCCATTAAGCACTTTAGAGGAAGGTGCTGAAGCTCAGAGGTGGAATGGGTTATCCAGGTTCATAATGTGAGCATGTGGCAGGACCTGCATTTGCACCTGCCTATCTGGCTCAGTGCCCCAGATTAGATTCACATGGTACACATATTACCCAAAGAAATCAAAGGCTCAGATCAGGCCTGGGACTGGAAAATGCTAGACTATTATTTATTCATGAAGACACTGATTTCAATCCCTGAAGTTACTTGGTATATGAGATTAATGTTTGATCTAGACAGGCAAGCAGACCTCATTCTTTCCAAATTGTGTATGTTAGAGTATGATATGTCTTTTAGAAACAACATGCCCAGTAAATAATGCACTGTGCATTTTGTTTTGTCTTTTTATAATGATAGCACATAATCAAGGAGAGAATGTTGTGTGTCGAGTTTCATATCAATTAGGAACCTCATCGCCCATTAAGAAATGATTGCTTTGGGAGAGCTGGAGAGATGGCTCAATTGATAAAATGTTTGTTGCATGAGAACTGGCTTTGATCACCAGAGCCCATGTAAATATTTGAGCATTATACTGCGTGCTTTGATCCCAGGGCTGGGAAAATGAAGCATGGATGCTTGGATCTCCTTGTATATATTGCTGAATCCTCACTGGGACCACCAGGGAAAGGAGGGATAAACTGTGGGAGCCTCAGGGCTGGAGGAGAGGGGAATAGCCAATGCGGGGTCACCACAGACCCTGGGAGTCAGGTGAGAAGCAGGCAGAGACCAAGTTTGCTGTAGACTCAATTTAAGAATGTGTTTGAGCTTATATAGGGTCAGGGGTCCAATCAGGTGTTGCCATTCCTCTGCTCCAGGAGACAGCCACCAATCATTTGTCTGTTTACTAGGTGTCCATTGCAGAGTCCGGTTAGATGGCCACTTCCCATTGGTTGTTCATCCCTCTGCCTGCATGGTTCTTCTACTGGGACATGTCTGGGGCATGTCCCTACGTGTTCAGACTTGTCTGTAGCCAGACCTCCTGAATTTAGGAGCCAGACTAGGGCCATCCTGAATTGATAATGCCACATTTTCACCCTTTTATTTAGTTATAAATTTTTTCAGTGGGGACCATGATAGCTGGGGATACCCCGAGCCTCTTCAGCTGCACAGAATATAGATGACTGTAGCTTAAGGGGAACACAGGAAAGAGTTCAGGGAAATACCCCTGGGTTCTTGCACCTCATCAGAGAGGAGGACCCAGAGGAGAGTTTGGCATGCACATTAAAGGATGCTCCAGGGTTTGGGGGGGAGTCACTGAGGGGAAGCACTGGGGGATGGGGAGGGACGGAGGAAGAGAGGGGAGAACGGGGGGGGGTTGGGGAGGAGAAGGAGGGAGGGAGGGGACTGGCGTACCTATTAAATTTGTATGAGAGGAAATTATAATAAAAAAGAGCTTTCTAAATGAAAAGAAAAAAAATCTTAAAAAAAAGAATATAGGTGACTGTGCCTGTCCTAGATTGGACACCACCCTTGTGTGGAGCCTTACTCATCACTGACTACCAGTCATGAGACCATCGCAGAGAAGGAATTATGGTCCTAAATGGGAGATCATGTATGGCAGGGAAAAGGTGGTTTTCCTCAGGGCAGGGGCAGGCAAAAAGACTGTAGGTGGCACAGGCACAGAAACCATCCAGAAGAGCTGGAGAGACATAAATCAGAATCTACCAATTGTAAACTATTAAGGTATAGCTTCAATGGAGGACAGCAAAGCTTCCAATGGGCCTTTGGTGGCTTTTACGAATGTCTGAGACCTGAATGGATGCCCTGAGGACCTGGAAAGCAAGCTTTTGTTGTAAACAGTGAGGATAGCGCTCTGTTGTGGGATGTGCTGAAGGAGACACTTAAGCAATATTATTAATAAAAGAACGATTTCTTCTCTGATAGTGCAGGTTTTTATCCAAGAGGGATCGAACAGCTTTTTAAAGTTGTTCCAGATTCTGGTTATAAACCTAGTATCTATAGGCAGGGTAGCCACATGCGTCATGTTAATATGATCTATCTGTTGGCTCAAAGTCAATGAGTAATTGCCTAGACCAAGGCCCCTTATATACTGAGAAAGTTGTTCATGAACCTTGGAAATGTTGGAAACCTGATAAGGTGTTAAGCATGTGGAGACATATGGAGGGTCACATGAGGCAAGAGCAAGCCTCCAAGCAGGTGTGGTCTCCTCAGTTAATAGATCTACTTGTTGCTGTAAGGTCATGATGGCATTATACCTGGTTAAAGAGTTAATTAAGCAAAGATCTCTATTTAGGTGATCCCAGGGTGTAATGGCTTTTCTTAAGCAAAGGATTGGCTCACCTTGGGGCCCAACCCAGTTGGTCTTGGGCCCAGATGGGACTAGAGATCAAGCTATTTGTTTGACTTGGAGAGCTCATCTCCATAATCCCTTTATAGGGAAGTTGGCCATCCATCTTATCTCTGGGAGGATTGGAGTCAGTTCATCAGCAGGAGTGTTCCCACAGGGTGATTCTAGCAGTGGGGTATGACCTTCAGGCATTTCAAAGACCTTTAAAGACCTTAGGGACTGTTCTAGCATGGACTGTTCTAGACCTGCCACTGGACCCCTTAACCTTCTGAGGACCCAGACTGCTCAAGGGATGAGGGGCAATGACTGTTCTGGTTACTTCCTGCTGATTTGGGGCAAAGAAAGTGTGAGCAGTCAAAGATCCTCATCTATGAAATGCTGGGATATTCTAGAGGTCTTTGATGGATGACTTTACTACTTTAAGGTCCATCTAAAAGAAACAAAACAGATAAATTAAGCCTAAAATATCTACCTGTTATCTTGCCTGAAATAGGCACTACCTTTGTCTGGTATAAAACCCAAGAGCTGAAAGTGAGTGATTTACATATTGGAGACCTTTCTCCTCAGATCTAAATGAAAAGCCAGCATGGATTTGGTAATGGAGCCACTACTCTGTTTAACACCTGGAGTTTTGCTGTTTTTCCTGGTTTAACTCCTTAAGTTTGTCATTGTATTTTCTCTCTGTCAAGGACTGAGCTTAACTTTAGACAAGCTTTTAGGATGAGGGCAAAACTTTATTAAACTTTCCATCTATACATATCTCATTTTAACTCTGTAGCACAAACTGTCTTTCTTAGGGCCCTAAACTGCAGGCTTTTGTTATATGCTACCTGGATTCTGCCATTTCTGGAATCTATGATTTTCTCCTTTAGCATCTTTGGTGCATCCAAAACCTGAACCACGTGGATGACTTTATAACAGCGTTAGAATATTACCTAAAAGCATCATTATTAAGCATGAGGGGAATTTCACTAGTTACTTTGTGAGTGACTGATGAACCTGTAAATTCTCTGCTTGTAACTCTTTTAGTTAAATCAAAGGTTGACAAAAGCTTAGGAAGGAAGTTGAGCACTAAAATGTTGTGCTCCCTACTCTTTAAACATAGAAACAAAGAGACTTCTCATTTGCATGTTAAACCCAAGGTTCTCATGAGATGCTATCACCAGCCTGGCGTTTAGGGTTTCATCGGATATCAAGCTCAAACTCCTTTTTCCATCAGTGGGAAGCTAAGAGACTCAGGCCTAGTGGTTGGTCCCCAGCAGAGGGGCTTGACTCCTGGCCTTGGGGTTCAGGAGGCAATCTTCTCTCCAGTGGAGATTGCCATAGTCAGAACATGGGCCACGTGGAGGCCTGTTGTGCTCAGGAGACATTTTAAAGCATTTTTTTCTTTCCCTGTGGGAAAGGGAATTTCAGGTTTGTCAGCTTGGGTGTGCATGATAGTGTTTTAATCTATCCCCTTAGGGAGATGGATCCTCAGAGAAACTCCTTCAGAATGTATTTGATTTTATATGGGGTCAGGTGTCTGTTTCCAAACCCCTGCTGGTCCAAGAATAAAGGAGGGGGAAACAGCAGGGGCGTCGAAGCTTGAAGTGAGGGAGCAAGCAGGCATGGGGTCACCATCCAGACCCTGGGAGTCAGATGAGAAGGAGCAAGCAGTGGACAAGTTGGCTACAGACTTATTTATTTCAGGAAGTGCTTGAGCTTATATCGAGTCAGGGATTCAATCAAGTGTTGCCACCTCTCTGCTCGTGGGAGGGGGGAACAGCCACTAATCATTTAGCTGTTTACTAGGTATCCATTGCAGAGGCAGGTTAGATGGCCACTTCCCATTGGTTGTTCATCCTTCATTCTCATTGGTTATTCATCCATCCTTCCCATTGATTATTCATCCCTCCTTCCCATTGGTTGTTCATCTCTCCTTCCCATTGGTTGTTCATCCATCTGCCTGTATGGTTCCTCTATTGGGACATGTCTGGGACATGTCCATACTTGTCTGGGCTCATCTATAACCAGACATCCTGGGAGCCAGGACTAGGGCCTCCTGAATCAGTGGTGCCAGAAGAGTCCTATCAGGTGTTGCTATCCTTCTGCTTCAGGGGATGGCCACCAATCATTTGGCTGCTTACTAACTTGCAGAGGCAAGTTAGATGGCCACTTCACATTGGTTGTTCATCCCTCCATGCATGGTTCCTCTATTGGGACATGTCCCTACATATTCACACTTGTCTGTAGTCAGACCTCCTCAACTTGGGAGCCACACTAGAGCCTCCCTGAATTGATAGAGTAGATAGTCTAGTCTACTTGGTGAATTCCAGGCCAATGAGAGAACCTGTCTCAAAAAACAAGATGCACAATTTCTGAGGAATGAAACCAAGGTTGACTCCTGGCTTCCACATGGACACCCACAGAAATGCAGCACATGGAATCATACAAACACATATACTCACACAGGCATGCCAACATAGAAACATACTAACAAACAGAGAAACACACACATGCACATATACTCTCACACATAGACACATTGAAATTAACATACAGAAATACACACACCAACAAATTCCTCACACACTCATGCAGAATCCCACATACGCACATCACACTCATACTCACATGCACTCAAGAACATATACAGCAACACATACACCATACACACACACACACACACACACACCACACACACACACACACATACAAAATTATGAGGTATTTTTTCTGCCACATTCAATGCCCTGGGTGGCATTACTGATCCTGGGACTACTATTGTTTCTTGGACCTAGTTGTACATTTACAAATGTCTTATGATCCAAAGCCTCTGGATTTTTGAGTGAGCTGAGACAGGTAGCTACAGCTGCATCTCATCACAGAGCTCTGAGACCAAGACTTACACTTCCTCAGAGAAGTAGGCAGGGTACTTCATAGACACCTGGATGCTAGACATCTTCACAGAAGGGTCATCCATGCTCTCATCTCTCCAAGCCTTCTTTTGTCCTCAAAGAATGAAGCTCCACACACTGGGATCACTTGAGGCCTGAGGTCAGGGATACTCTCACTTGAGCTTTGTCCTGACATGTGGCAAGTGTTCCCAGAGCACCCATGACTCAGCTTTCTGGAGAGCAACAGTGTGGACTCATGGCTCCCAGAGGATCTGGGTCAGAACTTCAGAGACTACGTGTCCTCTGAATACTAGGGCCAAAGATTCGTGTTATAGAATCTCTGTAGGGTATAGAGGCATACCTAGAGGCATAAAGCAAATAAGTCTCAGTTAATTGACCACAAACCAAACTATGAGCTAGAACTTCAAATGAACTGATGATTTCTCCAAGTCTTTCCTTTTGTAGAGAAACCTCTACAAAGTGTTTATGATGTTCGTTGAAGCTCACATCATTCACCAGGCTGAAGTGACAGTGCCTCCAGCTGTGGGTCTGGATACTTTATCTTGGTCCCACTTTCTATATCTCTATCCCCTTGTTTGGCTTGAACTCCCTCTGCCTCTCACCCCTCCTCTACACTATCTTTCTTTCTGTCCTTTAAACTCTTTCCTCCTTGTCTGACACTAGACTCTCTTTCGCTTACAAGCCATCAATCTCCATGAACCACAGAACAAGATCAGTGTGGACATCAGGAAACCTCATGAGCCTCCTTCTCAGAAAGCTTGATCCGGTTTTTCTTCTGTTGTTGATGTAAATATTCAACCCAAACAGCTCAGAAAACAAGGGATTTATTCCAGTTTCTGATTCTTCATAACAGGAGCACTCATACCAACATAAGTTGCTGAGGGAACTGACTGCAACACATCCACAGAAAGAGTTGAGGGAGGTTCATATTTTCTCATTTACTAGTCTGCCTGTTTGCCAATTTCCAACCAGCTCTCTCTCTCTACTTTATCTACCAGGGCAAGGAATGGTCTCACACACTATGAGCTGAGTCTTCCCACATCCATTAGATAAACTCCCACAGGCTTCCTCAGGACTTCACAGATTTGCCCAAAATCCTGCTCCTCAATTGTCAAGTTTTCAGGCGCAATGAACTACCACAGACCTATACTGGGAAAAGTCCTTGATTGATTATATACCTATGCCAGAAGTCTCAGAATTTCTTTCAAGGACACTTCCTTGTTTGCTTAGAATTGGACGATTTGTTATATGACCTTATGAATGATAAATAGATACAAAACAAAATATCAGTCATCTCTCAGCAACTGTCATGGCTAAGCACAGGAGTCCACTGAACAGTCAAGGGTTTGAGCTTTGGGCACATTTGTAGAGAACTAGTAGGTGAGTTAAGCCAAGAGCAAAGCTACAGAAGATGGTCTAGCTGATGGGGAACGCCCAGGCCATGGTGTCTGGAACTAGGCATTGGAATAAAATGCAGAGAGCTGAGTGAGAAAGTTGGTATCCTTGTGTAAACTTGGCCAGACATGCTGGTCTGGCAAGTAAGGATTGTCCCTTTCTCAGCCATTATGTAGAGATGGTGTGGCCAGTTCCATCGGCCCGTTATGTGTTACTGGTATGTGTTCTTCTGTTAAGATAGACAAACAACTGTAACCAAGAATCGTAAGAGAAAATAAGCCCCTTGTTCCATTAAGCTGTTTGATGGTGATTTTTGTCAGCAACCATGCCAGGCTAACTGCTGCAACAACTATGACAAATTAGTTCCAGGACTTCACTATGGGTATCAAAATTTATGGATGCCCTAGTCCTTACATAAAATGTAGTAATATGTACAACTGATCAACACCCAGCCTTATGTATGGTTTAAATCATGTGTGCGTCATTGCAATAGCTAATACGAGACAAAGAGGTTTTAATTCCTTTGAATGTTACTGCAACAAAATGTCCAATCCAAGCAGGTTAGAGCAAGAAAGGTTATTTTATCTCCCAATTCCATGTGACAGGCCATCATGGCAGGAGAATCAGAGTGGTGGGGGCCCAGAGAACTGGTCACTTCACATCCAACAAGAGCACAGCACAAATCAATGCATGTGAGCTTGCTAAAACTCAGTTCTCTGTTCTTATACAGTTCTGGATTCTCTGCCTGAGAATGGTCCCACACATAGTCAGCGGGATCTTCCCACAGCAGTTGGTCTAATCAAGACAATCTCTCAGAGACCATCTCAGTGGCCAGCCTTGAACTCCTAGGTGTTCCTGGAGGCCTGCCTCCTGGGTGTCAAGCAGACAATTAATATTAATCAGCAAAAAATGTAATGTAAATAATGACACAAAGAATTCTAAACATGTTCATTTCATAGACACCGTTGTATGCCTCAAATATTTTTGATCTATGGTTGGCTGAATCTGTGCATTTAGAAACTGAATGCGGTGGGCCAACTGACAAGATATTGTCAGGTAAAATGATCTGTATCAATCATAAAAGAATGCTGCATAACTTGTCTTGTTAAAAGCTTTGGAGTGAAAACCTTAATACTACTGGCTGGCACTGATGGATGTCAGCAACGGGCAGGACCGGGAAGCACAGGGGAAGTGGAATTAGGCCTGGCTCAGCTCTGCTCTCTTCATCCATGATTCTCCTGGAGGTTTTACAAAGCTGCTTCAGAAGTGGCTAACCTCTCAGGTTTTTCAGCCTACTGAAAGAATCCCACAGATAGCAAAGGGCATCATATTCTGGTTTCATATTCTTACTTTGATTGAATTCATTGTGTTTAGGCATTTTAATTACTGAGTCAGTGTAGCAGATAGAAAGGTCATGACTGCTGTAGACTGAACTAAAGTCACTGTGGGAGATGGTAGTCAAATCCCCAATATTATTTCTAGATTATAGGAGCAGGAAAACTGATTTGGAGGACATCATGTACAGCATGTTCTTTAATGTATCCTACATTAAAGGGAATTCCACACCCTTAGCCTGAATCCAAAGCCACCTGTAGTGCTGCCTGTCTCACCTACCTCCTTTTTCTCCTCTTAGTTGGTCTCAATCTGTCTACACCAGTTACTGCATCAAGTGGCAGTATATGCTATATTTACTGTATACAGTGGCTATGTATATTTACAGTATATATTTTATATTATATATTACAGTATATAATTATATGTACAGTAACTGTGTATAATTTTATATGCAGAAGAGAGACTATTTTTTCTAGAGACCCATTTCCACGCCTTTAGAAATAATAAATATCCTTGTTAAAATGACCATGGACAGTGATTAGATGATTATCCACAATACATATTTTTTATGGAGTTAGGACTGGAACCCAGGATCTTGCATATTCTATCAGTGAGCTACATTTTTAACCCAGCTCTTAGAAATATATTTACTTTAGACTTAGTGTATTTATGTAAATTTTTTCCAAAATATTTTTAAAAAAAAGTTATTTCAGAATACATTTGGATTCAGAGAATAGTTGAGGAGATAGCATAGAGAGATTCCATGCACACTGTAATAATTAATCTTAACTGTTGCTGTGAGAGAGCATTCAATGTCAAGCAATTTAAGGGAGAAAGAGAGATTTATGAAGCTTACAGTTCCAAAGGGTAGAAACTGTCTTTCATGGTGGAGTTGATGTGGCTGGTGGCTGAAACTGTAGGCAGGCTAAATCACTGCAAACATCTCGGAGGCTCAGTCAGTAGTCCAGTAGATGATGGCAGAAGACTGAGGGAATCTTCAAAGTCTTCTGTTCTGTAGTTCTTTTTTTTTTTTTTTTCTGTTCTGTAGTTCCTTTTATCTGGTCCACAACTGGGAGGTTCCAGTCAGATCTAGAGCTAGTCTTTGTATTTAAATATATTGTTCTGGATAATCTCTTCAAGTGTTCTCACAGTTCATCCTAGTTAATGAAAGGTGTGGTGAAGTTTACACTCAATATCACAGGCAGGAGGTGAGCTGTACTTGGGAGGAAAGGAAACATTGATTTTTGGATCCCTCATGGTTTCCGAACCAAGTCACTACTCCATCTATGTG